>JASUUG010000615.1:6758885-8135827 GCA_030449905.1 Luvunga scandens
TCACTCTAATCTATTTTCTTTAGGACGATCAACTTTCTTATATACAAAGAGGCATTAGCAGGCAAAAACAGAAATGACACAGGAAACACACCTTCAAGTGAGCAGCAGCCTTGTCCTTGTCAGTGAACACTCCAGTTGATTCCACAACAAACTCGGCTCCAGTCTGGGCCCATGGAATCTCCTCTGGGTTCCTTCAAATCACAAAAACAAATGTATCAGCAATAAAATCCATTTTATATGCAATCTCACATAAATTCCTTGTTCATATAAAATATCTGCATTTTGATTATTTAAAAAAAGAAATCTAGTTGATTAGCACTTTCTGTTGCATCTAAAACCTCATTTTCATAAAAATAAAATGCTGCTTAAATGAGAGTACTAAAATATACCTGATTCCGAAAACAGCGACTGGCTTCTCACCGAAGAGGAGGGTCTTCTCGTCCTTGACCTTCAACTCGTTGTGCTTCCACTGACCGTGAACACTGTCGTACTTAAACATGTATGTCTGCATATTTATTTCAAAGTATATATATCAATCGCTGCTGTTACTATCAGATTTGAAAGGAATCAGTAACCATAATTAACGAACAATATTAATTAACTTACCATGTAATCAGTGGAGATGAAAGGATCGTTGACAGCGACCAGCTCCACATCATCCCTCTGGAGTGCGACTCTCGCAACCAAACGGCCGATCCTTCCGAAACCTAACACATTTTGTCCGTTTAATCAGATCTCGCTTTATTAAAATTATACAAAATTATTTTCAGATCGAAACGCAAATGGTTACCGTTGATTCCGATCTTAATCTTCTTGTCTCCGGCTGTTAAAACCCAAACAAACGAAATGGAAAAAAATCGATTAAAATTTCAAAATAAATACAAAAACAATAATCAAATAGATAAACAGTGTTACAAAATGTATTATCATAATTACCCATTGATAGTATCGAAAATGAGAAAGCAGTGAAAGGTTGTTTAAGACTGCGATTTTGGTTGAGTGCGTTGTTTGTGAGGATGCGGGGATTAATTGGAGGGTTATTTAAGAGGCCAGGGAGTGGTGGGGTCACGTGACCTTTTGTTTTTTTTTTTTTTTTTCTTGGACAAAAAGAAAGTCAGAACTTTAGATCGAAGCCGCTGGTTACATTAATCCCTGTCTGCAGCCGCTGATTTAGTTTCCAACGTTAATTAGGTTCACGCGATCATAGAGCGTCTGAATATCAAGCGCCAGGTAGTTCTGACTTGTGTGTGAGGCAGATTTTGGAGGAGGTGTAGGTACGCGCGGGAAAATAAACGTGGGGATCAAGGTTTCCTTTTTGGCGGAATATTCGAGTTTTCCAGGGGCATGATCCTCCCAATGGGCTTAAAATTAGTCCGTGGAACCATCTAAAAAGGCCAAGGCCTGTCTGGTCACACTGGACTTTGGCTTTCGACGGTTCGATGGTAAAAGTCATGGGATGAAAGTTTTGGCGACGGGCCAATCAGAGCTTGACAACAAAGAATAGAAAACGGATGCTATTGGGGTTGTTGCAACAACAAATCAAAACTTGAAATGTTCCATGCCATTTGTTTTTTTTTGAAGTCACGCATGCCATTTTCTAGAATTATTATTCTACGCCTCTAGAATTATTCCACGCTGCTTTGTGAACAAGTTAAAATTATCCTTGTTTCCCGCACAACGTCTTTGTCTAATTAAAAGAATGTTATTGAAGCATAATCCAAATGAATTTTTTTTTCCCCGAGAAGTTAGTAGAAATCATATGATATGTCATCTTGCACGCCGCTTGAAGTCAGTAGTGACGGACGGTGGGCTTAGATAAATAGTCAACACATACGACGCCGGTGATACGATTGAATATAAATATAAAAATTGCATTCAATCTTCTAGTAGCTAGGCAAAGAGAATATGAAATTTGTGCATGAAACTTGAGGTCATCCCTTAGCTTATATGTAATGTGAATTGCGTGATCTAATCTCGATATTGATGTCATGATATACATAAATCTAATGCATTATTGTCGGTATTAGGAGACAGTGATCTCATCTCACATTGTCTTGTCAGTTGCCATTTCAAAATTGAATTTCTTATCATGTGTTCAATGTTCAGCCACAGGTCCATTGGCTAGTCCATTCCTTTCCCTTATTCGTCTAGAAGTTTAACACATGCGAATTATTTATAGTTAGTTTAATGACATTGTTGCTTATATTTAAGACCAAAACTGTCTCGAGGTTTCCCATTAGGTCTAATCTGGGGTTTAGATTAAGTGTTAGTACCAAATTTCTGCATAAAGAATTGCATATAAAGAAAAGTTTACCGGACAGGAGTGGTCAGCAAACATTTTAGCTTTAAAAGAATTGAAAGCTTGTAATCCAGCTAAATTTAGCTGCTAAATCTGATTGAAATAACGCTTGTTTTAAATTCAAACTTCACGTTTTTCTCCTTGTATTTCTGCAATTCTATTGATAATAATGAATAGCAATCACCGCACATTGTACATTCTTTGTTTAGAGTCTTTTGAATGAATGCCTGGCCGTAGCTAATGGATGACTCTGTCTTTCATTAACATCCGCAAACAGAGGCTAAGCTTCCTTGTTTGGAGGAGTCTGAAGGCTTAGGAAGTTAGGTATTAGCATAATAAATACCGACAGTTTAAACATAGATTTTACTTTGTACACTATCCTTCTTGTTTTTGTTTTCTTACGTGGAGAAGGGGTCATCTTAATTTCTTGCCAGGGTGACCTCTGTCGCTCCTTAATTCCATCTCTCTCTCCCTCTCTCTGTGTTGCAGCAGCAGCTTCTTTAATAACATGGGAGGTTCATCTTTCAAATGGGTTAGACCTGAGGTATTCTTTTTTCCGTTTTTTCGTCTTAGTTTAAGATTCTTGAATTTATTTTTTTTTGTTTGATGTGAGGAGGTACGAGATATGGGTTGATTAATCAACAAGTATTTGTTTGTGTTGTGTGGTTGGTGTATAGGTGTATCCGTTGTTCGGAGCCTTAGGCGTAGCAGTTGGCATTTGTGTTATGCAACTTGCGAGGAACGCGTGGACCAACCCAGAAGTGAGGCTGACAAAAGAGAACCGGACTGCGGGAGTGCTTGAGAACTTTGATGAAGGATACAGATACAAGGAAAATGCATTGAGGAGGTTTGTCCGCGGCAAGCCTCCCCAGATCATGCCATCAGTCAACGAATTCTTCTCCAAAGACAATTGATTCATTGAAGAAATTAGGATAAATACATTCTTTTTTTCCCCCCCCCCAAAAAAAAAAACTAAATGCATCAGTGTCTATGCCTGAATGTTGATGTATGATCTACATTTTTACTAATAAATTGCTAACCACGATCTCCTGAGCATGTATCTCATTGTTTTCTGTTTGTTTCTTTATAAATTGCGAACCACAATTTCCAAGAGAAGAGCTCTTTCAGGGATTGGGAGCTTGTAATATTGAAGCCAAAAACTTTTGAATTGCAATGCTCATTTGCTCTCACAATTTATCCATCAACTAGAGCTGGTAAAATTTAACACGATCTAATTACCCGACATGAACACGACATAATTAAATAGGTATGAGTCATCGAATTTAACACGATTAGTAAATGGGCTAAGTTCGGGTGACACGATTTTTTTCCATATCGGGTTAGGGTTAAAGTTCTTGACTCATTTACCTGATTAATGACTCAATTGTATTTTCTATTTTAAAATAATTTACAGGTTCTTGTCATCAAAACTCAAATATTATAGATAATTTCTCTTTTATTGTTATTTTTTAAAAGGATGAATATAAATATAGTATTTTATTTATAAAATTTTATATACATTTAGAGCTTCAATAGTATAAATATATAAAATATTGGTAGACGTGCATATTCTATAATATCGATATATAATATTATTTACATATATATAATTAAAACTTTAATTGTATAAATATGTAATATTTTGGTACATATGTATATTTTATAATATCGATACAGTATGTACGTGTGTAAGAATGGCAACATATATATATTTGATATAAATTTTGTTTAATATATAGATATTAAGCGGATTATTGGGTAACCCGATTATTTTTTCGTATCGGGTTTGAGTCTCAATATTTTGACAATATTATTAAATGGGTCGGGTTTGGGTTGACCTAAATTTGACATAGTACGAAACTGACACAACACGAACATGACCCAATGACCCATTTTGACACCTCTACCATCAACCATTGTTAAAAATTTACCGTGGTCTATAATATAGTTGCTTCAGAATCTAGTGTGTTAAAATGTTTTCTGTCATGGATCTTGTATTTTGTCAGCTTTATGTAGCGGTCACTGTTACTTCTATTGGATCTGACCTCAGACGTAGCTGCTGTTTCGTTATTCCCTCAAGATAAATCCCTGTTTCGGTTACTTTTGGATGTTCTTCTCAAGAATTCTGCCACTAACTTTGAGAACGAAGAAGAATTATCCTCAAGTAACTGCCTTGGCGAGTCATACTCTACAACCTTACCTGCATAGCATTAACCAAAATATAGTGATGTGCATTTTTTGCACAACTGGCATTTATGTAAATAGTTTAAGGCTAAAAGTATGAGTTGTTCATGTGTTTTCAAGAGCAAAAAACTTGATTTTGAGAAGGATTATTTCAGCTTACCCTCATCAAGAACAAGAACCAAGTCATTGTCAATAACGGTGGGTATCCGATGTGCCACAGTGATGACAGTGCATCTGTTTGTTTCTTCTCTTATTGTCTGTTGTATCACATTGTCTGTTGCTGTATCGATAGATGCCGTGGCCTCATCCAATACCAAAATTCTCTTCTTCTTCAGGAGCACCCTTGCCAAGCATACAAGTTGCCTCTGTCCTACACTCCAATTTTCCCCGTCTTCAGCCACTGGTGCATCGAGAAGCCTCTGGTCCTGCCTTACTATCTCCGCTAGATGACACTTGTTGATGACCTGTGTAATATGTTTGTTTAATGGAAAATTAAGTAAATTCACATTGGTAACTTTTATGTGATAACAGTTTTGAAATTTTTACCTCCCAGATTTCTTGATCAGAATGCTGTTCCAGAGGATCCAGATTAGTCCTTACAGTTCCTTGGAACAACATTGGATCTTGTGGAATTATACTCAACCTAGATCTCAAGTCCTGCAAACCTATCTTCGAAATATCTACTCCATCAATCAGAATTCGTCCTCCGGAAGGCTCAACTACCCTGAAGAGAGCTTGGATTAGAGTGGACTTCCCACTCCCCGTTCTTCCCACAACTCCAATTTTCTTTTCTCCAGGAAAGGTGCAAGTTATTCCTTTCAAGACCATTGGGAGTTCAGGATTATATTGGACAAGAAGGTTTTGAAGTTCAATTTTTCCACTGCATGGCCATTCAGGAGATGGCCTGCTATTCTTTATCACCAGGGGAGCTTCACTTGGTAAGTTTGTGAACTGAAGAATTCTCTCAACTGATATCATTTTGTTCTCAACATTGCACAGGTTCCATATCACCCAAGCCTGAAGTACGTTGAGGTTCAAACCATAGGTTGCTGCCAATCCTGCCAAGCCTGATAGCAGATCAACAAGGACATCAGTTGAAATTGACATTTAAATGTTTAAACGAATAACAATGCATTTCTTGATTGTTCTTATTTCATCGCAGCTGTTGGACTAACGGAAACGAAGAGCTGTAGGAACTTACTGGGATCAATGGCTGACCTAGGCAAGGTCACCAAAATGATCAGAACAATGAAGAAAGCAAAGTTGAAAAGAAAGTTAATTCGAAGACATAGCCATTCCATTGTTCCGCAGTTGTGGAAGGTGATGCCAGAGTAATCATCAATCAAGCTGTGACTCCTCAGCAAGAAACGATTTTCCTGATTAAAACACCGAATTGTTGCGGCTCCTGTGACGGATTCTGAGAAGTGATGAAGGATTGGAGCCTTTCTAGTGCCGACCATTCTTGCCAGTTCTCTTGCAGTGGTAATATAATAAGCCTGCAAAAGATAGTGACACCATGTTGTGTTTACCACCTGAACATTTGTATAGAATAACAATCATAGAAAAGAGAACAATGATAATAACTGACAAGAATTTTGAATGATACATATATGATTATCATGGTCCTTTTTCCTCCATCTATTGTCATGTATGAGCTAACTGTGTTGTGACAAACATGAAAGAGAACGATTCTAGAAATAGATATCTTTCTTGCCTGATACCAAATGGAGATCCCAAGAATGACAAGGAACAAAGGGAAGACCTGCCAAGCAACCTGGGACATAAGGATGATTATGCTAAATAGCTGAATTAGTGCAAATGCTAGTCCAGCTAATCTGTACGGAATGTCCGTGTCCACTGTGCTTTGATCTGTAGAGCACTGTAATGGCGTAAAAGAAAAGAGATGCTTAATTTCTGGTGATAGGCGTAAAAAGTAAGAAGCAAAACATAATTTCACTTGGTAATAAACAACGGAACTGACCCTGTTGAGGATTCTGCTTGAAGGTGTGGAGTCAAAGAATGAAATAGGTGCTCGGAAAACTGATGTGATCATGTTAAGGAAGAGACGTTGAGCTGTCTTAATAGCAATAGTTGCCAACAAAACTGCCCTTCCCAATATGAAGAAAGAACTTCCACCAGACAAGAAGATAAATACTCCTATCAACTGCTCTCTACTGACCTTGCGCTTCTCATCTGTTGCCCAAGCAATCCAGTAATTGCTGCCCATCTGCAGTCCCTGGAAAAGAACTTGACAAAGAAGAATAATTGGAACAAGGGCCCCTTTATACACTATGGCTATAAAGGTTGAGTAAACAGCCCATTTTACTCGACCCAGTTCTGTATCTTCATCCTGACTTCTCCCAGAAAACTCGCCATAGCTGATGGGGCTTGCAAATCTCTCCTCTGTGATTTGACTCATCTGACAAGGTACCCTGGATAAACATTTCTCCTCTCCGGGTGGATTCACTTGATCTAATGATTTTCTGTGGGCCTTCATTTGTCTAACAAGTTCACTGTTTTGATCAGCTATCAAATCTTCATATTTTCCCGATTGCTCGATCTTGCCATCTTTCATCACCTATAAGTATGCATTTTGGGTAAGATATAAAAGGCTTGGGTGAATGTTCCTAAGAGATACAGCATAGAGTTCTGCATACCAAAACAAGATCTGCAGCATCTAAGAATTCCAATTGATGAGTAGTGTATAAGACGGTCTTCTGAGACAAGAGCCCCATGAGACATTGCTGCAACAAATTCCAAAAGTTTAGAAGATTTATCTAAAACTATTAAAAGAAAGCTTTAAAAGATATGGTTAATGGAAAAAATAAGTTGATGAAACAATGAAAACGTTCTTGCCTTGAACAAATGCGTTCCAGTATGTGCATCAACAGCACTGAAAGGGTCATCCAAGATGTAAACATCTGAATTGCTATAGACTGCCCGAGCTAGTTGAATCCTTTGCTTCTGTCCGCCACTTAGGTTCATTCCTCTCTCTCCAACTACACTGCGATCTCCAGCAAACCACATCCCAATGTCCTGGTTCAAAGCACAGCCCTCTAAAACCTCGTTATAGAAAGATTGTTTCATATCCTTGCCAAAAAGAATATTCTCTCTAATGGTGCCCGTTTGAATCCAAGAGCTCTGGGGTACATATGCCTTTTTTCCATAAACCTTAATTGCAGCCCCAGATATCCTGGGAATCTCACCAAGTACACTGCTAAGCAAGCTTGATTTTCCTGACCCAACAGATCCACAAACTGCAACCTTGGAACCTTTCATTATTTTCATTTTATCTGTAAGTTTGATTGTAGACTTCTTAAAGTTTTCTTCGCTTGCATCCCAAGCATATTCCCCTGCTTCAATCTCAATAGCAATATCAGATGCCTTTGATGTAGGCTCTGTTATTGGCTTCTCTTGGTTTTCTTCTTTGATGAACTCCTGGATACGATCAAGGGAGACCTTAGTCTGAGCAATCATGGAGATTAGCTCTGGCAAGTTGTATATTGGTTCTTGAAGGATTCTGAAAGTTGCTAAAGCAGAGAGAACGGCACCTGATGTCAATGGTATTTCCAACAAAATGCAAACTCCAAAAGTGATTACTGAAACTAAGGTTGGTGAAGCCCAAAAGAGAAAGGCAATTGCTGAACATGTGTATAGGTACTTCTTCAGTGAGTCTCTCTCAATTTCTCTAAGTCGCAGAAGCTTCTTCAAAAATTTCTGCTCCCAAGAAAGCAATTTTAACACTCTCATGCATTTTAGAGTCTCTGAGGTTGCCTTAATTCTTGCATCCTTAGCTTCCATGATCTTGGAATGAAACCTTTCTTGCCTACTTGCCAATGGTGTGTTGCTCACCATGACAAAAATTGTAGAAAAGAGAGCAGCGAAGGCGGGAGCAGCACCCAGATTCTTATACAGGATAGCAAGAGCCAAAAAGACTTGGACTGGTAGCAACCAAATTCCGTGAATGTACAAGAAGAAGTCTCCAATCCTCTCAACATCCACATTGATCATATTTGTTATTATACCACTACTAGGACCTGCAAACTTAATTGCCATAGATCTCTTGTAAATCAGCACTGTGAGAGCTGACCTTACTCGTATGCCGATTCGATTAGCACCGAAATACCATTGTCTTTGAGTTAGTGACTCTACTGTCTTTGCAAAGAGAAAAACAGACGCTAGGATTAATCCGTAGTGGTAACTTGAGTCGTCATGCTTTCCCGACAGAAAACTCACAAAGTTTGTGATTAAAAACGGTCCAATATAGGACGCGATAGTGTTGACTCCTGCAAATTACAAAACCATCAAAGTAAGCACATAGAATTTGTCGTACAAAATCTCCGGAGTAAAACAGAACTGAAAATAGGTACCTGCAAAAGCAGCATTCAGAGCCAGAGATTTCCATACAGTATGAATTATGACTTTAGGCAATGAAGTTGTTTCCGTTTTCTGTTTGCGAAGCGATTCTTCCAGCAATGATGAAGCATCGTTTGCTGTCTCAGATTGAGGAATAGGAGGAATATGATGCAATTCAAGTTTCTGGATCCTGCCCCTCTGAAGAAGTTGATTTAGCCACTGAAATGTGATTTTGCTCAAAACTCCAGCACTTGCAAAGGTGCTAACATTTTTACCTAAAAACCTGTCATCCTCTCCTCGAAGGAATGGACGTTCAAGGTCACTGGGATCTCTAACAAAACAACATGCATATGTAGCATTGAAACAAAGCAGAACCAGCAAGGGCAATGACACAAAATCAACAGCTTTGGCTTCTGGCAAAATATGAGGCAATTCTATGGATCTCAAATGCGTTAAAAGATAAACAGAAACACAAACCAAATCAATAACCAAATCAACTATCCACCAAAGAACAAGCACCAAAGGCCACCTTTTGTGCTCTCCGAGAGTTCTGTAATTTCTCGAACAGAATGCAACTACAGTTGCTAGAGCCCAAGTCACAACCAAGGAGACAGATTTAAAAGAAACAATTCTAAGATTGCAATACTCGTAAAATCCAAAACCCAGATACAAAATAAAGATTGAAACATTGCAAAGAACAATAACTGCGCCAGCCACTCTACGTGCCATTAGTATATCACCATCATCTCTCCTACGTCTCAAAATTTCAATCGAAAGCCACGTAAATAGCCCAATGAAAAACGCCGCATTGACGCTCTCCAGGACCTTATCCACTGAAACTAACTCTAAATTTTGGAAATACCCCATAACTAGTTAACTACGGCAAAGAGAATTCCCAATGAACAACACCTGCCAGAAAATTCCAAATTGTAAAACAATGAGAACCCAGTGCAGATAATATGATAAATAATAAAAAAACAAAGTACCCATTATGATAAACTGCAAGAAAAATCTACCCAAAAAAAAACAGTTAAGAATGTTGTGTAAGAGGCTGCACGTGGTTGTCCTTAAAAGGGTCTGTCGCTTACACATTTGCAGAGTTTGTGGTGGGACTAATGGAATCCGAACGTATAAATAAACACACAAAAAACAACCGCATTCGATAGCAGCAGCATCTTTATCATTGGCTCTCGCTTTCATCTACAATAAGGTCCAAATCCCATATGGAATACGTTTTATTATTAAATTACAGCACCAGAATCTTAATAGCCTCTATGTATGTATCTCTATTTATTTTGTCTGCACCCATTTCAAGGTTCGTCTATTTTTACATGGTAGACTAGTGATTTTTCAATTATGTCGTCATTCTAAGCACATTGTGTCTTGTTTATGTTTTTCTTTTCTCTTATTGAATTAAGAGGACTGTAAACAATGATAACGATTCCATTCGATATTTGAATTTCTTGCCATATTTGTTTAATATGCTGATAGTAGACTAGGGTTAGTTAGAAGCTAGCTTCTTTAAATTCATACCAACTATGACATAATCCAAGTCCATCGTGATTCGTGCATAGGCTCAATTTCCGCCAATAGAAAGATAATTTGGAAGCTGTTTTCATCTTCTTTCCGAATAACTGGGGAAAAAAGAAGAAAAACTACGGTGATGTACTAATTAATATATTGATAAATACATTAGAAGTTATGTCTAAAATATATCGTAGTATGAAAAAAAGAAGAAAAATGACCGCTACAAATTGTAAAAAATTTGGCACTGCTGCTTAGCAGCCAGTGCTAGTCGCCGCCAAAGTACTTGGCTCTGCCCTATTTCCGTCATGTTTCCATAATTAAAGCATACAAATCTCTAATATAATTCCATAATTGGGAACTTGACGAGCTGACTTCACAACAGTAATTCCACATGGCATGGCAATGGAGCCAACTCAAATCCCACACGTTTGTTAGACAACTGGACTGCACTATACATGCATTGCTTGTAACTCAATTTGCAGTCGATTTAGGGTACATTTGGGATTGAGAATTTTGAAGTTGGGTAACTGTAACTTAAAGTATTTGATAAATATTAATTATTATAATTTAAAAGTTATGTTAATATGATTTTTTATTTATATAATAAAAAATTTATTATATATTTAATAATTTTATAAAAATTATTATTTACTCTATATTATTAATTTCTATTTTATAGTTATAATTTTTTTTTTCACAACAGTTACATTTTAAAAATTACGGTAATTCAACCTCAAACGTAAATTATGGATCAAATCCTAACCTACGGTGATTCCCAAGGGTAGGAAGAAGAGACTCGACTTCGAGAGTATTTTAACAACAAAAATTCTTTCTAATTTTTAAAGAAAAAATTGGTGGGTTGTTAAATCAAACATTCGTTAAATTAGCTTTTGATAAAACGGCTGGTGGCTAACATGCATTCTCCGTATTGCATGATACACTGCACGTGAAGGAATTGCTCTGTATTTTTGTATTTTGTTTTTTGTGTAATCAAAAAAAGAATCCTGACCCCCTTGCTGCTTGCTTTCTTAAAAAAAAACAAAAAAAAAAAAGTTTCGCACGCCGAAAGAACGCGTGGCGGCGTGTGGATGGAAAAAGCAAACACTCTGTAGAATTTGGCACAGCTCGTGGCATGGAATTTTCCAGAGACACGTCACATCACCACGCGGATCCTCCAGTTGACCTATGACTTCATTTATTACCGTTTATGCAATTATAATTCACCTAAATCATGCATAAATGATTCATATAATAATGGGATCCATCTATTTTTTTTTTTTAAAAAAAAGTTATAAGAACATTATCAAAAGAATCTTTTAATTTAACACTTTAAGTATTTATTTATTTATATAGAAATAAAAATTAAAAAATAAGTTCTCTCAAAAAATTCTTAAAATAAAAGTAAATTTATATTATTTTAATTAAATTTTTTTCTCTATCAAAATAATAGTAATTGTAAAAATTCTCTCTATTTAAGAATAATGAAATAAAAAATAATAAAATATTAAATTAAAAATTCTATAAGACTCTCTCAAACTTTATTCTCTTTAAAGACAATCTTATTTGAATAATTTAATTCGAATAATTTTTTTGTGATAATGCAAGTTATAGTAACAATAACTTAACAAAACCTATTTTACAATATTTTCGTATCCTCACATCATTCCATCTTATATATGATTTGTATATATAACAAAAATCTCCATTACACATTTCAAGTTTTACTTTTTATATCTTAAATTAAACTATTAAACCATCTGTTTGTATATATTTTAATAAAATTTTATAAGTTTGATCAATCACTCCTTATCAATCTTTTCATGTGTACGTTTACAGACGTAATTAACGGATATTTATTCATTTTTTTTAAATAGGGTGTTTGTCTTTTAATTCCTGTATTATATTGTCAAATCTTTAGAACGACTCTGCCCAAGTCAAATTTGCTACGGCCAAACGTGGTGATGGTTCTCTAAGTAGATGACAAAAGACCAAGGTGCGTAAAATGTCGAAAAAACTGTGGAAAAAATGGATGCAACTTTATCCGAAGTTTGACTGATTTTTTTTCTCAAAAATCAGAGTCAAGTCAGGTTGGCCGCAGAATTTAATTTTTATAAGTTGGGTAAATTTGGAGGCTCATCGGCTAATGGGACAGAAAAAAAAAGAGCACCGTGCAGTCTGCCCATTTTTATAAAATTATTTGTCTGTATTGGGGGTAGCCTACTTTAGTAGTAGATTACAACGTTGACGTTATTCATTTCGACGTACAAACATTATCTTTTGTCGCACAAACTCTTGTCCCGCTTGTTTTGGTTTCATTTTTATTAATAATGAATCACAGCTCATCACGTGATCTTTTTTAAATGATGAGAATGGGCATACGTGGCTGGGGCCTCTGTTCCTTGGATTCACCGCTCCAAGTTGGCTTCTGACCAACCACCGCACCCCCCATCAAAGGTGGAAGTTACAATAATGATAATAAAAATGATAAACTGATTATTTTATTTTATTTTTCTACCCTTTCTATTTCAAGCTAAAATTCAAGTCCTTAAAAATATAAGGATTTAAAACATTATTTTAAGTTTTACCTGCTCTCTCTCTCTCTTTTTTTTCCCCAAATATGTACGTATTTATACATATATAAATAAATTTTTTCTGCTTTGATAAGAGATGAGAGAAGGAAAATCAGATATGTCAGTAATGGCCACCTACCAAAAAATAATGATAATAAAACTATTATTATTATTATTATTTTACTTTTTAATTAGTTAGTGAATATGTTGGAGATACTTCACCATAGATCACACTTTTTTATAATCACATAATCATAGTGATAAATAATAAAAAAATACATTATAATTTTTATTGTGTAGTTATGAAAGAGTATTCTATGGTGGAGTTTTTCCACCGTAGTCGGACCCTTTTAATAATTATTATGTCAAAGATTAATAAGAGTAATAATTTTAATAAATTATTATGAAACTTTCCCATCTAAGAAGAATATATGCGTTTAATTAATTAGGATCTTACCATGCACAATAATGAATGATACACATGAAAGATGAAACTAATCTACCTAGTGCATCGTCGTCACCCGTTAAGTGATGTTGAAGGTGGAAATTAAAGTGAATTACATCAAAATTGAGATTTTTGTTTTAAATAGAAAAGATTATCCAAACTGATAAATATCAAACACACGCCATTTGACTGATATAGATAAACATATATTGATCAATTAGGGTCACTAAATTTAGCTTAGATAAGATAAGGTGAGATCTGCATGCTATAATCCAAATTGCAAGATTTTATTGGATCCAACCCTTTACAGAATCCAATATCAGAGAAATTAAAGGCTTCCTACCATCAGGGCAATATTAAATTGCTATTTTAATGAAAATTGTCCATTTCTTTGATTAATTTTTGTCCTTCAAGAAATAAACCTGTAGAATCACTACAATTCTATCTCAAACTTCCCATCCAACCCACTAAAACAAAAAATGTATCCAAAAGCAAAAGGTGGTATGACAAAACGAATGAAAATAAGTTAACGTGCGTGATCAATGACCAAATCCGAATTCTCCAAGTACCTGAAGTCCTGAAGAGATAGGCATCATTTGAACTGGTCATGTTCGATTTTGATTTTGATTTTGATTTTGATTTTGTCTTCAAGTCAATATTAACATTATTAAATTGGGTCCATTTCATGAAATAACAGGGAACATTCAATTAATTAAGGGACTTTTATATGATTAAAAATAACAATAATGCTTTGAAACCCAAAAGCTTTCAAGTTGATAAATCTCTGACCTGACTCCCACGTACCATTTTATCAATTTTCATTTTACTTCTCTTTGTCCCTCACAAAGATTCCACTCATAAATAATAACCTGAACAATAACAAACATGAAACATTATTGAAAGGATTCTTCTTGGGGTACAGAACCTTAAACACTCCTGGCCTGATAGTAGCTTTCGTTAAAAATGAATGTACCCAAATCCCTGGCAACATCAGTACACGCATTCGTAATATACAAGTAAATATATCCCTCATTATTGATGAGAGCGCCATTGCACTGCTGGGCTCGTAGCGCATAATCAAACTTTCAGCTTCAACACTGCTCTTAGAGTTGACCTCCTAACACCACTTTAAAAGTTAAAACTCTTATCAACCCCCATAGGATATTTGTAGCACTTACTTTGATAAAAATCACAAAAAAAAAAAAAACAAAATATTATAATAGACTTAATTAAATTTTGAACATATGTTTTTATAAAAAAAAATTAATTATATCATAAATTAGGATTCTTTTTTTACATATTACAGTTAGAACTCTATTGATATTTATAATAAAAAAATTGATTGAGACTCTCTTTGATAACTCTGCTATGATAGAGCTTAAATTTCTATTCTCACATAATACTGGAGGGATATCTGTTATACCCCAAATTATAAGGAGATAATTATACTTCTACCCAATTTTATTGAGAGAAAAATATTATCAGGACTCGAATTTGAGTACATGGGTGGCCGGTGGACTACGAGCCCATTCATAAATTAGGATTTAAAAATTGGAGATTAAATAATTTACTGGTGTAAAGCTATTTTAATTTAGTTAAAATCATAATTATCCTTTTAACGTAGTTTCCTCTAAAATTAGAACTATGACCACAAAAAACAAAAAAAAAAAAAGTGATTTTATAAGGATTTTAAAGGGACGTAGAAAGCATTACCCCGGCTCTGATCATAAGTTTCGAAAAGGAAAACTCTGTATATTTTGTGGCAGAGACAAATGACATTTTTTTTTATTTTTTTTTATTTATTTATTTATGAATCAGAGTATGCAGCAGAATCTTGGGATCATACTCGCCTGATTCCTTGGTCCGGGAAAACGACCGATGTACAACAATATTAGAGCTTCAAATTACAAGAACAAGATGAATATGCGAGCAGCATTTGACAATACATTTAAATAATAATAATAATAATAATGTTAACAAAATGAGGAAATGGATGTACACATCATGTCGTCATCTTTGAGAATCTTCACCCTCACTCTAAAAGTTTCAAACCGCAGAGAAATTTAATTAATGGACCACGCATTTTTCATAGAAGATTCCTTGATACATATATTTTTTTCTCCTAGTTTCTCTTAATTTTTTTTTTATTTAATGAAAAAAAAGATAGCTTAATTATATTAAAAAAAAATTGACTTAATTATCAACATTAAAATTTAAAACTGAAGTTTCTCTATTCATTAAATTAAGAGAGGCCAGAAGGAAAACATTTTGTGCATCTCATATCAAACGTGTTTTGAATTTATTCAACGGCTCTTCATTTTTGAGTGGCATAATGATAATCCTCTGAAAAAGAATCTCGTACCAATAGTGCGATACCGTTATGAAGACGCGTGCGTCAAATATTGCGCCGTTCCAATGACACGGTGGAATTCAGAAAGTTTGAGACTCTTACTCACGTTTCATGAATGTGGAGAAAGCTGAGGTGTCGTCTCTTGCTAGTCTACATCAACGTCATTTATGATTCCTTCTACAAACCGCCGAACAAGGCATAGATAGAGACATTAACGTACAGTGCAATGCAAAGAAAGGCTAAGTAGAGGTGAGCAAAATTGAGTTTAGATAAGGATGAAGTTCGAATCAATTTGATTGGATTTTGAATTGGTTAAGTTGAATAAAAATTTATCTAAATTCAACACGAATTGTGAATTCGGGTTGAGTTCAGATTAGATCGGATTTGGATTATATTCGGATTATACTATATACCATCTCTAATTCTCTATCAATTAAAATTGGTAACAGCCTAAAGCTCTTCCAAAACTCAAAGTCAATACTCAAATGGTGCTTGAATCGGATGGAGCTTGCAGGGTCAACCGGTGCTTGAATCGGGTGGAGCTTGAATCGGATCTGTTGCGGAGAAGCTTCTGTTGGTGTCAACCCTCGACAGTTGCTTCGTTTGATGGCCGAATCTAACTTTTCTTGTGAGCTTTGTGTGTGTGTTTGACTGTTTGTGTTCGGTTGTTTGGCTGTGGATGTGGGCTGTGTGGCTGTCTCTTGTCACTGTCAGCAGTGGGATGTGAGCGACGGTTGACGGAGTGAGGGAAGCTGTGGCTGGCCGTGTACGTGTGTTGTTTTGCCGTGAATGACTGTTTGAGTTGCTTGACTTCAATGACTTATGCCATGTGCAGTTTGCAGTGCGGTTTTAGTGTGCTACAGTACTGTAAAGAGTAAGCAAGTAAGTTGTAGTTGTTGTTCAACACTTTCAGCTATTATTGGCTTGTTCCTGTTTCAGATTGAGGGACAAGGATTTGTTGTTCTTTGTTGTAAACGTGTAAAGTATAATGCCGTAATGGTTTGTGTGAGATTCTGTTTGTGGAGCGTGTGGTGTGTGCGAGCGTTTGGCAATTCAGTTTCAGTTTGGGGTAATCAGGTTTCTAAGTTTTTTTTTGCTAATTTTTTTTTTAATTTTATGTCAACTCGATCGGGTTTTATCCGATCCGACCGAATTGAACGATCGGGTTTTATTCACAACCCGATTCGATCTAAACCCGATATTTTTTTTATTGGGTTGGGTCGGATCGAATTGGATCGGATATTTTGCTCACCCGTAAGGCTAAGGTATTGGATGATACCATTCCTTTTTACTTCCCTTTCTACTGGGCTTCAAAGAGAACGATAGGCTCGTTATGCTATAAACAAAGGCAAAATTCCCGCGTCAAAATTGGACATACAAATTAAAATTTCTAGGAAAAGCTATTGTGCCCCAAAAATGTGCCTTGGCAGCAAGCATTACCCTTTTCTGCAATTGAAGAAATTAGGGAATAATAATAATAATAATAATAATGTATGTGTGAATTATTGCCAGACAACCAGGCCGTTGATGTCTAATGTGATATCCCCACCTTTAGATGATAAGTTGATATCTCTCGTGTTTACAAAAGAGCAAATGTGTGTCATTATAAATTTAACCCCACAATGCAAGAGAAGAGTTCTTTCAAGAATTGGGGGAGCTTGTATTATTAAGACAACAATATTGAATCAATAATATTATTAATAGTGAAACAACTCTACAAAATTGCAGAGAGAAAATTATTTATTATTTAAAAAATGATTATGTAGCTCTTTAAATAAGTAATAAAATCTTATTTAAAAAATCTTTTGATTATACCCTTACAAATTAGAATTTGACTCTGACATTGATAGCTCCTGCTGTGAATGAATAGAAAGATTCACAGATCAAGGAGAAAACAAAATGCGCAACAGGATTTAAAACATGGATTAGTTTGTTCATATATTAGCCTCTTTTCGGCTCTTACTGCTCATCCCATTAATCATTCTTGTATGATACAAGTGTGTCAACCTTATGTATCTGCAAAGCAGGCAAATAAATCAGTAGTTGTTAATGTCAGTTTCTCATCTAAATCCAATCAGAACTAACAACCTCCAGACTGAATTTACCTTGGCATCAAAAGAGTGCAATTTCACCATTTGCGGATTTGCAATCAGCTTTGGGTCGCTCTCAATCCAAGTGAATGGGACTGCAACATCTTTATCAGTGAAAGTTAACACATCAAACACACCTGCAGAAACAACAAACAAAGAATGCGGCGTTCAATCGGAGGGACAAAAAAGCCGAAGATAAAAAAATCCACGTATGTGAAAAAGACACAGGTTCATTGGTGTACATAATTGCTTACAAGTTTCATCAAGGCAAGGCAAGTGAGTAATGCTAGAGGCAATCTGTCTCATGATTGCTTGTATCTCTCTCATAATTTCTCTGTCACTCTTTTCCCTCGACACACTAAATAAGAATTATAAGATGATACCACATGGAGCAACAAACAAATCAGTCTTGAGGTTAAAAGAAATTTCTCTGAATTCTTCATCAGAATTCAGAGAAATTAATGTAGTGTATATATTTATTGAGCTGTTTTCATAATTCAACATAGATTTATTTTCAGGGTGTTCATAATGGTTTTCACAATTCAAAGTGTTCTTAATTCATCTAGTGTGTATTACAATTATTACAATGTGTTTGACGATCACTTGAAAACGGAGGTAATATCAATTTCAGCAGGCAGCGTCTTTATCTTCGTATGGAGAGCGCTCCAGGTCCATCAGAAAATTTGATTCGTAAGTTTATTATTATTGAATGCATGCGCGGAAAGTGGACTTTATTATGGTCCAGAATCTAGTTCAATTTTCTGCTTAAATAAATATATTTTGAAATAATTATGTTTGTAAGTAATCTGTTCAGATAATTACTTAATAAATTTATAAATCTACAATATAATGATGTATGACGATATTCTTTTTTTTATTATTATAATTTTAGGGAATTTTTTTTAGTAGAATCATATTTGATATGAAATTTGATTCTTTAATTTACTGTTTAGGTGGAATTTTTAATCTATACTTGAGATTACTTGGGCAGTATGGCTTGCTTTACATAAATAGAATGTTTATGTAACATGTATAATTATCATGTTGAATACAATTCTTATTTTCCACAAGGATTCTTTAAAACCCTGTGTTTTATTTTTCTTTACCGTGCTCTTGAGTACGCTATTTGAAAAGTTACTTTAGGTTGTTACTACAGGTGTATTGGGAAGTTACTTTAGTAGATAGCACAAGACTGTTTTGACAGCTACGATGGTATTTATTTATTCTGACAACTACGGGAATATTTACAAGACCATGAATCACAGCAAAGGTTGAGACACAGGTTCCTGCAACTATCTATAGAGCCATAGCAAAAGTTGATAATTTTAGAGCTAGACGTTTTGTTGGGGGAGATTGATATTTTAGGGTTTAATAATTTTAGAGTCTTTTTTTTTTATTAGAGCCACATTTGATATGAAATTTGAGTCTTTATTATTATTATTATTATTATTTAGGTGGAATTTTCTATCTACATATAAAAGACTACTTAGTTGCTCTAGTAGAAATATGAAGCGTTCGTTCCGCTTCGTTAATAGTGGTAGGCAACCTATAAACCTGCATTAACGGGGCAAGGGGGCTTTTAAAATCTTGGTTTCCCCTGTTATAAGCCACAAAGCTATATAATCGATCCTAGTGTAGACGATGATAAAAGTCACAACGGGTGCTGCCTTTCAAGGAACCCGTTTCTGGAGAAGATCGGTTTGCACATCAATCAACAAAAATTGATGTTCGTTATTTTTAGTATTCTCTTTCTTTCTAATCGAAGATTGAAAATTGACTGAATTCTTTAACTATTGGATTGGACGGACTGCTTTTTCTGTTACTTTGTGTGGCTCAAAGAGCAACTTTTATTAGTTTTACCAATACCACGAACAAAAATTCCTGCGTATTCATTCAAACTCACAAATTAGATTTTGACTCTGACATTGATAGCTCCTGCTGTGAATGAATAGAAAGATTCACGGATCAAGGAGAAAACAAAATGCGCAACAGGATTTGAAACATGGATTAAAGTTTGTTCATATATTAGCCTCCTCTGGGCTCTTACTGCTCATCCCATTCATCATTCTTGTATGATACAAGTGTGTCGACCTTATGTATCTGCAAAGCAGGTAAATAAATCAATAGTTAATCACAGTTTCTCATCTAAAAATCCAATCAGAACTAACAACCCTCCAGACTGAATTTACCTTGGTATCAAAAGAGTGCAATTTCACCATTTGCGGATTTGCAATCAGCTTTGGGTCGCTCTCAATCCAAGTGAATGGGACTGCAACATCTTTATCAGTGTATGCTAACACATCAAACACACCTGCACAAACAACAAACAAAGAAAGAATGCGTCGTTCAACCGGAAGGACAAAAAGCCAAAGATAAAAAAATCCACATACATAAAAGAGACACAGGTTCATTGGTGCACATAATTGCTTACAAGTTTCATCAAGGCAAGGCAAGTAAGTAATGCTAGAGGCAATCTGTCTCATGATTGCTTGTATCTCTCTCATAATTTCTTTGTCGCTCTTTTCCCTCGACACACTAAATAAGATGATACCGCATGGAGCAACAAACAAATCAGTCTTGAGGTTAAAAGAAATTTCAAGCTTGAAGAACCGAAGCGCGTAAAAACAAAGACTTAAATCAAAGTACCCCTTCTCAACGACTTCATTATCGGTCTCAATGCTGAAATTCCACCTCTCCAGAACCTCATTGGTCGCCTTGCTCATAATCACCAATACAACCCTCTGTAACTTCCCAGCTTCCAGCCACTCTACAAAATTGTGATAAAAAAAATATTTTTCAAGGACAAGAATTAAAATCCAACTTTTCTTTTTAAGTCTTAGTATTTCAAAAGAGTTAACAAATTTTGATACACAAAACAACACAAATGAAGGTTTTCAGCTTCATATTAATCCAGGTTACAAATAATGAAAGGGTTGATTAGAATTTTAACTTTTCGCACGGTGCCAAAAGGGCATAAAAAGAACCTGAAAGCTGAGCCGTAAGATTGGCAATGAAGGACTTAACACCCTCATCTTGAGTAAGCAACATTGGGAGCCCGTATTTCTTCACCTTCACAAAACTTTCTTCTGGATAAACTCCACGATTGTAAAGTATACTGAACAAATTCATCACTCAAAAATTGAATAACAAGGCCGTAAATCGCATAACAAAAATCAAGAAAACAGAAAGCAAAACAGGTATCAAGACCCTATTTTTTTACCTGTTTGCTGCATAACCTGAAAATGGATTTCAAGAAAAACACAAACATCAAAAAAAGAACTCCCTTGCCCCGCAAATTTTTATCAAATAACAATAAAGAAACGTAACTGAAGAAAAGGGCTTAAAGCTTGAAATAAGGGGAAAAAACATACCAAAAAACTCGCTGACAATTGCTGCAGAACCGCGTAGAGTTATGATGTCTTTAGCGACCGTCCTTGATGCCATGATTGTGAAAAGAAATTATAGGGTTTGGTTCCAGAAAGAATCAAAGAAACAGAATTGAAACAATTTATTGCAAGCAAATTGAAATTGAATTTTGGTTTGTGCAATATTAGGGCTTTGATTGTGTTAAGAGAATGTAGATGAGTCTTGAAGAAACTTTGATTAGGGTTTGAGGCAATTGAAAATACAAAGCAGGCTAACGGATAGTTTCTGGGTTTCGTCCAAGTGGGCAACGGCCAACGGTAACATTTTTGATTGCGCCCTTAACGGTAACAAACAAAGTGGACTTTCTTTAATTTTCAAATTTAGGGTTTTGTATATGCAACACAATTTAAAATGCCAATTATTACTCGTATTTAAACTTTGCTGCTGAGTGTAAACATTACTTACTAATTAAATAAATAATAAAAAAATTCACTTCTGTTCAGAGAATCGAAATATCCAATAATTGAACGCGTTAGGAGATTCCATCAATATGGGACTCGATCAAATAAAATCCTTTGTTTAATTAATAAAAAAAAATGATGTTGTTGCAATTACATGAGTACTTATTGCGATATGTTGAACACTTTTTATTCAAATAAATTAGTTCCATTTTTTTGCGCAAAGCAATTTTTTTGTTTACTCAAAATGAGGGAGTATATGTTTCCAGGCCTAAACATTTCAATTACATGCAATTATCAAGCCTCAAGCTATTGAATAATTCTGAACAGTAAATGATGAACAATTGTTTCTCTTCTTAACTCTTGAGTACATATTTACATACACGAGACGTTCATGACGCAGTCTAAACTAACAGAAACTTTGCCAAAGCCAAAAGCTTGGTCCTCGTCCTACCAAAAAGGAACATATGACAGCAGACCAAAAAGGAACATATGACAGCAGGCTGTACAGACGATGAGCCATTTATATCCAGATTCTCTTATCACATTAAATCCCTAGAGCACTGTGAGCATGTATGAAAATTACACAGGCTATGATACCATGAACACTGCAAGCACATATGAATATTAGACAACTACATGCCTACCGGCTCCCTTCAAGTAACACCTCGGTACATTGCACCAGGTCGCAGATCATCCATGTTGTCGACATTTCTGTAACCATCAAACTCCCTCAGACATGTCCAACCACGACGGGCCAGAAAATCCCGGTAATCCTCTTCCGTGTAAAAAGTCTTATCTTCTGTATGGACTGGTATGTGATCTGATTCATCATAGAGGCACACTTTAATGGTCAATCCTGCACATAACACACGCATTAGAGCCTACAGAAATTTGAACTGAACAGTGCTTAAAGGTTGCTTTACTGTTTTCCATAACCAACATTTCATTTGATAATAACCTGGCACATATTCCACAAGTTAGCTCTTGGACGGTGTGATAGAAACCATTACTACCACCATTCCCGTAATACTTTCGGTTAGAATATTTTTTCAGTCTTGGTAGTCTATTGTTTGAGAATTTCACAAAATGTTCATTACAGAGATCCCACACACAACAATTTACCTTCATCAAGGTGAAGGGTATAACTTCCCACAGGCATGTCCCTGTCGATACATCGAACTATCTGGTCTTCATCCTCCAACCAAAATGCGCGTTTAGTTCTTATCCCAAAAGCAGACTTGATAGCCTCCTTGATGGCATCTGCAGTACCATCAATACCAATCCTCCTTGTATAATCACCACATTTGACTGATATAACCTTCCCACCAAAAGACTGGCCCTCCCCACCTGCCAAAACAGAAGGAAAAAAGAATGTCAATACAAAGATCCCCACAAGCATTATATTCTAACCTCCAACAATTGAATTTGAGATCACACAACTGGCAATGATCACATAATGCATACTATTTCTTTAGACAGTGAAGCACATTGGTGTTAACTTAAAGCAAATAAATCTGCTTAGAACTTACAAAGATTACCATTTCCAGGTGGGGGCTCCCTCCAATTCCAAGGAGGTACTCCAGCGGCTGCAACTGCATCAGCTGTTGTGATTGCAAGGGGGTGTCCATCATGATCTAGACGCCTCTCAAGATTGAGTGTTGGCCTGCCACTAGCTGCACGCTAACAAACTTAAACATGACGGAATGATATCTCATTTAAGATAAATCATGAGAAAAAGCACACAAAAATTAAGAAAGACATAATGAAACTAATTTTTTATACCAGAACCTTTTTGCATGAGGAATATTAGGAACTGCTTAGTCTAACATGTCTAGACACTTTAAGGATCCTCCTAAAGAAGATTATTAATAAATTCTCCCCCCAATTTAGCTAAAGCTCGCCCTTCGAATGTTTTTCTTTCTTTTCTTTTTTAGTATTTTGGATCACTAAGCCCAACTAAGTGCCACTAACAGATAAAAGTTTAACCCTCAGAAGCTCTGCACTTCTGCTGGCATAAAGTTTATAATCACAGTTGCATCAATGAACTGATTTTTTAAGAAAAAAGTATAAGATATAAATTGCAAATACTGCTAAGATAGAAATTGCAAATACTGCAAAAGTCAAACATTACCTAGATAATCAGAGAGACAATAAACCAAAACTTTGAGCTGGATTACATGCAGCTTAAACTGTTCATGAATTAACAAATCAGCTACATTAAGTGAAGCTAAAAACATAAGCATTTGAAACCAAAATCCCTACTGATTGCAGATTACTTTTAATGGCTTAGACCTGCTTAATACCGATTGCACCGGGATGGAGCGCTTTAAAGTCAAAAGGCAAGGCAAACCTCCTAATGGAGCATGCTCTAAGGGATAGGTGTTAATAAAATTATCAGGATTCCTAAAGGGAAAATGAACTTTTCTATCGTAAGCAGCACGTGGCAATGCATTAGTTGAAGGCTTCCTAGAGTTGAAAGGAATAAATTCATTCATTCACTCAGACTAAGGGACACAAACACAATATATATAAATTTAGAATGGTAAGAATATGACACATTACCTTCAACAGGGCCAAATGATATACTGGTATCATCAAAACCTGCATAATTCCAAAAAATTTTTGTCATTAATTTCATTGTTGCTTATACAACAGAAAGATTCTGTAAATGCTACTAAAGTGTAACAGGATACTCAAGTAAATTTATTTACATGAAGCTTGAGTGCAAAAACCCCAACTTGCTTCACAACATAGAGAACACCATAATGGTCTAGTTTGACAGAATTATACTAGTTTTCAGATGTTTTTAAGATGATATCAACCATAGTGTCCTTGAAAGGGAAGACTTGCTATACCTGTGGCTCCTAAATCTCAACTAACAAAAACTCATAGCAAAACATCTCTCCGGTCAATGTGCATTCAGAAAAGTGTTTCTCATGGTAAGCTCCTTAAAAGTATATGATATATGAACACTCATCTGCTATCATTTTCTAACTTTCATCAAGTTAACATTTACCTAATGACAAAAATGATAAGAGATATTTAAACATGATTTTGCAATGAAGTGACTGGTTCAATTAATTCATTGAGCTTCCCCTCAGCTAAAACAAGCACCTACTGACTAGAGCGAGAAATCAATCAGCTCATTGAATCCACAGAACTCATACTATAACGAAAATCCCACAGCTGAACAGCTCCAGCCAAGCCATCTCCATCCTGGCCAATGTTTAGAAAATTGAAAGATCTAAAAAACCCCATAATTGATCAATCCAGCCAAGCTTAAAAGCCTGAATTAGGCTCAACAGACAGGTTTTGAAGTGATAAACCAAGAAGATGAAGAGTAGAGATCACTGACTCACATGAGATGTTGGTCTGTGTGTTTCAGTAAGAGAGAGAAAAAGTGGAGTAATTTACTGGAGAGGGGGGCAGATGACTAAAGCCAAGAATTTACTAAGACTATACAAATGAAGGATAAACTGGGAAACTCGTTATAAGTATAATCAGTATATAGACACCAATACAAATGAGATGGAGCTAAGAGACTTCAATCTGTCCCCTAAAATGGAATCAGATTTGAGATGCATGCCTATCCCATTAAGGGCTATGTGGACTGGTTCTAGCTTTGTGAGAAAATTGGCATTCAGATTTGGGCAAAAAGAAGGGCCTCTCCAGCTCTAGGACAAATATGCAAACAGTATACCTACAACTTCATAGGATCTAGTAACTGTCAAAAGCATGCTACTTGATAATGCATTCTCTACATACCATGGACATTTTATTAGAGTGTATACGAGTTGGATGCAGATATGAGTATATTCCTCATCCAGAAGCAAACAACTATTAAAAAGCTTCATCTTCAGTATACAACTTCGTATTGATAATGAATTATCAAGAATCTTTAGAAAGATAAACTGAAAAGCTCCATGATCCTTAATGCAGTTTCAACACTTCAAGTTACAGCAGAAGAAAATCACCATAACCAACAAGTTAGAGGATTCAAATACTAGATTAGCAACTTACCACAAAATGCCACCTATCCATCTTTTTGACAATTAATAAACTATCTGAAAACTTTCTTTCTTCTCTAATTTTCTTGACTCTAATAAAGTAATAGAAGAAAAAGAACTGAACTTTTTTTTTTTTTGGCTAAGAAACAAAAGATTATAAAACTAAAAGAAATATGTAAAAGGATTGGTAGGACTTTAAGGGGTTAGGACTCAACTTAACGGAAGTTTACTACGGCATAGAATGTTCGAGAGAAGTAACTTACCGTGTGACCAAAATAAACATGAAGCCAATAGCGTAAATCGTGAATAATCCAGATTTTAGCACTCACACAGTACTAAAGGACTATTTGATTGATAAAATAATCATATTTCCCTTAAAAATTGCTACTAAATTCTTACCTAAACAGAGCATAAAATCTAACACAACCATCACGCCACATCTCTAATTAGTAAACACTAAATATTCATTTGTGTGCTAATTACCATCAATATCCAAGTTTAATGAATTTGATCACGTAAACATTTTCACTTCTCATATCTTTTTCAAGATGTTACACTTGACCTTGCATACTGACTTATTCTCTATACTTAAAAAAAAAAAAATGGAAGCACCATAATATAGCTATGAAAAGAGCATGGAGTTTTATAAAGATTAAAAAAAACACAAACATATTAAAAAGCACTAATTACAACTGTTCAGAAGACATCCAACAAACTCCAGTCAATCAAACACATTTCCACAATCATGATTTTAAATTGCAGAGAACAATCCACGGACATTTCAAATTTTTACTAAAAATTAGCCTTTAGCATATATCCCTTTCAATTTCATACCCATCTTTCATCCAGAATTAGCAAACCATATCCGCATAACTGTCCTAGACTTGGGAAAAAGCCTATAACTTTAAATTCCCCACTAAATCATAGCAATCAAGCATTAACAAATCTCCCAAAAAAAAAAAAAAAAGATCAATACAGAAACCAAAACTTTTGCCTCAAATCCACCGAAAGACATCAGGAAATCATCCAAAAAATGCCGACCCAACAGAAAAAACTAATGATTAATAACAATTTAAGAAAAAGGAATGGATACCTTTATCAGAGAACTGCATGAAAGTATCGACCTTATTAACAGAACTGGCAACAGAAGTAGCTTTATACTGAGCATTCTTACTTCGCTCCTTCAAAATTTCGTCAATCTCTTTATAATAGGACATCTTAGCAGACCCACTTCCTCTATCTTGATGCTTGGTCTTTTTGAACTCCTTTAGCAGATTCCTCCACTTGTCGGTACACATAGTGGGCGACCTATCAAAACCCTTCTCCCTCATCTTCGCCGATATCTGTTCCCACAAGTGCTTGTTCGACTTGGATGTGTTAAAAAGCCCATCCATTTCCCTCCGAAACGCAATCAAGATCCGCGTTTCGTCTTGTACCCAAGTCTCGGCGCGTTTCTTGGGAGCCTTAACTTCATGGTCCTCCCCGCCGCTGCTGTCGGCGAGGATCATCTGTTGAGGGTGCAGGTCCCCATTGGACGCCGCAGCCACCTCCATGATCATGTCACGCGAGGAGGCCACTGCCGCCGCCGCAGCAGCAACTGCTTCATCTTTGTAATAATCAATGGGGCGAGGCTTTTCCGTCAAGTAAGGGCGGGGCTTCTCCGACAAGTACATGGCGTTGTTACTGGAATTGCTGCTGTCGTGCGATTTGAAATGAAGTGGGGGAGTTAGTTGAAAGAAGACACAAGCGGAGTCATATATGTATATATATTTTTTTCAATTTTGAGAGGAATTTTGATGGGTTTTATTCGCAGAGGAGGAGGATATCATACCATCACATCATCCGGGGGTAACAGAAAGTAAGAGAGGGCGTCAAGTAAAAGCTTTGAGTGAATGATTAGCTAAGAAACGGGGATGAGTTTAAGTGGACTTGTCTTTTATTTATTTATTAAAACAAAATTTTCTGTTAATTAGCAAATTTATCTTCTCTCATCCAAAAAAATAAAACATACTCAAATCAATCATTTGCATTAAACTTGTTGGCAGGGTTATAAAAAATATTAATTTTTTTTTTTTAATTTTAGTGGATGCATATATTGTTGTGATTTGCAGGTGAATGATGATAGTATGATAAGTTGACGGCGACGGTGTCGGCACCTCAAAAACATTTGAAACTCCACAATTTTCTTTTTTTTTTTGCAAATTAATAATTGTTTGTTATTCTATTCAAAGTCGGGGACCTAGATAGATATTATTTCAGGCCCCGAGTCCAGGACTACTTACTTCGCTTTTAAAAATAAATAAGTAAATAAATGAGGGGGTATTTGTAAAATTAGTGAAATGCATGAATCTTGTGTGATAACCTTTTTTTTTTCTTTTTTGGTGATGCAAGAAGATTGCAATATTATATGATTCTCGTATCCTACCAAAAATCATTAAATTCCTGCCATTAATGCTGCAAAATAACTGTCCATTACAATTCAATGCTACATAAATTAGTTCAAGATATTTACATAACTAATTTAAATTATTTAAAATTTATTAATACTAACAAGTAAAATAACTTACTGACTATCTCTTATTTTTGAATTTTTTTTAAAAATATATTTTTTTAATTAAATTTTATTTAAAATTATTTTTTTATATTTTTTAATTTTTATCGGTTGATCTTTAAGATTTATTTTTTTAATAAAATAATAATTTTACTATTTAAATATAAAATTATAATTTTATTTTATAGTATTAATTTAAGAGATAAATTATTATTTTATTTAAAAAAATAATAAAATCTTAACGGTCAATAAATAAAAATAAAAAATATAATTTTCAGTGAAATTTAATAAAAAAATAAAAAATATATATATTTTAAAAAAAATAAAAAAAAATGATTGTTAAATAATATCCTTACTTACAAATATAGAATAATTAAATATTTAATTTCATTCGAATAAATCAATCAAAATCTGTTAATAATACTGTCACATGCATATGATGAATTTACATATCATCTGCATTCAGTAACTCTAAACGACATCATAAAAATTCTTTAAACAGTATGCGATGTTAACGACAAAACAAACCCTAAAACGCGTAGAAAACATCTTAAATCCATTCAAATCGAGAACAACAAGTAAATAAACATTTACCCAAATGCATACAAGAAGTAAATGTCTGTAACTGTAAGCGACAAACTATGTTGAATCTGATTCAAGTCTCTTACTTTCAATCAAGAGCTTCCATTGTTTTAAATAATCCAAGCGCAAGACCCTTTTCAAGCATTGCACTTTCAGCCCCTACTATAATCGGTTTTAGCAACTCAAGGTCTCTTTCAGGTATTTTATCATACACCCTGCATTTGTGGACTTAGCTTTCTCATTTAGTTGGTTTTCAACTGAATTGCGTTATGGGTATGCTTATTTGAGCTTTTAGAGTCGTGAGTTCTCTCATTTATTGTTTATTTGGAGGGAAATTTGATTCATTTGAGTTACTTTTACTCGGCGTGGCATTGTTTACGAAAATTTTGACTTGCGTTACAACCTGCGGCGGGTTAAATATTTTTGCTTTGGCTGTGTTTTTGGGATAAGAAACTTAAATTAACTGTTTAACCTTTTGCATGGGAATCTTTTTCAATTTTCATTTGACATGAAATATATATATCAGTATTGAGGAAAATTTAAGTTCGCTTTGTAGTCAGAAGGGTCCAATGCGCATACTTGATTGTATAATATGACTTTTCTAATGAATGGTTGTGATGGAATTTTTCTTTTCATCGTGAATTTGATCCCGAATTATCAACTAACCATTCCAGCAGTCTGCAGCTTTTGTAGGATCCTTCAACCAAATAAACTTTTCATCAACTGCCTGATCCTCTCAGCAATGAGCAATGACTATTTAGCAAGATGCAGCAGCATTCACCATCAAGCAGGACGACCTCTGTCTCAAAATAGGAGGTGTGGAAGTTCAATTTACAGAAACTTTTCCACCTGCTCGGCCTCGCTGATCTCTCCTGTGGCTTCTCTTGTGGTTCGCCCCCCCTCATCACTAGTGGTGGTTGCCTGCTTAACACAGAATGATATGCTCCAGCGATCTGATGAATGGTTTGCCCTTAGAAGGGATAAGCTAACCACTAGCACCTTCAGTACTGCCTTGGGTTTTTGGAAGGGAAAACGTCGCTCTGAGCTCTGGCGTGAGAAAGTATTTTCCTTGGAGACACAAGTTATTGAAAATTCTAAAAGGTGTGCTCTGGAGTGGGGTGTGCTGAATGAAGCGGCAGCTATAGATAGGTACAAAAGCATTACTTGTCAGGATGTGAGCTCATTAGGATTTGTAGTCCATGCAGAGGAGCAATTAGATTGGCTTGGGGCTTCTCCAGATGGTCTTCTTGGTTGCTTTCCAGGAGGTGGCATCCTGGAAGTGAAGTGTCCATATAACAAGGGAAAGCCCGAGATTGCACTGCCCTGGTCAACCGTGCCTTTCTATTACATGCCTCAAGTGCAGGGTCAAATGGAAATACTGGACAGAGAGTGGGTTGATTTGTATTGCTGGACACCAAATGGAAGCACAATTTTTCGTGTCATTAGACGACGCGATTATTGGGAGCTAATACATGGGATTTTACAGGAATTTTGGTGGGAGAATGTTGTTCCTGCTAAGGAAGCTCTGTCAACGGGCAGGGAAGAGGTGGCCAAGTTATACGATCCAACACCCACTCATAGACTTACAGGGCTTGCAATTGTAAAGAGCATGAAGTTAGCCAGCGAGTCAAAATTATTGTGCAAGGAGATTGCCGGTCATGTTGAGTTTTTCAGATGATGATGCCTAAATGGAAAGCTAAGCAACTGACTGCCATTGTGAGCTTTAATTTTGATTTGTGAACCATGGGTTCGCCGTGTTCTCGTTGATTGACAGTTATATCTTGTATATCTAAAATTTTTTGAATTCAATAATCACAAAGATGTATCATTCCGTTACATACTTATTTTCAATTATCTGCTCACCGGCGGTGGACGAATAGACTGAAAAGCTTTAGGAGAGCTTTTGCTTTATGATTCTTTGCCTTAGAAAGAGAGGTAATAGTTAAAAAGATTAAAAACCCGTCAAAACCTGAACGGCTTCGGATTCATGATTCTTCAAATGTGTGGGTTCAGCGTGCGTGTATATATTTCAGCTGGTTCTGTTATTGTAATGGCAGACCAAGTCAAAATTCTGTCAAGGAAAAGGGACAGCCCTCTTTCTCAAAATCATATATTTTCTAGCAAATTTACACTTTAAGTCGAATAAAAGGATGTGTCTAAGTTAAGAATTGGGGTTTGTTGAGAGACAGATTCTTCAATCTGCTGTTGAATATAACCAGCCATTACCTAACTATTCATTTTGGCGGAACATAAACTTGGTTAAATTTAGGAAATGATCGCTAAGAGAAAAGAAAAAAATCTAAAGCGGGTAATCCAACATAACTAACATTTTTTACCCACCTTAGCTGAAACCAACGGAAGTTAATGACAATTAACAAATGAGTTAAAAAAGGCAAATGGCAGTTAATAGAGATTACTAAAGCTGACTTTCTAGCAGCTGCTGTTTATTCAGGCAAAAGTTGGAGGGATCAGGAAACAGAAGGAGGATGGATAATGGGTTATCCTGGGCTGATCAATGGGATTACCAGAACCCTGACCCTCTGCCAGCATCAGATAAAGATAAGAAGAAGAAGGATGAATCCAAAAGCAAGTTTGGGAAATTATTTGAGTGGATGAAAGATCGTCGCAAGAAACCAGAGAAATAATGCAAGTGTAATGCTAAGGATTTGCTCTTGCCCTCATCCATCTTCAACAATAGCATTACCAAAACTTTTCATGTGTGAAACAAATGCTTATTATCATTTTGTTTTGTTCATTTTGAAGCTGTATTTGCTATTCAAGATTACAAATGATTTCAGATAGGAAAAATAATACTATTTGAATAATCGGATTCAGGGGAGTGTTATAATTATATACTGTTGGTGTCAATGGCTTTGTTCTCTTTTGCTTTCTACTCGATTTCTTTTTGCCTTTTGTTGTTTGTTATAAGTTTTCCTCTGTAAGGTTTGGAACAAATATAATAAAATTTCATTTATTTTCTTCCCAATTATTCTTGATAGATTATTAGCGAAGGGTTTGTTTCATTGTTGATCAAGATCGATGCCCTCAAGGGTGAAGTTCAATGCATGGTGCGTAAGAGGAACGTTTGCATTATGTGGATTGTTCAAGAGGGATTGTCACTGGTAAATCTTGATTGAAAATTCTGAGTCATTGTTGTTCATTTTGCTGCAGCATACTCCTGTAACAAAGGTCTGCAAGAGATAACAAAGTTGTTGAGGCAATGTTAAAACTACCAGTAGAGAATTAAACTTGTGTTTGCCTCAATATATACACACAGAAAAGATTGGCGCAGAAGAACCACTCGAATAACTAATGTTTGGTTATCCAGAACGCTATGGTTACTGATTTTAGGTTAACAACTCCATCTTTACAGATGGATTAAACTCTCAAAGTTCAACTACAAATGAAAAAAAGGAAAAAGACGGCGAAGGTTATAAGAATGAAAAGTTGTATCTATCAACAATTCAACATCCGCCCCTCTTCCTAATTAAAAGGCAGGATATTTCCCCTTACAGCCAAGGAAACTGCAGAATTACCGCCATTTCATTCTAGTCTATAAATTACAGTTTCCAGTTTCAACAGGCATGATAAATTCGTTTTTGTTTGCCAGACATGAACCTCTAATAGCAAAAAGAATGGAAATAAATATTACTTCCAACAGGAGATTCAACTCACTTTATTGCTGTTCAAGATCAGCGAAGATGTTTAACAGCAGTCAATCACTTGTTGCTTTTGCTTCTTTATTTTTTTTCCCCCTGAAATTGTTATTTCAGCTATTTAAAAAGAAATGATCAATGCAAGCATTGAAGAATAATAAACATCCGCAAATAATAAGATCTGATACAAAGCAAGAGCATCAGTAAGCTCTGTATCCTAACATTGAACAGTACGGAGATGCTGAAGAAAGTTTATTGCATTGCTATTAAATTTTGAACACTACAGAAACGACGATTTCTGATCAACAATAAAATCTTAACAGTATCTGACTGTACTTTTATTTTCCCCCTTTTTTAAGTGACATGTAATGCATACAAGTAGAAATTCACAAATGAGATTGATAAAATCTTCCTCATGGAAGAAACAAGTGTGAGGCCCATGCTACGATGGATGATGCCAATCACCACGCAAGGACAATAAACTATAGTCAGAATTCAGGAAGCAAGCCAGGGGACACAAAACAAAGGATGTAAAACATCCACTAGCCCAAGCTCAGAGGTCTGATTAAACAAGTGACCCCAAGTACTGCATCCCCAAACAGAACACACAAGAAGCTACTGCACGGCAAGAAGATTAATCAGCGCAGATCCATCAGGCAATGGAGAAATCATGCCTCCTGGTTGACAAATTAGTAGAAGCTTGCTTCAACAAAGGAGGATTTGAGTTCATGTGGGATAACTGACATCATCGCACAACATCAGGTCCAACGAACTTTGCAACAACACCACAAAACCAGGTCGATGGCAACACACCTGTCGGTTTCAAACATCCATGAGCAGACCGGTCTATTCCTTATTCGACATTATTATGTGCTAAAGCCTGCACTTTGTCAAGTGCTGTTGCAACTGAACTGCCGGGATACGGTGAAATCCTGTGTCCTGGACATAAGGCAGCATTACAACCTTTACCTCCATATTCTTTGGAATGTTATTCCATTTGTTTTTTTCATCTACTTCTTTTTCTTTCTTTTTTTCTTTTTTAACCCCCTCACTACACAGAACATTAAACCCAGCAGATGACTAATTGCAGCCCCAAGAGGACAGCCCACCAATTGGTGGAACCAGACTTATTCAGCAGACCAAGAAGGCCGTAAAAGTTAGATAGACAGCAATATGTTAGCTGCCTACCCAGCTAACCACTCATACAATTTCTCAAACATAATGTGAAACCAGAAGACATAAGCAATTATCAATATCTACCCATGAAGACAGTGGCCAAATGTGAAATCAGAAGACAAGCAATTACCAGTATCTAGCCCCGAAGACAGACGCCCCTAATCGGTTCGTTGAGAACAACAGATGTAGTAGGATCCCTTCTAACCTGCCTCTCTTGGCACTTCCCACAATCTGAACAAAGCAAATCCAAGCTAAATGTTTCCTCATACTCACTGTCATTAATGCATCGTCCACAATGAGCACACCGTGCAATGCAAAGTGTGCATGCCCTGCATAACGGGTAGGCCTGTTCTTTTCTGAGACAACCCTCAGCAGGGCAGTCATAAACTAACCTCAGATTCTGACATTTCGGGCACATTTCAATGTCAATGGCACGGTCATCCTCACAGGACAGATACAATTTTCCTCTATGGTAGAAATGCGGCTTGTGAGTATTCTGCTGCATCAAGCTATCTGTACCCAACAAGAACTTCAACTCTTCAAAATGCTTCTGTGTAACTCCATACAACCCACCAATCCTCAGATGCTTCACACCTTGTGCACCCATAGACTTGAAAGCCTTCAAGCTGTTCACAATACCCTCAATACTGAGTCTTGTACATCCAGGCACACTCAGCTGTTGCAAGAAGGAGAACAATATTTAGCACATTATTAAATTGCAAGAAGAACAAAAATTAAAAAGAAGCAAAGAGTATGCACACATTCAACTAGCATCATGACAATGGTTTGATCATTTTACTGCCAAATCCAGATAATAGGACTTAATAGTACATAGGTTTTCATCCATATTTAAAATGGAAAACAGAGCATGAATATAAGCACGGTCATTGTTTTAATGACATCTGAAAAGCGAGATTCACCAAAAATGGGAATGTAATATCCAAAAAGTTTTCATCTGTATTTTCACCAGCTGTGAATTATTTCTGACTTCCCCAAAGGAAGGCCCAGCAAATTATCAGTCCTAACATGGAATCAGCAAGATTAATTAACATGCACCACCTGAAGCAGAAAAACAAAAACAAAAACTTTTTGCTCAATATCAACTGATATTGGATAAAACCGTACAAAATATCCCCAATTGCTTTGAAAAAAGCATGATAGATCCAATGAATAGAAAAGAGCCAAGGCATAAACCAACTCATGTAATACCATCAACAACCTTCCCAAACTAATAGGGAAAATTTCATATAAATACTTAAACCTACAGAAAGTAATTATGCAAGCTGAAAGGCATCAGTCAAGGTATAAATCAAAAACCTACAAGCAAACACCAAAATTTGATGAAAACATTCTGACCTTGGTTAGCCTTGGATTACTTTCCAGCACACGTTTCAAACCATCATCAGTAATCCTCGGGCATTCCACCAGGCTCAAGCATTGCAAATTACCTTGAGCTCTATTGGTTAATTGCAAAAGAACATCATCGGTAATCTTCTCATTCAATGGTTGATCAATGTGAATACTCCTCCACAAAAGGGGGTCATCCCTAACCGTATAGCACAGAGATCTGCAAACCTTTTCAACTACAAGGAGATCTCGCACACCCAGATAACCAACGGAAAAAATCAAAGCAGCATGAGGAGCCCCTTCCTCTCCATCACAACAGCTCCTGTTACCCTGCAGCAATGCTTCACTTTGCTGATCAACAAGACCGACATTATCATTCCCAAAACTAAACATGTCATCCACATTACAAGTTGATGCAAGACCACCATGACAAGACGCCTCCTCCACAACTTCTTTCGCCTGAAAAAGCTCACTAGATCCACTTGCTACATTCAAATAATGCTCATAACCCATGTTATTAGGAAAACCCTGGAGCCTCATAGCATTATTCCAAAAAATATTCAAACCCGCAAACAACTGACAATTACCATCACTTGTCCCAACCTCATCCCTTCGATACCCACCATAATCCACCTCCAAATCCTCAAGCCACCCAGTAATTGCAGCTGTGAAGGTTGTACTAATATCCATTCCAAAGGGATCCGATGGCAAAAGATCAATAATATCCGTTGACACAGACTCTCGAGACCCACACCTATTTTCAGCCCTATCCCTCCCATAATCAAAGCAATCATCAATTTCCTGATTTGAATGCCAATTCTTAGCATACCCATCTCCATTTTTCTCAGGTATTCCCTCAACAAGATACCCATTAGCAATCCTCAATGGGGACACCAAATTATCCTCAGTTAAATGTCCAGGAAAGATTGGTCTATGGGAAAAATTCAACGCCATTTTATGATACACAAACCCCAACCCAATCTCTCTGTACAAAATCTATGAAATACTATGCAAACCCTAATGTTTCTTCTCTTTCATTTTTCTTTTGATTTTGTTTTAGAAATATCGAGGAAAAAAATAATGGGCAAAAAAGAAAGGCACGACAAAAATTTTAGGGAAGATCTAATCCTAATCTAAATCTAACAAGAAAACCCTCGATTTCTGATGACAAACTAAAACAACGGCACCAAAAATTTCACAGAGTTTCCCGGGAAAGATTAAAAAACCTAATTCCAGCAACGAAATGAAAGAAGAAGCCGTTTAACCAATTATCTACACAAAGAATCAAACCAATCACTCAAATATTCTTTTTTTCTTTTTTTTTTTCCACTTAATCAAAACTTAGGGTTTGCAAGAAATCTAAAACGGAGAGAACAGAAAATGAATTAGCGATAATCGAAAGATAAGATTACCACAAAAAAGATAACCCTAATTTGACTCCCACAAACGCAATAGATGAGGAAATTCAAGTCTCGTCTATGGCATCGAATCGAGGAGCTTTTGCGATTCCAAACTAGGACTCGAAAAATTGGAAAGAGAAAATGGAATTTTTTTTATAATTTTTTTGGGGTTTTCGTCTCTTTTGAGTTAGGGGATTCGATGTGGGTGAGTCTGTCGACCGAGTTCAAAAGAAAGAAAGGGAAAATGGAATGAAAGAGCCGATATAAGAATAAAGTGGGGGGAGAGAGAGAGACAAACGAAATTATTATTATTATTATTTTTCTTTTTTGGTGTTGTGCGAGAAAGTGAAAGGGAACGATGAATGAATTGTCCGGTTAAGGGGAGAGAGGGCCCAGGGGATATATCGACACGTGTCAGTTAGTTAAAAATAGGGTTACTTTTTATTCGCAGTAAGTAGTGGCGGGAGATGGATTCCGGAATCCCCTTGCGTTCTGCGTTTTGGGTCTCTCTCCTAATCCCTCGGTCTATCAATTATTGTGGATATCTTCTTCTTCTGTGCGGCATATTTTGCCGCATCCATTTGATGTTCATCCGACGGATGGGAATTCACAAGGAGTGTCCTCGTGTAAGTTGTTTTAGGATGAGATCGGATGTGACGGAGTGTGTTGAAGTGTCAGCACTGATGACACATCATCAGGGCCCATGACAACCTATGGCTGCCACTCGGCTAATCTGGATAAGGTCCGACCCATTTAGATACAGGAGAGGGATCAGGAGAATAAATATGAGATTAAAACTAATCAATTATTAACCCCCTCCCTCAACCAAAAGCCAAAAAAAAAAAAAAAAATCAATCAATTAAACAATTAGAGGTTATTAGGTTTTTTATTATTTATTCAAGACCAGTTTTTGCTTCAAAGCTAGTTTGAACAAACATATGTAATTATAGATCCATTAATTACTTTCTCAATTTTGGTAAGCTAGGCTAGGAGACTAATGTTGAAGTACGAAGTTATCTTGACGTATAAGCACTCTCTTTAAATTTTTCTAATTTCACAAATTAACTTGATGAAAATAAAGAGGTATTTAATCAAGATGCCAAAGGCATCCTTCAAATCTTCACGTTCAGAATAACCCCTCGTCAGAAGCATCTAAAAGCAATTCTTGAAGATAAAGTCACAGACGATAAGGACCAGCTCAGAAACTGCTTTTCTACCAGAGAGGTCAGAGTCAACCACACAACAAACAGGCGTTTCACAAATGCTTCCAAGGCTTAGAATCAGCTCGTCCAGCTAACACACCGAGTGGCTAGCCAGAAGCTAAACGATACAATAAACTAAGAGCAGTTGTGAAATGGAAAAGATAACTTGAGCCCAAAAGCAGGATAATCCGAATCCTCGCCATCTTGATTTTTGGTTCTTCTAAATTAAAATCATCTTGGAGTTAGAACAGAAGGCAAAAAATTTAACAGTCAAAATCTCAGCTTAGTAAAGACACTGAAAAATAAAATGTGATACAATGTGAAACTGTCTCATAAACTTAAAGAATTGATTTCTTCCCGGTTTAATTTCTAGACTTCTTTCTTGATGACTTTGATGAACCCTTAGATGACTGTGCAACGTTCTGTGCTCCTCCTTTGGAGCTCATTGCCTGGCTTGATGTTGAATTAGAACTGGCACCAGCAGCACCTGCATCATGCCTTTCTTTAACAACTGCACCCTGAGAGCCTCTAACCTGAGCAGCTCTCTTATCCTTTCTCCTGGGCCTGTAACTTGACCTTTCTCTCTTAGGGAGCCACCTTTCTGGGTCTGGAGGAGGACCAGGATTCGCAGGGTCAAATCCTTTGGGGTATCTAGGCTTTCTCTTTCTCTTTTTCTTTGCTTTATCCTTATTCTTACCTTCCCCATGTGCTGCATTTACCTCAAAATAAGAAGCACCTTCAACATGTTTTGCTCCAGAAGTCTTCTCCAAACTATCCACATCAACACCATTTAAACCTGGTAATGGCTTCAGCCGCTTCTCATAAGATTCTGCCTTGTCAACATCTATATGAGCTGATGTAGTTACCACCCCAACCAACGCCTCGATGCTTCCATGGGTTTTCACAAGCTCCTCAAAGAGATGGAAAGCATCCTCCTCCCTGCCATGTCTGAGCTTGAAGGAAGCAGCCTCTTGCATTATAACACTAAGCTTATTGTCCTCAGTCATGGCATTTAACCACCATTTGATTGCAGAGTCAAGGACAGCTGCTGCGCCGTCAATATCTCCAGCACGCTCTTTAAGAGCCACAAGAGTGGCAACGGTAGCAGGCATGTGTTGGATATCAGGTATCTTAGCCAGAGACTCAGCTGAAATAGAAGGGTGGTTGGCAGCAGCAGCAACCTGTGCCCTTGCCAAGAGAATAATTTTAGATTTGTCAGGGAACTTTTCAGCAAACTGCCCTAAAAGTTCTTCAGCTTTCCCAGCCTTGTTCTCTCTCACTAGGACAGCAGCTTGAAGCAGTATTGGCATCACACTATCAGGAAACATGTCAGGCAATGCAGCTACAAGTTCTCGAGCCTGCAAGATTTCAGCAACATATTATGAGATATCTAGTAAGCAAGAGTCTTCAAGTGGATGACTCAGTTCAGAGTAGGAATAGAGAAAATGAATCAATCAAAGAAAAATACGACCCAACGGAATACCTGATCCATCTTATTTGAATGAATAAGTAAGAGCACCCGATTGGCATATATTGCCTCCCTTTGTTTTGACGACAGCTTCAAGTCAAGTACACGAGCTAGCTGAAAGTTTTGCATGTCTTTCTCTTTAATACGATCAAGTTTCTTTAGGCTATCATTAACATCTTTTGGACCTTTCAATGCAATGAGGTTGTTTACACCCACTGCAAATGATGATTCATCTGCCAGATTTCGTTTGATGATATCTGTGTAAGCTCCAAGTGCTTCCTGTGTGTTTCCAAGGAGCTGATAGAACAAGCAGATTTGAGTTATTGGCCAGTGTATAACCCCTTTTGATAAATGGAGTAAGAAAATAATAAGAAAAAGATAAGGTAAAATATTTTCATCACTTTTGTTTACCTGCTGAACATAGGCTAATTGGACAGCTATAGGAGCCAATTCAATCTCTATATCATCCTCAGCAAAGTTGTCATCGGTCAGAGTTTCCTGACCAATTCTGACAAAAATCAAGTACATAAGAATCATGACAATGCATCCTCTTCACAATAATTATGATGACTCATTTGTAATAGTATGACAATAGACACAACAAACTGCTTCAATAAAAGATTACAAATAAAAAAAATGTATAAATTTCAAATGGCATGCTTAAATGTTCTAAGCAGCAGTTCGCTAACATATTTCCAAAGTCATGATACAATAATTCTGAACGGTAACAACCAGAAAATTTTCCCACAATAATGAATATCTGCAAGAAAATAGAAAAATGCTACCTTCGGGCAGTCAACAAAAGCTGTTCTGCTTCAGTGTACTTGTTCCTTTCTACCAAAGAACAAGCTGTGTTGTATGCCAACTCAAAACTGCTAGTTGCTTTCACCCTAAGTGAATCCAATGTCTTTTGGACTTCAGAAGCTCTCCCAGCAGAAATCAAACCAGCAACAAAATTTATTTCTAGAGAGTCAATCTTGGATTTTTGAAGCTTCTGGTAGAAATCTACGCAGGCATCCATTTCTCCTGAGCGATAAAGAATCTGCGACTTTAACAGCATTGTTGCTGGATTGTTCTCTTGGATTTTCAAGGATTCCAACGCTTCATCTAACTTGTTTTGCCTGTAGAGGCAGTATGCCTATTTAAAAAAGCCGAAGGAAAATCAAAATCAACACTAGAAGTTGATAAACATTTTAGAGCATTCAATGCATCTAAAGATACACTTTGATTGCACCACTGAATATTCCAGAAAAGGTAATCCCAAATTAGGGGGGGGGGGGGGGGACTTAATTTCCAATTCAGCAAATCTAGCAGCCATAGAATACAAATTAGCGTTGAATGCATTATCTCACATGTTTTCAGATTGCCATAATGAAATCACACTAAGAGAGGAAACCTATTCTACAACTTAATGTAAATATGATCAAATCTGTTTCATTTATCTAAGAACAGATACAACCAGCAAGGCAATAACTAAGATAAGTAACAGACTTCACCTAAAGTCCCAGACTGACAAGTTCAAAGGTAATTGGTTGTATCACGGCAGCTAAGAAGCTGATGCAGATATGAAGTTAAACAAACTTCTTTGAAACTAACCAACTTTCTTTTATCCATAATGGCACACAGATGTAATTTCGGTACATAAATAGGAAGCAAAAGGAAAAAATGGCAACATTAATGACAACATTAAAAACCTTTAAGTAATTAAAATCAAAAGGAAACTTCTGAGACGATTGAATCGTAGAGAGAGCATCGTCAATGTTATCAGCCTTTATCAGAGCCACCACTTTGCATCGCATCGCGTCCTCATCGCTGGGATTAGTGGAAAGTACTGCGAAATGTTTCACGCGTAACGGTAAGAAAATAATGGAAATGTAAAGAATTTTGATAATAAAATTAGAGAGAATTGAAATATGAAAATTGGACCTTGATCTGCGACTTTGACGGCTTGTTCGAATTCGGATCGCTCGATGTGTCTGTTAAGTGAGGCGAAGAGATCTTCCATTGGTGGAGGAGGCTGCGACGGAGAAGGTGAAGGCTTTGGTTTGGCTTTAGGAGCCATTGATTGATGGGATTTTCTCAGTTGTCAGAAGTGATTGTGTTTTTTACTCGGACGCCAAACAGAGGAGAGAACGATGGGAGCGTTGGAGGGGTTTTCAGTTGCCGGATTTGGTGTTTCTTGCTTTTCAGTTTTTTCTGTCCTTGGGCCGGGTGGCCTGAAGGTTTGGCCCAAACTGTTGTGCGCAAATGTCCAAGGTGGGGGGAATTGGAGGCTTGGGAGTGCGTGTTCAAGCCATCAGTCAAAATAAATTCAAAGAGCAGGCCTCTTAGCATCTCAAAGTTTCTTATAAAATCATTTTTTAATTGGAATTACCTAAATAATTAAACATAATTTTATTTATTTCTTATTTTAAATATAATTTAATTAAACATTAAAATGATTTTTTTTACAAACTCCCTCTTTCTTTGCTTATATTTATATTTTAATTTTAGTAAGAAATTTTAAAAATATATATATAAGAATTTAGAGTTATGAAAAATATAAGCTATATAACAAGAAGAATATAATTCAAGATTTTAAATTTTATATGCATTTTGTAAATGAAAAGTTTAAAAATATGCATTTTTTAGGTGAAAACGTTTTTAATGGGAAGACGGTTAGTCTTAATACATGATTTTATATTTTATAGATAAAATTGAGGGTGTTTTAAGTAATAAAGGTCAAAAGCGGTGTTATAAAGATTTTAAAGGGCTGTTAAAAACTCCACTCTAAAATCAAATCAGTTAAGAGTAACGTCTTTCATACCCCTTTAATATCCTTTCAAGTTTCAAGACCACCTTTTTTTTTGTATTCATAGTTGTTTTGCTAGATGACATTATATTCAATGACAAATATGAATTAAATTAAATTAAAATGTCTTTTACAAATCTTGAATCCTAACTAGTATATTTAAATGATTGAAAATTAATTTTTTTGATAAAAAATACTATAATTTTGAATCAATAACAAAATAAATTAAAATTAATTTATTTTTTAATGAGATACAATACAACTGATATATTTACAACAAGAATTCGACAAAATCCCTGATTTAACCACCCTTCGTAATGTTTGCAAATTTGCCACCCTTAGTAATGTTCACAAATTTTTTAAAAATTTAAAAGAACAATTGACACCCCCTACAAAATTAGTGGGAGAAAAATTAGCTCTTATCTAAATATATAGATGAGACCTGGACACAAACTCCCAAATTTAACTTGGGGATTGCGGGATATGCCGCCATTAACTATTGTAGACTGATAGAAAAATTTAATCTCACTTTATTGTAATTTTTATCGTATTTTATAATTTACATCAAAGAAACTAAACAAGAGATGTAAATATAAAAAGGTTGGTTCATACGAGTTTTAGGGGTGTTGGAAGCCCCGTTAATCTGCTAATTAAAGCCCATGGATAAAGGCCCGGCCCGTCAAAGCCGTATGACCCGATAGCGAGACATCTCCTGACATTTAAAATTTAGAAGCAATTCATATCTTTTCACTCACAGTCCGTCAGGCTTTAATTTGGTCAAATTTTTATTTGTTTCCTTTTTCCGCCTGAGTGATCAACGCTAATATTTCCCTCCTAAATCGTAATTGCCTCTTATTTGGTCAGAACTCAGAAACGAAAATAAACAAATAAAGAAACCGATGGAGAGTGAAAGAAACAGCGAGAAAATGTCTAAACAGAAACGAGAAAGAAACGCCTTAGCCTTCACCGGAGCTACAGCTCTCGTCGTTATCGCTGTCAACTTCGCCATCACAGCTTTCAAGAGACGACACAAGAAGAAAGGTTCTCTTGACGCTTCGATCTGTAGTTAGTTCTCTGTTGATTTTAAAATTATGGTTCTAAGTATGATGTTTATGTTGCTTTGTTTTGATTTTGTGAAATTCAGATCTTCAAGGCTCTATAGTTCGTGTCAATTTGTCGGCATCTGAGATTTTGAAGTTAGCAGATAAAATTGTTTCAAAGTCAAAAGAAGTGCACGACGCAGTCGCTTCCGTTCCCCTTGACAAGGTATTGAACGCAATTTTTTACTTAGTTATTGTCGATGAACTATGACGTGGCAATGCATCAGTTAAGGAATACAGATACTGTCGCATTTTAACCTTTTGTGAAAAAATCACCGTTTACTTGTGAAATTCAATTTGTTATCATTCCATAAAATGCTGTTAGTGTTAGTTCTTGTTTAAAATTTATATACATGGTCACTATTTTTTTGGATTCATTAAATCTTTCATAGACTCGTGTAACTTGGGAGGTGGTGCATCTTTTTTTTTTTTTTTTTTTTCATGTTATCATTGTTGTGGTGAAATAGAATTGCAGAGGTATTTATTTATTTTTTGTTCGAATAAAAACATGCAGGTTACATTTATGAACGTTATTTCACCCCTGGCGGAGTTGGAGGCACAGCAATTTCCACTGGTGCAATCTTGTGTGTTTCCGAAGTTGGTGTCCACTTCTGATGACGTGCGTAAAGCGAGTGCTGAAGCAGAGCGAAAAATAGATGCTCACATGTTGTCTTGCAGGTTTCACTTTTTTACTTTGTTCTCATACTTATATAGTATATCATGGTAGAGGGAGTTATGAATAACTGCAGATACAATTATTAGCTTTTTACACTGAGAATCAAACCATCAACTTATGCTATAACTTTGAAATGTTATGGATTTAAGTATTTAGGATAAACAACAATGACACAGTCAAATATGTTGACTCCATGTCCAATGTTATATTAAATGCTTATAGATATATGATTGTTGTAAGATGGTCAAAACAAAGATTATGATTATCATTGCATTTATTTATTAGAGTTTGGAATTGAACATTGTACTATTTTGTGCAAGCTGATTAGTAACCGTGAAGATGTATATCGTGTTGTCAAAGCTGTTGCTGCAAAGGGAGAATGGGTGAGCCCTGAAGCTAAATGCTACATTCAGTCCCTGGTAAGGAGATTTTTTTGTATTTTTGTCTCATGTTTCTGCAAACAGCAGAGCTAGTATCTTTAGATTATTTAGTTAATTTCTTTTGTTTCTATTAGCATTGTACCAATGAATGTGGACGGTTTGGTGTTAAAAACTTGCCTTCTGAAGAATTTTATTAAGCTGGGTCAGTTGTGTTCAGTTGTATACAAATTGTAATAGCTTTCTGATCAGTGACAGGTTAGAGACTTTGAGCGGAGTGGATTGAACCTTACCATATCCAAAAGAGAGGAAGTACAACGATTGAGAGATCAAATAGACGAGCTAAGCTTGCAGTATGTTCGGAATTTGAATGATGATAAAACTTTTCTTCTCTTCAGTGAGGCTGACCTTTTAGGATTGCCTCCAGAGTTTATTAAGGTTAATTTTCTCTCCCACCTTATTAACAGTTGTTGTTGTTTTTTCTTTTTGAGTTGTTCTTATTCAATATGAATATCCTGGTATACATTGGAAAACCAATGGATGCATCGTATCCTACTCATTTGTCCAGTTCTGGTGTGGATGGGAATCATTGTAATGATTTGAGTAATTAATTAACCTTTTTGTTGCAAATGTTGGTGGAGTCAATTAGAATAGTAACTAAGAATGGTTAGTATTTTTTCTATATCCACCTTACGTCTGTTGAAAAAGATAGTCGTTAGAGGTAAACCTTGTAGATATCTTTATCTTTGAGAATGTAGACAACTGATATCAATGAACTGTTTGCTATTATTTAGGAAAAAAAAAAATGCAACAAGCAACTTGATACATGGCTATTATTGAAATAATAATAATAATACTGCACATGCAAATTTTTTATAAAAACTATCATATGAAAGCTGACAAAGCAGTCAAATATTAAAAGAGTGAAAACAAAAAAGTTAACAAAACGTATAAATGTAAATGATGTCAGCCATGTGGTAACGACAAAGGTCCACATTAGTTTTTATGTAAATGTTTGTACAACAGCAGTATTACTCTAGTTAAAAACAGAAGCAAATGTTTAAGTCAAATTCTCAATGTATAAATAGCCCTGGGTATGGTAAGGAGGTAAAAACCTACAATGAGAAGAAGCTATGATGTGCAATCCATTTATTGTTGAAATACCTCACCTACTTTAAGAAATCATTGAAACCTTAAGTCTGGGATTTTAAACTAAAATGCTTTACCTAATATATTCCTTGCATTGTTTTAAACTAAATCAGCCGAATCCATTTATAAGTTTATTTTTTTAAGCTGGAATGGATTTGTCCTTGTGCAGAGTTTAGACAAAGCTGAAAATGGTATATTCAAGGTGACACTGAAAAGTCATCATGTGGCAGCTGTATTTGAGTTATGTAAGGTATATCTTTTGAGTTGATTAGTATGATGTCTTTGCCACCATCTTGCCATTTTAACTTGTTAAATTCTGGCTGCAAGGTCTTTTGTCCTCACAGTGTGCGACAATTTTTGAGTGATCTAACTTTATGCTTTCAACTCTATGAGAGAAAATCCTAGTTTTACTACCCTCTTCTTGTTGTTTTGGGTATTACTGGAATTGCTGGAGATTCTTTGTGATTTTAGCATCATATGACCGCATAATTCACAGTGTGCATTTGAGCCTTTGAAGGTAGGAAGGACAAGGAGGTTAGTAGCCGTGGCTTATGGGAAGAGGTGTGGAGGAATCAATTTGTCTGTTTTGGAAAGCTTGGTAAATACTCCACTTGTCTCAGGCTTAATTTATGATATGTATTGATATGGTACAACAGCCGTCACTCATCCATATAATTTTTCCTGCACAGGCTTTTTTTTTTTTTCCCAAGATGTAAGCGTTAAATTGACTTTTCAGATCTTTCCATACGCTGATAGCTTATATTGAATTGAGACATTCTGGCTTTTAGCAATGAAAATTCTAGCTTGCCAAATGTCACACAATATGTTGCCATTGGTCGTTTAGAATTTAAAATTTTATATCTGCTTCATTTTGTTGCCATACGAAAGCATCTAATGTTCCAGAAGTTTAGTGGTCAATTGGAAATCATAGAAAGCTTAATAGTCTGAAGTTCCTGAACCATGTTATAAATAAACACTATTGTTATACACGTCTGTGAAGCAATGGTAAATGACTTATCCTGCTTGCTTAAATCAGGTTATAGGAACTGTTTCTTGAGTTCTTTGTTAAGAAATGTTCAATTGCTTTACTGTTTGAGACATTTGACTTCAAGTTTTGCTTCCAATTATTTAGGTTGAACTTCGTCACAAATTTGCTCGTTTACTTGGCTATTCGAATTATGCGGACTATGCCCTTGACCTGAGAATGGCAAAGTCATCATCTAAGGTTTGTATGATACTGTCATTCCCGTGTAAAATTATGTGCTCTTATGGGATGAGTATGAGGTTAGAAAATGATTTTTAACATCTTTCAGTTTTTGGTAGGATTTTGGAATACTCGGCACCTGATTACCTCCTTTTTAGATTATTCTATAACAATAGTTTCTGGGCTTAAAGAGTTAACTGTCTCTGCAGCATTTTCTAGAGGCCTTATTTGGGTATGCAATAATTATACAACAAGACTTGGTAGCTCTAGTCATGAAATTTGAATGATTAACTGCGTTGGGGTATTAGTCTCATAGCATATTCTATTTCCATCTCATTGTCTACGAAGCTGATATTTTTTTCATGAGGATGTTCCTGTCATATCCAGGTATTTGAGTTCTTAGAGGAAATCTCTGCCAGTTTAACTGATTTGGCATCTAGAGAACTTATGATGTTGAAAGATTTAAAGGTTTGCAGATGCTTGGCCTTCCGTTTACCAGTGCCATAGTTTGTTTCCTCTCTTATTGTTTTTGGCTCTGGCGTGACAACAGAGAAAGGAAGAAGGGGAGCTTCCATTTGGGATCGAGGATCTACTATACTATATTAGAAGGGTTGAGGAACTGCAATTTGATCTGGATTTTGGAGCTGTAAAGCTGTACTTTCCTGTCAATTTGGTTCTATCTGGAATCTTCAAAGTCTTCCAAGACCTTTTTGGTAAAAGTGTTTTTAAGATTACAAGTCTCCCCAATTTCTCCTTTTTGCACGCTTTACAGACTCCAATTAAAGTTTTGTTGTCATAAATGATAAAAAGCTGTGATCTTTGCTTCATCAGGTTTAAGATTTGAGGAAGTTCTAGATGCTGTGGTTTGGCACAGAGATGTTCAAGTTTTCTCAGTTTTTGACTTGAGTTCTAATGATCTCCTGGGTTATTTCTACCTTGATATATACAAAAGGTTCAATGACTTGTTTGGTTGTCATATTTTTACTTCATTCTGTTGATGTAAAATGATGGATAATGCCATATATGTTATACAACAGGGAAGGGAAATATGCTCACACCTGTGTGGTAGCTCTCCAAAATGGTGCATTGTCTTCAACTGGTGCCCGACAGGTAAGAATTATAATTCTAGTCCCTGTAAATAGTAATAGGAATATATATATTTCCTGACGTGTTGTATGTTTGAACGTTGGTTCATATAATCATATCAAGTATCTTGCTGTAGAATATCTCTCTGTGCACACAAAAGACCGAAGCACAATTGTGTTATTATCTCTCAGATTTTGGATGTTTTGATTTGTGGCAAACAAGAGTCATGCTCACAAATGCAAGTAAAGTACAATTTTGGAAGCAAAGAAGCTTTGAGTATTACAGTTCTAGAAGAAAGTAATTTTGCCATAGTCAATCAACATAATAAACCAATATTTCTGGATTACTACTACAAAACTGCCTCTCTAATTGATTACAAGGCATCACACTCTATACAATTGTCTGCTGTTTCTACCATCAGTAATCAGTACTGCTGTTGCTCAAATGTGGGGAAAATTATGTCCCTTTTACTCCACTGTTGCCGCAATAACTAATGAATTAGAGTTTTCTGCAACCTCATCATTGTTTTCAACCCTGATCATGTCATGCCTGCAATGCCATCACCAATTTACAGCTTTTCTCACCACAACCACCTCCTTTAGCACTTGTTTCTACTGAAAAGGAAAAAATGCATGAACATGGACTAATATGAGATTATTGAATAAGAAAGTCTCTCAACAGATCCTCATAATCATTGTTGAACCGGCTCTAATGCCTTCTTCTTGTTGTATGCGCTAAATTCTTTTAGTGATCATTTCTGCATCATTTTTTAACTTTAGCTCAGAGAAGAATTATTCTAAAAGAGGCTTTAAATTTATGCTCTCAGAGTTGTGGAAATGCCTTGGTTCTTTTATATATCTGCTACAAGCAGATTTGCTTGAATTGAAATTCAGATTTGTTATTGTCAACTACTTTTTAAATTAACCTGTGTAGATTTCCATTTGCTGAACCAGAGATTGATGTAATTCATTTATGCACTTCTTTGACTAGATACCTGTCGCATTACTGATATCACAAATTCAAAAGGATATTGTTGGTCATCCAAGTTTATTGAGATTCTCCGAAGTGGTTAACTTTTTCCATGAGTTTGGCCATGTGGTATGTTTAGCTTGGTTACTATCCTTTCCCTTATTGCATTTCCTTGGCCAGTTCCAAACTCAAATATTTATTTATTTTGAAAATAACATACATCTAGTTTCTACTGCCATTATCCTTTACTAACATGGTTTTTTATTATAATGAGCATTTAGGTTCAACAGATTTGCAACCGTGCATCATTTGCTAGATTTTCTGGGCTGCGGGTTGATCCTGACTTTGTGGAGATCCCTGCTCAGTTGCTAGAGAACTGGTAAGTAATGAATCATATTTGTCCTTGTTTTATTTTAGACAATCACAAGTGCAACCTGTTATACACTGGAAATTTTGTAGGTGTTACGAAAGCTTCTCGCTGAAGTTGATTTCTGGTTTCCATCAGGTGACACTTTTGACATGTTTCTTCCAGCCTGGTCTTCTCTCCATTCCTTGCAATATATGCATATATGTTTATGTACTCACAAAGAAAAATTCTTGTTCCTTTTCTCCCCTTTATTCTTTCTCAGAAAAACTAGTTTATTAGATGCCTTTTCTACAATTACTTAAATTAAATTGTTGACATGTTATTTGTAGGATATCACAATGCCCATTAAGGATGAAATATGTAAATCACTTAAAAGGCGGCGATATGCCTTTTCTGCACTGAAATTGAAGCAAGAAATTCTTTATTGTGAGTCCTCTTGCTATATATTTGTTTTGGGAACTGTCAATTTATTAGTTCCTTGAAAAATTATATCTGTTATTCATGTTTAAGAACCTTTAGTTATTCCGGTGCTTGTCAGTGATTGTGCATCTTATACATTCTATACTTGGAGTTTAGACTTTGGCTATCTTGTACTTGTTCCTACAAAGTGAAAAATATGTACCCTTCCTTCATCTTGCAAATGTGTCTGTGCAGTTGTGTTTTGCATGGCTGTGGGCCCTCCTACAAAAAATGGAAAACACCTTGGTTAACTAGTATGTATAACTATATGTGTCCAGTGTTCAGAAATGGGCCATGGTCGAGTCAATAGTCAAACAGATATCTCTAGAGAATTTTTTATTGTTATTTGGGAAATTTGTTTACATGGATTCATGAAGTATCCATTATGACTGATCAAGCTATGCAAATATTTTCCTATGTTTGCTCAAAAGATGTGTGTTTCTTTTCCAGGCATTTTTGACCAAATCATACATTCGGCTGACAATGTTGACATTGTAGAGTTATTCAAGCATCTTCATCCAAAGGTAAACAATTGTCTCATAGTTCTTTTGCAACATAGCATTTTTGAAATTTGTTTCTATTTCATCTTTTTTTTTTTTTTTTGGTTTTATGTTTTCACAGGTGATGTTGGGTTTACCTATGTTGGAAGGAACAAATCCAGCTTCATGTTTCCCGCGTAGTGCTATTGGTTTTGAATCTGCTTGTTACAGCCGTATTTGGAGCGAGGTCTGAGCTGCTCAAACTCTCTTTGCTTCCCATTGCATTTGAATCTATGCGGGCAAAATGCTCTCTTGCAATTAATTCTGATCATTATTCTTTTTCTTGATTATTTGTATGCTTAGTCATCTTGTTCCCTGCCACTGCCTTTGACCGTGGTGGTTCTGCTTTCCCAGCAGTGACCTTGCATATCTTTACTAATAAGTCAAGTCTTACTTTTAGGTATTTGCCGCTGATATATTTGCCTGTAAGTTTCGTGATGGTCTTTTGAACCAGCGTGTGGGGATGGAATTTAGAAACAAAGTAAGTTACATCAATGGATTAATGGTAGAACTTATAAACATTCTTCAAGTTTTACTTAAAACTAGAGTTGACATGCAGATGTTTTAGTATGGTATCTTTGTAAATTTGTCTGCCTAAAGTACCTTTCCCTGGAATAAAATGGGCAACTTATTTTTTTTTCCCCCTATTGCTCGCAAATTTCTTTCAATTCATTGGCAGGTATTGGCTCCTGGGGGATCAAAGGAACCCATTGAAATTCTTTCTGACTTTCTTGGGAGAGAACCATCAATTCAGGCTTTCGTTGACAGCAGAGCGGAATGCGGTTTGTGATGCAGATACGGTGGTTGTATCCTCAATATTCAGACAGCATTCTGCAATTTGGCTGCATTATGCAACATCGGTCAAAGTTTATTACTGTTTCTGGAAGTGTTCAGTGATCAAAATGATGGTGCTAGCGTCTAAGTCATATGACAATGACATACTATGCATAGTAGCTAGGAGTGGGCACAAGTTAGGTTGGGTTGGGTTGGGTTTATATATAGCCCAACCCAACCTGCATATAGAGTAGGTTGAAAAACTTCAATCCGATTCAATTTATTAAATATCTCAATCCAACTTAACTGCATGTTAGGTTGGGTTGATTGAGTTAAATTTTTGAAAAAATTTATTTTTATAATCTAATTAAATAGTAAATAAAAATTAAAAAATACAAATATTAAATCTCTATAATAAATCTAATATTTTAAAAATTTTATATTTATATATATTTTTTATTTTTTATATGAAATATCAATATATATATATATATATGGGTTGACAAGTTGGGATGGATTAAAAATTATAGGAGTTAGAACCGATTTTACAGGTTGGGTGGGATGGTGCCCACCTCTTTAGCAGTCATGGATGCATCAATGAATTCTTCATACGGGTTTGCGTTCAGATTGCCTGTTAGAATCTTGCCTTTGAATGCCAGCGAAATTCTTAAGTCAGCAGTCTTACATTTCCGTTTCCATGTACTCTAATGGTTAAAGCCTTGATATTCAACATCTTAGTTCAGGATTTGCATCATTCCTTGCTGGTTCCAAGACATGGAAAAAACGAAAACTTCTGCTTGACGCTAATATTTGATTTCAGCCGCTCATCTGTCACCCCATAAAAATCAAATATTAAATTTGGGGCAGGACGCTTGTCTAGGGTAGTAGTAGAGTCTCGACGCTTTTGGTCAAATCATAAATTTTGACGTGTTAGCAATTTATAAGAGGTTGTCTTGCATTTCATCATGCAAATTAGAGCCTGCCCTACACTTTGTCATCCTGTTTCCCAAGACACAGGGTATAAACTGACATTGAAAATTTTCTAGGATGGTTTTGTTCCTAGGATTCCTAAAAGAACAAAAAAGTTTCGTCTGGAGGGGCAAAGCTATGGTGGCCAAGTTTTGGCTATTTATATTGCGGCACCTGTTATTTGCTTAAAACTGAGAAAATCAGAGAATTTAAAATTTTAAGTCCTATATACTTCTATTATTTACAGTTGGATTTTAAACTATATAGTTGATTATTATGAAATTTTTGACGTTATTATTTGGTCGAATACTAATGCTATTGGGAAATTAGTTTTTTTATTATATATTTAAATTAATTACTGTAGATTAATAGGTTTTTTGGGTTGTTCAAAAAAATAGATTAATATTATCGGTAAGTTAATGTATTTTTATTATGTATTTAAATTTATTTATTATAGATAAATTAGATGCTGTGCTGTCTCTAAAAACTAGATTTTGCATTAATTTTTTTTTTACAGGCCACTAATTTTAATAGTCAAATTAAGTCAATCGACCGAAGCATAAAAATTTTAAACAACTCGAAATTGTGTCAAATTTGGAAATCTTTTTTCCGGCAAACAAGCACATCTATGATAAAAACCAGATAGAATGCATTCATTTCATTGAAACAAATTTCTAACGGCCAACTCATGTGTAGACAAAATGTACAGTGCACAAGTGCGCGGTAGTTGGACCCTATACGAAGCCAGCATTTTTAATAACTTTACTTTAATGTCCAGAAAGAATCCAATGGTGATTATCATCGGTCGATGATTGTCTCATTCGATGAGAACGGGTGGGTAAGGTCGTTTGCATATCAACGCTTCCAATGATCTAAAACCAATAAAATCAGTTACCTCATCTGGCAATAAAGTGGATTTGACAGCACGCTTATGATAGGAATGAACGTAATTTATCACAAGTTCCGTTGGCTTAAGCATCGTCGTTAAAGATAGAAATTAGATCTCGTAGGCGTACGTGCTTCGTATCAAAATGGGTCTCATATTAACAAATTCAAAAATAGGAAAAAAAATAAAAGAAAGGAAAAGAAAAGAAAAGAAAAGAAAGGTTTGGTGGGGCAAGAGGAAGAGCTGTTCACTGGGGGAAATGTCAAATCATAGCGTCGAAACGACGTCGTTGGGGAAAAATGGTCTGGTTTGCGGATTCCGGTTTCTGGATTGTTGTCCCAGTTTTATTTGTTTGACTTCGCCATCAAGAATTAGGAGCTCACCCAGAGGCCAGGTCAGAGTAGAAATTATAAAAATATAGAAATTTGAATACTTATCTGTGAAAAAGAATAAGGGAAGCCGCGAGAGAAAATTAATAAAGAAATAATTTTCCGAGTCAACAAACAACAACAAGCCAGAGCATAACAAAGTTGAATTCTTTTTCTTTGCAAGTAGTATCCTTGCTATGACTTCAACATTGTTATTATAATAGTTAATTACTTAATTAATTAATTATCGAATATTACTACTTATGATTATTGTTTGGACCCTCCATATTTGCTTGCATGTGCCTTTCTATTTTTATGTGCACGAGTGTTCCAATTTTCATTTTTATTACATTTGCTTATTCCTAAAAGCATGTCCTGATTGTTAAAATTCATTAATGTGGTGAATGCACTTGAATTTCCTCGTCTTTTTCTTTTCCAGATAGAAGAACAGAGAAGAAGAAGGGGGTTTTGCACTTAACACAAAAAGTTTCTGTTGATCTTATGCCCTTATAGAGACTTTACTCGCCTGGGTTTTTGGATTTTAGTCAAAAAGTTGAAAATTTTTCTACTGGGTTTTGGTTCGCGGAGAAGGGTAGTGTGGATAAGCTGTGTTAAGTTCTGGTTTGGTTTGGTTGTGAGAGGAGAAAGCTGAGAACTTGATTAACTGGGCCTCCTTGGATACAAAATTTTGTTTTATATTCTAATTCTCGGGATTTTGTGTAGATGGCTTTAAGGGTTGGATGTGATGGATGTTGATTAGCATTCGGATGCGATTCGGGGGAAAGTGTGAGCACTATTAGTGTTGTGGATTTTAAGAGTGTGGGAATTGTGCGTTTATGTGAATTATGATCAAGCAAATACTAAAGAAGCTTCCTCGAAAGTCGTCTAAGACGGGTGATAATCGTGAACATGGCAGAAATTCTGTTACCCATTCAATTGCTTCCACCGGTTCAAGAAGCAGTGATTTGGGGAAAAGCAAATCTGGGAATTTGAACACTGTGCCTTCTCAGATGAATGATTCTGCTTCAGATGCATTGCAGGATGGTAACAAGATTCAGCTAGAGATGAATTTGAAGCTGAATGGTAAGTTGGTGCTTTCTTCTTATGACGCGTTGCCTGCATTGAAGGATGTTCCAAGTGTGGAGAAGCAGAACTTGTTTATCAAAAAGCTGAATTTGTGTTGTGTTGTTTTTGACTTCACCGATCCAACAAAGAACCTTAAAGAAAAAGAGATCAAGCGTCAGATGTTGTTGGAGTTGGTGGATTATGTGACTTCTGCAAATGGCAAGTTTAATGAGACTGTTATGCAGGAAGCTGTGAAAACAGTGTCTGCAAATTTGTTTAGGACTCTTATTCCTCAACCACGAGAGAACAAGATTGTAGATGGTGTTGATTTAGAAGAAGAGGAGCCCGCAATGGATCCTGCTTGGCCTCACTTGCAACTTGTGTATGAGTTCTTGCTGAGGTTTGTTGCATCACCTGAGACAGATGCAAAATTGGCCAAAAGGTACATAGATCAATCCTTTATTCTTAAGCTGCTGGATTTGTTCGATTCTGAAGATCCTAGAGAGAGGGAGTACTTGAAAACAATTCTCCACCGCATCTATGGCAAATTTATGGTACATCGTCCATTCATAAGGAAAGCTATAAACAACATCTTTTATCTGTTTATTTTTGAGACCGAGAAGCATAATGGGATTGCCGAATTTTTGGAAATTCTAGGCAGCATTATTAATGGGTTTGCTCTACCACTTAAGGAAGAGCATAAAGTGTTCCTTGTGCGGGTTCTCATTCCTTTGCACAAACCAAAATCCTTAGCAATGTACCATCAGCAATTATCTTATTGCATTACACAGTTTGTGGAGAAAGACTGCAAGCTTGCAGATACTGTCATCAGGGGTTTATTAAAGTACTGGCCAGTGACAAACAGCTCCAAGGAAGTCATGTTCCTGAATGAATTGGAGGAAGTTTTAGAAGCAACTCAATTACCAGAGTTTCAGCGCTGCATGGTGCCCTTGTTTCAGCAAATTGCCCGTTGTTTGAACAGTTTACACTTTCAGGTAATAAGTTGAAACTGTGGTCTGCTTTGCTTTTATATGCTTGATTTTATTGTGTTTTAGCTTTAGCTTCTCCTTTTACAGATATCCCATGCCTGACATTTACAGAATCTTAGTTGATTTTATTCAAATTTGTTTTAGGTGGGGAGAGATCTCCACAACATTATTTTCTCTTATCAACATGGGCAGTTGAATTTTATATACTATACTGAATTGTTTACTAAGCATTGACCATGAACATTGGTGGTTTTGTTTTCTTATCTTTTTTAGTACATTTGCTTTGGAGTGATGTCAACCATACTTAAAAAATGTTGGTCTAAATAAATAAAATGAGTAGTAAATGGATAATTTCATATGCTTTAAACATAATGAGGTGCAAAATGTAGGAGGTCTCTTGTTGCTTATGACTGCCAGAGAGATTGGCCAATGCTGGCAGCCTCTGGTTGGGTATCATGAGTGTAGCTCAAATTCATGGGGCTTTATAGAATAAAAGAAAAGTAACAGGGCTTTTCTTTCAGAGTAGGAAGAAGAAGAAGAAGATGATGAAAATTATATAAATCGCAAATAAGATGGTAACAATTGTGGTTTGGAATTGCTGCCTGTACTCCATGGTTTTTGAAAGGGCAGTGTTTAAAGTAAATAAGCCTTTACTTATGCTGGACAGGCTGAGTAGCCCTAGGAAAATTAAGCATTTCGAAACCTTGTACACATTCAAGACCCCTACATGCTGGCTGGCCTCTCAGCGAGGGGTGGGTCTTTTAAATTTGTGTCTTTAATTGTTTTTAACTCATTAAACTAATTTTAGATTGTAATTGGAAGATAGGAACAATGTTTTTCTATTAAAGACAAAAAAAGTTGGTTTTTATGATTTAATATAAAGTTTTCTAATTTTTAGGGTCTTTTATCCCTCAAATTAGTCAAAGCGCTATGTATATCTCAGTCTGTTCAACAGTTTTACCCTTCCAATATTTTTTTTTTCTTTCAAGGAATTCATTCTTGAAGCTAAATTAATTGATACTAATAACTTTTTCATTGTACTTATTATTCAGTTGATTAAACTAGGAAGTTACTTATGTCGAGCCTTCTAAAATTAGTTGTATAGCCATGGAACTGATAAGTATTCATAGCTATCAAGCTGAATTGTTCCCATGTGGTCAATTTGGGTCCCTCAGCAGTGATATTATGTATGTGCTGAGTTGGTCGTTTTAGTTGGAAAGGGCAGTTAAACCGGCTAAAGTAATTGTTAAGAGATAAGTGTGCATTATTTACTAGAATATCTAAGAGAACAATATATATAGGCCAACGAGATTCTCTTTTTGGGATTTTTTACAATGATTTTGCCAGTCCAATGGTGATTTGCCTTTGCTTTTCAAGCTGGATCAAAATCGGTGAAAAAACTTATTAATTTTTTAGAGAAAGAACCAGCTACTTATGCACTTGTCAGTTCTGTCTGAAGTTTAGCATATATTGTATGCAGGGGCATGGCCGAACTTTCAGCCTCTTTGTTTGGCTAGTTGCCCGAGTTCAACTCTTGGTGGAGGTAGGTGGTTAAAAATTATATTTGGTCTGCCCACCTGCCTACTGCTTTAAAAATAAATATGAATAAAAAAATTTTAAAACCCATGATTTTCTGCTTGAATATTATCTATGGGGATTAGTAATGCTCCTTATATGGTTTATTTATATCTTAATGTATAGTGGTATTGGTTTAATAAGCTGATCAATCCAAGTAATCACTGAGTCTGATCTCTGAATCTCACTTTAGGCAATTGATACTTGATTTTCCAGGTAGCAGAGAGAGCTTTGTTCTTGTGGAACAACGATCACATTGAGAATTTAATTATACAAAATCGTAAGGTTATACTACCCATTATCTTTCCTGCCCTGGAGAAAAATGCCAGAAATCATTGGAATCAGGCTGTCCACAGTTTGACTTTGAATGTTCGCAAGATTTTCTTTGATCTAGATCCTGAGCTGTTTAAGGAATGCTTAGCTAAGTTCAGGGAATATGAATCAAAGGAAGGTGAGATTGAAGCAAGACGTGAAGCCACATGGAAACGTTTAGAAGAACTTGCTGAAGGGAAAGTTCCAAGTAACAAGGCAGTACCTGTCTCCCAAAAAGTACAGTCCTCCCCCTCTTCAGGTTAGAGAGAGAGAGAGAGAGATTTGTTGCTAGTTCCAATGACTGTCAATTTTTTTCTATTTAGATGGTGTTATCATTCAGGTGGTATGTTCATGCATTGTTAATTAAACCAATGACTATACAAATATGCAATAGTAGACCAAGAGGAAACAAAAGGTAAAGTGAGAGAGAGAGAGAAATCAAATGCTTAGAGTTGTTGTGTTCATTTGTTCGTATTTACTTTTCCTACCCCTTCTGTCCCCCTTTTGTTCTAATGAATTTGCGTAGAGGATAGAAATCAAATGTGAAGAAAATTTCTAGCATTTTGTTGCCTTCCATGCTCTTGATCATAAGGGCATGATAATCTTGTGCCACCTTGGTAGGGGAGTACATAATAGGATGGTTATTAGGATGCATTATAGGCTTTATAGCAGCTGTAGAAGCTTAACCCGTAAGTGTCAATTTTGCAAAATGTTTAATGAGCTGACCTGATGTGCCAGAAACTGTCATGGTTTTGATAGTTTGATGAGCTTTTTGTGCCTCCTGATTTTGTGTATATGAGGCGAAATTATGTTCAAGTCATGCAACCAGTGCATTTTTATTTCCAGCATCTAATGTGTAAGCCCTATCAGTTACAGAAACACTGCTGATGATTTGCTTGTTATAAGCCTGCGAAACCGCCTAATTCATCTTCTTGATGAATTTGGTGCCATTGAAAATGGTCATGGCAGCTCGGAAGCGCTTGTTAGCTTTGCATTCATGCCTGTAGCTGTAGTGCGAATGTTTAGCTAGCAGATGATCCTAAGCCCCACTCCTCCACTCAACATTAATGATCGTTAACAATCATTAAATGCCCATCTCTGCAATGATGTTCTTCCACTAAGATAATTTCTCCATCAGAGATCATTTATCAATGTTTCTTAAAATAAGAGTGAAAGAACGGCTGACACTTTAAAAAGTGTTGATTTGATTCCTTGGCTTCGACTTTACACTAACAATAATGAATCAACCCCACTAGGTTAGACAAATTTAACTTGACAAAAAGACTGACCGAATTCGTTAGACAAATCATATATCTAATCTGCAACTTTATTATGCAAATCACTGATTGTATTTGGTTGAGTGATAGGATATCTGTTTGTCTCATTCTTTATTGAAATTAGAAATTAAAAATTAAAAATTAATGTTTTGGTAGATATTGGGAAGTATGTCCCGATTGTTGTGCCAGTAGACTTCTGTACCGGGAAATTTTAAAAAAAAATTATTAAAAAGAAAAAGAAAAAGAAGACTTTGGATGGAAAACAGAAGTCATCAATTCTATTCCCATTTTACAAGGGTCGTTGCCATTTCGTGGTCACAACTGCAGTTATATTTTGGGGCACGCAATTGCTATAAAAAAAATGGTTCAAAACTATTTGGGACTTTTGGCTTTGAAGTGTAATTATACCATCGTCTAAATTCGCCATTTTTTTCCCCTTAATGTGAAACACTTGCGTAATATGTCATACTTGCTATAATTTCAAAGTTTGGTCAAATTCTACGCCAACTGTTACTACTATCTTAAATCCCATAATCCCATAGGACAATGAAAATAATAATTCAAATGGGTATATAAGGTGATGGATTGATAATTTATTTACTTTTTTGATTAAATGATGGACACATTTTTTTTTTGCAAAAGGGTTTTTAAAGGTGATTTCTACTCATGGGTTCGCGTAATTGGTATCAAATCAATCACCACATCCAACATGAGATGTGATGCCCCATACATACTTTAAAGTTATGTGATAGTGTGTATGGGTAGGTGCGAGTCTATCATGATATTGTTGCATTTTGAGGAGGGCTAGTTTTCATGCGGATGACGACATTTGCAGAATGCTGTAAGTTGCCACGATCCTACATCTCATGCATGTTATGTATACCGAAAAATAATAATCTAAATAAGAATATGGACAGAATTTGTGAGACTAAAAGAAAAAAAAAATGATAAAAAATATTTCTAAAGAGTTTCGTCATTTTTTGTTTTTATTTATTGGGTAGATGCTTGTTCACGTTCTGATTTTCCCAAATGTGGTACAGTTGTTAAGGCTGATGACGTTGCTGGATAATGCAATCAAGCGTATAACGAAATCATAAAAAAAATCTAATTAACTCTTTAAATTAAACAAAGTTTAGTTTGAGGTTATTGATTGTTTTATTTCAACTTTAACCCAGCCGATATAATATTCTTAGTTACAGTTGTTTTTACAAAATACAAAGATTCGCTCTTTTGTCAACTCTTTTTATCTTGTTAGGTTTAGACTAGATGTTATGTTACATTTACGGACAGTGTGATCAGTGATACAACGGGCAGCTAGCTGCTTAATTTGGGCCATTTGGCTTTGGTCGGTTTATTATTCCTCTCTCTCTCTCTCTTCCGTCCAAAGTGATTGCAATAAAGAAAAAGAAATAACTAAAGAAAATCGAAAGCCTTGGCTCGGCCTTTCACAAGTTCCGAGCTTTTAGTGCCTGTGACTGTAAGTAACCGCCAATCACTTTACTCTCTTCCCATTTCATCTGAGTTTTGCTTCTCATGCATCTTCTGTTGCTTTTTCCTCGTATTATCACTAGGTAAATTTTTCACTGTTCGAGTTCCCTATTTTTGAATCTTTTGTAATGTTATTTTTGGTGTTTTTGGTTGAACCCGGATACTATCATCGCCTTGCTGCTAATTGAGAAGAAAGCAGGAGCGGGAGCCTATAGAAATGGAATGAGAAGAGGCTTGAAAATAGGAGCTTCTGGTGTGTTTATATTTAGTGTATGTAGGAGCTGATGGTTAATTTGTTATTTGTTCGTTTCTGCACGAGGGTTCTTGAATTTTAAGTCAAGGGTGTCATTTATTGTTCTTGAATTTCGTACACTTGAAGAAGAAAGTTTTCTGATTTATTAGAGGATGATGTGTTGAAGTAAGAGTTATTGCTCTGATGATTTCATTGATGCTACTGTCTGCTGGGGTTTCTGAAATCTTCATCTGGGGGGGGCGGGGGTTTCTTTATCTTGTAATATGGTTCATCTTATTGGGTCTGTCGATCCTGTGCCTTGAAATGGATTTTATGCATCTGGGTTTTCGTCTTTAATTTGTGATGTGGAGGTTCTTGTCTTTCTGATGGGGTGGCTTCTGCTTTGAATCAGCGTCTGGTTTCAGCTACTAAAGGACTTCTGTTGTTCAGTGTCTACAAAATTTGAGCTATGATCAAGCAGATACTTGGCAGGCTTCCACGGAAGCCATCCAAGTCATCTGAGAATCGTGAATTTGGGGGTTCATCTATCCCTTCTTCAAATGCTACCAGCAGTTCAAGCAGCTATGATCTTGTGAGTAATAGGCCAGTGAATTCGGACCTTATGCCTCTTCGGGGCCCTGATTCTGCTTCAAATTTTGGAGGTGGTCAAGGAAGTAAATTTCCTCAAGTTGGAAATCCAAAACTGAATGGCAACTCGGTAGTTGCTCCCTATGAAGCATTGCCTGGATTTAGGGATGTTGCAAGCTTTGAAAAGCAAAACTTGCTTATTAGAAAGCTGAATCTATGCTGTGTTTTGTTTGACTTCACAGATCCTTCTAAGAACTTGAAAGAGAAGGACGTCAAGCGGCAGACATTGCTTGAGCTTGTGGATTTTATTACTTCTGCAAATGGTAAATTCACAGAGACAGTCATGCAAGAAGTTATAAAGATGGTAGCTGTGAATTTATTTAGGTCACTTTCACCACAACCCCGTGAAAACAAGACTTTAGAAGCGTTTGATCTGGAAGAAGAAGAGCCTTCGATGGACCCTGCATGGCCTCATTTGCAAATTGTGTATGAATTCCTTCTGAGGTTTGTTGCATCGCCTGAGACAGATGCAAAGTTGGCTAAGCGGTACATTGATCACTCGTTTGTTCTCAAGTTGTTGGATCTCTTTGATTCTGAGGATCCCAGGGAAAGGGAGTATCTCAAAACAATTCTACATCGTATATATGGGAAGTTTATGGTGCACCGCCCATTTATTAGGAAAGCTATCAACAATATCTTCTTCCGTTTTATATTTGAAACAGAGAAGCATAATGGGATTGCCGAGCTTTTAGAGGTTTTGGGCAGTATAATCAATGGTTTTGCTTTGCCACTTAAAGAAGAACACAAATTGTTCCTTATAAGGGCTCTAATTCCACTACACAAACCAAAATGCCTTGCAATGTACCATCAACCATTGTCATACTGTATTACACAGTTTGTGGAGAAAGACTGCAAGCTTGCAGACACTGTTATAAAGGGTTTGTTGAAGTATTGGCCAATAACTAATAGTTCAAAAGAGGTTATGTTCCTAAGCGAACTAGAGGAAGTTTTAGAAGCAACTCAACCAGCAGAATTTCAAAGATGTATGGTACCCCTGTTCCGTCAAATTGCTAGTTGTTTGAGCAGTTCACACTTTCAGGTAATAAGACTTCAAACTTTGATCTTCATGCAGCTCAAGGTTTTTATTTCTGAAAGAATTTCACTTCCTATCTTGAACCACGCTTTAAAAGGTTTTGTTTTCTTCCGCTTGCTTGTTTGTGGCTCTTTTCCATGTATTTTCATTTTTGACATTTGGGTATTAATTGGCATTCAGATGTAGGAATAAGGGCTTAAAATGTAAGCTTTCTGAGCAAACTTGAAAATTCCTTTATCATTATTATTTTGTTTTAGATTTTTTTTTGTCAACTTTGCTGAATGTAATTGTTTTCAATGTCTGTCACTTGCCACTGTTTGTAACCACATATGTAATTATGTGATTATGTCAAAACCATCATTTTGAATTGACTGTGGCTTATCTGCTCTGCTTTGGATGCTGTGATTGATGTATTAAGTTTTGTTGTACTTACTTCCTGATCTTTTGGAACCTATTCACTCTAGAGCGCTTGCATATTAATTAGCATGCAGGAAAACTTTTATTTTGGTCATAATGAAAAACCAAATATGTTAGTGCTAGCATAGCATAATACACAAGTTTACTGTATCATAGTTTTGTTGAAGATGAATGTTTCTGATGGCTACTGGCCAGGATGGACGAATGGATATCATGTTCTTTAATACTAATGATTAGCTGCTTGTGGTAGTCGGCAATGTGAAATGGTTAAGAGAATATAGTTTGAGCTCATTGATGAGTAAAATTGGATTAGTTCGATGTGGATAAACAATCTAATTATCCACCTTAATCTGGCTCAGACATTGAAAATAGGTAGGTAATATTCCAGGAATTGGTTTGCTACTGGATATTCAAGGGTCTTTGTGATTCTGATAGAGTTACAAACACACAACTTCATAGGTGTAAAGAGAATACGTGAAGATGTATCTTTGTGTGTGCTGCATCCTCGTTGAGATCTGGATTTCATCTGCTGTTTTTTAATATTATTAAAAACTTGTCATCCACAAATCCCAAAACAGCTTTGTTATATTTAGTTATTTTCTAGATAGTTCACCACTGGAATTATGTTACCATCAATGGCGCTCTTGGCTTATGTGATTTGCGCTCATTTTTGTCATAGTTGTCAAATTTAAATGTAAGAAATTGCATTTTTGGTGGTGGTGACTATTCTTCACCAATTTTAGTCTGTGTGTGGTGACAAATTCAGTAAGATGAGAACAGGGGGAAAAGCAAAACTGGGTAAGGAAAAGGCATGTGACGGCCAATATTTCGACAAATTTCTTTGGAAAGTTATCCTGGTAGATTATATATTTTGTTGCAACTGGGTTTTTAAGTTAATAGATTGAAAGTCCACCATTTTAGGATGAGGTGTGCTTGTGATGCCAGGTTCCTTTTAATGATGTATTGGTTTGAAATTATTCTTTCTTTCAAAAGTAGTGTGCTCAAGTCTCACAGTAATTTTTCTTTTTTACTGGTGGTGACACTACAAAAGTTAACTGGGTTAATTAGAGGTTGGCTAGTTCTTAGGTTAGATTAAAGAGATAAAAGATATGGACTTCCCGATGGTAGGATCTGCTAAAAGCACATTTTTCTAAACTGAACTATTGTGTTGTGTTGGTTAGTAACTGGCAAAATCTGTTCCAATCATTTCAAGTTTGAGTCAGTCAACTGTCGAAAAGTTGCCAATGCCCTTTCACATATGGGAGAGGATTTTTTTTTATTGAATTCAAGTTCCTTGAATGAGGTTCCCATTTTAGAGTCTATGCCGAATATTCTCTTTCTGTTTGCTCGAATAAAAATCCTTTTGGCCACTTTATGATTGTTTTTACAGGTAGCGGAGAGGGCATTGTATCTGTGGAACAATGATCACATTGAGAATTTAATCAGACAAAACAGGAAAGTTATTCTGCCCATTATCTTTCCTGCCTTGGAAAAAAATGGTTGTAACCACTGGAATCAGGTGGTCCAGAACTTGACAGTTAATGTCCGCAAGATATTCTCTGAAATTGATCCTGAGCTATTTGATGAGTGTTTGCAAAAATTCCAAAAGACTGAAGCAAAAGTGGAGGAGATCAGAACCCAATGTGATGCCTCATGGAAGCGCTTGGAAGAGATTGCTGCTGCAAATTCTGCCAAGTAGTGAACCAGTTATTGTACCCTCCATGATACCTGAGCAAATATCTTCAAGCAAGTGATATGAAGACATTTTTTGTGTAGTTAAGGGTTGCAATTTTACGGACCAGTGTGGTAGCCCACAAGGATGACATTTGTTAGGTGATCAAATGCTTGTAGATTGATGTCCATACTGCTTATACTCCTAATTTTGGATTGTTAGCATCATGATGGTTGTAACCTCTTAATGCAGCAAGAGTATGGTGTTTGCAAAGATACCTTCTTCTGCTTACTTGATGAACAGGTGCTATTGCTTAGCTCCACTTTCGCAGTTACAGAGATGTGGAGAGTAATTTTTGCATTCCAATGGTTGATATTGTGAGAAGCTCTATGAAGGAGCTAGCTACAATACTGGTGATTTTACTTGCTGAACTGCTTGATATAATATCTTATGTTGTATATATATATATATATATATTTATCCATTGTTCTTGCAAATGAAACCTTTAGTTTGTGTGCATTATTGTATGTATAAATATTGATAGACATGTGAATGGGTTTAATTGGGATATTGTGTTTTTTTTTTCTGGAGTTGTGCTCTCCTCTTCTAGCACATGTGTTCCACAGCTAAACCGTATTTCTTGTGTATCATCTTATAGTGGGATTGGGGTTTTGTTCTAAATGTCCTGGTAATTTAGAACTACTATTGCTTTTAATCATTCTCAATGAATCTGTTTATTGATAATCCCTGTTGTAGATGCTTATAAGTTAAAACCACGATAATGATGATGTTGTTAGTTTTGTTTCACAATGGCCACTAGCCAGCTTGGAAAGTAGATGAAGTCCATCTTGTGTAGAAATTGTCTTTTTACATTTGCGCACAGGAGAGGAGGCGGGTACATTGCAAGGCATTGCAGATGTCTTATGGGACCTGGCTTTAGATTTTTCATTTTTGTTAGTTCAACATTTTGCAGTTGCAACTAGTCTTGTTTTTGTTCACCAAGTGGACCACAGTAGTATGCAAGTTTTGTTTTATTTGCACCTTCAATGAAACTATTTCTGTCATCTTTAAAAAGAAACCCCATTGGCCATTTGAATCTTCCTAATCTATGTATCTTCCAATAGTTAATATCAGGTGAACCGTCGTTTTCTGATGGAAATTTTTGTTCATGTAAAACATCTGGGTGATGTTTTGATAATTCAATTATTTGCTACTGCCCATCTGCTTATCTTTCTGCATCACAATCTCCTATTAAAAGATTATGAAAACGTGAATCACGATTAGCAGAAATAGTGCAGACCCTTCTACATACTGTTTATTAAATAAGACCAGGCAAGAATCATACAACCAGTAAGAGCTAGATGGCTGGTGAATTAGAAATTGAAAAGATTAGCAGAGAAACCATCAAACCATCTTCTCCAACTCCCAATCACCTGAGAAATTTTAAGCTTTCATTTTTAGAACAAATAGCTTCAGTAATGTACACACCAATAGTGTTGTTCTATTCACAAAACGGTGATTCTGATCAAGCCTGGCGAGGCTCCAAAAATGTGCCGGCGTCTGAAGACATCCTTATCAAAATTCTTAACTTTGTTCTACCCATTTGCCGGGAGATTCAAAGATCATGCTTCGATTGAATGCAATGATAATGGGGCTGATTTTCTTGAAGCTCATGTCAGTTGCCGTCTATCAGACATTCTTCGACAGCCTAATGCTAATAATCTACAGAAGTTCCTACCTATTGAGATTGAATCCATGGAAACGGTAACGAACATTTTGCTTCGTGTTCATGCTAGCGTCCTTGAATGTGGTGGAATGGCAATTGGAGTGTGCTTTGCGCACAAGCTTACAGATGCAGATACACTATGCACATTCATCAAAAGCTGGGCTGCCACTGCTCTTGGGGCTAGACAAATTATACCGCATCCTGAATTCCTCACGGCATCAGTTTTCCCAGCAAAAGATCCTCCAATGCTGCCCTTGTGATTCCCTCCAGGCAAGTGCAAAACAAGGACTAGCAGGTTTGTGTTCACAGCTTAAAAAATTGCCGCACTTAAAGCTAAAGCAGCCATTGCATGCGTGCAGCAGCCATCGCGAGTAGAAGCTGTTACCGCACTCATTTGGAAATGCTCAGTGATTGCAATATCAAGAACAACGGTCCAGGGATGTCTGCGGCTATCTCAGGCAACACGTGCAGTAAACTTGCGTAAATGGACTCGGCCACCAATGCCAGACAATTGTGTGGGAAATGTAGTGGGGATTCTCTCAGCAGAGTCATCCGGCGAGGGTGAGATAGAGCTGCAAGAATTGGTTTGTAAGCTGGGGAAGGGAAATTATGAACTTGTTGAAATGGGTTCAAAATAGGCTGACCTAGCACTAGGAGAAGAAACCTACAAAAAGATTGTCTACGTAGGAAGCCTGGGCGCAAGAGACGACACAGAAAGCTATAGCTACAGCAGTTGGTATGGGTTCCCATTTTATGATGCGGATTTTGGGTGGGGAAAGCCATCATGGATGACACCAACCAGTTGGGCATTCAATAACATTGTTTTGCTAATGGATGCAAAGGATGGTGATGGAGTTGAAGCGTGGATGAATTTAGATAAAGATGAGATGTTCTTGTTCGAACAGCATGAAGCGCTGCTTGCATTTGCTCGGTTGAATCCCAGTGTCCTACCTCATTCACAATCAAATTGATTGATGATATGCATGCACAACAATCACTTTCTAATAATTAGTAGAAGCATCTTAGTATTATTAATGTGTCCTTCAATAATTTCTTTTTCTTTCTACCATTTTTTTTCCTTTTTCCTCTTGCGTCTTCACTTTGTAATAAATTAATAATGGTGATGTTGAAATCTAGTTAAGTCGGTTATTAGCTTAATGCCAAACCCCTACATAAGCATTAAATTTATGCAGTAAGAAAATAACTTACCAATTATCAAGTTTACCTTGCAACCACTAATGGATAACCCGCAAACACCTGAAATTACAAAAGATAGTAAGAGACGTCGACTTTCAGTTTTAATCTTTCGACGCTCAAGTTAATTTATAAATTTACATAAAAACTTGTAATTTTTTATAGAGAATAACCTTAGGAAAATGTAATAGAAAAATAAAAATTGGGAAGGAGAGTTGAACATTCGTCTTTATTAATTCCCTTAGGAATTTTTATAAATGTTGAAGTTTTACCCTTAGTGTATTTGTTATTGGAAGATGGAATTAAAGAAAAGGCTTTTTTTTTTTTAATTCCCCCTTCCTCCATGCCTAGAAAGACTGATGTTCCTCCTGAAGGAGTGATCCCCTTTTTTTCGTCCCCCAAAGAGATAGAAAGAAATGTTGGTTCACCGGCCCACCATAAAAGCAAGCCATTCCCACTTTTTTCTGAAGGAATTGGCCTACGCTGACCCCTTCCACTTCGTTTGCCCCTTTCCTTTTTTATTTTATTATCATTAAAATAAAAGGATAAAATAAAAAGAAAGTGGGCTTACTAAACCCACCTAAACACCATAAGTGAAATTCCTCACGTCGTAGAGGCATATTCCTCAATCTCTAGTGGCTTTATTATAAGGACACACTCATGATCGGATTAACCCTGCATGACGATGAAAGAACCCAGTAATCTCTATTATACGAGCCCACACATGATGGGATCAAACCCATATGGTGTTCAAGGGATCCTGAAATCTCTATAACAAAGGGCATGTATCATAAAAGTAATCCCACACGGCATTCAAAGGACTCCACAATCTCTGATATCTCCATGGCAAGGGCCCACACACGATGGGGATAACCCTACATGGCAATGAAGAGACCCAATGATTTCTAGTATAAGGGCTTAAGCATTGTGGGTTTAACCCTCTGTAGCATTTAGGAGACCCCAAAATCTCCAATGTCTCCACCATACAAAGGGCCTATGTTGATGGGAACACCTCATATGAAGTTTAATGAACTCTCACGCTCCCTATCAAAGTAACACGGATACTACGCATGGGGGGGGGGGGGGGGGGAACACCCCCGTAACTATGATTCGATCCCGCACGATCTTTAAAAATAGTGCATGTTTGGGACCAACCCCCACAACAATAAAAAGAATACCCTAAGCATGGTGAAGAGACCCCAAGCAAAGCACATAATATAAATGTCTCGAGTGTCGTAAAGAGGTCCCAAACGTAGCACATATATGCTTCGAGCTTGATGAAGAGCCTTCAGGTGCAACAAATAAAGTAAATCCCACAAGCATGGTGAAAAGCCCCCGAGCACAGCACATAAATGAGCATGGTGAAGAGCTATTGATATAGCACATAAAATACCTCAAGCGTGGTAAAGAGCCTCTGGCACGACACATAAATGCCCAGAGCTCAATGACGAGCCCCCAGGCACAACAAACAAAATAAATGCCCCGAGTGAGGTAAGAAGCTCCTAGGCGTGGTACATAATTGCCTTAAATGTGGTGAAGAGCTTGTAGGCCCAGCACATAAAATAAATGCCTCGATTGCAGTGAGGAACCTCAGACAGAGTACATGAAATAAACGCCATAAATATGGTGAAGAGCCCCCAAGCACAACGCATAAAATAAATGCTCCGAATGTGGCGAAGATCCTTCGAGTGCGACACATGAAATAAGCGACATGAGTGCGGTGAAGAGCCCTCAAATGCAGCACATAAATACCTAGAGCTCAGTGAAAAGCTCCCAGGCATGATGAATAAAATAATTGTCTCGAGCTTGAAAAGCTCCCAGGCACGACGAACAAAATAAATGTCTCAAGCTTGGTGAAGAGATCCCAGGTGCAATAAACAAAATGAATGCCCCAAATGGGTGAAGAGTCCCTAGGTGCGGCACATAAATAGCCTAAATGCGGTAAAGAACCTCTAAGCACAGCACATGAAATAAATGCCTCAAGCGCAGTAAAGAGGCCCCGGGTGTTACACATGAAATAAATGCCCCGAGCTTGGTTAAGATGTTATAAGTGCGATATACGAAATAAACGCCGTGAGCACGACAAAGAGCCCCTAAAAGCAGCATATAATATAAACTCCCTAAATGTGGTGAAAAGAGCCCAAGATTGCTATATAATACAAATTCTCTAAGCACAATGAAGAGCCCCGAGACACATAATACCAATTCCCCAAGCGCAGTAAAAAGCCTCGAGTATATCACATAATACAAAAGCGTTAAGTGCAGCGAAGAGCTCCCGAGTGTGATCAATGATACAAATGCTCTAAGCACAGTGAAGGGCCCTTAGTACAGTAAATAAAACAAATGCCCTTGAGCGTAACAATAAAATGCAGAATCAACCCCTTAACTCCAAGGGCACCACTTGAAAACTACTAGTCATGGCCCTCATTTCATGCCCCCCATCACCAGAATCTTTGCATGCAGAAAAGTCCCTTGGACCTGCATCTCTTATAGCAGACTAGTCAGTAAAAGTCAGAATTGGATCATAAAAAGGGTAGGCTCCTCTAGGAGCATCATTTGATAAATCTTAGAAATATTTTCCCTTTCCAAGTGGATGATTCAGGATTCTTTCTAGCTTACAAAGTGTTCCCATCACATGAGCATAAGATAAAAACAGAGGGTATTTCTCCGCAACCATTTCGGGATTGTCAATGGCATAAAAGCAGTTCAACACCATACGCTAAGCCCGCTACTTCGAATCAAACGTTTCTTCTTTAACCTTCTTCCTGGCCCTTTTTGCTCCATCATGGACAGAATTCAGCTGCTTTTTAAAAGAGTGAATTCAGCTGCTTTTTTTGTCTGAGATTTACTACCTCCTTGCGAAACTTCCCACTTCCAACGACAACTAGAAATTTCATTCTAATATCTCATTCGTGACCTGAGCATAAGGAACAACAAATTGTGGAAGAGAGATAATGGCGTGCCAAAAACATTGCTGCAAGCATGAGAAATATAGCCAGGACCAGCCAACAACCCACTTAGAAAAAACCCTTTGTCACTTCCCTAAGAAATCGGCCTTGCAGGACCTTATAAGTAAAGCATAAGCCACTCAAGCTTAGAGGTGGCCAGTGGGCCGGACAGCACGAGGTACGACACGTTTCTATACAACACGACACGATAGGAGCATGCTTTGGTGGAGCACGCGGCATGGCATGACAAGCACGTGAGCTAGGGGTGGCAAAAAAGTCTGCCCGTCCTGGACCCGGTCCGGACCCGGGTGATTTGGGTCGGGTAATGGTGTGAAGGCGGGTCGGGTATGGGCATTACTTGATAAACCCAGGACTTGACCCGAAACCCGTGTTTTATTAAAAAAATAATATAAAATATATTTTATTTTAAATATTTATATTTATTTGACTCATTTATTATACAAATATAAATTTTTAAACACTTAAAATTTATAATTTTATGTCAAATTTCATTAAAATAAATTTAAAATTTATAAAATTACTAATAAAATTATAAAAAAATAAAAAATAATATATTATAACATTAAAAAATACAAAATTCGAGTACCCGAATTAAAACCTGGCCCGGTGTCAGGCTTAAAAAACTCAGCCCAGGTGAAAAAAATTGGCATCCAGGCCAGGTCCGGGTATTGCATTACCCGAACCCCTCCCGGGATTTTGCCAACCCTAACGTGAGCCGTGCGAGGCTTAGAATTTTAGGCACGCAAGCCTTAAAAGCATAATATGATTAAAGATGGGCCAAAGCACAACATGCGAAAAAGTACACAATAAGCACATTTTATTTTTAATGAAAGTAAACTTGAAATTTTATGATTTTATAAATAACTTGAAATTGAATCTTTTAATATATTTTATTAGCTCGAGTTTTTTAAATTTATTTAATCCTTAGTTTCAAAAAAATTATAATTGATTTATGTTTATAATTTATTAAATAAATAATTGATATCATGATTTTAATAAATAAAATTTTAAATATCATGATTTTATAAATACGTATTAATATTATTTATCAATTATGATATATGACTCTACGTAATTTCAAGTTAACAATTAAATTAACCCTTAAAAAAATTTATTATTATTATTGTTGTCAAGTATTATAAAAGGATTCTAATATTGTAGAGTCAAACTTAATAATTAAAATTACATTCTCGTATTATTATTAATTTATTGTTATTGAATATAGACTTGAGTTTTGAATTTTTAATTCTATTAAATTTCAATAAAGGCACGTGAATCTAAAAAGGTACATATGCTTGAAAACAAATATGCCAATAACTTAGTATGTGCTTTTAAGAAAATTAAAAAAAAAAAAAAAGTTTAGTGGGCTTTTTTCTTAAGCACGGCATGGCACGGCCCACGGCACAATACTAGTGGGCACGGCACGCAGGCCGGGCTAGGCCTAAGAAAAAAAAATTAAACACAGCATGAAATGCATAATGGGCACGACACGGCACGACACGAGCACGAGCACGCATGGGCTTTCTTTTGTCAGTACGAGCACGGCATAGCACAGCTCGTTGGCCACCTCTACTCAGGCTTAAGAGTTTTCTATATGACTTGTAAAATAATGAAAAGAACCTGATCGTCCTTAGGATCAACATGATCTTTTGTAACTAGCCTCTTCCCCTTGATGGCTGTAGATCCGATCCCATAATATGAGGGAATATCCCACGGGATACTATCATGAGTAAATGAAGAAGCCTTTATGGAAAAGCCCGCTCTATGAAGAGCTTGGGTGTCATCTTTTGCACGTATTAAAAAGGATCCTTAGGTTGAACTTATGGCCCCCTTAACGGGGCTCAATAGTTCATTTTCAATAGTTTTAAAGGAATGTTCTCTTGTTTTAAACATTTTCCTTTATAGGAGCTACCTAGCATGAAACAAAAAGATGAAAGGGGTTAGAATGTTACTGAAAGTAACGTGAAAGAGATAGTAACTAAAGACAAAAGAAATTCTCCAAAACAAAATAGACAGCCTTCAAATAGCTAGGGACATTCCTTAAATCATTAGAGACAAACCTTGAATCGAACGAGCACAATCCCTAAAAACAAAAGACAACCCATGAGGTTATAAAAGGTAGTCTCTAGAAATTAAAGATAGTCTCCTAAACAAAATATATAAATAAAGTGGAAAGAAAAAGTCTTAATGCCTTCCACTTCAGGATCTTCTTAGATCTTGGTCATCTACAAACTCAATCACCAAGCTCCATCTTTGGCCAGAAGGTTTCCTAAGACAACAACTAAAAACAATGAATAGGGAGTTTTTTCTAAAGGATCAAAGATCAATCTTTATAAAGATTGTTCCCAATGAGAATATCTCCTCACGTGTCGTGATCCATCATATAGAAAATTGGTCTCCTTCACCTCATTCTTCATTAAAGAAGAGTAGGAGAATTTTGTTAGTGAAAAATATAAACTAGAGATATTAGGGGCATGACACATGGGAAATATAACTCAGGATAATGATAAGATCAAGGAAAACCAGTCTTAACCAATCAAATTATCTAAGAGTAATAGAAAGATACCACATACAAAATATCCAAGTTGCCACGTGTCTATATGAGACCACGGGATAATAATAATCACGCTAATACACTAGGCCACACTATTATAGTACAATATTCACCTAGACTGTTTTTAAAATAACTCCTTATAAGTTGCTAAAATTGGAATTAAGGAATGGGGACCATAAATAAAGCCACTTGCATGATCTCTATTAAAGTTAGGTGTTCTTCAACTCAACTAGCTTAATCAAAATGGGCCAATTAGGGTTGTGGACATGCTGCCAGCACATATTATCCTCTAATGGACAGCTACCCAACCCAAGCAAACTTTAGAACCTCTAGAAAAGGGGCTAAATTACCCTTAAAGGCTTACATGAAGAGGGAAGTCATAACAACTCCTCACCATGTGTCCAAAAAGACACAAAAATGCCCTCATATGCACTTTACCTTAAAAGGTCAAGTTAGTTTCACAAAGAGAATAAGTTTACTTATTCACAACAACACTTAACTTTTCTTCTATTTTGGAGTTTGTTGGAAACCCACCACCTCCTTCAATATCTAACTAACTTTACCATCATAGTTGCATTGCCGACCACCATTGGTGCCACTTCTAATGACTATTTCTTGCGATTTTAGGTTCATCACAGTCGTTGCAGTCCCCAGAAAATTGTATCCAAACAACATAGTCTTTATTTTCACCAAAAAATAAATTTTTGTAGAGAAGCTCTTATAGTGTTTTGGGTTGAACCAAAATTGAACTAAAACAACTTGTGCTTATGGCGGGATAGTAAACTAACATTTCTTTTTATCTCTTTCGAGGATAAAAAAAGAAAAAAGGAAATCACTCTTTCAAAAGGAAGATCAATTTTTTCTGGGCATGGAGAAGGGGGTATGAGGAAAAAAAAAACTTTCCTTAATTTCATATTCCGATCACAAATGCAATGGGGATAAAACTTCAGCCTGTATAAAAACTCCTAAGGAAATTAATAAAGAAGGAGGTTTAACTCCCCTTCTCAATTTTTATTTTTCTATTTCATTTTCTTGAGATTGTTTTCCATAAGAAACTAGAAGTAATTTATTTTATTTTTTTCTATAAATTCAAAAACTGACTTGAGTGTTAGAGAATTAACACTAAAAAAATTTTCGGCGCCTCCTACCATCTTTTGTGATTTTAGGTGTTTGTTTTATGATTTCAAGTCTTTGTAAAATATCTTTGGTAATCGATGAGTTATTTTTTTACCAAACAAATTTAATGATGACACGGAGATCTAATATATATCAAGCCGCTAACTAATTTGATCAGATTTTAGTGTCAACAAATAATAATAATAATACTTCCACTACTCCCTCATTACTGAGTGTTCCATTCAATTTTATCCAATTTCAAGCACTAAACACAATCGTTTTCTGCTTGTCCAAAAATGGAAGTGGGGTTTGGGGTTTGGTTGGTCGAGATAAACGTGGGAACGTGGGAAGAATATCATTTTCCAAGGTAATAATAAAATCCAAATGAGTGTTTGTTTGGTCCAGAAAGGCGTGCTTCACGTTCTACTTTTATTGCATCATTCAGTCATGATCGATGGCTGATCATTCATCACAGTTGTCTTCTCCAATTCTACAAAGAAACAAAAGTCGTATCACTTCATGGTTTTCCGTGCTAGGTGGCAATCACTCAAGAAGCCATAAGCCAGATCCCTGCCTCCACATTTTCCCGTTTGGGTGTAAACACCTTCTTAAATTGAAAAATAAATAATAATAATAATCAATAAATATTTTATATTATCCCTGTGGTTTTATTTAATCTCTCATTAAACTGATATAGTTTGTCAAATGCCTGAATACATCCCTGACTATCATTTTTTTAATGTATAATTTGATAACTATACCTTAATAAATTTGTATAATTAAATTAAATTAAATTTTAAACAAAGATCATGGTAAATTACATATTTTTTTTAATATTTAATTTGTAAAGGAATAAAAAATGTTAACAGTTATTCCTCACTACCCAGAAATTCTAACTTGTTATTATAAACAACAATAATTATAAATGTTAACTTATTTGACCATTAATTGTGTAATCATTTTTGTTTGAGAAAAATGCCTCTGTATACATAAAAGGAATTCAATTACACTGCATAATTGAAAATGGCTCAGGCAAAAGAGAAAGAGATGAAGGTTGAGATTGTATCAAAAGAAACCATCAAGCCCTCCTCTCCAACACCAAATCACTTAAAAGATTACAAGTTATCCCTTTTGGATCAGATTGCTCCTCCATCTTATGAAACTCTGCTTCTCTTTTACTCCTTCACTGGTGGTGATGACCGACAACATCACCATATCTCAGTTTCTAAGGCTAATAAGCTATCCCTTCAGCTAAAGCAATCACTTTCAGAAGCATTAACTCGCTTTTACCCACTTGCCGGAAGAGTTAAAGATAACATCACAATCGATTGTAGCGACTATGGAGCAGTTTATGTGGGAGCACAAGTCAACTGCTTGCTCCAAGACTTGCTCAAACAACCAAACGGAGACTCAGTCATACAACTTGTCCCCATTGAATTAGCCGAAGAATCGAGACCTGGTTTATTGCTAGTCGTTCAATCTAGCTTCTTTACCTGCGGGGGTGTTGCAATTGGTGTGTGCATTTCACACAAGATAGCAGACGCAGCAACTGTCATCACATTCATCAGAAGCTGGGCAGGGGCAGCTGCGGGCGATCATCATCAAGTGTACTATCCACTATACAATGCATCATCTCTATTCCCACCAAGGGATGTCACAGCCACCGCCATGTTATTTTTAAATCCACCTTTTAACATGGCAATTAAAGAGAAGTGCCTTACAAAGAGGTTCGTGTTTTATGGCCCCAAGATTGCTGCCCTTGAGGCTGCTTTATCGGCCTCTAGCACAAGAATGGAAGCTGTGACAGCGCTCATTTGGAAATGCGCTGTGAACGCATCAAGATCAAATTCAGGGGTTCCAAAGCTATCTATACTGTCCCGATCTGTTGACATACGCAAAATAACCGTTCCCCCTTTGCCTGAGAACTCCGTCGGGAACCTTGTCAGCTACTATGCTTCCCAAAAGGACGAGAGCGATCTACAATTACAAGGCTTGGTTCGTGAGCTAAGAAAAGGGATTCAAGATTTCAGCAAAAGCTACCTGCAGAAGCTTCAAAGAGAGGATGCACTTGAAGCCATCACCGAGTCTTGCAAAGATGCCATTGCCATACTCATCAGCAATGACGTTGACTTGTACGTATGCAACAGTTTGTGTGACGTTTCGTTGTATGATATTGACTTTGGGTGGGGAAACCCGACGTGGGTCACTAATTTTTCTTCTAATACCGCAAATCACAAAAATCTTGTGGGCTTGATTGATTCGAGCACGGGAGATGGGTCAATTGAGGCTTGGGTGACTCTCAGTGAAGCAGACATGGCCTTGTTTGAACGTGATCCTGATCTGCTTTCTTATGCCGCAACCCTTGATTATCGAAGCGGCTTAAAGTCTTCTCTTTAATCATTTTCTTTTCTTTTTTGTTTTCAGAAAATGTATTTGATGTTTACTGTGCATACTAGTTAATAAATAATAGTAAGTTGTTTGTGTGGCCTGGTTGGGTAAATTTATCAAAATTTGCTTGTGTTGTTGGCAGATTATTAATTAGTTAATTACCAATTGCTGTTTTTTTATTTTTGCCCTTTTTCAAGTTAGCTCACACATGTACAAAAAAACGACAAAACAAGAGAAAAAGGTTCCGTCCACGTTTAATTAATGGGAAATTATCATTATTGCCTATTTGTCTGCCGTATGTCCATTGGTGGTAGTAAAAGGCAGACCTTAATTAGCTAAAAGTGTATCTATAACTAAAGCATTGTGACTTTAATTAATCTTTTTGCGGGCAACAGGACGAGGACGATTGCATTATCTTCTTTGTCTGATTGTATAATGGCTCCCTAGTTACCATATGGGTCCTATTTTTACTGATCACATTTTTCATTTATTAACTTTATAGAGTCGTTCGCAGGTCTACAAATTCTAGATTTAATAAAATTTAAGATGAATTGAAAGTACTGTGTATAGATATTGATAATGTAGTCAAATAGTTTATAATATTGTAAAATTTTATTCATGCGGTTGTCAATTAGTTCTAAATTTTAATCGTAAATTGTGAGTCTGAATTAAAAAATTTTTCTTGTTTTATATTTCTAGATTTATGTAATTTATGACATTTTTTACCTAGAGTAAAATGCATGAATCGTCTTTTCAGCTTCACTATCATACCACTCAAATTATTATTAAATATGAATCATATATACATGTAAAATTATTGATTAATATAAATATATATATATATATATATATATGCGTGGGAAAGTATTTAAATCTCAATCATATATTATTATATTAATATACATGCCACCAGATTTTTTAAAGCTCAGAGGAGTTGAGATAATGGGAAGATCTAAGTTGGAGATTATAAAACCAGAATATACGCTAGAGCACCTGCAGTTTAATTAAGAAGCAAATGAGAGCAACTTCTTGTCAGCTTCCAACTTGGCCATGTCTTCCTCTTTCAAATTAATCCACGCCTCAACTCCATGATCACCAGAAACAGTGTCCATGAACGTCACAAGATTCTTGAAACTCAAGCTGGCAGAGGCAGCCCACACCGGCTTCCCCCAACCAAAATCAGCTTCATACAGCGGAAACCTGCATAAACTAGTGAAGCTGAACGAAACAATCTCCCCTCTTGCGAATTTCTCAGCTCTGTCTCTTATGAAACCCAAATGCTCATCGCCCTGTTGCAGTTTCTTCACATAGTCTTTGTCAACCTTGCGTAACGAGTCCCTCATTTGGCTTATTATAATATGATTATAACGCTCTTCATCCTCGTTATCCAGGCACGGAATTGTTACCGCCGTTCGATAAAGATTCCCAAAGGAATAATCCGGTAACGGCGGCTCCATTCTTGTGCGTAGATTCACTGCATGGGTAATTGTGTAAAACATCTGATCTGATGTTTTATGCGGTGGCTTTGTGGCTGCGACGAAGCGGCCCCATATGAAAGCTGATAAGGCCTCGACGCGTGATGGAGTACAGCTTTCGTTGTTGGTAAAACTTGACCTTATTTCTTCAATCTTGGGGGCAGTAAACACGAACCTCTTTGTTACAACATTCTCCTTAGTGATGCCGGTGCTTGGTTCGAACCCTAAAATGTTCTTGGGTGGAAAGAATGCTGCAGATACAAATTCCACATGCACTGTGTGTTTCTCCCCACGAGCAGTGGCTGCCCAGCTTTTCACAAACGTGAAAAATGATTGAGCATCTCCGACTTTGTGAGAAATGCAGATACCGAGACCAATACCACCACAGTCAAAGATGTTTAATTGGATGCCAATGGGCAGCTCTTTGGCTTCAGCTAGGTCAAATGGGAGTAGTTTGTTGAGTTCATTAGGGTTTGGGTTTTGAAGAAGCTGTAAAAGTTGGCACCTGACTCGAGCTTTCTTGAATGGGATGCCCTCGTCGTTGCACTCGATGAAATTATTGTCCTTATGAATGCGCCCTGCTAGAGGATAAAAGCAAGTGAAGACTTCGGACAAGGATTGTTTGATAAAGTTGCTAAGTGTTTCTGTGTTGTTGTTGTTGATCTTATCATCAGCTGTGTAGAAGAGAACCAAAGGGTTATAGACTGGGGGAGATATTTGATCAAGAAAAGAGAGTTGATAATGGCAAAGGTGTCGAGGAGTTGGAGAAGATGGTTTGATTGTCTCTGTAGAGATTACTTCAACCTCGAGCTTAATCATCGAGATGTTTATATATACATAGCACAAATAAAGTCTGAATAAACTCCTTAATTTCTCATTAAACTTGAATGTTATTGTATGCAATCTTTTATGTACGCGTGATCAGATATATATTATATAGAGAGAGACAGCGAGAGGTGTTAATGATGAAATGAAAATTATTAGATGAAGGCATTTGAATGTTTTAAAAGGCACAAGTTTTGAGGCAATCTTTAACTGAATAGTAAAATGACCACGACACACGTTGTGTAGTATTAGGGTTTACCCAAGGTATACTTTATCGCATTGAAAATCTTCGTGTCTATCATCACCAACCACTATTATTTTTATTCCTATTATCTACTTTAATTGGTTGCTTTGCACCAGTGCATCTCAATTCTAATTGCATCATCATCATGTCAGGACATGACTACATAAGCATCCACCCATATGTATCTCTGTTTACTAGAAGTTAAAGGGGTGTCAAAGAAATATAATTGTTTACGAAACAAAGGACAAGACAATGCAGGAAGCAACCGCTATATGCAAATGAAGTGAATGAGAGTTTTGTTGGTTAGCAATTGGCGTGTCAATTAGATGGAAGATTTCTCAGCTGTCTGAGCCGACAAGAAATTAATTCGGAGAAAGGGATGTAAAAACGAAGGGGCAAACTAATCGAGAAGTTGTATTATATGTATATAATTCATTCAAATTGTGGATATTAGTCTTGTCTGTAGCTGAATTTTTAATTCAGAAATTTATACCATTTATGCAATTACGTACAAAACATCACATGTATTGTGGGTATATTTTATTATTATAGAATCAGGCCATCAGTATCATTTGCCAAGAATCGCAAGTGCACGCGACAACTAACACCGACCTTATAACGGAGGTTTACCATATGTGTTAAATAAATTCTAAAACACATAAGGGGTAATATAATCAATTTATGTATGTATATGATATGTGTAGTTGAATTTTATATAACTACCGTTTGCATATTGATTTTTTAAAATAAATACACACATATTATAACACTACTTGTTGTATAATTAACATGATAACTCATAGGTATTTTAGAATTTCTCTTTATACAACATGTTAGCAACTAGCACATTGTATTATATTTTATTACATGTTGTATAGTATTGTATTACTTGAATGCAAGTTTGTTGTATTATACTATATTGCATTAGCATTGTATTTTAATAATATTGTATAGCATTTTATGCTACACTGTATTGTAATAATTTTTATTTATATTATATTATATTTGGTGCGACACTTCACTGTATTAATATTTTTGCTAATCAATTTAAATTATATTTTTAGAAAATAATATTTATTATGTTTAGAAAAATATTGAACATAGAAGTCTTAAATTTTATAACTTTTGCATCAGTTTTTTCAGTATAAATATAAAAATATGTGAACTAACAACTTTTAAAATTTTTGTTAATGTAACATTTGTTTTTATAGGGTTTCCCAAATATATAACTTGTCAAATAAAGATTGAATTAAATAATTCAATCAAATCACCTCTAAAACAATATAAATAAATAATTAAAACATACAACATTTTTCAAGAGTAATTTTAGGATAATAGTCTAAAGTTTAAACATCCTACAATATAGTTACAAAATAATACAGTGATACAATAATTGTAACATAATAATCAACAATATGGATTGTTTTGGATAATTCAAGTACACACATCCACATCCACATGGCAAAATACTATTGTAAAATATCATTGTTAGGTTATAAACGCATAATCCCTAATCAAACTTCACCCTTCCTCTCATGCTCACACAAAAGCATTCTAACATATGCCAACTCCTGATCATGATCATTTCAGAATATCTTGAAAGCCCTTATATTTGAAGGTTTATTTAACATTAAATTTAAGGCTATAAACTCATCATCCACAGAAAGTCCCATTGAAACAAGCTATTCAACAATATAACCTCAATTTCATTTTCCACATGACGAAATAAAATTTTCTTCTCATGTCCACATCTAAAACAACAAGTAAAAAGAAAAAAAAAACTAGTATGCCATTGATAAGTTTCCATAAAAGTTAAATCGCAGCACACTTTTTTTTGCTTTATTAAAATATCTTATTCATAATTATCAACCACAAGTAGGCTAATATCCTTTGTTCTATTCCATATGGTGCCATAAAATTGGTCTAAAATGTAGGTAATGCCATGTTAGGTCAAACAAGCTAGATACATAAATCACTTCACACCCAACTCCACCTCCCCAAAAAACCAAAACTAGTTTAATTTATTAAAGAGTTTAATGCAAATTCAGTATCGATTTTTTCAATAATTTCATGATATTAAAACAAAAACTACTGTCAATTACACAAGCATGGATTGTTTAGTTAGATTTGGATATTTTGCACCATTTTCATAAAGTTGTATTGTAACAGTGATATAACATGTTATGCTTAAAGAAAAAAAAAAGCCTAATTTTTCATAAATCTAATAACGCGATCAATAATGATGCTAAAAAATACATGTTTGAATTAAACTAGCTACTGGTCCTTAAATCATGCAATATTTAGTGTAATATATGTTTACTTAAAGATAAAAAGAGAATAAAAATATTAAATGACTCAGCAAGAATATCTATTGGCACAGTTGATAGATATTTTTGCAGAAAATCTAAAGTTGGTTATCTTTAGCTTAGCTTCCATCAATCTTTCCACTTTATTTTTAAAAAAACATAGAAATAGGATTGTTGCCATTCAAATCATCGGCATTATCCAATGAAAGCTCAATTAATCTTTTGCAATCATCATCCGAAGACCAATTGCAGTGAATATTAGTACATGTGCTAGTTTTATTAAATAAATTGAAACGGGTACAAATATCTTAGTTAAATAGCTTAGCTAGGCTTGTTAAGACAGGTGCTCAGGTTTGTGAAGCAGGTGCCATGGCCTGCTTGCCCAGGTTCTAGTTAATCGTCCACTTATTGTATAGCCAAAAAAATATTTGATATTGAGGGTTTTACTATATATAACCAACCATAAACAAACGAGCTAATGTAACCCAAATAAAGCTAGCACAACCCAACTTTTAAAAATAAAGCCCAAACCCAATATATAACTAAATATAATATTACATTATAAAAGGGGTGCAAAGCCCAAAAAAGAGGCACGACAAGTTTGAAAGACAGCAAGGAGAAGAGCAGCAAAGCAAGAAAAAGAAGCTAAAGAAATTATCTGTAAAGAAGCCAGGAGGTAATTCTTATGCAAAGAGAATGGAGCCAAGGCAGCTGAAGCAAGGCAAGAAAACAAGTAAAACAAGGGAATAAAGAAACCAAACAAAAAAAGGAAGCACATTAAAGACTCAACAAAGTCAAGGGAAAACAGAGGAAGAAAGACTCGAGAGGCCAAAGATTAAACCAGAACAAAACGAAGTCAAATTCAGCAAAAGAGTCTCATCTTTTGTTGTACAAGCGAACTGCGCAGTTTCATGTCACAACACCGATAATCCTCAAGATGAAATCTTCTACACCACCCATCGCTACCGTCTCTGAAGTTCTTCCTTCGTTTATTAAATCTTAATCCAAATTAGCAGACGATCAGAAAATTCAAGCGAATCTGTCTCATTACTAGTCAGAGCACAAAAATCAATCTAGCTTAGCTTAAACATATAACCCCATTAGCCCTCTTCTATATTTGCGGTTAGTTATGTTTCTAGCTTGAAGAATTATGTTTCAATACATATAATGTTGTAATGTTACAGCAGCAACAATGCAAGATCATTGATATATCACAGAGCTGCAGCTGGCTAGCTGCAAGTGCGTTGACTGCAGAAAGCTGAGAGCGCGTGGGAGCTATAATCAATGTACTGCAGCTTTCAGTTTGATGAACAAATTAATAATTTTCAACCCCTTAACTTCACATTAATAACTGAGAGGAAAATAACAAACAAATTATGAAAATCATTCATTGCAACACCAATTCAACAAAAATTATTGATAGAAAAACCTCAACCACCAACTAGTTCAATCAAATCCTGATTTAGAAGTCAAACCCACATTCAGAAATTGAGAATCAAACCTGTAGCTTAATGATCCAAGTGATGAGGATATTAAGATAAATTTTCTCATCATAAAGACAATAAAATTAAAATAAAATTAAGAGTTAACTAACGACCACTTCGAGAAGAACTTATTTGAAAACAGTCTACTGCCACATCTGACTCAACAGCTCCTTCTTCCTTTACTTCTTCATGTGCACAAGCCCTTCTTATATATGCAGCCATTTCTTCAACAACCCAGTCCTACTCATGCGACATGCGACAACAGCACATTCCATGCCATCTTACTTATACTCTTGATTAAACCAAGCGATTCATGTTCAATTGGACAAGCCGTTCTAAGGAAGATTAGACTGGCATCTGCCTTAGCCCTGTCTCCCTCCCTAGCTAATTGAATACCAGCATCCTTTTCTATTAGCATTACATGTCACCTCCTTGTCCTATTAGTATGCATGGGACTGTAGGTTGCTTTCTTTGATCTTATCTGCTCACGAATGGTTTGCTTAAGCCAATAAGATCGAAAAGCTATCTCCGAGGGGCAAAAAAGAGTGCGGCACTTCCCTTCAAGCGGCAAGGATGCAAAGTGATCCAAGGGTTTACTAATAACTGACATAAGGGCGACTGTCGCTAGCATTGCCCTTATTTTTAATACAGCACAAAGTTTTAATACAACGTTACGAGGGATGTCAAACTCCCCTTAACTGCACTTAAAAGGATCTCGATTTTGAATATGTGCTCTCAAGAGGGCCCTCCAGAAATGTTGGGCTTTTTTTAAGGGGGCCCTTAGCCCCTTCAATTAATGATCCATTGGGACATGCCGCAGCAAATCCTTCGCGGTTGAGTGATTCTTGGATTATAAGCGACCGGGGCCCAGCGGAGAAATCATGATTCACGATAGCATGGCGGCGGAAACATTATTCGTCATTCCAGGTGGCATTCATCTGGCTGGATGTACGTGTTCGGACCCACGAAAGTAAGGAAAACGGCAGATGGCTAATGTAATCAGACACCGCAATCGAACGAAGCTCCACATCATCATCCGCGCCTCAACGGCTGTCACGCTCACACGACACGCACACAGAGAGAGAGAGAGTCCCTCTCGCCTGCACTCAAACTTTCTTGCATCCCGAATCTCCTTGCTTCCTTTAATTGTACACCTTGAACAGCAAACACCTGTTCTCCCAACATCAGTCAAACGTACAACATTACAAACCATAATTTTCGAACCTTCATCTTTGACACGCAGTCACCGCAGACGCCATCAGAATTCAACAATTTGATTTGAAGCAGTCTCTTCCCTTCTCTCTGAGTCTCGTCAATGACTTACTACTCACAAACCCAAAACTCGAAATCTCCATTAACAAATCTCAGCATCTGTTTCTGATTAGAAAAGAGAAAAAAAGATGCCAACGTTAGCCGTGAAACTCTACAGTATCTTCTTCAAACTCAACAAGAAACATCAGCTGTATAATCTAAGAACACAAACAGAGTCATCATCTCTTCAAAACAGAAACCCATTTGGAACGACATGTCGTCCCGACCAGGCCGTGGCTGCCAGCAACCCCACGTTCATTGATGGGGTGGCAACTAAAGATATTCACATAAACCCCTCCTCTTGTCTCAGCTTACGTATCTTTCTGCCAAACACAGTTGTCAAATCCTCATTGGCTGATGCTCATGTTTACAAAGGTTATGCTCCTGTGACGGCGGGGAGGAACTGTCACAAGAAACTGCCCGTTATGTTGCAGTTTCACGGTGGGGATTCGTGAGCGGGAGCAATGACTCGGTTGCAAACGATGCGTTCTGTAGGAGGATTGCGAAGCTGTGTGATGTGATTGTTGTGGCGGTTGGGTATAGGTTGGCGCCAGAGAGTAGATATCCGGCGTCGTTTGAGGATGGGTTGAACGTGTTGAATTGGATTAAGAAGCAGGCTAATTTAGCACAGCTTGGTAATCGTAATGGTAAGAGGTTGGATGATATAAGGGAGAAACATGTGTTTGATGAGTTCGGTGTTTCAATGCTTGAGCCTTGGTTGGCTGCTCATGGTGATCCCTCCAGGTCTTCTTCATTGCTTCGGTCCTACATTTTGTGATTTCAATGCATTTCTGGCATGTTTATGTGGGAATTTCATGACATGATGTTCAGTAGCTGCATTATGCAATGTTTGATCTTGATATTCTTGTGCCAAAATTGGAGGATACATAATACATTGTTTTGCTGTAAAACCCCTCAGAGTGTACTCTGTTTTAGTTACTATATGCTTTATTCTCTTTTGCTGAAACTTGTACAATTGCCGGTGTATATGCAGAGAATTAGATATATCAATGATGGGTGAAATTTTTTGGAGAATATGGAACTTAGGAAAGCTTTATAAGTGATTAATAAATCAAAATTATTGAGGGACAAGGGAAGCCTTACGAGATTTTATGCCAAAGCTAAAAAATTAATTAGTAAATAAAGGTTAGCATCAAAGATAGCAGGGAGGAAACATTTGTATAGATTATTGATCTTCTTAGGGAAATTTTTAGTATTTCATTTCATTGATTGTATTCCTAGTTAATGAGGTGCCAATAACTTTCTTATATCTCTTGATTGTTCATAACCTCTATTGATTTGCTTTAGACTTTATTCAATTAATTTTTAATTTTCACTTCATTTCTGTTTAAACAAAAATTAAGTTAGTCCTGTTATCAAAACAGGTGTGTTCTCCTTGGAGTAAGCAGTGGTGCAAACATAGCAGACTTTGTGGCTAAGAAGGCTGTAGAAGCAGGCAAGCTTTTGGATCCTGTTAAGGTGGTGGCACAAGTTCTCATGTACCCTTTCTTTATGGGGAGTGTTTCCACAAATTCTGAAATTAAGCTCTCAAGTTCCTACTTCTACGACAAGGCTATGTGCTTACAGGCATGGAAACTTTTCCTACCTGAGAAAGAATTCAACCTAGATCACCCAGCTGCCAACCCTCTCATTCCTGGGAGAGGGCCACCTCTAAAGCACATGCCGCCAACCCTTACAGTTGTTGCTGAGCATGACTGGATGAGGGATCGAGCCATCGCCTACTCAGAAGAATTGCGGAAGGTTAATGTGGATGCACCACTTCTTGATTACAAGGATGCTGTACATGAGTTTGCTACTCTTGATATTCTCTTGCAGACCCCACAAGCCCTTGCATGCGCAGAAGATATCTCAATATGGGTCAAGAAATATATATCAATACGAGGCCATGAATTCTCGTACTAAATAGATTAGAAAAGGAAAGACAATCATCATTTTTGTGTGTTGAGGAATAGGGATTTCAGGTTTTCTCCTTGGTAAAGGCCTTTGGGGTACATTCATTTGTACATATTATTTAGCTGTATTAAATGTTGTATGTAGAAGAATAAAACTGAATGAAAAGCATTGCTTCTTCTCAGTTTCTTTGTGATCTTCTAAATTTACAATTGAATCAACAATTATCACGTGAGCATCATCCTCTTGAATTTGATGGTGGCAGAGTTATTTATTGCAACAATCAAATCAATATTCCATATTACTTACACATGCTCGTGCGTCATACTTTGGCTTAGAGTAACATGTATAAACTTTATAATGCATAAAATCAGCATTCCAAGCTGGCCGGCTAAGAATATGCATCTGAGAATCCTTTTTATTCTACTTACACCTAAGAAGTGCAGCGCAATGTAAGAGGAAAAAGTTAATTAAACACGTCCAAGTCATTGCCTTCTGAAGGACCCGGCAGGACGTCATAGTAGTTACCGATTTTATGACATATACACACAAACAAAAACTTGATGAAGAAAAAACAAAAGAAGATGCATAGTTGCAGACAATTTCATTAGTTCTGAATTTGTGTCTCTGCTAGGATTACATTGCACCACAGGAATCCAAAAATAATCATATAAAGGTAACCAGCATATTTGGAAAGAACTCTGTACATCAGAAAATGACAGTCGCATATGGTTAAATCTTCTAGACGCTACTGTGCCAAGATATTCAATTCCGAAGCTATAGGGATTCCATGAAAAAGTAAAATAAAAAGTTGTTGAAGAATGTACCTTGATTGCCCTATGCTTGCTTTGTTCTATGCTTGGTTGTCTGGTTCAGGCAAGACACATTTTTACAATGATTTCTCTAAGCATAATTTTTCATTTATTGATATATGGCCTTGTTATTGTCACCCAAACAAGAAAATTCAATATATATAATCCCATTACGCAACAGAGGGGGTCTTTCGAGCGTTTCTATTGCAAAAAGCAATAGAAGGCTACTTTAATGGCGCCTGATTTCCAGTGGCAGCATGGATTGTGTATTCATGATAAAGATAATGAGGTTATAGGCCTTGATCTCAACTACTCAGCCACGGCTTGTTACAGGTGTTTCAATCTTTCCACCTTGGCAAACCATTCTTGCACCTGGTCCACTTCAGATGAAACCCGAAACCACAAGAGGATAAAGAAGGCATCAATGACAGGTGAATCCAGTGGAACTAGTAGTAGTCTCTGTAATACCTTGAATAGCTTACCGAGACTCCAATTTCGTGATCATGTATGGGCGTACACGCAGAGGTACTTAGCAATTGAGGCCATGGAAGAAGCAGCACTAGCCATGATGGCTGGCAAGGACACTGAAGTTAAGGAAGAAGGGAATGGAGATGGAATGAAACTAGTCCAACAACTTATTGCCTGTGCTGAGGCAGTGGCTTGCCGTGACAAAGCTCACGCTTCGGCTTTACTATCGGAACTCAGGGCTAATGCCCTTGTTTTTGGAACATCATTTCAGCGAGTTGCTTCCTGCTTTGTTCAAGGACTTTCTGACCGCCTTGCTCTAATTCAACCACTTGGAGCTGTAGGCGTAGTTGGTCCTACAGCAAAATCAATGGCCATTACATCAGAGAGAGATGAATCCTTAAGCCTTGTTTATGAAATTTGCCCGCAAATCCAATTTGGTCATTTCATAGCAAATGCATCAATATTGGAAGCCTTCGAGGGAGAGAGTTTAGTTCATGTTGTGGACTTGGGGATGACACTAGGCCTTCCCCATGGCTGCCAATGGCGTGGTTTGATGCAAAGCTTAATCAACCGTTCAGGAAAACTTCCAAAACGCCTCAAAATAACTGGTGTTGGAAACTGTAGTGATCGCCTCGGAGAAATTGGGGATGAGTTAAAGCGCTATGCGGGTGGCTTGAAGCTGAATTTTGAATTTTTAGCCGTGGAAAAAAGCGTTGAAACCTTGCAAGCCAAAGATATCAACGTAGAAGATGGTGAGGTTCTTGTGATGAATAGCATTCTTGAGTTGCATTGTGTGGTAAAAGAAAGCCGAGGAGCATTGAACTCGGTTTTACGAAGACTACACCAACTATCACCAAAGGTGATAATGCTAGTCGAGCAAGACTCGAGCCATAATGGGCCATTCTTTCTAGGGAGATTCATGGAGGCATTGCATTACTATTCAGCTATATTTGACTCACTAGACGCTATGCTACCAAAGTATGACACAAGACGAGCCAAGATAGAGCAGTTCTATTTTGCCGAGGAGATCAAGAACATAGTGAGCTGTGAGGGGCCAGCCAGGGTGGAGAGACATGAAAGGGTTGATCAATGGCGCAGGCGCATGAGCCGTGCTGGGTTCCAATCAGTGCCTATTAAGATGCTAATTCAGGCCAAGCAGTGGCTAAGGAAAGTCCAAACATGTGAGGGTTACACCATCGTTGAAGAGAAAGGGTGCTTGGTTCTGGGATGGAAATCAAAGCCCATTATTGCAGCTTCTTGCTGGAAATGCTCCTAGATAAACTTGATAATTTAACTTTGGTTATTTGCAGCTCAATTTTTAACCTGAACTGGGTGTCAAATAAATAAGACAACTTTGTGAAGCTTTCATGTTGACTAGCAATTCAAATAAAGAAGAACAGTTGAACGTTAGCGGCTATGTACATTAAACATTCTTTTAGTTTTGTTAAGCAGTTGTAAGTATTCTGATTCTTAATGTAAGTATTCGGATTCTTACATTGTAACAACACTAAAGAAAAATTAACTAGAGCTCAAACAATGAAATAGCAGCAGTTGAACGTGAATGTTAAGCAAGTGTATAAGCAAACAGATTAAACTAATTGTACAGCAAAAGCTTGCGATTAAGTAACTACGTTGGTTTCTCATTCCGTAATTTTTGGGTCAAACACCTTCCCAGGAACTTCAAAATATTTTTTGCCAAAAACGGCGCCGGCTCATATGAGTCAAGTTGAAACTGGCGACAATTTAGCCACTATACATCTGCCACGTGTATGGCGCAAATTTATCTGCAACTCTTAGTATCACAGTTGCACCATATTCTTGTATCATGTGTGGATAAGAAAGACACACATCAAGTACACAACTCGGTTGGTTAACCCAGAACAAAGAGAGAAAGAAACAGAATTTGCAAAAGAAACACGTAGACGGAAGTGGGTATGTCTCTAAACGCGCTGGTTCGACTTCCATTATCAAGTTCAAGAACGCACGAAGATGTGCTGGTCAAGCACTCGCTGTTTTCTTCAAGAACCACCCAGAAGCCTAATGGACGTGAGAGGCAACGACGGGTGTTAGTGGTGCAAGCTAAGGGCAAAAGGGGAATGCAAGCTCGTCAGTTTCAAAGGCCGCCGCCTCCTTCATTGCCCAAGATTGAAGACGATGGCAATCCTCGCTTTGTCATCTTCATTCGCATGGCCAATGTTTGTTCTCGCATTCCTTCTTCTGTTTTCAAAAGCTGGCATCACAGCAATAGATTTTGATTTTGATATGTATGCATATAATTCTTATAATTTGGATTGGTTTCACGGATATCGTAAAATTCTTTACTTTTTGTGCAGGTTTATCTTTGGTACCCACTTAGTATAATTACAGGTGGCACCACTGCCAAAATCATGGTTGCCGCTAAAGATAACTTCTTGGGGAAATATATTTACAAAGATACACTTGCTAGAAATCTTGCTGCAGTTATTTATCGAGTAAGTTCTGTTCTGCTTCAAGTGATTTAATTTGTAATTTATTTTATTTGTAGTCTTGTAATTATTGATTAGGAGGAATACATGTTTCCTAATCTTTTTTAATCCCTTTTCGTTGCCAAAGTTTATTTTCCCCTGTGCCCAAATTTAACTTTCAAGGGAGCTTGATATGCCATACTCGAACACATAAAGGCAAATTTGGCTATTTATAAGTTGGGAATCATTGATGCTGTTTTGAGGTTTGTCATGCAGCTGTGGAGGCCTTCTAATGGCCATTTCAATTTTTAAGAAGGATTTTGGATAGCATCTTCTGTTTTCAGCTGATCAACTTTAATTTTTAGAGCAGTATTCCATCTTTAGTCCTATTAGATTGAGAGCATAGAGCTCTCACTTTAAGTTTTCTTTTGCTCAGTTGACATTGCTCTGTTTATCTTTGGTCTTTCCTGATCATTTTACGTCTAGGTCCCATTCGTAACTTACTGCTTGCTTTTATTTCCAATAGGATGAGAAGGAGATACAGAAGACCGCATTCAAGCAATTTCGTGTATTGCGGTCAGCTACTGAGTTCAGATATGGATACAAGCTTGTTGTAATGCTCCTGTACCTTCTTAATATTTTACATTTCACATGGATTTACTTCTTGCTATCAATTTTTTTTATATGCACCACGGTGAACTGGGATATTACCTGTGCCTAAATCTTTATTTTTCAATGCCAATTATGCAGGAAAATGGCAATTTAAGAGCTGCTCTTTCTACTTCCGACGTGATTGAGGTAAGCCTTCCAGAGTTGATGGATATTTTTTTTCTGCCCAGAGGCATATATTTAGATTGTCCTACGAGTTTTAGGTTGAAAACTCTGGTCTATAATGAGTAATATCCTTGCGCTCTTAATCCAATTTTCAGCTTCCAACACCAGACAAACTAAAAACTGTGCTTGATAAAGTGAAAGACTTCTTTGGTGATGCAAAAGAATCTTTTGGGAAGATAACGGCACTAAATTCAACATCATCTGAGGAGTCTGAGGAAAATTCTAAGGAAAAGGCCAAGTAAGTTGTATGTATTTTGGTTTCTTGGTTATGCTTGCAGAAATCAACATAGAATCGGCTGTCTTTGTCATTGTTTCTCCGTTTAAAAGCAGTGGTTTCTATGGAGGATGAGTATATTGTCCTTGTCATTATTTCTCCATTTAAAAGCAGTGGTTTCTTCTCTTTTTCACTAACAAGGATTTGAGGGTGAAGTTCAAGAAGCCAATTGAGAAGCATTCTGATCATCAATAGTTGCACAGAGACAGGCGGTGGACACAAACACAGTGATTACCCAGTTTTGTTTGTAGACTACTAGATTTGTTTATGGAACCAAATTTATGTTATATGTATGGCATCTGAATGCAAATTCAGCCTGCTTTGATCAGAAAATGAAATACCCAGTTTTACGTGGAGACGATACATTTTTGTTTTATCTTCTTTCAAAGAAGATTTATTATTGGAACAGCAGTATATGGGGCTGCAGAAACTCATTTAGCCATCATTTCACTTGAGTTCATAATCCTTGTTTGCTATTGGGAGAAGCCTCAGAGGAGATTTTTTCCGAGTAGCAAGCCCAAAAATCTCATGAAGATCCACATCATCAGCCCCAACTCCTGGAGGCAAAGCCCAATCAAAATGAAAGAGAAGCCGAGCCAGTGCAGTTTCTACAGTTGCCAATCCAAAATTATAGCCAGGGCAACCTCTTCTTCCTCCTCCAAATGGTAGAAACTTGAAATCTTGATCCTTAAAATCTATGTTATTCTCCTCAAATCTCTCGGGAATGTACTCGAGGGGATTTGCCCAGGTCTTAGGGTCTCTGCCAATGGCATAGCTGTTGATTAGGATTCGAGTTTTGGCCGGTATTTCATAGCCTTCCAGCACACATTTCTCCATGGACTCTCTGGGAACTAGTAAAGGGACTAACGGGTGCAGTCTCATTGTCTCTTTAATCACAGCTTTCATGTAATGGAGCTGCTGGATGTGGCTCTCGTTAACTTCTCCACTGTCGGAAGCAACTCTTCGAACTTCTTCTTGTGCTTTTTCATGGCTCTTGGGTGCCTAGCAAGCTCCGTCATCGTCCATTCCATTGTTGCTGCCGTGGTGTCGGTTCCCGCCATAAACATGTCCTGGAGGAAATCACACTGCATGTGAACTTCACATCTGTTTAATTATTATTATTATTATTATTATTTTATGGAAGGTCAAATGATTTATCAGAAAAATGTTATAATTTTCATATGCAACGTCAACAAAGCAAACAAATCTCCAAAGTGCTCACTCGATGGCAATATCCCATTCCCGCGTGATAATCCACAGCCGCAAGAGGTGGAAAATGATATTATTTGGTATTTTATACAGTGATTTATACAGTCGTTTGTATGAGGAAAATCAAAGACCATAGTTTCGAAGAATACATCACTTAACTACTGTTCTTATACATTTACTTTTAGTTTTATGCATGGTAAGCAAAGGGGTTTTGGAGGTGAGATTTGGGACAAGTAGGCAGAACTTATCCACAATAAATAAAAATTTTAAATACCTTCTAAATTGTGAAATAGTTTTAAGTGAGAACACAATCAAGAACAAAAATATTATTTCATGCTATTGTCAATTATTGAGTAAATAAAAAATCAAGGGCATAATATTTTTCAGTGGTCAGGCTTGAAAATGCCAACGATGCGAGAACTTTTTAGCGAGGCATTTTAAAATCCTTTTGGTTTCAACGATAATTTTAACAAACACGGAGAAATCAACTTTATAGTAATATAACGGCTGAAGTTATCAACTCAACTCTACAATATAATTCCTGTCGTTTGACTTTCTTTCTCGATATACGCGTCTGCTACACTAAATTGTGACTAGAGCAGGAGAAATAGGACATCTGACGTTGTAAAGAACTTGTAACAATAACTGACACTGTTAGGACAACGAAATAAAAACATAACAACACCTCAACTACCACCTTGCAATAATAATTCAATTGAATATTAATTAATTAATTAATTGCGGGCAAATTAATTGGAAACACATTTATGCCGAACTCACTCAGCTAGAGACTCGCTGAGTTGACTGAAACTCGTGATGACACAATTAAGAAAGAAGAAGTGGAGGTAGAAGTAGTAAAGTATGCTGTACATATATCTACATACCAGAGCGAGAGCCTTGAGATTATCATCAGTAATGGGCACCTCCAAGTCATCTCGTTGTTGCACTCGGAGCAAAACATCAATAAAATCACCATCTCCATCGCCATCCATTAATGATGAGCCCGAATAATCTGTTGCCCGCTTCCTGAAGAGGTGCTCGCTGATAATCTCATCAATAGCAACTTTCAGGTCTTGCGCATTCTTCCTCAGCCTTCGTGTGTAGCCGCTGAGCGAGCTGAGCCAACCCCACTCGGGGAAAAAATCCCCAACACAAAACCCAGATAGCAGCTCTTGACTCTCTGTAAAAACACTCACCAAATTGTTGCTCCTTTTGCCTTCCACGTTCATGTACCTCATCCCAAAAGCTGCAAGGCACAGTATATCGTTAGCTAACGTGAAAAACAGCTTGCTCACGTCTGTCACCGAGCCGCACTGGCTTTTCACCGACGTTAACAGACGTTTCACTTCCTCATCCCGAACGGCCTGGAACGAGCTGACTCGTTTCGAGCTCAGTAACTCCGTAACGCATATCTTGCGAACTTGGCGCCAGTATGGCCCGTAAGAGGCGAAGGTGACGTCAGAGCATCCGAACGAGATGTACTGATCGGCGATCAGTTGTGGGCGGCTGGCGAAGACTTGATCATGGGTTTTGAGAACGAGTTTGGCGAGCTCCGCTGAGGAGATCACGACGGTTGGGACTTGGCCGAGTTGGAGGTGAAAAATTGGACCCAGTTTGTCAGCGAGTTCAGCGAAGGTATGATGCGGCATGTCTGTAAGGAGATGAAGGTGACCGATTATAGGATATTTATTTGGCGGTGACGGTGGGGTGGTGGTGGTGGTGGTGGTGGTGGCGGCTGACTGCGACTGTAACTTCCAGTAGAGGAGAGTGATTATGGAGACAATGAATGGGAGCAAGAGGACTTGCTGGGTAAAATTGTCCATCAACTCTCCGCTTTGATTTTCCCTCTCTAGTTTCTCTACTCTCTAATAATTGATGGTGCGAGTGCAACTGTCCGAAATGAAAATCAGATGTGTATCGCATTTGCTTTCTCTTCCACTACATGCATGCTTATGTACCCGACAAAATTAATTATTTTGACCGAAATGCCCTTTGTCTCTGAAGAGTGAAGTCAACGCTGATACTCCGGTTGCTTCCAGCTGTCTGAATAAAACATCTAAAAGTTTTACTTCAGTATTAGCCTGATGTTGCGACTGTACATACCCCCTCGCAAACTCTAATTGGCCTCCCAGAGGCATATTCCTCGGATTACGATTTCAATGACGTACCCTTCTAACACCTAATTCCATAGCTTGGGCAGCTTTAGATAGGCTTAAATTAGCCAAAATAATAATGATGACAATAATAATAACGAAATTTGGCTATTTAAAGGCGCCCCAATTGTGGCAAACGGCATTCTCCAAGTAGTGTGGTGACATACTTTATTATGGGAATAGGAGCATGAGTTAAATTTGATTTAAATTAAAGTTCTATTTGATATTGAGATTGAGGTTGAAATTGATAGTTACACAACTAAAATATTTAGTAAACATTAATTATTATAGTTTGAAAGATATATTGATATAATTTTTCATTTACATGATAAAAAAATTTATTATATCTTTAATAATTTTGTTAAAATTATTATTTAAAAATTATATTTATTATATATTATTAACTTTTATTTCATAATTATAATTTTTTTTAACAACATTTGTAATTTAAAAGTTACAACTCCTCAATCTCAAATAGGGCCTAATTCTTGATTATAAATATTAGTAGATTTTTTTACTTAAATAATAAAATTATAGTTTTCGGAGGCGTTTATTTTTTTGTCTGAAATCTGAATAGACGCAATTAACAGATTCGAATAGGCGCAGAACGCCTAAATGTAAATAATATGTTTATTTTTTTATCTGAATCTCTGAAAATAAGTATTAAGTTGTTTGTTTTTTCAATTTAAAAATATGAAAATATGTACTTTTACATTTGTATCCTTATTAAATTTATATGTCAAATAAATAATATACTAAATACTATAATATTTTAATATTTATAAGTAAAATTATATTCAAGTGAATAAATAATGATTTTAAAATTATAATATATAAAATACCATAAATTTTAAATTTTATCACTAATTCTCAATAATAGTACATAATATAAGGAAAAAAAAAACTAACAAGATGTTTGAAATAGTTGATTTGCTATTTCATCCCAAGTTTTTGTAAATGAAAGATAAGATTATGTAATGTAATAGTACATGAGTGAGTTTTAGAATAGACATGCAAAATAAATTATAAAATAGGGATATTTTTTATATTAAAAATTAATTAACTTAATTCAGATTCCTCCATTCAGTAAAAAGCCAAAAAATTAAATTTTTTTATTAAATCAAAATTATCTAAAAAGTTTTATTAAGTTATAAAAATAAACACTTCTAATTAATTTAATTAATTAAATTATGTCACTTTAAGTCATTAAGTTAAAAAACAAACGCCACCTTCATTTATTTACCTTATTACTTTTTAGTGATACTATATAATATGTCATCAAATTTTATTCTAAGTATCATATCTATTTTTTTATAATATGATTCCTTTTTATCAAATCAAAGTAAAAAGTGAAAGATTATTATTAAAGAAAAAAAGATTTCAAGCCTTTAAAATAAAATTTAAATATGTTAGTAGCTCTTTATTTGAATTGGTTGACATGTTATTTATGTAAAGTGAATCACCCATAATTATGGCAGTAAAATTCATAAAAAAAGGGGAAGATTATTATGTTTAAATTTGGAAATACAAATAAGGCCATGCTTTAGATTGAGATTATATTAAAGTATTTAGTGAACAGTATCTATTATAATTTATAAATTAAATTAATTTAATTTTATATTTATATGTAGAAAATTTTGTGTACATATTTATTAATTTTATTAAAATTATTAATTAAAAATTATATTTATTACATATTATTAATTTAATTTCATAATGGTAAAAGTTACAATTCATATTTTGAGGCCGTGTTCACTGTTCAGGGCTTCAAAATTCAAATCTTCAATTATAACATATTAAAAGTCAAAACTACCCTTACTCATTGCTCTCTGCTTACTGACTCGCTACTTATTAGTATTATATATATATATAGAGAGAGAGAGAGAGAGAGAAAGAGAGAGAGGGAGAGAGAGTTGAATCAGCTCCTCGACAGAACACATGATGATGACCGCAAGATTATAAAGATAAACATTGAAAGTGTAAGCATCAACGGCCCCAGATCCTAATTAATGGTTCCCAGCGGCAGTCATAGGGGATGGTAAATCTTTTAATTAATTTTCTGTATAATAAGAAATGGATTTCAAATTATTAATTCGCCTTAATTATAATCCGTCTGCTATCGTGGTGTGAGAGAAGTACCACACACCGCGTGTTTTTTTCTTTATAAGCACTACAAGATCTAAATATTTTTCATTTTCTGTGCAAACACCGTAACGAGCTCTATCAACCATATACGATGAGGCGGGACTTATTATCTTTCGATAACCAATTATTAAGAGTCACTCGGGGCCGCGTGCTTAGTGTGAGTGGAACTGTTCTGACTCTGTATAAAAAGTATTAATGATGTTTCAGCCCTCTTTAAATTATTTAATAATTGAAATGAGGTAGTTTTTAAGATTTAATATAAATTAATTTTAATAATAATTTAATTTGTAAATAATAATCTAATTTAAGTCATTCTTCAATCATTAAGTAAAAGTTGTTTTAAGATTTAATAAAAATTAATTTTAGTAATAATTTAATTTATAAATATCAGTATATAATATGAATTATTTTTAAATTGTAATATCAGTAGAGTTTGTGTATGTATATATTTATATATATAAAGCAATTATTAATTTACATGACATAAAGACGTGAGGCATGTATAGACGATACATGATAGCGGGGCGCCTCTGACCCTGTAAGCTACTACATATTATTTATCATACCGTTCATAATCTTAAATTATGTGTAATATCATTAATTTGTTGCCACCGTTACTCTAATTAAGTTCAAAAATTATGTGTTAGGTAGTAGAGAGAGAGAGTCAAAGGAAAGAAGAAGAAGAAGGAGAAGAAGAAGAAGAAGGAGAAGAGGAAGTGAAGGATGTGGAGAAAGGAGAAGCAGTTGTTGAGGAAAAGCTGGTGGATAGCAATTCCAATGTTAATATTAATAATATTAATGATGGCGGCAGCAAAAGACAAACTCCTTCTGCCGCGTGTACTTATCTTTTACTTAATGGTTGTTTTTTTCCAGTTTACCTCGGGGATTATGGGATATTCTACTCCAATACTTTACGTTCAAGCATCAAATATATAATAGAGTTTGGTGAATTTTATTTTGGAAATTAAATGAATTGTATTTTAGGGGTATCAATGTGTCAAATTGGTATTCGGAAACATGGGTACATCTTCGACAAATCAAAGCAGCACTCCATAAATTTATATCAACCAAAGTAGACACGTAACAATTTGTTGGTAGATAATTACTAGTGATTTTAATGACGCAAGCGTGCGGCATTGAGTTGAATCAACGCGCAAAAAGAAATGGGTTAAGATCAATTATTTCCATTTCGAGGAATTGGTGTTACTGGTCACACCGAAACACAATCATGTCATGTTTGAATTGAAGCAAAATGGGTAAAGATCAATTAGTCTTCTCTCGTGGGAAGGAATAACGCAACTAGTCAATGCTCAAGTAATTCCGGCACCGTAAACACTGATTGATATTGTGGCTTCTTCAGACGTTAGATTACGCACGGCAACGTCATGAAGATGTTTCCGCTCTGTGCATGTAATTTGTCAAAAAAACACACTTGCGGCTGCAAGGACATTTTTGCTTTTACCTGATTAATTTCAAGAAACAATGCATGTGCGCAAACGCAATAGTAATAGCGTGCGTAGATACAATTAATTAATTATACATACAAACGCACATACATGAGACATACATACATGAAACATGCATGCACTCCAGATTCTGGAAAGCGGAAACTCACAATACAAGGGGCGCACAAACATCATCATGCATGTGATTTTTTTTCTTTTCATGATGGGAAAGGTCCATGTCATGATGGGCAGAAGAAATTCTACCATATATTTGAGATACCACCGTTCGTTATATAACAAATAAATGGCATTATAATATGTGTGTATTTGTTTTGAAAAGAGTTGTGCTAAATAGCCAAAAGCACGATAGATAGAAACGGCAACACATGCTACCGTTTTTGTCCTTCCTTCCTCTTCTGTTTATGGGCCCACGACAACTTTAAAGAAATAAATAAAAAATGGCACACATGTTGCCTGAATAAAAAATGACAGAGAGTTTTTAAATAATGATAAAAGTGGAAGGCAAAAGTTATCGTGAGGTGGCAAAAACTAATATGCATTTTAGCTATTTAGCAACTAATATTTGCATTTCCATAGCACTCGATACTCAAGCTCCGCATTTGTTCAATTTCAATAACACAAAAAAACAAAAGGCCATAAGGAAGAAGGGAGAGAAGTCAGATATAGATTTGTTCAATAGCAGAAAAAAAAAAGTGAATCAAAACCAGTGGCAATAGATCTGCAAATAGTGGAAGCTTGATAAAACTAGGGATGGCAAATATCCAATTATGAATGGATAATATCCATCCAAGTATAAATCCATAATTATCCATAATGGATATATCCATATCCATATCCAGTATTTAATACTGGATATGGATATGGACTTTATCCGTATAAATATGGATGTCCATGGATATTTAATTTTTATTACATAAACATAATCTAAGAAATATGAAATAAAAAAATTATATATAATAGTTAAAACTAATATAAAATTTCAATATCAAATAAAAATAATAAACATTTCAAATAACAAGTATCAAAATTATGAATTCACCCAAAAAAATTGTAATATGAAATTACAAATTAATTTCAAACTAAATACAAAAACTCCACTCTTCTAACACATCATTAATCTCCAACTTGACCATCATCATTAATCTGCAAATTAAAACAAAGCATTAAACAAGTAAATAATTTGTATTATTTATGACCATGATCATTCATAATTGAGCATCACAATAAGCATCAAGCACATACCAACAAAAAAAAAAAAGAAAATTAAACACTATTCAGAATATGGCTGGGCCTCCTCTTCATCATCATTATCAGTCATTTCTCCATTCATTTCTTCTCCATTCATCACCTTATCTCTAGGAATTCCACCTATTTAAAAAAACACTTGTAAAATATAAAGAAAACAAGTATTATCAAAATTAAATAAAGTGCAAAAGTGAGCTGAATTTAATACCTTTCAATTGAGCCCATATCCAATTCTGAGCACACATTAAGGCCTCTAATGTATTCGGGTGAAGTCTACTACGATGTGGACTTAAAAATCGACCACCTGCGCTAAAAGCAGACTCAGAAGCAACTGTAGAAACCGGAACAGCCAGCAAATCTCTAGCAATCTCAGACAATATGGGATATCTACTTCTATTCACCTTCCACCACATTAAAATATCGAAGTCCGGAGTAGTCTTATCCTCCTCTTCCAAGTACGTATCTAACTCCGACTTGACTCGTTTACGAATATGTTGGCTTTTAAATGCATTAAATTTTTGCACATCCCACATGCCCATCACAACTGAACTAGAACTAGAATTACAAACAACACTAGACTCACCAAATCCTTCAGCCAAATTCGATCCAACCATACTCTTTTTTTTATATTCTCTATATAAGTCAAAACAAAGAGTGTGGATTCTATCAATATGAGTTGATGCATCACTACCATAAATTTGAGGAAAGAAATAATCCACTAGAACCATTTTGTATCTAGGATCCAATACAACAGCAACAGCCATCACTCCATGGATTTCATCCCAATATTTTCCAAACTTTTCTAACATACTTTTTGCCATATTTTTTATCACATCACATGAAGAATTAAGCCAAGCATTCAATGATAATCTAATTTCACAAATTATTGGAAAAAATAAGTTAGCTGTTGGGTATTTAGTACTAGAAAATATCTCCGTCGTGGTATAAAAGGGCTTCAAATGCTCACATACTACTCTTGCCAACTCCCACTCCACTTCAGTAGGCAAGTGCTTATATTGGTTATCACGATGCTTCAGACGAGTAAACACATCTTTATAAATCAAAGCAACTTCAAGCATCAAATATGTTGAATTCCACCTAGTTCTACAATCAAGCACTAAACTCCTAGAACAATTCAACTTCAATTGGCGATTAGCCGTATCTTCAAACAACTCTATCCTTTTAGGCGATGATGTCCAATAATTAACACTGTTTCTAACTTTTTCAATCCCATCACCTATCGCATTTAACCCATCCTTAACAATTAAATTTAAAATGTGAGCACAACATCTCATATGCAACAATTTTCCATTCAATAATAATGAACCAAAAGGAAACTTAGCCAACAAAAGCGGAATCATGGCATCATTGGTGGAACAATTATCAACCGTTATTGTAGATAACTTTCGATCTATATTCCAATCCAACAAACACTTAGCCAACTCATTAGAAAGTGCTTCAGCAGTGTGTGGCGAAGGCACATATATAAATCTAGACAATTTAAAAAAATAATAAAACAAAATTACAAATAAGAATAAACAAAATAAAGTACATATAATAAAATATAAATAAAATTTATTAAACTTTTAAAATGGTACCTTAAGATCCGATTTCGTAGAGTCCACGAATTGTCAATAAAATGTGCTGTCACAACCATATACCCCTTTTTTTGATTGCTAGATGTCCACATATCCGTAGTAATGGAAACTTTAGTAGTAATATCCTCCAACAAGGCCATTGTCTTAGCCTTTTCAAAATCAAACAGCTTAAAAACTTCTTTTTTAATAGTGTTCCTACAAATTTTACCAAGCAAAGGCTGAACAAAACTCATCAAATCCCTAAACCCTTCATATTCAACAAACCTCAAAGGAAGCTCATGCATAATTATCATTCTTGCTATTTTCTGTCTAGCAAGTGCTTTATCAAATGCAGTGGGATCAAATGCTGAAATTGTTGAAGTTTCAGCATCTTTTTTCTTGTAAACCTTAGATGCTTCGCTAGGGCTAGAAGCTGGAGTCGAGCCGATTCTTTCATCCGTTTGGGACACCTATCAATATGGTTTAGCAAATGCGAAGTTCCACTCGATTGCTGTCCAGCAAAACCTTTGCCACAATGATTACACACTGCCTTCATTTCTCCATTAATTTTTCGCTTTATGAAATGGTCCCAAGCTCTAGATGTTTGTCTCAATGAGCTTCTAGGTTGTCCTTCTGCATCTCGTTTTGTACCCCCACTAGTTGAATGAGTTTGTGGATTTTCAGCATTAACATTATTTGAGGTTTGAGGGTTTAATTGAACAATAGGATCGGGATCAACATCAGACATAATTAACCTGAAAAAAAAATTTCAAACATCAATTGAATTGTTGGAAGATTAAATTTCTGAACCAATTAGTTGGACTGAATTAAATTGGTATGATAATGTCAACAAATTATACATATTAAATTGGCCAGCTGCTTTAATTTAATGGAGGTGGGACATTCAGCTGTTTTGTATATGAATGCTTTACAACTTATACAGTGCTCAGGCTAAACTGAAATTTATTAAACTACTTTCCAATTACGGTAAATGAATAAAAAGGGAGGAAGCTACACTTTGGAGGGATTCATGCATAAATGGTTTAGATGCTGCCGTTCAAAAATATTTTCAGAAATTGTATTTAATTGAAGTCTATTTCAGCACAACAAGATACATACATTATATATATATATATATATATATATATATATATATATATATATATATATATGCACACAAATACACATTAAAGATCAATCATAGAGAATGGCAACACATTTTTTATATGGCTTATGGCCAAATTGGTGCTATCAGTCGAAGGCTAAGTTTGACAATGTTTTCTTTCAAATAGATATGGTATGGAATGCTCTTAAAATTAGCAATTTATATTTCCACCTGTTCTAAATTTTGTTGGAAATTTTTTTAGTTAGAGTAATGGCATGTTTACTCACTTTAAATACTCAATTGAATACCTACTAATATAATATCTTATTTGTTATGCACTAGCTTAATGAAATCAAATTCTCCACTTATTTATATTAATAATATTTAAACTGCAGACATTTTGTTTCAACTTAAAAAATTTTACCAACTCAACTAATTGATTGGTATACTATTGAACTTAAAAAATTATTGTAAATAATCAATTTGGACAAAAGTAAAAAAAAAAACTAAAATTTTTTCCTTTTAATGCAAATTCATTTTTATCTAAGCTAGTAACTTCCAACTTCCACTATGTTCATGCAATTGATATTACAGATTAATTTTTATGTTTTATTTTTACGATGAATTGACTTCATTCTTCCAAGTATTAATCATCATTGCATTTTAAGGATATGAAAAACAAAAACATGAAAAATAATCCTAAGAAATTAATTAGCCATTTTCAACACTCAACTTTGAAAGCTTCACCCAGCAATATCATTATCATATTAAAAATTTCATTTCAGCTTGTCGTTTCACAATGATTTATTAAAATATTAATCCTAACCACTTGCATCCTCCAGTCTAGCAACCAATGCATGAGCCAAAATTCAAAAGGAACTTCCAATGATCTATTTATTGAACTCATCTATCATTTTTCACAATGCAGGCACTCAAGTTCAAGGTCAAGGTCAAGCTCAACTCATGTAGAAGAAAATAATAACAATAAGCAGCAGTATCAGGGGGGGAAAAAAACTAAATTATCGGTTCTTGCGTCAATAACCAAGGTAGTAAATCATTTGAGCATGCAAAATCTCAATCAATCTGAAATGATACTACTAATTTTTTCTTTTTTCTTTTCTCTTTTTCTTTCAATAGAATGCTTGTTTTGACTTTTAATTTAATAATCATCAAATTTCATTCAACCAGCGATTCGTGTATATTTTAATCCCTGCACCATACATACCAAACAAAAAAATTTTAGCTAATGAAAGCTCCACCTAGACATTAATTAGGGGGATGAGAGCAAGTAAGCCACCCAATTAGACAAATTTGTTAGTTCAAGCTTCTAAGTTTGAATCCGAGTATCTTCCACTTTAAGATCAGCGCAACAAAACTATTAACTTTGTATACCAGTCAATTTCAATTACATTCATCCTCCAGAATCATTCCTCCCCATAATCGCGAGTATAGCATTTGAGATCAAAATTAGAAGAGTTATAGAGCAAGCAATACCATTTTCAAATCCTAAATCAGGTGCTTCTATAGCAGCTAATGAATTAATTAGAGGGAGCCTGCACAAAATAATGAGCGCAAAACAAAATCTAAAAGGTATTAACATGTAGTATGCTGAAAAAACAAACAAATCTAAACTTGGACAATCTTCCCCACATGCCCGCTAACACTAGTGCCTATTCCAAGTGAACACTTCAAAATTTAGAACTTAGGCCAATTCAGACCTGCACACGGTGGCCCAACACGTCGGCAACAGTACAATACTTTGTGAAGATGATAAAAATTCCAGACAATACAAAATGGGGATTGATTTTTAACTTCAAATTTCTGTCTAATCCGAATAGCACATTATTCTTAAAAATAGAGAAACCAAACAATTTTAGTGAAGGCTGGATTTCAGTTGAAATTGTAACTTTACGCAATGAATCAAACAAAATTCGGGGAGTGCAAGTGAAGAAAAAGAAAGGGATTTGAGTTACATACAAGGATGTCAAAAGAGAGAGATCTAAGTTGCAGATTTGCCTCCGCTTGTTCCTTTTCCACAATGACAGAGAGAAAAGAGAAGAGATGAGACGGCGAGCGACGAGCAGCAAGCGGCGAGGGTTGAGCGGCCAGCAGCAGCGGCGAGGGACGAGCGGCGGTGAGAGATAAGCAGCGGGTAATAACCTTAGGGTTCTAAATCGATTTTCTCATTTTAGTTTTCTAATATAATTTTTTTTAACTTAAAATGAATAAATGAATTGGATTTTGGATATCCATTAAATATCTATATCCATCCAAAATGTAATTGGATATTTTAAAAAATATCCATATTCAGATCCAAAAAATTTTTGGATGGATATTATCCAATCCAATTAGATTGGATTTATGGATATCCAATTTGGATGGACCAATTTGCCATCCCTAGATAAAACTGTTGTTGATTAATTAGTACGTTGGTCTCTCCCATTACATTCAAATAAAATTAGTTTTTGGTTGTGTTCTATTTATTTAAATTATTTAAATTTTTAATTTGAATTGTTAGAAAGTGATAGATTAAATTTGTAAAAATTCCTAGATGCGTGCTTTTATAGATTTAAATTGTTATGAATTGTTATGATTTTTTGTTTTACTTTAAATCAATAGAAAGTAATGGACTAAATTTGTAAAAAAAAATTGGATGCGTTTTATATATTTAAATTGTTAGGACTTTTTAATTTAAATTGTTAGAAAGTAATGGATTAAATTTATAACAATTTCTAGATGTGTTTTATATATTTAAATTGTTAGGATTTTTTAATTTAAATTGCTAGAAATAATGGAATAAATTTATAAAAATTTATGGATGTGTTTTATATATTTAAATTGTTAGGATTTTTTGTTACTGGACAAAAATGTTATAAAAGTTTTCAATTACTTATTCTTAATACAAATGTTAATTATTTTGTAGAAATGGAGAATTTGGAAAATGAGCATGCATTTGAAGAGTTAGAAGAAACAAAAGCCAATAATGTAGTTGAACTTATGCAATCGAGAAAAAATGAACCAATTCTTGAAATGTTATTTGATAGACATGAAGAAATGTTTGCATTTTACAAAGTTTATGGTAAACAAGAGAGGTTTCTTATGAAGGTTCGAACTACTAAGAAAAGGACTAATGGGATTGTAAAAAATATTCAACATTTGCATGTGGCCGTAGCGGCAAGTCAGAAAGTAAATCTGTTAATGCATTGAAGCCGAAACTTAATGTGAAAAATAGTTGTGATGCAAAAATTGGAGGTTGTTTAAATGAAGATGGAAAATGGACTGTTCGAATTTTAAATCTTCAACACAACCATGGACTGAGTCTAGACAAAGTTAAGTACTTCCTTCGCAATCGCAGAATTAATGCAAGTGTTAAAAAGCGAATTGAAATAAAATGATTGTAAGGGAATTAGAATAGCCCAAAATTTTAATTCTATTATTGTTAAAGTTGACGGACATGAAAATGCCTCATTCTTGGAAAAAAAGACTGCAGAAATTTTGTTGACAAAACAATATGATTACAATTAGGGAAAGAGATGCTATGGCGCCTTTAAAGTACTTCCATAAAAAGCAAGCAGAATGTAAAGGTTTTTTTTTAGCAATGATTTGGATAAGCAGGATCGATTAAAGAATGTATTTTGGGCAAATCCGAGGAATAAGGCAACTTACAAATATTTTAGAGATATCATCACATTCGACATTACATACATAACCAACAAGTATGACATGTCATTCGCTCTCTTTGTCGAAGTTAATCACTATGGCTAGTCTATTTTATTAGAATGTAGATTAATTTCGTGTGAGGATACAAAGACATTTATGTGGTTATTTGAGGCCTGGCTATCATGTATGTTTGATTCTCCTCCCTCTAGTATCATTACAGACCAGGACAAGACAATGCAAAAGGCAATTAAAAATGTTTTTCTTACTACTAAACATCGATGGTGTTTATGACATATAATGAAGAAGGTACCTGAGAAGTTCAGGCCAAGAATCATATATGCTTTACTTTCATCATTTGAAAACAATATAATAGGTTTGAGTAAGCATTTCGTTTCTACATTGAAAAAAAAAATTAAATCAAATAATATGCAACAACCCAAAATTGACATGTTAATTGATTTCTTTCATAATCCAGTATATCAAATTGATATAATAAGCCCAAATTGATATTTGCATTCCTAATCATAAAGTATTGCATCAGTACAAAAATATAACACATATGCAAAATGTAGAACTAATGTATTACATTGTAAGAAGTCATATGTAAAATGCAGAACTAATGTATTACATTGAAAGAAGCCATGTATCTTTACTAAAAAGACTACAATTGTTAAACTAGCAAACAATTTAGCCAAAGACATATAGAAGTTTCGAAAATAAGTCAATAATATCATTTAAATCAACCATCATTATGGATCTTCCTAAGCACATGACAATCATATTCATATCACAAGCTTAAAAAAGGAAGGCTTATCTCATAATTTCTAAATTACTTATATAATTGCACGAAACACAACTAAGTTGTCCTAAAACACTATGGAATCAAGTATCCACTAGAAATACATAACTACTACATCCAATATTCTATAAATCTTTCTAAAATTGAGATCAAAGTCTAGTCATTTTATAATAAAACTACCACAATCAACCAGTATTTCAACAATGGGTTGAATCCATTTGTTTGTTCAATATAATCCAATTAGTTTACATCACTATATATAAACCTACTATACACCAGTGAAACTCGTCAATTTTTTTTTTGTCTTCCTTTTCAATTGATAATCCAATCTTACCCATAATCACTAAGTTTGGGATTGGGAACTACGCCTTAATCCTACAAGTGGGGTAAATATTGGCAATTAAGACCCTAATATGCCAAAATAAGACAAAAAACACAACCCTTTTGTATCTATAAATTTATTTAGGTTTCAAAATTTATATCTAAGGCTTTGATAAATCCATATACGACTCCTAGTATCCTAGCACTACTCCCATCCAAATAAACACAACAATAAGCAGACTTTCTAAATCCGCCCTCTAGCTGTTCTTCGATACTACTATATTTCAAATTTATTGAAATTTTAATCAAATTCAATTAAATAAGAATATTAAAAAAAATCAAACTTCCAAATTAACAAGCACAAACTGTTCTTCCATGGAAGGAAAGTGAGAGGGAGATAGTTGTACGAGTAAGAGGTGACAACAAAAGAAAATCTACAAAATCTGCAATCTATTGGCTTTGTGATGCGTTCACAGCAAAAGAAAACCTACAAGGTTGGTTGGCATGGTGACGGCAAAAGAAAACTTGCAAGGTTGGCTTGGTGACTGCAAACAAGTCATTTTCTCTTATTGAAAAATAGCCGCTTTTGTGGTGGTGGCCAAAAAGGTTTGCAGCTCGATTCCTTCTCTTTTTTGTTTTGTTTTGTTTAGCTTATTTTTTAGTATTTAATCTTTTTTTTAATAATTATTGCGGGCCCATAAACAAGAGAGAGAATGATATGAAACTGCAGCGCATGTTGCTGTTTCTGTCGTGATTTTGGTTGTTTACCATTTTCCTTTTGAAAAACTATCTTACAAGTGATGGTTATAGTAAATCTAATTTCACATCATACATGTATTAGTTATTTGTATTATCTCAAACGTGTTACCTCGAGGCAATGACCAATTAAATGCAAAAGTCGAGCGCGCCAGTGCAATTTCTGCTGTTGCCAGTTCAAAGTTATAATAAAACGCTCGGCTACACTCGCCCATGAACCAAAACAAATCGTTAAGTTTAAGGATGTATCATTTTAATTCCTCTAATTGTCATTCATGTATTTTTTTTATATAATAAAATGCATTTGTTCAATATGTTTTCCAGTTCTGGTGATTTCATTTCTGTATTTTGTATTCAAACTGAACCATTCACTATACTGATTGAGATTCTACACCACCTTGTGGCAAGTCATATTCACATATCTGGATATCACCATGATCAACATTTTTCTATACACATTATTATCACAGGAAGAAACAGTCTAAAAGAGTTGCAAGTCTGCTGTGCCAAACGGTGCCGTCTACTTGTCCGGTTGTCCCACAAAATTTGCTCCCACCACCCGTAAAATGAAAAGTGCATGTATATGTATGTGTGCATGTTAGCGGTGAGCCTCTGAGAATAGGGGTGGGCATTTTGTTTTTGGTTTGATTTTTACGATTTTTGGTTCGGGTTGTAATCCGTTCAGGTTTGAGAACGATGGCGGACCAGCAGGGGGAGAGAATTGCCCACTTGGGGATCAGGGGTATTTATATATATATTTTTTATTTTTTTAATACAAAACGAATCCGTTTCACTCTTTTAATCAGTTCGGGTTTTAGGTTCGAACCGAACTTTGCCCAAAATAAATTTTAAATTCGGTTCGGTTTGGTTCGGTTTGGTTCAATTCGACTCAAACGCCCACCTCCTACTGAGAAACCATGTCTGGAGTTATTTTTTTTTTTCCTTTTTCTGGGAGAAATCTGGAAGCAGGGTACCCTCCGTATCCATCCAATTCTTCCACTCTAGAGTTTTCTTCTCCTCTCTTTATGTAACACCCTGTAAATGGATATTATTGGCAACGCAATCGAATTAGGAAGGTGACAAAATTAATTTCATACATTTGAATCAATATACAAGAAATACGACCATTGAAAATGGCACAGGCACTTTCCAATTTGATAGGCATCTCAGCCCCCTTGTCTTCCAGGAGAAGCCGAGATTCAGGCTGCAACAAGTTGAAGTTCGACGTCAAGGCCCAGGCAGCTACCGGAGAAAGCAGAAGAGACAATCTTGACCATTTCCAACGAGCCAACAGCAAGCACCACCAACCCCAATCCGAGAAACCGGTTGCCCCTGTTCCGCCAATAGGTACTTATTTAACGACATCCTTGTATCTAATCCATTCATGAATCTTGAAATTTAGATACCTAAAGGGGGAAAAAAAGAACTTATTGATTGATACGTTATTTATTTTCAATTAATTTTCAGGATTACGGGATAGGTGTCCTACAGCGAGAACACTGCAGCAGATGATGGAGACAATGGAGAGGATGTTGGAGGAGCCATTCGCTTGTTCGGGGACATGGCCATCACCATTGCCAAGCAAGACAGGAGGGTTCAACAGCAGAGGAAGAACTTCGTGGGAGATAAAAGAGGGGGAGAATGAGTACAAGATGAGATTTGACATGCCCGGCATGACTAAACAAGATGTTAAGGTCTGGGTTGAAGAGAAAATGTTGGTTGTCAAAGCTCAAAAAGAAAGAAAGCCAAGTGAATAGTAATAACAATAATAATAATGGCAACGGTGAAGCTGATGAAGAAGAAGGAGACTGGTCAGCTAAAAGTTATGGGAGGTACAGCAGCAGGATTGCATTGCCTGAGAATGTTGAGTTTGACAAGATTACAGCGGAAAGTTAAAGATGGGGTTTTGTATGTAACCATACCTTGGGATGGCAATGGGTATTACCCGCAGCGGGTTTATCATTATCAAATTCATACCTGCACAAAATTTAAATTATTAAATTCACCCGCAATTTGTTCCAGATTTTTATTTTTTTAAGAAAACCCACCCGCTGCGGGTTTTGACAATTACCAAACCCGCAGCGGGTATCCGATAAATTTTTGTGGGTTTTCACATTTGAAATTATAAATGTTCAATATTTAAATTTATAATAATAACATAAAATTCTACCTAACATACTCAATTCAAAATTTAACCGATATAAATGGAAAATTAAAATTTCAACATCAATCCAACATAATTGTTATTTTTATATATAATTTGTGGCTTTTTTTAATGGATTTGTGTACTTTATACTTAATCTAAAGAATAGTACTTTTTAAATATTAATCCAAAGAACAAAATTATAATATTGAAATAATCCATGCATTAAGTTAAAAAAAATTCAATCAAAATTATAATAAGTATATAACTATATTTTAAGATTTAAATATTTCTTCAATTAAAATTAAATTAAAAAATAATTTAAAAAAAGTTGCGGGTTTGGTGGATATCCATGCGGGTATTCATTAGATTTTTTGTTAATTCCAAACCCACCCGCAATCTAGTGCGGGTTTCAATTTATAATATCAAATTCACCCGTAACCCACAAAATTACCCTCAGCGGACGGGTTTGGACGAATATCCGGGTTTGCGGATACCATTGCCATCCGTAACCATACCTAAGGCTAGTCATAATAATGGTAGAATTTTGGATACCAGCGTCCAATAACGACCAATAATAGTTGCGAAGTGATGTTTGCTTTTCTGTTTTTGTTTATGAAATTTTTTTTTTTGGTATGAATCTAAGCCGTTTGTGTCACAGATAAAAATGAATGTCTTTCTTTCTTTCTTTCTTTTTTCTTTTCCTTTTTAATGTAGTAAATTCTATCTAGTGTTGTTACTTACTACAGAGAGATATTTCAATTTTCAAATCCTAATTTAACGAAATATTATATGTAGGATGTAGCGCATGTTCCACCACGATCACAATTTTGTGCTACCATTAGATTAAAGATTAGATGGAGAGAATAGTGGCTATTACTGGCTATTTTGACTGAGCAAGTTCTGTGGCCGTGTACGTGCCAATTGCTATAGCTACTAGCCGTTGCCAAAAAATGCTTTATTTGGATTGAGAGAATCGTTCAAATTCAAATTGGAGGGCAAATAAAACCATATAATAAACAGATTGATTCTCTCAATCTAACGACTCCACGTACCATTCACTACCTTGACACGTAAATGTCTCATATAAAAAAATAAATTAATTAAAAGCTGAAAAAATGGAACTAGACGTTGGGAAAAGCATTAAAGGTTCCAGACCCACAAGTCAAGAAGATGAAATGCAACAACAAATCTTTGAATCTTTTTGTGGAAGGAATATACACACACATTAAGCTGAAAAAAATCAGCGTCCCCCTAGAAGTCAATCTCTTATAAGGGAATACACACATTATAAGGGTAAAAGCCTGCGCTTTAAAGGCCAAAAGGAAGCTGCCCACCCAAAAAAAAAAAAAGCTTGCTTTTTTGGTTCAGATATCACTCATCCCTGTCTCTGTTTTGCTTTGGTTTTGTGAAGTTGAAATGGACCCATAAGAGAGCCTGAGAGAGTCTCATTCAAATTTGAAAGACAGTATACTGAGCGAACTCACTTCTGAATTGTTTTGATTGTCTGCGAGCAGAGAAGCAAGAGTGGTTGGCTGCTGTGTATCAGGAGTAAGTAAGAAGACAAGAACAAGAAAGGAAGGGCTGCTCTTTTTGAGAGGGTAGAAATTAAATGGGTGAATCAGCAGTGCTTTTGAGATCTTTTTCTCATCCATCTGATGCCACTCGAGATGTCAGGGAGGTCAGTTCTTGAAACTTAATTCCATTAATTTTTGCGTTTGTGTTTTGGTGTTATGTTATTGGGATACTTTTGATGTGTCGTGTTTCATTAGATATGATCCAAGATTAGGTCTTTATTATATATTTTGTGCTTTTGGATTTATTATATATTTTGCACTTTTGTTTTTGCCATAAATGCTCTGTTTGGCTCCTGATAAATGCTTGAAAGTGTCAACGCAAAGTAACTAATACTTTCCAATAATTAAGCAAGAATTTTTTATTCCTTATATAATTTGTATGTTTCTGGATTTTTTCCCCGGTCGTGTATCCTTTAATGATATTCTTTTTTTTTTTTTTCATATAGAATCTTTTTCTCATGCACATCTTGTGTGTAAAGTGTCCAAGTTCTTATGTTCTTTAGGATTAGGGCAATAGGCTACTTGATAGGGTTCCGGTGTCATTGCTATTAATTTATATTCTTCTTTAGTCAGCATCTTGAATTGGAATTCCTTTACAATTGTGTTTTGGCATGTATTTATGGGAAATTTAGGGTTTATTAACTTTAAACTATTAAGGATAATTGGGGGTTAAAAAGAGTGTTAATATTTCTCTTTAAAGAACTTGGATATGAAACTCAATATGTAATTCTTCATTACAGGGTGATCCTATTCGTGCCCTTACAGAATCAATATCTTTTGGGAGATTCATGTCAGAATCTCTGGCTTGGGAAAAATGGTCAACGTTTACTCACAATCGTTACTTAGAAGAAGTAGAGAAGTTTTCCAAACCAGGAACTGTTGCTGAGAAGAAAGCATATTTTGAAGCTCATTACAAGAAAAAGGCTACCATGAAAGCAGCAGCGGCAGCTGAGGAAGCAAATGCAGCTGCTAACGAAATTCCTGGGCTAAAAACTACGAGTGAAATTTTAGATAACTCTCCCACAGATACAGACTCAGCAAAAGAAAACAGCCATATGCCCATCAAAGAACAAAAAGAGCAACGTTTTTCCCATACTTGTGCTGACTCTCACATGGATACTGGGACTGCAGATGAGATCAGCTATGTGGTTGCTGATGACCTATTGAAAAGTGATAGTCCAAATACTGAGGTTGCTCCTGCCGAAGCAAATATATGCTATTCTATCAATACAGAATATGATTTGGGAGACACTGACCCGAAAAGAGGTGAAGCTGTAATAGAATGCGCTGTCAATGTGGAGAACCCAACTCAAGATGATAATTTAAAGCAGGTTCAGAATCCAGGTTTCCACTACAGGATTGAAGCCAGTTCTCTTGAGAGAATGCCCAATAAGGTTGCATGTCTAGTGATGCCATGTTTTTTTCTTTTATCTGTGTTAACTTTATTTTGTTATGATTTCAATTGTTTTCGACATTCAGGAAGTTATTCATGTGGAAAATTCAGCTTCATCAAGCAAGAAAAAGCTGGCTAGCTGTTTGTCAAAGTTACCTTCTGAAAGTGGATTATCCAGATTTGCATCTTATAATTCCAATCAAGCATCTTCCTTACCAGCAGCCAGAAATATAAACAATATTACTGCTAACAATGAGGAGGATGGAGGAGACTCAAATGGAAAAAAGAGACTAGTTCCTAAATCTCTCCAGAAATCGATCAATTTCAGTCCTCGTGTTACTGAAACCAGCAAAGCCCTCAAAAAGCCCAAAGACTGTGCAACTCCTACTCGAACCCCAACCAGAGTAAATCTAGTCCCTTTACAAGCTCATCAACCAAATCCATGCACTGACAACATTTTCAAGTGTACTTAAATCTAAGTCTTATGAAAAAGTTTTGTTAATAACCAGGATCTTTTTTGTTTACAAACTGCAGGCTTCTGTTAATGGGATATCAAAGCACCTTTCCAAACATTTCCAATCACAAGATAAAAGGTAGAAATTTTCTCAAACAACTGAAAATATTCTTGCTACATCTGTAAAATATTTTCACTGATCTGACCAGAATACTTGTTGCAGGAGTAAAATAGCAGTCAGTTTGTCAGTCTCAGAATGGATGACTGAAGCTGGGAGATTGCAATCTCCTTCCCCAGAGTGAGTGTTCTTCCAATTTCAGTTTCTTAGAAGAATAGCTTTGCATATGGCTGGTACAAGCTTACATTAATCATGATATTGCTACCTGTTGACCTTCAAGACTAGATACTTTACTTAAATGCAAGTCTCATTGCTCTCATATAAAAGCAATAAAACGAATTTTAGAAGTCATGATACTGAATTCTCATTGGATAAAATTTATATACGGCTATTGACTCTCCTTCACAAGGGGATTGAATAACCATTATCTGGGTCACACAAGTTCTGGATAACATATCTAGATGGAAACTTCTAAGTTCTACTTTTGCTAATTGTATGGCAGCAGCTTGAGATCTTCAACCTTGAACAGAAGCAAAAGACAATCTCCATGTATATCCTCTCCTTTTAGCTTCAGGAGTGAAGAAAGGGTAGCAAAACGGAAAGAGGCAAGAATGGAACACTTCTGTAATTTTAACTCCCTTACACGTTATAGTGGTAATATTCAAGCTCTGATACCTTCGTCTTGATTGCTTTATGCCAGTTCTTTGGGAAGCTGGAAGAAAAAAACAAAGCAAATGAACCAGAAAAGGGTCAACTGGAAACAAGATCAAAGGTATATTTCTCATAAGCTAATGTGGTGGTGCTACATTTATCTTTAGAGAGTTGCTATTGAAGGAAAAAATTGCAATGGAAAATAGGGTTTTCCAGTTTTTTCTTTTCTGGGGTTGTGATAAGTTATCCTTTGTTTGCTTCATTCTATTCAGGATAAAGCACAGTGTGATATTAAAAAAGTGCGGCAGAGTACCAGCTTCGAGGCTAGACAGAACAAGGATTTGTATTGTGGATCTTATTTGCCAAATGCTCATATGAAGAAGGTTTGAAGGTTCCTTTTTTCTGTCTTCTTAATTTAGTACCATTATAGTACATTAAAATATCTGATAACATGCATTACTATGACCTTAATGAGTTGGGTCAACGCTATTATTTCTCTTCTGGCCCTTGCCAATCTTTGACATTACCCTTCCCTTCTATGTTAAGAAATTGCAGGAGAAAGCAAAGCATGACATTAAAAAACTTCGGCAGAGTACTGGCTTCAAAGCTATACCATCTGCAAATTGTCCACCTTCTACAACTATGCAGATAAGGAAGGTTCAGACATTCAACAATCTCTTTTTTTATACGACGATGCCATTTAATCATAATTGATTAAAGCATGAATTAAACTTTAGAGCCACTGAACAAGATATAGTTTGGGATGGTTTAGTCATGCTACTGCCATAATTCATTGTATCGGATGTTATAATGTGAAAACAATCTCTTTTTTTATACGACGATGCCATTTAATCATAATTGATTAAAGCATGAATTAAACTTTAGAGCCACTGAACGAGATATAGTTTGGGATGGTTTAGTCATGCTACTGCCATAATTCATTGTATCGGATGTTATAATGTGAAAACTCATGCCTTGCAGAAGCCATTTTGTGAGCCTTGTTCACCAAAGCTCGGAGGGAAGCCAAGGCCGGCTCCAACTGTTGTCTTGGATTTAAGCTCTCGGCCTCCCAGGAAGCCTTCGGTCAACACTGAGAGCTCCAAGACTTGCTCAGTCACTTCCCTGCCAAAACTTGGAAGGAGGCCAACTTCAAACACAGTCCAGGATGCACAAACACGACCACCGTGGAGGTCTTCAATGAATACTGCAAGCTTTAAGTGTACTCTAGATAAAAATAATGGAAAAACAAATCGATCAGTAACATCACTGCCAAAGAAGAATGCACGTGAGAATGCTTCACCCAATATCCAGGTTTGAGTTTTCTGGGCCACCTGATTGATCCAGTTGCTGGCCACCCCTGAGGCATATACGTAAATTGGAAAATTATTTTTTTCTGTAATGGCAACATTTGTATGAGCCGTGGAGATGGTCAATTTTACAGTAAAGCATTTTATAAAATGGTCATTTTATAAATGGTTATATTACAATTGGTCATTTTCATAAATGCTTCTTTTGGTTGGCCTCAAATATGGCCGTTCTTCGAAAAACATAACGTGCTTTGAAGGCTGATACTGTGCATGCCTTCTGCTGATGATTGCTATGGATGACATTGATGGGGTATACTGATTTATGTTTGTCTTTTGTGTTTTTAATAGTCTTATAAGTGTGATGATGGGGTTTTATGAGAGTATTAGTGGGTTATTAGGAGCTCAATTCATTATTATAATTACCATTTAATAAAAATGGCCATGACCAACTTATCAAACACCTACAAGTTTTTATTTCAGAGCCACAAATTTTTCAAAAGTCACCTCATCGCAATTCTAAACAGCCCTAAAAGTTAGAATCAGCTTTCTGAAAGGATGCTTGGATTTTTCCAGGCAAGTGCCCACCCTTGCACGTCAAATATACAGGGTTTAGCGGTAGTTTTTGCATGGCCACTGACAACTGCAACCATTTAAACGGCTTCATTTACAGGCATATAAGCAAAACCAATCAAAGCAAGCTTTATGTCAAGAACTTGAAGCAAGAGAATTTTGACGCTTAATGTTTTCATCACTCATATTATACATGCTTCAAAAGTCTGGTCTGACGAGCAAAATAATATCCCAATTCATAGAGTTGTTAAAATACTCTCCATTTATAGACCAATCACCTGATATGAAATAGAATGGGATCCATCCAACGTTGCAGATGTATGTAGAACAAGGTCATGCTATGAACAAACCTTGATCGATTATAGAATATTCTGTTGGGTCATAGTAGTGCTCGTAGTCAAACCTCATAGTATCATACAAGTGGAATGGAACTTCAGAGTTGAGTGCTGGATCATTGTACTCTGAAAAATTTATATCCTGGAGTCCAAGATTCATAGCAAAACAGTCACCTTGAAACCAACAAAGTTGGAGGTCCTCATCCAGTGATGTCAAAGATGACCCAACTCCCCAGTTAATGTTCCGTTGGGCAGCTTCCAAATCAGGAATGCAACTCAGATTAATGCCCTGACTTTTCATGCTTGATGTGGTCGTGGCAATGGGCTCAAAAGGTTGGTGATTTACCATAGGACTTGTGGTCTGGACAGGAAAAGTGTCAACAGCGCTTTCGTTTGGAATCGCATTGGCATAATTGCTTTTGTACGTACCATCAAAAGGCTTAACGTTAATGTCTTTGCCCACCACAGAAGGTTTGGAACTAGCAGATGGACCTGACTGTATACAGTCAACTTGAGTGTGATGCCGTGGACCTGGTAGTGACAGCTGGGTGAAGCCATTCTCTAACCGAAGTGGCTTATGTTCATGTTGGAATTGAGCCTTTGGAACTTCAGACCAATGCTGTGTCGGAATAGCAGAATCAAATGAAGTGAAGTTTACATCCGAATGCCCTGGTACAAAAGAACCATTGAACCCTATCTGCGAACACCTGACTTTATGTGAATTAGGAATATCAACAGTCAAAACTCTTTTGTGTCCTGTCACAGGAATTGTAACAATCCCCTTCACATCACCTTCAAGGCTTTTGGCATCTACATTTTGAACAACTGAGTTACTGCCAGAAAATCCGTAACTACCATTTGAAACATCATTGTGGTGGTGCACAGTGATTGAGTTTTGGAGGCCAAAACTTGCAGCAGAATCGTTTGAAGGTGAATCTTTCTGCTTTATCCCACCAACAGAAGTTTTCAATTCATTTTCCTTCTGCAGCCTAGTCAAATAGAGGCGGTATTTCTGCATAAAGGAAACATTCCATTAAATAGATTTTTCATTATGTCAATGAATTAGTTATCACAATGCAACACTTCTTTTCTCCCCATTCTAGTCAAGTATTGACAAGTATAGTTTGTGGGCCTCTGTATAAATGTCAATGTTTCTTGTGAAATATCATGTGCTGTGATAGTCATTTAACCAACATTATTTACAGAATCAACATGAAGAAGCATGATTATTTAAATGCTATGAGAGTTGTACAAGATCCAATAAAATCAAGTGAAACAAGAAAAATACACTTTCATGCTAAATGCACTATGGATTGAACTAGAAAATGAAGAAAAATGGACGTTAACAAGAGTGAGATATTTCATCAAGCAATTAGAATAACAAGATGTACTACAGATAAATCCAAGAGTGCCATATCTACCTGTAAGTGACTAGCAACATTTTCTCTGGTCAGCCAAGGGACATTCATCAAGTCGAGAATTTTCTTAGGACCAACCTCTGCCAAACAGACACTACATGTCATGGCTCTGGGGAAGCATGATAAAGATGACAGCTATATCATCGAAAAACAAATAAAGACAATATTACTAACTTCCATGAAGTAAATTAAAATTTTTCTAATTAATGATGATGCAGAGACCAGACTAAGAAAGTGGAAGTTCATAGATCACTTACTATCATATCCAATCTGATTTACAGCTTTCACAAACTTTTGATGAAGATCAATCGACCAAACCACTCTAGCCTTTTTTGTTGAAGAAGCATCCCCACAGTCTCTGTCTTCATGCTTGTTTTCAGCATCTTTTCTTTTCCTCACCGAGGTCAAATCTTCTCCATTAAGCAAGGGTCCATCATCAGACTGATCTGATCCACTTCTTGTCATGTGAATACTTTCGAACCCCTCAATATTCTCAATGGCGCTTACCTCATGTATCCTTTTTCTGAAGACATGCTGCCATATATTGCGGAGTTCTTTCATTCTTATAGGTTTAAGAAGATAATCACATGCTCCGTGCTGAACACCTTTCATAACCCTACTTGTTTCTCCATCAACGGACATCACTGTGCGGTTACAAGTATACAAATAGTCAGAAGCAGGGTCAAGTGGAACATGGAAAACTAAATTTAATCAAGGAAAATACTGGCATCCTAGACAGAAATCTGTGTTATGGCAAAGAACTTACTGATGACTGGCAGATCCATCTCAAGCCCAACATGCTCAAGGAGTTTAAATCCATCCATGTCAGGCATATTGACATCACTGATTACAATGTCATATCCATCTTTCCTTTCGCGAAGCATGCTCAGTGCATCTCTAGCTAAGCCACATGTGGTGACTGAAACATGCAACACAAGAAGAAACAGTTGTCAGAATGGCATCAGAAACACAAGGACAGTAAGTTGGGAAAACAAAATTTTGCATCAAAAATGAAAAAAGAAAAAATCTGATGAAATTAATTAGCTGAAGAAATCTGATGATATAAAACCATAAGCAAGTTTTTAAGTGAACTTCAGATTTTTCAAATCTAACAGTTTCATGGACAGAAGAACTATGTGCTATGCCATTGTACAAATAGGACAAAGGATAAATTTCATTAAAATTATGAGATATTATGAATGCAAAAAAATCCTTAGTCATGGATGACTTTATGAAGGACCATAAGGCTAAAAAGGACGCTCAACTGATGATCAATAATATAATTTCAACTTCACAAAGTATAAAAATGTACTTCAGGTTGTTCATTGAGAATAATACAAGCTGGATTACCAAAAGATTCTCTGAATCTGAAATGAAAAATGTTCTAAAATCAAGAAAGTAATCAAGATACCTCTCTGAAATATGCAGGGCTAATTGGAAATAAATTGGAAAGAAAGATAAGGTGGTCTGAGTATCTGCAATGAAGACCTTTGGCAGCACCAGCAGAAAAATAAATGAATAAAATAAAAACACAGATTCTACGAAAATCTGTTAATGAATTGTAAAAAGCCAAAAGCACGCTGACTGAATTAAATGCAAAGAGCTAGACGTATTAGCATAGATGGTGCCCTAGAATGAATATTATGAGGAGCATCATCCTCATAGACAACCCTAGGACAGAAATGGTATAATCTTAATTGAAGCCAAGGTTTGGTCTGTTCAATTCTCTCTTTGTTGAACTTAGATTGTTTTCAAGCTAATCTCATGCTTCCATAGGATCTCATGTCGAGAATTATTAGCATTCGACCTTCAATGTCACTTCCACCCAAAACCAAGCTTATTCAAGGTGAAATACAGTGTTATACCATGTTTTACATATATTCATCATTATATAGAGATCCACCAGAAAAGGCATGCTATTTTATTTTATCGCAGCATATTTGATAAATCCTTCATAATGTTGTATCTCAAAATCAAAATTATATTACTAGCGGACCATTCATTAGCATGATACCTAACTCAGATATTTCAGAAGCAAACTGATTCTGCTTAATTGGATTTCAAAAATTAAGAATGATGAAGGCCGTCAATGAACAAGCCAAGTGCTTGCTTTTAGTTCAGAAGCTCAAGACCACCACTTGAAAATTTTCCTAGCCCTTAAGCTTAAAGAAAAAATTAGTTTGTAGTTCGTATTCAATTTTCTATTTTTTAAAACAATAATAAAAAAAAAAGTGCAGAGGCTCAAGGTTTAAGCTTAGATTGATTGATTGATAAAGGCATCTTAACAATCCAAGCCCTAAAGATGATTAGATTGGCGAAGTTTTCTTGCCAATGCAAAGTGTCTAAGCTTCAGAAACAGCACAACATCATATAATAAAAAGACAGATGCCCACACAATAAGTTGCTTCTGTTTACTGGTTTCTAACGGGCCTTTTGTATATGAGCTATTTAAGATGAGATCCAATAAGTCCCCTCAATTTCAGTAGTCATCCACTATAGTGCTTTTGCTTTTTTTTTTCCCCCTTGCAAAATATTTTAAACAAGTCTCTTTTGAGAAGAACGCACAGCTTCTTAACGAGAAGTATATGGGTGATAGTGGAGTATCCATTCAGAAATCAACATATCATACCAAGAACTAGCAAACAAGCTTCCATGACTAAACTGCTTCCCTTTAATCATCACAATAACTGTCCCCAAAAACCTTAACTTCAAATAAAATAATGGCTCAGCACATGGACCAAACCTAGCAATTAACTACTGAAGCTTCAAATTAAATGCTTAATTGAATTCAGTGACCCAGACAATCAAATTAAACTATATATTGACTCTCTTTTTTTTTTTCATTCCCTTCTGAATTCATTACATCCTCACTTGTATATTTTTACCCAAAACTAGATGAATAAGCTCATAAATTTGAACCTTGCATCTAGAAAATCTTTGCTTTTGCAAGAAACCATCATATAAAATTACCAAAAAAACCATAAAAACAAAGAAGAATCAGAAGAAATTACAAAATAACAATGGTATCGTAACATTAACATTAAACCGAACTTCATTTCTTCCACTTTTTTCGGTAAATCAGAAATACATGCAAAGCTCGGTTTTGAGCTCCACATGCACTAATTGCATAAAATTGAAGCAAATTTCAAAAACTCAACCAAACCAAAAACAAGATTAAAAACATAAATAAATAAATAAACAAGGCCTCACAAGCCATTTTTTGAAACTTCACTAAAAAAAAAAAGAAAAAACTCACGGATCAGCAATCATAACAGAAGAAATTATAAAAACTTGAAGTAGCAAATTAGTTCGGTGAACAGTCCAGAATCATTAGAAAAACAAGAAACGCAGATGAGGAAGTAGATATGTCATATAGTTAAGCAAACCAAAAATAATGACAGTAACAAAGTAAAGTAAAATCTGAAATGGAATTATGATCATGAACCTTCGTAGGAACACTTTTTGAGCATCTTTTCAAGAATCTTGAGCCACGTTGGATCATCATCAACGACAAGAACGCGGAGACCGGCAGGATTGAAGGTGTCGTTCCTTGGAGAAGAGAACCCATTCTCCATCAAGCAAATTGCCAAGAGCTACCTCTACTTCAACCAATACAAAAGAGAGAAGAGAGTCTGTTAATTGGCCTGTTAACGAGCGCTAATGAGGAGTGAAGTGCTTTTGTTAGCTGCAGCTGCAGGGTGTGTGTGTGTGTGTGTGTGTGTGTGTGTGTGTTTTCCTTTTCCTTTTCTTTTTCAAACAACAAAAGCCGGGCTGCTCTGCGGTTTTAAGAGAGGAGCAAGAACAAACAAGGAATATTTGGCGCCGGCTGTTAACGGTCCCTCTGCTACACGTTGGCTTTTATCCTCTTTCGGCTCGCTGTTTCCCCACTACTGTTATTTTCAACAAAGGGTAAAATAGTAAATAAGAAAAGAAATCAAGAATATCGATATGGAAGGAATATTTCTATTTTCTCCCGGGTGAGAAATTTTTTTTGCGCATGGAGTTTAATATATAACTGCCGAGCGATAACAATGGATATCATTTGTAAATGAATGCACGCATGGCTTGATTTGATTGAATTGTTTTGCGAACACATTGTATGATTATGTACCTCCAATAAGAAGATCATTTGTAAATGGAAGGTACGAGGTCTTAATTATTTTGTTAATTCTTTTAACTCACATATCTATTTAAAGCTCGAACCCAAAACTCGAACTCTAGGAAGACTGTTGGACCTTTGGCTTCATAATGAAATTTACAAAGGTTAATCATACAATAATTTTTTTGTCATTTGTCATATATATATATACATTTTATTTTTTTAAAAAAATACATTGGACAAATGGTTTATTAGGTTAAATGAAATTATATTTCTCGTACTCTTATTGTACACAATATTTTCTCAATCTTAATGTACAAAATTTTTTTTTTTTTCATCTAACAATTGGGAGTAGAATCTCGCCTAACCCGTAAAAGGAGTTAGAAAATCAGAACATAATGTAAGTGTGAAAAAGAATATTTTGAATGAAAAAATACAGCATCTTCTGCGTTACTTTTTAGTTAAAAATTGAAGCAAGTGTTGTTGAAAAACAACGCTTGATTTTTGACCGTGGCACCTTGCTGCAAGATGGAATTGACTCGATTGAGTGAAGAATAAGGGGAAAAAAATTATTACTTTAATAGTACTTGCTTTGGAGTGTAACATGTGAATAAATAAAGTATGTTCTGGATAATGCTCACGTGATGCTGAGTTAGATAGAAATAATGAATGTTATTTATTTTGGATTGTGTTTGGTGAGTTCAATAATGAAATGGCCGCAACAGTATCTCAAAAATTGGTGTGTATTGTACTTCTACTTGTTTTGGGAAGGGACAATGAATATAAATGAGGGGATGTTATGTTTTCTTTGCTCTTTTTTTTTTTTTTTTGTGGGTTTATGCATAGGTTAATTTTTAACAAATTAATCCCAAAAGGGAAAAAGTTTGTGGAGTTATATGCACAATCCACAGACTAGAGATCAAGTCCTTCCTCTTTTGTATTGTTTTGGAGCACTCAATTATTTATTCATTTTTTTTTTTTAGTTTCACTTAATTTTGTTTAACCTACCCAATGAATATTAACACTTTTTTTTGTCATATGCATATTACAATTAAATGGTTAGTGATATTAACAACAAAATATTTACTAGGAGTATCCTAGGTTAAATCTCTCATGGCATAGCTTAAAAATATACCATCATTAATAGATGAAGGAAATGTGTTGTAGTTACATTAGTGGGAAAAATATCTACCTTCATTTAAGTATATAATTAACACATAAATGATTGAGTCTCCATAAGAAGACTCGAGTCATTGCTCTCACATTAATATAAGTACAAAGACTTCAAGTAAACAAATATTAATATCATTAGGGTGTGTTTAGAACTTATATTACAATATATTACATTGCATTAAAACATTGCTCTTATAATGACCCATGCTTGACTGTAATTTTTGGTTACGTTGCACTGCATTAAGAAAGTGGCTAATACAATGAAATGCGGATAAAATAAGCCCATGGAGTTAGGGTTTAGATGGTATTATATTAAAATTATATCATCTTTCAAATATAATTATTTAATTTTTATTATAATAAATTCAATTTTATTATATATTAATTCATATTTATATTTAAATAAAAGTTTAATTTAAGTAATAATATAAATAGCAATAGACCTAAATATTTAATAAATAAATAATAACACATTATTTTACGTATATTACATAAAAGCGTTTTAATTATTTTACTTTAAATACATTTAAAAGTCCTTTAATTTTATTTAATCATTTATTATCTACTAAAATACTAAATTTTAAATAAATTTTAAATTAAATGATTATATTTGGCATTAATAAATACAAATAAATTTATAATTTAATAATATATTATTTTGTAATATAATAATTGCTCATATTATATTAAATAATTATATAGTATTATATTTTTACAATATAATATTAAATTATACTAAATTATAATAACTAATATCTAGAAATAAATTATATAATAATATAATACTGCTAATAATAAAACATAATATAGTAACATTTTATTATTTAACAATAGTATGTTATTAAATCATTTTATATTATAAAAATTAATATATAAAATAGTTATTTACTGTTTAATTTCAAAAATTAACAATAAAACCTTAAACTAATAATAAATTTAAACAATACTAATTGAATTTTGATATTAATATAAAATGATAGTACATTATAATTTAGGGTTATTTTTGCCATCCCCATAAGAATTGATAAATATTACCGCGCACCCTAATCTTCCTTCTCTACAACTCCATTCACGCTCCATCTTCTTCTCTCATCCATTCACACTGCACGACAAGCGCTCATTTTCTCGCCTTCTCCATTCACACCCCCCAGCAGGGGCTCTTCGCTTTTCCCTTCCACCAATTGCACTGCTGCAGCGGATGCCCATTTGTGGTGCAAACAAGCGGCGGGAGCATCACACGAGATCCGGAGGCTTCTGGTAGTTCGAACAGTCGTTGCCTGCTACTGACTGACGCGGCATTGACAATGGTGACTAGCAAATGCAAAATCACAACCCTAAAATTTTGGGGTTTCCATGTTATTGTTTACTGATTTTTAGGTTTGGGTATTTTGTAATTTGTTTGATGTATAAATTGTTTTGGTTGTGCATAAAAATTGGAAGCTTATGTTTTCTATGCTGCTTTCAAAGCAAATATTTGGTACTGTTGCCATGAATATTCGGAAACGCGATGATGCTGGAGCTTGGAGTTGGAGATGTCTTTTGGGCTTTGGTTCTAGAATTAATAATTCCAATTAATATTAGTTTTAATTTAGTTTCTTTTTTAAAAAAATGGCTTTAATTTAATTATAATTATTTTCGGTATTATTTTGTTTTGTTTTTTTAACACATTCTATAATTATCTTTTCAAGAAAATAAAGTGCCAATTGCCAAATAATATATTCCTATAAATTCTTTAAAAATGTACGGGCATTTAGTGCTCGCAGTTTATTCAATTTATACAGGGGGCAATGTGGTGATTTCAGCAAATATCTAACAAAACAGTTAAAGTCAACGGCGATTTCTAATGGAATGGGTGCGTGGTAATAGTTGCTTAAAGATTAGGGTACACGGTAATATTTATCAATTCTTACGGGGGGGTGACGAAAAATAACCCTATGATTTAATACGATGCACCCCAATACCGTAACACGCCATAATGCAATAAAATGCACTTTAAAGGCACCCTCATTGTACACCATGTTAAAAAGCAATGCTTCTTGACAACAGGGGAAGGAAGATTAAACAATTTGAATTTTAAGGGGGAGAAAAGTTTGTTTTGTGCATGAGCATGTGAGCGACACAACAAAATGGAAAAGAGCAATAATTGAACAGGTCCAATAATTAGAACATCTCATTTCAAATTAAATTGGGTTTGGTACAAAATCCAAAATTGAAAGCCCCCTTTTTTTTTTCTTTGCAGTTCTAATTGTCCTGAGCCAATACAAGCACAGCGTCTGCTCAATCTCTTCCAACCAAAATGTGGTCGAAAGTTTCAAAACGCTTCAAGAAAGCATTAAAATAAACCAGTGGAAGAAGTATTGAAAGCTTGAAACCCCTTTTGGATTCTCAATAATTCTCCTAAAATAAAGCGGCTTTATGTGTACTTGTTCTGTGAATATATTATTTCACTGTGAAATTGAGACATATTTGCTGACTCAATATACGCCCCTCAGGACAAGACACGACCCTCCACAAAATCCACAAAATTACACTTTGCTTTGCCCAATTTAATATAAAGTTTCAAAGCATTACCCCCATTTGCAGCAGGACAAGACGTTACTGTCAAGTCATGCTAGGAAGTAGCAACCTTCCACAAGATTGCGCTTTTGCTTTGCCCACTTTAATAAAAATTTTCAAGCATTACATCCATCTGCAGCAGGACAACACATTATTGTCAATTCATGTGGGAAAGTAGAATCCAGCATAAACTTTTGTATTCATCTGTCTCAATGTTACTGGAGCATGGTTCCTAGGCTTTGAAATTATCGTTTCTTTCTTTGAGGAAGAAAAATCATGTAGTTTAATCATAGATTGCCCCAAGCGAATATTAACTTTTAATGAAAGTTGAAGGCACTTCCACTAAGTTTAAGCTTAGTTTTTAACCTCACAAGATGAGCTAGGCCCTCTGAACGGCTGACATGCAAGCTCGTGACATAAGGGTTCATACGTGAAAAGTCATTTAGTTAATGTATTAAAACAAAGATTTATGATTCCAATTAATGATTTATTGTTAAAGTGGAGATGCCATCACTAGAGAAAAACTCTCTCTCTCTCTCTACATATATATATATATATATATATATATACATATATAACCCTTCTAGATCACTTGTTAATTGCCATCTTTTTCACATTAAAAGCACTAAAAAAGCTTGATTTAGTTAGTTAATACAAATCGTCAAATGAAGCCACGATAACTTGTTAATTAACTAAAGAAATTAAAACTAAGGCTACAATAATGCCATTTGCGTCGTATTGGAGCCAATGAGGTGGTATCATGGCATCTCTTTTGAACTCCATTTGAAAGAATGAATTCTTTGGCACTAATGATCAATAATTTTAGCTTTGTGAGAAGGAAGAGCGAGTTTCCTCATCCACTTACTCGAAGTGATTAGTGGATGCAATTCGTTTTCCTATCGAGATTAGATTGGTTTAACTAAGTTCACTAACTATTCACATTTTAAAAAAGGTTGTTTGAGTCGATGTTGCTAGGTTTCAACTTTGAATAATGAGGGCTTAAAGGTGTACTTTTTAAGAATAGGGAAAGGATATTGATTAATAAATAAATAAAAGAATCTAATGGCCCTAAAAGGAAATGCCCACTAAGAAATACTTTATCAAAAAGATAATTATTTACTTAAAAGAGGGCGAGCATGATTGGTGCTTTCACAAATTGGGAGGATGAACTCCATGCAACTTCACATGAGTGGGGTGTTGCTTTTGATTTATTTAAGTAAAAGATAGAATATTGCTCTGCCCTCGTGCTCTCCTATGATGCTTCAGCCTCAGCCCGTGGGGGGTGTTTGTTCTTGCCTGCTTATTCCTTCTTTAACTTTTTCATATTGATTATGATTTGCACTTCTTATTTGTAAACTGGCCCAATCATGAAGATGCTGAATAATGCAATGAGGCACTAGCAATTTGTCGTGGGATTCGAATATGCCGAACCCAAAGCCTACATTGAGGCACAATTATGAAAAAAAATTTATGATCGGCCTGGCCACTTTATTACTTTTCATGTTTCTTTTGCCCTTATCCTCGTGTTTGTTACAAAGCCCACATAAAAGCGCTTTTCATTTTGACAGCCGGGGCTTGACCGGCCCAATTCAAAATCCAAGTTGCAGAACGCTTCACTCTAGAGTCTTGACGATGATGCAAACCAAAGTAATTTGAGACAACAAAGTTAAAACAACAAAGAGTAAGCATATAAGCATTACCTTTGGCTTGCTGTTAAGGAAATAATGAGCATTTTATTAAACTTTACAAGCTGGGTAGGTATACCAAGAAAAATTAGCAAAGCATCAAATTAGATATTGGTAATCACCTGACAGAAGTTTTACTTACATAAGGAGTTAGTAGTTATGGATACTTCATAATCATAGTTATTCCATCGGAGTCGATGAAATCAAAGTTCTGAAATTCTATCAAAATGAATTGTCTTTACCACCGAACCATGCAGAAACATATTGAGTGAAAAAATACAACAGCCAGCCAATCTCATCTTGAATCTCTGAGAATATGCATTCTAATCAATGTCGAAAGTGCATCAAGGTAATTCCATATTCAACCAAAAATATGATACAGAAAATAAGCTTGATTTATACTATTTCTAGTAAACAAACTGATCAATCATATGATAATATGAACAGAAACCAACTATGAATCAATTTCTTGGCACGTTCATCACAATACTCAGGTTCCAAAAAGCTGAGGTGATGAATGCCAAGCAAACCTTGTCCTTTATAATTTACATTCCGTACTCTTCACATACTTAAGATATTCACATAATCTTTGTTTTCATCCAGACAGCTTATGAATCCACTTTCAGTTAGCTTCCAATACACAATTGAGAAACTTAAGCTGCTTGATTAATTATATACAGAGGTAATGGAATAGCTCTTAAGCCAACCTCGCTAGAAAAGATCAAATTTCTGCAAACCATAATTTATGTATAATGGGTAGCTGGAGTGCTGGATAGTTCATTACTTCATTATGTACAATCGGAAGCTGGAGCGTTGCACAATTCGTTACTTCATTCTTCCTCTATGAGTCAGAGCATGTAATCGTATACAAATGGATGTGTTTCAGGTACTATGAGAGGGAGGTTTTCAATATAAAGGTAGAAACGCCTCAGGTTTTCTTTTGCAATAGTAACCATGTCAATTATATCAATGTTACTAATAAGAACCCATAAATCCGCAGAGCTTACTCTCTTTAGGCTGCCACGGCAAAAAGGGCAGGACTGAGACCTCGCATTCCTGTAATTCATTATCAAACCATTATCGGAGAAATATTTATATGGTATTCTCTCCAAAGAGAAATGCTTTCTGGTAACCTATCAAAAACTGAGAAAGATAAATGATTATTGAGGGTACCAGTCATGGAAGCACTTAACACACAAGGAGTGCCCGCAGTTGGGAAGCACCATCTTGGTGCAATTTTCCATGCATATTCCACATTCATCATTTCTATCTAGATCTTTATCAGATAGCTTTCTCCTTTCTTGAACTCTCTTTCTGCTTGAAATTTCTGAGCATTGGTCTCTCTTACTATTATCTTCCAACTCAGAAAACTCACTTTCAAGTTGCCTAAGTGAAGGGTAGATAATAGCTGCAAGAATAATTTTAATCAAATGCATTCCATTATAAGTTTAAAATGGGGAACAAAGAAATTAGATGTTTATGAACAAGTAGTCGGAGTGCAGAAAATACCATAAAATTCTCTCAGAGTAGCTTTCCTTTCTTTCAAGGACAATGCAGGCATCCCATCAACATATACCTGGACATTTACGAAGGGCTTCCTTTCAATAACACAAAATCAAAAACAGATCATAACCAAAAAAAAAAAGAAAAAAAAGAAACTATCTAATTAATTCGAATGAGTTGAATTTATTTTATGAGTGACCTTGTAAACAAGAATGTTGAGAAGGCCTAAATAACTGGGGACGGTATCTGTACAACTATAATCCATCCATTCAATCATAAAAAGCACCAATGGAGCAAAAGGGCTGTAAGATAATCTCATCTGAACAAAATCTCCACCATAATCTCTAGGGAGAGCCGCCGCCCTGCAAAAATCCCAACCAAAAATTAGTCAAACTACTCACTCTTCCTAGTTTACACTTTACAATTCGCTACAAGGACAGAAAGTGATTAACCTTTATCTGGGCAAACACCAAAACCATCAAATGTAACAACTTTGAGACTGAACCGATTCTATGACAAAAGTTGCAAACTGTAGATGAATTTTGGGACTTAGGGCTGGAGTAATTACGTCATTACTCAACCAAGGCACTTGACGAAGAGTTAAAAGGAAAAAACAAAAGAAAAAAAGGCACCTTTTGACACAAACCCATATCCATTCTCAAACTTGCCCAACCATCACAATTTGATCGGCAAAACTACCCTTGAAAAGAAAGGAACGGAACCAATTCTACAACCTTTAACTGAATTTGTCCCGCAAACAAATTATATAAATTCCCAACCCAAATCGAAAAGGTAAAAAAAAAAAAAAAAAAAAGAACACTTACAGGGTATTGGCATGTTGTATATCAGCTTCAAGAGCTTTAAGAGATTCTCTATACGATGATTTGTTGGGTTGTTTTACCAACATTTGGTCTTTATAACGGGTGAGAGAGTGAATTCTTTTTTTTTTCTGTTCCTGAAGTGTGTTTTGTTATGTTATTGTTAAGAGAATTTTTTGATGAGAAGAGAAGAGAAGAGAAGAGAAAGATGATAAAGCTCAAAAAGAAGCAAAAGAGAATTTAGATACAAGGGAGAGCAGAGGAGAGGGAGAGGAGTTCGTTTGCTTAGTGTTCAAAACTTTCACACTTTGCGAAGAAAAGTAAAGGATGCCTTCTCTTCTTTGTGTTGATTCATTTTCCTTCCCTTTCCCACCACCTCAACCTTTTTCCCCCTTTTTTTTTTTTTTTTGCACTTTCATTATTTCTCAACTCAACTGCCCTTTTTTGCGTCCGCAAATCGTTAGTGTTTGTTGCCATTATTATTACCCATCATCTCTAAGTCTGACTTTCCTGCTTTTTGTGACCCGTTATAATGCTCCTCTCCTACTTTCCACTCACAAACTCGGATTTTTCTTCTTTCGTTTATGGCCAAGAAATGCTGAAGTAAGTTGAAATGGCAATTCTCATGTCCCAACCTAACCCATTAAACTATCTCATTTGAAATTAATGAATTAATTTTATCTCATGAGAATTTTGACAACTTTAAGAGCATCATACTTTCATACTGCCCACTACTTCAATTTTTTATTTTTTTTTTTAATTCATTCCTACTTATCAGCTTTTAACTAAACAACAAGCACAAGTCCATCTCCTACCCTTATTATATAGCACCTACCAATTTAGCCGATGGTCCAAAAGGACCAAAACCTCTCGGGCAAAATGTCCACACCAAATTATCTTTTGAATTAGATAGTCAGAGGGAAGAAAAAAAAATGAAAAAAAAGGAAAAAAGAAGAAGAAGAAGATTGAGAGAAGATCTGTTTTCTAAATTCCCTCTTGATTAGTTTATATTATCATCAAATTAAATAATTTTCACGGAAGAAATGTGTGCGTTGACTAGATTTTATTAAACTAATAAACTATCCAAACAAGATGGTTCGATGATGTACCCTTAATGAAGAGTTTTCCATAAGTAATGACAATTTGAGATACTGTATTGATGAAAGCAATCTGAGAATTTATTTCTTGGCAAACGCAAGTTGAATGGGGTTGGGTTCGATTGCCCAGCTTCTAAGGTGTCGGCCCATAATTAAAACAGCCCATTGAAAAAAAGATGTGTGCATTTGGGTGGAGCTTTTAACACCCCTCTACAATCCTAATAACACCCCCTTTTCTCAAATTACCCTCAACTTAACCGAGAAAGTATAAATTTATATATTAAAATTAACCATCTTCGCATAAGATTTTTTAATTTAAAAAATATTTATTTTTAAATTACATAAAAATAGTATATTTTTCTTCAAAATTGTTCTTCTTGTTATATAATTTCTATCTTCATAATCATAAACTCTTATAATTTTCTCAAAAATATTCAATTAAAATTTTAAATGTAAACTTAAATTATGAAAATGGGAGTGGGTATGAACATTTCACGAAAATAATAATTTATATAAGTATTTGATTGAATTTTCATTCAAAATAAGAAATTAGTTAATTTATGTTCGGTTATACTTAAGAAATTTTGCGGGGTGTCAAAAGGCTTGCTCTTGCTTTTAATTTGAGCAAAAAAGCACGAGTCTTGAGCTTCGCCCCAATTAATGAGATAGGCCCGTAGCTGGAAACAGCAGGCCATTCAAAAAATTAGTTGGTTTTATAAATTGGCACCCCTCGAACCTCCTCATTAACCCCTCTTTCAATTATATTTATTTTTATTTTCGAAATGTTTTTTTAGTACACTTCTAATTACTTATTTATTTTTTTGTTGTTAAAACTCAAGGAAGTATTATGCTATTTTCATTTTTTTTTTTACAATTGTATTATTACTCTACGCACAAATTAAAATATTTCTGGGTAATGAATTTTTTAATGTTAACCATTGGCTTAAATTGCACATGTTTTAAACCATAGTTTGAAAGTAATTTTTCAAGTATAAAAATATTCAATCAATAAGAAATATGAAAAGAATATCAAATTATATAAAATTTGTCTAATTTATTTTAGTTAAGTAAGAAGTAACAGGTAGAAAAATTAAAAAAAAAAGATTTGATTGTGAACATAATTAATTTATTAGGAGAAAAAAAACTTATATATGTTTAATTCTTATTTATAATTTCATTTTAGATGGGGGTTTACCAGGATAACGGAGAAGTGCCACCCAACATTTTTCAAGAAGGGCCCACTCCAATTTCAAGAATGGAATGACGTGCGATATTCATTGAAATAACATTTGCCAAGTGGAGCGGATTCTTTGGCTACTAATTAAAGTTAAACAATGATTGACCAACAGGGGCCCGTCGAGAATAGATTGACGGGTCCATATTATCATCTCCTTGTCTTAATTATGAATTATGAGTTATGAGTTATGAGTGACTCGTGCTAGTGCACAACAGCATAACTGAATAATAATAAAAATTTATTATTTTTAGCAGGTTTAATGGATCCTACAGTAGGATGAATTATTTTTAGTCTTAAAACCCATGCAATTAAACTGGGACCTATCAGTACGGCGTGCTCTTATTAGTCTTAAGGGGTGTGGCTGTAGAGTTTTAACTAAAATAAAATGCATATAATAAGAAAAATAAGGTCAGTGAAACAAGTATGGTAGAATGAAATCACCTAAATCATAATAGCCAAAAATTACAAAAATTATGATTCAACGAATCTGCGATCAACCTGATTTAAAATATCGTTACGTACATTACATTGTATCTATTTAGTTTCATGATTTATCACCTTGTAATGTTTATATAGAGGCTCATTCGATAAAAAATTTATTATTGTTGATATATTGTTTGATTCTCTTTTAACCTTCTTATATATACTTGTTTGAGCAGTGATAGGCGGCGGCGTGTGGTTTATTGGTAGAAATTCAGCACCAAAATTTTAAAACCAAATTTACATTGGATAAAATGAAAGAAAATAAATAGTAATGCCACATTGTGATGATGTTACTTTGCATGATTCATTTATCTTTAGGTAATTAACATTGTCATGAATTTGGTTAAAGTTGCGTAGACTACAACACAAAAAGGGGGACCATGTATGAATGTTGTCCAGCTAAAGACAGAGCATCCGTCATCTTCATATACTTTGTCAAAGTTCTTAAAAGCCGAAAACAAGTGGGTCTAAAAGCTACGAGAAAGGAGATTCTGTGATTTGCAGGAAAGCAAAAGCAAATCAAAGCTGAAGAAGATTATTTATTTAATATTCTGTTAAATGGCAGAATTGATGAGTGTTGGTGCTACAATTCTTTTCTTTCTTCAGACTCTTGATATATATGATGCTTTTTGCGTGGCCATAGCTTCTCTTCCTATTCCCTATCCCATAACCATAATCATCTTTCGTGTACCAACAATAATAATTACATTTTCTTTATTGCCCCATTTGCCATAACAAAATTTATATAATCTTTGTAATCATCTACGCATAAGGAAGTTAATAAATACAGCCAGATGTGCATACAGCATGTTTCATGGTTACTTACTATTGTCACACTCATAGTAGCAGGAACAAGTCTGATAAAAATTTTCTGACAGTAAAAGCGAATAATTATATGGTTCCGAGGTTATTGTTTTTTTCAACTTTTAAGGCTTGGGATTGCGTCATATACACTTGTTTTTCAAAGACAGAAAAAAGCTAGCCTGAAAATCTTTATTGGAAAAAGAAGATTCCAAAATCAGCGTGAATGAACATTGCCAAACTTATCAATCAAAAAAGGGGAAGGTAAGTGGAGAGCAGAGAAAGATAATGAGTAAATCAGATTCTCAACTTAACAAAATATTTGTTCTTTTTTAGCACTAATTCACAGAAGTTCTCAACCGTGAAAAGAACAAAAGGACTGGCTTGTCTTCCTCATTTTCAATGGTTTTATTTTCTCATTTCTTGGTTATATATCTTCTATTTGTATCATCCGTTGTGTCCCAAGTTACAGGTGCGTTACTTGTTGAGGTTAAATTTCCATAATCTTGTTATTCTTCAGTCTTCGTTCTAACTTAATTTGATAAGCAAGATTGTGTTTGTCTAGAGTGTGTTCAGCCCTGTTAAGTGAATTATGCATAGGTGCTTAAGAAAGGTGTGAAATGAAATTCAAATTTAGATAGCAGCAGTCATTAATTCTTTAGGAATGATATTATGTGATCTTATAAGGCTAGATGGACAGATTGTAACAATCTAATGAATTGAACATGCAGAGTTTATAAGTATAGATTGTGGGAGCACAAGCAACTACACTGACCCAAGTACTGGCTTAGCATGGATATCAGATATTGGTATAATGAACAATGGCAAATCAGTGCAAGTAGAAAATCCAAGTGGAAACTGGATGCAGTATCGAACGAGAAGAGATTTACCTATAGACAACAAGAAATATTGCTATACTTTGAGCACAAAAGAGAGAAGACGGTACCTTGTCCGCGCAACATTTCAGTATGGCAGTTTAGGAAGTGAAGCCTCGTACCCGAAATTTCAACTCTATTTGGATGCAACCCTATGGTCTACCGTGACTGTGTTGGATGCTGCAAGAGTATATGCAAAGGAAATGATCATCAGAGCTCCTTCAGATTCCATTGACGTGTGCATATGCTGTGCAGTAACAGGTTCTCCTTTCATATCCACTCTTGAGTTAAGGCCTTTGAATCTTTCAATGTATGCAACGGACTTTGAGGATAATTTCTTCTTAAAGGTAGCTGCTAGAGTAAATTTTGGTGCTCTAACTAAGGATGCTCTAAGGTAATTTCTCATTCAATGCTTGATAAGTCAAACTATTGATTTAAGATGCATTATGCTTTCAAACTGTGAGTGCGTAGCTCAAATATGACATAGACTGAAGGATAAATTGATGCTCACAAATCATAACCAATTGAGGATTTAGTCATTTAGTACTAATGGCACAGATTCACCGAGTTGACTATGTTATCTCAGGTACCCGGATGATCCTTATGACAGAATCTGGGACTCAGATCTTGACAGAAGGCCCAATTTTGTAGTAGGGGCAGCCCCTGGCACAGTGAGGATCAATACAACAAAGAACATAGACACAAGGACAAGAGAATACCCACCTGTCAAAGTAATGCAAACTGCAGTGGTTGGCACAGAAGCAGTACTCAGCTACAGGCTAAACCTGGAAGATTTTCCTGCGAATGCTCGAGCTTTTGCATACTTTGCAGAAATTCAAGACTTGGGTCCAAATGAAACCCGGAAATTCAAATTAGAGCAACCATACATACCTGACTACAGTAATGCCGTAGTAAATATTGCTGAGAATGCCAACGGGAGCTACACTCTTTATGAACCCAGCTATATGAACGTAACTCTCGATTTTGTCCTGTCATTTTCCTTCGTTAAGACCAGAGATTCTACTCTAGGGCCTCTCTTAAATGCAATAGAGATAAGTAAATACCTAAAGATTTCTGCAAAGACCGACGGGCAAGATGGTAAGTATAAGATAATGGCGTACATTGCTCCAACTTTCATCTGCTTATATCTGGGTACATGTTAGAAGAAATTGCAATTTGGTTACTGTTGAGTGCAAATATGCGACAGATTGTGAATGTGCCTGACAATTCTGAACTTGTGAGTCATTTCTAATTATTTTTTCTATTGGTAGTGATTGTACTAGATGCCCTTCGCTCTATATCTGATGAAAGTGAGTGGACAAACGACAGAGGTGATCCTTGTGTCCCGGTTCCCTGGGAATGGGTGACATGTAGCATTACCACTCCACCAAGAATTACAAAAATGTAATGTTATCACTTCTTAATATGAAAGTCTGGTTGATTCATGTACTAAACTGAACTGGCAACCTATTGTTGAAAGTTTGGATATAGAATGTAGAAGCCCATAAGTTTGGATATAGAATGTAGAAGCCCATATATGAAAGGGTACGAAAATGGAAACAAGCTTATTGATAAAAATTTGTAAGCTTGAATATAGATTTTCATTTTTTCAGATGCTTAAATATTCTAATTTTTTGAGATGAATTACGCTGACCTTCTGAGCAGTGCCTTGTCAGGAAAGAATTTAAAGGGTGAAATTCCACCTGAACTTAAGAATATGGAGGCATTGACAGAGCTGTAAGTGCACCTATGCTGTAAAAAAGACTTGTTAATCTAAGCCCATCTTTATTTTAGCTCTGCCTAATGTTTTTTTAAAATGACATAGGTGGTTGGATGGTAACTTCCTCACAGGGCCTCTCCCTGATATGAGTCGTCTTATCAATTTGAAAATTGTGTAAGCTCTTTGTTACTTGATGCTGTAAGATTCACTAGCATAGATCAACGTGGTGCTTGTTTGTGACCTAAGTTCTTTACGAGCCTGCAGGCATCTGGAGAACAATGAATTAACTGGATCATTACCATCATATATGGGCAGTCTACCAAGTCTACAGGAATTGTAAGTGCTCGTGTCAATTTTCATATTTCTTTGAATGAGCTTATTTCATTGAATATTTCGCTAGAGAGAGTTTGAATCTAACTAAATATTCCTGTGGCAGGCACATTGAGAACAACTCTTTTGTTGGTGGGATACCTCCAGCACTGTTAACAGGAAAAGTAATGTTCAAGTGAGTATGCTTTTAGTCATTTTGGCCACAAGGATGCATGATTAATGTTATATAATAATGTAAACATTTTCCAAACAATGATTTTCCAGATGTTAAAAGTTGCTTCTTTCCTCTGGCAGATACGACCACAATCCTAAATTGCATAAAGAGTCACAGCGAAGAATGCGTTTTAAGTTAATTCTTGGAACTTCAATAGGAGTACTGGCAATTCTGTTAGTTCTGTTCTTGGGTAGTTTAATAGTTCTGCGTAAACTTCGGAGAAAAGTATCAAACCAGAAAAGTGATGAAAAAGGTGTGTAAATCTCAATTTCTCTTCTCATATTACACTGGATGGACGTTTGCATTGTGCTAATTTCTAGTGTGTCCATTAGCTGATTCCTTGAGAACTAGCACAAAGCCTTCAAATACTGCGTATTCCATTGCACGAGGTGGCCATTTTTTGGATGAAGGGGTAGCATACTTTATTCCACTTCTAGAGCTTGAAGAAGCTACAAATAATTTCTGTAAAAAAATTGGCAAAGGAAGTTTTGGATCTGTTTACTACGGAAAAATGAAAGATGGAAAAGAGGTAGCAGTCAAGATCATGGCCGATTCATGCAGTCATAGGACACAACAATTTGTGACTGAGGTACTCTCAGATTCAGCTTAAGTTACTGATTATCCCAAATATTCATGTAGCATTTGTGCTAGTTTTGTTAAAAAATTGAAACAATATAATCTTGCATGTACCCATGGGAATGTATTTTCAGGTTGCCCTCTTGTCAAGAATTCATCACAGGAACTTGGTTCCTTTAATTGGATACTGTGAAGATGAACATCAACGCATTCTGGTTTACGAGTATATGCACAATGGAACATTGAGGGATCGTTTACATGGTCAGCTTTTGCACCCTTCAATCTTTTGCTAAATTTCTATCTTCTAGCTTTCTTAAAACTGAAGCTAAAAAATAAAGTTGATGACATAAATTGCTGGCAGGTTCTGTCAACCAGAAGCCTTTAGACTGGCTGACTCGCCTGCAAATTGCACACGATGCAGCCAAAGGTGTATAATCATACTTCCCAGTATAGTTGGTAATCATGCATACATCAGTCTTCAATTATTAACACAAATTTAGATTTTTGTAGGCCTTGAATACTTGCACACCGGCTGCAGCCCGGGTATCATTCACCGAGATGTTAAATCAAGCAACATTCTCCTAGACATTAATATGAGAGCGAAAGTGTCAGATTTTGGACTTTCAAGACAAGCTGAAGACGATTTGACCCATATATCAAGCGTAGCACGAGGAACAGTCGGCTACCTAGACCCTGAGTAAGCCATGCCGACTTACCATTCATGTAAAATTTAATTATCTCCATTCTCCCCTACCAGTATGCTTAACTTGTAATTTAACAGGTACTATGGAAATCAGCAATTGACAGAAAAGAGCGATGTTTATAGCTTCGGCGTTGTCCTCCTGGAACTGATTTCCGGAAAGAAACCTGTCTCAGTGGAAGATTTTGGGGCTGAACTAAACATTGTTCATTGGGTACGCCCTCTAGCATATTTTAAGTACCTGTAAAATGCACATATGCAATCTACCGGGTAATTATGAGCCAGCCTAGCAACACTGTGAACGTTTAAAATAATCACTAACAGCCGTGCTGTGCTGTCTCACAGGCAAGATCAATGATCAAGAAAGGGGATGTGATAAGCATTGTGGATCCAGTGCTAATAGGAAATGTGAAAATCGAGTCGATTTGGAGAGTAGCTGAAGTAGCAATACAATGCGTGGAGCAGAGAGGATTTTCCAGGCCAAAGATGCAGGAAATAGTGTTGGCCATACAGGATTCAATCAAGATTGAAAAGGGCAGTGACCGAAAATTTTCTTCTAGTAGTTCCAAGGGACAATGTTCAAGGAAAACTTTGTTGACAAGTTTTCTTGAAATTGAAAGCCCTGATTTGTCAAATGAGTGCCTTGCGCCAGCCGCTAGATAATTTTGTTATACCCCACCTAACACTTTGTAAGCTTGTACAATATTCTTGTTAATTGTAATCATAATCAATAATCATAATTGTTCTGCTAATACCTAATATGCTTATTCTGATTAGGAACAACAAAGTTGTTCGTGTAATAGAATCTGTTCTTTTTCTAACTGCTCATGCAACAAATTTTTATTTTTTTTTTAAAAGAAGGTCATAATATACTTCTTTTGGTAGAATTGGTTTATTTATTTGTTTGTCACATTCGAATTGAACGAGAAGAGGAATTAAACTGAATGTGAGTTAATTTGAGACAGGCAATTCACATTTTTTTGGATTTAAATTATGATTTATTTTTTAATAAAATAAATTATGAGTTGATTTTGACATTTTTGTTTCCGTCTTGTTTGAATTGAATTCAAAAGGTCCAGTTTATAAAACCGGTCGGTCTAATACATTTATTATTGTTACCAACAAGCCATTTATTGAGATTCACGAGTCAATACATACATGAAAATTAAACTCCAATAATTTAAAAAAAAAATGATTTTATTCAATAATCTGAACATTTGAAAAATCAAAGCAGGTAGTTTATAACAGCTAGACTTTCTCATCAAACAAAAGATTTAGTTGGATTACCTAACAAAAAACAAATGATTTTTGGGTACCCGTTGAAGGGGATCTACTAATAAATAATGAGAATGAGCCATGGCGTTCTTAATATGCCATAAAAAATTAACATATTTTATATTAAACAAGTTGACACTAATTGTGTTCATTATGAAATGTGTTGTATGTGTAACCCCTAAAAAATCTCAAATAGTTTGAGCTTAATAGTCTTCAATCTCATCCAAATCTGCAAAATCACATTACATCAAGTTCAAAATTCAATCATATATTACAAGTTAGAATATAATTTGACCCCATTTTTAGGGATTTTTTTTTTGTTTGAAAATATCTAACTGCCATCACCAACATTATTAATAATCCAATTAAAAGAATAAAAAAAACCCATTATGCATTAATCCAAATCAAATCATCAAACCCTGAGAAAGGCCCTTGAATCTTCCTCAAGCTACGTTCGAAGATTTTACAATAGTCCGACACGCATAAAATGAAAAACCCCAGGTAAAAATTTTGGGAAATTAACAGAGACAGTCAAAATTTTAGTTAAATTACAACAAACGGTCAAATATAAACTTTTATTACATATGTCTTTTGCATCCAACAAAGAGTATTTTGAGCCCTAAGTCTGATAACAAGCATACTAATCATGATTGTCAAATAAGAACCGTACTGCATTTACATCTGTCGAAATATGCAATCAATGCCTCGTCTGTGGCAGTTAAGAGTATCCATAAATATTGCTTACATTCGCTACAAAAATAAGAAAAATTCAAATTGAACTCTTTTTTTTTTTTAAATAACCGTAATTTTGGGCTACGTGCATAAATTTTCCAAATTTTGAAGATTTGTAGAATAAATATTAGTGAATAAGTAATGGTATCATATAAAAAACTGATGTTATTGATATATGTGTGTCACTTATAGTAATGATTAGAGAAGGTGTATAAAGAAAGAATTTAGCATTATTTAAATAAAAAGGGGAGCCTACCACAAAAGCGAAATATGAGGATAAGATCAAAATTTATAAACGAGGGGAACAGCAAGGAACAGACACGCAGAGAGTTTAGAAAGGAACGTATATTTCTTGTACATATTCTGTATTCATCCTCCCCAAGCCATAAAAGTGAAGCAAAAGAAAAAAAAGGGGAAAATAAAGGTCATTTTCGTAGCCGCCCTCTAAAAATTCATCCATAAAAAATTAAGGATAAAAACTAAGAGGATTAGAAAAGGAGAGAAAAGCAAACCCATTTTCTCTTTCTTTTACTTTTTCTTTTTTCCCTTTTTCTGTTGTGTTTTTGGTGGATTAAGTTCTAAGAAGTCAGAAGCCAAAACCAAACAGAACCCAGTTGCTATTTTGTGATCAAGTTTATAAAGTTTGTTGCTTTTTTCGTGTTTTTGTTTGTGGGTTGAAGAATGAAGAGAGTGAGGGAGATGGAGGTGATGTACTATCAGTTGGCTAAGTCATCGTATCAGGACTCACTCAAAGTTTTGGAGGCTGATATACAGCACGCTAATGCTTTGTAAGTTTGTGTGTGTGTGTGTTTTTTTTCCCTTAAAAAATTTGTGTTTGAGTCTGATTTTGAAGCTTTCTTTTATGGGTAAAATAGGTAGTTATTGTTTGTTCGTAAACTTGATCCCTTTCATGATCATCATAATTAATGAGGAGGTAAAGTGCCTAATATAGGTATTATGTTGGATTTTGATTTGTGCATGCAATTAATGAGCTTTTGGAATTTATGTGAAGACACGCCAAATGGGACTTTGGCATATATGTCTAATTTGGGATCTTTATTGGCTGTATATGAAAATAACTGCAACTTTCCTCTCTTTTTGTGTGATTGATTACGATCGATGAATTTGATATTTACAGTGTGATTCTATTTAGCTTGTCGAGCAGAAGTGAGCTTGGTTATTGTATTTGAGGAAGCGAAGTTGGTTTTTTCTTTTTCCCTTTGCTTATTTGGTACTTGTCTCGTTTGGATGATTTTGTTCAAATTGTAAAGGAAAATGTTTGACATTGGTTTATTCAGCTGTATTTATTTTATCTAACTACAAACCTGGGGGCTGTAGGGCTGCTGCAATTCCAAGAGCGAAAGGTGGTGCTCGTCTTCAAATGAAATTGGTTTATGATCACTGGGCTCCCCTCTTTTGGTTTTTGCTACAATGGGTGAATTCTTCCTGCATGTGTGTGCTCCCTAGATATCTAAACTTCTTCCACATACTTGTATATAAGGTTGTTTTTTAGCATATTGATTCTTGAAAGTTGATCTACTAGAATACATTCTTGTTGCTTGAATAATTTGTGCAATTTTTAATTAATTGCTCACTTATTAATACAGGTGTCTGTAGACGATCGACCAAGTCTAACTACGCCTGGAAGAAAGGCAACAATTAGGGAATTTTATGGTATGTAATTTACTCTACTTGTTGTTAATATTGAATTTATTGTAAATCAGTTACTTGCCTTTGGTCCTGCTTTATGTAAATATTCTGACTTTGTTCTTGAAAAATCAAACTTCAGGCATTATATTGCCATCTCTTCAGCGACTTCATAGTAATTTGGGGGAGTTGGATCATGCTAAGATAGAGAATCTTGAAATTGGGAGTTTTGATAGAGTGAGAGGAGATAGCCAAGGTGGCAGTGCAGATTTGGAGAGAGAAGATGAATGTGGGATTTGCTTGGAGCCATGTACCAAAATGGTGTTGCCTAATTGCTGTCATGCAATGTGTATCAAATGCTACCGCAATTGGTATGTACAAACTTCTTAAAACCCACTTGTCTCCCATGTTTTTGTCTTGAATACTTGATATGAAAAGTGTTATTATTCAGTTCACTCATTATAATTCCTTCAAAATCACAGGAACACAAAGTCCGAATCCTGCCCGTTTTGTCGTGGTAGCATCAAGAGAGTTAACTCAGAGGACTTGTGGGTGCTTACTTGTAATGATGATATTATTGATCCTGAAACTGTTTCAAAGGAGGACTTGTTGCGTTTCTACCTCTATATCAACAGTCTGCCAAAAGATTACCCAGATGCTCTCTTTGTAGTATATTCTGAATACCTAATCTGACTAGAAATAAGTGAGAAGATTGATGTACAGATAGAAAGGCCGACCTTCAAACGTAAATAGAGTCTGGCAAGTAAAATTCTCATTCTTACGCTAAAATAATGAATTCCTTGTTATGTCTGTCTGAACGTTAAGAGCATTGGGATGATATCCTGATTAATATCAAAATTCTGCTATAAAAAAATCAGTTTGTACAATTACATTTTCCTTACAATCATGTTCAAGTTGCAGAAATTACTTTGAATTATTCTGATTTGTCTGTCATCTTCTACTCCTATTGAATGGCTGAGTGACATTGATGAGATGAATTTGTATATAGCTTCCCTTGGGTACTGTTCATTCCCTTCACCAATTGTCAATGTGGCTTTGCTATTGAAGATTAAGTGTTTGTTGTCAGATTGTGGTTACCCTTGCTTTCATTTTTTGAGCAGCATATCGATTGTATTGAAGTTTAATACTTTGAATAATGCTGTTTGTTTCAGCAGCATGATATTCTGCTGCTGGCGCTGCTATGATTGTGAGAACTAAATACTATTTGGCACTTTGCTAGTTTGGTGACTCATTTGTAAAATGGTTGTGTGATTGTGAAAGCATTTCTTTGCCCTGCATTTGAGGAGGAGAGGAGTAACTCATTTGGTTGAAGGGAACCTTTTATTTTTTTTATTTTGCCCTCTTGATGCGCAGTCTCCTTGTTATTCTTAAAAATACAAATCTGCCAGCTAAGTGCGATATTTGACGATAAAATAAATGAGAATCACTTGGACAAATTGGAAGTATCAACTTATGTTAAAAGAAAATTGGTTTTGTTAATGAATTGTGACAGTTATCAACCCAATATTAGAATAATGTATTCACAATGGTTGATTACCAATTTGCGTGCTCATAGATCCTGTATGAGTGGTATGGCATCTCAGTTTATCATGCTTCAAGCGTTGTTATAATAACTTAAGCTGGAAGTAAAACTTGGGAGAGAATTGACCCTGATTTTCATGCAACTGTTTAACATGCTGGGTTCTGTGAGCATCTTTACTTCACCGTCTTCTGTTAATTTTAGAATTATGGACAATTTTATATTCTAGAAACAAAAATTTCATGATATTGGCTGAGATGGGGGGCAGTTGATAGCAAGCACAAAAATCAGTTTCAATAGAATCTAAGAGAAAACAGAATGATTAAACTTAAATCTGACAGACATTGAATTATCGGCAAAGGCGCAGATACTTGTTTTGTCAGCCAGAAAACAATTGCGTTGTCTTTATTGTGAACAATACATGATAAAATCAATGTATGTCCTGTTCCTGAGATACCATTTATTGTCTGAACGACAACCGAAAAAAAGAATTCTAAAGCAGAACTTAATTATTTCGCTTCATGAATGCCGCCATTCAGAGCGCACTAAATGACCTAATGCTACTTTATGGTAGACATAGGTAGATTACATGCCCCTTTTCTTCTTAACGAGCTCTTGGAATGATGGTTTGCAGTAGCCTTGGTTGAGGAAGAGATCGGTTATTTGTTTATACATGGCTTCTGTTAAATGAATTCCATCCCAATGCATGCGCCTACTGGGATCCTTGCAGGTGGATGTGCCGATTGATCCGCATAAAGAATGCATGTTGAAGTTGAGAGGACCACCTGCTCCACAGCATGCCTTGAAGGGCTCATCAAATTGATAATCCTTGTAATGTGTCAAGATTGTTTTATATGCACTCCAGAAATCAGCATAAGCAATGACACAACTGGGGTATTGTTTCTGCCATTCGAGTATCATCTTCTGGAGATTATCATTATGAGATTGGACCAATGCATTGCACGTTGATGCACATCCCATTTGATCGCGATCAAATGCTTTAGATAGGAACATCTCTAACGGACAGCATCCCAATGGCGGTAGCCCTTGAACCACAATGTACTTTGCACCGTTATCCAACAATGACTGTCATGCAAATATGGTATGAGATTAACAAGGGTTCTTAACTTTTGGTAGGAACCCAAATATGGCCTAATGCATTCAAAATACTGAAAGCCATCAAAAGTATGACGAAAAATTACCTTAACAATCTTAGAAATGTGACCAAGAGTTAGTTTTGTAAGCAATTCGTGCGAAATTGAAGATCCAAACGTACGAGCATAGTCACTTCCCCCAATTTCACCAACCCAGAAGAGTGCATTTTCAATCTCGGCTTTGCATGCACTGTCACCCATTCCCTTGCATGCAATCTCCCGCATAAACCTGCGAAACCACTCTATTTGAACCTGGAAGTCCAATGGAATACCTTTCCACATCAGGAGGTTGCCAATACTTTTAGCAAATAGATCATGGGAGAATGCCGTTGATCCAGCTACCGCAAAGTTTGCACCTGAAGAGAAGTTTGAGGAAGCTTGTTTATAAGGTGGCAAGTAAGGTATAGCCAGAGTCTCACAAAGAAAATCAACAACCAAGCGGCCGTCACATTGCCTGTGGCCAAACAAATTACGATGCCCATGCAAATGTGAGATTAATGAACCAACAAAGGATTGAAGGCCACCCATCATGTAGGCATTCCCGGTGTCTGTGTATGAATCTCCAAAGGCATATACCTTGGAGAAACAACCTTTATAGTCGTTGTTACTTGGTGTCGAAGGAGGTGGATTATCATTGCTTTCATTTGGAGGAACAGGGGGTGATTGCTTGTTGTTCTCTGGAGTTGGAAGGAAAGAAGGAGGCTCATTATCATCATTTGGAGGCTGGGGAGGCTCATTGTTGTCACTTGGAGGTTGGGGAGGCTCATTGCCGTCGCTAGGTGGCTGGGGAGGTTCATTGCCGTCGCTAGGTGGCTGGGGAGGCTCATTGCTGTCCCTTGGTGGTTGGGGAGACTGATTGTCGCTTGGTGGTTGCGGAGGCTTACTATTATCACTTGGTGGTTGAGGAGGCTTATTGCTATTACTTGGAGGCTGGGAAGGCTTATTGTTGTCACTTGGTGGCTGGGGGAGTTTATTGTTGTCAATTGATGGCTGATGAGGATTATTGATGTCATTTGGAGGTTGAGGAGACATATTGCTACCATTTGGTGGCTGAGGAGGCTCATCGACGTCACTTGGAGGCTGAAAATGGTTATTGTTGTCACTTGGTGGCTGAGAAGGCTTATTAGTGTCACTTGGAGATTGAGGAGGCTTGTTGTTGTCATTTGGTGGCTGGGGAGACTTGCTAGTGTCACTTGGAGGCTGGGGAGGTTTGTTGTTGTCATTTGGAGACTGCGGAGGCTTATTGTTGTCAGATAAAGGTGAGTTGTTTTGATCAGATGGAGGGCATGGGCATGGACATGTACATTGATACTTGTCATTATGATCCGTAGGGGAAGTAGGATCGGGCTGGCTCCTGTCGTGAGCAAAGGAAAGAGGGAATGTTAAGAAGACGATTAAGGGTATAATGTGGATGAACAGATACTTTAGATTCATCTTTACAAGTGTATTTTTTTATCCCGGTTTGTGTTTGTGTTTGTGTATCAAGAGATGAATTTATAGTGCGGAGGAATTGCCACGAATGAAGCCCCTTCGTTGTAGGAAAGCACGGGCCCTTACTGATTGATATTTCTTAGTCCGGGAGTTCAGGACGTCGTTCCTTGACCGTGCAATTAACATTTGGAGAATAGTTCCTCGATTATGGGCCATCTTACACGTTTGGGATTATCTGTGATGCCGCAAAACTTCGAAATATTCCAAGATGTGCTGCCACACAGTTCGTACTCATTAATAATTTCTATTGCTTCGTTCATACAGAATAGAACTTCGCTAATCCATTTCTACTTGGGTCATTTGTTCTCTTCTCCAAACCTTAAACCTGTGATTCTCAACCTATATTTTATTTATTTAAAAAATTTGAGTAATGAAAGAGATTTTAATATTTTTTAAAATTTAAATTTGAGTTCGAATTGATTTAGTTGTACTTACCACATCAGCTATCAACATGTGCATATAATTTTAATAAAATTACACACAAAATCAATTCCAACAAAGGTAGTGTTTTTTTCCCCCTACCTAAAATATGAATATGTTCGAATTTAGCTGAAGTTTAAATACAAATGTTTGAATTATATATATTTTTTTAAATGCTAGAATATAATTGGCATATTATTTGCTTTTACATGTAAGAAAAATTTTTATTTGACATTTATATCCTTATAAGTAAAAATGGATAAAGAGATTATGTTTTTATAATTTAAAAAATAAGTATATTTAATAGAGATATTTTTGAAATCTTACTTCCCATTTCGACATTTTTTTTCATTCACATCAAAATTACAAAAGTTTGCATTTTCTATTCAAATATAAAAGTTTGAAAATCATACATAAGTTAAAAAAAAGAAGTAAATTTTAAAAAACATATAAAATGAATAAAATTTCATACTCTAAATGTTTAATACACATGTGCTAAATATAAATTATATATACGTAACACATGATATAATTAATGTCCTATTCTTTAGAGTGACCGCTAAGTTTTAGATATCATCTTACATGTTTTTAATAGCGTAAAAAGCTTTATTATATAAAATTAATTATTTAAAACACAAACTCAGTTGTATTTGTGATTAACGTTTTATTGACATTTTGGCTTTAGATTGTATTAAAAATATATTAAATTAGTGAAGATGAATATTTTGAATTTTATGGTTAAGATTTTATAATTTTCAAATAAATCATGATTCATTTTGAGCTCTTAACAATAGAAAAGGTAATAATAACAGATTTATATATTTTTTGTCAACCATTTTTGGCAGGAAATCTTCAAATCTATGATATTTTGAAAGCTTCATCATCCACTTAACAATATTGCAATTGCAAAGCGATACAACACCGTTTTAGAATTTCACTGGGGCTTTAGCGAACGAACACCAAACGACAGCGTTTCTGTTCCATAAAGCTGCGAAACGCTAAGCCGTTTTTCACCGTTGCTGGTCACTGATCACTGCAGTGTTGTAACGATTTGATTTGCCGGACACAATCACAATGAAAAACAGATTCTTTTAGTTTTAAACTCAATCGAAAACAGACTTAAACAACAAAAATTAGAACTTGAAAAACTGGCGGAAATATTAATCTGCTTCGCACCTGGCTGACACTCAGTTGACAGATAACAGGTCAGTGGGGATTTTTTAGGTTTTTTTCCCGTTCGAATTGGACACATTAGTCAGATCTGATTTCTGTTGAAGAACGAGGAATTAGATTATGATCGATAGAAATGTCAGAGAATTACGAATCAAACGGTCCAGATAATTCCGAATCGTCGGTTAATCAGGTAAGAATTGAATCAATCCGTTTTATTATTAATAAAGTCCACTAATTTGACCTTTTGTGTTTTGGTTGAAGTTGATGTGTTTTGATGTGTTTTTGTTATGTGATTGAATGAATGTAGGAGGAGGGAGATGTGGCTGGTATGAATTTGGCTGAGAGTAAAGAAGATTTGTTTCTTGATGCATCGGACGATTTAGATGATGCCAGAAATGCTGATAATAGAGAGTCGGTCGCAAGTAACGAAGCTGAGCCTTCCTATTCTGAGGAAAATATTGTTGTTAGCGTGAAAGAGAATCAGAATCACCTTGTTGAAACTGGCATTGGCTCTGGAAGTAATCATGAGCTGGAACGACTGCGCGATTTGTTGGAAAAGACAGTTCGTGAGAGAGATAGTATTGAAAGGGATTATAAGGTGTGGTCACTTATTTCTGGTAATATTGGTTGATTATTTTTCTGTTGATAAGATAACTGGTTTCTAGTGATGATTGAGTTTGTTTTGTTATGTTTGCAGGAGGAAAGACAGAGTTTTGCGAGAGAACTAGCTAATCTTCGACACCAGCTAAAGGTTTTGACTAATAAAGATGGTGAGTTGGCTGCGGGTTTTAGTGAGAAAGAGTTTGCCGAAACTGAGGGAAAGAGACAGATGGGTGATGCCCCATTGCACGAATTTGTGAGTGAATGCTCACAGTTTCTTAGAAGTGCTTTGGAAGAGCGTTCGAAGAACGAGAGTGCGATTAGGGAAATCAATGCAGTTCTATATAAGAAGGATCAAGAGATTGAGCATCTTAATGCAAAAGTTGATGAAATTTTGGTGTCCCATGATGTAGCTGCTGCTTATTTGAATTCAGCTGCAGGTGTAACATCTGAGGCTCAGCTTGAAAAAGACCAGTATGTTGAGGTTGTTACAGATCGGATGTTGTCTTATCTTGCAATGGTAATTTATCAGGGGGAGTTAGTGGATAGTTCGATTAGTGGGAAAATATCTCATGTTGAACAAAGCACATATATGTTGATCGAAAAGTATAATCAGATGCTTTATGAAATTTATCATCTGGGCCAGTGTTTGTCGAAACCTGACCCTGAACTTAGAGTGCAAGAGCAGTTCGAGACTGTCTTTGCTGCTGCCCGTGATGAGTTACTCAACCTCAAAAGAAGGGAAGAGGAATTGGTTGAAAATCTAAGCCATTTAGAAAATGAAAATAGAAAATTAGTTGAAGAAGCTGAGAAAGAAAAGGATGTGGTTGAGGCAGTGAATGCAGAACTTTCCAAAACAAAGACAGAACTTGAGCATGAGAAGATGAAGTGTACTGGTACCAAAGAAAAGCTTAGCTTAGCTGTGACAAAAGGGAAGGCATTGGTTCAGCAGCGGGACTCACTGAAGCATTCTCTTGCTGATAAAACAATTGAGCTTGAGAAATGCCTAGCTGAATTGCAAGAAAAATCCAGTGCCCTACAGGCTGCTGAATTAAGCAGAGAAGAGTTCATCAAAACCAAAAATTTGGTTGCGTCATTGCAAGAAATGCTCCAGCAGAGTAATTTGATACTTGAAAAATCTGAAGAAGTCCTCTCTCAGATTGATGTACCTGAGGAACTTCAATCATTGGATATGGTGGAGAGAATCAAATGGCTTGTGAGTGAGAGACATGAACTGAAGGGAATTTCTCTGGACTTCTACAAATTGAAAGATGCTGCTTCTTTAATTGATCTACCCGAAACTTATTCATTTTCTAATTTGGAATCTCGTTTGGTTTGGCTTAAGGAATCATTTTATCAGGCCAAAGATGAAGTAAATGTTTTGCTAGATCAACTTGATAGAACGAAGGAAGCTGCACATAATGAAATAGACCGCTTAAGCACTTCACTGTCTGCTGAATTACAAGAGAAAGAGTATATTCAAAAGGAGTTGAATGACCTAGTATGCAAATATGAAGAAATTGTTGAAAAGGCTGACAAAATCTCATTGGAGAAAGATCATATGGTGAGGGTTTTACTAAAGGAATCCGGAACATCAATGGAAGACCAAGATGTGGTCTCTCAGACTTCTTCTGATCTGACCACAATAATTTCTAAATGCATTGGGAAGATAAGAGAACAAACTTGTGCCTCTTCTGATACTTCTGGTGCTGATTCTGAAATGCTTGAAAGAATGCAAAGTCTCTTGTATGTTAGTTACCAGGAGTTGATTCTGTGCAAGCAACTACTTGAGGAAGATACACTGGTCAGATTGCAGTTGAATGATCTATCAAATAAATTAAGAGTGGCATCTGAAGAATTTGGTGCGCTGAAGGAGGAAAAGGAATCGCAGCTGAGAGATCTTGAACGATCAGAGGAGAAATCTGCTTTGCTAAGGGAGAAGTTATCCATGGCAGTTAAGAAAGGCAAGGGATTGTTTCAAGATCGGGAGAGCTTGAAACTTCAACTGGATGAAAAGAACTCAGCGATAGAGAAATTGAAGCTCAATTTGCAGGAGCAAGAATCTACAATTTCCGAGTGCAGGGATCAGATCAATAGATTGTCAAATGATTTAGATTGCATCCGAAAGATGGAGGCTGATCTGATTGCTATGAAAGATGAGCGGAATCAGTTTGAGCAGTTTTTGTTGGAGAGCAATAATATGCTGCAGAAGGTACTTGAAACTGTTGATCGTATCATTCTTCCTGTTAATTCAGTCTTCAAAGAGCCATTAGAAAAGGTCAACTGGATTGCAAATTACATCAATGAATGCCATGATACCAAGACACAATTGGAGCAAGAGTTGCAAAATGTAAAACAGGAAGCCACTGCATTGGCTGGCGAGTTAGCAGAAATCCAAGGAACTAAGAAGTCACTGGAGGAGGCACTGTCAGTTGCAGAGGATAAGATTACTCAACTTGCTGACGAAAAGAGGCAAGTAGAAGTTGGCAAGAAAAATGTTGAAGAAGAGTTGGAGAAAGCAATAGAGGAAGCTCATATCCAAACTAGCAAGTTTGCAGAAGCTCGTGCAAGCAGTATGTCACTTGAAGATGAGATGTCAGTGGCAAAGAATAATATGTCGGTGCTAATCAGTGAGAAAGAGGAGGCTCAAGCTAGCAGAGCCGCTGCAGTAGTAGAACTAGAGCAAGTAAGAGAGGAATTTGCTTCTCAGACCAGTAAACTAACAGAGGCTTACAAAACAATAAAGTCTCTTGAAGATTCCCTGGCCCAGGTAGAAGCTAATGTAGCAATGCTGACTGAAAAAAATAAGGAAGAGGCTCAGGCTAGCGGAGCTGCAGCAGCGGTAGAACTAGAGCAAGTAAGAGAGGAATTTGCTTCTCAGACCAGCAAACTAACAGAGGCTTGTACAACAATAAAGTCTCTTGAAGATGCCCTATCCCAGGTCGAAGCCAATGTAGCAGTGCTGACCGAACAAAATAATGTTTTACAAGTTGGCAGAACCACATTGGAGAATGAGCTGCAGATGCTGAAAGATGAGGCAGAGTCCCAGGCTGTTAAGCTGGCAGATGCGCATGCAACTATAAAATCAGTGGAAGATGCACTGTCGAAGGCAGAGAATGATATTTCTATCCTTGAAGGTGAAAAAAGAATTTCTGAGCAGGAGGTATCAGCACTTAATTCCAAGTTGAATGCATGCAGGGAGGAGCTGGCTGGAACAATTGGCAGCTTAGAGAGCAGGTCGGTTGAGCTTATTGGACATCTTAATGATCTTCAAATGCATATGAAAGATGAGAGGTTGTTATCTGCAGTGAAATCGTGCTTTGAGCGGAAAATTGAGGGCTTGCAAAATATGGAACTCATCGTTGAAGACATAAGAATTGGGGTTGTTGGCAAGGATTCAGCCATCACTGAGGTAAGATGAGGCTCTTCCAAACATTCCCCCACCCAGCCATCAAGGGTTCTCTCTTTCCTGTGTAGAAATTCTTCATGTTGAATGGGTTAATATAAGCTTGTTGGTGACTTCCATTGTCTAAACTTTATATTTTTCAAGTTCTCTGTTCTGTTGTCTCTTTCTCTAACATGTGCATAATGAGGTATGGACACATTTATTCATGTTTATGTTTGGCTTAATTTGTTGACAGTTTCCTATTTTTAGCTTTATTTAACTTTTTAACTTGTTCCAGGGAAATTCAAATGTGACTATATCCTTCATAAATGACATTGACAACATTGAGATGTATCATAATGATGTGACAGTAGCAGATGCCAATGATATAACTTCATGTTTTAGAAAGACTGCTGAAGGGTTCCAGATGAGAAGCAAAGTCCTTACTGACAAGTTCGAACATTTCTCTATTTCTATTGATGAGTTTATTGCTGCTCTGTTGAGAAAACTGCAGACAACAAGGGATGAAGTTGTAAGAATGACTCTGTGCATGGATTCTTTAAGAGGAAAAGTTAAGAACTTGGAAGGGTGTAAACAGGAGCAGGAGGAAGCTATGGTGATGTTACAAAATGATGTTACAGTTTTATTGTCTGCCTGTATTGATGCTACAAGGGAACTGCAGTTTGAAGTCACGAATAATCTACTAGAACTGAACTCTGTTCCGGAGATTGAAAATTTGAACCATGGTTTTTCTCAGCCAGAGAGCAAAGTTGATGGAGATGATACAATAGATGATCAGAAAAGCTTTCATGGCAACCGATACCATGAGGCAGCAGAAAATTTGTTATTTTCTGCAAGGAAAGTTCATACTCTTGTTAAATTATTTGAGATGACTAATACTGTTGCAGCCTCTACAATTCAAGAGTTGCAGAAGAAACTGCAAGACACCACAACAGCTTATGAAAAAGCTATGGATGGAAAGGGTCTAAACCAAAATAAGGTTTCCAAGTTGGAGAGTGATGTAGATGCATTAGAAGATTCTTGTAGAGAGCTGAGGCTGAAAGTAGAGGATTTCGTAGCCAAAGAGGAAAAGTTGAAGGAAAATGAGGCAGAAATTTCATTGTTATATGATAGATTGTCAGAGAAAGAACAAGGTGAGTAATTTATTCTCTCTTTCTCTTTTCTGGGAATTTGTTGTGCATATCTATTTCAATTTTTATCATTTATTAGTCCTCGACTAAGTTAAAGTTAATGTGGCATTGTTGCAGAGGCAGAAGGCCTTCTCCTGTCACCTTTGCAGATAAAAAAACTTCTTGATAAAATATCAGAGATTGAAATCCCTTATGCAGAGTCAGCTGGAGATGAGGAACCTGAAAGTTCAGCTATTGTGAAGAAACTATTTTCAATTATCAATAGTGTGGCTAAGTTGTCACATCAAATGTATTTACTAGAGCATGAGAAACAAGAACTGCAGTCAATCCTATCAGCACAAACTGCTGAAATTGAACATCTGAAGGGAGAAGTCGAAACACACATTAGAAATAAACCAGACTTAGAAAAGATGAAAATAGAGTTTGCTGAGTTCACATTTGGTTTGGAAAAATTTGTTAATATGCTGGAAAGTAATGAATTTGTTGTCGACCAAAAATCTTCTGGATCAAAGGGGCTCTTAGCAGTACTAGAGAAGCAGATTATGACCCTGCATTCAGAAGCTGAAAATTCAAAATCCAAAGTCCAAGAACTTGGTACCAAGTTGCTTGGGAGCCAAAAAGTTGTTGACGAGTTGACAACAAAGGTAAATTTACTTGAAGAATCACTTCATGGTAGGAGAGCTGAGCCGGAGATAGTCCAGGAAAGGAGCATCTTTGAAGCATCTTCACTGCCCACTGGGTCAGAAATATCTGAAGCAGAAGATGTGGTAAGAATTTTCGTTTGAAGTAATTTCTAATTTGATACAAAGTCATCACTAATCAATTTCAAAATGGTGTAATACATGTTTTATTGGCTCAATATTAGATAGGAGTTTAAAATTGCAGCAATTTTAGTGTATTCCGGTTTACGCTTTATATGTATGAGGACTTTGTTCTTAATATCTTATTTTATAAATGGCTTGCTACCTGCTGGATGTACATAACAAAGCGCTAGTTTGGCATTAGATTAACAGTATAAATTGCCATTCTTCTAGATGCAGGGAACACTTGGACAGAAAACAATCTCTCCTGTTCCCTCCGCTGCTCATGCAAGAACTATGCGGAAGGGATCCACTGACCATCTTACAATCGATATTGATTCAGAATCTGCTCATTTGGTTAACAGCGAGGAAAGTGACGATGACAAAGGTGCGCATCATAGTGTTCTCAGATTTCCCTGGATATAGTCTTAAAGGTCAGATAGTTTATACATTTCTTTTGCCGTTTGTGTCTCTTTCCTGCAGGACATGTATTCAAGTCGCTTAACACATTGGGTCTAATTCCAAGACAAGGAAAGATGGTCGCAGACCGGATAGACGGAATTTGGTAAAGTTCCAATTATAGTTAAAACTTTCAGATTGAGATATTATAGCTATTTCTGTAATTTTTTTTTTAATATTACACTGTTCTCTTCTATTTTAGTTTTTAACAATATCCGACCGTGAGTGAATACGGTGTGTCAAAACTGAGTTGCTCTTAATATGTACAGGGTATCTGGTGGTCGGCTTTTGATGAGTCGACCGGGAGCAAGGCTAGGCCTTATTGCCTACTACCTTTTATTACATATTTGGCTACTGGGAACCATATTGTAACGAAGTCTGTGATCATCATCATCTTCAGCAGCTGCTCTCATCTGGATCAGACCCACAGCATTTTCTCTTCAGCAATTGAAATCTGTATCATAGATAGTTTTAGTGTTGTCATTTTTTCACACTTCTTTCTAACTGTTTTAAATCTGTAGTGTTGCAGGCGCCTAAGAGTATTCATACCATTCATTCTGTGCAATCGCATTTTAGGGTTGCAAAGAAACCAAGCTCAAAGCTTGTGACAATAATTTGTATTTATCCTTTTCTTTTTCCTTTTTCTGTTTCCAGTTGGAATATTCAGCGTTAGGTTATACTTTATGGTGCATGATATATGTATGGATATAAAGAAAAAAAAATTTCCTTGTAAGTTTTGTTTCAAAAATCTTTTATATTGTTTACCTGTCGTCCATGGTGAAGTGGCAACCTATTAACAGTATCATCCCTAAACAAGGTGTTGCATTGACCTCTGTGATTGGTGAAATGAGGTTTTGAAGGAAATTATTATATTACTGAAGAAGAATTACTACGGCAAGACCTTAACGGTGAATTTTAACGTTATGGACCTTAGATAGCTAAATGTCCGAAACTACCCTTCAATCATTCACGTGGCAGAAAGGGGCGAAGTTTGGAAGGATAACAGATGACAGAAAAGAAATGCGAGGAGACGCACACGCGCACACACACACATATATATTTGGACCTTCTGGTTTATTTTCCAGCATTATTCTTCACTCTTGGGGATGATTTTCCAGTCCTAGCAATCAAAAAATAACCAAAGGCTGCTTAAACCAAAAGGTACAGTTTCTCTCTACTCTATTGTCCTCATTCTTTTCATTTTTTTTTAAGTCATTTTACGATGGATAAAAGAACTGAGATTCAGCAGATGAAAATGCATCCATTCGGTGTTCGAGGCTAATTTCAATTATGGGATCACTGGCTATAAACCACTGCAGCACCATAACATACCGTGCTTCTAAACCTCACCCACTTTGTCCAGATTCTGCCTCCATGAGTATGTTTGAATTAATGTTTTTTTTTTCATATTGTGTAGTCTTGCTTCTTGGTTTGTTTGTTCAAAATTTTGATACATTTTGTTTAGGTGCAAAGTTTATTGGCCTTCATAACGCTGGAAAATCACACAACGTGAGATTTCTCATCTTGTTTTTAGCTTAACCTTTAAGCTAATGGCATCGACAAAATTCTAGTTCATTGATTGGAAACTGGAATTTCTATTTTTGAAGGTTTTAAAATTTCGGATAAGGGCTTTTGCAAGTAAGAAGTCAGGGAAGAAACTCAAAAGCGATAGGCAATTGCGTTTGGCTGAAAAAGGCAATGGAGTGGCAGATAGGTCTGGTACTGAAGATGATTATGTTAAAGATGAAAGTAAGGAGTCTTCTGATGATAATTTCGCCTCGCAGACATTAGTAACTATTCCTTCCAGAAGTAATGTCCTTCAATCATGCACAGTTACATGTGGGTTGATAACTGCTTTGGGTGTAATAATCCGACAGGTTTGTCCTTTCCTTAGTTTATGCATGGCTTAACTTTATCAATGTTCTGCATTTTAAATTTTATCCCATATTTGTAATTTATAGGTATCTCATGTTGCCTCTTTGGAAGGACTGCCATTCCTTGACGGCTCTACGGAAGTATCATGTATAAGTTTCATGTTCGTTTTCTTTTGCTAATTGGTGGTCTGAATTTTTTTTAATTAACCTTGATTAAAAGGACCTATTCCACATTTTTGTGGACAGAAATAAATATTTAAACAGTCAATTTCTGTGTACCAAAACAGAAAAGTCATTTTTTTTTCTGCGAAGTTTTAGAGAATTTCTTTTGGCTGTGGAATCATCTTTTGAATGTTTTTTATTTAAGTATTTGTCAGCTCTTCTGTTATTGATTGGATTTAGCCGTTCCATTGCTCTGAACAGTCTTTATTTTCCCTATGTGTACAGTTGATTTTGAGCTATGGCATCTTGAGTTGATAACAGGATTAGTTGTACTCGTGTCATCTTGCCGATATCTATTATTGAGGACATGGGCGGATTTTGCCGAGTCTAGTGAAGCAGCCAACCAACAGGTAGCTCAACTCATTCCCGACCGCCGGCACCCTTCCCCACCCCCACCCCACCCCCATATTAATGGCCATGCTCATTTTATTATTTGTTGGTCAGTTATCATCCCTATTAGTGGCCATGCTCATTTTATTATTAGCAAGAGTTTGTGTTTGCTCGACAGACAGCCCATGCTGGTTATCCCAAAGGAAGAACGCACAAATCTTTATTGAACTCAATTGATATGTTGTTTTTCCAAATGCAGGTACTTACTTCTCTTGAACCTTTGGATTACTTAGTTGTTGCTTTTTTGCCTGGTATTAGTGAGGTATGTAAGTTGGGTAAATTACTTTTACATTTTTGTTTCCCATACTTCTCTACATTCAGCTAATATTGTCAATGCCGTGTGGAATTTTGGGCTGAGCAGGAACTCCTCTTCCGTGGTGCACTGCTACCACTTTTTGGAATGGATTGGAAGAGTGTCTTGGCAGTCGCAACCATATTCGGTGCTCTACACTTGGGCAGTGGTCGAAAGTACTCCTTTGCTGTCTGGTACTCATCTTCTTTAATTTTAATGGATTCTCCAAACAAAGTTTGACAATTTAAGATCACCAAAATTAAACTATCCCATTCATTTACAGTCATGATCTTCATTTACCTCTTTCAGGGCCACGTTTGTTGGCTTCGCATATGGCTACGCGACAATTGTATCCAAGAGCATTGTCGTGCCAATGGCTTCTCATGCTTTGAATAATTTGGTTGGAGGAATTTTGTGGCGCTACAGATCAGAATCATCAAAGTAGACAATACCATCTGCGCAATACCGTCAATCAAATTTACCGTAAATGTTAAAAAATGACTTTAAAAATCCGCAATAGAAAGCACCTTTAGTAAAAATCAGGAGACATTTATTTCTCCCGATTCTTTAATCCCTTTGTGTTACTTTCTGAGGACTGAGAATTCTCTACTGCACTATAGCATAAATTTCCTTAACTTTTGTTTTTTTTTTCCTTTATGATTTGATTAAATCCAAATCCTACTCCTAATCTAATGAGTAGGCATAATAAAACGGTAAGCTTAAGATCCTGGTCAATACATACACAATTTGTTTGACTCACCATCAAGAATAATTTCAAAATTCTTTGAAGTTGGCTTCAATATATCGTTGCATGTGCTTTCAAATGGCCTTTAGTTTGAAGCATCTTATGAAAAATTATTTGAATTTTTTATCAAATGTAAATTCTTTCAACTTGATATAAATTCTGAAATGTACTTAATATTTGATGAAATGTAGGTGTATTTAAAAAGTGTAAATAAAATTTAGAAAATTAGTTGAATTTTTGTTGAAGTGGATGTGTTGTTAAATGGCTTTAAATTTGAAGTAAATTTAGAAAGTTACTCCAATTTCTTATTAACAGAAGAGCTATCAAATTATTTTCTTCTCGATATTTTTATTTTATTTTTTCCTATCATTGTGTGGGCTTGTTGAAAACATCATGTAATTAAAATTTAATTTAATGCAGATATGAAATACAAAAGAATATATTCTTCAATGTTATATGACTTTTTCCATTAAACAAAAACTTCCTTTTTTTTATTATATTTATATTGCCTCATGTTTGATTTTTACATATCACACCTCAAACAAATATCATTTTTTCCAATATAGGTACTAAATTTTGATTTTTTTTAAATTTTTTTTCGTAATTATTACCAAAGAGTATTATAGCATATTCTCCTACAATTGTCATCACACTTAACAGTCGTGTTAATTTAAATATAAAATCCATCTATATGTGGATGGGATGTAGTTGAGGGGAGGTGAGTGAAAATTACCCTTTCTAGAACAACCAAACAATGAGTCAAACTCAATAAAGTCTTTAGTTAACTCCGGAGATTACAAACAAATACAGAGATTTAGATTAATAAGTTAACTGATAGTCCCAAAGGGGTACGAAGAAAACAAATGCAAGAGCAGTGTTGGTGGTCTACACTTGGGCATTGGTCGAAAGTACTCGTCTGCAGCCTGCCACTCATCTTCTTTAATTTAATGGATTTTTTTTCCCCTCTCTTCCAAAGTTTGACATTTCAAGATCACCACAAAAACTATCCCATTCATTTACATATTTTTGTTTACGATATCCTATAGTTAGTCTCCGTCTTGGAATTATGTTGGAACTGTTGAATGTACGGTCATGATCTTTGTTTACCTGATATCTTCTTGTATCAGATTTGATGCTTAAAACCGGGAAAAAAGAAGAAGTCTAATATGAGCAAATAATATATCCTTTTTTTAACCCTTCTGCAAACATTTTGTTTTCTCGTTGATCTGCGAACCTTTCTATTTAAAGCAGGAGCTATCAATGAGGAATCGAATTTTAATTTGCAAGTTTGAATGAATGCGCATAAATTTTTATAATTGCTTGTTCATTGGTATCACAGTTAAAAAACCAAAAAGGGAGTCCAGCCAAAAAGGGCACATAATCATTAATCCAATATGCAACTAAAGAATTCAGTCAATTCTCATGTTTTGTAATTCGTCACTATGTATGGTAAGAAAGAAAAACTACATACATTTTAACTTAACTCCGTGCGATTAGAAAGAAAAGTTACATACATTAATCTTTGACCGTTTTGAAAAAACAACGATAGTAATAATAATAATAATAATGAACATCAGTATTTGAGGTGTAAACCGATCTTCTCCAGGGGATTCCAGAATCGGGTTCCTTGAAAAGCACCCATCGTCACTTTATCAGCATCATCGTCATCCAATCTTGGATCAATCATGAAGCTCAAGCGACACCCAGCAAGATCTTGTAATTGTTTGAAACTCTTAAAGTTGTCTTGGATATCAACACTGCTTTCAATCTTGCGCAGTTCCAAACGAGCAGCTTGTCTTTGGGATTCAAGTTGAAGCCTCCTAGTCCTAGTGCTATGATGATGCGGCTTCTCTTGCATCTTCTTGACGGGACGCTGTCCGTCCAGTCCCCGATCACCTTTGATAGTTAGGCCAATCCTCTCTAGGGGATTCCAGAATCGTCTTCCTTTGACAGCATAGCTTGTCACTTTACTATCATCGCCGTCTTCAGTTATTTTTGGATCAATCACAAAACTGAAGGAGCAACCAGCAAGGTTTTCAAGTTGCTTGAAAGTCGTAAAGTTATCTTGAACACGAAGATTGGCATGCTTCTCCATATTCTCAAGTTGCAACCGGGCAGCTCTTCTTTGGGCATCAAGTCGGACTCTCCTTCTCCTAGCCGCTGCCGCCGCCCCTTCGTTTTCATCTTCGTGATCTTGATCATACCTCCGTTTCTCTTCTCCTTGCAACTTCTGGTTCACTCCACGAGCCTGATCGTGAACGTAGTTCTGGGCTTTCAAGATAGTATCAGAAAATCTGAGTTTGAGCAAGGCCGCGCGATCAACAACATCATCACTGCCACAGCCAGTACTCGTGGTCTTGAGTTTCTTCTCCTTGTTTATGGTGGTTTCTCGATCATCGTGATGGTGTATACAACGACTACGCTTACCAAAAGGCAAAGATGGCGGACTGTGGGCTAGCATTACCGTATATATATATCGGGCATCGTAGTTTGGTGACTGGTAATATAATGGAAACAATTTGTTTTTCCCTGTTTTATGATGGAGGATACGTATTACTTTCCTATTAATTCGATTTAGCTCGGTTATCCTTCTTTGTTTAGAATTTATTTAGCAGTCACTTTCCTGTTGGCTTTAGGTTACGTCATAGTACGGTAATTGTACGGTTATCCTCCTATCCTACACATTTAAATTAGGTCATGCACCAAGCTGGTGGCAGAGTTGGATCAGTATCCACTCCTCCCTCTTGTGTAAGTTGTGTTGCTTTTATTTTGTTGAATTATGTAACGTGGGGTCACCTGCGGATCAAGAAATGACTTCGCGGATGATAGTTTTGCGAAGGAAAGAAATTCGGGCTGGGCCCAACAATTTTATCAGAATTCTTTCTCTTAATTTAAAATTAAGAAACAAATACCGACAAGGTACGGGCAATGCCTGTGCTCACAGTTCACGTGTGTTTATTATACTCAGAGCAGTTGCAACTCCAAGTCATAATAACTAATAACCCCTCTGAGACTAAGCCTCCACCGTGTCCACTTTATTAGTTCAAGCGACCCCACTACCAAACTTCTTACAAACTTTAGCCAGTCAACCGTCACGTGGGAAAGGAGACGGCGTCCGTCAGAAGAAGTTCTAATTTCTAACGAGCCGCAGACGACCGGACAAACGAGCCACTCAATGAAGTCTTTAGTTAACTTAGAGATTGCAAACAAACAAATACAGAGATTTAGATTAAGCAGCTAACCGGTAGTCCAAACGTACAAAGGCGAAAACAAATGCAAGATCATGGCAGCCTCAGGCTGTGCTGTCAAAGGAGGCTGCCCCACCGATTACATAGCCCTCGCCATCGCTTCCCTCTTCTTCATTCTGTAAGTTTCTTCTTCTTCTTCTTCTTTTAATCTTCACTCATCATTTCTCATTTTCTTTTTAGCAATTGGGTTTTTAGTACTAATGTTTTAAAGTTAAAAAATAGTGGCTCTGTGTCTGATTACGACAAGTCTCAATTTTTTAGCACTGATTCCCCATTCAATCGGGCAATATTTTATTTGATAGTTCCTTTTTTTTTTTTTTAACTTCTGTTTTGGGTTCTTTTTATTGATTGATTTTGTTCCTTTTTAAGGCTTCTAGCCAGGTTCATATTACCGTGTGTGGTTCATAAGGTTCCTCGTATCAAAGGCAGTGGCTTTTGGATTCCGGTGATTCAAGTCTTTGCCAGCTTTAACCTTCTGTTATCTTTAGTGGTGGGCTAAGCTTCTCTTGTTTCTTTTATGTCTCTGTTTATTAAAATCTGTGTTATGGGCAATTTAACAATATTTGTTTGTTATTTATTGAAATTATTCTCGTTATGCAGATGTCCGCCAATTTCTTGAATTTTCAAAGGAGGCGTTGGTGGCAGTCTTGCTACATCTGGGGAGGTGCTTTGCTGTTGTTGGTGTTGTTGTTGCTAGAACATTTCTTGTTGTACTTTAGTCTGTCTGCGGTCTCTTTCAATGTGAAACTTGATTGTGTTGTAAGTTAAGATGTGGTATCTTTTGCTTTCAGTCTGGATTGAAGGTCCTTTTGGATTTGGTTTGCTGATGAGCTGTCGCATAGCACAGGCCTTCCAACTTTATTACGTTTTTGTGAGGTAAATAGCCTGCTTTCAAAATCGAGAAATTAAGTTGTTTGGTACCAGTGAACCAGTCCTTCAGTTAGTGACCTTGCCTAATTAATCCAGCCATTTGGCTGCTAGATAGCCCCACACATACGTACACCAGCTTTTAGACAGGCATACATGCACATTGGAGAGATCACTTGTGCATAATTCTCTTATACAAGCTAAAAAGATGAAAAAAATTTTAGGAGTTAATTTTGTCTTTGACAAGATGGTGCTGAGAGCCTGTGGGTATAACCTTTGCACAAATTGCATGTTGTCAATTTGCTGACAGTGAGACTTCTTTTGACAATGAATGAAACAGCCTCAAGCACTCAGAGGGATTCATTGCTTTTCAATTAATGCAGCTTTGCTGCAGTCTACATGCACATTTCATTCTCACACAGGCAACTGAAGAAATATCAATTTTTCGAAAGCATTATTCCTAAAGTGTTTCTTAACGACAATTCAGATTTTATTACCTGCAGTTTCGACACTATCTTAAGTGTTCTTGCTAAATTTATTTGCTTTTGATATTTCAGGAAGCATTTACCACCTATCAGATCATATGTTTTTCTTCCCCTAGTTCTCATGCCATGGCTTATTGCGGCTACATGTAAGAATCTTTGAATAGTTTCGTTTTAGTTTCTCCTATGTCCAAATTTCCATGGTGGGCTTATCATACTTCTTTAATGTGATTAATCAAGGCTCTGAGCAGTAATTTTCCAAATGAGTTTATGATATTTTTTTCTTCCTTCACTCTGTTTGCTGGTTTATGTTTCAATTATATTTGCTTCCTTTGTTTGTATTCGCTCTCTTCGTTTCTTCTAAGCATATCATTACTGAACTAAGCCTTAACAATGATATGCCATTTTTCATGTTTCTCTGTCTTTCTCTCATTTATTTCTGATATCAAGCCTTGCATTTTACAATCATACTAGAGTGCCAAAGTAATCTGTAATCATGTTCTGGAATTAAGGACTCCAAGACTAATGCAAGTGTTGCTTCATGAATAGTTTTTTAATCATATCAATAAGTTCAAGACCCTAGATCTTTTTTCAGTTTCTCACCTTTCCCCTTTTATTTTCCTAGTGTACGCATTGGCTGTCTATCATTGGATTACTTTTCAGCATGTATATCCACCATAGCCTCCCTCTACTAAGAATGTTTTATAAAGGTCTTAATCCTTTTTCAAAATTCTTTGACCTTCTATCAATTTCTCTATGTTTTCTGGTCCAACCTCAATGACACGGTGACTCATATTCTTGTGACTGCACTAAAATGTATGAATAGGTCATGCAGTATTTTGAATTCTTCCTGGCTGTATGAGTGGATAATTTTAATTGTCTTAGTCAAAAGCCTGTTTTTAGTTTTTGAACTTGTTGTTGATGGTGCCATTTTCTTTATCTCCACTATAATTTCTTGTTCCTAACAGGAAGGCTGATTTATTCTGTAGTTATCCAATTGATGAGGCCTCTCAACGATCGGTGCCACATGGGAGTTCGTTGGATCATTCCATTCTTGTTCCTCCATACAGTATATGTTGCCTCTTTGGTTGGATTCATGGCGGCAATTCGGCATATCGAGTTTAGGTTTGATGAACTAAGGGACCTCTGGCAGGGAATAATAGTTTCAGCCTCATCTATTGGTACACTTTTTTCTAGGTTTTATACAGTGCTGAGTAATTGGTTTCCATTTTCTTTTTTTTACCTTGTAAACTTTTGCGTTTGATTTGTTGCTGTTGTCAGATGATGATCTCATGCTTTTTAAATCTTAAGTCATCTGGCAAGCACATCTGTCCAAATCAATCTTGTGGTTGTGGAATGAAAATTCTAACAGTCTTTAATAGTTGGCCTTAGTTATATTGTTATAGGTTGACAAATTTTCTCTGGTCATCAAACACATTTTCTGAGACATTATCTCTGGTTGTAGGAAAAGTTTGTTGACAGTGAATGACATTATTTTAACCCGCTATGTTGTCTTGTTGGCATGTCTTTATTAACTCTTTTGCTCTCTTGTGCTTTCAGGTTTATGGGTTTTTGCCTATCTTTTGAATGAAATTCATGATGATATCTCATGGCTTCAAGTTGCATCCAGGTTCCTGCTGTTAGTTATGGTATGATTTGTAATAGATTTGTTCTTTGCATCTGTTATGCACCTGCAGTCATTGATACTTGCTGCAATCACAATTTATTGTAAATTCTAGCGTTCCGGCATATCTGTAGTATTGCTTATAATTTTCAGGTTTTCTGCAGGCAGGTATTCTTGTACTGGTTTTCTTCTCTATATCAAGTTCAGAGCCTCTACTTTCGCAAATCAGCTTGAGGAAAAGGGAACCTAAAGAATTTGAAACAATGGGTCAGGCTCTGGGAATACCTGATAGTGGACTGCTATTGCAAAGAGAACCTACTCCTGTCATAGATCCTAACGAACCACTGGATAAGCTTCTTCTCAACAAGAAGTTCAGGCAGTCCTTTATGGCATTCGCTGACAGGTATTCTATTCCTTCCCAAGTTCCACCACTTTGGAATTTATTTTCTGCAGAATTCTTTTGTAGGAAATTTTATTTAGTGATACTATATACAACTTAGTGGGCTGATGATCTCTTCCAGCTTCATATATTGTGATTTACTTTTTTGGCAAAATTTCTCCAGGCTCACTTTTGTTTAGAAACAACTGGAGATAATGATAAGTGCACTAGTTCAGTATTTGATTTAGGTGTCTTTGTTTTCCTCTTGATTTTAGTTGTTTGGCAGGAGAGAGTGTTCATTTCTTTGATGAAGTGCATGAACATGGAAAAATTCCAGTAGACGACCATGTCAGAAGGATTTACATGGCACGGCATATTATTGAGAAGTACATTGTTGCAGGTTTGTGACTTATTTTCTGGAGGTTTGAGCTGAACATTAATCAATTACTTCTTATGCATCACCTTCAGTCTTAGTTCTCATTGCGAAGAGCAAGGTGATACCTTCTCAAGTTTTCTGAGTGACAAATACAACTGTTGAGGATCCCCTTTGGTATGAGTAAATTCATGCTTTATGGTCTGCTATAGATTTTTGTGCTCTAACCTAATGTTCGGGACTATAATGATTTGGTTCGTTTTGGTTCTTGGTGCTCAATCAGTTCCCATATATCTGTTTACCTTCAGGGATACCTTTTCATTTTTCTTCTACCCTTTGTTTGGTGGGGGAAGTCTGATATGTTGCTAAATTTTGCATGCCGCAGGTGCTTCAATGGAGGTGAATATATCTCATCGAACCCGGCAAGAAATTTTAACTACCCCCAATCTGGCACACCCTGATCTCTTTAACAACGCCATAAATGAGCTAATGCAGCTGGTGAAAATGGTCAGTTGTTTACGAAGTTTAACTTTTATTATGGATTCCCACATCACATTTGCTTCTAAAGTTCAATGTTTTTCTTTATTATCGTGAAGAACTTGGTGAAAGATTACTGGTCATCCATGTTCTTCATCAAGTTAAAAGAAGAAGCCAGCATGAGAGCAACTGGCCATGAGCTGGAACAGATGGGCTGGAATTTCTCTCCTAGGTTGAGTTCTGTACATTGTACTGATGATCCCTTTCACCACGAACAGTTTTCCAAAGGCTCAGAACACAGTAGTCATGATTTAGACCCATGAAGTACCAAGAATTTATAGTTGTCAAGTATTTTGAAGCCTTGCTGTTGACCCTAGACACAATAGTTTACTAGAACCTGAAAGATAGAACAGATGGAAATATAATGTATGCATTACATTTTTGTTCAGACACAACCAAGAAATCCACACGAAATTGTTACTGCGATGAGGGTACCATGATGAAACTGGAGATCAAGATCGAGCAAGGCACCTGTACTATTTGATTTGGCGCAAACGTTGTTGCCAATTTTGTTGTAACGTTTCACTGGTGACATAATGGAATTCCTTATCACCCATGTCATTTTAATTTAATTTTCTTCCCACCGCATTCTCGTGATTGTTGTAGTGACTTGAAAGAATAAATATCTTCTTGCTGGAGCCTGTTGACATGAATGCTTGCAAATATAGATAGAAATTTTACCTTGGTTGATTTGCCAGTTTAAAGAGTCTTGTGTGTTTGTTGGCCTTGAATGTCTTGATCCGGGTGGAGCCAAAACAATTGCAAGACATGTTTCGTTTACTACCAAAACGGATGGAGCCAAATCAATTGCAAGTCGTGTTTCGTTTGCTACCAAAAGCCGTGCATGTCACAGTAAACCACCAAACTTGAATGCTGCGGGGACCGAGCTTGGAACAGGGACCGTGAATTATCCGGTGTTTCTCGGGACTACAGTCACTTAATTGTTTGATCAATATTGGTTACGTGTTATCAATTTACTGGCTACAAATGCAGAGAACATGCAGCCTGATGAGAGTTGTTGAGTAGATAAATGCTTCACGCTTTGCTCATGCAGAGTGATGAACAGTTAGGCTTAACTATAGCTGCAGATGGGAGTTATTTTAAACTTACATATCTTCTGAACGCACGAGGTTGAGGTGGCCAAATAAAAAACATACAAGCTAACTAGGCGAGGGTATCAATAGCTTGCTCTTTTTGCGACTCTTTTTAGTTATTTATCGATCGTTGTGAACTGTACAGATTTCATGAGTAGTTTCCAGTTCCAAGAAAATTATTTCACTTTGGAGTTTTTATGGCTTCACTTGTGTTATGTGGCGTCCATATATTCCCACGGTGCAGAATTAAATCTGACGGTGATGGTACAAAATATTTAAAACAAAGTTGCAGAGAAAGAGTTATTTAAGCCAGCCCAGCTCTTCAAAAATTAAGTTGAAGGGAAGGAACAAGCAATGTTAAGCCTCCTACCAGCTGTTTCGGAAAAATGTCACCAATTATTAATTTCATCAACCAACTGATCACAATATGCCGGCGGCAGCGGCAGCAACCATGGCTACTTCTTCTTCCAACAAGTGCACTCGGTTTCATCATCCTCCTCAAACACTCGATCTCTCTTCTAAAATGGATCTACATCACATTTCTAAGACAACCCAAAAACCTCAAGAGCTATGGCTCTTGGGCTCTCATCACTGGCGCCACTGACGGCATTGGCAAAGCATTTGCTCATCAACTAGCACAGCAAGGCCTTAACATAATCTTAGTCAGCAGAAACCACAACAAGCTCAAGAAAATCTCAAATGAAATCCAAGCTGAAAATCCCAACACCCAGATCAACATTGTCGAGTATGATTTCTCTTGCGACGTCGTTTCAGCCGGTAATATTAAGGCGATAGAGAAGGCCATTGATGGGCTTGAAGTTGGTGTTGTGATCAACAACGTGGGAATCACATACCCCAAAGCCATGTTTTTTCACGAGGTTGATGAGAAAGTGTGGATGGATATTGTTAGGGTTAATCTGGAGGGCACAACTAGGGTTACCAAAGCAGTTTTAACGGGGATGCTGAAGAGGAAGAAAGGTGCTATTGTTAATATTGGTTCTGGTGCTGCCATTGTTGTGCCTTCACATCCTCTTTTTGCTATCTACGCTGCTACGAAAGCGTAAGCACTACTAATTCTTTATACGTCTCCTTTTTAGCATACCTCCAAAAAAAGTTTCCCGTTAATAATAGATTTCGGACACTGCAAACAGTTTTGAAGAACACTATAATTAATACGTAAGAATTCGGAAGTGATTTACAAGTAGTTTTTTTCACTCATTATTTGAGTTTAAATTATAAAAAAAAGTAGGTACTGACAAATTAATTTGAACTTTATTCACTATTATTTTTTTCTTATAGAGTCGGATTATTGGCACCCTTATAAATGCTTCTTAAAACCCCTTTAATTATTTTATAATTTTAATTTTTTAAAATTACATAATAAGATAATTTTTAATTAAACCTTCACTAAAATATGAAATAATTTTTTCTGTTAAAATAAAGTCTAATAATTTAAAAATTAAAAAATTTGCTTTTTCCTTTAATTTTCAAATGAGGAATTTACCACTAGTAGCTATAATGTAAAAAAAAAAAACTCGTTAGCTTAACCCTAATGTTGAAATGGGGTTTAATAATAAAAAAAAATAAAAATTAGATAACAGAGTTTACACTAATAAGTTTTGATTAATGATAATTTTGTCATTGATGGAAGTGTTAAAAGAATTTTATATTTTTTAAAAAAAAATTTAGTGGGATTAATAAAGAAAGTGTGTGTTAAAAGATATTTAGAAGTGTGTCAATAGTCCCACTCTCCTTATAAATTATTTAACTACGTTTTTAGATCTAGAAAAGCACTATTTTCATCATGAAGCCTAGAATATATATTCCCCATCCCCTTAATTGTACCTCTTTTCTTCCGATTCATGTTCTCCGATTAAGACCTCTTAAGCAGTTTTCTTACCTTTTTAAGTGATCAGACAAGAATGTATGCCTTTTTTCTTAATACTAAACCAGATGCGTAAATGAAATAAACAAATCGTTTGCAAATACTACATTTCGGTAATTTTGTGAGAATCATATGTCAATTTTAGCTATTAATTTAATTTGGACAAAAAAATTGATGGTAAAAAGAGTTGTTGCCAACAAAATTTTCGAGTGAGTAGGTAGCATTTATATAATTTATGCGACGAGCCTCGTGACCATCGAGGTATATATAAATGATAAGGCATTCCTTCCGCTATACGTACAAGGTTTAGGTAACGCCACCTGAGAAACAACAATATACAGAAACAAAACCGTCACTCTCATCGATTCAACGCGGCTCAAATGCCCAATTTCTGTGGTATATATCATTACTTTTGTTAGACTGATCTTGTCACATGTACAAAATAATTCGTTGTCTTAAGCTGCATGAGGATGAGGTGAATCTCAATTTTTCACGCATCCAGGTACGTTGATCAACTCTCAAGATCACTGTATGTGGAATACCAAAGATTTGGAATCGACGTGCAGTGTCAGGTACTGTGTGCAGTGCAGCAAATTAATTATACTAACATTGTCGTGCAGGCATGCTTGCTCTAATACATTTATTTATTTGATCGTACGCCTAATTAAGCAAGGGGCCCGGTGATTAATGCATGCATGATATGCCAGGTACCGCTATATGTGGCTACAAAGATGGCGTCCACTGTAGCATCGATAACGAAACAAACGCTGTTTGTACCATCGCCAGAAGATTATGCACGAGCTGCGATTCGCTGCATTGGGTATGAACCGCGGTGCACGCCTTATTGGGCTCACTCGGTTCAATGGTGCTTCGCTCGCTTGCTCCCTGATCCCCTCCTTGACGCTTGGCGTCTCTCTGTAGGAACCCGCCGGAGAGCAATTAATGCTGACCGGACCTCTCCGTCAATCCAGCTTGGTCAATAAAATTTCCTACCGCTGATACTCAACGTATTTAATTTTACCGGCCAATCTGTTTATTTATGTACGCAGAATTTGTATACGTCTATTAGTATTTTAATTTGACGTGGTCTTCCTTGGGCTCTGTGCCCTCCCATCTTTGGACTCCCATAAACATAGTGCGCCTATTGCCACCTTTAACCCAATCGATAATTGAGCTGGGCTCATTTTCCCAAAGTAGATTATCAACAGAGCAGCCCATGTTAATGTCAATGGAAAGTTTATTTGTCCACTAATTTTCATAAAATTATTATCAAAATTAATTATAAAAAAAATTATCATAATAATCACTTACAGGTTTGGGCGGGCCTCGGACCGGCCTGTCCAAACTTGGGTTGAGCCTGAATTTTTTCATTAATTATGAAATAATTTTTAATAAAGAAAAAATATTAAATTAAAGATAATTATCCAACATATAATAAAATAATAATTTAATACATAAAATTTTAGTGACACAACATAATAAGTCATAAATGTTAATAAAAAAATCATATTAATTTAATATTTTTAATTTTTTTCTTTTTTATTTATAAATTAAAAAACATGGGCTTTCCTAACTCCTATCCAAACCTATATACGAGTCAATATTAGTTTTTTTACCAATCCTAATTACGTATACCCATTTTTAACTAAATTACCCTCACAAGAACTTGTTTGGTTGCTCCTTGGTTGGTGAAAGTTGATGGGAGCCATCGCCCATGTTGGCTGCAAGTGATGTTGGCTGCAAGTGATGGGAGCCACTGCCCGCATTGCCTACAAAGTGGTTATTTGGGTAAATTTTCCAAAAGGAATTGATGTTAAATGCCATATATGATTCTTTATCCCCCAAATTAGGGTTCCATTTATACTTTATGGCTAGCTTTGAAATCACAACTGTTATGAAACATCAGCTTTAACTGTAAAGAAAAAAAATTAATGCGAATTTGATAAACACTTCTACATATGTAAAGTAAAAGACAATGATGAAAAATAATCAGACACGTTATCAAAGTCATATTTACAAATACTTAACAAAATCTTTTTGCAGTTAAGCCACTAGGAAGTTTAAACAATGGTAACCTTGTTGATTATTTTACGTTTGATTGTTGTATATCTTATACAAATTCCACTATTTGTTGCAACGAAGATGACAAAATTCGAGAGATCTACCTTCTTCGTTCCATCGGCAGAGACGTATGGTAAAGCAAGCATTAGATGGATAGGCTATGACCATCTTTGCTTGCCCTGCTGGCTTCATGCTTTGCTTTGAAGTCGTTCGTATTACAGGCATTGCCAGATGCAACGGTGATTCAATAAATTTTCAAGCACTTTCTTGGGATTCGCAAGAAAGGGCTTGAGAAGGAGTCCAGGAGAGCGAAGGCTCGTTAATTAGTAGTATATTGTAAAATTCATATGCAATTTAATGAGTCGCTTGGTACTCCTTGTAGGAAAAATCTCAGTTATTGCTTATGTTTTTATTTCAGCACGCTTACATTCGAATTGGGGGTGATACAAGTTTCAAGTGTCTCAAATTTAATCTCTAGCCAACTTGTTAGATTTCAAATCTAACTTTTGACGTTCAAAATTTAATAATTCGATTTTGCAATGATAGTATTCTCAACTTTATTCGCTCTGCGCTATTTTAGAAAAGAGATGCAAAACATAAGTTATTGCTGCGCAATTAGTGTTTCAAATTTTTATTTCTTTTGTGTGGAAGCTTACACTAAAAATGGATTTCTTTATAATCCACGAAACTAGTGGGCAATACTAATATTTTATTAATCCGCTGCTTTACCGCTATTTACAACGAGTAATATAAACGTTTAGTAGCTAGAGCGCTCTCTAATTTCAATTTTAAAGATACAATTTTCTTTATCACACGTGGATTAGCCAACTCTCCCGCTTAGCTTCGTATTAGTAATTGTTCCAATCAAATAACTCAGGGTCAACGGTAAATTAGTAATCAGATCATTTAGATCTTGGGAAATTTATAAAAATAGGTCAAAATTTCTTTAATTTTGTGAATTTAGCCCCCCCAAATTTTTTTCCTATCATAATTAGTTAAATACTAATTTTTTGAACTAAATAGTTATCGTCACTTAAACAAATTGACAAACAAATGACATTCGTAAAAGTGCACTCACACTCTCAACACTTTGAACAAATTACCAAGTCTCATCACTCTTAACAATTCACCAAATCTCATCAAAGTATTATATAATTGAAGATACAATCATCAATTGAGAAGTGGAAAGCTTCTTGAGGTTTATATATGTTTTTATACAATATGAACCTTTTATGTAAAAATTAGTATTTAGATTTGAAATTGATATGGTTTTGTTGTAATGTTGTTATTTTTCATTAATAAAACAATATAATTTGTTAAAGTACTTAGCTTAACTAGAAAAAAAAAAAAAAAGTCAGAAATCGAAGTAAAAATAAAGCTTAGATTTAGTGAAACAAGCTAATTTAGTGAGATATGCAACGGGATAAGTACTTATGTCACATAAACATTGTGTTGAGTGCTATAAAATGTGTATTTATAATGGAGAAAATCATCATTTTACATTTCAAGTCTCACTAACATTCTTACTTTTATGTTTTTAAGTCTCTTGTGATTTAATTATATATATTTTATTTTAATTAATGATTTTATGTATTTTAGAGGATATCATGGTCATTTCACAATGAACGAGAGATCAGATAGAAAAACGGACAATAATTTTGAACTCAGGACAATCCAAAATCTTAGGAGGAGCATAAAAAGATAAATGGTACTGTTCACATATACAAGATCTTATTCACCTATCTTTGCACGATGAAGTGACGTTATGACGATCGACGACGACGGCAAAAGATTTGATTGGACGAATGATGTGGCATTGACTGATGATGTGTCACGATCCTATTGGACTAAAATGCTGATGTGACGTTGACTGGCGACATGGCAGTATATTAGTGGACCCAAAAAAACGTGCGTACGGTACATGCATATATACGGAATGACAACCCTGATGATGTGTTTCATCCAATAAGAACTTGCCACGTGGCACAATCCTGAGTGTTCAAATTATTTTAATTCGATGACCATGATTTACTCATTGTATTTATAAAAAGGAGGCTCCCCCTAATTTGACACCCATGAATCTATTTTTTAACTCTATTTTTTGTAATTTCATCTCCATCTTGTATTTTATACGTATTTTAATAAAATTTTTATTTTACCCCTAGTTCAATTATGAGTAACTAATTTTCTTTCAAGATTAGGTTAAAGGTGAAGTCTCAACATGCTCTATGGGCTTAATTTGGTAAATTTACTTTTTCTTCCCCTCTAATTTATGTGGATGTTTTGACTTTTCGTAGATAAATAGTAATAATTTTGTCCAGATATCGGCTGGTATTACCGTCTCCCTAAGCAAAGTTATTAGCATTTGACACAGGAAGCATTTAACACCATATCTATTAGAGTAAGGTTCATGAGGAGTGAAAAATCTCCCTTCATGATTGAATTGGTATTAATAATGAATATTAAGTCGATAGTGCATGTTGAGTACAGATCTGGAGATCTAAACACTTCATTTTAATAGTTTATTTCCACTATTTTAATTTAAATTAATAGATAGCTTACATCATTTTCATTATAAATCCAATCACCCACTTAGAAAATTTATTCTACAAGCAATTAAAATCCACCTCCTCGTGAGATCGACACTCGTCACCGTTGATCTATTATACAATAGATTCGTGCGCTTGCGAGTTCAATAAAATTTGCACAACACATTGTTGATTATATTTTGTGCCTGTCGCATGTGAATGTGACAAGTGTGCAAATGCACTGCGTGCTATAGGCAAGCACGCGCACTCTGCATGCAATAGTCGCACTTTCCGTTCTTTTATCGATTACCAAAATTATTCTCCATTGCATTTGGTATACAAAAAACAATATACACGACTCAACAAACCTCCCGTCACACCTTGATTATACAAAAATTGAGCATAAACTATCGAAGAGAAATTTCATTAAATACTTAATGTGTAATAGTTATAACTCATTGTTTTAATAAAATTTTGTTTCATTATATTACTCTTACAACCTATAATCATCTAAAATCCTAATCGAATTCACTCAAATCATTAAAAATGTTGAAGTTTGCTTACCTAGAGTTTGGGCTCTTTTCAATTTCTTAGATTCATTTTCGATTCAAATAGATTGTGGTAGATTTGATTGGATTTTAGTTTGCCGTCGCCGTTCGTTGTACAAGAGCAAAAGTCTGGAGTGTGGCAAGAGAGAGTTGGCGAATTGGAATGTGGAGGATAATTTGGGGCAAACAAAATTTTTACCTACTTATGATATGAAAAAAATTGGAGGGCTAAATTTAAAAAATAAAAAAATTTTAAGGTTATTTTTATAAATTTTCCTTAGATTTCGGGAAAATCTAAAAAATGTGACTCGCATAAAAATAACCACTTATTAATAATTCCTGGAAAAAAAACTTAACAATGAAAATTTCATATCACTGAACATGTGCACGTCTCTGGCAAAAACTGAAAAAGAAAAATAAATAAAAATAAAATTCCAGCAACACAGTACAGGGCAAAAGTAATATCGAAGTGTTGGAGTTGTGGTGGAGGCTAGACGTGTGTCAGCGTTAGTAGTTAATTGCGGTGGTTTTTAGTTCATCTACTTCACCCACTAAATTTTGAATGCACCCACCGTTCGCCATCCGTCGCTGCCTATAACTCTGCTCTGTTCGTATCACCCTCCTCCGTTTTCTTCACTCAATCCGTTTTCAGTCAACAACTCTACCAACGTTTAGCAATTATAATACTTTCTAAATTTTAATTTCTTATTTCTGGGTCACGCTATATATCTCTTCTCAACATTACCCACTTCTTAGATTTGTGTTTTTTTTTCTTATTCTTACTTCTCTCCTCATTCAAAAAAATAAAACATAAACAAAATGGAGTCTTGCTTTCTTAATGCTCTCAAGACTCAACCTTTATGGCTTCTTGCTTTGTTCACTATTGGTTCTCTTTCAGTTTTGAGGCTCGCTTTCATCATTCTCAACTGGGTTTATGTTAGTTTCCTTAGACCTGCTAAGAATTTGAGAAAGTACGGTTCTTGGGCTCTGGTGACCGGACCAACCGATGGAATTGGCAAAAGTTTTGCTTTCCTGTTGGCTAAGACTGGTCTTGATCTGGTTCTGGTTGGTCGTAATCCTGATAAATTGAAAGATGTTTCGGATTCTATTCAAGCTAAGTATGCAAAAACGCAGATCAAGAGTGTTGTCGTCGATTTCAGTGGTGATCTTGATGAGGGAGTTGAGAGGATTAAAGAGGCTATTGAGGGATTGGATGTTGGTGTTTTGATTAATAATGTTGGGATTTCTTATCCTTATGCGAGGTTCTTTCATGAAGTTGATCAAGTGTTGTTGAAGAATTTGATTCAGGTTAATGTGGAGGGCACGACTAAGGTTACTCAAGCTGTTTTGCCTGGGATGTTGAAGAGGAAAAAAGGTGCTATTGTGAATATTGGCTCAGGTGCTGCCATTGTGATCCCATCGGATCCTCTTTATTCTGCTTATGCTGCCACTAAATCGTAAGCTTTTTCTTCATTTCATTTTACTTATCCATTTTGGAGTAGCATTTTTATTTTCTGCATAAAGAATTTACTTCAGATCCTGTAAATGTGTTAATTTTCAGGTATATTGATCAATTCTCAAGGTCTCTCTATGTTGAATATCGGAAAAGTGGAATCGATGTGCAGTGTCAGGTACTCTTTTTGCTATGTTTCTATAGCTTAAATGATGTGGTTATGTTTCAATCTTCTTGACTTTGTGACTAGCAAGTTTAAAAGTTATACAGTATAATACTATGAATTTTCTGCCTGAAATATTAATTATCTTTATTCTTTGCATGAGAGTGTGTTGGCAAATAGGTGGGGTATAAAACAGAGTTGAAGCTTTATGTTTTGAGGGAAAAAAATCTATAACTTTTAAAAGAAGAAATTCTTTTTATTGGCTTACAGCCTAATCAATATGTTATACTTATCAGCAATTTAGCTTATCTTTAGTCAACCTGCTTAAGTAACCGCTAACCAATTGAATTATTGATTAATAGTTATAGAGTGGCACTCTTTCATGTTCTAGAAGCTAGCGGTCATGATTGTTCAGTGTGTAATAGCTATGAGTTTTTCTTTTCCAACTTACATTTGATGATGAAGACACTCTATCGACTCACTTGCTAATTTGCTAAATGGACTATTAGGTAGAAATAATCCTAGCTTGTCTTAATCAGATCGATACTTTGGCCACGATTAGTTAATTATTTTTACTATCTTGTTCCAGAAAATGATTCTTCATGCAACGAAACCAACCAACGTATTCACACCTTGAATCATTAGTTACAGTTTCAGGGCTAGATTAACTTTCACGGTTGAATTTTATCCAATCAAAGTTATAGTCAAAGAACAGGGATATTCATGATTTTGATTTAGTTTACTGGAGTCAGAGCAGAGCGTGCCTTGGATTCTTGTACTATCTTCTCGTATAGGCATGTTGTGAAAAGCAAGGATGTTTTAAATTGTTTAGTGTAGATATGGGTTGTGAGGAAATCAAATGATATGCCTTTGTTGAGACTAGTTCTTCAGATTTTTGTCCTTGAGTATGTTAAAAGGTTTCCCTGCCAAAATGGCAACCTTCTTTAAGAATGTAGTTAATTGGCTTCTGTATAATCAATCTGCCAATTGATATCATGTTGAGCTTCTACCTCATTGTAAGTATGATCAAATAAAATGCTACAGGGAATATCAATGAGATTGATAAATAGACATGCACTCTGCCTGCCTGTCTATGAACTTTGGCATTCAAGTTCTTGTCTTCTTATAAAGATAGAAACGTGGGCCAATATATAGAGTGTAGTCTGTTGATGCGCAACATTTTAAGAGATCTATTATTTATGTTAAAATCTTTGTCTTTGCTTCTAACTAGTGTCTCACACAATTAAGATCTCCATGCACTGTGAGATTGGTGTTGGAGCAGGCTGTATATATTTGCTTGGCTTTGGTTTGTGTTTGTTAACTGAGGGATTTCTGGATGCAGGTTCCATTATATGTAGCAACTAAGATGGCATCTATCAAGAGATCTTCATTCTTTGTCCCGTCAACCGATGTTTATGCTCGGGCAGCTGTGCGCTGGATAGGTTATGAACCTCGTTGCACACCCTACTGGCCTCATTCCGTCATCTGGGGTGTGCTGTCCATATTGCCAGAGAAACTCATCGATGCAGGGCGTTTTCGGTTTTGCATTGGGATTAGAAAGAGGGGACAACTCAAAGATGCAAGGAAAAAGGAATAGATAATTTGATTTTGATGTTATTTGGTTGGGAAGTTTGGCTAGGATAAGCAATCTGGTTGGCAGATTTGAACTTTTCAAAGCTCAAGTTGCATACTTGTGGTTTCTCTCTACCGTGATTTCTTTTTAAACTTGCGTGTGCGTTAATTGTCACATGTTTTATGTTTCTTCCCTGTAATTTAATTGGTAACTTTTTTTAAATAGAGCTAATTATAGCTTTGTCGTCTTTTTTGGCGCTCCTTGAAATAGTTGTTTGCCTTTGATGTGTATTTTGCCCATCATCAGAAGTCTTTGAATGCCGTGCACAAGTTCTGCACGCAACATCCGTTGAAGAAATTATGCTCAAGGCAGCGTGGTTGTTTTGTTTGGGGCCTTGAATCCTTGATCCCTGGAGTTTTGCATGTGCGCGCAAACTGCAACTGGTAGCGCATGCATGATTATGAAACGCTCACCAGCAAAAACACAAATTTTAGCCTTGTGAAATTGATACATCTCTCCGCGGCAGATATGTTTTTGATAAAGGAAAAAGTGGTTAAAAATTTAAAATGTCCAAACCCATTCAATTTGGTCACAAGAATCACCCTTTTTATTCTTTTATATGTATATATATATATATGATAACGACCTAAAACAATCGATTTGTTGAGAGATGGGAGGGGAGAAGAGATTCGGTAGGGTAGGCTAGTTTTAATGAGGCCCACCGTCCAGAGTCCACAATGGGCCTGCTACATGCGGGTTCCCATGGACCATGTCCTTACAAATTCCACCATCGAAGAAATTTTTGGAACACACCCCTTTCAGTTCTTGTCTCCAGCTGGTTCCAGTAATACGGCAGCATACATCTAAATGTACGCAGAGGCCTCGACTGCCACTTGGGCATAGTCATCTATTTCTGGTCAAATATGTAATCATATTTATTCTTCATATTTTCAAATTGCCTTTGTTTCTGTTGCTGCTGTTGCTGAAAGAGCATAACATGATTGAAGAAGATCTTAGATTGCTTTGTTAAATAATGTGATACATATGTTGGGTCGTGCATTTAGAGGCTTCACTTATTCAATTATCATTAGTATGAAAGAAATTGTTATCTTTGGTCGTACTTCTAATGTAATGGGATTTTGGAATATGGTTATAAGACCTTTATGATCCTGGGCAAAGGAACTTGTAACAAGATTCATTTAACGAATAAATGTAACCGTAGGAATTAAAATTAGAGTCGGTTTATTCAACTTTGAAGGTGTTTTGTTTTCTCCAATGTTAATGAACCTCATTTTAGACCATTAGTGATGGGAAGATGAAATGTTGTTGGACTTTTAGAGGGTGGCTTTAATGGATATTAAGAGGAGGAGAAGGAAAACAGTGAGGGATGTGATATGGGACTGCTAGCTAGTGCATGGGTTTCGTGGTGCAAGGTCTAATTTGCCTAACACTACTCTGTTCATAGACTCTCATCCTTTTCCTTGTTCACTCCGTCCATTCTCAATAATTCCGCCAAAACTTAGCATAAGTACTCCAAGATTCATTTCTATTCTCAAAAATCCCACTTCTTATAGATACAAGGATACGGATATAAATTTCCTACTAAAATGGAGTCTTGTTTTCTTAATACTCTCAAGACTCAACCTTTATGGATTCTTGCTTTGTTCAATATTGGTTGTTTTTATGTTTTGAAGTTTGGTTTAAGTGTTCTCAACTGGGTTTATATTTATTTCCTTAGACCGGCTAAGAATCTCAAGAAATACGGTTCTTGGGCTCTGGTGACTGGACCAACGGACGGCATCGGAAAAAGTTTTGCGTTTGAGTTGGCTAAGAGAGGGCTTAATCTGGTTTTGGTTGGTCGTAATCCGGATAAACTGAAAGATGTTTCAGATTCTATTCAAGCTGAGTATGCAAAAACCCAGACCAAGAGCGTTGTCGTTGATTTCAGCGGTGATCTTGATGAGGGAGTTGAAAGGATTAAAGAGGCTATTGAGGGATTGGATATTGGCATCTTGATTAATAATGTCGCGAATGCGTATCCTTATGCAAAGTTCTTTCATGAAGTAGATGAGGTATTGTTGAAGAATTTGATTAAGATTAATGTGAAGGGTACTACTAAGGTTACTCAAGCCGTTTTACTTGGGATGTTGAAGAGGAAGAAAGGCGCTATTGTGAACATTGGCTCTGGTGCTGCCATGGGAATCACCTCTGGTCCACCTCTCTATTGTGTTTACTCTGCCACAAAAGCGTAATCATTTGCCTTTGTGCTTATTCATCGCCATTATCTTTTCCTTGTGGAGTTGTATTTTTTGCATAAAGAAAAGAATTTATTTCATTTTAGTGGTGGAAAAAATGTCTGTGTGGGTTAATTTGCAGGTATGTTGATCAATTCTCAAGGTGTCTCTACGTTGAATACAAGAAAAGTGGGATAGATGTGCAGTGTCAGGTACTATTTTCTATGTTTCAATTATTAATTGATTTGGCTAGCAAGTTTAAGAGTTCCTATATTCTGAACATTTATAGTATGAGTTTTCTGCAAGAGCAATTAATCTTCACTGTTTATATGACGGTGTGTTTAGCAGAAGCTTGCTAGTCAAGTAAACTTCAAATGACTCTTTTTAAAAGGCATTCTCGTTACTGACTTATAGCCTAATCATTGTTTCAATTCAACAATGCCTTGTTGTTCCCAACGAACAGCTCTTCATGCATAGTTAATTAGCTTCTAAATTTGTGTTCAGGTTAGCCCAAGCAATCATGATGTAAGATCTATACACAGAAGCCTATATGCTGACTTACATCAATCATATTGAGCATGAATGAGCTTGGTATATAGTAGACTGTCTATACTTGCTTTGGCTTGGATTTGTGATGCTCATCCGAAAGATTTCCCGGATGCAGGTTCCATTTTATGTGGCAACCAAGATGGCATCAATCAAGAGATCTTCATTCTTTGCCCCGTCAAGCGACAGCTACGCACGTGCTGCTATTCGATGGATAGGTTATGAACCTCTTTGCACACCCTACTGGCCTCATTCCCTCCTCTGGGGCTTTATGTACTTGCTGCCGGATAGCCTAATCAATGCACGGCTTATGCAGCTTTTCCTCAGAATCAGAAAGAAGGGGCAGCTCAAAGACGCGAGGAAGCAGCAATAAACAGTCGTCTGCTGATGTTATTTGGTTGAGAAATTGGCTAGGAAGCACAAGTTACTTGCTTGGAATTTGTCTTTTCAATTGTGCAACAACATAGCTTATAACTCATAAGAAAGCACTTTTAATGCTTTTGACTGACTCAAAAACTACTCTTTATTTTTTTTTTAAATATATATTTTACATAGTTTATTTCCACTGAACTTGTATTATTTAAAATACTCTTTAAACTTATCGTATTATAAGATAAACTAGAGTACAAGTGAATGAAGTGACAAATCTGTCACATATTCACATTAATAATAAAATAAAATTTATATAGGAGGGGTTATTCCAATTTAAAATTTTGGCACTAATTTTAAGTCATTAAATTCTTGTAATTTAATGGTGGATATCAAATTTGGATCGTGTCATATTAATATTTTTATTTTTAGGTATAGCTTAAAATCAATAAATCTTGCCGTGGGCCTGGGCAATCTAATAGAAGCCCAAGGTCAGGACATACCCGACCCGAATCCGAGCTGGAAACATATAATGAACCTATCGCGGTGCCTCGAGTCCGCACCGCTGCCTAGAAAATGATGCGTGTGTACATGCTGCCATAGAAATAAATAAACCCTCTACGAGAAGCAAAGACCCGGAGAAAGAGAAGCGCTTCCCGCCAGTCGACGTGTTCATCAGCTCATAATTATACTCTATTACTACTGCTGCCTCTATCAATGGAGAAATCGAGTTCTGCTTTGGATGACGGCTGTACGTCTTCGTACCACACGGTGTTTATTGACACCAGCCTCGATACTCACCTGGCTCTCATCGTCTCTGATTCTGACACCGTCTCTGATCTCAAAAGTATATATTTCCATTTATTCTTTCCATTTTCCAACTACATTTCCTTTATTGTTGCTTTACTCTAGTACATTTTTTTATGATTCTCAACTTTTTTTTTTTAAATGTTTCGGTTTATTTTGATTTTTACAACTACACTTGCGAGTATGCTGTAGACAGGCAGCTCAATCTCAATGGACCAATAATAATAATAATAATAATTCATGCAAATTTGAAGATGTTCAGCTGATGATGTTATTGTTGTTGATGATTTATAACTCTTAATATTCACCGGTAAATTTCTATTTTGAATGACTGTTGATGTTGCTGATGCGCAGAGAAAATAATGGACGAACACCCATTGTGCTTTCCTGAGATTGGGGGGATAAATATTCATGCTCTAAAGGTATGCTGCTCTATCTTGGTATTACTGTATCTTTTGTTAATTATAATTTATTGATGGGGTTTTATCAATTTGGCAGGTGAAACGTAGAGGACATTTTTACCATCTTTCGGATTCCATGTTCGTGAGAAGTGCATTCCATGGTGTGAGCAAAAGTTGGTTTCTTTCAGTTGAAGCTTCAAATGTCGGGGAGCAAAGTGATTGCCAGCATTTGGGAGTAGCCCGTTTTGGCATAATGAATAAGCCTTCAGCTGATGGGTTGAATCTTCTGCCTAATGGTCCGGCTACAAAGTTATCCAATATTGATGATTCATCTTTACCACAAGTTCAGAGACACCAGATTGCAGGACTGAATCCTGCTGCTGACCATAGTGCTCACAATAATTGCGACAGATTGTCTCTTGAAACAAACCATAGGTCAGATACTGAGTTACAGGAGAATCATGATTTAAATATCAAGGAATATGAAGATCCCGTAAGACATACTGAATATAAGGAAGACAGCTCCAGGAATGTGACTGGTGATGCTCAAGCCAATGTATCACTGGAAGGATCTCTGAAACATGGATCTGTTTCAAAGAAAAGACGTGTATCACTGGAAGGATCTGCCGCAAAGAAAAGAAGTAAAAGTAAAAAGAGGAGGGAAGATGAAGTACACAACCATGCTTTGAAACAAGACGTTGCTTCAGCTTCCGTTTCTGATAAGGATGCATCACAGCAGGACCATGTGGTCCTGGATAATTCTTTACTCAATCAAGGAGTTAGAGTAGTTACTCACAAGATGGAATCTGGAAGCAAAGATATTCCAGGCAGTGAAATGCAGATGGTTGAAGTTCTTGGAGAGGGAACTGCAGTTCCAGGAAAACATATTGAGGATAAAAAACGTACCTTTGAGAGTGCAGTACTCAAGGATCAGCATGATAAATCAATGGAAGAAGCTTCCCCTGGTACTGGTGTGAAGAAAAATGAGATGACTCTGAGGAAAGATGACAATGAAAATTCTTTCGAAGATGGCAGAATTCTTATATGTGATTCTACCAAAGAAACCTCTGATCCTGGGATAATTTCTCAGCGTTCTTTAGGGGACAAACAGAAAGGCTCGAGTGCTAACTTGGACCATGTATCTACCAAAATTTTGAAGGCTGAACATTCGTTGACAACCAATTCACGCAATGGAACGAAGAAAAGAAAAAGGAAATCATCCAAATCTGTTAATCAAGTTGTAGCCACAGTTCCTAATTTTGCAGAAGAAGATAGAGGGGAGAGCTCTCTGGACACAGTGGGAGTTGATAAGAATTTGGAAAGAGAACCTGATGCAGCTGTTGTTCCTGGCCAAAATGTCCAAGATGCAATGGCTTCTGAACCTAGTTCCATCTCCATGAAGGAACATCCGCAAGTTCCTGTACAAGAAGAGGGAGAACACAATAAAGGTACCAGTTCATTTGGTATGTTTCTTGTCCTGTTTCAACATGTAATTTTCCGTAGTTTTGCTGCCATTATATTCAAATTTTCACTTAAGATTCACTCTTCCACTTAACTTGATAAAAGAAGTTACCATTGCTGATATTAGCACTGCTTTTTTTTTCCTTTTTGGGTAGATGATGATGTGCCTACTACTGATGCTGTAATTGATAAAAACAAAAGCAATTCAACTGAAGTAGCAGCTGTATCTGCAGTAGAAAGAGTGAGAGTTTCAGAGGATAATCATGCCATTACCACAGAAGGCAACCATCCCCTTTCTGTTCAAGAGGTCAATAATCACAATAAGGATGGGGTTTCCAGAAAAGAGAATGTCATTGTTAACGATGCTCAGAAACTTGGAAATCAGCAGATTCCTAGTGTTGCAGAAGAAAGAGAATTGTCCCAAAATAATGATCCAAATGCTATGCCATCAGCAAAGTTCACCGTCTTTAATAGGGATGACATCAACATGAACTCCAAAGAGATAGTCACTACCGGTCTTGGCGATGCTAATGGAAATGTGGTACCTGGGAAATCTTCGAAGAAAAGAAAGAAGTCCAAAAAAGCTCTGGACGCTGTTGCATCAAGTACAGGGCACACGACAAATGCTGTAGTTGGAATTTCTTCATCTGAGCCACATGAGCCTGCATATCAAGATCGTTCAAGTGATATATTTAGAAATGAGGAAAGAATTTTGTCCCCAGTTGTGGGGAAAGAAGAATCAAAAACAACTGTGAATGCTACTGAAAGGGAAACTGATAATGTAATTCAAAATGTGCTAGAGTCCTTGCAGGATATCAGCAAAAAATCAGTGGATGTAGAAAATAGGGATGGGAAATCGAGAAAGAAAACTAAGAGAAAAAGGAATTCTACTGCTGAGAACCTCCCAGAATTACAGACGGAAGATAACGATGTCAATTGTAAGAATACCACACCAGCAATTATTGATATGGAGGTAGAGTTGGAAGAATCATCTAAATTGAAAGAGAAGACAAAGTTGGTGAAGAAGAGTCCTGAGCATCAGTTAAATGGATCAAATTGGGAACCCAAGAAGAAGACTGCAGTTGAAATGGATCCTGAAGGCATTAATGAGGGAAAGTCTTTTCAAGATTTAAATAATGTCCTTAAAAGTGGCTCTACAGATGAAGCTAATAGTCATGTGGAAGTATCCTATGAAAGTGATAGGACAATTGTTAATGATAATTTTGTGCCCAGCCAACAGCAGCATGAAATTGATTTACGGAGTTCACTGAAGTTGAATCAAAACCAAGGGGATGGAGGGGAAGCTCAGCTTCTAGCTAAAAGAAAGCTTCCAAAAGTTTCTGGAATTGGAGCTAAAGCTCTACAGCCTGATGTAGTTGATCGAAAACCTGAGGAGCCTACAAGGGCCTATGCTGTCACTGCTTCTGGGATGCTTACTCATTCAAAAAAAAGAGGGAAAGCTGTTGCCTCATCAAGCACCAGCTTGGGAAGTTCTAAGAGCTCACTCCCCAGAAGTGAAAGGGGTAATGGGCATCAATCACGTGTGGAGAAGAGAATAGTTTCCAGGAATAATGCCAATGGGTCAGTTGTGAATTGCTCTAAACCCGAGAAAAGCTTGTTAGCTAAATCAGGCACAATTTTTGAGGATGACACTGATGGCAGTTCTGATGATGAAGATGGAGTAGACAACTCAGATGGCAGCACCAAAGCTCCGTCAGATAATTCCTTGTCATCTAACTACTCGGATGGGGTTAGCACAGCTAAACAAAATGGTAATTTAAATTCTCTTACTTTTATTATTATTATGTTTATTAGTACCTACTGAACTCAATTAGTTATGTACCGAGTTATGGCTAATTGTGTGTTTGTCCTGTTTTCCTTAATTATAAGCTAAATAAATTAGCATGTCTTGAAACCATTCAGGTCTTGTTTAATAGACTAAAATCTCACTTCTATTTATTGATGATTTCAAATTGTCCCTACTCTAAGTGATATACATACACACACCCACACACACATGTTAAGTTGTTCACTTGTTCTCTTGGTTGGCTAGCGCCTAATCAATTTTGCACACTTTCAGTAAAATTTAGAAGGAAGGTAGACTGATGTTTTGTAAATTTCCTGCTATTATTACCGTTCACTACTATTAGATTTCCATAAACCTTTGACATGTACAAATTAAAAGAGAAAAGTTTTAGAATATGATTTTTTTTGTATTCATTTATTCATTATTAATTTCTTTTGCTAATAACTGTGGTCTAAGCTTGTAGGTTTTAATGTTCTCAATTCTATAATTTGTGCAGGATCTGTCAGCTCACAAAGAATGGATAGTGCAAGAAGAAACATCATAAAACCAAAGTAAGTCTAATTTTTTTCATTGTCCGATATAGATCTTCTAGTTTGTTCTCTAGTGCTAAAGTTGGCAAAATTTAAATGCAAGTGTAAGTAACCTCTTGTCACTTAAAAGTCTGCGTCCTTGTGGACTTCTTTAGAGTGATAATAAGTTAGCATTTTCAAAATTCTTCAAATTCAAAATTTTGGTAATTTATCTTGCATATGCTTGAAATGTGGCACATGTGTCTTTCTTTATGACAATGGAGTAAGTTGATTCCTCTTTGCTGTTGTTGCCAAATATGTTTTAGGCTAGGATCACAGATGATTTTGTAAAGACTCATATAAATTAATATACTGTTCTGACTTTCCAGGCATGTTATTAGTCCAAAATTTCGTGGTTGTATTTAATCACATTTTGGAGAGGTCTAGAAAAGTGGGGAAATAGAAAAAAGAATGTCATTTTCAATCTTAGGGCTCAAGTTTTCTTGTTAGTGTTTTTTTTTTCTTTTGGGGGGAGGGAGGGGGTGAGGGAATTGATTTCCAAAATCTGTCTTTGGGTTTGTGCATTTGTGGCATCTTCAGCTCTAACCCTGTGTTGGTTTTTCTCGAGCAGCTCGGGTGTGAAATTGGATAAAATTATGAGAAGATCAGACAACTACAAGGCATCGAAGCTAGCAGCTTCTCAGTTACAACTTGAGGCCACCGAAAGCCAGCCTGTTGAATTTGTTCCAGACAGCCAGGCAAACCCCTAGTCGCGTTGCTTGCTCTTTTACACTCCTCCAAGGAGGTATCTCTTTTGTTGGTTGTTTAAACCTGTACGAAAAAGTCGATGTTAAAATTGAGGCATGTTCTTGATCATTAAGCTTTGGAAAGCTTTATGAAGTTTTTCTCAAAATCAGTAAATGGGATTTATGCTCCCGTGAAATTTTGGAATTGCTGCGCTTTGTATGTGGCTGAACGAAAACTTTTAAAATACATCAAATATACCACGTCAATCGTATAATAAGCTAATGATATTATGATATGTGTGTACACGTCACATATGCATTGATTAATTGTATTACTTCTGGTGTAGTCCAGAATTTCTCTTGTCTGAACGTACATAGTACTTAGGTCGAGTGATGGAGTAAGAAAATCACAGCATAATATCTAAGTTGGCACATCTAAGTTTTATGTATTATATAAATTTATAACAAAGTGCTTGGATATTTATTTGTCGGTAAGAACTCGCACATGGACGTGTCTCTCACAAGTCATAATAAAATCGTTTCTTGCCTTAAAAGTTTCTCGTTTCTTCAGGTTCTTTATGGTCAATCTTCGTGCTTAAAAACGTGCAATGAAGAATGTTTTGCTTCACCGGCAAGCGAATCCCACAAATTTAGTTAGAGTAATTACATTACGAATAATATATATAGCATAGTTTTCAGTCCTTCCCCTCTCAAAAATGGGAAGTCTGATGCAAATGGAAGCGCCTGCCCTGCCCGACACCTTAAAAAAATATATTACAGTATTGAAATTTCGAGGCTTCAGAAACAAGTAGATGATTCCTCGCCAATGGCGTGGCTGGATTCTGGGCTGTTTTGTCACATTCATCTTTAAGTAGTTGAACAAAATCCTCCACCTTTATTGATTTCCGTTTATTGAAGACCATGCATAATATAATTTGTGTAGTTGCTTTGTCCCCTAAAGACTGGGCCACTAGCCAGTTCATTTCTCATTTCTCTTCTCCTGTTGAGCAACCTTTATTCTCATCTATTTTACGTTAATTAATATTGCTTTTATTATAATCTCATTATAGATGATGACGTCCGCCGTGGTTGATGCTGATGCTCGTGATTCGAATGCTATCGCATTCATATACACAAGCATATTCCCGTTTCCATTAACAAGAACCATTTCAGCTAAATGTAGGATTATTGATAATTTTATAGAAAATTAAAAAAAAAATAAAAAACAAAAACGGTCGATATGTTTGATAGCAAAGTTCATTATTTAATCCATCGATTTAACGTGCAGCAAACGGTAACATCAACTATATTCCGTAGAGTAAATCGAAAACAAAAAAAAATGGAATCGGCAATCTACGATGATTCTAAAATAAACAACACAACACTAACAGAAAAGAAACCAAAAAACAATCACGACCGTTGGATCGCATTAGGAGATTGAGCATTTTTTCTAAACACAACCTCAGTATCCAACCCGAACCCGTCAACTTTCCTCACGCGAACCATCTCCGATCTCTTAAACAGCTTCACCAACGGCTTCACACTGAAGAGATCGTTAGCCGAGTACTTATCAGCCCGTCTAGATAGCGCGACATGCAGAACACAAATCCCACCTGGCTTCAACGTCCGTTCGATCTCGAGGACAAACTTATCCGGATAAAGTGCATGATCAAACACGTTGGAGAATTCGAAGTCAAAAGTCTCGTCGTCAAAGGGCTGGTGGTGAAAGTCGCCCTTTATGACCAGCGGCGGATACGGCACCAGATCGATACCCACGGAATCCGGAACCCCCACACGCTTCAAGGCTTCAACTTCTTGTCCCACGCGCGCGCCGATGCAGAGAGCTTTTGATTCGTTTGAAAGGAGTTTTTTCCGCTTCAGGTCGTCGAAGAAATTCGCAAAGACTTGGATTTTACGGTCCCAGTCACGAGTGGTCCATATGGTTCGGAGTTTAGGGTTTAGGGTTTTGTTGAGTTGACGCTGAATGTAAGCATCGTAGGATGAGTATCCGGGTCGGATTCTGAGGTCTTCGGACTCTGTTAGGGCAACGTTCTGCGGTAGTGGCGGTGGGTGGACGGCGGCTTTGAGAGAAAAGAGAAGGAGGAGGAGGAGGAGAGGGAGAGAGAGGAAGATGGAGATTAGAAAGTATTTGAAAATGGGTGATTTTGACCGTATTGCTTTCATTTTACAACTATAATATATCTAAGAGTTTGCATGGACTCCTTTTGTCTGCGTTTTTTCACTCGTTGATGCGTGTTTCTTGGGTCGTGGGTGAGAGATATGTGGAGGGAAAATTGGTTGAAAACAGATTTCGGGGAACCAACCAGAAGACGACAGGTGTACAGGAAGCGCGCGGGTACCAGTCAATGTGGCGTTCCTTCTCTGGCCGTCTGTACGCAAGCCACCTTTCGCCCCTTTGCTGTTGCCGTTTTAATTAACCCGGAGGATGATCTACTTTAATATTTAAACAGTGCAAGCAGCAGTCGAAGGGGATTTGTCTTTTGCTTACGGAGGTTGGTTTTAACAGTTTTTAAACTTTTTACTTCCCTATTTCAGTGGCCATCTAATTGCAATTATTTTTATTTTTAGAGTAGCCTCACATCTACATTTTGTATCTCAATTAATAATGTAGTGCGTGCTGTTTATTGATAAGTAACATCATAATAATAAATAAATAAAGTCCACGGCACTTAACATGCGACGAGACTTTTTATTGGCGACAGGTCATTTGTAGTATAAATTATGTAAAGATAGTTTTTACTGTTATGCATCTGGATTAGAGAAAAGCTCCATTTATTTTATCTTTAATTTTGATTATCTCTAAAAATTTTATCTCAATCATCGCACCGAGAGAAGAAAAAGGAAAGCGAGGTTTTTCTTTGTTTAATTTACCCCATGCACCGGATTTTGTATTGATTTGCTTGGTTGGTGGGGGGGCGGCCAGAGGATAAAATCTCGAAAGAGCATCTTTTTTGAATATTATATGCTTTCTTTCAAGAATTTTATTTTTTATATGCTTATAGATGATAATTTAATTCTGAAAAATAAAAAAGAAAGAAACACGGTTGGTGTGTGACATCTTTCATTAATTTTGTAATAGAAAGTCAAAACATGAAGACGATAAGTACTAATAGTGGCCCCCAGGGCCACTGCTGCCTTTGATTGAAAGCAAAAGATGCAAATGCCAAATAGAAAAGCCTTAATTGGCCGAATGACCTCGAGGTTCAGGAATTATGACGTGCCTCGATGAGTATGAATGTATGATGATGTTCTAGGGCGGCATTTGCGCCCGCATGATTGAGACTTTTATATACAAAGTAATCTCAATTAGTTCTTAAAATCATTGATTTTAAGAAACATAAATAAATATGAATATGAATTTCTTAATGTAATATATTATTAATTAATTTTTACTATACTAATGATATGTTATATTATTTTTGAGTTTAAAAATATAAATATAATATCTATGGACATTCGTGTGTATAATCATTGTTATGTGTGAATGCTCAAGTCTTTTAAAAGATAAATTTGTTGTATATATTATAAAATGTATTAGTTAATTAAAAAAAATAAAAAATATATATCAATACATCATGTGGTGTATAGAAATGAACCATCCACACTAAAAAAATCAGTCGCGAATATCCATTCATATCTATATCTAGCATTTTAAAACTGAACATGAAGATGAATGTATACATAATGGATTAACCACACGGAGTCCTCGTCACCGGGATTTTTTTACGTTTTTATCCTCGGTTTGTGACACTCGCGCGGTTGAGGGCAGTTGGACTTTTGGCATCATCTCCATTGGTAGGCGTGTTCACATTAGCTATAGCCCTAAACGAATTAGCTTCTCTCTTAGCTCCTCTTTAATTTAATTTGAAGTAGGTCGTTCTTTTTGTTTGATTGATGGTCCAAAATCCAAATCGGTTGTTTAATTCCTGTGTGACTAGCCCTCTGTTTCCCTCTTCGTTTTCCGTTAATAAAATTGATAGCGGTTATCATTTCCTTCGCCAAAAGGGAGAATAAAATAAATTGCTAATGGTTATTCGGCATCTGTTAATCAAATTAAATAATTTCTTATACCGTGGTCTAACTCTAGTACTCTACCCAGTTTTTTATTATTATTTTTTTAATGAAAAAAAAAAGCCACTACACGTACAACAACAGTTCGTAATTACATTGGGCTGTGTATATTACACATACACAAATCAAATTCTACCAGCAGGTTGTGTCGCGCAGCCGAAACCATATTCACTTCTGACCCCATAATTACACTTTAATCAACCCGGTTAAAAAGAAAATTGTTCCAAGACCCAAAAACCGAAAAAAAAAAAAGGTAGTTCATTGACAACGTTACGTGCAATTACAAGCAAAATTCATTGCGTTACACCTATTCCAACAGAATCAATCTCTCACTCGGACCTCATCCTGTTGATTTGGTTCAGAGCCGGTTGCAAAATGTTGAAAAGCACCCAGAGAATAGCAGGAGTAACAACAATGAGCAGAAGCTGGCCCCTGTTGTCGCTAGCGGCTTCAGCAAGCGTGGCAACTTCAGTAGCCGCAGCTGATGCATGGGGTGGCATAGACATGAGCCCTGCTGCAGCCAACCCACCAAGCCCAAGCCCAAGCCCAATGATCACACCCTTGGTGCTGCGCATGCGGCTGATTTGGTTAAGTGCTGGCTGCAGGATGTTGAACAGCACCCAAGCTATGGCTGGGATGATCGGGAGCAATAGTGCTAACCCACGGTTGTCACCATCCGCTATTTCTGCGATTTGTTGTGCAGCAAAAGCAGCATCACATGAGCTCAGGGTTGAGAAGATTGCTCCAGCAATGGCGGTGCCGGCTGCTAGTGATGATGATTCGGTTGGTTTTGATGAGACGGTGAGGCCTTTTGGGAGGTTCTGTATGGAGAGAAGGGAAGTGGGTTTCGTGGCTCCAGGCTTGATGTTGTTTTTGGGGGAGCTGATGCTCAAGCACTTGGCATTGAGCACAGCCATTGTAGCCATTGCTGCTGCCATTGATGTTGATGCTTGATGATTCTTGGTTTAAGGCCTAGTGTTCGATTATCTAAGCAAGATTGTCAGTAGAGGCTTTGTGATTGCTCTCTATAGGAAAGAAATGGAAATGTGGAATGGACTTGTGTGGCTGGTTTGAGAATTGAGATTGAGATGGCAAAGTGGGAATTGAAGATTTGATGGCAGGTGCGGCAAAATCTGAACCAATGGCCTTATGTTTTTTAGATTCTTCTCTTATCCAAAAGGGTGTGATTGCTGGGATTTGGACCTCATGGGTCATGCCCATGCCCCACTCTCACTTCTTATCCCTTCTTGTTAACGTCATCTTTTGTAATTTAACTGCTTAATTGAGATCCATGGATTAATTCATACACGAGGAAACATAGCCTGGGAAAAGAAAGTTGAGGGACCGGCTAATTACGCCACACTTGAAAGCCCATAAACAAGTCAAATTGGGCTGTACCCAAGTTATACAAACAAATCCAATGAAAACGGATGGTTATCTCAATCAATTGGACAGGCTGCTGCCATTTTTTGGGCTTGCAGTTAATAACCCAAAACGGAGATACATGCATTTGTTTGTATGTGTGTTATGATTTTAGATTTTACATACAGAATCAATTGATATGATATTATTAGCTCTTTGACATTTATTTTCTCGTCTGAAAATTGTTACAGTGACGAGAAGAGTCAAAGACTGCAACGTTTGTTAATTAAAGACCTTCATTGATCACATGGCAAATTTAGATATTTATTCCACCATCACTTGTCTTTTATTAGTTTATTAATTTTTACCCTATCCTTTCGATATCCCAGAAAAATTGGCGTCATCACTTCACCCAAGTAGGTGTCTCTGCATGTTCTTCAACTAATAAAAGCCCTAATCAAACCATATTCTAGGGTTGTACGAAGCCCCAAAAAAAAAATTTAATTCAATTATGGCTACTTCCTTCTCAATTCATCAAAATCTTATACTCTCCCCGTTTCCGCAACGAACCGATATTCAAACCCCTCTGTTTACTCGAACTCACTTTGGTCAAAAACCTTTCCTACGCGGGTCAATTTGTGTCGCCAAGTTCGGACTCAGACCCGACCCGAATTCTGCGGATGGTGTTAAGGAACTGCTTGGCGTAGCTGAGAGGTTGCTTTTTACTCTAGCAGATGCTGCTGTGTCTTCTTCCGACGCAGTAACCACTACCAAACAGAACTCTGATTGGCTTTCTGGTATCACTAATGTAATGGAGACTGTCTTGAAGGTATCATAATGACGACTAATCAATTTTACTTTGACTTGTTTAACGAATTGATCTTTTTTATTTTTTATTAATTGGGTAACTGTAAATTTAATCTTAATTTTGTGTTTTTTGTTCTTGACTTTGATTTCAGGTTTTAAAAGATGGGATGTCTACTTTACATGTACCTTATGCTTATGGCTTTGCTATTATACTTCTCACCGTAATTGTTAAAGCTGCTACTTTCCCTTTGACTAAGAAACAGGTTAGTTAGTTATTTCGGTTAAGCAGCTTTCCCTTTGACTAAGAAACAGGTTAGTTAGTTATTTCGGTTAAGTTTCTGTTAAAGATTTGTTTTCTTGCTTTGTATATGTAGTCATTTAATTTGCTGTTCACAGGTTGAATCCTCTATGGCTATGCGGTCTTTGGCGCCTCAAGTCAAGGCTATTCAGGAAAGATATGCTGGGGATCAGGTCAAATTTTGTTCTTTCTCGTCTTGTGCGTGTGTGTGTGTTTCATTTGGTCCAAAGAATTTTTAATGTTTTTCTCGTTGCATTGGTTGTTTTACATACCATACAGCCAAAAATGTTTTTGAATAATGTGCTGTTTTCATCTTATTGAGTAACTTGGAAATTTCAATTACTCACAGGAGAGAATTCAACTCGAAACTGCTCGGTTGTATAAATTAGCTGGCATAAATCCTCTAGCAGGTACTTATATTACAGCAAGCTTTTGTTTACAATCAGAAAGGGATATTCATTGCTTATCTGTTTACTTTCCAGAATCTCTTATTATACTACAACTCCGGTCGCTTCATTGCTTACATTAATTAATACACTGCTTTTTTTGTGTTTTTCTTTTTTCCCTATTTGCCAGGATGTCTGCCTACTCTTGCAACAATACCAGTATGGATTGGCTTATATAGAGCCCTTTCAAATGTGGCAGATGAGGTAGCTTGCTGATTGTTTTTTATAGCCTGTTCTTGCATTCTTTTCCCCCTTATTCAATTAACTCATGTGTCTAATCGAACATCGCATTAAACATTAAGGGACTTCTTACAGAAGGCTTCTTTTGGATACCGTCCTTAGCTGGTCCAACTACAATTGCTGCTCGACAAAATGGCAGTGGCATCTCTTGGCTTTTCCCTTTTGTAGTAAGTATTGAGTATTATCTTGCCCAAAGTCTTACTCTTGTTTTGCTGAAGTGATGTTGCTGTTTGCTTCCAAATGTATTAGGATACCTCCCACGGTGGGGCAGGGGGGTGGGGGGAGGTATTTGGATACTATTTTTAGTCCGAATTTAAAATTCAGAAATTGCAATTAATTTCTTCTAGAGTTAGATAGTTGCATAATTGATATTGTTGCTTCCGTTTTTTATGTTAGTAGACTTGTCTTATTCATTATATGAACTGTTTTAACAGGATGGCCAACCTCCCCTTGGATGGTCAGATACCATGGCATACCTTGTCCTGCCTGTGCTACTGGTTGTTTCACAATATATCTCTGTCAAGATAATCCAGTCGTCTCAGGTCAGTTATTTTCTTGGTTTAAATTATTTGCTCACATGTGAACTTGAGTATCTCGATCAACTCTTAACATAGACTGAGTTGACCTAGGAAGTAATTATTTATCTTTCTTTCTTGCCTTCCATCCAAATAAGACTGTGAACCTATTCAGACGTCTTACAACTCATCAAGCTTAAAAATTCCAGACATCTTATAGCCATCAGTCTTTGGGTCAAAACTTTTCTGAACTACTTCAGACAACTCTATCATATAATTCCAAATTGATGCTATGTCCTCTCTGGGGAAAATATTGAATCAAAAATTTCAAAAATATATTCTTATTATGCACTCTAAAATGATGGTAAGAAGAGTCTGAGCAACATTAGTGGTAGTGTGACTTGTGTAAGGGGACTCCCTTGTTAGCTTTCCTTTGTGGAGATCTCTAACTGTTGGATCATGATGAGTTTTGTTTGATGTGCTCTATATTTTAGTTTACACTTCAAAAAGAACTTGGAGAAGTTAGCAAATCTTTTCTCCCTTTGTATTCTGTTTCTAGGATCCACAATGATCAAATTGAGATATTAAATATCTAAGCAGGCATATAAATGCTTCTTTTTTATTTGATTACATGTTAATGTGAAAACCTGTCATGTATCCATCAGTTAACATTTCTTCTTGCTTGCAGAATAATGATCCAAACATGAAGAGTTCTCAAGCTCTAACAAACTTCCTCCCATTAATGATTGGTTATTTTGCTCTTTCTGTTCCTTCTGGTCTTAGCCTTTATTGGTGAGTAGACTTAAATTGTTTTATTTCATGAGGACATGTAATTTGGAACCTTTTGTGCTAATATCCGCCTATGGTTTCTTACATCTTAATCTTTTATTCAGGTTCACAAATAACCTGTTGAGTACAGCTCAACAAGTATGGCTTCAGAAATTTGGGGGTGCAAAGGATCCCATGAAGCAATTTAGTGATATAATTAAAGATGAACGACCTGATATTCAGAAATCTGTACCTGGATTAAGTTCCATGAAGAAGGAAGCCAGACAAGCAGAGAAGTTGACTACAGAAGGACCACGTCCTGGTGAAAGGTTAATTGTTTGTATATCTGATTTCACAGTGTTTTTGGTGTTTTTCTGGCTGTTCGTGGTTTTAATATGTTGATATGCTTCAGATTTAAGCAGATAAAGGAGCAAGAGGCAAGAAGAAGACAGCAAAGGGAGGAAGAAAAGAGAAAAGCTGCAGAGGCAGCTGCTAAAGGAAATCAAACAATCAATGGGGAACAAGAGAGAGAAGCAAGCATCCTTGGGAGCGCAAAAGGAGTTCGGACAGACTTACTAGATAAAGATAATGGAAATTTTCCATCTGTAACAGGTGATAATGCCTCTAATATTGGAGTCACCATCAATGGTAACAGCTCCAGTCATGAGTTTAAGGAAGACAAAGATACAATCTCGGTATTTAGGTCAGGGGATAATGAAGTTTCTGCCAACTCTGAGGTTGATGGAAGGAATGAGCAACAATCACAAGAGAATTTAGGAAAGGTATCTCTGAAATCTGCCTTAATACAATTTACTTGCTGATTAATTGGTGAACTTAGATCGGGTGATGCTTGACCATGCTGCATTTCTGTCACTATCTTGGCTCTTGCCTGATTATGTTTTGTTGGTTATTTTTTTGATAATGTATTCTCTTGACCTGCCATCTCCCTCACTCTGAATGAGATGCATTTTATGGACAAAGAGTTGCGGCCTTATACTGATTTCTGATCTTGCCATTGTTGGGTTCTCAATATTTCAGGAAGGACTTGAAGTACACGCACGTTCAGCTACTACAGATGACAAACTTTCTGAAGAAGAAACACATGAAGCTAGGAGGCAGCAATGAACACACAGCATAGTCACCATTTTTATCTGTATCTCAACGTCAATGTAGAAGAATGGCGGCCTGGTCTGGTCATTTCCCTGTTAAGCTGGATGTTAGGCTACTGGCAGCTTGAAAACAGTAGCCCGTCCACTTGGTGGCACCCACCGAAACACATTGGTGTATTTCTTGTTTGATGACCTCGAGAAAGGGCTCTGGTGGTTAACTGGGTGTATAATATTTGCCGCGCAGACGCTTTGTGGCATCAATGGGAAGGATTTTAGCATGAGCAAGTTAAAAGCTGAGATGTGAAAGTGGTTATCATTCTCTGTAGAAGCACAGTTCTTTTTTTTTTTTTCTCAAAAATCTAATTAATAAACATTGCAAATCATGTGATACGAAGCAGTAGAAGCCGTTATCTCCGTTTTCGAAATCACAGGCAAATTTAGGTTCTTTGATATTATAGTTTTTAAGTGATGTAAAAAAAATTATAATTATAAAATAAAAGTTGATAAAATATAATTTATGTAATTTTTATAAAAATAATAAAGATATTATAAATTTTTTATTATATAAATATAATATTAAATTAATTTAATTTTTAAGTTGAAATAGTTAGTGTTCGTTAATTATTTTAGTATTGTAATTTATAATTTTTTCAGTGATGGTTACCCAGGTTTAATATCGAATTGGGTCTTAGAAAACCGGTGCGCCCCCCGACTATCCAGTCGTAGGCTTAACACGTTTGTTCAGTCTAAGTTTATAATATTGTGATGCAGCAAACGGTAACGAAAGCTAATTGCCTTGGCGTGTACGGAGCAAGTTATTCCACATATTCTTAATTAATTTAATATAACATAAAGTTACAGGCGTGACAAGAAAAGTCTAAGAGTTAATTAATTCTTTGAATCCAATAAGGGTTATTAAACCAATCATTAACTTCTTCCCTGGCCTTCGAATTCGAAATTATTGGCTGCAAGTAAATGGCAGTCCTTGAGCATTTTGACCCATACGAGAAGCAATGCATGCCCCCAACATTTTTGCCTAGTAACCAACAAGGCAATCCAGGTTTGTTCATTCCAAATAGACCACAGAATCCTGGGAAGCTGCAAATGAGTCACAATCTTGAGACAAGAAGCATTCAGTTTCAGAGCCTGAATCATGCCTGCCCTTTTTTCACTTTCACGGAGTGATGAATTTGTGTTGTCCCCTGCTTTGATTAATTATGCCATGTTTACTTTAAACAGTATCATTACGTGCACGTATATGCATACAAGTTTTATATTGACACCTCTTCAAATGGATGCTTTGTCCGCAATTATGCAGCACGCATTGCATAAAAGCTTAATCCTCAGCCAGAGTTGAAGTGTCTGGTTTCTTTTACCCGCTGGCGCACATGCTTGTGAAGTATGCTGCAAGCAATAATGCAGCCATTGTCACTACTTTTACGCTGATTAAAATTCTCAGTGGGCAGCAACATTGGACGTTAAAGAGGTGAAAATTTGAATCCTGTCGGTAACAAAATCTTAAATTCTACTGTTTCAAATAGAAATTCTGTTCCCAAATGGAACCAATCTATAATAATCTTGCCGAAGCATTACTTTTTAATGTTATAATTATACATTTTGAGCTCGCACTTACACCCGAAATCAATGGTCCGTTTTTCGGGTGATTCCAGTTTAACTGTTTGCTTTATGCAAGTGTGGTTTTGAGTCAATATTGCTGGCCCTTTTTTTTTTTTCTTTATGATCGGCTTCTGAAATTTTCGCAAATAATGCATGATGAAGCCGATCAGCAGCTGCGGCCGACCCTCCCTCCACTGCGAGCTAATTATTGGTTGAATGTTCCAAAATAGGATCAGTATTCAACATTAAAAGGGATGCACCAATCATTATGACCCACCTTTTGGCCCATATGTGTTAATAAATTAATATTGGAATTTTATATATATATATATATTTTTTCATTTTTTTTAAAGTAGCAAGAAACTTTGTAATGCCCTTCAGATAGCTATTGAATTGATTAAATATCACCGTTTGGATAAATGTGTTTCTCATGTACTCAATCTACGCTTGTTGAAGGTGAAGTTATAAATAATTTCTTCTCTCGTCTGTCTCCGATTAACGAGGTGATGGTACATACATGCATATAGGTATTGGCAAGAAAATACTGATAGCTTTCGGCTGTAGCTTTAAGATGAGTGATTAATTAAGCACGGATTAGGGATTAAATTAACTACCTGCAACTAAAACTTTATTGGCCAGTCATGTCACTTGAGAATCCTGATTAATTAAAGTTGTTGGCTAACAACATAATTAAAATGGATAAAAATGAAAAATGACATACTTCAGATGGAAGAAAATGGAATCGAATGATACCGAGGTTGGACAGAGGAGAAAGCAATGATTTTAGTTATTTTGGTTATGTATTATATTTATTTATTTTATTTTATTTTGCATGGTAAAATCTGCAGGCTTCTTAGTTTCCTACATGCAAAATTTTACGGCAAGTCAAGAAAATTATTGTGTCCTTTCCTTGCCCGCTCCATGAAAGTTGCATCATTAAGGTTTTGTTTCCTTGACAGCTAATTAGATTTATGCATTTCCCTTTAACAGATGGCAACATTTACCGATTACATGCTAATAAATTTCACAAGCCTGGTTATGAACAGATTATTTACCCCCTATTTTTTTTTTTTTTTTTTTGCCTTCCATTTTGGGTACTAGTGGATCCACTACTCTTCTTCTTCTTCTTCTTCTTCTTCTTCTTCTTCGTCTTTTTAAATTTCTTGATGTTTATGCAATTAGAAAGAATTTTCTTCCCATTCAATTTTTGGTTCATTGGCCTAAAATGAAGAGCATTGAAATTAACATGAAATGAAATGCCTCTTTGTAGAAAGGAACATCCAAGAATATCTAATCTAAGTCACCTTTATTCTTTCCATTTTTAAATCGTTCTTTAATGCTCATCGACCCACCCGATCGCCTTTATCTCCATTCTCCACATTCCTTTTCCCAAGGGAACCCTAATGGCTAATTTTTAATACCGCTTCATCATCCTACCCTATAATCTTAATTTGCTATCGTCAATTCATTTTGCATTGGGCATCTAAACAATACGAACTAATTTTCCTTCGTATAGCAACAATAATCAACTCTCTTGTTTGATTTCAATTAAAGATCCGAAGCAGATCTTTCCTCTTTTCTCCATTACTGGTTGAAGATTTCAATTAATGTTCGATAAACGTTTAGATTATATTATAAATACAATAAAGGACGAATTGTCACCGGCTCGGAGTGACCCTATATATATGTGCTCCATAGTTGGGTCTACCAATCCCATCCCATCCTCCATAACTTTAATTTCTTGGAGAAGATGTGCAACTTGAGCAAAATCCAAGCATGCACACTTCTTTAGGTTACATGTCTAGCATTACACTACAAGTTTGCCGCAAAGTTTGTCCCAACGAAAGCATGAGGGTTTTGCCATACCACACGTTTACATTATGTTAATTACTTTATATGCTTACCAAAAAGAAAAAAGAAGAAAAAGAAGACCGCGTTGATTCTTAATCACACACTTGAGGTGCTCTTTAAACAAATTAAAGAGGTTTGTGTTGCTTTTCTTTTAATATTTTATCTCTGTTCATCTACGAAATAAAAAGGAACTTTCCGTTTTAAGACTTAGAGTCTCATTTTAAATTTGTAGAGACATCGAACTTTAATTTTTTTTTTAAATAATTTTGGTTATAGCATTTTACCTCAAAAAATAACATTTCACTTACCAAATTAAATATCTAAAGGTATCACTTGATTGTACTTCCACTCAAGCACTTATTTGAATAAGAAGTTTACTTCAAACATTTATGTAAACACATTATCAGCTGTTCATCTATTCAATTTCATTTGCAGTTCCACAAGAAAAAAAAAACTTCACACAAATTTTATCTTTTTGTGTCAAAAAATCTCCAAGTATTATGATTGCAATTCGAATTAATGTAATCGATTTTGATATTTGCATTCTACATTTATATTTAAACTGACGTAACATTTATGTATTTAATGATATAATATGAACTTTATTAGTTACAAAATTCATTATTTAATAAATAAGTACACATGTTGTTCGTATACAATTGGAATCCATAGCAATTATTGTTACAATTTTAATCTCTAAAATCTATTATTTAAATACTTTTTTCTATATTGGTTAAACACCGTCTTATTGAATATTAACAATAACAGTTATAACAACATACAAATACATTTATATTTATAATCATATGTAAACAATTAAAAATTATGATATTACATTAAATTCTCTATGAAGTGCATGCCTAAAAAAATAATTAAATATATACAATTAAAACTTATGATATTACATAAAATTTTATATGAAGTGCATATTCAGACAAGTAACTCTCGTAAACAAGAGACATCACTACTCCCTTTGTATTTTGTAAGGGAGAAAATTTTTGTATCATTTTATTCTACAATCATGCTAATTGTAGAGATAAGCCCTCATGGGGTTTCGAACTGTGAGAATTTTGGTTCACTAATTCACCACTCGGCCAAAAACTAAGTGACCCATTTATTTTAAATATTGAATCTTAAATTTAAGAATTTATTTATCTATATTCTCTCATTAAACTCTAAACGTATTTTTCTTCCCTCTAAAACAACCCGATTTACGTCATTCAGGCAACGATTGCAGAATATTAACATCTAATTTCAACTACGTAAATAATCCTTTTTTTTTTCTTTTGGTTTTAAATTGAGCTCTACCAATACAATTGTAACTTAATCCTGTGCTTGTTTGTCGAATCGAAGGAAAATAAATTAATCAAAGTTTCTCTCCAACCATAGTTAATGGTAAGTCAGTTACCATAGTTAAGAGGAAGCTGACGTGTCAATTTTCTCAGACTATAAATACATGTGCAATGTACCAAATTTCACTCTGGTTCACCACCAACGAGACACCTCATCACTTTATTGAACGTCGTATAGATATTGCAGAAGAGAGACACCTCTCACAGCACAAGGGGAAACGCAAAAAGAAAAAAAGAAAAAAAGAACTCATAAGCTTTTTCTACCCATAAGAAATTGAATTTTTTTTCTAATCTTCTATCTGAATTTGTTCATATAACCCGATCAAGAATCCGTTTCTGAAGCCTTTTTGAAACCACCGAGCAAGTTTTGATCAGACACCCAGTTGCTTGCTCTCGAATTTTGATTACAATAGTTCGCTTATTGTTGGTAGACGTAACAATAATTGTGTAATTCTCTTCATTTATTGACAGATGCAGATGGGTTTTTTGCAATCGTGGGACTTTCTTTCATGTAATATTTGTTTTCTGATTGTTCTATTTCGATCTGTAAATGATCATTAATGTACAGATAAAAGATAAAAAGTTGTTGAACATGTGATCATGTCCTGTTTCTGCTTAGATTCTTTTTGCGTTTTTTGGGTTTGATGTGATAAAGTTTACTTGTGTATTGTGATATGGGTTTGTCTCAAAATTGGATTTTTCTTTAATGAGTTTGAATTGAACAAGAGTGTAGATTGTTTTCTCCCCAGTTTTAAATTTGTTGATTTTGCTTGTTTGGTTCATTTTGATCGGGTCAATTTGACTTTTTATTTTTGTTGTGTGTTATAATGAGTTTACGTGAACAGGGGTGTCTCTTTTGATGTGGGAATTCTTTTCTTTCTTTGTTTCTTTTACAAGTAGAATATCCTTTAACAGAAGTCTAGTATTCTTCTCTTCAGAGTTTCCTTATCTTGGTGCCCCTTCAATTTTAAATTCCTCCTTTTGATTCATATTTTGATAATATCTGCCAGTTCTGTAACTCCTTATAAGGTTTCTGGTTTCCTTATTTGTCCTTTGTTTTTTTTTCGGTCCCTCTTCTTTTTAGATGATCTGAATTTGATTCTTTTCACTTTGGCCAGGGCAACTGATTGATCTGATTAAAAAGCTTTTATTTGCTTCATGTTTTACGAGCACATCATTTCATGACATAACGTTTTTTCATCTGTGTTTCTATCTGTAGGTTTGAGACTTGAAGTTTGCTGATCCTTCCGTAATCTAAGGTACGCACTAGTTATATTCTGAATGCTACTTTTGCATCACTGGAGAGAAGTTGTGTAGTGATAATTGTGTCCCTGTTTTTTCTTTATATTTTCCAGCTATTTAGACCTTCTCTTCTGTCAAGCTTGGGCACTGCAAAGTTTAGCAGTGCCCATGGACACTACAACGAGCGGCACTCCAGCTATACAATACCATAACATTCCTGACCAGCCGATTACTGCTATTATTGTCACTCCTGCACCAACATTTCAAAGAAATCAACGCCATTGCTTTGGGGAGTCCTCTCCTGGAGAATTTCCCTTGGCTGCTAGTCCCTCTATTGTTCTTCATGTCCTTACGGCATGTAGTTTAGATCCTCAGGATCTTGCAAAACTAGAGGCAAGTGTTTTTTTTCTTTTATTTTTTTTCGATAATGCAGCTCTTATAAATGTTAGAACTGATAATGCTGCTGATTTGATTTTCAATTGTGTATGTTGCAGGCAACATGCTCATTCTTTAGGCAGCCAGCAAACTTTGCCCCTGACTATCAATTGTCCATATCTGAGCTTGCTGCTCTGGACATGTGCCAAAAGAGAGCTATATTTAAGCCAATGACTGAAGCAGAACGTCAAGATTTGAAGCAAAAATGCGGGGGTTCTTGGAAACTGGTGCTGAGGTTTTTGCTCGCTGGAGAAGCATGTTGCAGGAGGGAGAATTCCCAGGCAATAGCTGGGCCTGGTCATAGTATTGCTGTGACATCAAAGGGAGTAGTTTATTCATTTGGCTCTAACGGCTCTGGGCAGCTTGGACATGGCACCACTGAAGAAGAATGGCGACCCCGGCCTATCAGGTTGCGCACTTTTCACCAATCCTTAGACCTGATATTATAAATGAAAGAAATGGAAAGAGAATTTGTTGGGTAGGGACGTTAATGGAACTCCATTGTATTGCAGATCTCTGCAAGGCATTCGAATCATCCAAGCAGCTGCTGGTGCTGGCCGGACAATGCTGATTAGTGATGCTGGGCAAGTTTATGCCTTCGGCAAGGACTCCTTTGGTGAAGCTGAGTATGGGGTCCAAGGCACTAAGCTTGTCACAAGTCCACAGCTGGTTGAGTCTTTGAAAAATATATTTGTGGTGCAAGCTGCCATTGGAAATTTCTTTACGGCTGTACTGTCAAGGGAAGGCAGGGTTTATACCTTTTCTTGGGGAAATGATACGAAACTCGGTCACCATACTGAGCCTAATGATGTGGAGCCTCATCCTTTGTTGGGGGCACTGGAGAACATACCTGTAGTACAAATTGCAGCTGGATACTGTTACCTTCTTGCTCTGGCTTGTCAACCTAGTGGAATGTGAGTGCCTTCATCTGTTTACCTGAATAAATCATTTAATTAAATAAAACTTCATTCTGCTGTAATCTTTAAATTAGACTGAATTATAGGGTGCATTTAGGGCAGCTGCACTGCCAAGCAGACTCATAGTTGGGATTTTTATAAATGATTCCTGAAGCATTTTCTATGTTTTCTTGAATCATGGTGCTGCACTCAAGCTAAATTGCTTTCATCTCCTTCAAAACTTTTTTGTTTTGTCAACATGCCACTGCTTTTAAAATTTTTTTTTTTTAAATGTCTTGCTTGTATCAGTGTATAACTAACATTTTGCTCTTCTTTTGAATATCTTACAGGTCAGTTTACTCGGTTGGGTGTGGCTTGGGTGGCAAGCTTGGACATGGCTCAAGAACTGATGAGAAGCACCCTAGACTTATTGAACAGTTTCAGCTATTGAATCTGCAGCCAGTGGTGGTTGCAGCTGGTGCCTGGCATGCTGCTGTTGTTGGGCAGGATGGACGTGTTTGTACATGGGGTTGGGGACGTTATGGATGCTTGGGTCATGGAAATGAAGAGTGTGAATCAGTTCCTAAGGTGGTGCAAGCATTGAAAGATGTGAAAGCAGTCCACGTTGCTACAGGGGATTACACAACCTTTGTGGTCTCTGAAGACGGTGATGTATATTCATTCGGTTGTGGTGAATCAGCTAGTCTTGGTCACAATGGTATTGCAGATGTACAGGTCTGCTCACTCCTCTTTCTCTCGATATTTCAGTGTTTATAGATTGGGCTTAACCTAAGTTCATACTGGCGTCCGCCTACTTTCTAGTTTTGTGAGAAATTCTGAATTACCTTAGAAATTAGAAACTAAGACAAAGCTTTAGCTTTAGTGACGGAATGACTGTGACATTGACCTATGGTATTTGATCTTGTACTACTTTGCTGGAACAAGCCTCTTGGGTCTTTGCTGTTTATGAACTTACAGTCACTGAATCATGGCTATTTTTTCTTTTTGGCATCATGCAGGGAAATAGACATGCAAATGTGTTGACTCCAGAGCTAGTAACATCATTGAAGCAGGTCAACGAGCGGGTTGTACAGATCAGCCTGACTAATTCTATATATTGGAATGCCCATACTTTTGCACTCACTGAATCAGGAAAGCTATATGCATTTGGTGCAGGAGACAAGGGCCAGCTAGGCATAGAACTGGTCAACAATCAAACCGAAAGGGGAAACCCAGAGAGGGTTGACATTGATCTCAGTTAGCAATTTAATGGCTTCACCAACTCTCATATCTGACACCGTGCCATATTGCCATTCTGCTAGTTCACCATTTAGACATCTGCATTTGGTGTTTAGATTCCTTGTTTATTTTGTAAATAGCAACAAAGAAAGAACTGTGAAGGTTTAAGTTTAGGCACAGCAGGGGCCCTAGCAATGCAGAATGGTGCATGTTTGAAATATTGTTAGCGCACAGACATAGGCCTCTAGCTCAAGCTGTTAATATAGCTGATACATTCGTCAAGGTTCGTTGATAATTTATTTTATGCTGATTTGCATTCATAAATTTAGTTCTCTTTATTTGTTCCACCTGGTGATTTAGAAGTTTAGATGCATTTGCCGGGCGCGGCGCACTCCCATACCATACCAGTGGCACCATACGTGTCGGATTTTTGGTCCCACCACATAACTGTCCACTGGTGGTCTCCAAATGTTTCTGATTTTATATCCGTCAATCTATTAAGAGATACGACGTGCTACCGCCTTACCATAAAGGATTGGTGCCGTTAAAAGATTTCCCACATGTGTTCACTACTTTTTGAGAGTATTAATGGATTGGTGGTGCCCACAAAAGGCAAGTAGCACACTTCGCTTGATATCTTAAGCTTTAAAATCGTTACTTTTAAGTAAGAGAACGAAACATGCCAACATACCTGGATGGATCCATTACAATAATCATATCTAAGAGTGAAAACAGAAAGGAAACTTAAAAAGCCGAAATGTAACCAAGACAGCATAAGGAACACTAACAAGCAAACCACATTTGCTGCTTCTTATGATAGCCAAGAGGCTGTATATAAGTAAACATCTAACAAGCATGAACCCTCGTCAGTACCTGTTCTGAAGAGGCTTGTAAGGACCTTCAACAGGAAAATGAATGTACTCTGCCTGCTCTGGAGTGAGGTTATGTAAGCTTGGAACCCGGTTCTCAAGGCGAAGAGCAGCGACCTTCTCATCCAAATGCTTAGGCAGGACATAAACTTTCTTCTCATTTTTCCCCGAATCGTTCTCCTCCCAGAGCTCTTGACATCACAAAGCTGGGCTGCCCTGTCGCACATCTCAGGTTAATGAGACGACCCTCCGCAAGAACAATGACACCGGTGTTGGTTTCAGGAAAGACCCATCTGTTAGTCTGAGGCTTAATAGTGATCCTCTGGATGCCAGGGTAACTCTCAAGACCTTGAATGTTCAATCTCATAGTTGAAATGGCCAATGTTGCAAACAATCACATTGTTGTTCATTTTCTTCATGTGCTGAACTACGATGATGCCTCTGCCGCCCATGGCAGCTACACAGATGTCTGCGTCTCAGAGGACGCCGTCTATGGATTCCCTCCATTAAGGCCTGGAGGGCACCAATGGGGCCAGCTTCTGCGACTGCAACACAAGCGGCGGCACGCTTGACCGCAGTGACAGCCCTTGCCCACATCTCCCTATCCGTAAACAACCGCCATCTTGCCAGCAATCGTAACATCCGTTGCTCTCATTATGCCGTCAGGGAGAGAGAGTGACGGCGTCTCCATGCAAGTTATCGAACCGTACAATAAAATCATTACCCTGGCGACATAGTTGACCTTAATCAACTGTTAACTGAATTATGGGAATAATGGATTAATATTCTTCTACATAGAAATAAAAACCACTATTTCTTTTTGGATCAACAAATAATTATATAATCAACAAATTTCGTAGAGCTCGACTTAAAAATAAAAAATACCAAATAATGTTTCCAGACATCGGATCCCTCAACGTAACGTTAACCATCCACGTCGCCGCCTTGGCTCTGTTCTTTGAAAAATTTACAAATTAACCACAAAATTTTAGTAAATTTTAAAATTAACCCTTAAATTTTATTTCTATCATAAGTAGCCAAGCATAGTATTTTTGCTCCAAACTGACCTCGTTATTTAAGATAAATTTCAAACTCTTGGTAAGTTAAACTCTCTTTGGACTAAACTGTAAGTTGAACTCTCCTCATCAAACCAAACCGTAAGTAGTTTTCTCTCTGAACTCATCATCGGCGACAGTAATTCCGACCAAATACACCCTAATTCAACTATAATCCAAAACCTAAGTAAATTAATTGAAAGGGACTTAATTTTGTAGAACTAATGTACATTAGCTAGTTGAAAAAATATTTCTTAGATTGTTTGTTTATACTTTATTTTTTAATAATCAAGTGTTTATGAGACATGTGTTAACTTGAGAATGTATTTGTGGTTTGATTTGGTGTGACAATTTTCTTATTAGTGCCATTGTTAGTTGCTGCAACAAGTGCGACAGGGTGCATGTCACACCAAAGTTTTGCTATATGGTACTTGTCGCACTAAAAGACGATTTAAGTGAATATGTTTTTTTGGTGCGACAGACTGCCTATCGTTCAAATTTGTGCGACAGACTACCTATCACACTTAAAGACATATTCATCGAAACGGTCAAATGATGCGACAAGCATCCTATTACACAAATTTGGGCAACAGGTAGTCTGTCGCACCATTTGACAGTTTCGGTGAATATGTCTCTACGTGCGATAGGCAGTCTGTCGCACAAATTTAGGAGATAGGCAATTTGTCGTACCAAAAAACATATTCACTTAAACCGTGGCGACAGGTAGTCAGTTGCACCATTTGACAGTTTCGGTAAATATGTATCTACGTGTGATAGATAACCTATCACATAAAAAAATATATTCACTTAAACCATTTTTTAGTGCGACAGGCACCATGTCGCACAACTTTGATGCCACATGCACCTTGTTGCAGCAACCAACAATGGCACCAATAACAAAATTGTTACATCAAATCAAACTACAAGCACATTCTTAAGTTAACAAACGCTTCGTAAACACTTGATTATTAAAAAAAAAACCATAAACAAATAATATAAGAAATATTTTTTCAACTAACTAATGTACACTAGTTCTACAAAATTAAATCTCTTTCAATTAATTTACCTAGGTTTTGGATTAAAGTTGAATTAGGGTGTATTTGGTCGGAATTACTATCGCCGCTTGCCATCGCTGATGATGAGTTCAAAGAGAAAGTTACTTACGGTTTGGTTTGGTGAGGAGAGTTCAACTTACGGTTTAGTCCAAAGGGAGTTTAACTTACCAAGTGTTTGAAATTTATCTTAAATAACGATGGTTATTTAGGGCAAAATTCCTATGTTTGGCTAGTTATAATAAAAATAAAATTTAATGGTTAGTTTTAAAATTTACTAAAATTTTGTAGTTAGTTTTATAAATTTCTCCTGTTCTTTTAATCTCACGTGACGACGATAGTTATTTGGGATAAAATTCTTATGTTTGGCTAGTTATGATAAAAATAAAATTTAATAGTTAGTTTTAAAATTTATTAAAATTTTATGATTAGTTTTATAAATTTTCCCTGTTCTTTTAATCTTACCTGCCGACGTGTACAAAATGCAAGCAGAAGCTTCACTGCAATATACGCATTTTCGCTTTTTTGTTTTTGGAAAATAAAACAGGCCTAGTCAACTCAGGGGACAAGGGGATGTGAGGGTTTAAGAAACATTCAATGCAGGCTTTTACATAAAATTAACAAATCCACTTTTTCACATGCACATTAAAAACAGAGTCAATTAATTAATATGCACCACAAGACGCCTCTAGTCAGCATTTTTTAGGAAATTTTTAAATTTTAATCTGTTACTAAAGAGCCACTCGGCCTCCGAGCGTGCATATTATGAAATAAAAATTATAATTTTTTTTTATAAAATATAAATAGGGTAGTGATATACCTCATAAATTATAAGTTTATGTTGTATATATTATATTGTAAATAATTCAAAATCCATTTATTATAAGGAAAAGAAAAAGTGAAGAAATGAACCCAGTACGTACGTGACCTTGCCCTTGGTGACGCTATCGTTGATGTTCGTAGCAGGAAAGAACAAAGTCCCACAAACACCCACTAATCTCTCCTTAATCTTGCTATATCTTTCGGGATTAACTGCCAACCCGTCTCTAATTTTCCCAAAACCATCTTAAACCCAGCGTTTTCAGTCGTTTCTTAATCGGGCAATTTCCCGCTCTTCTCATACTCTTCTTCAGCCATCACCCCTTGAGGAATCCGCAACGTGGCATCACCAACGTCGTCCACGACCAGGTCCCCCCCACACTCGCTCTTCTAGGGCTCGCTCCGTGCACCAACTGTACTCGCTCAAAGTCATGCCTTTCTATGCAAAGACACAGGCCGAGTCCTGTGCAATGGCCGCAGCCGCGTGGTCTTGCGCGGAGAAGATGTTGCATGAGCACCAACGGACCTCAGTGCATAACGCCGTTAGGGTTTCGATGAGGACTGCCGTTTGGACCGTCATGTGAAGGGAGCCGGTGATTTCGGTGCCTTTTAACGGCCGTGATGGGCCGTACTAGGCTCTGCATGACACGAGACCGGCATTTCCACTTCGGCTAGCTAGGTTGATTATTATTGGCGACCGAAGTCCACTTCTGACATGCCTTTCACTTTGAACTCTCTCCCTGTCGTGTTTTTCTCGACTGTAAAGAGCACTTTTATTTTTCAGTTTAATTCTGTTAAAAACAAAAAGCAAAAATACGGCTGACATTGGCCTGAGCGAGGGAAGAAACGAGCAACACGGGAAAATAAATAGGATGATTACTACAGAGTAATGCCTGAGGAGTGATTTGGACCGTTGGATGATTACTGTTTCCACTACTAATTTTACTGAATTTTCGTGTCTATGCATGCAACGGTTCTTTGGAAATTTGGCTCAATATGGTAGGCTGTGGAATCTCTAAAAACAAAAAAACTTGTTGTTATTATTATTATTATTATTTGATGTATGAAAATGCCGTGGATTATCATATATTGTTTTTAGCTAGTTTATCAATTTCAAATGTAGAGAGTTGTCCATATTTTAGTGGTTTCATTTTGTTTCCGGTTTCCCAGTAATATGAATGAATGATTAATCTTATTAGAAAATAGAAATAAATGAATAATACTGGAATCCCAACATTCGGAATTTACTATATTATTATTATTATTATTATTATTATTATTAATCCCAACATTTGAAATAAATGAAAAAGTTTACCTCCCTAATTGAGGACTTGAGGTTCGAACAAAAGCCAAAAAAACAAGTTTTGAAATTAAGAAACGTTAGAAGCAGTTTTGTGTTAAATATTTTTTCTTGAATATAAAGCAGACGATATCTTTTTCTTCGTTGAAAAATGCTATTTGCACCCAACAAAACAAAGATACGGTGCCGTTTAGAAGCCGCAATAAATCATCAAGCCACCCTCCACACTATAAATTTGTCAGCTAATACGAATAAATCTGTCGTGCTCCCAATTTCTGAATTTTAATTCCGAAAACAATATTCATATTCACGAATCCAACCTGGGCTTGGTGACTTTTTATTCATCTCATAGATTAATTTTACCTGTCGTTACGTTATATGGAAGTATATATACACACAGATTACGTAGCATTTTTCTACTAATAGTGATAGAGTGACAAATCAGAGGATAAGTTGTTTCTACTAATAACATTCATTTCATTCTAAGTCTAAGTCGTATCTCAATTGAAAATATAATAAAATTTCACTCGTCGACAACTGGAGCCGCACTTCTCTTTGTATTATTGTCTAGCTCGCTGTTATGGCTTTTATATCATATTTTTGAAGTGTTTAATTAATGAATATTTGTATCTGTAGTATGGAAATTAAGGTGATTTTTACTCTAATTTTTTTTAATGATATTTTCACTTTTTCTTCATTAATTTTTGTCAAAATTATTATTTAAAAATCATATTTATTAACATCCACTATTATTTTATAACGAGAGCTTACATTTTACTGTAATTATAACTTAAAATTCACATCACTACAATACCAAAAAGATTCTCGAAATCCCATCATCTTCATGCATGTAGCTGGTCAACTCCATCCATTGCGAAAGTTAGTTGCAATGTCTGTGAAAAAAAAAAATATGAAATTATCCCAGCTGAATCATTGCATTCTGTTTGGTCTCGAGGATCAATAATCTTCCCTTTTTTGGCAGCAAATCCGCAACACGTTATCACCATTTTGGGTAAGTAATGCACCCACCAAAATAATTGAAAATATGTGTTGATTTTGAAAGATTAGCAACCTATGATTGGATTTAGAATCTATCATTTTTTATTTATTTATTTATTTATTCATTTTTTCAAAAGAAAATATTAAACGAAGTCGATGAAAAGCTAAGGTTTCTGAACAAGGCTTTCAGCCCACCAGTATCTGTGTATGTATTTTTTTATTTTTGTTGGGGAAAGGGTCCAGCATAATATTAGAGGGCTCCACTTTTGGTGGCCACTACGTAGTCCATTTCTCTTCGTGGGCTAACTTAATATTAGAAGGCTTGTATGTATCTTGATTAAGCTGAACTAGATCGGTAGATCCGAAATTTAAAGCCGAAATTCAAGAATTGAATTATTTTGTATTATAAGAAACGATGTGATATGAATCAAGTGCGCACATTGTTATAATATATCATCTTATAACTTATTCATTTGAAAAATCCAGCTAGAATATTATCTTAGTTAATTAAAAGCATTTTCTCTGTTATATAATGCATTGATACGATGATCATTATCAATAGTAACATAGAAAGAACAGATGGAAGATGCTGATATTACACTACACATTAACCTACCACACGATCCAATCATTCAAAGGGCACTGACTTCTCATTATCTTGCTTTTCGAATGGTGAAATTAATTGGAGGGGAGTGGGCATTTGATTAATAAGATAGGGCAGTTGTGAGAAAGGTATAAGACCAAAAATGTAGGGGTAAAGAAGCTTGATTCAATAGAGCGAGTCCTGTTTCAACAAGATGATGATGATGACACTCAGCTGAACCATTGTGTTCGAGAGTGTGTGGTGGAGTAAGGAAGTGAGAGATATCGTGAGATTCAATAAAGGATTTTAGAGCTTGAAATTCACCACCACCATCGGTGTAAATGGAAATGATGGGATGCTAGAAGAATTTTTCTACAACCAATTGAAAACGAGAAAAAATTGAAGCAACATCAGATTTTCTTTTGATAGTAAGATAACCATATGTATTTTGTATAGTGGTCCACAAAAATCACATAATAGTTAAATCCATCATGAGATGAGATAGGTGATGGTCCCTAAACATATGAATATATAAGTTTTAAGGGAGAATTACTTCGAAGAGATAACTCCTTAAAAGGAAGTTTATGAGATTTATTTCAGCGACAAGCATTACAATGAAAATTTGAAGTGACAAAAGATGATAATGGTAAATTATGAGCAAAAATTATAGTATTAAGAATTTTGTTGGAGGGATGATCAAGTCTATTATGCCATTGTTGGAATGGTGCTTTGACACTAGCAAATGCAAGGATAGGTTTTGACATGGACGATGCATGGGCTGGCGATTCATATACTCCATCTTTATTCGGCCCTTCGAGGAGTTGTGCCCCTGTACGAAGATCCTTCACCACAAAAGAAGATGGTAAGAATTCAATGGAAATATTATTAGAAGTATAAAGTTTAGGAACTGATAAAAGACTTTTTTTCATGCTAGGAACACAAAGAGCATCACTAAGAACAAAAGATTTAGAGGGTGAGGGTAAAGTAATTGAACCCGTGTGAGTTATTGGAAGCTCAGTACCATCACCAATCGTTATATCTTCTAAACCATCATACTCGGAAGCAGAGAAAGATTTTTTAAATCTGCAGTAACATGGTGAGAGGCCCTAAAGTCCACAAGCCAATTGGTGGGGGAAGCCGGCTGTGTTGCAAAATGAGCACGTGGAGGCAGAAATTAGGAGCATGGTGGAAGTTGGGGCATCTTTTAGCTATGTGGCCCTGTTGATCACACAATTGACAAAAACCCTTGTCAGGCTTAGGATTGTGGCTGTGTTTGTCGTTATTGGTCGATGGACGTCCTAGCTTGTTCTGAGAGCCTTTGAATGGATTAGTCTAGTTGCCTTGCTTATTTTGATTGTTTCCTTTTCCACTATTTTGACCAAATTTGTTTGCGTAGTTGGCTGTAATAGTGGGATTTTCAGATATTTGTGTCTCTCTCTTGAGAAAACTCTTATGATCAGTAAGTTTTTCATGGAGTTCATCAAAAGATATTGGGTTTTCACGAGCACGTACAGCATCAACAATTTCTTTGAAGTCAGATCCGAGGCCCTTAAGTACATGGGATGTAAGATCTTGATTTTGGAGAGGAGCATCAATAAGAGCGAGTTCATCGGCAAGGCTCTTGATAGTTTGCATATAATCAATCACACTTTGGGAATCCTTAGTGACTTGCGATAATTTTTCTTTAATTCCCATGATACGACCATGAGAAGGTTTGGCACATATGGTAGCAAGTGTGTCCCAAGCATCTTTGGAAGTGTTTGCGGAAGCAACAAAAGGGATGATGTTGGCAGAAAGAGAAGCCAAAATGGCACTAAGAAGAAGTTGGTCTTGGAGGATCCAAAGAGAGTAATTGGGATTGACAGTTTCTTTTCCATTTTCTTTGAGAATGGGTGAAGGGCAGAGTAGAGTTCCATCAAGGTAACCCATTGGATCATATCCAATGAGAAGGGAGTTGAGTTGTGCTCTCCAAGAGGTATAGTTGGAAGGGTTGAGTTTTAACGGTGCTTGGGTTGCAACATTAATTGAGATAAGGTTGTTGATACATCCAACATGATTAACAACATTAGGAGAAGAAGAGAATGAGGAAGAAGAGATATCATCGGTCATTGGAGCACTCGTTAAGAGTATGGGATGCTCTGATGCCATGTAAAGTAAAGAATATAGAGAAGAGAGATAGTACGAACAGCTTACAGTTTCCATTGATATGTTTTCAATATATACACAACTAGAGCTAGTTAATTACAGTAAGTGCACAATTGTAGCATAGAGTTATGAAAATCAAATATGCACGTAATAAAGAGATTGCACAATTACATCGTGACTTTAGGATTATCCTTAATACTCTATATATGTATAGAAGATGAAGGTCCATGGGAAAATAGATGTAGAATCTATTTTTCCTCTAAAGGTGATACCTCTACATAGCAACAGTTCTTATTTTGTATTAACCTCTTTCTTTCTTTTGTAATTTTTCTGTTTGTTCTAGATTACCAAATGCTCTTAGACTCCGTTTCATATCACACTATTGGAGAGTTATGACTTTTAACTTCTAAGCCATAATTTCAAAATATAATTAGCAAACACTTGCAATCGTGGATTAATTAGAAGCTTAGAAATCCCACAATTTTTTGATAAATTAAAAAACTTAAAATATGATTGATAATTATATTTACTAGACACTAATAATTTTTATAGTACATCTATAACTTTTTGTTAATCGCCACAATAACAAATAGAGTTATTTGAACTTAATTTTGTGCGGTGTCTTCATCACTGAGCAGTGATGATGCTTCATTTTCCATCGTCTTTATCAAGTTTGGGTCCTCTGGAAAGATGACACTGTTGGTTCACATGGTTCACATTATGAGTATAAGATAAGGAGAAGCCGGTAGTTGGTACCCACTTAAACGAGAGGTGCATGGCCTCTTTTAAGGCAAAATTTTTATAATGGATTTCTCTAACTTACGGTAACCGTAACTTACGTTCCCTCTGTCTTTTCCTTATTTTGTTTTCTCGCACAATTTCACTGAAGCCCCTTATACTCTACATTATTTATACTTTATTTATAAATATTATAAACTTTTTATATTTATTCATAAATTTTTAGAATATTAAATTTATCCATATAATTTTTAAATTTTTAAAATACCCTCCATTTAATTAAAAAATTTAATTATTATTAATGGATTATAATTATAATTATAATTATGATTATAATAATATAATTTTAATTTTAATTTTAAATAGATTATTATTATTATTAACAATAAAAGGTATTATAATTAATATAATAATAATAATAACTTTTAGTTAAATTATTAACAATAATAATAATAATAATTAATTTTTGAATAATAATAATAATAATCAAAATAATTAAAATATAAAATAATAATGTAAATATACTTATCTTCAAATCCAATTTATTTGAATTGAATTTTATTTTAATTAAATTTGATTATTATTAATTATTAATTTTTATCCATATAATTTTTAAAATTTTAAAATACCCTCCATTTAATTAAAAAAATATAATTATTATTAATGGATTATAATTATAATTATGATTATAATAATATAATTTTAATTTTAATTTTAAATAGATTATTATTATTATTATTATTAACAATAAAAGGTATTATAATTAATTAATATAATAATAATAATTTTTAGTTAAATTATTAACCAATAATAATTATTATTATTAATTTTTGAATAATAATAATAATCAAAATAATTAAAATATAAAATAATAATGTAAATATACTTATCTTCAAATCCAATTTATTTGAATTGAATTTTAGTACAACACTTCAAATTCAACCCATAATGTAATAATAATTAATAATAATTTTTTTGTTAAATTATTAACAATAATAATTATTTTTATTTATTTATTTATGGATAAAGAAATGGAGGATGAGGCCAATGGAGATGGAGAAAACAAAGGAAAGTACCTTCGTTCCTTGTGGTGGAGGTGGTGACGGCAAATTTGTTAGAAGTATTGTTGATGCAGTGTCATATTGAGAAGAGTAATAGATGAGTTTGATGACATGGGGTTTACAAAGTAAAAATGATCTTGATCGGAGGATGGGGGAAGAAAGAAAGTGTGATGGAAAAATAGAGGATATAGATTTGAAGATGGGTTTATAATTAATTAATATATTAATAATAATTAATAATAATTTTTTTGTTAAATTATTAATAATTATTATTACTATTTATTATTATTATCAATAATAAAAAAATTAATTATTAATAATAATTATTGTTAATATATTAATTAATTATAATGCCTTTTATTGTTGTTAATAATAATAATAATCCATTTAAAATTATTATAATTATAATTATAATTCATTAATAATAATTATATTTTTTTAATAAAATGGGGGTATTTTAGGAATTTAAAAATAATAATAATCCATTATTATAATTATAATTTTATTGTTGTTGTTGTTGATAATAATATTTATTCATAAATAATAATAATAATAATAATAATAATAATAATAATAATAATAATAATTTATTTAAAATAATAATAATAATAGTTATTATTATTATAATTTATTTAATAAAAATTATATTTTTTAATTAAATGGAGGATATTTTAAGAATTTAAAAATTATATGAGTAAATTTAAAAATTTTATAATATTTATAAATAAATTATAAATAAATTAGAATATAAGGGATTTGAATGAAAAATTACAAGAAAACAAAATAAGAAAAGTACAAGGAACCGTAAGTTACGGTTACCGTAACTTAGAGGGTCCTTTTATAATATGTAGTTCAAAAGAGTAATGGAAATACCGTACGAAGATGCTAGATCAATTGGCAGCTAAAAGTGAGTTCATTGATGAAATGATAGTTGCCAACAAATATAGATAGATAGCAGGGGGTCGGCATCATGTGTTGGGCAAAGCACATGGCTTGCGCAGGCCTTAATATGTGTGATGCGTCTTGACTTCAATTGCTCTCCATATCATCGTTCAGAGCAATATTGATTGCCTGCCCGTACATACTGCTTTGCATGCTGCTGCTTGCCGCAAAGAATTATTACATTTCACCTTTCTTTTCCATTTTAGGATGCTTCATTTCGATGAACAATCTTAATAATGTTGAACAGCACAACCGCCTCCATAAGGATCACAATAATCACCTAGCTAATTGTTGATTATATGTTGGCTGGACAGAAAGCTTTAATACATTTCTATTGTTATATATGAGTAGAAATCGTTGCGATATATTCTATATGCACTCGTATGAATAGGATTCAAATTTTATATTCTCAAATAGTTGAATACATTAAATAAATTGTTTTGCTCCATACCTGATTTATCTAAGCAACCAAGTCAGTTGTATTATTATTATTGTTCAAATTGAAATAAATCAAAAGTGGTACGGAGTTGGTTAATGATGCTAGATTTGTTTTGAGTGTCTATTTATTTTCGATTGGTATTTATAGCTTGATTACGAGTCGAATTATAGTTCAGGCTTTAAAGTGTTTTGAACTTATACTAAATGTAGTTAATATCAATTTCAAAACATTTTCTAATTTTTTTGATAGTCGACAATTAAAAGTAGATATTTAGCACCCACAAGATCATGAAATTGAAACCTTATAGTTTCGGATAATTTATCATTGGTGAACGTGAACATGAACCTTATATTTTTCTTGTCTTGTGCCTTTCACATGCTTATCATAAATATATAAACAGAGAAAGTACCATGCTTTCGGGAATTGTAAATTGCATTACGTTGTTATTACTTTTACATGCAGAGAGCTGTCGGTGACCATTAGTTATTTGCGAGATATGTTTTTGACTTGTGTCCCGAATTCCTTCCAATATATAATTATGAATTAATAAGCCAACAATAATTTTGCACAAAACAGGCAGGAAATTTGGGCAAGCAATGTTCGAGTTCAAGAAATGTATGATGGTAAGATAGGCAGTGAAATAATCTTATAAAGGGATATTATTTACCGACTATTTTTTTTTTCAGATTTTTTTTAAAAATACGCAATTTTTTTTTTATTTTTTTTTATTAAATTTCATCTAAAGTTACATTTTTTATACTTTTTTACTTTCGTCTATTGACCGTTAAGATTTCGTTAGTTTTTTTAATAAAATAATGATTTTACCTCCAAATTAATATTGTAAGATAAAATTATAATTTTTATTTAGAGGGCAAAACCATCATTTTATTAAAAAAATACTAACGGAATCTTAACGATTAATAAACAGAAATGAAAAAGTGTAAAGTAATGTAACTTCAAGTGGAATTAAATCTAAAAAGTGAAAAAATTATGTATTTTTAAAAAAAATTTAAAAAAAAAATGGTCGGTAAATAATTTCTCTCTTATAAATGATGATAATGATCTTATCCACGATCTAGACAAATAATAATGCCTTCAACCAAATCCGAATAGCACGCAAATGCAAATGCAAATGCGATTTCATATGGTGCAATTAAAACAAATGGCTGAGAACAATTTATGTGCCGGGCAGAGGCAGCACAGCGACATAGAAATTCCTGACTTTGGCATATATTCATAACGTCAAATTGACTAATGGCTGAGAATGATCTCTATATGTAGCCTCTATGTTTGAATTTTGCACGCACCAATATGATGATTGTTGACCCCTCGGGATACTTGAGTTGATCAATGATCCAGTGATCGACGGGTCAGATTTCTCAGAGGAATGAAACTTGTTCGGTAGGGCCCGCGATGCTGAAAATCTAAGGGAACAAAGCTCACATGGGCGAACGTGCCTTCCCAAGAAAAAGGTTCACATGTCAGCAATTCGACGGATAGTGCGATCTTCCCATGTGGGTTTTCAATTCATTTTTGATTGTAGCTTTCAGAACTTTTAAATTAATTATGAAAACAAATAAACACTGGTGTTTGTTACAAAAAAAAGAAAGTAAAGTGTGAACATGCATAGAGAGAGAGATTCTATAATGAAAAATATATTCTTATTTTAACAAGGCAACGGTGTTATTAAGATATAAAAAATATTAATTTTAATAAATTTTAGACTGTATTTTTTATTTATTAATATATTAGAAAATATATATTATATATTTTAGTCACGTATTTTATTAAAATAATGATACTTTTATTATATATATATATATATAATGTTGATATGATTCAAGATCTAAAATTCTGAATTTTATTAAAATTTGAAAATTTAATAAATTTTACGGTGATTATAATATTAAACCATCTTACTTGGGAATCTCATATTAGAGAATTTATATATACATAAAGCTGAATAAGAAATCAGCAAAGCTATACGTCGACATTACGTTTGCTGCTTTCAAGTCCTTGTGCCAATTTGAGGTCGTATTATATTATATAGGTTTTGCTATAATAAATTTTCATATGAATAATTAAATTTTTAAATGCGAACTTTGATCAAGTTTGATCTTTTATGCATGTGCGCGACCAGTAATTGATGGCTATAAAATCAACAACTATAAAAATGTAATAAGTTGAGCAAGTAGCTCAACTGATGATCCACAATATTTTTAAAAAACATTGAAGGTCTTTCCCTATATTGAATATAAACTAAACAAGCATGTACGGGTGGGTAAAAGACCCAACCTGAACTGATCCGAAAAATTTGAGTTTGAATTGAATTCGGATAAAGGCTCTAACCTAATCAAGGTTGGATTTTGACCAAATTGATTGATCCGATTTGAAATATGAAAAATTAAAACTAAAATAAGCACAAATCTTTAATTCAATCCGATCCAATTTGGATATGTTCGAATTGGATTAGATCAAATCTCATATTTGAGTTAAATTCAAGTTATATTTTTTTTAACCCGATTGACTTGAAATCCGATCGAGTTGATCCGAACCCAATCAAAACCTGAATTTACCCACCCCTACAAGCATGAGCCTAGAGTTGGCAGGTCTTGCATGTGTAGTTGTGTGAGATTCTGCATGACAAGAATTGGCGTTTTCAAGTTGCTTTTGTAATTTGTAAGGCATATAATAACGTACATACAATGGAGAAAGTTTTATCGTAACCTTGCGACTTGCAAGAAAAGAAGCTGGTCTTAATATTGGAGAAGTGTTTTGAATCCCCCTCAAAGATCCAAAATTCCTCTGTTCTAATATTTTTCTTTTTTAATTTGGTTCAAAACTATGTTATAATTTTGGGTAACTTATGTAAGGTACATAATTGTTTCACAACCGTTCGATGAAAATTTAATGGTTGTGGAAATATAAAGTAACAAACTCTTATTATTTCCACAGCCGTTGAATTTTTATCAAACGGTTGTAGAATAGTTATGTACCTTACATAAAAAAATAAGAATATAAGGTAATAAGTTCCTATAATTTTACCATTTAAACTTAGACTCCTCAATAATTTGTTTACATATGATCATAATTCCCTCCCCCCTCAAAGAAAAAAAAAAAAAAAAAAAAAAAGAACTTACTAGTCCATTAGATTGGATGAAGAAACTAGTAGGGTTGTGTTCAAATTCAACACCACCGACATAAGCATCCTTCACAAAAGTGTCGGTGTATTCTGTATAGTTAGTTAATTAAATGTTCACAGTGCATAATAAAGTCGGTACCATAGACAGTCGGCTTAACTTATTTAGAACGCTGTAATTTCCTCTTTGCTAATCATTGATCAGCCACAGAATCATTATTATTATTATTCTTAATTTCATATGGATTACGTAACTAAGTTTATTCAGATCTCTCATACTTTCTATTAGTACCAACTGAATCTCCTGATATTGAAAATAGTCGTCACCTTTTTTTCTAAAGTCATCTTTAATAATTTAGATAAAATTAGTCCTTTAATTTAATTGCCTTAGCTAGATTGTATTCCCATGATCTCCAAGCACATGGTAGATACAATTGTACGGGGTAGGCGTGGCTGATTTTCCTTTCAGAGAAAGAGGAGGAAGTATTACTACTAACGGCCAAAACTACCACAATGGGACCCCTAGGAGAAGAAACCAAGCGGCACGATGGCCCCATTTACCCAAATTTATCTGATTAATTTAATCAACTTCATTTGCTTTATAAATTCCAAGCTTTCCCATGCATGTGGCCATCCACTCTCCCATCTACTTGATCTTCTTTCCTGGCAGTGAGAAAGTGAGTGAGATTAAACAAATGGCAATCCCACTCTCGCTTTGGTTACTCTTGTGCCTGCTAGCTCCAACCACCTTCATTTCCTCTTCACCAGTTCAAGATCCTGAATTAGTAGTAGAAGAAGTACACAAGTATATATTTATAGAAGCCTCATTTTCAATTTTAATCACTGTACTACATTTTTTTCATTTAACTGTGTATAGTAGCCTCATTTTAGTGTATATAGATATGATGCTGACAATGTTGTGTTACATTATTTCTCTGTTTCAATTTCTGATCCAGGAGGATCAATGCGTCTAGGAGGAACTTGGGGTTTCTGTCGTGTGGGGCCGGCAATCCGATCGACGACTGCTGGCGGTGCGACCCGAACTGGGAAGAGAACCGGCAGCGGCTGGCGGATTGCTCCATCGGGTTCGGGAAGCATGCCATTGGTGGGAGAGATGGTAAGATATATGTTGTTACGGACTCCGGTGACGACGACCCTGTGAACCCAAAGCCAGGCACTCTGAGGTATGCCGTGATCCAAGATGAGCCCCTGTGGATCATTTTTTCACGTGACATGGTGATCAAATTGAAAGAAGAGTTGATCATGAACTCGTTCAAGACAATCGACGGTCGAGGAGCGAGCGTCCACATAGCCGGTGGTCCATGCATTACTGTACAGTACGTGACCAACATCATCATCCATGGGATTAATATACATGACTGTAAGAGCGGAGGTAACGCTTACGTGCGGGACTCACCAAGTCACTACGGGTGGAGGACTATATCGGACGGCGATGGTGTATCCATCTTTGGTGGAAGCCATGTGTGGGTTGATCATTGCTCTTTGTCTAATTGCAATGATGGGTTGATCGATGCCATTCATGGATCCACCGGCATCACAATCTCAAACAATTACATGACCCACCATAACAAAGTGATGCTTCTGGGCCACAGTGATGCATATTCTCAGGACAAGAACATGCAAGTCACCATTGCTTTCAATCACTTTGGTGAAGGGCTTGTGCAAAGAATGCCAAGGTAAAAAATTACATGGCTATTCATTTTAATTGTACAAAAATATAACAACAATTACATGGCTATTGGTATTTGAGGTTTAACAATTAATTATTTGGTTAATTTGCAGATGCAGACATGGGTATTTTCATGTAGTGAACAATGACTACACACATTGGGAGATGTATGCACTCGGTGGGAGTGCTTCTCCGACAATTAACAGCCAAGGCAATAGATTTGTCGCTCCCAATGACAGATTCAACAAAGAGGTAACGATTTTGATTATGTGAAGAATTAATAATATGTAAGTACTTAACAGAATAATAGATAGACTTACGTAAGATAATATAAGGTAACTACATATTTTAAGGTCAGTATAAATGCAATATGCTACTTGTTTGTGCAGGTGACTAAACATGAGGATGCGCCGGAGAGTGAATGGAAGAATTGGAATTGGAGGTCAGAAGGAGATTTGATGCTAAATGGCGCATTTTTTACGCCATCGGGTGCCGGCGCATCTTCTAGTTATGCTAAGGCTTCAAGTTTGGGAGCAAGACCATCTTCACTAATAAGTTCAATCACAGCCGGAGCTGGCTCACTTAATTGCAGGAAAGGCAAGCGTTGCTAGTGCCCCCAACCAGCCCAATCTGGTTCTGGGCCCAATAATACATGGCTGAGGGTAGAATGAAAGGATAAAGAATAATGATAATAATAATAATAATAAGGCTAATTGCAGTTACAATTACAAGTGTAGGATCAGTATTCTTATAAGTTAATGTTGTTTTTTACCTTTTTCTTTTTTAGTCTTTGTTTTTTCCCCCATCATGCAAGTGTACATAAGATTGTGGAGCCTGTTTGTATAAAACCCACCATTATGTGATTCTGTAAAGAATTGTGTTGGGGCCGAAGAAAAACAACAGCAGAATCTTATTTAAATACATCCGTGTATTTATATAAATAAACAACGTTCAATTAATGATGCATTGTACGTTCTCTCTCTCTCTCTCTCTCTCTCTCTCTCACACACAACTGCCACTCTGGTCTTTGGGCCTAGGGGGTTTCCCTCACTTGGGATTGGTACACACTATACAGTGTACTGCGAGCTATACCCAATAGGTGTAAATGTAATTCGAACTGAGGGAATATATCGAATATGTGTAAATGTGGTTTGAAATAAAGGAAAGTTCAAAGAAAGCGCTTCTGCTAATTTATCTCTTTTCGTGGTGACCGATCACCAAAACCACACGTTTGTTTGTTTGTTTGACAAAACCAAAAGTAGATTCTACAGCTACATTGATGATCGTAGGAATTAAACTTAAATTAAATACTCCTTACTAACCATAATTGTTCACTCATATTTTATTAATTGATTATATAAGCTCAGAGACAAACCAATCGTCAATCATAAAAGTTTTAGTTACTGTCTCCCATACAATTCCACCACCACCAGCCTCATAATCCCAACTCTGCCACCATATCCATTAATCCCCGCCCCACAGAGACCAGTATCGTTCGCTTTCCTGTCTATCCCCTTTTTCTTTGGATAGGTCCATCTTGTCTTTGTCGCCACCATAACTACAAAAAGCGGCAAACAAAGTTTGTGAGACATTTAATACCCCTTTCATTTCTTCAGCACCTTAATTCACAAAATGCGACCCTTCTTCGTATCACTTAAATTTTGCCCTCGCTCTTTGCGTTAGTCAGCCAGTAATGGTGTGGAGCCAGTACCAGTGGGGTTTCATATCATCCGAGCCAACGGACCTAAACTAACTCAACTGAACAGGAGTAATACTTCAATTCAACCTAGTGCTAGACATGAGATGACAGTACAGTTCACGTCAAGTACACCATACATTCTTCTGGATCGAAGACACATGATGAACGAGATAAAGCGGTTACCAGTTGGGACGCGGACCTCAGAACCAATGCATTATTAGACAGACACAAGGGACCATCTCTTAATTGGTTTCTCAGCACTGCCGGCAAGAGTGGCCATTCGACTTTTATCAAATACCCGTGCACCATCCTCCAATGCATTGTTCTGGCAAGTAAGTTCTCCCTAGTCTCCCACAGGCACAAACTGTCTCAATTCTCTCCCCTCTGCTAAACTCAATCTCTTCCTGCTGCTAAAAACCCAAGAGAAAACGCCAGTACCCTAACAAAAAACACTTGAGTACAATAAAGTAACAAACGACATTACCATCACTTGCATAAGGAAAAAGTACCATCTATTGACACGTGAAATTCATTTTTTGAGAACTAAGGAATCCGTTGAGCATACAAGAAAAGTGTAAAGGGGCATCAAGTACGCTACAAATCTAAAATTAAACAAGCAAAATCATCAATTCTCACTAACCAGTAACAGTAACTCATGGCACAATTTTAACAAAAACCAACCCCTAACCTTTAAAGTCAGTCATTATCAAGTGAACAGGGTCGATATCAAGCCAACAAAATACATGAAATTCATTCTTCATGAAGCAAAATCAAGCAGAAAGTTAGAACTGAGAATAAATCAATATTCAGAGGGGCTAATGACATCATCAATTTTCAAAATCATCTTGACAACTTGTGTTGCGAGAAGAATCTGCTGCTGCTTCCCAATCAAAGTCTCAAAGACATTTTGCTCATGCATGTCATTGGTTCCAACATCATTGCAGTCTATTCCGCAGTTTGGATTGTTCTCCTGCATAATGAATAGGAAAGAAATTTAGAAACCACCGGGACTGCAGAGCATATAGTGGGGACAAAGAATCAGCAGCATATTTCAAGCTGAGATAGATCAGTATTATCCCATTACCCTAATTTGCTGATTTTTCACAGCCGATAGCGTCTCAATAGGTTGGAGACCACTATTTTCTGCAAGTGCCATCGGGATAGCATCTAACGCATCTGCAAATGCCCTGATAGCATACTGCAGATAAAAGGGCAGCCAATTACGTATGCATTAATCATATGCAAATGAAAAGCAAAAGAAGGGCTGTGAAAAAGGTTTTAACAAACAAAGTTTATCTTACCTGTTCAACTCCCGGATATCTATCTGCAGCTGCGTCTACGGCAATTGAGCAAGCTATCTCAGCTGAACCCCCACCATACACAATGGAATTGTTGCGAATCAGATTCCTAGCCACACACAAGGCATCATGTATGCTCCGCTTGGTCTCCTCTATCATCATTTTGTTACCTAACGCATCATAAAACACCATCACCCTGAGTGAGACCATCTAAATACTTAAGGATCCTACTCTCAAGGTTATTTATTTTCTTCTTCAGCACTTCCATTAGCCTATTACATTTCCCTACATAATAAACAAACAAAAATTATTTTGAATTTAATAATATAACAAGGGAACATGATCGTACCTCCACGAATAAATATGGTTACAGCCCTAGAATTTGCACAGTGTTCAATGTACAGCATTCGATCTTTTGTAGTACCAAAAGACTTTTCGCGAACCAAACCAGCCTAAAAATAAAGTTAAAATATGTGTTTATTAATGGCCATGCCAGAAATTAAATTACATAAATCAGGCTGAAATTTTAACACAGGAATAGTGTCAGAAACACTAATCCTAAGGTGCAGCAAGTGCTGGTTAGAAATCTACTCACATTGAAATTCTCTACACCAAACCATGCCATTATAATTCTAACTAACTGCCCCACATTTCTCAGCAAACCAAAGGTAGAAAAAAAAAAGCAGGATGTACCTTTCCAAGTTTTTCTGGTGTCAACTCCTGAAACCTAGGAACAATTCTTCCACCTACAAAATGAAGATACCATTACTTCAGTAATGAAAGCAGCTGTAACAGGGGCTGAAGCAGCGGAAGCAGTAAGCTAAATCAACACAAACCTGTGGCTATTGCAATCAGCTCCAATTCTACACCACCAACCCAGCGCACAGCAGGCAGGTTCCTGTGCATTAATAAGTGATTAGCCTCGTCATCAAAACCCCATTGACAGATGACCAAAGTAGCACCAACATCCTACAAAAAGAAAAGGTTAAAAAAAAAATGTTAGACAGAATAGAGGCACAGTAAACCAATCTCGCAATAAAACCAAAAGAGAATCTAACAAGAAGAAAACAAATTGCCTATTATATAAATACAACATTATTTTGACTTCTAAATCAGCTCTGTAAACTAAGATCTAGACCATTAATTTAAGAATGTCACAGAAAAATTAGTGGAGAGGCAGGGGGGTGCCTTATATTTGGTAAATGAGATAAGAAAACTGCAGTCACATGTTGACAAAATCTTTTAGTTTGGTAACAATCCGAATAAAGCTAAAAACCAGTCTCACCTTGCACTTTTGAACCATGTCATCAAAGTATTTTCGCTCTTGCTCACGCAAAGTCTGGAACTTTTCCACAGTATCAATGTCCACCTTATGCTTTGTTTTTGGCTTAGGTGGCTCAAAGGGGCAGGTCAAGATGGCAATTTTTGCATTTTCAATTTGTTTTGGCATCTGAGGATGGCTCATATCCTTGTCAACGGTAATTCCATATATTAGCTCAGTGTCCTCCAACCTTCCCCCAACTTTTCCCTCAACTTTAATCAAATCTAAATTGACATCCTTCCTCTCTAAGTCTGCCACAGCAAGAACTGCTTTGACAGCAATCTCAGCCAATCTGCGTTTGCAACGATTCACCCTGCAAAACAGAAAATTTTGAGATTAACAGCACATATAGAAAAACCCTAAGAGATCACCACAAGGAAAGATTTATCAATATGAAGGCAAAAAACCTTCAACAGGACAGCTTTAGGGGGTAAAAATGGAAGAAAAAGAAGCAGGACAAGCCTACATTTTCGAATTTAAAGTAGTCATGCAAGTTTGAACCAAAGACTCTAAGTCATTCAACCCAAACTCAAACTTCTGAGCTATACGTTCTAAATGTTCAACAGCTATTCTAGAAGCCATTTCATAGCCCTCTGCAATCCGAATAGGATGAATTCCCCGTTCCAAAAGCTTCTCAGCCTGCTCTAAAAGTGAACCAGCCATAACAACAACGCCAGTTGTACCATCACCAATTTCATAGTCCTGACTCCGAGACAATTCAACCATCAGCTTTGCAATTTGATTGTCAACATCCATCTGCTCCAGGATTGTGGCACCATCATTTGCTGAAAGCACAAGCATAAGAATAAGAAAAGCCAAGAACATCCTAAAAAGCAGTTTAAGAAAAAATCTCAAAGCAGCATTTCACTTTCTAAACCACCAAAAGTCAACCTGCCAACCCACAAGAAAACTTCATTACAGGGTCTAAAATGTCTTACCGATTCAACCCAATCTCCAAAATCGACTTCAAAAGATCACAGAGACTACATCCTTTTCTAGTAATTTCTCAGTCATGATAAAACTAACAGGACAGCAACCGGAAACAGTAAAATTTAACTAAAACGAAGCAGCCTTCCAATAAGAGTTGCATATGTCTTAGAAGCAAATCAAGTTGCCAACAGAGAAAAGTCTTAAGGCTGAAACTTCAACAGACATGGTACAGCAATTATATGATTCACAACATTAATCCCTCCACTTACTGCATTTGCAAGACATAAAATGATTTACAAGAAAGATGTGAACACCTATAAAACTCTGTTTGAAAGGCATTGTTCTAGCGAATATCTATAATTGAACTGTAAACCAATTTAACCAAACTGCTTACAACTTTTTAAACACTAGAATTCTTAACACTTGAAAAATTCTAAACATTCTCTCAACATAGCACCCACTCAGATCCATAGCAAATCCAGAAAAACCACAATCGCTAACTTCGTTAACTTAAAAGAAAAACCAAGAGCGAGAGAGAGAGAGAGAGAGAGAGGAAGTATTTGAGGTTGAGAGAATATACTAATGGTGACGTCACCGTCAGGGCTTTGGAGCATCTTGTCCATGCCTTTGGGTCCAAGAGAGGTTCGGAGGATCCGAGCCACTGCTTTGCCGGCCGAAATGTTGGCTTTCTGAGCATCGAGTCCACGCAATCTGGACTTCTCTTCTTGCTGTCTTAATAATATGAACGGTCGGCCGAACTCGTCGAACGCTAACGCCATTTTCTTCTCTCCTTGATTCTCACTACTGCTGCTTCCTCTCCCCCTTTCACTTCACAAGAAGAGTGCAGAACTTTCAATGCTGTTTTCGCTTAGTGAACAATGAATAGACGCGGACTCGCTGCAAGTGTTTGCGGTTTTCAAAAGCCCTAACTTCGTGGCCATTTCGTAATTCCACATGGACTCTTAAAGGGCCCCGCTTCTCCATATACTCCCGCGGGCCTGTTTCCTTGATGTGCTGTGACACCAGGGTTTCGTCTTGGGTTGGGCTTGGTGTAACAATCATGTTCCTGACATTTGAAGCCCTCCATTTCTCCCACCAGCCACCAATAATTATTTTATGTAATAATTTTTTTTTTTGAAAAAAAAAATTGTTAGCCATAAGGAATGTGGGATCTACCAAAAAGAAAATTAATGGAAAAAAATCCATAAAAATAACCTTACGATAATGGTGTCAACGTAAATAAAATATTTATTTATCAAATACCAGTTTTGTGTATGCCAATGGCTAAATCAGGAGGAGGATAATTCATTGGTGTTGGAGATCTAACAAAGGTTTAAATTTAAGTTTTCTTAAGGAATTATGTTTAATTTTGTTGACATCTATGCCTGAACTATCTTTTCATTATACAATTAAAGTTAACAAGCCTTTTAAGAGTTCTAAACGAAGGGGGCACGAAAAAGGATTAAAAAAAATGATAATAAGGGTAAATTTAGAATTACATGGGCTATATTGAGAGCAAAATCATTTTAAAAATTTTAATGGGGTTAATTAAAAATTATGACTAATGAGAGAAAATTTAGGGAGTCAAATATCATTACTCTGCTAAATATTTATGTGTTATGGAATAAGAATAAAACTATTGACACTCTTTCAATAATCTTATAAAACCCCTAATCTTACAACTATAATAAAGGACAAAATACGAACCTCTACATTTCTCTTAAAATATATATATATATTCTCTCTCATAAAGCTCTCTTAGCCACACTTAAACTCACTAGAGATGGTAATGGATTGGATCTAATCCAATATCCACTTAATCTAAATTTAATTGGATCGAATTTGAGTCGATTTAAAATGGATTTAGATATCAATGTGCAGATCTAATACGGATTTAAAACATATTTGGATCTATCTTAATATTTAGATTCATATTCATATTCACCTATCTTTTAATTTTATTTTATTCTAAAAACTTCTTAACAATTGTGTAATTATAATTGATAATAAATTTTATTTATAGCATATTAATGGTATTTAACATGTATTTAAAAATCTTAAAGCTTAAATATTAGTTTTGTAAATTTAAATGATAATAGGATAAAAACAATTAATGTTAGCCAACCCTAAAGCATGCATATATAATATTCATATTGTAAGCCAAGTAATAACGCCGGACAATTTATTTTATTATCTTAGACAAATAATTTTTAAAGAATATAGTTATTTCTCCCATAGACTAGCACAAGTGGTGGAAATTTTTTATCATACAAAATTGTCTCAAAATTATCTTTTATTATTTTTCTCATTTGCTTGTTTTGGTGTAAAAGCATAAGTTACAATATTTATTAGATTTGTGAGACAAATTATATATTTTAGTTGTTATCAATACATTTTAGTCTTTAATTTTTATTCTATAATTTTTAAGGAATGTAGTTATTTCTCTCATAGACTAATACAAGTGGTGGAAAATTTTGATGGTACAAAATTGTCTCAAAATTATTTTTTGAAAAATATTTTATTATTTTTCTCATCTGCTTGTTTTGGTGTAAAAGCATAAGTTATAATATTTATTAGATTTTGAGACATTATATAATTTAATTGTTATCAATACATTTTAGTCTTTAATTCATATTCTAAAAGATTATTACTTTTTTATTGTTAAGTTTTAAAACTCATGATAGATTTAGAGTGGATTTGGATCTTTACGTTTTTTTTTTTTTCAGATTTGAAGCAGATATAGATATTGATTTCTTTTTTAAATTCAGATTTGAAATGAAAAATATAAATGTATGATGGATCTGGAACAGATATGAATATGAATTTACAGTAAAGTAGATCCAATTTATATTTGCCATATTGCCATCCCTAAAACTCACACATACCCATTATAGATTTTTATTTATTTATTTTGGGCCTATAAACTTTTTGCATTTTTATAAATTTCATTCTAATATCAAGATAAAGTGGATTAATTTAAAGATGGATGAATTAATATCCAACAATATAACTTTTGAAGTTCAATACTCTCCAAATTTGTGCCAGCTATACTCTCCAAAATTAGCTCTTGACATCATAAAAGTCGAGTTTTGGAGGATGAGTTTCTAGATAAATTACCAACAAATTTATGGATGGTGAATGGAGGAGGAAACGAAAAAACAAAATTGCGTTAGGGGTTTCATTTCGAGATAAAAGGTGTTATTTGGAAGAAAGGCATTTTTTAAATTAGGGCGGGTGTTAATAGCAATGTGAGATTTTTTCGGTATTATTTCATGGGGTTACTTAAAAATGATATTTCAAAAGAACTTTAGAGAGGTGTGAATAGTTAAAAATAATTGTTAAAGATAATAGAGATTACAAAGTCTAAATCAATATTTTCATCCTGTACCTTCCTTACAATTTAGTTCAAGTAGAATTATACAATGTATAATTAATTAATTTAATTTTAATTTAATACTCCTAGACATGGAGATAACTTTTCGTATATGTCTTATTAATATGATTGTTAAAAATATACTATGTAATGTCAATAATTAAAAGATCTCTATGTAGAGGTGATTGAAAATATAAATACGACGAGGGACGGAGATTGTAATAATATTAGATCATAGAATTTATCTATTCATACATTAAAAAAAAAAAATAGTTGAATCATTTAAATAGAGACTTGATAACGTGGACTTGTTAAATTAAAGACGATTTGTTTGGCATTTGGCAAAGACATGGAACCGTAATTTTTACTAAAATTAGGCAAAAGAAAGCTTCTTCGCAATTTGTTAAATTAATTCCTAGTTACCGGCTCAGAATGGTTATCCTGAGATTGCGGAAACAAGGCAACAGCTGCTGCCACCACAAGATATGATGAATTCCGATAATCGAGGACAAACCCATCAGCATAAATATACCCAACAATCTCTTCCTCAAATCATCCCCAGCGTTTGAACGATCTGCATTGTTCTCTAAATTCAGTAGAGAACCTTGCATATAAGGGGACAAAAAAATAAAAATAAAAATAATAAGACGAAAAACACAAACCCCCATCACACATAATGGCTCGCCAGGTCATTGTTCTTGCTCTCGTTTTTGTAGCCATTATCGGTGTGGCCTCCGCCCAGCAGCAACCTCAGCAGCCCAATGAACCACAGGAACCCAGTCAGCCACGGCAACCCAATCAGCCACAGCCGCCTACTCAGCCTCAGGCACCCAATCAGCCACAGCCACCTACCCAGCAGCCCCAGCAGCCCAATCAGCCTCAGCCACAGCCACCTACCCAGCAGCCACAGCAGCCCCAGCAGCCTCAACAGCCAAATCAGGCACCCGGTAAGGCACCAACACAGGCACCTCCAGCCGGTGGTGCACCCGTACCCGCACCGGGAGAAGCCCCAGCAGGAGGCCCAAGCAATGGACCAGCTCCTGGACCTGGACCTGCAGAAGGACCCTCTGGCGAGGCTAAGTTGCCTGAGGTTGCAATGCCGGGACCAGTCGGCGAGGGAGATGAGAACACGTCAGAAGGGAGTGGTGCAGGCTCCCTCAAAGTCTCCGCCCTCGTCGCTGGTGTTGCAGTCGCTGCTGCTTTCTTCTACTAATCATGAGCTAATTAGCAACCTCTACAAAGCCATGTACCCGATTGATTAACATTCATCGGTTGTCCAGAGCAAATCTCGTTTGATATATTGATTTGTTTGTCATTAAAATTCGAGGTTTTACGTACCGTGACGAGTTTTAAAATATTGTGGATTGGAGATATTTGGATAATTTCTAATTTTAAAAGTTGAACCAATTTTTGTCATCAATGTGCCCGTGGGTGCCTCTGCCTCCTATAAAAAAATATTATCCAGTTTACGTCCTGCATGCTGACTGATCAATGCATGTCTCTATTTTTGGTCAATTGCCTTTTGTTCTTTTCGGAATCGGGTGGTGCTTGCTCTTGAAGAAATGAAATTTGCTCGCATTCAATCACAATATTGACACGACTTGCTTTAATTAAAAGATTTTATTAATCCCGCGTATTTAAATATAAAATATCACAGCTTGTCCTTGAGATGAAATTAAAGCCAGACTTTGGAATCACTGAAATATGGACAACTAATGTTCGTATGTATATAGGTATAGATCCTTGAGGCCAATAACAGATGGTAATCAAAGTTTGCGTTTCTTCAAATATTCAATATTCCTCCATAAATCCATAAATCCGGTGTTATATAAACGGTCTGGAATTCGCGGCCGCCGTAAGTTCTAAATATTATATAAGGGTGTGTTTGGTATACTACATTAAAATCGTAATATAATAACGTGTTTGGTTGAAAAGGGGATATGTATAAGGGACTGTGCTAGTGTTTAAGGGATATGTAAATTTAGCTTGTCTCTTTTTTTTTTACTAATAATAATAATAATAATTTTTATTTCACATTATAATTATTAATATAAATTAATAAATTTATAATATAATCTTATTTTTTTTTTACATTATAATGTATTAATAAATTTGAATAATATTAATATAAAAAAATTATTGCATATACTGTAGAACTTTTACTTGGATTATTCAACATAATTCATTTTGTTAGTGAATATATTTTAATAATTGTATCATTTTATTATTTGTGATTAGCATATGGTATGTATAACATTTTATTCTATCATCTTAAGATAGCTTTTGAACTAATCTTGTAGGTTTTAACTATTTTTTTGTTGTTATATTACTTAGAGATTATTTGATTAAATTATTTGCTTCAATCTTTATTTCAAAGGTTATATACTTAGAAAATACTGAAAATAAATTTTATGTTTTCGGAAATTAAATGCTATAAGCTTTGATTTTTATGACTAATTATGATATTTTTTAACATTTACCTTAAAAATTTGTTAAATTTCTAAAAGTTAAGATTTCTATATTTAGAATTTTTCTAAGTAATAATAAATATCATTTTCTAATTATATAATTTAAATTAATCACAAAAAATTAATATAATACAATGCTACACCAAATATATTCTAATTAAAAATTAATACAATATAGTACAATATCAAACATTGTATAACATTATTATAATATAGTGCTAATATAATACAACATAATACAATACATCAATATTAAAATAGTATAATATAATGTACCAAATACACCCCCAAAGGTTTTCGGTTTATATACGGCCGCTTTCTCATACTTGTTGGGTTTTCAGCTTTGCATCTCTTGAATTCTGAATACGACATCAATTTTTGCAATAAGATTGATATTTCATTTAATTGGCCCTGCCGGGAATTCCAAGTTGTTCAATATGACATTAACACTAATTGGCCCTTTGGCCGAGTGGCAAGAGCTGCTGCTCTCCAAATTGGAGGGCAGCAGTTCGAACCCCTCACAAAAGTTTTGTGGGGGTAATTTCCTCCCTTATAATTTATAAGTGGAGGTGGTCTTCTCCCTTACCCAAGATATAAGTGTGAGTGGAGTAGACATCTCTCGAATATTAAAGATGGTTAAAATCTACACTGTACTCTATAAGAATTGTTGTAATATTTATCCCAGTAATTATCTTATTTATAAGTATAATTTGTAATCTCATAAAATGTGAGTTGTAATCCGAGCATTATTCTCATGTATAAAAAAAAAAAAAAAAAGAACCACGTTGTGTACAAAATTAAGAGGAAGCACAAGAAACTCTTTCAACTCATCAAATCAAGGGCCAGCGCACAACTCTGACATTCGCATTGGGCTTTCTGATTTCAGCATCAGATGCCTTGCAAAAGAAAGGTAAATACTTCCAATGAAGGGAAAGTCAAGGCCAGCAGATACTTTCCAAGAAAGGTGACCTCTCCTGTGAAACTGAAACTGGAACAGTAACAGCTCAGATGGCGGGAAACAATATCATGCGCTGCTTTACAAATCCTAGCAAGGAGGACCGAAACAAATTTCCAACTTCTATCTAGCTAGCTAAACCATACAGATTGGCTCATAAAATACATAACATAACTATAAATTATGGAGATAAAATTTTGGAATTAAAAAAGATTCCTGGAGTGGCAGATTAAACTGGAGGAATGGTCATCAGATAGATGGAACAGATGTGTGCACTACACTGGCAGTTGGAAAAATTTATACATGGAACTAACAATTATCAGTCATACCCAACTCCTAAATTACATAACAAAACTAAAGATTCACAAAGCAGAACTGGATGTCTGGATGAAGTGAGTGTTGTAAAAGAATACAAAAGCCAAGAATAAAGCACGAGAGAGCATGCCATGCTAAGTAAAAACTGCAGCTGCCGTTGTGGGGAAAGACAGTTTTCCACATCAAGCAAGTAGAAACCCTCGGAACAACATAGTCAGGTGGGTATCTGATAATATGCCTGCTCAAAACTGATAATCTCACTCCTCAGACAGGAAACCTAATGTACATTTGAGCAGAACATTTCAAATCCTCTCAATAAACCATAAAGCTTTCATCCCAATCACTTTTCTGGTATACAAACACAGAGACAATGATCTATCCATTCAATAAAATCCATCGAAAGAAAAGGTACAACTGAAAATCAAATCTGATTACAACAAATTCATACTGCATGAGAGAAGAAATGTACAAGGAATGTAGCATCATGCCTTCACCTACAACATTCTCAAAACAACCAAAACTCTCAGTTCCAGCCCAATAGAATGATGCAGTAGTCCACAATTTATGACTCCCATTCGCAAGTAAACCTCAAAACTTACATAGATAATAATAATAAAAGTTTTTTTTTTAAAAAAAAGGGTGCACCTCCAATGTTCCTTTATCTTTAATGTAGAAACTGCAACTAGTTTTACATATGTTACAATAATCAATTACAAGTGAAACAATTCCAGGTTACAAATTACGAAAAGCTCATCACCGACTATCCTAAATCAGTTACACTGCATCAAATGTAAACACAATTGTGCCTCAAAGTCAGTACAACAGTATTACAAGCTCACAGCGAGCCACAAATAGTCAAATAAATAATGAAAGAGGCCTTTACATGCTATGGACCTAATACATGTAACTCCATTTTACAAAACATGAGATGATGCTTTACAAAATGGTATATAAACCTCTTAAACAAAATCCTTTCCATTTTTTGACAATTTCATGGCTTCAACTATTTCTAGGCATTTTCTTCCGGGAGAGCAGTTTACACATTCTTAAGGGCCGCTCGAGGGAGCAAAAAAGTGAAAGCCAAAATTGTCAAGGCTTGTTTCCACACTTGACAGACCAAAGCCAATATTTGAGAAAGCGAATGAATGCAGCCCATCAAACACATCTTCCTTGAGGCTCATCAATTCATGAAAACAGAGGGTTGCTACTCCACTCCCTGAATATGGTGATAAAAAGAAAGCCCCCATGTCAATAGACTTTGAAAAAGAAAACCTACCAGCCAAAGAGGCCACTAAACTTTCCTCAAAGAGCACTACATGATTTTGGTACGGTATTCCTACAATCAATGAATCAATCACGACCACCCATGAATGGGGACCTCATGTAAGTCCTACATGATAATCAGCCCAGATTTCATAACAGGGAAGTAAAGTCCTTAACTGGAACGTATTTTGCTCTCTTTGATCAGATAACATATCAAACTCAAGTATGTCCAAATCCACCCCTTCACAACAAATGTCTAAGGGAATCACAGTTCTACAAAACACAAATACATTATTTGCCATGTGAAGTTACTAAAACTAACATACCCGGCTGAAAATCACAACACCAGATATGATAACTTTTCATTCCAGGATAAACCATAATAAAATAATATCATACACTAGAAATTTGGTAAAATTTTCTATTATACTAATTACCACCAAAATAATAGAACTTCTAAAATTTATTATGATTTGGAAGATAGTTCTTTTATGGCTAAAATAGTGTTTTGGAAGAAGAAACCAAAGTTCATAGAGCTGTTTTAATGTTTAAAAGTATATTGATCTTCAAAAGAACTAATCAAATTAAAATAACTAATTGAAACTTCAAATAACAATCACAAACGATCAGTTGAAAGAAAAAGAAAAAGAGAAGCAAGAAAAGAAAGCAGCCAAGTCAACCATGCCTTCAAGAAAAGCTTCTCTCTCTCTCTCTCTCTATCTTATTTTTCTTCGTGATTTTTTTTCTTATTTTTCTTTGTGATTTTTTTTCTTCTTTTCGAAGAAAACCTAAAAGATCACATTCGAAGGACAAGAAAAAGATATAAAAAAAATTCAAAAAGGTGAACAAACAATCCACTGAACCAGCAAACAAATCAAATGAAACAACCAAACAAAAACAGAAGAACCAAAAATCAAATACTACTCATGACTTCAAGAAAAGCTTTAAGAAACAGATTCTAAATTGAAATTCACTAAGATACAAAAGAGAAGACTGGAAGCCATTTACTAGACCACCAACTCCAAAAATCTGGCCACCATATCAACTTATCCTTACCCCCAATTTCAAGCAAAAAAACCTAAAAGAATTTAACATTCCAAGTAATCCACCAGTCCATAAACATAAGCAGCACCACACATATGTTGTGGATATCCAGTTTAATAAATAGTTACGATGCCCTAGCAATATTTGAAACATTGCTAGTATGACTTGCTCATCAAATCAAACTCACTTGAAAATTAAATAATAAAGGCATGCTACATATCAGCCGTTGCTTCTTCTGAGGAGGGGCAATTTGACGGGAAGATACAAAGACCACATATTAAACATTGTCAAGTCCAAGAGAAGCCCCTGAAGTAGGACTTCATTTTCTAAGACAAGACTAAGAATACTTAATTAGTAGACCTTCAGTGGTTCACACAGAAGGAGCAACATCCTCCATCTTGACTTCTTCATATGTCAGCATCATCAGCACCATCAATAAGTATTAACTATTCTAATAAAAGACTGATGAATTCTAATTCCAAATTCAAATATAAATGTCATTTGAAGCAATACAAAGGACCCAGAAGGCAGCAGGACACAGCTATCGTGTGCATCAGTTTAAATATTAAAGTCATGCACTGACTCGGACTTACAAGCATCCTTTAAATACAATCCCAATAAAAATAACTCAATGGGTTGGCATGGACAAAAAACCATATTCTATAATCAACAACAACGAGAATACACAGATGTAGAAAGCAATATGGACAACTAATTCAAACTATCATATAATTGAGTAGGCTTTGTAACATGTGACCAGAAGCCCCAAAACCATTGTCTCAGAAATAGATTCAGTAGAATAAATATAAAGTCAATGGGATACTCAGCAAGGATATCAAGAGTCAAACCCCAGATAGAATATCCCCATTGGCATGCAACTCAAAGTCACTCATCATTTTTTAACAAACAAATAAGTGTTGGTGGTAACGTTTATAGAATGCAGTACGAAAGAACAGAGAATCTATTCTTCCCTTCTACAAATATGAGAACTTACTTTTCCCTCAAGAAACCACTCTGCATTTAGGCCACAGTAACCGGGGAAAGTGATAGGTAGAAGCATTGTAGCAACCCAAGAGCAATACAGTAAGATATAGAGAATATGAGGTCTTGTGTGACATGCCACTGAAGAATGAACAGCGTGACTCTGTCACTCTGATGGTAGCCGTCTCCTCTTCCCGTAGTCCACATCTCTCGATCGAGATCTGTGGTGTTCATCTGGGATTGCTCGGGACCTGCTCCGAGATCTTGAAGATGATTGCCCCCTATCCCAGTCATCATCATAAGTTGAGTCACGATCTCTTTGTCGATGATCACGATAACTGTCTTTTTCTTCCCTGTGTCTGTGATCTCTGTGATCCCTTTCAGATCTGTCCCAGTCTTGTTCCCTCTCCTCTCGGTGCCTCCTATCTGTGTTCCCAGACCAGTCACGCTCAGAACCACGATCCTTTTCCCGGGAGGCAGCAGTTGCCCTTGCTCCTTTTTCATGATTTGCCTCCCCATACCCATAATCAGAAGCACCATCATCACCACCATAACTTGATTCCCTTGTCCTTCGTCCATGTTCCTCTCCTCCCCATCCACCCATGCTTGAGTCAGTCCACATCCCAGGATGCGGTCCATCCATTCCAGAAGAACCCATCATACCCATCCCATTAGCTGCCATTCCTCGGTTAAAGAATGCTGGGTTGACATGAGGAGCTACCCCAGCAAGGCCCATTGCATTAACAGCAGGGAATGAAGGAAGCATCCCAGGAAAACCTGGACCCGAAAAACCTCCATAACCACCTCCTCGACCCATGTATGTTGGATCAAACCCTCCCATCATATTCTGTGGATGCATTATACCACCTGCAGGACCCCCAAAGCCAGGACCTGCAAGGCCTTGTCCATAACCTCCACCACCAGCAGGTCCAGCACTGCTCCCAGCTCCAGAACTACTCCCAATCATGTTCTTTGCACCCATGGGCCCTCTTCCCCTCATTGCTCCACCACCAGGACCTCTGTTGGGTACACCCTGCCCACCTCGTCCCCAGCCGCCCCTTCCAAAATTCCTACCTCCATCACCACTCTGATAATTCATGTTACCACCTCTCCCACCACCGTCGTTCATAGGTCTCCTTCCCTGAGTCTGTGACTGAGGCTGGCCTTGGTTTTTGTTCATGTAAGAAGCTCCCATCTGTTTCAATGTTTGCGGAGAAGCAAAAGCCACAACACATGCTCGTCCATTGAAAACAAAACCATTCATTCCATCTTTGCATGCAGCTGCAGCAGCTGCATCAAAGAATTCAACTTGGCAATAACCTTTGGATTTACCACTAGCTCTCTCATCAAAAAATTTAATCTCCTTGACCCTTCCATACCGAGACAAAACACTTTCAAGCTCTGCATCAGTTGTCCACCAATGTAATTCTCCCACAAACAGCATTGTCCCACCATTCTCTAGAGGAGGCCGGATTTGATTCTCATTCACCATTCCACGATTGACATTTGCATTTACACCCATTTGATTAGCTGGAATCAGAGCACCTTGAGGACCAGCAGCGCCGGGATTTAGCATAGGTGCAGGCTCATTGGTTACTCTTCCCGGCATATTAGAAGGATCGACTCCAGTTCTTGGGGGACCTGACGTAGACCCTTGAAAACCCATATTTCTAACATGGGCATCATGAGATATCTCTTGGACACTCCCTTTTTGTGAAACAGAAGCTCCATCTGGGTAATTACCAGATCCCATGTTTGGTCTGTTGACAGCAACCTGCACATCATTTTGAGCAGGAAAGTGGGACCCCGCATTGGTGTACTTTCCTTCAACAGAAACCCCAGGGATGTTTAACCCTTGTGATCCCCCAGCTTGAACTCGTTGCTCGGGAACATCAGTTTTCTGAACTTGAAGTCTTCCATTGCCCACACCAACAGATGGGGGAGGTGCCTCAGGCTGCTGAAACTGCAATAAACCATCTCCGACATTAACATCATTATATAGATCATCATACTCATCATCTTCTCCCATCAACTCTTCATCTGCAAGAGCAGGTATAGCTCCACCTCCCTGATACTGCATCTTTTGAGCCCCTCCATACTCCTCCTCCTCATAATCTATTTGTTCTTCAGCCATCGAATCCATTTAAGCTGACCAAGTTATATCAAAATAAATAAATATTATATCTATTCCTCCCATACAGAACTATGAACAAAGATAAAACACCAGTCAAAATTGTTCTCCTCCTCTACATCAACGGGTTTGAGAGCCAAAGATCACCAATATTAAACACTGACATAGCTCAAATTAAAACAGAATGTGATTCTTATCTATAAACACGTAATCAAAACTTATTAATACAAAAGATCCACTACCCACCAAGAAATACATTTAAGAACCATAAGAAACACTTCACCATCCAACCCATAACATCACAAAAAAACACAAATCTGGAACACCCCCCAGTAAAATCACATGAATTACACAGAAACCCTACGCACATATGCAAAAATAACAGAAAAAGGACAAATCTCCAACACCCACTTCATAAAGTCAAAAGGACACAAATCCTTAAAAACCTGTCAAATTACATCATACAGTAAACAAAAATTACTTATATATTTCACTAAAATGAAACTAAAGAACATCGGATAAGAAAAAGAAATAACAAAACGCAGAATCGAATCGGATTTTATTTAGGTACCCTTACGCTTATCCCCCAGAAGATGTATGTTTTATTAATCCTTTAGCTTAAAAAAACTAACAGCGCTTGATCAAATTGTATTCACCTTTCTCTTGTTCTTTGGTTTCTGTTTGTAACTTTGTTTTCTGCGCTGGTCGTACAGTGAAACCCTTATGGATTTGATTCAGGTTTCGTCTTTCCCAGTCGGCCAAATGGCCAATCACATGATATCCGAAGCCTCTATAGATTTAATTTAATATTAGTTAATTAAATTTCTAACCAGCCTTCATGTAATTCCCAAGATTTTACAGTGGAGAGTTTTTTGCCAAGCTCAATTTCATGCCGTTTTCATTTTTTTTCATTTGTGTAATTGTATATTTTACTAGCATATAATTTCCTCAAAACGAAATATTTTATAACATATTAAAATAAAATTTTAGAATATTAATGATAACATTTTACATCTTAACATGTCAACTCAAATTAGTTTATTATATTATCATATGATCCACTTAATTGATAACACTTCACTTAAGATAAAATTTTATGATGCTTAACACTATTCATATTATAAAAATAATTATTATCTCCATTAACTAATTATTATTATCATTATTGGAAATTACCATTAACTAAGCATTAGTTATATAATTTCCTAAAAAAGTAAGACCTAACTCCAGACATTTTCACTTAGGAATTTTGTTTGATTTGTCTTGTGCCATGTTGAACGAACAGTCGAACGATAAGAAAGAACAAAAATAACAATAAATAAACAAATCTTACCATAAAGATAGAGGACAAGAGATAAAGCTAAAAGGGCTAGTAAAGTAATTTGGGATGTGATGATAGCGATGTACCATGTATATAATGTACTGCCCAGAACCGTGCTAATAACAAGATTGACAAGGGGTATTATATCAGGAAAAATTAACCAAGTTTCTGCCTCCCATTTGGATAATAGGTAAGCAAATTTCTATTCACTTTTTTAGTTTCCAATGGTGCCTTTCAACTTTAAGAGTCTTGAATTTAGGTTTGTTTCTAATTTGATAGTCATAAAGTTTTGTATATGAGGATCTTAAAAGAAAATGTTAAGAGAAGAGTTTAATAACGCACCTTTTCTTGGTCTTTTTATTCAGCTAAGCCGATGAAATGAGATGGGAGACTTAAGCATAGTGATTTGAAATACCGACAGATGCGGATGAGAAATAAAAGCCCGTCACACTTGTCGATGGTGCTGCTTCCCACGAGTTTCTTCTAATCGTGAGTTGCATGACAAATGCGGATGAGAAATAAATCATGCGATGATGCATCTCTTTCTTGCTTTTAAGTTTTTCGGGAAAATTGTATAAATAACTTAACATTAGAGTCAATTTCAAAAGGTCTTTTAATTCACCCATTTTTCTCAGTAATAAAAAATAGCAATAAAGTTGTCACTTTCGGTAGGCAGTCCACATGTCAATCGCCTATTGGTTAGCCCTGGGTTGGATTTTTTACTTGTTGGTTGGTTTTTGATAGTTCATGATAAGTAATTAAAGGATGATCGTTGTCCATAATATTTATTTTTTTTAATCACTAAATTAAAAAAAAATGACAAGTAGGCTACTTTTGTACTTGGTATATAACTTTTAAGGAGTCCGACCATAACATGTTAAGGATACCATATTCGACAATCTAGACTCAGCTAAATAGTTAAAAAAAATTAATAAAAATCAACAGTATGACATCATCTAAAATTATTCAGATTCTGAAATACGATACCTTTAAGCCACGGCTGTTTTCATAAATTTCCCTAGTGCCAGATGCGAAGACGAAAAGAAACTGGACACAAGCTTCTCACACGTATCAATCGTAGTACCAAATTCAGGTAGGTAAACGTCTAGTTTAAGTAACCTTTCTTTTTCGGGAAAGGATTAGTTTTCAAGTAACTTAAAACATCTATCTCACAAAAGCATAATTTTCCCATTTGTTTTTGTAATAAAACCCCATCCTAACGGTGATTAAAATTGGTATTGTCAGGAGCGATGCAATCACCCTTAAGAGATAAGTTTCAAGTTTGTACAATCATAACTGTACAATCATAGTTGGCTCAAAAATCTTTACCAATTATAAAGCTCCAGCTGCATTCGGTGACACATTGACCTGGGCTGGATATGTAATCCACAGCAATTGAGATTTCTAGAAATGATAATCATTACACAAGTTTTCTCTTTCCTGACTGATTAATGTACAAAACATGTACCTCAAAAAGAATTTAAACCGAGGGAATTCACATAAACAAATTTCTAACTCAAAATCCTACTTCCTCCATTACTCCAAACAATTTCAACTAAACTTCCTACCTCAAAATGTACTTGCTGAAATAATCTCTCCCAACCAAAAGGAAAAAAAAGGTAAAAATAAAAAATTTATCCATCCTTCCAAGCTGAACACTTAATATGCAGTTTCAGATCAGTCGTGGTTAACCTATTCGACAATTCTGTTGTGTTCCGAAAGTGCCAGATGGGCTTACCCCTTCCTAAAGTTCAATGAAGAAAACCCAGTATATCCCTTATCAAAGAATCAACACAGGAATTCCATTTTTCTTTTTCTCTCAATTCAGCAGCATCTAAGCTGAACACTTTTTACCATGAGTACATGTCAACAGCCAGCAAAGATGTGAGGAGGGATATCAGCATAGGTTTGAGGCAACTCTTGTAACCACATAAGGAAATGATTTTAGCCTCCTAAACAATCAGCTGAAATTGGACTTTGAATTAATACATTCCCTTGAAAACAGGATTTGAACGGCATATGCTGGCTCCATATTCTTCATACTCTGCTTTTGTATGGCAAGCCTGTACATTGAGCAGAAACCTCAAAATCAAAGTTTGGTAATCCAAGAATAATATCACTCCATTAGTGATCACAAGCAGAAGCAATGCACAAATCAGCCAGCCAAATTGTAAAAGCAGGTAAGTGTGATGTCAAAATTTATCTAATTAAGAGAGTAGAAGCAATTGAATGTCCTCTTCCTCTCTCCTACAATTTTATCCAAAATGCCCTTGATCCAATTATAGAGTATTTATATCTTGGCCTGGTTAAATTATCATAGTGAGAGAGCCATGGGTGTCATACTCCTGGAAAACCAAATAAATGCTATGTGTAGGTGATTATAGAACAAAGAAGTGCAACTTAAATAATTCAACCATCAATACCAATCATATGGGCTTTTATCTCAACTTAATTTTTTTTTTTCAAAAAAGTATACTAGTTTAGATCATAAATTCAAATACCAGACGACAATCAGAAAAACCAGTTTGTTTACAGTTGACTATACCTATTAATATATAATATGGATCTAAGGCTTTCAAAGTGGGGAGAACATCATTCTAGAAACATTTCTTTGAATTTAAACCCTAGATCAAAAGAAAACATCCTCCCCCCTTTTCCTTTTAAAGAATGGGATCAGAAGAAACCTTCAGATCTAAAAGAGGCAGTAAATTAGACATGCAACAGACATACAGGAAGGAGAACTTGGGATATGAGAAGAAAGCTGAATATGAGCTTGCAGATTAAAGAGAAATGGGCACTATTCATCACAGTTTCAAACTGATCATACCGCAAAAAATTCAGGCGTCGAAGCTAGTACAGAACCACCAAACCACACCGCAAATCTCTGAATAGCATGGCTGACAACATTAACTTCCACCGGTTGTGCCTGGAACCAATTACAAAAGAAAAGAGAGAATGAACAATCAGATTACCATTTCTATTGTTAATAATCATCAAAGTTTTCTCTAGTATAAATTTAAAAGTGATTGACATAAATGAAAGAAGTATTTACTTTTACTTCCCCACCAAGTCGAGCATCAGATGCAAGAACCCGGGCATCCACAATCTTCTTCAGATCCCGTTGCAACCTTCTATGGAAGTCCTTGAACATGGTTGAACCTCCAGATAAAACTATATTCTGAGATACCAAACAAAACCAATTACTTTGGAAAACTCACAAGCATGAATAGCTGTAGATCTTTAAATTTGCCAAAACAGAGGTATAACAATAAATAGAGCTAGATATAATCACACTACAAGGAGCAATGTAGGTATGGATAGTAAAAGAAAATAGGCAACCAGTATATAAACTTAAGGCACAAATGATTGAAGTAAATTTTCATTGGTCCTGCAATGACCAACAAATCAGAGTCCCACCTCAACCCTGCCAATGCAGGTTGTTCTTATTGTTTCATTGTAGTATATCTGATCTATGCATTCTTTTCCACTTATAAGCTTACAAATACCTTATACAAAGCCCTTCTTGTGTCAATTGGTGCAGACTGGATACATTTGTCTATTACAGCTGGTAAAGGAGTGGTAAAGTCGCTGCTATATATCTCAGGATTAAAGAACACCTATCAAACAAAGCAAGTCATCAGAATGTCCAGCAAAAAGCAGCATATGAAAAGCATAACATGATTTTTGCATCAGTCATCTTACACTACTGAAGACTCCATCTATTGGAATTGGAAGAATGCCTAAGGTTCCATTCATCAGAAAGATAAATAATTCTCTAGATAGAAAACAACCAACCTCAGGGCCAAGAAATCGTTCGTAACCTATATCACATGAATACGGTGCCCCTGTCTTGGGTTTTATGCCCCTCCATTGCTTAAAATATTTTGCTGGTTCTTTGTCATGCTTGTTGTACTCCTGGGAATCATTGAAGGAATCATCTATGTTTCTCACGCACAACATAAATAATCAACAGAATTAGATTACAGAAAAATTCAGCTTAAACTTTTCAAGGAAGCAAACCTTGACAATATCTGAACACGTATAGCAATACATTTCCTTCACTTTCCGAGCTACTTCAAATGAGTCTTCAGGTGGTACATTCTCACCTCTTTCCTACATTAAACAGTGATTAAGAGAAAGAAACTGTGAGGATTAAATTATTAATATACAATTTGTCTATGCCTTGTTAACATGTCATTCAATAACCCTTTCTGAAGTCCAAAAGCATGATGATTAATCAACATTAACCAGTAAAACAATCACTATTAGAGGAATCATGAGAAAATAGGAAAATACCACGGTGACATGTCCCAAATCACAAGAAATAGAGTTGCATGATAGACTGTCACACTTTAAGGTTGGATTTACCTCAGTACACAGAGTATAAATAAGGTGTTCAAGTTCACAAGAATTGAAATGGATACGAGACAGAAGAATCCCTACATTTCTCGACTCAAAGGTCCAAGGAAATTACTACAGTCTAATTTATTTAATAAAATTTACTCTTTCCCTCAAAGCTATTAAGTGTTTTTATTAGTCACATTCTTATACTTCAAAAGGCCAGTATATTAAGATGTTTCGGTAAAATACACCACAAGAGCACACATTATCATTTTAGTCCTTATAATGCAGCATTCTTAGCATTGCATCTCTTTTGAGAATAAGAAGTTACAACTTGAACAACTAAACAAAAGCCCTTATTATTGATCCATGGATTAGAAGATTTCGCAGGAGGTCAGCTCCACCTCTTCCACCTAATCCTAGGCTTATAACAATCTATGAATCTTAAACAATTAACAATGGAATTCAAGGGGAAGCCATGATAAGAATTAAATCAAGAACAATAAGTACCTAATAAAGTAAGCACAGACCAGTAAATTTATAGTCTATACAGAGGGAGGCAATGCAAGCATACCCGCATGAGCTGCTGAATGAAGAGAGTGACATCTTTTCCAGCAATAGGAATCGACTTAATGCTGCTCCCAATGACATAACCCTCTGCGACTGGTACTACGTGAGTAGCCCCATCTCCAACATCCACAACAACTCCTGTCATCTCACACTAAAGAGAACACTATGTCAATCTAAAAGGAACAGTATTAAGAAATAAAAAGAAGACGGACAAGTTTGGATTTTAACTACAGTCTTACAAAATACGAAATACAAGGAAAACAAATTTCTCAGGACTCTTAAATCATAAACTAGTAAACAGGTAATACTTAAGAAAACTTGTGCTCACACATCTGTTGTTATGAATATCTATTTTCAGAATGATTACGAGGAAAAATGATCAATCCTGAAAATGTTACTATGTCTTCTATTTAAAAATAATCTCAGTTCAAATGCTTCTAATAAAAAAAAATACACTTTCATAATTAATGTCAGTTTTACAAATCTCAGGGTGGGCCTCCTAGTGCTGTGAATAGTATCCAAGCTCAGTCATGTCCTGCATCGTGTACGTCACAAATCTTTCCTACCTTTGGGTCAACCAAATAGCCGCACAAATGCACAATGTTACCAGAAGTAAATGTAATACTAAGGCGAGCATGAGCTGCCAAAGGAGTCTTATAGCCTCACTAACCAAATCATTTTCATCCAAAAAATTTTAAAGCCCAACTTCAATGTCACCAAAATTAAATGAAGTTGTTAAAACGACAAGCTCAGACACTGAACGTAACACACTTCAATCCTAATAAATTAAAAATTCATGAACAAAATAAAACGAATACATTCAATTATAGTTTAAACACCAACCTTAGATGTTGTGTACCCAGCTGCAAGAGCAAGCACCGAATTCACAGCAATATAAAGGCCAGGAACATTAAAAGTCTCAAACATGATCTCACCGGTATACTCTCTACTCTCAGGAGCAGTAAGCGGGCTCTCAGTCAGCAGAAAGTAATGATCCTCTGGATCACAACGCAAGTAATTAAATATACATTGCTGCCAATACCTCTCCATAGCGTCCCAGTTATCAACCTGACCATGCCTAATAGGATAACTAAGGTTATAAGTACTACTAGATCGTGATTTTGTGACTGCTTCATCTCCGATAAAGAAGTCAAGGTCGGCCATTACGCCTGCGTTGTACTGTGCAAGCCAATTGGCCTTTGAAGAAGATCTTGATTGATTTAAAAACGACTCGTTTACAGCTACTACAGTCGGAAGAATAAAGCATGGCTCTACATTACCCGCAAAACCCATCTTAGTATATCTGCAACACAACCCAAAAAGCAAAAACAATTTGAAAGTTGAAAAAAATAAAGAAAGAACGGAACAAGGACCAAAACCCAATAGGAGCATTTCATCAAACAACTTGTGTGCGCATTCATTCTCGTAAATGAGTTCAAAGAAGAACATACCCGGTGCCGTTGTCGATGACCACAGCAGGACGAGAAGTGGGGTCCATTGTAAAGAGAAAGGAGGCGAGAATCGTGGTGGTGGTAACGATGGATCCGCGACTGAGATCCGAGAGAAGGGTTAAGGCAATGGAACATGATCGTGAAGAAAGTGTTGATGATGGTGATATACGAAAGACTTGAATCGCAAGTGAAAGGAGCGACTCAACGCACACCAGCTTTGTAAGTTGGTACAAAATCCAATACCCATTTCAACAACAACACCGATAATGGAAATGATAAGCCTCTCTCATCAACTTCTTCATCATTGCTATTACTGTCTTTTCATTTTCCTCTTTTTTTTTACCCCCTCTTTCCCCTTTTGCCGTATGTGCGAATTGTGATCTCGACTACGATACTTTTCTTAGCTATCAATAAAAACTACCCACCACGATAGCTGCCTGCACATAGAGATGTTCTTTTTATCTTTTTTCTCTTTTCACAATTATGTAGACCTCACCAGACCGACCTTTCCAATGTGCGATCTGTCGATTTGACTGTCATTTAGCTTGACGGTGTATCTGGACCGTCTGTTTTGTTGACCTTTTAACACGTCGAATTCCTGTTTGTTTCTGCAACTCCGTGGGGCCCACGAGAGTGACGTCGGACAAGGGGTGAATTGATATGTGGAGTACTGGAGTTTGAGTAGTTTGAGTTTACAGCGGATAATTTCTTTCTTTCTTTCGTCGTGGAACCCGAACGAATTGGCGAGGAATTTAATGGTGCTGAAACCAATGAGAATTTAAGGACGTTTGGTGCTCGTGGTCCTTTTGTTTCTCCTCTGAGCAGTCGTGCTCACTGCCAAATATCCGTTAAAAAAAAAAAAAAAGGAGCAAGAAGATCTAAAATTCTAAATTCTAATGAAGCCAATCTAAAACAAGGGAATGAATTATGCACATTGGATCCATCTGCATTTTCTTCATATTTGATGAATATCGTTTAAATGTTAGACAAATTAGGCTCCATGCATAGTCATCCCAGATTGAACAAAATAATTTATCATAACAAATCACAAATCATGACTCAAAAAACTGCATGATCTTCTCAATTTAATTTAAGATCAGACCAATCTTTACATTCACACACGTTAATTACTAACCATTTAAATGTAACTTAGGCTATTAGTCGAGTGGTAACGCACTATTTTCTCTACTTTAGAATGCAAGATTTCGAATTCACAGGAACTTATTACTTCTTGTAAATATTTATGGTAATGGAAAAGATACTGTCTTTATTTCTCAAAAATTTATGATAAATTAATAATTATATGAATTTATACTACTGTAAACTCCTAATTGTAATATAAAAAATGAAATTTGGGGGAAAAAAAAAACATGCAGCAAACTTGTTGTAATGGGCAAAATTGGGCCGCCATCAGTCTAGAGCTGGTGGTCTGTGCTGCTCGGAAATAGGTTTAGGAATTGGGCTGAGCCTAGACTAGGTGATTTATCTTCTTCCATTTTTTTTTTTTTAAATTGAGAAAGGTGATTTACATAATATACTCCATTTTGTAAGAGGTCGAAATTTAGGAAATCTAGTTGCATTACAATGTTTTCACTTACAAGGAGTGGGAATGATAATTCTAAAATCATAATGAATAACATGTTTACTTATAAATTTGAAGTTTGGGAATTGAAATGAAATTATAGTGTGACTTATAATTTCAGGAATCATTATTAGAGTTTTAATTCCAAACAACCATTTATATTGCAACATGTGTCCCAAGAACTTAAGTTGAGATATAGAGAATTTGGATAACATCTTTTTGATATTGTTATACATGATTGTTACTTATATTAAATAAGATATTATAATTGATATTTACAATTAGATTATACAACTTGGATCTTTTCATGGCGTATACATTAATCTTTTAAAGCACTGCCCAGATTTTTTAAAATTTTTATAATATTCAAAGGGTGTTCACTCTACTCACATTTCATGAAAGAGAGACAGTCTCTACTCAATTATTTAATAATTGAGAGAGGACTGAAACTAACCCACATAATACTTTTATAAAAGCTCGAACCCTTACTTTTACCATTGTAAGTGCAAAAGCTTTCCCATTGGATATTTTCATGGCATATACATTGATATTTTAAAGCACTGCCTGGATTCTTTTAAATTTTTGTAACATTAAAGAGGTGTTCACTTTGCTCACGTTTCGGGAAGGAGGACTGAAACTAATCTCCATAATACTTTTATGGAAGCTCGAACCTTTACTCTCATTATTGTAAGTGCAAAAATTTTCTCATTGGATCAAAGGGCTATTGGTAGAATTTGGATAACATTACAATGCCACAATAGGGGACACATGATAACTTACATAACTTTGGATAAACTTAATAGATATGACAATGAAACTAAACAAATGAGTGACATGTAATGACTGACAAAATCACATGCCATAAATGATGAAAAGGCTAGACAATTATAGATCTGATCATCCAAAATTAAGAAAGAGAAAAGAATAGTGATGATTTAGATCTGACACCATATCTCCCATCAACAACTTTTTAAGTAAAGATTTTGTCAGTAGAGCTTTTATAAATAATGCTTTTACTAAAAAAATTTTAATTGTTTAGTTGTCAATAAGAGTTTTTATTAAAAATTTATGAAATTACTTTAATAGGTAAGACTTTTAAAGTTATGTTATAAAAATAATAAAATAAGATTGTTAAATATGTAGAGGATATTTTAAAATTTTAAATTTTTTTTAATCTTTACACTTCAAAGCCCAAAATTTGAGCTTTTGTTAGGCTCTGTTTGGTACAGCTTTTCAAGAAAAGCTTATTTAAGTAGAGCTTTTGCTAGTAAAACTTTTATAAATAGAGCTTTTGCAAAAAAAATTTTAGTTATTTGGTTGTCAATAAGAGTTTTTATTAAAAATTAATGAAATTACTTTAATAGATAAGGCTTTTAAAGTTATATTATGAAAAAATAAAATAAGATTGTTAAATACTTTATTAGGTAAGGCTTTTCAACCTTTGCTCGCAAAAGCTCAAAATTTGAGTTTTTGCTACTAGAGGTAAAATGACTTATTTAACTTTCAAAAACTTTACTAAAAAAACAACCAAACAACAACAAAAGTTATAACAAGTGCTTATGGGATTAAATAAGCACTTATGACCATAAAATAAACCATACTAAACAGACATTGAGAAAGAGACTTTTGGCAAGATTTTTTCCACAATTTAAAAGAAATCAAAAGCATAATTATAAACTCTACTTCAAACTATGTGACTTGAGAGTTGGACAAAAGCATAATTATAAACTCTACTTCAAACTATGTGACTTGAGAGTTGGAGTGTACACCCAAACCTCACTTGGTGATTTAAAGCATCGAAATGAATACTTGATGTGTTATAACACTTTACTCTAACTTTGAAAATTAATTTAATTTTGGTGATTGAAGGATCTTAGCACCTTTAGTGTTGGGAATTATAACTCTATTTCTAGATTTTATATTTCTATCCATACTAAAATTAACCCGTCTTTGTTTTATCCTTAGTTTATAAAAAAAAAAAGGATCGTGGTTCTCGTAATTATTGTCTTTGTTGTTGTACGTTGATTTTATTACTGCTGGTCATTGTCACTTATATGCTACCATCGTCACTGTTGTTGCCAAGTTGCTATTGTTGTGTTGCTGTTATTGTCGACAATTAGTTTTTCATTATTTATTTATTTATCTTTATTGTTATATTATTACTTCTATTATTGTTGTCATCATCGTCATATTATTATTGTTGTTGTTGTTGTTGTTAATAAATTTTTTGAATAATAATGTTACAATATTATAATAATAAATAATAATAATAATTACAATAATACACTAGGGTATTTCAGTAGTTTGTAATAATTTATTCCGATTTTAAAGTAAAATAAATACATCAATTACAATAAGATTCATTTTGATTATAATTCCTACGGCTTAAGTAAATAAATTATTCTTAATCGAAGTCATTCCTACTATACACAAAAACGACGTCGTGAGTGATTTGAAGTCGGAGAGATCTGAAGCTAACCAAGCAATTCCAAGGTACCACAATCCACTCAATTAAGAATAAAATATGGCGTACACCAGAAGAAAATTTGCACCTGTAAAATTGCATGTGTGATCACGTTCGTTAACTCTTTAAGCACGTGCAGGTGACGCGTGTTTGGCACTTCTGATACCCAAGCTGTGCTCGGAAAGCCTGAGCCACCAGCCTCAGTCGGTGCAGTGCTTGTCAATTTTTTCTTTTTAATTGCCAACCATTTCCCATTCACGAATCAGGATACTACGCTCTCTTATTCCCTCCTCCTATCCTATCCCGTCCGTATATCTTGATGGGCACCGGTCACTGCAAACTAATATGCATAATAATACATATATGAAATGAAATTTAATTACAAGAAAGCAGGTGCTGCGATAATCTAATGATTTTGCTCAAGACTTTTAAAACATGAGCAATCACGTCCCGAGCCAAAATGAGTCAACTGATGAAAGCTTTAATTTAATTTTAATAGAGCAAGTGTTTCTTAGAGAGAGATCCGTGTTTGGTAAGCATCAAACACAAATGATGATGATGAATGATGATGATAAATTGTCGTGATGGTGGTTAGGGTTTCAAAAAAATCAAAGCTTTAATTTATAATCATTATTACTACTCTGCTCTATGAAACGTGCTTTTCCATCGCCGAAACCTAACCTATAATAAACGGCAACAGAACCAATTTAATTTCTTGCAATTTTGGTCTCTGTCGCATGAGTTAATTTCTGAAACCAGCAGTCGGCAAAACAGAGAAAGTGTGCCCATCGGTAGAGATGCGCTACTAATTGAGTGGTTGGAACATCGCAACTTAAGAAGCTATTTTTCGTGATATACGGATAAAGAGAGGTCAATATTTGTTGGGGAAAATATTGAATTATGATAAAATATTACGTTGACATCACAAAATTTATTCTTCTTAACATTCTTAAATACAAGTAAGAACATTTAACATGTAATTTTAAAATATAGTATCCATATTGCTAAGATTATAAATTATCCAGATATCATCGTGTGGTAATATTATTGATCATACAATATGAATAATACGTCTGCAAGATAATTACTCTTTTATATACGTATGCATATGTTTTAATCAAATATATTTATATATATAATTTTTAAATAATTTTATTTAATTCTCTACCTCAATTTAAATAAAGTATATTTTTCTTTACCCGCCCCTTTAAAAATTAATATGCACCTTATGTTGTGTATGATAGATAAGACTTGAGAGGCAGGCCATTATCTGTACAATGCATATTTGTGACACAAAAGCACCCCTCTCAGCTTACGAATCCCACAAATCTGTAACATCCAATTACGGCGGCTCCCATCCGTTGCTCAATAATCGCTTTCGTACAGGAAATGACTTTAGTACCCTCAATCAACATCAAAATCAACGGTCACCAACAAAAAGAACGATACTTGGGGGCAAAAACGTCATTTCATCCGATCCATCACAACCATGGGCCACGGCCCGAAAAGACACCTTCCCCTCACCCAACGACCATGCTCTTCCCCACCCCCCCCAATTACTACCTTTTCTCTAATGCGCACGTTAGCTGTCTTCCCATTATCATAGTATAGCCAAAACACGCACGAAGGAAAAAAAAAAAACAAATAAATAACATAAAACAAATACAAAAGAGCTACAAGCTCATTAAAGCAACGGTCATTGCTTTTATTACTTGCAAGTATATTACAGCTAACTTTAATAAAAAATAACGTTAGAGAAACAAATGTATCCATGGAAGAATAGGTTAGCAAATGTGAAAAAGAAAAAATTAATACAATAGTGTTGGAGACTAAGCATTGTGGCAAACCAATGGTTTTTTTTTTTTGCTCATTGAATTATTTTGGGCTAATTTTCCATTGGTGACTTTTTATATCATTAGTTGATTTGTCATAATAACTTTACGACTATGATTCCTCATTTTATTAATGGAGAATTAAATTAAAAGTTGACAACATGTAATGAATAGTTTGTATTTCAATGCATTAGAGTTTTGTGATTTTTTTTTAATTTTGTTCATAATTTATTAGACTAAGGGATTTTTTTATTATAATTTAAAAAAGTGATATCTAGTCATGCTTACGATCACATTTTTAAATCATTTGGATGGAGCTGAAAAATGTAAAAACTCAAACTTCAATGTAGAAAAAAAAATAATATATTTAAAGTCTGTATATTTTTTTAATCTTCTGATTTCGTTTGCATTTTAAAATTGTCTGAACATCCATACCATTATATACACACACGCACTCAATTTGTCTCTAATGGATATGTCTTCAATTATAAAATGCAGGCTCCATTAAACGCATTAAAAGGGAAAAAATTTATTTTCAATGCATTAGAATTTTTATTAAATCTTTTATTACCATTCGCATTTTAATAAACTGAATTATCACGACTTTTTCTCTTGGTAAAAAAACATATGATTAATAGCTGTGATTATTACAAAGTAAAGCCTTAAAAATATGCTGTTATAAGTGGACCTCCAACTTTTAAGCTTTTTATTGTTTTTAAAGTTCTGTTCACTAGGGTCGCTTATAAGCACATACTGGTTATTATTATTTTTTGCTGGTAATTATTTATGTTGTAATTTAAATACCCGTTCCTCCAATTCTTTAGCGGTTGTAAATAAATCACTCTTTTAAGTTTTTATCGAGTTCATGGTCGTGGGCGCTAGCCTAGCTTGGGGAGTTGGAGGGCAACACTGACTCTACACTGAATTCTACTGACCACTGCCATTAATGGATCTGTTAGCGCACTGCACGGCATTCATAAATTGTAACTGCCTCCGCCTCCGCCTCTCACATTGATCCCCAGTACTCATCGTTTCGCTCCCCGATCTTATGTCATTTCCGAACCGTTTCGTTTCGCTATCCGTCCCTCCTTCGAGCTCCGATCGGGTCTCGCATTTCGCTCTACCCTTGCCCGACCCGAGCCTCCTACACCGTACGGAACTCCTCCTCTCACTGTATTCAGCCGAAGAATATAAAACATTTAGGTGATCCGTTGTCGTTTTTGCTTGCGTATGCTTTGGTGCTTGTGAAATGAATCCTCTCTGCTGCATTGCTCCGGTTTCCATCGATCGGGACCGGGCGAATCCCGTGGTTGCAAAATCAACAGCTCATTGTCAGTTAGGTCACGAAACAGCCGCTGTTAAAACCGTTAAACCGAGTTTGTCGGCTCAGGTCTCCTCCGTTGGAACCGACTTCGATAAGTCGTCAACTGGTAACGTCGTTGTCCAGTCAGTGACGGAATCTCGTTATAACGGAAATGGCGGAGGCGTGAGTGCCAGCGTGGCAGGGATTTTGTACAAGTGGGTGAATTACGGTAAAGGATGGAGGTCGAGATGGTTCGTGCTTGAAGATGGAGTGCTGTCGTATTATAAGATTCATGGACCGGATAAGATTTTGATGAGTCCGGCTAGAGATAACAGCGTTAGAGTGATCGGTGAAGATTCTGTTAGGTTTATGAGAAAGGCTAATTGGAGTAGTCACCGGCTCGGCTTCGCGGCTCGCCATTGTAAGCCTTTCGGTGAAATACACTTGAAGGTTTGTTCCTTTAACCGCATAGATTTTATTTTATTTTATTCTTTTTTGTTGATTTTTTCGTTGTCGTTGATGCCATTAGAGAGTAACGTTAGAATCTTAATGGTAGCCAATTTTGTTGACTTACTTGCTCTTTTCTCTTTCTGTTGAAGTATTCATTGTATGGATGGATGTTCATTTGTTAATTGAATCTTTAAGTTTAGGACCATGTTTGGATGAAATATTAATGACCGATATCTCTAGTAATTTTCAAATGAATCTGCTATTGTTCTACTGATAAATAAAGCATACATTATTAGGAAAATAATGCTGGTCTCTTTGAGTGGTTTCTGAGTTTGAAGTGATATGCTGCGCAGGTATCTTCAGTTCGTGCAAGCAAGTCAGACGATAAAAGGCTTACAATATTCACAGGAACAAAGACTCTTCACTTGCGTTGTATATCTAGAGAGGACAGAACTGTGTGGATTGATGCACTGCAGGCTGCCAAAGATCTCTTTCCGAGAGTATTGACGAGCACTGATTTTTCACCTGCTGAAGATTTTGTTGTTTCAACCGAGAGGCTACGGTTACGATTATTGCAGGAAGGTGTTGGTGATTCAGTTATTAAAGACTGTGAGTCTATTATGCTCTCAGAACACTCTGACCTGCAAAACCAGTTGAACGCTCTTCAACGTAAACATATAATGTTACTGGAGACCTTGAGGCAACTGGAGGTATTTGACATGATTCCATTTTTCAATTCAGTTCTGTATCTTTTGGTAAATTAAACTAAGTCTTGGGAAGAATAATTGAATGTGTCACCATTTGCATTGGAATTAGTGACGAGGTTGATCTATTTTCTGTTCCCTTTTTGTTTTTTTTTTTTTGGAAACATTCACAGACCTAGGTTTTGCCATCAATCACTGGGTTCAGCCTCATCTTTTCGTATGTGATATAATCATTAATCTGTAGTGACTGACATTATAAATTTTGAGCTGAATCATCGTGATTGTCTTGTATTATCTGATAGTGCACACCTGTTTGAATGGCCTAATTAAGTGATTGGTTTAGGTTGCTTCAAGGAATTCAGTTACAAAAGTTTCATGCAGCCATTTCTTAGTGCCTCTTGAACTTTTACCACCTTGTGATTTTCCCCACTGTTGTTATTCCAGCTCATGTCCATAATTTCCTTTTGTTTTTCTTCTATGTAATTTTTTTCTTCCTTTTGGTGATTTCTCCTCTTAAAATTGTTTTGCAGACAGAAAAAATGGAGCTGGAGGCTACTGTAGTGGATGAGACAAAGGAACGTGATTCTTATTGCGGACAAGGGAATAGAAGATATAGTGGTTAGTTGTGCTTTTTTAACTTCTTCAGTGGAAATAATTTATTCCATCCTTTTTTCTTAGAATTTAAACTGACAGTGTATGTTAAACAGATGTAGAAACTTTATCTGTGAATGTGTACTTGTTGAAGGTGAATACAAGAGAGCCAACATATTTAGAGCTAGGTTGATTCCTTGAACATTTATTTTATTTTGCATAATAATAATATTAACTGACCACCAGAAGCTCTTAGAAATCAAATATATTATTGTTTAAGAAAATTCAATTGATCCGGCTGTTATGCTTATAATTTGCCAATTGAAGCATTACAATGAAAAAGGTTACATATTCACATATACTGCCAGGTAGTTGGTGAAACTGAAAAAGGGCCATGTGAGCATTTCTTATTATATAACTGTTTACTTATTGTGAAACTGTTAACTCTATTTTTTTTTTTTGTCAACTCTTCAGCGGGATATGCTTGGTCCCCAGTTCTCAATCATTTAATGAAATTGCCGGAAGAAAAAATTGTATTTTATTTTTGATTTTAAGCAAAAAGTATTGGGCAGAATTTCTTATAGTGAGTTAAAACTCAGAATTGTTAAATTTTTGCTAATTTCTTAGCATCTTCATGTCTCAGATTTCTATTCCGTCATGTCTGAGGGCAGTGCAAGTGATTCTGATGCAGAAAATGAAAGTCAAGATGGAGCAGATGTTGAAACAGATGAAGATGATGGAATATTCTTTGACACAAATGATTTTTTGTCTTCAGAGGCTTTAAGAAGTGTCTCTTATCGGAGTAGGGAAGCAATGGGACATGCCTGCATATATGACAAAGAACTTTTATTTTCAGATCGTTTACGAGGGGTTGAAAATGAAATCAGGCCAATACAATATCCATATGTTAAAAGAAGGGACACTCTACCAGAACCAAAGGAGAAAGAGAGACCAGTTGGCTTATGGTCAATTATTAAGGACAACATTGGAAAGGACTTGTCTGGAGTTTGTCTGCCAGTTTACTTTAATGAACCACTGTCTTCTCTGCAGAAGTGCTTTGAGGATTTGGAATATTCATACTTGGTCGATCAAGCATTGGCATGGGGAAAGCAGGTCAGGTCCTCTGCTCTGCTTTCTTTTGAGGCAAACCAGTTTTAAACCATGATCTACCAGTTACATTATAATCCAGGTAGTTGATGCACAGGCCTTAGTTCTGATAGATTAATTATCTTGTTCTCTTATGTGGAGCAGCTCATGACTACTTGGGCTGACAAATTTAAGCTTAGTTCTTGGTTCAATTTTGTATTTTTTATGTAGTATTGATGATCCCTTCATCCTTCAACCAGGATCTTGTAAATTTATTCATGATAACCTCATCTATCCACAGTTTTTTCTTGTTTGATGGGGTCTTTGGGGAGGATCTAATAATTATTGCCCTAAGCCTTGGTTCACAGCTCATGTTACTTTCCAATTCTTAACTGCTGCTTTGGGACCCCCAAAAAGACTTGATACCCCTTTACTTCCCAGCGGAAGGAGGCAGCTGATCCTACCGACCATAGGACTTCAGGTCAATTTGTGATATGTGTAAAAGGGTAGACAAGCTATGTGATTACTATTCAGCTTCAGGTGTTCTTGTTCTAGTGTATTGAGGGATTGCTCCTTAACAGTTTGTTTCTCTATAAATTTTGGAGCTTCTCTATGAATCATATATTCCCAGGACATTTAAGTTCCAAGTACAAGACATTGCCAACCAGCACGTGGTACCCATAGGTAAAAAAGGATAAAAGAGGATTGTTGCATTATGATAAAATATGCTGATTTGTGGGCCTCTGGGTTGATGCAATCGCGCATTCAGAATGGCTTGATATTCAGTAGCTTCTGGGTTTTGTTCAAGACAATCGATTTTTGAAATTAGCCTGTTTAGGACATATTGTAGAAGTGTAGAAGTTGCAAATATCACTCCCTTTTTAGAAATAGAAATGGTTATCAGTGGGAAGTGTTTGAATCTTTTTCCTTTTAGGAAGTAGTTTCTATTGGGCTTTGTATATTTAAGCTTAATATTTACTTTCACTAGAAAGTCTACAGATGTTCAGAACTTGTTTTATATTGTAAATTGTAAGTGGTGTTGACATTGTTTTCATTCCATGCTAAACGGAATGTCTAAGACAAATAATTTACATGGTGCAGGGGAATGATTTGATGAGAATTTTAAATGTTGCAGCCTTTGCTGTATCTGGCTATGCATCAACTGAAGGTCGGCAGTGTAAACCCTTCAATCCTCTTCTTGGAGAAACATATGAGGCTGATTATCCAGATAAAGGACTCCACTTTTTCTCTGAAAAAGTATGTTTCTTTCTTCCAACTGAAAAAGCATGTTTCTTGCTTCCACTATTAGTAAACTTTTACCTGAAAATACTACAGAGAGTCAAAATTGGATTCACCTGTTAAATTTTGCCTCATTTTTAATGAAGTACACGACACTGACATCTGATGCTTTTCTGTTATCACTTGTTATCTGACAAGTCACTTTCATTTCAGGTGAGTCATCATCCTATGATTGTTGCTTGTCATTGTGAGGGAAAAGGCTGGAAATTTTGGGCTGATTCCAATCTCAAAGGAAAATTTTGGGGTCGGTCTATTCAGCTTGATCCTGTTGGTGTCCTAACCCTACAGTTTGAGGATGGCGAGACCTTCCAGTGGAGCAAGGTCACCACTTCGATATACAATATCATACTTGGGAAAATTTATTGTGATCACTATGGCACCATGCGCATTAGGGGCAGTGGCAATTACTCATGCAAGCTCAAGTTCAAGGAGCAGTCTATCATTGACCGAAACCCACATCAGGTAAATTTTGTACTTGTAACAGATATCATTGGGCACTCTTATGTGTTCACTTGACAGACGAGTTGCTTTTTCTTGGTGCATAACTCTTGTTTCTTTGTTTTTTGCACTTATCTTGTCAAAAAACAAAATTTTTCTTGGGAACACCCACTTTATCTAATCTAGGCATTCAATTATCTGCATTTGATTTATGATCTATCTGGCGTACCCTCATTCTTTTCATTGTTTCTTTAAATTTTTATCAATAATCCTAGCATCATGTTTCTCTTATCAAGTTTAGACTTCCATGCAATTCATCAGAGGGTAGATGATGGTCCTTGGGGCCTTTTTGGCTTCCAACTGGAATCATAAAATTCCATTTGGAAACTATATATCCTTAACCATGTGAAATACTGTATTACAAATGCAAATTACTTTTCTTGAATATGCACTTAAACATACATGTATAATTTGACCAACTGATTTCTTTTTACACAAATTGAGTCTAGGTTCATGGATTTGTGCAAGATAATAGAACAGGAGAGAAGGTAGCGATGTTGGTGGGTAAGTGGGATGGAGCTATTTACTATGTTCTGGGAGATCCGACGACAAAACCTAAGGGGTATGATCCAATGACTGAAGCTGTGTTGCTGTGGGAAAGAGGCAAAACTGTTACCAAGACGAGATACAATCTCACCCCATTTGCAATATCCTTAAATGAGCTGACCCCTGGCTTATTGGATAAATTGCCTCCAACAGACTCAAGGCTTAGGCCAGATCAGAGATACTTAGAAAATGGAGAATATGAATTAGCAAATGCCGAGAAGCTGAGACTAGAACAGTTGCAGAGACAGGTATTTACGTAGAGATCTTCTGTCGTGTTTCTCCTTGGATATATGATGTCTTATGGATTTAGGGTATAAATAATTAATTCATGTGATTCAGCATGGGATCAGATATACAACTTAGGTCCTATTTGGTATTGTGGTTGGCCAATTGTAGCTTTTAAGTTACAGCACTAAAGTGTTTAGTAAACACTTGCTAGTGTAGTTTGGAAGCTAAGTTGAGTTTATCCCACAATTGTATGATGAAAAACTATAATATCTTTATTATTTTTATCAAAATTATTATTCAAAGGGTCATATTTATTGTAATTTTATTAATTTTTATTTCATAGCTATAATTCTTTCCACAGCAGGTCTAACCTTGCATTTACTGCTAGCAATACTCCTGTCAGAGTTTGGGTTTTCTCTCAAAGATCTGGATGCTGGAATGAACACACTTGACTTAAGAACTGTACAAATGACTATGAAAAGAAAGAACCCACTTACCGTCTATGATTGAGATAATGTTTGGTACAGAGTATTGCTGAACTAATATTGCTGCCTTAGTCTAATGTAACTGAATTGAGTTCCATGTTCCTGTAAGTGATGGTAAATCTAGATCAGTTCCAGCACTAGTTTAAGTAATTCAACATGCCATAACATTTAACTTTCTTCTATTTCTTTTGCTAGGTAGAAATAACATTGAGCAACTTTTGTTTTCTTTTTAATGCAGGCAAGGCAATTGCAGGAAAGTGGATGGCAGCCAAGATGGTTTCGAAAGGATGAGGATGGTTGTTATCGTTACATGGGTGGCTACTGGGAAGCTAGAGAAAAAGGGGACTGGGGTGAAATTACTGATATATTTGGTCAGAGCAGTGATTCACCTTCATGTTTGGTAGAAGAATAGGCTGTCCTTTCACACAGGTTGCCCTGTAGCTATATCGCTATTATATTTCCTTTTTCGTTCCCCATTTTGATTGCTGTCCATGCTAATAGTTACGCAAAATGTTAGATTAGATTTAGCTTCTGTGATGTTTAAACTGGAGTCTTAGCTTCTGTCGTATGTTTAAACTGGTGTCTCTTCAAGGTGCAAAGCTATTGCTGGTTTCTTGAATCTCTAGTAAACCAAGTAACCAACATTTCCCATTACAGGAGATTCCGTGGGTGGTATACGTACTCATGACCTGCTAAATTTCATTCTCATTTTCAACTTGCCGGTCAGCCTGATATTTTCAGCATTTACTGATTCTCGTCGGATGACTTACCTACTTAAATGCTAATACCGGGAACAGACTAGATATTAATCCACTAAATTGAGTTGAGATATCAAGAAATTTAAGTGGTTTCAATGGTAGGCAACGGGTACACTTGGCATTAGCTAATAGGTAATATGTTGGATCATCACGACTCATCAGTCATCCGAGTTAATGAATGCAATTAAATTGAAAATATGAAACAAAATGTCTTCTTTGGACTACATGCTCGGATATGCAGACAGAATAAACTATATCTGATACAAATTTCAAAACTTGGTTCGTTCCCGCTCTCAGGATTATTTCCACGCTTTCCTTCCTCGGAACTGTTTGCCCGCTCGTTGCTGCTTTTTCTTTTTCTCCTGTCGAGATTTAGCAACTTTGGCTCTTTTCGCAGCAAGAGGCATAGCCTTTTTGTGTTCTTTTTGACGATTGCTCAAACCACCCGTCTGATCACATCATCACAGGATATCAAAATGGTGAACCACATTTGAAAATGTGCCAAATCTCAGTACCGCAGTGGGTTAAAGAGGAAAATATTGGACAGCTACAGCACAAACTAGTACATCTAAAGGAAACCAATACCGCCTAAAACTTTAGGAATTGAGAAAATTATTCATGCAAAAGTTTGTGCTTTTGTAATGGGAAAGATTAACCGTAAGGAGGCAATCAAATATGTGAGCAAGCAGTGTCTGAGGATAATTGAATGAATTAATTAAGCCACTCAATCAATGATTTGAAAAGAATAGATAATAAAGCAGTGTAAATACAAGTGTACCTTTTTCTGTTTAATGGCAGCGCGAGCCATGTACTTCCCTCTGTCTTCCCTCCCTGCTCTTACTAATGCAAGCCTTTCCTCTTTGCTCAACTTTTGCCGTACATGAGCCTAGAATTTGAATGAACAAGGAAGTCAGTCAAAATGTGTTTGTGGCAGCAAAGAAGAAGAAAAGGAAAAAAGAAGGAACATGAAAAAGGTAAAATTGAAAGGAAAAGATACAGGAATAGAAGAATTTGGAAAGGGGGATGAAAATTATCTCTTTATCCAATCAAGTCAATGAAATCTACTATTTCAAATGCCCATAAGCTAATAAAATTTCCTTGAGTATACTAACTACTTATTGCACACAGTTCATCACATTGTTGTTGAATCTCACTTCAAGCATGCATAGAGTTCTCAGTTTATATAGGACTATCATATGGTCAGAGCAGTCACACACGCTATCAACCAACTATGCTTCTAAGATATAAGATATCTCTACCTATTCATTCATTCTACAGTTTCTACCCAGTATCTGAAGCATATAAAATTGTTTCCAACTAGCATTGCCCTGTCCTTCAGAAAGCTTACATTTTTTGGGCTTATGAAATCCCAGTGACCAACAGAGCACGCTGAAAAATACATACAGCCAATAAAGGCATAGAAGACTTACTTCAAGCTTGGCCGGGTCCACACGCTTAAAACTCAGTTGATCAGAACTTGGAACCTTAAATCCTTGCCGAGCCAAAGCGATCTTTGCCTCCTTCTTTGCCTAAAAAAAATTCCAAAGAAGCACCACAGAATAAACACATAAATTTGTATATCCAACAAAAGTTGAGGAAACTGGTATGAACCAGTAGTCCAGTCAGTAAAGTTTAATAAAATACAAGTTTACAACATGATTAATTTTTGAAATAAGCTTGAGAACAAGTTGGCACACCGTTAGCTCTTTGATCCTCTGGAAATCTTCATTAGAAAGAATGCCATCGGTTGAGTCAGAGGATACATGGCCTATTTTTGCTTCTGCCAATCTCTTCAGAGCTCGAAGACTTGTGTCAGCAGCAATAAGCTGACCATCAAAATCAGAAAACTTCCTCTTTTTTGCTTTAGAGTCTTTGGTCACTGGACTGCCATCCCCAGCATCACTATCATTGTTTTTAGAATCATAACCTTCTTCAAGCTCATCAACCTCCTCTGCCTCTAACTCGTCTTCTTCATCGTCATCACCATCAAGATCATCTTCACTGACATCACTATCATCTTCAATACTATTAATACTATCATAGTCTTCATCTATTGCATTGTCATCTCCACTATCATCATAGTCACTTCCAATAGCATCACCAGATAACTGGTTTTCTTCATCACCATTGGTGTCAATATTCTCATTATTATCATTATCGTCATCAGAGCCATCAGAGGCAGATTCATTTCCATCACCATGTTGTAGTAACTCAACACCAGGAATATTGCTAGCAACACTGACTTCCCCAAATTCTCTAGGCCTGGCCTTGGGGTCAGTGGGGCGGCCACGATCCTTCTTGACCAGTAAAGAAGGGCAAACCTGCAAACAAACAAGTAATTTGTCTACCTAAATAGGCCAGGCATATCACTGCAGACGGTCCTTACACACACTAAAACACATTACCTACCTCTCTGAACAAAGTTATAAGTGATCGAGCAGCTGCTGAAACTGCCTTCTCGTGTGATTTCTTATATAATACAAGATCTTGCAGCAAATCTTCTGACATCAACTAGAAGCCAAAATAAATAATGTTGGAACATTGTAAACAGGCATTAGTCTAAAAATAAGACAGAAGAGACTAGATGGAAATATGAAATGAGTCCAGATATTAATATAAAGAACAAAGAGAAGGAATTGTTCAACCATAGCTAAAATAACCCATTTCACATAAGTTGTGAGATTTACATGTGAATTAATCAGGTTTTGGGGTGAACAGTCCAAAAGGAAACAACTATAGGTAGTTGGTACTTACCAAAGGCATGCGCAAGCATATTTCCCTAACAACATTCAGGCCAACAGCAATTGCCTAAAACAAGCAAAGGTAAACGATAAGTCAATCTGTCATTAATTGAAAAAATATGAAGCAGCTATACCTCTGTACGTGAACGATCGTGTACAAACTGATTAACTATCTGTTTGAACAAAGGTTCAACTGCATCAGGAGGCACCTGGTTTATTGTAAGCAAAATTATAGAAAGTAAGAAAAGAAAATAGAGAAGAAGTGTTAAAACTCAATTGGAAGAATAAATAACTTAAAAAACAAACAAAAGAGCTTCACATAAAATTCAAAATAACAACATACAGAAGCTAACTGTACCATATCATGACAAGTCTGAACTGCTGCTGCAAGCAAATTGGTGATATCACGTTGATGAGGCTGCAAAAGCCAATACAGTCATAACTCTATTGACCAACAGAATTACAACTAAAATGGATAAGTTAGAATTATATACCTGAACATATTTTTGGAGAAAAGGGTAAAAATTTAATAAAATCAACCGGTGAAGCCCAATTATTCGTGCAATCACTTTCAGCATCATCATTTTGACCTGACGTTCACAAAAAGAGTAAGCATCCAATAGATGTGCAAAACAAGTTCTGGTAAGAACTGAGAACTGATCAAATAAAAACACAACCAAAATTTTCCTCTATAACATAATGAAAGCTCAACATCTGTGTCCATTAGGTAATCCCAACCTTGACTCACAGCAATGAGCAGTGTGGAAAAATTACTGATAAATAAGCATTGTCAGAAAAATTCATTCACTATTACAATGTCTTCAATTTTTGTGCTGACCTAATCCCTGTTTCGGATTGAGGTTGCGTAGCTATTACTTAAAAGCTATAGTATTAAAGTGTTTGACGACACTAGTTGTAACTTGGAAGCCAAGTTGATTTGATTTTACATTTGTACCAAAAAATGTATATATCTTTTATAATTTTATCAAAATTATATTTACTATATAATATTAACTTTCATTTCATAGTTAAAGCTTATTTGCATAGTAATTGTAGCTTAAAAACTACAGTATCTCAATACCAAGTAGGACCCTAATCAACCTCAAATTTTATTGTTCATATGATTTATCTCAGTTAACATATCAGTTTCAGAAATTATTTGAACAAAATAATAGTTGATATAAAGCTTACTTGTTTTCATAGAAAGCACTAATTAATCAAATAAACAATGACTCTCCCTTTCCAAGGTTTCCCTTAAGCAATTGCAAAATGCAAAACCCCCCAATTTAGCTACTCCAAATACCCAGACCAAATTTCTTCATGTTTCAGACATCTAAATGCAACTTTCCTTTTGCTCGCCACTTCCATAATGCATGCTTAAAAGTGAACCAAAAAAAAAAAAAATTACAGCAGTGAAAAGACAATAAATATGCAAGACATGTGAGAAGTAGAATATATGGAATTTCAAACATTGGTGCCAGACAACCACTGTCCATATTAGGATCAAATTTAGGGGAAAAATTCACTTATCAACGCATCAACAATCTCAAAATTAAGGACAAGGGGAAAAAAAAGCACATAAGAGGCTACAAAAAATCTTCTATGAGTAAACATCAATGAATGCTCACCTCAAATCGTTCATTGCAAGTCTGAAGACGAGAAAATAGCTTCTCAGCAAATCCCTGCAGGCAAAATAGAATTTTTTTTTTAAAAAAAAATTACCTTCCATCCATAAACAAATAAAAGAATCTAACTGGAATATTGTTAATGATTATGATAATGAAAAGTGTTAGACCTGCGGATCAATTAGATGGTTAAGAGGAGAGTAATAAGTCAAAGAGGTTTTTTCTGAAGACAGGCGTTGCTGCTTTTTCATGCTACGCATGGCACGCTGCAGTTTTGCTTTCTTTTTCTTTTTGCTAGAAGTTGTGCCTTTGTGTTGTGCCTGAAATCCGATAGAAAATAACAACATTGAAATTAAATTAATGCAATGCTCAAATTTCGCAAGGAGTGTTTCCCACAATTAGTGAATTACAGAAAATACGACCCCTCTCCTCTCTAAAAAAGTTGGAAATACAACAATAAAACATAATTGTCTTACATGTACCACAGTGGCTTTCAATGTGTCCACAAATAAATTTAGGAAATATTTGCTAAACTGATATCATAAAGAGAATATATGACTGATATTCATAATGAGAATATAAGAGTGATTTAAAACATTGTGGTGAACTACTAACCTTATAAACAGCTTCTTTACTGAGGATGACTTGTGGATTGTGAGTGGTCAAGTCATCTTCATCACTAGAAGCATCACTATCATCATCATCTTCAATCTTCTCATAGTCAAGGAGGAATGAAAGAGCAGCAATCATGATCCTAACAGATTTATATTCAAGTGATACTTTCTTTAACTCCAACAAGTAGTATACAAATCATCCATGAAAAGTTAAAATAAAATGCATACCTTGATGAAGGATGGAAACATGCTTTACAGATAGCATTTGCTGTTCTCTCATCAAACCACACCTTTCTCTGATGAAGCTCACATAGAGTAGTAAGCGCTCTCCTGGCTCTCGTTTCATCCTCTGCCTAGAGAAAATACAATGATACAAACATCAGTCCAAACCTAGAAATTAACTTATATTGTACAGCAATACCAGGAACTTTACATGGAACACCAAAACCGACCTGTAGGATTGAGAACATGATGTTCTGAAGTGCTCGATTTTTTGGTTCATTCTTATTCTTCTGATTCATGCGCTTGATACTATGAATAATATGAGAAAATGCCAACTTTCTAAGACTTCGATCGCCCTGAGTTTGAAGTTCCATGAATACTGGAAGGGTGGCTTGGATATCAACTATCTAAATGCAAATATTCATGTCAAATTCAAAGCATAAAAAAATTTCCTATTTTTAATTCCTATCAAAATGAAGTAAAGTCTTAAGACCACTGGATTAAGTATAGAACTAAAGCTTTGAGTCATCGGAGGACTTTTTATCTTGATCCCATGTGTTTGATAAAGAATTATGGATTTAATTTTCAGGTTTTTCAAAATTTTCCAAACAACAAATTACCAAAATAAAGAAAATAACGAGTAAACTATTAGCTTCAGTTTTCCGTAATATTTTAGAAAATCATCACCATATACCTGTCGGTTTACAAGGAGAATAAGAGCTTGGGTGACGTGGCACCTAAGACCGGACGGCAAGCTTGGTGCAGACGATTTCAAAAACTCGGCGAGCTGACTCGGGAACTCAGCGAGTTGCTTGCGATAAAACGGCAGGACATGTGCCAAAAACATGGCTCGGTCACCGAGGTCTTTTGCCACGTTAGGGTCGCTGCCAATGCCGCTAATAGAGCTGAAGTTGAGAGCTGCTTGTTGCTGGAACAAGTCGAGAGCCGAGTTGAATTGCTTGTAAACTAGCGTCAGTTCGGCTTCGTAGCCATCGGGGTCACATTTCATTTTTGATTGGAGTAACGGGAGACTTAGTTTCTCAGAGCTCCGACCGGATGCTGAGAGAGGCTCCGGCGAGAGGGCAGTGATTGCGTGGTGATTGGTCATTGGCGCGGCGGTGCAAGGGCGAACTTTCAGAAAACCCTAGCAAAACCCTATTCGCACATCTCTCTCTCCCAGAGCCTCAATCCTGTATTACTTCGTTTCCGTTTAAACATTTTTATTTAAAATACTATTTTTTTAATATTAAAATATTAAATCCCCTTTAGAGATTTAATTTCCTCCTACTAATCTTATAAAAAAAAAAAAATATCCTCTTACCAGTAAGATACGGATAAATAGTAAGATAGGGATAAGTAGGGGTATTTAAAAGAAAATTAAAAAAGCTCTCTCCTAGTTGTGGCTGGTTGTGGTTGTCGAGTAAAATTTAAAAATAAAAGAATTATTTTTTTAAAGTCTAAAAATTGTTTAAAATAAATTGAAATACCTTCAAATATAATGTTATTAAATCTGTGATGTTTATTACCTAACTATGTAAAATAATAAGGGCCTATAAATAAAGTTATCATGCATACTCTCCCCAATTCGATTTGATTTTAAATAAATAAACAAATTTTTTATGTGACATTCTAAATATGAGTAATCTAATTTCTATATAATTTCAAGAAAGAATTATGCTAACAACTTCATAGTCGAGTTAATTGGCATTATGGAGAAGTGTTCAAGTTTCCACTCTGAAAAGTATAATTAAAAGGAATTATGATAATTTTTATAATTTAATTAATAATTTTTTAGTTATTATAACATTATTTTTTTAAATGAAATTATTTGCATTCTAAATATTACTTTGGACATGTTATTACTTTGTACACTTATTTATTAAATTTAAAAAATTAAATTTTATTTTATGTACTCTTTAAAATATAAAAAAATTATAATTTAAACCGTTTAAATCATTTTACTCAAAACACTAATAAAATTATTAGGCACAACCAACAAAAATTACAGGTTAAGTATATACTTATAATAAATAAAATCAAGTTGCAAAAAATTCTTTACAAAATTTTATTTATTATATTTTTGTTTATGTTTATTAAATAATATGTTTGTTCAAGATTGATTTCTTGCATCCCAAGAAGCATGGACTTTGTTAAGTGTTAACTCATCTCGCAAAAAATGGCCATCTCTTCAAAAACAAATAAATAAATAAAAAGAAGAAGAAGAAAATGAAGAACCACATTACAATATACTTTGTGCTGATGTATGCAGTTTCGCTTCCGTTCTTTTGCCTTTTTTTTTTTTTTTTGAAAATCAAAAAGAAAAAAATATGATGATCTTTACAATACTTTAATTTTATTTTTTAAAAAATATCACCCCAAACCAAGTCTTGTGTAAGATATTAAAAATAGAATTTTTAAAATTTAAAGTAAAAGAATAATAGATTTAATAATACCTTTGTTATATGAGTGTCTCAAATTTATAATAAATTATTTTTAATTATAACTTATAGTAAAAAAAAATTTTAATAATTTATTTTATTAAAATAAGACTGTTTAGGGTAATTTTTAGAATTCAAAAGACTCACCATTTTTTTTACGGTTTATACTTGAATTAAATTTTGAAATTAATATTCATAAATAATTCAAATTCTAAAAGAAATAATTATAGTAAACGTCAGAGGGTATTGGTTACACGACATGGCACTGGTAAAGAAAGATAATAATCGATGACAGGCTGAAGCGCGGCCGCGACGCAGTTCCTCGTATTCTCTTTGAACAACGCCACAGCGTAAAGCTTTACCAGCAACACCTTTACACTATTAGATTTACAACTGCTGCGGTATAGTTTGATTCTCTGTTCCAAGTTCCCAGCAAGGGCTATGAAAGTGCAAAGATTACCCAGTAGTAAAACTAAAACGGCATTTGCAGCCATTTTCATGAAAAAGGCGTTCCATTCAGCTTCAGGCCAGCTTTCAAGCAGCCCTCAGGTCCATTCTCTTCATCTCTTACATGCTAACTTCACTGGATTTTTTTCTATAAGTTGATCAATCATCAATGTTTGTCAGGGTGTATGCAATGTGAGAATGAGTGGTGAAGAGTTGATGTCTAAATTGCTTGACAGAAAATGGGCATTGACAAGTCCCGATGCTAAAATTCACCAAATCAAGGTTTTTACTACACCAGAAAAGCATGGAGGTGGCCCCTTGGGTGGGATTTCCTTTTTAAACAATACTTGTCCGTTTCTTGGTGATGACATGATAATGAGAGATGAAGATCGATGCTTCTATGTTGTGAGGGATGATTTGTTGCATCCTCTGGTAAATGGTAATAAAGCGCGAAAGATGGATGCACTGCTTCCTCTTCTAGAAGATCATTTAGTGACTGATTTGGTGAGATTTCATTTCTTTTGGATATTGAGTGGTTAACGCATAAATAATGTTAGAAGTATAAGTTTGTTAGCTGGTTCCAGGCACTGCTTTGGTGCCTTCATTTTACGGCATCCTATTATTGCCTCTAAGAAACAAGCATGTCTGTCTTTGCTTCAGTGCATCTTCATGCATAATACATACCTTTGCACCTGGGAAATTGTATAGCACTCTCCCATTAGTATTGTATGACGGCAGAGCATATTTGGATTAGCAAATGATAATTCCTTGATGCCAATACTACTTGGCCTCATTATTATTTTGTTAAAGTTTTTCAGGGCTGATAGTTTTCGGCATTTAATCAAAATTTTCTTTTTGGCCCATCCCTTATGTGGATTTATGAATGTTAGATGTCAGCCCTGTCCCTGTGTTTCTCTCATTTTAACTATTTGATAACATTAAGTATATGAAATTATTGTTACCAAGCAGTGTCCGTTTCAATTTTAGGGGCTCTGAAGACCATATAACATTCAACTAAGACTTTTTCTAGGTTACATGTGGAGGTTGTCAAAGTGCACATGCAACTGCTGTTGGTATGTAATTTCTGCAAAGAATGAATTTTCCCTGCTACAGAATTCTTCCCCTGTTTGGTGCAGTCAGTGATAAAGTATCTTGTTTCAAGCAACTAGTTTGTGTATATTTGCAGCTGTTTCATGTGCAGAGAGAGGATTAAAGTCACATTTGCTGCTGCGTGGGGAGCAGCCTCAAATTCTGACTGGCTATAACTTGATTTCCACAATCTACGGAAAGGTCACATACGTGCCAAGGACTCATTATGCCCATAGGATAGAAATGCTAAAGAGCTATGCTAATTTGGTTGCGGGCAATAACGGCAATGTTGCATGGTGCAATGAAATTTTTGAGGCATCCTTAACCGCTCAAAAATCTAGGGCTTCATGCCTTGGGCAAATGGATGCTAATAGAGGCATTGACAACTGCCCAAAGAAGGTATTAATTGTCAATGAAGGTGCAGGGGATGCTGTAGCATTACTGGGTAACTCAAGAATCACAATTTTGTATAGATTGTCATCTTTCAGTTTATTTGTATTTCTGCCACATATATTTTTGAGGAGTCCTTTTGGTTAATGACTAGATGTTAATGAATTGGCAAAAGTAAAGATACTGAATGTTGGTAACTCAGACCAGTCCAATGAGATTTTACATTCTTAAGCTTATTGCATCTATAGCATATCTTTCCAGATCTTGATGTTACTCTGAGGCTTCTTCTTCCAGTCTTATAATGCTTGAATGAGTGAAGTAAAGGTTTAATACTTTAATATTTTGAATGATTCACATTCACATAAAGCCCTATCTTAGGTGTGGTGCATGTGAGGCTAGATTGCCATTAATTTTGACATCAATGTGATTGATAATGGTATTCATTTAAGGAATGTCAATGAGATGCCCTAGAAAGTCAGTTCCTTTATGTTAAAGATCTCCCTTAATTTTACCTTTTTAAATATTTATGTTTTCAGTTGGGTGTTTTTTTTTCTTTTCCTTTTTTCACTTATTTTCCAACTGGTTATTGCTACAATCGCTTGACACAGTTAATGGATTTCAACTAGGTGTCTTTCGTCTACTGCAGTACTTATCCCAGGATCATTTAATTGGAAGAAAGAGGGCTATAAAATTTGTTGTGGATGCTGGTACTGGGACAACAGCAGTTGGTTTAGGTCTTGGAGCCATCTGTTTAAGGTGTGTTCCGCTCTTTATTACACTTCTAGTCAAACTGTCTTGGGCTTTTTGAATGGTTACATTGTTTTCTTAGGGAATTAACCCAGGATCATATACATTGTCTTTTCACCCTGTGGCAGCTCACTCACCATTGGTACTCCTTTTTCCCAGGCTTCCATGGGAGGTAACTGCAATAACATTGGCGGATACAATTGATGGGTACAAGCAACAGGAGAAAAACTTGATTTCTGAGTTCAAAAGACTGTTTGGGTTTCTTCTTAATAACAGCTGCTTAAATGAAGTAGATGGTGAAATTGTGCATTGGGTAGAACGTTGTCGACCAAGAAAGTGCGTAATTTCTTTGCTTTTGTCATACTCGATGCTATCGAACTGATACCCATATATTTCAATATCACTAAACTTGCTTTTTCCTAAAATTATTTCTTAACCTTTGAGAAAGAAATTTTAGATCTACCTCGCACCCCAATGTATGTATTGTTCGAAATTGTAATCAAGAAATCATTATTCATTTTTGCTTTTAATAATTTTAAACTGTTTGATTCGATGCTGTATGTACAGTATTTTTCTGAAGCTCTACAAGAATTATGAGGGAAAAGGTGCAAGTAGAAACTTCATGAGATAATATTTAAACTTGGTCATTATCATTTTCTTTTTTTTAATGATATAAACATTTTTAGCACAGGAGATCAGTGTAATTGTATGTTTTTCTGGAAAATAAAATAAAAAATAGTTTTCAGCTCTATTTTTTCAGTTAGTGTATTTGAGTTCTCTCGCTATTTGTCAATTATCAGATTTGGCAGTGTGTTAGAAGGGGAGATAGAGGCATGCCATCGAATTGCTCAGCTAACTGGTATTTTAGTAGATCCTGTGTATACTTTAGCTGCCTGGGAGATGGCAACACTCCTCAGTGATGAGAAATTGAAAGGGGATGCTGATGTGGTGATGCTTCACACTGGTGGTACACTTGGCATGTTTGGACTAGCGCAGAGGTACAAATCTTCTTTCCATTCACTCAAAGATGGGGCTTTCCCAAGTTACAGACAATTAGTTTAGTATGTATATGTTTGTATATATTTTGGGGGGAAGGAGAGGGAGCCTATGTTTCTCCATTAACACTACTATAAAATTGGGTCTTTTTGACAGAATAATTTTGTCACAAATCATGTTGCTGACATGATTTTATTCTGTCAAAAAAACACTTGTAAGAATATAGTGACAAAATACTACTGTCAGGGAATTGTGTTACAATTCTTTACTTCCATGGCATCTTACTTTGCAAACATGGCATTTGACATGGCAAATCAATTTTATGGTTACACAGCATTATAACTCTGTCGCAAATTAATGTAGATGTTTACCAATAACTAGTGACATTTTATACTTATTAATTTTTTTGAGCTCAATTTATGTAAAAAATTTGGGTAAATATTATTATTTATTTTAAAATAATTAATTTCTTTTTTTTTTCCAAGTACCAACAACCCATATTTTCGTAGTACCCTTACAATAATAAAATCATTTATCCATTAAATATTTTTATAAACTACAATGCAATTTAAAAATATTTCAATTATTCTGTTATTAGATATTGTTAATATCATAACAATTTACAAACATATTGTTCCAAGTTAATATAAACAATTTTTTTTTTTTCAGAACTTTAAATCATTCAAGATTACATCCTCTCCCTGCGCGGATTACATCACTTTAAAAGGAACAGTTACATTTGCTCAAATTGAATCTAAACGCATGCTCAATACCAAAATCTCAACAGCTCACATAATTAGCAACAATACTTGAACCTGAGGGCATAACCCAAATCCTAGCAAGTTGAATCTGCAGTCATGACAGAAAATAGCATCAATACTACTCCAATATCTTAGCAAGTGAATCTAATGCTGTAGGTTTTATAAAATAAATATTAAATAGTATTTAGGCCAATTAACCTATTCTAATTTCATCATGAGAAGTATTACTGTGTAATACTTAACAATTTTTTTTGTTGTATTTCGTTAACACTTTACGTGCATTTTTGCTTTGAGATGAAATTATAACATATACGTTTATGTAATACTTAATGACTTTTTTATTTGTGCAGTAAATTGTTAAATTGGCACATAAAATTAGTTAACAACATAAGTTGCGGTTGAAATTCAATAAGCTGCTTATTTCATAATTTTTTATTAAAATAGTGTTTGGTAAATTTTATAAAAGTAGTTTATTTCATAATTTTCTCCATTTTGTCAGCAGCTTTTAAAAGCAGGTAAGGGGTTGCTTTTCATAAGTTGCTTATTTAATAAGCTGCCACATTTTTTAAAAATTCCTATTATAACCTTAAATTTTAATAAAAAGACAATTATATCATACTTATCTATAAACCCTAATATATAAATCACTAGATATCATATTACCGCCATAATTTAGTTACCGCCATAACCACATACGTTCTCTCCAGTTTTGATCTAGTAAGTTCATATTCTAATTTCATAATTATGGCTTTTAACGTTTAATCTATATATATTTATATTTTTATTAATTAATTGTTTCAAATTCGTTGGCAATCTATTTTCAAAAAAAAAATCTATCGTATTCTTTTTGTTTGTGAAAAATTTGGAACATGAAAGCCTGTCTGTGTGTCTTGTCAAGGAACGGAGCATTCTTTTTTCTCATTCGCTTTTTTTTTTTGTCATCAATAACATAATTTTCAAGAAAAAGCATCGTGCAGTTCAGAAGAGGAGAAAAAAATTAATTGAGAGGAAAAAAACGAAGAAAAGAATGGTTGCATTAATTCACCGTTCCCCAATTCATGCTTGCAAAATAAACTGGGTGCATTAAAAGAACGGGAGCATTAATGTAGCGGTCCCCTCGGCTCTTCTCTCTTTCTTCGTTTTACTGTTTTGCTTTTACTTACAATATTACAATGCTGGAAAGAAAAAAATTTGAAAGAAGCATTAATTTATTCGTATTCAGTGAGTGTTTTACATTTATTGTCATGATTTAAGTTTGTATTTTATACATATTTCTAGACCTATTTATCATATAATCATAAATTGTCTAACTTTAATATATAGTTATAATTCACTATAGCCATATTTGTGTGAATCTGGCTTTGATTGTGATATGTTGACTAATGATATAATTGCTTGATTTCTTGAGTGCTTGATATCCGTTATTGCTTGTTTGCCATGACTGTTATGAATGAGTTTTGGATTTTACATTTTATTATTATAGATGAAGAACAACAATATTGCCAACTCTACTGAAACTTCCAGTAATGCACAACTTATTAAGGCACAATGGGATACAAATACTCTAGTTATATTCTGTGATTTGTGTATTTTGGAAGTAGAGACCGGACGTCGCCCTGGAACTCATTTTACTAGTGTTGGATGGGAAAGTTTAGTTGCGAATTTCATTAAGGCAACTGGAAAAGAGTATACTAAAAGACACTTGAAAAATAAGTGGGATGCCCTTAAAAATGATTGGAAATTATGGAAAGATCTTGTAGGGAAAGAAACTGGTCTAGGATGGAATCCCATATTAAAGACTATTGATGCTTCTGAAGAGTGGTGGCAGAAGAAAATAAAGGTATGAATTCTGATTATTTTGCCATTTACTATATTTTTTATTATATACAAAATTAGTGTTTAACTTCATACAATGCATATATACAGATGTATCCCAAGGCAAGCAAGTTTCGTAAAGGAGGCATTGATAAAGAATTAGAAGGGAAGTTGGACAAGATGTTCATGAACACTGCAGCCACTGGAGAGCATGCTTGGGCACCTTCAGCTGGCGTCTTTCCATCTGAAAGTCATGAAGAGTTAGACAAAAATGTCATTCCATTAGAAAGTAATGGTGATTCGGATGAGTTCACTGATCAATTAGAATCTGACAAAGGTGTTGAAAATTTTGAGAAATTGGTGGATAAAAGAAAGGCTGAAATATATGAAATAGTAAATAAAAAGGGGAAGAAAGTTAAAAAGGTTGGATTAGGAGGGGCAAAGGTGAGTGGTGCTACGAAATTATCACAGCAGATTAACCGCCTTATAAATGTTGTTGAGGATAAAAAAAATGATACCGTCAGCTATAGTATTCCTGAAGTGATGCAAATGGTTGAATCTTTACCTGGAGTGGAAGTTGGAAGCGACTTGTGGTTATTTACCACTCGACTCTTTTTATCTAAAGAGAAGAGAGAGATGTTTTCTATCATGAAAGACCCAGAGACGATGCTTAAATGGCTTTATTTTGAGAAATCATCGGCTTATAATCTTCAAAACATGTTATTGTAGTAATCTTATTAGATGATGTTAGATTTTCCTTTAGGCTTTTAGATTTTAGTTTCTTTTAGGAATAAGGTGTACCATGAACAATTAATTTCATGATACTATTTTCATACTACTTTTCATAAGACATTATTTATAATAATAATTATGAATGATTTTCATTATTGTTTATAACGTCTTTTTTTTTTTAATTTTGCTTCATTTTTAGTGATACTTTTTGAATAATTGTTTACAGGTTTTTTTAGAAATGGATACATCTAATGATGAGGTGTTCGACCAAATTGTATATATTTCTGCACTTCTTATAGAAGACTATTATCTCAAATATATTTATAAACAACCATGTATGAATTCTATACAAACTGGAAATATGTGGTTGAAGGAAGTATTAGAAGGAAATGATAATCGATGCTACAGGATGTTTAGAATGGAAAAGGCTGTATTTTTTAAATTATATGCTAATCTGGAAACAAATTATGGGCTGAAAGGTTCAAGAAGAATGGGGGCTGCTGAGATTTTAGGAATGTTTTTGCATACTTTGGGACATGGGGTTGGAAACAGGTTAGCACAAGAACGATTTCAACACTTAGGTGAAACTATCAGTAGATATTTTAGCTAAGCATTAGATGTTGTATGCCTTATGGCAATAGATATAATAAAGCCAAAAGATCCTGAGTTTAAGGAAGTTCCTAAAGAAATACTAAGAGATTCGAGATACATGCCCCACTTTAAGGTAATAAAAAAAAAGTTGTTTTTAATTTTTGTTTTACAAAGTTAAAGATTGATAATAAATATGTTTTAATGCTATTACCAGGATTGTATTGGTGCTAGAGATGGTGTACATGTTCCTGCCACAATATCCCCAGAAGATCAAGTACCATATATTGGTAGAAAATGAATACCGACTCAAAATATAATGGCTGCATGTAATTTTGATATGCAATTTATTTTTACACTAGCAGGTTGGGAAGGTAGTGCACATGATGCAAGGATTTTTCTAAAAGCTGTTAGAAATCCTACAATGAATTTTCCTAAGCCTCCCAAAGGTGTTTCACTTTTTTTTTTTAAATTTTCTTTCTTAATTATTTAATATTTTTCTTTACAAAGTATTTAAGTTGAATTCTAATTCAATCTTTTAAAATATTATTATACAAATTCACATGTTTTTTATTCAACAGGGAAATATTACTTAGTGGATGCGGGATACCCCCAAATTCGTGGTTTTTTAGGTCCATATAAAGGTGAAAGATACCATCTTCCAGAATTTCGTCAAGGTAATAAACCCACAGGTTATCAAGAAATATTTAATCATGCTCACTCATCACTTAGAAGCATTATTGAACGAACATTTGGAGTATGGAAGAAAAGATGGAAGATTTTAAGAGATATGTCCAGCTATCCGTTTGCTAAACAAGTGAAAATAGTCATTGCAACCATGGCATTGCACAATTATATAAGGAGACATGCGCAACGTGATCTTCATTTTGACAACATTGAAAATTGTACTACTTCAATCTTTGATGAAGGAATAGAAAGAGATAATAACATTCAAGAAGAGTATCACAATACTAATGGCTCTGGATCCCAAGAAATGGAAAATTTAAGGAACTTTATTGCAAAAAATTTATTGTGAATGTAATACATATTAGTTTTTATTTTATTTGGATTATTTATAAATATGAATTTTTTATCATATTTTATATAACATATTATGAAGTTTTTTAGATTTTTTTTAATTGAGTTTTTTATGTAATCTTACATATTAAAAAAAGATATGTCTAAATAATTTATTAAACATACAATAAAATAAAAGTAATTAAAACATATGTCTATTTTAGTCATTATATAATAAAACAGCATTTCATAATAAAATTTACCAAACGTATATACTCTACTTTTCAAACCCACAGCAACTGCAACAACATATTTTACCAAACACCAAGCTACTTTTTTAATCAGCAGCTTATTTCATCAGCTTCCGCAATCCCAAACTGGCCCGAAGTATCATGGTTTTACTGATGGGAAATCAGTTACTTTTATAAATTATCGTATGCTCTAATTTGAAAATTGTATCAAAACACTCTTAATCATTTGTTCTATTCTTTATAAAAAAATTGTGTCCTGATAAAAAGAAATAATGTCATGTTTATACTCATAAAAAAAATTATTGAAAATAAGACATGGCGTTACAACAAATACTTGGTCTACAAATTTTAAATGTTACTTAAATTTTAACATTCATTAAATCTTCATGCTCGTACAATGAAGACCAATTAGATGATCACAATAAGAAATATGTCAAAAATTGCAACCAAAAAAAAAATCTTGTAATGCTGTCAATGTCGAAGACAATTATGCGAACAAGCCAATTTTACTATTCATAGACGATGAATTTAATCAAAATAAACAAAGAACTTAAATTATAATGTAAAAAGCGTGAATAAATTTATAATTAACAGAGAACAAGGTAAAGTAATGTCAAAAGCTAGCTCGCTTGAGAAACCAATGATGAAAGCCAAACAAGAGGAAAAAGACAATCTTGAGATGAAATTAGCTCTTGAGCCGTATGGACCTTTGTTCAAATTATACGAAAAAATATTTTGTTTTAACACTGCTTCAGAGACAAAAAGAAACAAATTTTGAGAGAAGAATTAAAAGCCCAAACCAAAAACTATTAGATTGCCTATTTGAATTTCGGTTGTTTCATTTTTGGAGAGGATTGCTAAGCAAGCGATGAAAGTCAATGGCTTATTTGTCAAGACTAGATCCAGAAAAATAAATTTTATATATTACTTTGATGGTGATGTTAACATTTACGAGAGAGATACGAAGAGCCAAAGAGGCGAAGGCCAGAGAGAGAAGGGGAGAGCCACGAGTTTCGCTCTAAGTTTTCAATTAAATCTTCATGTTTTTGTGTTAATTCTATCTTGGCAGCGCATTAAAAAAATTTTGCCTCTAAAATAAAAAGCGGATTGAAGAGAGAGAATTTTGATAATTTTCATTTGACGTCACTTTTTGGGCACTCATTTTGTTACTATTTAATATTTTAATTGTAAAAACTCAAATTTATGCTTTAATTTTTTTAAACCTTTTTTTATTGTATTTTCTAACATTATAATTTATAAACATTTTTATTAGATAAGGTATTAAAAGTTGTGTTAAAGAATTAAAACTACAAATATACGTTATGGATAGATTAAACAAATATTAAAAGGTGTATTTCAATTAAAAATAAAATATATATTCTTTTATTTTTTAAGCATTTATTAGGCTTTTTGTATGGATTTATGCTTCACCTCAAAAGATCTATTGAACCTATTATATGACAGATTCTTATTAGTCTGACACACCAGCTCAGTATAATGAGGTGACGCACTCGACCTAAATAAGTTTTTCTCTTTTGAGCATACGAAATTACTTCATTTTAATTTATTGATGAGGCAACATAAAAAGTAAGTTTTGTTTGATAGAATTTTGTCATTGACTTATTATAATATAGCCACCTCAGTTGCGTCATTGAAATTTTTGAAAATTATGTCATTTTTCAATGCCTACATATAATTAAAATTTAAAAAGACAATTCATCGATAGAATTATGTCAAGAAAAATTTAAAATACTTAAAACACATCTCCTTAAAAATATTAATATGAGAAATTTGATTTAAACCTCTTGATAGTATTTCATCAAAAAATCACTTAACTTACTGTTTCTGACAGAATTTTGTCACTATTCTCTTATCGAATAATCAAATTTTCAAGATCTCTAAGATTTTGAAGCGATTTTGTTTGCCACATCAACGGAATAACATATTTGTCACAAAACTTTGACACATGTATAATCCTGAGGAGAAACATTCCGTCAAAAAAATTCAGTTTTGTAGTAGTGATGATCATAACCTGTAGACCATTCAGCACGTCACATATGGATGGAATGTGGGCTACGTTGTGAGTTGTGGACACGGCGACAATGTTAAATTTTGTCTGTCTCTGGATAACTATAACTGTGTCCATTTTCTTTCTCCCCTTAAGAGGCTCTGTGTTTGTTTTGAAGCGGTATGCAACGCCAAAATACTTGTCAGTCTGTCACATTCAGTAATGATGATTCGTTATTTTATAGACTTTTGACTCTTAACCAGAGCAGGGAACCCTAAACCCACCGGCACCAAGTAGAGCTAGAGCTATTCAATTAAAATTAGCATCTTTGATCCGTAAGGGTGATTCAACGGTCGGTCATAAGTGTTTTCATGTAAACCTTTCAAGCAAATATATAGCCAAACAAGACACCTCTCAGTACATTTCCCTAATTCAGGCTGCAAAAACCTAAAACTGCCAGAGAAATTAATTAAAAACTTAGCGACGCTGTTAGAATTGTTTTTTAACTTCTTCATGTGCATGTATCACTTCCACCTTCCGCGTAAATAATTCTCTCAGATTAGAAGATGGTGATTTCGGCGCTGGTTGACGTGGATGAGCCATCTTCCTTTTTATGCAATGAGATGGAATAAAGAGCAAATTGCTCCATACTTATCATGAAGGTAGTTTGTGCAGTATGCTGCTTATCCTATGGCAGGGCTGTTATTATTATTAGGGGTTTGAGAAGAAAAGATCAGTTAAAGTTTCAATTGAAGATCACATTACTGATTGCTGCTTGTCTTTAAATCGAAGGAAAACTAATAATAATAAGGCTCGATTGATGATTGCATTATGCATTTATGCTAACACTTTCAAGCAATACCTAATAATTTCAGGTTTCAAACCAAGTTTTCACTTTCCAAAAAACAAAAAAAAAAGAAGAGTATTCAACCACTTTGCATCCATTCAGTAGTGTGTTTCGTAAGTTGTGATATATTTATCATAGTGTTTAATAGATGAATATCAGCTCACTTGGAACGGACGATGTTGAGTATTTAAAAGTGTAGTATTATTGGATCGCTAATTTCTTAAGTGTATGTCTCATTAGACAGGATCAAATCTCACTGATTGCACCCTTTTATTTATCATGGTGGACTTAAAGGCCCCCGTTGCCTAACCTGCCCAAAAACTAATAAATGAAAGAGTATCCAAGAGGACCAAGACCAAACCATTGTCGATTCTACATTCAAACAGGCTTCTGTATGTTTTCGCAATCTAGATAAAGATTGAGCTTCCTCCATGGTAAAACTTTCTATGGAACTGTAATTAATCTTGGAATCAGCAAATTTAGTTTTCTTTTTGTTGTCTTGATTTGGCTGCTTTGCCCTATAATTTAATACTCGAACATTCTTGATCAGAGTGTGAATTTATATTTGAAAGGTGACTAAAATAAACATATAATTTCACTCTCAAAGAATCTAAGATTTGATGTAGGATGACTGTATAGAATGAGCGAGATATATTACACAGTTCATAATTTAAATTACAAATGTTTGTTATGTGCCTATGAGATATTATTTTGAAGTTTGTGACAATATAAATCAAACTTAAAACTACTTAAGTTGTTTTTATCCTGTGGAGTCATAAATTTTATTTCTTTTCTAAATGTTTTTGTATTTTTCTATCATTTTTAAGATTTTCATCAGATTTTTTAATAAAATTTTTGTTATTCAAAAATTTAATTTCTCTTATCTATTAATCTTTTTATATTTTCGTATCTTCGAGACTACATTAAGAAAATGCTTACAAACCCTTCTTCAAACACGTGTTCAAAAACTGGGTATTGATTCATCACGGTGACAGGACACACGCATACCACTGCAAGTAGTAGTGCACCAGCGTGGTGGTCTACACGGCCTTTTTAGGCCGCAGCATCCCTGGTAACAAGGGGGGGCAAAGGAGGATGGTCTCGCTCTCATGGACCACTCAGTCTGAGATCAAGGCTATTTCTTGGACGCGACCCTGATAGGCCAATCGAATTCTGGTTGTGTTGGAGGGTGTACAAATCGTGGCTCTCAATGACAGGATACAAACTGAATGCACTTTTATTTATTTATTTAATGCACGTTGGTGCAAGTCCTTATCCTAATTGTTAAAAAAGAAAATTATTGAAAAGGTCAGCTAGTTCAACAAATGGAATGTTTTTGTGTGGGTGGGTGGGGAACTCAAAAGAGTGAGATCTCCTTAAAAAAGGGGTACGTGGGGCTGGGGAGAGGGGGGATTACACCCCTTTTGCTCACTTTTAATCTCCATAAAAAAGGGTGGGTGTGTGGGACTGTTGCTGTGTCGCAATTGCCTCTACAGAAGAAAGGTCGTGCTTGTGGCCCGTGAATTTATGTGGAGGAAATGGGGAACACGGCAATATAACCTAGGAAGCTACTACTTGAAGTATTAAATTCATCAAACAATGTGAACCAATAAAGTGTCAAAGCTTCTCTTGCTTACAAATAATAGGGAAAAACTACAATGGATCAGCTCCATCAATCATCCTACCAAATTTTTCACCGTCTATATCTTTCAGTTATGGGTCAAATCTCTAATATTTAAAGTATGTAACAAAAAGGTCGGGGCATGAATCGAACATTTGAGATATGTCGTAAGTAACTTGAAAAATGTAATAAAAATTTGGTGTAACGAAGCCGATGATCGATTTTACTTCTTTTGATCACCTGCGGGTGCGGGTGGGAAAGCTACTGTTTAAATAGTAATTCGACACCTTACATGCTCCAACTGCGTGATCTGAGCTGGGAGAATGAATGCTTGATGCAATGAAATTAATTGTGTTTTGAGAAAAATGAAGGCACAGAGGAACAAATTAACAAGCGTACTCCTTTCTTTGTTTAATGTTATAAATGTTTGCGTTATGCTTGGATAATGTATGAGAAATTCTTATACGAAAATGTCTTCACCAAGTTTATCATCTATAAACCATCCAATCAAATTTTATGTCGCGCACACAATTATTTTGGTTTTTTTTTTTTTTCACTAATAATATTCACAATTACTACTTTAAAATCAGTAACAACGGTAGTTTTTAGAATAACTGAGAGTCCAAATTTATTGCACGTAAGACTTTTGATGGCAGCGTCCAAATAAATATTACTGGAATGTTATAATTGATTAAGATAGTTGCTTGAATATCTATCAATTAGAGACAAGAAATTAAGGGAAGTGGAAATTAAAATGAGTTAACTTCGTTTTTGGCGGAGCATCGGAAATCTCGTGTTGGTCCTGCGTCCTGCCACTAGAATCTCCGGCGCACGTGTGCTCCCGCTTCGCTCTGCTCTCCCAACTCGTTCTGTTCATAATTATATTATATTAGTGACCTATTTCTTCTTGTTATTCATAATAATAGCAGCGGCTGGCAAGCAAGCAAGCAAGCAAGCAAAGCTATCCGTTTGCAGGATTTCATCCATTGATTCATTAAATAGCGGATATTGGGAAAGATTTTGGAGGTTGAATGCGATTGAATGTTGACGGGCCGCTTGTCATTTCAAGTCTTGCGTTTTATCCATATCCAATGCAACATTTATTTATTTCGTGGAAAACACCTACCTGCTCCCCCGCCCAAACGAATGCCCCCACAATCTTTTCAACTCGGCAATCAGCAGCCTCTATTAATTAATTCATGTCGAACGGATATTTGTCACTGAATAATGGTCTTAGTTACGATTGATTTCACATGTATGCATAGAAGCGTAAATTTATCGACATTAGCAAAAAAAAAAATCCGGTTCCTTTTTCAGTAGTATCCCTCCTTTAAACGAAAGCAGAAGTGAAAAAATACAGCAACCAGTACAGCACAGGTAACCCTGACATTTTAATCAATAGTAAAGGTACAAAAAAGAAAAAGGATGGTCGTTTTCCGTGGCCATTATGATTCAAACTTAATCAGCTCATTTATCATCATTTTGGTACAATTTTTATTAACACCCAGCTCAAAAACACCGGCACACCGTGTGCTTTATCTCTTGCTCCAGTTGTTTTGCATCTTAACAAACAGCACATTTCCCTTCTGTAGATTTTGCACGGTCAGTTCCCTTAAAATTTTGACTGATTATACCCACTTGTTTCGTAACACACAGCTACTGTTCTATTAACATGTGATGAAGAAATTAATGTTGACGCCAATTATATTTGAACTAATTTTCGTAATTAAATCTACGAACTTACATATATTATTAAGCGTCCATTTGGAATTGTTGTTGGGAGATTTAAACGTAATTATAAAAAATTAAAAATTAATTTTAGTATTTAATAATTTTTTTTATTAAAGTTATTTTTGACAAAATTACTCACCGTTACAGTTGATTTTAAAAAATAAGAAATTATTAATTTTTTAAAATCTCATTTTGAAAATGAATTTATATTTAATGCAATTCTACATATATTGTTGAGTTGTGTCCCACATTGACTAGTAAATGAGAGATACTTGGGTTTATAAGAAGGATAGGTCACTCCACCCAATAAGTTAATCTTTTGGGTTGGATACCTAAATATCCTAGGCCAAGCCCCCAACATATATCATTACATATTTTAATGATTATTATTTAACTTTTTTTCTTCCCACGCTCTTTACCCCAAATCCTTTTTCTTCCTATTTTCCTTTCCATCAAAGCTTTCTCTAATACTGCAAATATCACCGTTGCAAGATCACCATTTGGGTTAGTACGTGTTTCATTACGTATTCTTTAATTTATAAAAATTAAATAAAATTTAATGTGAACTCTACCGATATACTTTTTTTTTATATACATATACATACGTATATATGCTTTTTTAAAGGACCATCTCATATATTAAGCTTTGATTATACAAAATTGACATTGTTTGATGGAAGAAGTGGTTTTCTTTCTTCTTTTTTTTATATGAATTAATTTGAGATAAAAATTAATAAAGTAAAAATATTATCTTTTAACTATCAATTATTATATATACATAATGAAAATATTAAATATATATGTGTGTGTTGTTTGATGTTATGTTTTGGTCATTTGTATTTAGATAACAACAATAAAATTTATCAAACACATATACTTAATTTTAAAATTTACAATACTTTTAAAAATAAAATTTACAAGACACTATTTAGCCTTGTGCTCCAAAAATAAAGAAGGGATTTAGGTTTCAGATTCTAATTCCAATTTTTTTTTCATGTATTTGCAACAAGCATCCTCACGTCACGTTTGCATCAAACCATGAACTAAGAAAAATTAATTTGATTTTTTTTAGTGTTATTTATCTTGAATTAATTTTATTAGGCAAGAATAAATACATTTATGTTGTGTTTATTAATCAATAATCGGAATGAGTTGGAATTTGAATGGGTTGGAATCGAAGTCAAGAATAGGAATCAACCTGAGTTATTTACTTGAGTTGTAAGAATCAGAATTATAATGAGATTCGTTTATACTTATGTATTTATTTTGTCTTAAAATCGAAATTATCTATCATAATTTATTAAAATACCCTTTGTTAATTATTGTCAATTGGTGGTGGTAGTAACAACTTATTATTATTATTATTAAAATAATATTTTCATAAATAATAATATAATAAAATAATGAAATTAATAAATTGTAGTAGTAGTAAATAATAATATTAATATTATTTATTAAAATATTATTATAATTATAAATTTATTTATTATTATTAATTTCATTATTTTTAATTTTTAATTATTATTTAAATCAAAGATAACATGAGTATTAAAAATTATAGTTAAGGATAAAAAAATCATTTTAAAAATGACATTTTGATTCTCAAAGCCCTTTTGGGAATCAAAACTCTAATAATGATTTTTAAATTTATGAGTCTAATATTATTTTGATTCTAATATCAAATTTTAATTTTACAAGTAAATACATCATTAATTATGATTTCAGAATTTTTATTTTTATTACTGTTAAGTAAACAAACTATTAGAAGGCTAATTTGAGGAAGTCAAAAATATATAAAGCAAAGCTTATGAGTAGTCAAAATAGCAATATGAAAAAGTAGCAGGCACCAGGCAGTTATTATGACTCTCCAGTTTCTGCATAGTAAGGGCCTTTTGTTCTCGTGTGTGCGTGCACCTGTACGTGCATTCCCCTACACCCGCCCCCATCTTATCATCCCTACTCTTTTCAAACATCCTCAATACAGTCACCCCATCCGCCACATGTACGGACCACATCCATCTCCCATAAAAAAAATTGACAGGGGTACTGAAGTAATTTCACCAAAGCTATTTGATGGCAAAGGACATTTTTAGCAACTTTTGGCATGTAAGAAAAAGAAACCCATTTTGTACATGTTTCACGGAGAAATTAAAAGCTTTGGGAAGGAAAGAGAATTTGACAGAACACTGCTAGCCGTTTGCTTCCCGGCCGGGAAAACAACTAACCGATGGGAGAAACCGGTATTAGCCGGTTCGCGGGAAACCTAGACCCGAGAGCGCAAGAGTTCAGGCCAACAACACTCTTTAGACCGCCTCAAGTTTACTATCCGTACGGCGCCGCTTCTCATCCCACACTGCCTCCTTACGCCTCCAACGACGTCCAAGTTGTGCCGTTTGGTGGCGTGGGTTGCGCTCAGTACCACACGCACCCTCAAGTGGGAGCACCTCTCCCTCCTCCGTCTACGGGGCCCACGCGGACGCTGGTGTTGAGTTATGTGCCGGCTGATATCAGCGAGACGATTGTGAGGAGGGACTTAGAGGCTTTCGGCGAGGTGAGAGGGGTTCAAATGGAGAGACTTATGGAAGGAATCGTGACAGTTCACTTTTATGATCTGAGACACGCGGAAATGGCATTTAAGGAGATACGAGAGCAGCACATGCAACTGCAACAGCAACAGCAACAGCAAAGCTTCAGGTTAAAGAATCCTTACAGCAGCGGGTTGATGCTGATGAATAATAATAATAATTTAGCTGCTGGTTGTTATGATAACCAAGTTGTTGCTGAGAGCTTGATGATTATGAGCTCGTATGCCCCAGTACTACCTCTACCGGCGCGTGGGCTCGTCGCTGGCAGGCCCGTCTGGGCCCAGTTCATTGTTCCGACGTGTAATGCTGTTCCTGATGGGAACAATCAGGGCACTATCGTCCTCTTTAATTTAGACTCCGGGGTTTCTTCTTCTACTCTCAAAGAAATTTTCCAGGCTTTTGGTAAGTTTTTTTTTTGTGGGTTTTAATGGGGTTTTAGTGTATGACTTTTTTTTTTTATTTTTAAAGGATTGGGGGATTTTATGAAGTTTCTGTCAGTTTGATAAGATCTGAATGTTTTATTGTCATGGCTTAGGTTTTTAGTTTCTTTCACTATTTTTTGGTGTGTATTGTTTGTTGTGACCCGAGCCATTTGGTTCAACCCCGTGGGTCGTTTTCCTGCCTTTTCATTAATGCCTTTGACCAGCGAAAGGAACTTTTAAACTGTTACAAGTTTTTTTGGGTGATGAAACGCAAAAATATATTTCTTTTACAGGTCCGGTGAAGGAATTAAGAGAGACACCATTGAAGAAACATCAAAGATTTGTAGAGTTTTATGACGTAAGGGATGCAGCTAAGGCTCTTAAAGAAATGAATGGCCAGGAAATTTACGGAAAACACGTTGTTATCGAATTTAGCCGGCCCGGTGGCCACAGCAAGAAGTTCTTCTATGCCAACTCAACATCTTGCACCAGCAGTCTTAATTACTCTATAGATTGTCCTCCTCCGCCATTGTCTGCTCACCCGCCTTCCTACCGTCCTCGCTCTTTCGCCTCACAAGCCCCACATTTTAGAAAGAAATCACCTTCGAATTCTTTCAAGGGGAACCCTAGTAATGTGAACGTGACTTGTTCAATCGAAGACTCGGTGGCTTCGCTGTCGTTGGCGAATGCAATTGAGGATATTAATATTAATCCTGCCAGGAGAAGTTGCAAGAAAAGCCAAAGCTATCAGTCAATAGTCTCTGTTGCTAAGCCGCAGCAAGGTAGAAATAGGAGTAGGCTATGGAAGGGAAAACACGCTAAGAAATTCGATGCTCGTTTTCTAATAAGCGAAGACGCGACGGTAGAGTCTAATTGCAAAGATTCCCGAACCACTGTCATGATCAAGAACATACCTAACAAATACAGGTTTAGCTCTCAAAATCAAAATCATATTTTATATTTATTTTATTTTATTAAATTGTCGCAGTTAAATGTATGTCTGTATGTGTGTATATATATATATATATATATATGTATATTTATAGTATCTAGTTACTAGATAGTATTACGGTTAATTGTTGCAGTCAGAAACTGTTATTGAACATGTTGGACAATCACTGCATTCACTGCAACGAACAGATAGCGGAAGGAGATGACCAGCCCTTGTCTTCTTACGATTTCGTCTATCTCCCCATTGATTTCAAGTAACTCAATACTCTCTCTTTCTTCTGGTGCTCAATTCTCTTTTATTTCTGGTCCGCTCCTTTGTTCAACTCTTATGTTTTGTTTGCCGTCTTAAAGCAAATTTAAAAGAATCTGCAGGAAATAATATTATTTACTCTTTTGGCTTTGTTAAAAAAGCAACAAGTGCAACGTGGGATATGGGTTTGTTAACATGACGTCTCCGGAGGCAACCTGGAGGTTGTACAAGGCCTTTCATCTTCAAAATTGGGAGGTCTTCAACTCCAGAAAAATATGTGAAGTTACCTATGCAAGAGTTCAAGTAATTAATTTTCTTTCACATAATTGTTTTATTGGTAATTCATTATATATCTATAATTCCTAAATTATGTGATGGATGTGTTGGCGTGTAAAAATGGGAATAATAAATGATGATGAAGGGATTGGAAGCTTTGAAAGAGCACTTCAAGAACTCCAAGTTCCCAAGCGAGATGGACCACTATTTGCCAGTAGTTTTCTCGCCGCCTCGAGACGGGAGGCAACTGACGGAGCCACTACCCATTGTTGGACTTGGTCTCGATCAAAATAAGCAGTCCATGCCCGTCATCGGCGACATCAGTGGTCATTCTCTCACCAATCCACATGTAGTCACTGATCTTGATGATCATCATGGCAACTTAGACGGTTCAGATAGGCTAGATACTGCCAATAACTCTGAGTCTGACTACGCTGACCAAACCCACCTCTTAATTGGCGGCAGCTGCAGCAGCAGTAGCTCAAACGGCGGCGATGTGGTTGATGACGATGACAGGGATAGCAGCAGTTGTGCGGTTCTTGCGGCCTAATTAAGTAGTGGAGGCTCGATCCCTTGGGACATGCGGATAAGGGTGTGCATACATGCATAAATTAAATTGTGCCCTACAGCAATATCTCACCAATGGGTGCGTTGGGCACCGAGTCCTTTCTCTATATAGCCTGTTCTACCAGGCTTAGCTTAGCTGACCGCTGCGAATGCTATCACTTCCATTTACTTCTCTTTCTTTTTGTTGTATTTTATTTTCTTTCTAATTATTAGGGTTACCCCTTTTTCTCTTTATTTTCCTTTCTTTTTTAAGTTAGTTTCAAAAGTTGTAGAGCTGGTTGCTAGTTTGGAATAGAGCAAAAAAGAGGATAGAAAAGTGTTAGTGTTGTTGTATTTAAAGAGTTATATAATTAATTTACTATCTAGTTTAGGGGTTGAGATTTTTTATTTAGCCAATAATTAAGAATATAAACGTTGGAATCGTTGAAGCATCTTTGCCTCTGGTAATGTTTTTTTTTATTATATAATATGAAGGATTGACCAAGGATGAATTGGAGCCACCCTCTGGATGGCTCTCTCCCTCTCTCTCTCTCCATATATGGGAGGCATGCGTACGGCTACAGCTGCTAGTCTGTGTGCTCCACATTCACTGATGTTTTTAATTACTATTGCCAGTACCTTTGCTGTCGTCTCCCCCAGAGTCATTGCTTTCCCGCGCGGCCTATTGACTGTTTTGGGAAAGTGATCTGTGCTGCTGCCACGTCATATCTTCACTTTAGATGCTAATTTGCTAAATCCGGATAAAAGTTTTGTTTTGACCGTTGACCTAGCGTTCCGTATTCGTATGTAATCAAGGGGAACGGCCAGCTATTTTATTTTTGACTCACAAATCTGCACAGAGAAAGCTGAATTTTGCTATACATTATACCATGTATTTGAAGGGGTGTCATTCATCATTGTAGTGGCTGATCTTCTGAAATCGCATCCGGGAAAATTTACGTGTAAGGGGAAACCTAGCAACGTTGTACTTCAAGAAAGTCAAAAACCTAGGAAGTAGGTTCAACTTCACCTTTTAACCGATGGAAACTAACGCTACCAACAACCTTTGATGATTTCTCTCGTTAAAATGTGGATTAGATCCTTAACGCGTTTGATTGAAATTGAGATCGGTAGTTGTAATTTTTAAATTACTGTAATTAAATATTTAATAAGTATTAACTTTTGTAATTTAAATACTATGGTAATATAATTTTTATTTATATAATAAAAAATATATTTTATTTTTAATAATTTTATTAAAATTATTATTTAAAATTTATATTTATTATATATCAATTTTTATTTAATAATTATAATATTTTTTCAAGCAACTGTAGTTTAAAGCTTATAGCACATTTGATCATAAATGCACCCTAAGCCATCAAACCATTCACATGTATATGTGGTGAAAACTTAACGGACAATTGTATACTGTTGAATTACATAAGGATCTATTGTTAGAATTTTACCTATCAGTCTTTTAAAGTTTTTTGATCAAAGATCATTTCTCTAAGTCAACTTTCCACTGGCAAGTTATATTTTAGATTCTTGACTCGATTTCAAGTTCCTTTCATTTCGATCCATGAGTTCTTGCCTCCATTTCGGAAGAAGGAACCTTTTAAAATTTGTTTAAATACTGTTAGATCTGTTGTCGTTGAGACTTGTTTGACTTCTTTTAAACATGTTAAGGATTTTGAGCAAATTGCTCATTTCTCCTGCGCTCCTTCTTTTAGTTAGTATATGTTAAGAACTTTGGGTATAGTTTGACCGGCGTTTTTTTGTACGAAGCATTTTCGCTGTATCCGCTGTAGGAAAATTCTATAATTTCGTAACTATAAAATTACGAAACCAACACTATGATAAATATATATTTTATAAATTATATGAGATTGGTAAATGTAATGGAAAACAAATAAATTAATAAAAAAATTATCAATTATTAAAACAATTACCACAATTTCTAAAGTATTTTAGTGAAAAGAAATTATTCGTTTACTTAATTAAATAAAGAAGAAAATCAGTCATCAATTGAAAATAAAGAAATTATACTGAAAACAAGAGGAATAAATTTATTGAATTGTTTTAACTATAAACTCCATATTCATTCGAGGACTTTTATAAACTATTTTATTTTTATTTCCTACAATATTATTTGTTCACAAGTTAATTAAGTGAAATTTTTTTATTTTAATGTGGATAACCCAAAATGAAATAAAAAAATATTCTTATATTGCTAGCAAATAAATGATATATCAATAAAATTACATCTAATTTTAAGTTTTGTGCATACTTTGTGTTAGTTTTAAATATTGCTCTTTACTTGTACTTATAAACCATTTGGGGTTGTTGTTGAGGAGATGTAAAAAGGTGCAAAATAACCTCATTTTATAATAGCTTTGAAAACATTAAAATGATATTTTTAAAAAAAATCTAATTTTGAGAATAAGTTTTATCAATAATAAAATATCACATGTATTATATAAGCCCAAGACTGTCATTAGGCAATTTAAATACAAAATCAAATGTATAAGGTATTTCATATTATATTAACTTTTTATTTTACATTTGTTAATTTTTTTTCAATAACTCTTATATCAACTTACTTATAAAAAAATTACTTATTTCACATTGAATTCATAAGTTTTAGGTGTAATTTATAAAATTTATGTTTTATTTTGTACTTAATGTCGATTTATAACTTTTATATTATATTTATAAGTTTTATTTTGTTTATGAGTAAGACACTAATTTACTTATTTTACCTTCTAATTACAAATATTATATTATATTTTTAAAATTTATGTTTTATTTTATACTTAATGTTATTTACTAATTTTATATTATATTTATAAGTTTTTACAATATTTATCAATAATATACTAATTTAATAGTTTTATATTAATTAATTTATTTTACGTTTCCTTTACAAGTCTTGTGTTATATTTTCAAAATTTATGTTTTGTTTTACGATTATTGTTGATTTAATGGTTTTATATTATATTTGCACTTTTGTTTTATCTACTATTAATACATCAAGTAATCAAATTTAGATTAATTTACTTTTGTTTCATCTTTTATTTACAAATATTATTTCTATTTCTAAATTTATATTTTTATTTTGAGCTTAATATTAATTTACTGGTTGTATTTATATTTCTAAGTTTTTAGTTTGCTTATCAGTAATATATGAATTTATTAATTTTATATTAATTTATTTACTTTATTTATTACTTGCAAGTCTTATATTTTATATTTAAAACTTATTTTTTATTTTATAATTAATATTAATTTATAAATTTTATATTAAATTCACAAGTCTTATATTTTATTTATATAATTTATTTTTAACTATAATATTAATACTTGTGACTATCATGGAAGTACCTCTCTCGTAAGTATAAAAGTTAATTTCTGTGCATTGGTTGGAGTTTGTTTACCTCAGCTTTAATAATGGCAATAAAAGAGAATATATACGAGTAACTTTTCTCCCAAAGCGAGGGGGGAAGAGAGAAGGGGAAAATGCACGTAGAATAATAATACCCGGCTCGTATGTAAATCTTATTTTTGTGAGATAATAATGGTTAGATATTTGAAATAATTAAACAATGAAACTCGATAGAAGATGCAGCAATTCAAAGCAAAATGATCGACAAATAAAGAATTAAGAAAGAAGAAAAAGTGGCCAAAAAGGGGAAAAGCCAGAAGAGGGTGTGAATGTAAGGTCAATCGATCGATCTCCTTTCCATGAAGATCACTCGAGTGGCAATTGCCAAATGCCAATTGGCCTTGGCCCCGCTCGTCTACGTAATCTGCAATTTGCTAACATTAGAAGAGAGAGAAATTAAAACAAAGAAACCACCACGTGAAATTGCTGACAGCTAACATCAGACCTCTAATGCCACATATGATTCAACGGTGACATGGCATCACTTGTGGCCGAAGAAGCTTTGACCTTGCTCCGTACCATAGCAGTGCACCAGCTTGGTGTTCATCAGCGCTGCAGAGCCTAAAGCCTAAACGCTTCACGATCAGCTTCCGCCTTTTTCAAAATTTATTTCTGGCCTTGTTGCATTCTCATTCACTCATCAGTCCCTTTTTTTTTTTTGGGTCACATTCCATGTCCCTTGAGAAAGATTTGGCATTAGGCTTTAATTTTTGTTTTAAAAGTTGGGCCTCTTGACATTTTACTGTTGCGTGCACCAGCTTTCGCATATCATTGTAGAATGACCTGACCCAGTAAGTTACTGGTTCGATCTTTGCAGCCTCCTCAATCCTCATCTTTAATTTCAGTCACGCAATGCACACACTCTGCATCACCATCATCTCCTTAGTTGGCGGTTTTACTAATTCAATTTAATTGCCTTGATTTCATGGGGACTCGACACGTGGACCACTTGATTATTTCCACGATCCAGACCCTGAGTGGTGATGCCGGTTGTGTTATATAACCTCAGTGCCAGTTGATCCTTGTGTTGTTGTTGTCATGTAATGATAAACGATAATAGTAAACGGCGACAGTTTTAATGCTGTGCGGACCGAGGCATGTACAGACAAATGACAAATCTCTAGTCCTCTTGTATGACCAGAAAGAGCCATTATCATTGATCATTGATCACTGTAAATAGCCAAGTTTACAGGACCACATGTTCCATTTTGATGGACCACCCTATGGCTGAACAGCCTGATAGCTAAAAAGTTAGTTTTACGTTTGCAGAATGGAGTAGGAAACAGAAATGAGTCATATTGCTGCTTAAAATTGTTATGCAAATAAATGGGATCAGACGGTTGCAAATAAATAGGCATGCACTTGACGAATATTTAGCGCGATGGTCAATTAATTGCATCTTTAGGCACCCCATTTTTTAGCCCATTTTTTCTTTGATTAGAAGAAATTTGAAAAAGCAAAGCGTGGTCCACTCTTTAATTAAGTGCTTAAGACTTTTTTTAGAGTCATTACAAATTTTTTTTTTTTTTTTTTTTTTGAGGAGCATTGCAGAATTGATTCCGAAGATTTTAGTAAGGGCACTGTTAGTTTATCCGAAGTTGGTGCCTTGGTGAATGCTCCAACAGGTAAAGTCAAAACAATGCTATGGTCGTCTTGGAACTACATTTTAGACGTGCAAAGTGATTTAAAAAAATTAAAAATTACTTTCAAAAATTACTTTTTATAAAATCATCGGCATCGTATAATAAATTTTTAAAAAGTAAAAAAGGAATAGTTTTTCAAAATATGATTTTAACAATCACTTTTATACCTAATACAATTTTATTTATATCCTCATATATATTATAAAAATATAAAATTATCCTTATTAGTTTTAAGAAATAAAATCATAACTTTAAAGAGATTATTATCATTATTACCAATTATATTGAGATAAGAAAATAAAAAAAACAAAATTAATAATATAAAATATTTATTTTAGTTATTAATTATTATATATATACTCAATTAAAAAAATTTAATATACATGTTTATAAATATGTAAATAAATTTTATTTAATATTATGTTTAATTTAATCATTTATATTCTTACAACGATTTAACAATAATACTTATCAAACAAATAAAACTACTTTTAAAACAAATTTTACCAAATAAATTATTTCTACAACTTAACTCATAATAATCATTTTAATAACTATAAGATTACTAAACTGACCCTTATTTTGAATGTGACATGCTCTCGCACTCCAATTGGGTACTACCATCTTTAGCCAAACCAATTTTTAATTTTTTTTTCTAAACTTATTTTTTATTAAAAATATTATGTAAATTTGTAATATATAATATTATTTAAAAATAAAAAAGAAAAAAAGAAAAGAGAGAGAGAGAGAGGGGTTCGTGTCGGTCATTTACTCTCCTGTACACAAGTTTTGAGTTGGAAGGCAAGTTATGTGAGTGGAACGACGAGTTAATACAATATTGATATTGGGGTATGGTTATCATTGGATGCTCTGGGGTCTCTCAAGCTTTGTTGAGAGTTGAAAGAAACTGCTATTGTTACAATTACGAAGAGACGTTGCAACTTGCCAGCACAATGTCATGGCCATTAAATTACTTGTTTATTCAATGGAGCGCCAATAACACCTGCAAACACACGAGTTAATTAACGCAATTAATTTATCGTAATTAACAGTAAACTAAGTAATCAACCGACAACGACCAGATTAAAGCCCATAATTATCTCTCTAACAGTACTCTGCATTAACAGGATTCTTTGTCCTTTCCCCAGGTGGAAAAGCAACGTAGTCTTGTAATTTTTAACGTTTTGTTTTTTTTAATACGGTGGGGGGAATAGTTTGACCGGGAACAGGGAAAAACAGGTGGGTGGACGACGATGTGGCGTGAGTGGGGCGTGAAAGGTGCGTGCGTGGCTGAGAGCGTCCTTTTGAGATGATCAAGGCCACACGGTTGGCCACTTGGACCCATCTTAATATCTTATTAACGTAATCGATAACATGTTTGGAACCCGATAAAAAGTAGAAATTAAACTAATGATTACATTTTTTAACATTCATAATTGTTTATTGGGGTATGGGTGAACTTTGGAAAACGCCATTTGTGCGGCTGCTTGTCTTCTTTTGGGCTTCACTTCATTATGTCGCATCCCATTTTTCAATTGCCTTCGTGAGCTGTGTTTAGGTAGGGTAAAATCACCCATAAATCTGTAAATCTGTCTAATTTTTCAGGTTGCAGGTAAGTTTATTATTTTAAATTGAAACCCATTGATTTATAATTAAGAAAATGATTAAATATCCACCGCCAGCATTTTTTTTCAATTATTTATATTTTTAATTTTAATCATAAAAATTAAAATTAAAAAATTTAATCGTAAATATATAAGCTGAAGTTATTATTATTGACCTAATCTTCTCAAATCCTAAATCTAATCAAATTCATTGCAGCCACACTTCGTGCTCCTTCCAGTGTATGTATATATATTTTAAGATACATACAATAAACTAATAATAAGTAGAATTTTTTGTATTTTTAAGTTTAATGTTACTAATATTTTATTTTAGCTTGATTAATCTTGCTTGTTTTGCTTGAATGACTCGAACTTAATGACTGCTTGCTAAAATTGAGTTTTTATTTGTTTAATTAACTGTTAACTATAATTGTCTAAAATGTAGATTACTAGTTTTTCACTTATTGAAATTAATATATACCACTAACTTCCTTATTGTCTTTATAATAGCCAATAATCCTTTAGCAGCATAATTTTATAGATTTATGCTTATTTTTAAATATACTTTTATTTATAGTTGTTATAAATTAACGAAATCATATAAATAGAAATTAAAACAAAAAACAACTTAAGTATTGCAAATAAGAAATGTATGTTTTGATGTAAATAAAAATTAATAATAATATGTTTTTCTTATAGTAAATATATATTTTATATTCCCAAGTTAAATGACCTATTTACCCTCTTTTGCTCTAAATTTTTTTACGTAGAAGGGTTTTTAGATATTATGAAAATAGTAAGGAGATAAGTGGTACATATTGATTTTAAGGTACAACACCTCAAACTCAAACGCATTCTTAGTGTTGAGACTTTAATTTCTCATTTATATTGATAAAATCTAAATTTAAATTTTTTATGCATATTTTTAAGCTATTTTTATAAATTTATATTTGAATTATATAATTAATTTTTTAGGTATTATTGAATTTTTTTTAATATTTGTGATTTTAAATGTGAGAAACTAATACGGGTTGTGGATAGATTTGGTAATTATTAAAACCCATAACTTTTTTTTTTTTCATGGATGACCATACCTATTGCGATCCCTAGCTGTGTTCTTTCTAATGCTTTGCAAACTGAAAAATGAAAATTATATATATTATATAAATTCTACCTATTTTAATTGTTTTGGGGGGTAGATCACATATGCCGTTTAAGTTAATTAGTCCCTTAATTAAAAAAAAAATCTAAAAACTCGTATAGTTATTTTTGTAGTTATCCAATATTGAGATTTTTTATAAGGTCCAATTAAATATATATTTACGTTAATATCAGTGTATATGAACGAGCAAAAGAAGTACATACATCAATTAATGAGACCTCACTCTACACAAGGTACAAATATTATTAATGAAATGAGTCCCTAATTGTAATAATAAAAGTAAATTACTTTTATAATATTGAATGTTGAAAGTTCTCAAATTCTCAATTCAAGAGTAACTGAAGGTTATTCACTCGGCCTTTGTGAGGGTAATAGTTTAAGTCCTCACAAAAAGATTATGGGGTTTTAATTTTTTTTATGTATAATTAAATAGAGGTAGTTTACTCTAAGTGTGAGTAAAGTAGGTATTTTTTTAAATATTAGTGAGAGTTAAAAATTTAGATAATGCTTTAGAAAAATTATGTATACTAATTTCAGTAACAGTCTTATATAAATATAAATTATAGTTTGATTGTATATATCAATGATAATATCACGTAATATGAGTTATATAATAAAAATTATAAAGATTATTTGAGTAATTTTAATAGATATTGATTTAAAGACATTTATTCTTAGGGGCAAGGGGCCTATAGCTAGTCTAACCTTAATAAAAGTATGTCCTTACATTTAAGTAAATTTAGCCCAAAAAAAAAATGAATATACGCCATAAATCTTTGAGGTGATATTAAGATTAACTAAATTATATTTTATAGTTTTACAAGCTAAACAGAAATTGACAATTATACAATTTTTTTAATATCCATTTGTCAATACAATTGATGATTCTAGAGTGCAGACAATTCCAATAGGATAATAGGATGTATGCCAGCCAACTTGCGCAGTGGTTGACACCAAGTTTGTCATGATCTTGGGGATAAAGACTGAGCAATTTCCATAAATGCTATTAACGAGGAAATGTGGCGGCCCTGTGATTGAAGGGCAAAGTGCTTTGGTCAAATTATATGAGCAGTCAAATCAGTTAATTTTACATTGAAGGACAATGACGTCATGTCACGATCAAATTTCTAAATAGGCCAAATTTGACTATCGCCACAGCCCAGTGTGGAGACCCAGCCAATTCGGCTTTAAGAGACCAAATTGGCTAATTGGGTAGGATTCTGGTAATCCAAATTGTAAGGCTTACCATTGAGTTTCTTCGCCCCTTTAGGACAAAATAAATTTGGTCGCTCTATGTTTGTTTTTGTCGTGTGCATTCGCCGACAGATTATTCGAAGACAAATTTGACATTCCATTTCAAGCATCAAACAGATTTATTGTGATACAATTATTAAACATAAAACAACCGGTTTACAAGCAACTGCATCAGTTTGAGCACCTAACCATCAGACAATTTTTTTTAATTTTTAATTTTAATTTTTTTTTTGTGATCCTCACATCAGAGAACGAAGTCTTGGCTCGAACATAAAACCCAAATGAAAGAAAAATCTAGTGAACTAGAGTTCATCTTTGCAGGGATGCCTAGAGTTGTCAGGGTGCAACTTGACAGGATAAGAGGCCTCCAACGTTATACCACATAGCCCTTCTTCAGCATTGATCCCACATACCCCATGAATTCTTCACAATCCAGCACTTTGTTCCATCCTGAGTTGCTCCATATCCCACAACAGCAACCCCATGATTCAGCTCTGTGCCGCAATCTCCAGTGAACACTCCCTACAATCACAAACTCAATTTTTACATTACTAAAATGGTCACACTTTAAATGTATATATGTACTAGTACTGCCGAAATGAGGCAGAGACTTGTTACCTCAGAGTAGAATTGAAAATCCTTGCCACCAGCACCTATGGCAACAGCCACTGGCTGGTTTGCCGCAGCTTACATCAAAGCATTCTCATCACTTTCAGGTACCATTTCATAGCCATCTAAAATTACTTCAGGAGCATCTTCTGCAAAACCGAAAGTAATTTAAATATACATCGCCATTCCATGAGCATATATGAATAAGGTAGATAATTGACGCCATAGAACATATATTATGTTAGCTATGTTCCTAGTCACTTACCGTGGGGAACTCACAGGATCCATCTTTGGCTGTGTAGGGGTAACTCTTCTCAGTTGTCAGTCCCTCACTCTTTGTAATAAAGTTTGCTTGTTCTATTAATCCTCCACAACCATGGTTATCGTTGTCGCAGTCAACCAGTTCTTGCTCAGACAGAGACCATAGCTCACCTGTTTTGATTTTGTTAATTCTCCCACTGAAACCACAGTTGAAAACGCCCAGCAGCTTCCTGTAAAATCAACAAAATTTTGGCAACTTTTTTAAGAGCTATACATCAATATGAAATATTTCAGATATAGAAATCTTGGAAGCATATCAGAAATATTGGAAGCAGCCAAACATTCTTGATAGTATAGTCATTAGTCTCAGAATTGCTCAACTTAAAAACTGAGAAGTTAATTCTTACCGCAGCTGCCTTGATCTTTGACACCGGTGACTGCTCCTTGCTCCCTCCAAATCCACAGATGGAGGAAGATCTTGAGTCTCCCCATGCATGAACGCGGTCTGTCTCCTGGGATCATGTAACATCCTGTGGTGGCTTACCTTGGAGCTACAGGAGCTCATGAACTCATGGTGGGTCATATCTGCAAACCGGTTAAATCTCAACTTGTAAGGCTTTTCCATTTCGTTCACCATGTGAATATGCTTCAGATTCTGCTTGAACACATTGAAACGTATTTGTTTTTCCTTGAGGTCGCGAGAGACTGTGTGGTGGCTCCTCCATCTCTCGTACAAGTCCCAGAGACTCTCCTCGGAAGCCAAGTCACTCTCTTGGTAATCAAAACTCTCAGCCAAGCCAAAAACCAGAACCAGTGACAACCCCACCAAGAAGAATGTCCTTGTATCCATGAGGAAGCAATTGTGTTTTATGCATAAACAAGAAAAATTAGATTGTATTTCAATGATATATGGAAAATGAAACTGTCTTAATTCTCACTAACAAAGATCTCATGTACTTATATATAGCCTGGTGAGGACAGTGATCAATATAGTAGCCTGGTGAGAACAGTGATCACAGTATTTGAGAGCTTTAAACAGAAATTAAGGGAAAAAGAGGCTGGTCTTTTCAGATTTATCTATTTATAGAGACGGTGTTTGTACATTTTGTGCGATCACTCTGCTGCCTACATGATAACCATGCTGTGTTTGTTTAAGGTTGTTTGCAGCATATATGCAAGGCGACGAATTGGTTTTGTCGAAAGCGGCTATAAGGCACGATTATTTGCAAGTTCTGAGAAATAGTGCTCCTAACTGAAGTGCCTTTTTGTTCAGAAAGCCGATAAAATGGTGTTAGAAACGAGACGCGTGTACACTTGAACTTTGGCATACTTCTGGCCAGAGGTTTGGATTTTTCAAACCACGATAACTCGAGGATGAGATCGTGAATTCTGAACTTACCCGGTCCTAAACAAAAGAACTTCGGTTTCATTTATATCACAGCCTTCACGTATCTAACTCATTGTATACACGGGGAATTGCTCAGCTAGTTGAATATAGATGAGGCGGATTCATTTGATATCCATGTTTCCTTCGTGAAATAAAGGGATGGAGCTATCATGCTCTCAAGTTTCAGTAGCTTTGAACCTGTATGCAATGCTATTGCAACATGCAAATAGCATTGCACAAGTCACAGACGAAACCTCCCTTTCAAATCCTTTTACTTGGATGAATAAAAGACAGTCAGAGTTCACTTTCATAATGAGAATAGAAGGCAAGCATTTAACAGAACCTGTTCATTGACTCATGGGTGGATTGGAACACAAAGGATCGCAGATGGTATTGTACCATTAAACTGCTCAAGAATATATTTATACATCCTGGCTTTCAACATCCAATTCAGTTCCTTCTAGCAGCCCCACAATATATACTAACATTTTCGAGGCCATCAATGGCTGAATACAGGTGCAATAAGGAGGGAGACTTGGACGCTAAGCCCTCAGTTTGATCATCATCTAAGCATCTTCAGCACATCTAGATTTAATCAAATATAAATCAAACTAACAAACAAGAAAAGAGGCATTACACCTTACACTGAATAACTTTCAGTAACCAATTGGTATTTTGCTATAAGATCCCCAACTAATGATTCTCATCAGGTCATACGAGATTCTTGAAAAGATGGTTTTGGGGTGGTGAACTACAAATAGCCAACAAAAACAACTCACAAAGTCTCAAATGAACAACTGACATTATGTTTGACAAAAAAGATTTCGAACCATAAATGCACATGAACACATAATGGACAAATGGAGCTCCTTGGTCTCTTTTAACTTATATGAAGTCATTTGAGTAATGAAACTGGGAGATCCACTACCATTACAACAACACCAAGCTTACACTTCAAAGACGTTCACACAATCCTACTCCTCAATCACCAATGCATGCAAAACAACAACACATACACCATCAATCTAAGCAAAAATAAAAAACAGATTCCACCAGCTTAAGAAACGAAACGGAACGACAACAGTGCGTTTATAACAATTGGGGCATGAGCTTACAGTGAACATCATGCTTATGCGAACTCAACCGAGTCATAACATAATATTCCATTAAAAATTGAAAAAAAAAAAAGAGCAACAAATACGAAATTACAGAGCATCCCTGTATTTGTTTTCTTTCAGCAGCTCCTCTCTCACTCTCCTGACCTCCGCTTCCCGTTCCAACCTCTCTCGCTGTCACACCGAAAAGCAAGTCAACTATTAATTTATTCACAAGTACCAAAATTAACCGTAGATTACGAAAATAAAAACTTTAGCGCTTTTAGGGGTTTTACCAAATCGGGCGAAATGAATGAAATCAAACAAGAAAGCAAATATAACGAAAGACACGATAAATTAAGGTAATTGATGATTTACGTTAGCGAAAGGAGGGGAAGGAAAGGTAAATGAGGGAGCTTCACCTTTTCGTCTTGATGGAGGGCGATCCAGACATGGAGTTTGTCCATGGACTGCCAGAAGACGAAGGCCGCCAATGACATTGCGAAGTATGTTGATACTTTCACCATCTTAAAGCTTCTTCTTCCTCTTCGCTGCCGTCGAACGTCGGAAATTACGGGACTTTGGTTGGGGTAGCAAAATCTGACGGTAGTAACTAGAAACTAGAAAGTCCCATATTTATCCAGTGTATATTATTCGGAACGCACCGCGACTTGTTTCTGAGTACACGCGGAGGGTTGTTAATGAGAAAAGCATGTCCCCGAATCGGCCCAGACCACTTGGACAAAAGCATATCTCTAGCGATTGGGCTTGGTGGGCTGGCGTGTTGAGGGCACCACTTGAGCAAACGGAAAAAAGGAAGTATGTGGCTTGTGTGGCGGCGTTTATGTGATGCTATACGATGGATTTGAATATCATTTTTGATAAAACTATAAGCTACTTAATATGGGGTATTTACGTAGCATTTATTATTGTCTAGGGTATTGACCCTAAAACTAAAAACCCCTGGTTTTCTCTTAAAAGAGATTTTTCTTGAAGAAGTAATGCATGCCACTGTTTTTCCGTCTATTTAGTAAATGAAGTTGAAAGTCATGAACTCGAAGAAAAGCCTTCATTTAACAATGTCAATGTCTAAAGACAGAATCACGAAATGCAGACATCTCAATCAAACAGTTAACAGACGAACTCGACAAATGGAAGAAGACACAAGGAAAATGACTGGGAAGAAATGGCTTGGAACGTGTATTTATTTTATTCTATTTTTGCCTAGAAATTCTACAAGATCTCTCTAGTCTGCATGTACTCCTAACGGTTTCCGACTACATTCTAAATCTTGAATTATTCTGCCGCCAGATCCTCAAGAATATATATATCTTGGATGTCATAATGATGCGACATTGGGAGGTGTTGTTCATGGAACATTGGCATTTTATGCAATGGTACTTGCTTATAGTAGATTCCTTAATTGATAGATTACACATCTATTAATTTCATTATGACAACTATACAAGAATGAAAGATAATAAGGGTGCGTTATGAATCGAGATTGGACAGATGTAGTATAAAAATTACAGTACTAAAATGTTTGGTAAACACTAATGGTTGTAACTTAAAAGTTATGATGATATGATTTTTCACTTGTATAATGAAAAATCTTTTATATCTTTAATAATTTTGTCAAAATTATAATTTAAAATTTATATTTACTACATATTATTAACTTTTATTTTATAATTATAATTTTTTTTTCAACCGCAATGGCACAACACCTCAATCCCAAACACACCATAATTCTTGGGTACGTGCTCTTTGGGTAGCCGGCAGCTAAAGGGAAAAATCCACAGCTTACCAACCCGAGGCAGTTGGAATTATGGCAATCAACATTCTAAACGGACCAAGCACAAATGCTGGCTTAATCTAGAAGACAACCTGAATCTGCACATTGCGCTGAACTTGCAAGTTTTTTCTCTGTCCGTTATTAACGGTAGCTATCTCTATAGAATTCCTTAAATATATCAACATTAAAGGTGTAAATTCGCCAATAATTGTAAGTTTAAATTGGATAATTAAATAACTTTGTTACCTGAACTAAATCAATTAAGTTGTATATCAAAGCTAGTTATATGGGGACCAAAGGTGGCCTATTTCGGTATGCTGATGGCAAAGACAAATTGCTCTTGCTTTTTGGAACGGTGGGCAGCATCGGAGATGGGATGATGACTCCAGTCACCATGTACATTCTCAGCATGGTGATCAACGAGCTTGGAACTTCTGATATCTCAATCTCCATTGAAGCAGTTGACAAGGTACCTGAAACTGATTCCTCGCCTAAATGATTTTCTTCCGTTGTAATTGATTAACAAAGCTTCTATTCCAGAGTGTAATTAACAAGCTGCCTTTCATCCTATATACAGTACGCGGTGAGGCTTCTCTGTGTTGCAATCTTTGTTGGGATATTTGCTTTGATTGGTACGTGAGCTACTTTGTTACTAGATCCTATTATTTGGGTTCGGTTGGTCTCAAAAGTCATAACAAGAAACCATTAGTCTGGTGATTTATATAGTAGTATTAACATGAGGCAGGCTACTTTTACAGTTGCAAGCCTGCAACTGTGGCTATTAGACCGCATGAGCTTAACAATAAGCTGAACAAACCTAGTCCATGTAGGGAACTTCGTATGCTTCCAGTTTAAGGATATGCCTACATCAAATATACATTCATTTTGCAGAAGGAATGTGTTGGACAAGAACTGCAGAGAGACAGACATCTCGTATAAGGATGGAGTACCTGAAATCAGTCCTCAGGCAAGAAGTTAGTTTCTTCGATAACCAAACTAGTTCTTCCTCTACCTTCCAAGTTGTGACCAACATCACTTCAGATGCCCATTCTATCCAAGATGCAGTTGCTGAGAAGATACCCAACTGTCTTGCACACCTCACATCATTCATCGGTAGCATCTTGGTCGCATTCCTGCTCTCTTGGCGACTGGCCTTGGCTGCTTTGCCGTTCTCGCTGTTGTTCATTGTTCCAGGAATTGTCTTCGGGAAAGTACTGAAGGACCTTGGAGCCCAGGGTAAGGATGCTTATGAAGCTGCTGGTGGGATTGCAGAACAAGCCATATCATCTATTCGTACAGTTTATTCATTTGTTGGGGAGCACCAAACATTGGAAAGATTTAGCCTGACTCTTAAGAAAAATATGGAGCTTGGAATAAAGCAAGGTTTGACAAAAGGATTGCTGCTTGGAAGCATGGGAATGACTTATGGAGCTTGGGCTTTCCAGTCTTGGGTTGGCAGCGTCCTTGTCACTAAGAGAGGCGAAAAAGGTGGCCTTGTTTTCGTTGCTGGAATCTGTACAATACTTGGAGGAGTGTAAGTTGCCTGCCTTTTTTCATTTTTTTCCCCTAATCTTCTCTCTTATCTGTAGACTGTAGTATTATCAATTTATCAGAAGGTCACATTGAAGTTCGTTAGAATTGTATTTTTCTTAGTTACCAGCACAAATTTTCTCCGAAGAGAAATTGGAAAATCTGTGCAATGGCTTCAGGGATCACTTACCTGCCATAAACTGATAAACGTCTATGTTGAAACAGACTCACAGGCTCAATCCTGTATTTTCAGGGGAATTATGAGCGCGCTGCCAAATCTCTCATTCATCTCCGAGGCAACAACTGCTGCTACCCGGATTTTTGAGATGATTGATGGAGTTCCAGTAATAAATTCTGAAGATGAAATTGGAAAAACTTTGGCGTACGTGAGAGGAGAAATTGAATTTAAAGATGTTGACTTCAGTTATCCGACGAGGCCTGATACCCCAGTTCTTCAACGATTCAATCTTCTAGTTGAAGCCGGGAAGACTATTGGCCTTGTTGGGAGCAGTGGTTGTGGCAAGTCCACAGTCATTTCTTTGCTCGAAAGATTTTATGATCCTGTCAAGGGAAACATTCTCCTTGATGGGCACAAGATAACAAAGCTTCAGCTCAAATGGTTGAGATCCCAGATGGGTTTGGTTAACCAAGAGCCGATTCTTTTTTCAACATCCATAAAGGAGAACATTCTATTTGGCAAGGAAGAAGCTTCAATGGAAACAGTAGTGAAGGCAGCCCAGGCTGCAAATGTACATGACTTCATCGTTAAGTTAAATGATGGATATGAAACTAAGGTAAGCTGTGTTTTTTCAATCCAACAAAATTTGAGTTCCATTGCACCAATATATTTTGATGCAGCTTTATGTACTTATCAGGTTGGGCAATTTGGAGTTCAGTTGTCTGGAGGTCAAAAACAAAGAATCGCCATAGCAAGGGCTTTAATTAGAGACCCAAAAATTCTTCTACTTGATGAAGCAACAAGCGCTTTGGATGCAGAGTCTGAGAGAATAGTACAGGAAGCTTTGGACCAGGCTTCACAAGGAAGGACAACGATTATTATTGCCCATCGCCTCTCTACAATTCAAAAGGCTGATTTAATATGTGTACTTCAATCAGGGAGAGTAATTGAATCTGGTTCTCATGATGAGCTGATGCAAATGAACAATGGAGAAGGCAGCGCCTACAACAAAATGGTGCAATTGCAGCAATTAGCAATGAGGAATGAAGTTGCATCTGGTTCCTATAATCCAACAAAAGGTGAAAGCCATCATAGCTTGATGAGTGCGCAGACCCCCTACATGCGATTTAACGAGGGATCGAGTTATCAAAACAGCCCGGTCTACCCTTTTAGCCCTACGTTTTCCATCAGCATGACAGACTCTTTCCAAATGCATTCCGTTGAAAACCAAAATGATAAAAACTTCCACGTTAATTCTGATTCTCCTTCAACCCTACTGCGTTTGCTGCAAATGAGTGCAACTGAGTGGAAGAGAACTTTACTTGGGTGCTTAGGTTCAGCTGGTTCTGGAGCAATTTATCCATCTTATGCATACTGCATAGGATCAGTTGTCTCAGCATACTTTATTAAAGATGATTCAAAGCTCAAATCAGAAACCAGACTCTATTGTCTCATCTTTTTAGGCTTAGCAGTCTTAACTCTCATTGCTAATCTCATTCAGCACTACAACTTTGCAATCATGGGAGAGCATTTAGTTCAAAGGGTGAGGGAGAAAATGCTGGAAAAAATTTTCACTTTTGAAATTGGGTGGTTTGATCAGGATGAGAATACAAGTGCAGCAATCTGTGCACGACTAGCTAACGAAGCCCAGCTGGTTAGGTCCTTCATTACAGATCGTATGTCATTACTGATTCAGGTTTTCTTCAGTGCTTCACTGGCTTATACACTTAGTTTGTTGGTTACTTGGAGGGTAGCAATTGTTATGATTGCCGTCCAGCCTTTAAATATTGGGTGCTTCTATTCAAGAAGTGTTCTAATGAAAAGTATGTCAGAAAAAGCTAAGAAAGCACAAAGTGAGGGAAGCCAACTTGCAAGTGAAGCTACCACTAACCACAGGACTATTACCGCATTTTCCTCTCAGGACAGGATATTGGATCTCTTCAGAGAGACAATGAAAGGCCCAAAAAAGGAAAGCATCAAACAATCATGGTTTTCGGGTATTGGCCTGTTCAGCTCCCAATTTCTCACAACAGCTTCGATAACTTTGACTTTCTGGTACGCAGGAAGGGTAATGAATCAAGGATTAGTATCACCGAAGCAGCTTTTTCAAGCATTCTTCTTATTGATGAGCACCGGTAAAAATATTGCCGATGCAGGAAGCATGACTTCCGATATCGCAAAAGGGGGCAGTGCCATCAGAACAATTTTCACAATTTTGGATAGGAAAAGCCAGATAGACCCTGAAGATTCAAAAGCTAACGAAGATATAGAAGAACCTACAAAAGGATTCATAGAACTAAAGAAAGTGTTCTTCAGCTACCCATCAAGACCTGACCAAATGATTTTCAAGGGTCTTAGTCTCAAAATTGAAGCAGGACAAACAGCGGCACTTTTGGGACAAAGTGGATCAGGAAAATCTACCATTATAGGACTAATAGAAAGATTTTATGACCCGCAAAGTGGATCGGTCATGGTAGACGAACGTGACATCAAGAGCTACAACTTGAGAAAGTTGAGGTCACGTATTGCGTTAGTGAGTCAGGAGCCAACACTTTTTGCAGGAACCATTCGCCAGAACATTGCTTATGGTAAAGAAATTGCAACAGAAACTGAAATAAGGAAAGCTGCAGTTTCAGCCAATGCTCATGAATTTATAAGGTATTCTACTCATCTCTCTGAGATCATTACAAGTTAACAACGAGAACATTGCGTGTACTTTTGTTCAAACATATTTGTTTGATGGCTAATGCAGTTCCATGAAGGATGGTTATGATACCTACTGTGGAGAAAGAGGAGTCCAGCTATCAGGAGGCCAGAGGCAGAGGATTGCACTTGCTCGAGCAATACTGAAGAATCCCATGATTTTACTTTTAGATGAGGCAACCAGTGCCCTTGATAGTGTGTCGGAAAATCTTGTCCAGGAAGCACTAGAGAAGATGATGGTTGGAAGAACATGTGTTGTTGTAGCTCACCGGTTGTCCACAATTCAGAAGGCAGGCAAAATAGTGGTGATTAAGAATGGGAAGGTTGTTGAGCAAGGAACACACTCTAGTCTCCTAGCAATGGGGAGTGGAGGTGCCTATTGCTCTCTAATTAAGATGCAAGCTAGTCGCTCTCCTTACAGCTGAAATGCTGCCATTATAAGCTGGAAATTTTGTTGAACATGTAAACTATTTTTTCCGTAACAATGGACCTTACATATCACCCTGCTCCTGGTAAACTACAACAGATAAATCCGTGTGTTCTTTAAATATTGCTTCTTTTACAGAACGTAGATAGAATGACATTACATTTCATCGTTCCGTCATTGAAATGTTAACTCATTGTAATGTGGGTATGATCTTTACAATTGGAACAGAATATCACTCTCATCGGCTGAAAAAAATAAACAGCAACGTAAACTGGTAAAAAGATTATAAGCTGGAATCCATCAGAGTCGAACCTGTCAGAATTATAACCTATCAGCAAGCCAAATTCTAAGTCTTTTTCTTCCACATTTCATAGATTTATTTGACCATCTGGCAATTCAAAGTGGGATCGAGACATCAAGCTATTTGTTCTGTTCTTTCCTCTTTATCTTATACATCTGAAACTACCATCCGAACTGAATTGTTGGTGATCACAATCTTTTGCATCACTTTCATGATCTTTCAGCCAAAACAAAAAAAAAATCACATCCCTGCTGAAAGTTAAATCATTAGAATAAATTGCCCAAACCAACCTTAGAATTACTAAGTACTGACACATGTAGCAGATGTAACAGAAACAAATTTGATCTGATAATTGCCCACTTAAAGTAGGTCCAAGATCTCACTGACGCCAAATGAAAGCGCAAGCGCGCGCGCACACACACGCACGCATGCACACATCCCATATTCCATTAAAATCAGGCAGTTATATCTGCTCTCACCACCAGATAGAAATAATGCTTGGCTTTTGCTATTTATTGATTTCTGCTTGTCGTTTCTGCTGGATTTAATTAATTTTATGCAGTTACCATGGGCATCTAAAACATGACATATGCTAGAAACCAGTCTACTTTTTCTGTAAGATTGGAAACATTTGGAAATGCTTATCACGCATTTGACTCGTTCCCTTTCTTGTGACAATTCTGATGTTTCAAAAGCAAAAGTGGGATCGTACTGCGATTACTCGACATTGTTTGCAAATTAATCTTGTTGAAGATATCATATTACCTTTTATTTTTGGTGGGGGTGGGGGTGGGGGGTGGGGAGGGGAGTATAAATAGCTAATATGGATACCTATATAAATATAATAACGGTTCAGTTTCTGTTTTGCAAAAAATGTTTTTGTCTTTTATATATGCCTAAACTTGTGCTTACTGTCAAATAGGATTCCACTTTTGGTATAAATTAGAATTTACACAACAGATTAATGCATTAATTATGCTTCAAGCTGCTAAACCATTAATTATATATAATAAAGGACGCAAAAAGGCCGAGTTACTTGTCCGTGTTACAGGGAGAAGGAACAAGTCAAAAAAGAGAAGATGGCGCAACAATGAGCTTTCGCTACAGAACAAAGTGCACGGCGTACGTATCACAAAAAAATTGGATCAGTAATGATTTAGTAAATGTCCGTGTTGTTTACGATTTCATAGACTTTGTTAAATAATGCCTCTGCCGTCAGAAGATGAAATATACAAGGGCCTATATGGCCGAATACAAAAGAATTGGGCAAAACCAATCGCTGGCTTTGCAACTTGCAAGTACTTTCATAATTATTATTTTATGGCCTGTAATAGAGCGAGTAACCTAACAACAATATTTTACGAGAGATTACAAGAAACTTTACTTAACATTTTGAAAGAAATGTCTGTTCTTTTACAACGATGGGGACGTGTAATTATTCATGGGTTCGGATAAAATAAAGTGCAGATAAAATATCCAGCTTATGCTGATCTTTAATAGTTGAAAAAGAGAAGTCCTGTGCCACCAACGTCAGAAACCACCAAATAGATGAGTTGTTTTGATGTAACTTGATCTTTGATTTCAGAATTAACTAGAATTTCCATTGCCCTTTTCTGTAATTGGACGCTTCAGTCATTAGTCATGACCTCTCAATACGCAATAGTATGAACCTGGACGTTGCTTTTAAGCTTAACCCATGTAATTCCAACCGTCAAACCGTCTTGCGTTCGCTTCAGCACGACATGCCTATTGCTATTCCTGTCTAAGCATCCTTATATGGACCCATTGTCCAATTATTTTCTGGGTCAAGTAAGCTTGTATTTATTCAAAGGAATCACCAATTTCACACCCATTTCCGAAACCCTCGTCAAATTCACCAATTTGTTTAACACGTTGCGCTTCTTAGAAGCTTTTAAACTTGTTTTTACTAGTGATGATTTAAGACAGCTAGTTGAGGGATTAGCCTTGCCCATGGCCCATCACCAAATATCTCATTATCTCTTTCCACTCTTTCTGAATTTGTTAGTTAACGCGTCTGCACCGACCCGTACGCTCTACTGTAAAGCTAAAAATTGAAAACTCCCTACTGGCTGTGGGGGCGTGGGGGAAAGGTTTGGATCCCACCCCACTTTTGGCAATTTACTAAGATACCCTTATGAGGCTGTGTACCTTATGGCACAAGTCACAGGCCGCAATACGATTGAGTATTCGCTGTTTTCCCTCCATACCAGCGCACATAGACATGCCCTTCCTTGTCCGCTCACTACCTCGGACCGATCGTATTTCATTGTGCCACGTGGCAAGATTCCGTTTCTATTTTCTTATTCCTTTTTCTCCCTATATAATAACCCCTCCACCACGCTTCACCACTCTCCCTTAGGACTCCTCCCGTACTTTTAAACCAAAGCAAACATGAGGGTGCGTTCATGGCTAGCCACGTGCGCCACAACAACCACCGCCGCAAACGACTCAACGGTGCCGTTTCCCAAGAGTCAAAGACATCCGGTCTCCGACTCCAGCAGCTCCTCCGATGCTACCGGAAGTGCCACGTCACCTAGCGACAGTAGCTACAGTCGCAGTCTCCAAAGCAACCTCTCACTTCAAACTCTGCCATCTGTCCCTTCCCTCCAAAAACTCTCACCAGATGAAACCATAAACTTCTCATCAGCTTCTCATCTTTGCATTAACTCCGTTCAACTTGGACATAAACTCCCCATCGGCTGCATCGCCGTCCATCACAACCTCCTCTACGCCTCTTCCTCTCACGAAATCAACGTCTACGATCGTACCAGCACCACCTGGACTTCTATCAATACTTTCAACGATAACGATTCGTCTTCCGGCTCCGTCAAGTCTGTCACCTTCTGTGACGGAAAAATATTCACGGCTCACCAGGACTGCAAGATCCGAGTCTGGCAGTTAACGCCGACTAAACATCACAAACTCAAAACCGCTCTCCCTACCGTGAACGACCGTTTGCTCCGTTTCATGCTCCCCAATAGCTACGTCACCGTTCGCCGTCACAAGAAGAAGCTATGGATTGAACACGCTGACACCGTCACTGGTCTCGCCGTTAACAACGGTTTGATCTATTCGGTTTCTTGGGATAAAAGCTTGAAAATTTGGCGCGCTTCTGATCTCCGTTGCTTAGAGTCGATCACAGCGCACGAGGACGCCGTCAACGCCGTGGCGGTTTCGGCTGGCGGAACCGTTTACACCGGATCTGCTGATAGGAAGATTCGGGTATGGGCCAAGCCTTTTAACGAAAAGCGCCACGTGTTGATAGCAACCCTAGAGAAGCATAAATCGGCGGTTAATGCTCTGGCGTTAAGCGACGACGGGTCGGCGTTGTTTTCGGGAGCATGTGACCGTTCCATATTGGTGTGGGAGAGGGAGGACAGCGCTAATCACATGGTGGTGACGGGAGCTCTGAGAGGTCATGGTAAGGCGATATTATGTTTGATCAACGTCTCTGGTTTGTTGATGAGTGGATCCGCTGATCGGACGGTGAGGATTTGGCAACGAGGAAGTGATGGGAGGTTCGGTTGTTTGGCAGTTTTAGAAGGTCACACGAAGCCAGTGAAATCGTTGACGGCAGTTACGGAGGAAGGGCAGAACGGCGTCTTTTCAGTTTTTAGTGGTAGTCTTGATGGTGAGATTAGGGTGTGGCAAGTCTCGATTTCGTGCCCAACCAGCAGTCCGTTAAATTTGCAAAAATGGAAGTTGTGAATCAGTAGAAAAGAGCAAGGACCAAAAGAAGAAGAAGAAGAAGAATTTTCATTCACTGCCACTGGCTCTCTCTTTCTCTCCGATCTTCATTTTTGGGTACGAATTGGAGACTTTAGTTAAGCACTGCAGCATTATTGTGATAACAAATTAGATATGATGATTTATTTAATCTACTCTTTGTTCATTGTATAATGTATAGTATTTTGTTGTTCTTTTCTTTTTTGAATAAGAGATTACGGTAATGATATTTATAATTCGAAATATGTCAGAAACCCTGTCTTTATAGCTTTTGTCCAGATGTAAATGATATCATGCTTCTAATCGGAAGGAAATCTTTTCCATGAAGCTTAATAATATTAACAGGATGTTTAAAGCGGGGAAAAATAGTTGTTAGTGGTTGTACGTTTAGCTAAATTGAATTGTAATCATTGTGTACATTAATCTGAAAAAAAAAAAAATACTATCTTATGGTAAATAATAGCACGATGGAAGAGCGTAAGATGGGCTCATGATATGTATAAAGATGAAAACGTTATTGCGTAATTTCTGATGGCAAGAGGTTGTTGAGTGAGACATTTGGAATCATCGTTGGTTTCCCATTTACAACAATTTAGTAATGCGCTTTATAATCGAGGACCAAGTTAAATTTTTTTGGCCTAACACAATTGGATTGCTACTACAGGTTCTCTATCGAATTGGCCAAAAATACTTGAGGCAAAATCGATGTCAGTCTATGAATTATATATATATATATATATATATATATATATATAAAGGATAAGAAGAAGAAACATGTTTGTTTCCATTTTGGTTTTTATTTTTGTAAAATTTGATGGATAAACAGTCATTAATTAGTTGATAAAAGTACGAATCTCAGCTTAACTAATGTATTTTATCAATTGCTTTGATATATTAAAAAATAATTTGAATTTGGGGCATCTCCAAAACCTGAGTCTAAGACCTTGAAATCGGACACGTTATAGGGGTAAACCCACTATAGTCTTATAAAAGAATCAAAAAAGGATTCACACGTATACAATACCCACTAAATTTATCTAACATGCACTAAGAGACTAATTAGGGTTAAGCCGGTCAACAAAAAAAGGGTTAAATCGTTTGAATGTGCCCTTTCTTCGGCAAGTTGCATCATTCAAATAGTATTTTAATACATTTAAGCTGTAAAAATAATAAGCCAGGTCGGGAATATTCAGACAAATGACTCTTTTATTATCAATTTCTGGCTTAGCTGGAAACCTCTCGTTTTTTACTTAATTAACTAGCAAAACTACCGCCAATTAAGCTTCGTGATCACGCCCTAAAGAACATAGTTGTATCCTCCGAAGCACTTGCTTAGAGATCTGAGTAGTCGAGATATCCGGCCTTTTTCTGAGAGCTACTTACAATACTTTTGTTTTGTCAATAGGGCACTCCAGTTGTATGCACCGACTCTCGTTAGTGTTGGAATTTTGTCATATTCATGCACGTACTTAATGACTGAAAAATATTCTTGACGGAAATATAGGATTTATTTTCTTTAATGAAATCACACTTTAATTTGACGTATAGGCATTAGTGTTGCAGTAATTTATTAGAAACATATATACTTACAATATTATTGGATTATATATGCAGTGGCGGAGCCAATAAGGGACTTGTAGGGCAGCTACCTCCATGTCCTAAAAATTGTAGAAGATATGTTTTGTCCTATTCAATTGAAATTATAAACTTGTTAAATTAATTATTTCATTAATTTGTGTTCAATTTTTTTTTTCAAAAGAAAAAAATCTCATCCATTTATAATTTTTAGCCCAATTATAGAATTTAAATTACGTGTAATTGTCTGAGGGAATCCATTAAACAAATGCAAAATCAAATGGAATCTATTAAATTCATTATTAAAAATACAAAACAAATAGAGGTCTAAATCATATTTTAGCTTTTCACAATATGGGCATTTTGCTGCCTTTCTCTTAAAGGTTAAAAAGTCTTCATTTCTAACTAAAATTCGGATACGACATACAGATATTATCGTTTATTTACACTTTATGTCGGTAAAATATTTCATCCTTGAGAATTCGATTTTCTAGTTATGTCACTGTTAACCTACGCCATACATGACTTAATTATTTCAGAACGAATTAAGGCAACATGCATGCATGGTATGTTGCACGTACGTACAATAGACAGTAATTACTCAAAACAAGTATTAGATTTCTGTGTCTTGTGTGAATACAAATGATAATCTGAGGGGCTGTTGGGACGTCGTTAAATTTCCGCTAGACGATCATAAGTTTGAAATACATGATATGAGATTTTGAATGTGTAAAGCATCAGAGTTGTTTTCAGTCAATTCCATCATAGGCGATCCTATCTCCTACCGAATGCAATTTATTTCCGCAACAAGACACACTTATTTGCTTAGTGCACATTATTAAGATATGACATGTCTCAATTGGTACAATTCAGTAGTACATGATGATGGCCTACCAAAATCCGCATTATAAGGACTTTGTACGCTCGGTAGGACCAAAATGAGAAAGAGATGCCCAATTGCCAATATGACCATACACCATTTGGTGTCGTCTAGCTAGTCAAGTAAACAAATGCTGCCTTGGAATGATACATAATTCGGTCAACGTTTAGGATCAATTATCGGCGAGAATTTATAGAAAATTATTCTATCAACTTTTTAATTTCCGGGTCGACTAAAAGTATAGAGACGCATTAGTTATCCCGGTTTTAAAATTTGTTAAAAAAAAAAAAACCCTCTAAAATATTAGTAATTAATGATAGTCTTGATTTCATACAATTTACTGGAAGATAAAAGTTTAAGGGGGTTTGATTCTTTTCATGCACAAAGTGGTCGAAAATGCGTGAGGTTCTTTTAGGCCCTTGATTTGTTTCTTAAAAATGAATTGCATAGAGAAAACCTATATTTGAATAAGGGTAAATCATTATTTAGTTTCTACAGTTTCAATCATATATATAGTTGGTTTTTATATTTTAAAAATTATTTAAAACAGTCTATTATTATTTAAATAGCTATAAATTTTTAAGGACAAAATAGTATTTTCAATCTAACGTAACTTCAGTTATTGAGAATACAAGAACTACTTAGATAAATGGTTAAAACTATTAGGGGTGTTCAGAATCCAATCTGATTTGCTCAATCTGTGTGATCCATAAAAATTTGATTCGTAAAAATCTAATATGTGGATTGATGGATTAGTTCAAATTGAAATTTTGAAAATCCAAAATTTATGGATTGGATATAAATTTACTTCTGTAAGTCCGTGAATTTGCCAAAAAAAAATTAAAAATATTTATTTATTTAATTAAAAATAACACTTGTAAATGTGGCATTAATACTTACTAATAAATAAATAAATAAGGTAAATATATTTACATTAAGACCGCATTATATCTTATCTGATGATAATATAAAATAAAATATAATCAAATAAACAAATATAACTTCATAAACAGTTTTTTTTTATATATTGATCTAAACAAACAAGATTTTTTTTTGGTGTTATATTTTAAAACTTTGAATGTATTTTCTAGCTGTATTTAAATAATTTATTTATTTAAATCTTATTCAATTTTGAATTTGATCGGTAGTAAAATTATTTTTATATAAAATTTTTTTATTTAATTAATTCATGGTTTGGACATAAAAAAAAAATTTTAGTCCTCAAACCAATCCGCAAAATAGTGGATTGGATATGGATTAAGTCAAATCTGCATATGATACGTAGACGTATAGATTGAATTTGAATTAAATTTTACCAATCTGTAGATTGGATTGAATTGAAAATTTATAATCCGTAGGATCATGGATCGAATATGAATTGATGTACAATCCGCAAAATTTGATCTGCAAACACCCCTAAAAATTATCGAGACTAAATAGTATTTATCATTTTAATAAAAAAAGAACAAATTTATATTATATTATATTATATTATATTATATTATATTTCTATAGTGCAAGTGCTCTCATTTTTTTATACAAATATATTTTTAAGCTGTACAATTTAATAGAATCAGGTTTTAATGATATTAAACTACACAACTTTATAGTGCATTAAAAAATAATTGTTTTTAGCTGCACTACTTAACTGCTTGTCCGCATTAAAAAGGTGTTCGCACTTGAGAATGATTATAAAGAGTTTTTCTCTAGTGTGGACACCCTCTTTTTTTTTTCATGCAGACATATTGTATGATTTAATAGAGTTAATTTATAATATTATTAAACCGCACAACTTAATAATTTATCTGCAATAAAAAAATTTTGAGAGCACCACAATTAAAAAATGATTAAATATCACACACATAAGGGTGCGCGCGTGCGCATATTTGCATGGCGAGGACGGTGTGTGTGTATCATGCGAACAATTTTAACTTCTGATAAAGGGCAAAGATAAGGAATTTTCTTATCAAAGAGACGGATAGTACATATGCCAACCGAATCTGAATGTTCGATCTTTAATTTCCGTTTACTTTGAACTTAAGGCAAGTTGCCAAAACACAGCACGACAATTTAGGTCCACATGCATGAATAATGGCTGTCTACTACGTTGCTCTTGTTTCTTCTTTTCTTCTTTGTTTACATACATGGATAAAATCCCCGAAGGAAACAGGAAAAGAAATAATCATTTCCAAATAATAATAAAAAAGTTTCCGCGTTATAATGCTATCTCAAGTTGGCAAATCGAGCATGATATACGATAACAGAGAGGCACAATATCAATGCTGCTGATAAAAATGATAGACAAGGTCAATGGTAATGCAATTAACAAGATTTTTTCATAAATATTAATCATGCTTTTTCGTGTGTAGCTATTATTTACGGTTGCCGGCTAGGACTCCGTCCATAAGCTAAAAGGAATTTATTTTTTATTTGTTCCCGCTTCAGTGGGTTTGTTTCTAAAGATTAAAATAATATCAGAGTTAAGTTTGACTGTTGATGATACATTTAACGTTAGCGCAGCAGCACACTGTATTCCCGTTGACTGTTTAAACACACGCGCATATTTTGAGGACGGACATCATGCAAATTGCATGATTTGAATTTTTGTGCAATAATTCATTCCAAATGTTATGTAGTCAAAGTTTATTAAATTTATTAGATTTATTGGTTAAGATCGACTCAATTAATTAAACCAAGCTCATTAGAAAAGTAAGAATAAGATATATAGCAACTATCATGTAACGATCGATGCTAAGATATATAATTGATTATGATTAAATTATTTTCTCCCAGTAATTATCAAATTTAAATACATTGTGGCAGCCGACATCATGCCCTATTGTTTTCACTTTTCAAGTCATTCTTAGATAGATCTTTAAACATTGAGCATTTTGCTTTTTGAACCGAGCATAATTTATTACGATTAATTAGGTATCAATTCATCACTTCATAATTGAAAAAAGTCTATGGATACAATGGCTTTATTTAAATTCATTTAAACAATCGTTACGACGCTAAACAGTCACTTCTGACGTAATACAATAACCGACACTTCTTGATTTTTAATTTTTGTCATTAATCAGGATCAGTGTCACCATATATATTTACATATATAAATTAATTTAGATTAGAATTTCTTAATAAGAAATTTCATGTTCAATCAAACCGAACCCTTTAGTTCTAAAATTTAAAATTGGTTCTTCTGTAATCTGTCTCAAGATCTATGTTTCAAATTTGTAAAATAAGAAAATAGGAAGCTCAATGCTGAATAATTTTATTGCCAGAACTTTTGAGTACGACACAGTAAACGCGAAAATACTGGCAAACGCCTAAACCAATAATTTGATTAACGAACAACACTTAAAGCTAGCTAGCCGTCTCCTGCTTAATTTCACGTAAACGCCAGTATTTAAAAATATATTTTGGGTCATCTTAAAAAATACGAGGCCTGACAGAGAATTGGTGCCAACTCGTACAAACTGCAAGGAGAATCTACTTTAATCATAGTATATTATAAACACTGCTTAATTATTTTGGCATACGCAAGGGCCACGCAATTCGACGAGGTTAAGAATCACAGCAAGGCAAATAAAATCCATAATTAGAGAAATGTGTGCTGAAATTAGCTCAAGTTGATATGCAGCCGGCCGCGCTGGCCGAGATGTGATGGTGGGGTAATCTCTCCATTGATAAGAAGGAGGGAGGGGGGGGGGGGGGTGCAACAGTATTGGATAAACTAAAGAATTCGGTTGACACTTATGATATTACAAAAAGTATCAATCAGCATTTTGTTTTTGATCCGTGCAACAACTCCATTGGTCCTAGCTAGTTTCTTCAAGAGCCAATAAAAATTGGAAGTTTTAGAAAGCACAGTGAATTGATTGGTTGTTCAAACGGTGGCCATGCATCAGTATTTCTGTATTTGCAATTAGCTGCGGGCCAACTTGCATGGTCAACTTGTCATGCAACTTGCTTATCCCCTTTCTCTCTCCAGTACTCCAAAAACATGAATTAATTCTCAGCCGCAGAGGCTAGCTCCGAAATCATTCCTGTACTTTTTGAGTTGGTGAGTTGATGGCTGTGCCGTTGACTTGGAGACGACGGAAAACAGCCAAAACGTATCCCTAGATAGAAAATTTTATCGCTCACTACATTCACTTATACCCCCACTTGTGTTATCTTTTCTTATCTGTTGATTTTATAAAATTTCTCATTTAGGGTTTTATATTATATATTTATATGCAATCCAATCCTAGCAACGAACATAGAAAGGGTACTTTTATCAGTCAGGAAGTTTTCAAATGGACATTTCATATATGAAATCATGAGCTGTCTTCAACACTTATCAAAGAAATGGCTGAATGTGTCGTGTACGCACATAAAGTACGTATAAACAAATAAGGGTTCCATTCAAAACAATAATAATAATGATGATGATAATAATAACAATAATAATAATAATAATAAGTGTTTCTTTTCAGTGGGCCTAAGGAGAAATTCAAAAACAAGAAACACTTCGTGAGGAGATAGACACTTGATGGCTTGGTGTACCGATATCTGCAACCAATGCGATGAAAATTGTTTCGATTCTGCAGATTTTCTACATTTATCATCTGCATTTTTCCCTGTTTTTGATGAGATGTTACAATTTCTGACGGGAACGATAAATTTCTCCAGGACTCGAAAAATACATATAAATATTCCACATAATCACTCGCTTAACTAATTAGGTTCAATAATAAGTGTTTTACGTTAGATCCCCTTTAAATTTGTTACTTCTTTATTTTAGCCTGCCTCAGGCTAAAATCCTTGTTCCATAATGCCCTGTGTGAGGGAGTAAATCTATAAGAAATAGATTCATGCCGGACTCGTTTATGTGGGTGAACAAGCCCAAAAACGTGCCTCGTCTAGCAAATATTAAGGCGAGGTTGGAGTATAATTGAAACTTCGACCACGCCCCGCATTATTTCGGGAAACATCTGAATAGGTGGCTGGCTAATCAATAATTAAATGTTATTTGTCGTAATGAAATCACATAGCTACGCTCTTTTCTGTTTGATTAATTAAATATTTGATCATCCCTTGGGCTTCTCTCATCATAACAATAACAAAGACTCGCAGGCCATGATCTTAACATTGTTCACGAGGGAAGATTTTGTTTTTGCTTTTTTAATAATGATATATTACAACAGAACTTTATTAATATGTTTTGGAGATTTATTAGGATTAACTTAAATTAATTCTGTTATAATACATCCTAAATTACTTATTCTCACCAATTTAAATGCCTATATCTAATTAAAATAGTGTTCGTATGTGAGAAAGTTGGAGCTTAAGAGCCGACAGCTAGGAACTTGAAAATAATATTTAAAGACAAGTATCAGTTGATTTTAAATGTAAACGTTAAAATTTGGGTATTGAGTCTAGAAATATGTGGGATCAAGTTACTATACTTGGGTAAAATAAATTCTTTCAGCAGCAGACCTTATATTCTTTTTTCATACCTCTTTTATATTACGGGACTGCCCCTCCAAAATCCCCTTAAAATCTTTCTAATACATTTAGCCTTTATTGAGAAATTACATTCAAATTCACTTGCTAAAAACTCTTTACACAAATGGGTTATGCGTATTATTTGTTACTCTTAATAGATTTTAACACCTTTAGTACAAACTCTTCTTTATTTTTTAAACCTTAAATTGAATATATTTCTTAGTCATTTTTAAATCAAGAGTTAGAAAACAAAAAGAATAGATCTATATAAATAAGAGATCTGCAATATATAAATATTTAGAGTTATTGTCTTGTAAAAAAATCTTTAAAAAAATTTAAGAAGAGAAAAAAAATTCAATGGATATGGACTGTAAACATAAAAAAATAAAAAAATAAAAAACCCAAAAAATTGAGATTTCGTGAGGAATAATTTAATTAAGGTTAAATTTATCATTAAAACGCGGGGCTATAAGAAATATATATTATTTTAAGTATTTGATCCTCTCAAGTCTCGAGTCTCAAGCTACAGTATATTAACAGCCCCTATTTTTTTAATTAACCCCATTTATTTTTAGAAATGCCCTTGTTAAAAATAATTAGCAATTTTAATGGCATCTACCAAATCTTCTATTTTCGACCTGCAAGCTTATTGCAAACGGTACACAAACAAATCTTTATTTGAAAAAAAAAAAAAAAAAACCCAGCGAACAAGACTAATCCAACCTAGAAGCTAGTAGAAAGAAGTGAAATCATAATCATGGCTTCAATGACTTCTCCCAAAACTCTCAAGTCAACCACTCTGTTGATTTGCCTCTTCTTCATCCAGTTCTCCTTGAGCCACCACAACGATGATTACGATTGAGGTCTTGTAATTTACATCCCCATGATTTGGCACCCACTGCCACCTTACTTTATTTTTTTTTATCGTGCTTTCACATAAATTGAGAAAGAAAATTAAGTGTGAATTCAAATTTATGTCCTTACAATTATGAGGGTAGAGTTTTAATTACTTAGTTAAAAGTTGATTTTTTTTTCTTTTTTTGTGTTTTAAATAGATTATAAGTTACATTGATTTTAACTTAATAAAACCCCTATGACTATGGCGGTGGTTCTCTAGTCAAGGCCCTGCAGATTTGCATCAAATTGCATGCGAAGACTTGATCCTGATGAAAATATGGTGCTGTATCATTTAGTCCATGCGCCGAACCGTGTGGCTATGTTTGGCTGCTAGGATAGAGGTAGGATAAGATTGATTTTTAGGTTTAAAAGTATTAATCCTGTCCAAATCTGTGTTTGGCTATATAGATTAAAAAAATCAGCCCATTTTTTATCCGATAATTTTGGGATTATTAGTCCTTTTTTTAGGTGGGTTTATATTGGATAAGGGATTTAGTGAAACTAAAATCTTCTCTTCTCTTTCATCAAGCTAAAAGCAAAACCGAATTGGAAATACTCTACAATCAAACAAATGCAGAGCACGCACATCTTCATTCTACGACAAATCTTGATTCTCCAAAAATTGTTTTCGATGCTTTGAACAACAATAAAAGGCATTCAAAATATTATCCGAATTGGTCCTCATCTTCTAATTAAATTGGGGCTTCAATTATGGATCTTAAAATTGATATTTTTTTCTTTTTTAGTTGGTTTGGTTGCAGGAACTGAAAACTTAACTTTCTTCTTTGATCTGTAAATAAATCTGCATGCTTTCCCTAGTTAAATCTTAATTATTTTACTTACCTTTTCCAAGTTTATTGTGGCGTTCCTTTAATTTTTGCTTGTCAATATGTATTGTTTGGTTTGTTGGTGGGTGTTTTTTATTATTTTTCTCTCATAACAAATTTGTTTCATTTTGGGCCTTATTATTATTGATTGCCCATTATTATATTATTTTTTTTATTATCTAGTCCTATAAAATGCCAAACACAGAACTACACTATTATAATCCTATCCAACCTTGCACCAAATAAAAGATAACACTATATTTAATCAAGTTGAATTCAATATAATCTAATCCAATATAATTCTAAAAGTTAATACAATCCAAATCTATCTTCCAAACATAATCTATATATTAGAGAAAAGAAAAAAAAGAAAAAAGAAAAAAGAAAAAACGTTTTTTTTTAAAGGGTATATTTGAAAATAAATAAAATTATTTAAAGAGTGGAGCTGACTGAAATTGAGGAGGTTAAATATTAAAAAATTCGGTAAATTAAAAATAAAAGGTTTTGAAAGATTTAGAATGGGGTGCGGATCGTATCAATTAAATTCTCAAACTCATGAGCCCAGAGGCTACAAATGAAGCCCAACAAGTGGCATTTTCGTCATTTTGAACAAGTCGATTGATCCCCAAATGTTCTCCGCTTTAATAAAACCCTAGGCCTCAGCATTCATCAAGCTTAAACCGCCGCTGCCGCTCTGATTCCTGCCTCTGTCTCTACTGAAGTTCAGCAATATGTTCCTCGTTTTGAGGCCGAAACAACGTCTTTCTTTCTTTTCTTTTTTCTTTCAGATAAGTCGCTTTTGATAGGCGTTACGTTCCTCGATTGGATTTATAAATCCAGAGGGACGAGTCAACGAAAGCGTAAATCAACTTCGTTTCTTACCCATTCTTTTATTTAATCACAAGCTACGCTTCATGGTCGTGGTTTGTTTTATGGGTGGATCGCCATTCAAATTAAGTTCTCGATTTAATTTTTTTTGTTTATGTTTCTTTATTGGTCAAATTAATTACTCATTGATTTAATGTGATTATTTGGGGGTTGCTTCTTACTGGTGAACTCTCTCTAATTAATAAATAGTGAGGGATGTTCATGTTTCCGAAGCATAGATTAATATCTTTCTGCCAGTTTTAAACAGCGCTGTGTATGCTTCAATTGCACTGTTTTGCTACCTGTCTGCTGGTATACTCTTTCCTTTTTTTTTTCACCTCTAACCTTTAGATTTAATAAATGCGATTATCTTTTGGGAATTTGGGTCTAAAGAAAACTTTTGAGTTTTAGGATCCGAATTTTGTCGTAAAATAGAACTTTAAAATGTTTGTATAAAGCTATCGCGTACAAACCATGACGTCTTTTGATATATCGCTCCGCATTATTATATTATATGTATTATTTTCTTTTGAGGTCTTTTACTCTTTATCCGGACCAGTATGATGGAGCCACATCATTTTGTACTCAACGAAGCAGCTTTGTACTTATAGATCTACCGTTACTTTTCAAATAAAAAAAAACTGTTTTTTATATTTCGATCGAATGGGCGATTAGCAAGGCGAATTGGCAATATGTCACGGGATAAGGGCTATTTGAGCGGCCCGTGACAAATAGCTCTCATCAATTTGCGTAGTAATAAAATTTGAAAGGATTGGGCCAAACCCACCATACGCGAGGTGCACATGCAGTGAATCCAAAATAGAATAGAATAAAATATATGAAGCAATTTTATTAATGAAACAAGTAATAGGATTATTAGAACAAATATGCATTTAATTAACCATAAGAGAGTAGATATTACAGCAATCAAACATCAGTATCACATGAAACGGAGGAAAGCAAAGTGTGTGAATTCCGTCCATTGGTAGTTTCACATCTCAAATAGAAAACAGTAGTAACAAAGTGCTTATTTATCATGCATGCTAAATAAAATTCCCACAATCTTGATATGTATGTAAGGTCTTAATTAATACGAACAAACCGTCAGGGCAGCTTAATCGGTGCAGCAGCGATACATAATGAACTCCTCCATGCGACGGCCGCATTCGGCACACACAACCTTCTCCGGAATGCGGCCAGCCTCTCCTGGCAAGATGAGGCGGGTGCAGTGATGAGGGGGGCGGTTTTCATAGAGATGATCATTCATAGCACCAATGAAACTCTTTTCTGGGACATTTGGCTCCCACGTCGTATATTCATTCAAGCATTGCAGAATGGTCTGATTCTTGGCCTTAGCCATGTGTGGTCCTTTACAAATGACTGCCCATCCTTGATCACTCCCATCAAAGCTAAGCATTGTCACAATCTCTTGCATTATGGGATCTTGTTGCACACTCGTTCCAAATTTCATTTTGGAGTGCCACATGCTTTCGAGCCTCACCCAGAAGAACCAAATGAGAGGGAGATCTGGCAATGTGTGGCTAAGCTTCTCCGCATTGATGGTACTAATGATTCTCCGGACTTTGTCCTTAGGATTGCTCTTACCAACGTAGAGCATCTCCAATGCAATGCCCGCAGTTTTTGCCACTGCCCCCAGTAAGGCTGTGAATTTCCTGATCCATTCCAAGTCTTCTCCACCGTACAAGCATATATGCTTTTGTTCCATAATCTGAAATTTTAATTTAATAATTTGCAAATGAATTAAATAAACTAAAAACTGCTAATAAAATAGAATGAAATGTTGTGGCCGGTTAGTGATTAAATAATAATATATTATATGCATATATGTACCCAGGCGGGGATAATTGGATCAACGGTATCCGCCAACAAATCGATTTTCCAGGTCTCTTCCTTCCAGAGTGCTTCCTCCCTGGCGACAGTAAAAGGGAAAGCAGCGCTGCCCCAAATCCACATCATGTGGAGGGCGTTTTGGTTGACAACTCTTGCTTGTGGGTCGAGGACAACAAGAATGGGCTTCTTCCGAAAATCCCACTTTTCCTTGGCGTATCTGATCACTGCTGGGTCAATCGCTGAGGGATGGTGCACAGAGAACCATGGCATCATTGCTTGCAGGGCCTCAAATTTATCTTCCTTTGCATCTGTCCATGAAGTTGACCTGTCCACAATTGGAAGCCACACCACCTCGTAGTGACTCTCTGCTCTTGACAACAGCTGCCGTGATTCTCTATACATTTGGTCTAGGATGAATAGCTCCTCGTGGGAGACGTCCAGGTCTGAAACAAGTAGCAGCACACTCTTCCTCCTCAGCACATCAATGCTAACCTGTTTTCAATTCAATTTTTATTTTGTTACGCAAGGAGAAGGGTCAACAGCGAGTGAGCGAGCAGTGATGTGATCTTTTTATAGGAAATTTAATTCGGAGAAGAAACGGAAGTGAAACTGGCGAACAACTACCTTTCGCTTGGTAGGACACTCGACAAGTGGCAGCTGATCGTCTTTTGTATGAATCAATAACCTGCTCAGAACCTTCATGTTATCAATGTGCATTGTTTCCATGAGTCGCACAAGTGCTTGATATGATTCGATTTGTCTTTTTTCCTCTGCATCACACAAAAAGATTTGGATCATTCCTCACGCATACATAACCAGCCAAAATATCTTCTTGTAGTTTGGTTGGGGGAAAGGCGGAGGGCTCACCTATGAGTTGATGACAAAGTTTGAGCTGTTGCAAAAGATGGTTGTATATGCTGTTGATCTTGTGGGCTAAGCTTGACATCTCCCAGGCCTCTGTTGTTGATATTACATACCTGAGATCAACGGTGAAATCTGAGACTTACTATGAACAAAAAGGCAAAAGAAGAAAAGATATATTATATAGCAACGATAAGGAATGAGGATGTGATTGTCCATAACCAGCCAAAGAAAAGAAGGGGGAAAAAAATTTCACAACATACTCATGTCCCATGCCAATGAGGCCCATAATTTGACCTGCGCAGGCCACAATACTCCGTATAATCCAGTAAGCAGCCGTGGGAATATGAGCAGTGAGAGCTACCATTTCTGGTGTATCAGGGGTAATGTAATCGGACGGAAGCTCTTTGACGTCTACAATGCATTTGGTCAGGTCTAGCGTGGCTTTAATCAGGTTGCTAAGAGCCTCGAATCTTGGCTTCAAGGTGTCAGCACGCTCCAGTATCTCTGGCAACTGCTTTAGGAGTGCCACTGATTTGGCCAGCGGGTTGACGGGGAAGAGCTGCGCCACCACCCAGAATTCACCGTAGTTCAAAGCAAATGCGGCCAAGGCTAGCACCACTTTTGCATCCCAGGAATAGCTTGTAACAATGTTGAATATCCCCAAAGTTGTTGCATGTGCGTCTCCACCTCCAGAACACTTGCATGATATCTATCATAATATATATATATATATATATATATTTGAAGTATTTTCTTCTTACAATTAGCAATTCTTTTTTCTGCCATAATAAGATTACGAGTATTGATAAGTCAAAGGCCAAACCTCGCAGGAAATTCTGTTAATGGTGGATGACAGAAGATCGAGCATGTCAAAGAAGCCAGACTGGAATGCCTTGTCATCCAAGACATCCAGTTGTGCTTGTGTTTCCTGCATAGAAACCCAAAATTGGTGAAAAAGGTATTATCTAAAATGGTGCATATCATGCATGGTAGACACAAACTAAGTTTACAAATAACCTACCAAAATGAAGCCAGGAGCACTGGGGGCGGCACGTTGAAAGATGTCCTCAATGATGTAAAGAAGAGGTTTCACATTAAATTCGCGGCCATCAGGAGCATGAGTGGCTTGAATTTGCCTCATCATTGCATTGTCATCAGAGGCTGCGAACATAAGGCGTTCGCCCTGGAGCGGTTTCATCTGACGAGGCACAATTGACATTGCCATTGAAGCTAGCTAGCGAGGTAGAGGTAGAGATTTTTGGAGATGGACACAGGAGAAAAAGAGCAAAGGCTTTGTGTTTGGTCTCCATCTGGGTTTTACTCTAGGACTTATATAGCTCAGTAAATGGAATAAAGGCCTTTGAGTTTGCTACCTTGCTTCCAATTCGGTTTTAAACATAAAGTACAGCTGTAGGTTTAGAATTTCCGATAAGGATTGGAAATTTTGTCCAGTGACTGTATCTTTTGCCTTTACATGTCAGTGCTTAGAAATCCTGGATGGCAGGAATGTTCAATTAAGTCCAATGCGCAACACGTACTAGTTATTACTGCAGGTTAATTTTTTAGTTTATATCGCGGTCAATCAACGTTAATTCATGCACAATACAGATATTACTGAGGTATACTGCATGCAAATTCTAAACGTAAATGGCTTAATTAATTTGTTCTCCCTCTTGTTTTTTGATATTATACTGTCGTAGGATTCTTCCTGTCCACCTTTTCTTTTTCTTTTTATTATCCAAGGAGTTGGCTTTGAAGGGCAGAAAACTTTAACAGGATCAGGATGTGCTGTCCATACAAATGTGCAGCTGAACCTTATCTAATAAATTCATTCAGTAATTTCTCTTGTTTTAAAAAATGGCAATTGTGTGTATTGATAAAGAATGGTGGCCAGTCAGTTCTCAGTTTTAAATTACTGTTTTTCTATGTTTGGGTTAGCTTTTTGGTAGTATAACTGATTTTTACTCCTTTTAATTAAAAGAAAAAAGATCTCTGAAAATAATAATACATAATTTTTGCTGTAATTGCTGGTGCATGTTTACCGAACACCCATAAACTTTTTTCAATAACCAAACTTGCAGTCCACAATAATTTTACTCACGAGTCAAAATACCAGGATACCAAATACAACCTTAGATGTCAAATAAATTTCTAGCACGAAATTTGCAATGCATTATATTTTCTGTTTCGTAATTAGTTCTAATTTGTTCAATCAAATCGTATCCAAATTGAAGCGAGGAAATTCGGACAATGCGATTCTGTGATTTTGTGACATGAGCAACCTTTAATCATTAGAGCAAACTGCTATCGGGATAATCATCAACAACGCCATCCGCAAATGTGATGTCTTGTCGATTTCCAAGTCACTCTTTGATCGTGCAGCCGCTTCCTTACTTGTTCCAGGGTTTTAATAATCTTAGTTAAGGCCTGGAAGAATATTTTCTAGAAGTTACTGAAAAATCTTCAGACTGTTAAATAAGATTTTTTGGAGTCTACTAGGAGCATATAAGTTTGGCAGTTTCCAAAACGTTAATCATGGGCTAACCATGGGGACCACAAATTGCCTTGTTAAAGCATATAAAGGGACCAAAGAGTTTTGGAAAAAAAATAAAATATAATATAAAGCCTGATGTTCTCTTCTTTGGCTTAAAGAGAAGAATGTGCGATAGGTAAATTATCCATAAAGCAAAAGGCTCATGAAATGAAAGCCTTCCACAAAAACTTTCAGAATTTATTTATTTCAATGACTTTGAGACACGGAAATTAAAGCATGAGAAATCAAATTCTTGTTAAATGAGTCCAAGTACATGCGCGAGAGGGAGCGTTAAAACTCGAATACTAAATATTATTTAGGTCATTTCCCTTCAGTTGGCTTAATCATTGTTAAGTAGCAAAGAGAGACCTCTGCTTTGATGAAGGTCGTATTACTCATCAGTCAGTACTCACTAATGAAGGCTCTTTCACGAGTAAGTGGAAGGAAAATCGCTTTAAAAATGGTGGAAGGAGTATGTTCCATCAATTTATCTCTTTATGAGTCCAACATGATAGATGTCACACATTAATTAATACAGAGATTGTTCTGTACATCTATTGTTTATACAACCAATTATCAATAAAATTGACGTAACACGTTATTTGAGGATTTTAAATTTTTATTAATTTAGATCTTTGATAATTTTTTATTTTAATTAGAGTCAACCTCTTAGTTTTCTTATTTCTATTATAACTATGATTTAGTTTCATTTTTAAAATTAACTTTGAGAAATAATTTATTTTATTAAAAATAGAGAGATCCCGCTATTATTTTCATAACTTCAACTTCAATTATTCAATAAAAATTTATCTTTTACATTCCCTTTGTGATTATATTTCAAAATCTTTCTTGCAAGGTTGTTTAAATTAGAGTGTCATCTAATCTTATTTAATGTGTTATTAAAATCTCATTGTGTCATTTGGATTAGAATGAGACTTAATTACGCTTCAATTAGAGTGCAATTTAATTGTGTTGACTTGATTTGGTACTATAACGATATCTGCTGTTTAACTATTCTATCAATTTTGCTTTCATAACATTGCTCTATCAGTTGGTATCAAAGTGATTATGTGCCAATTGCACAGCTTTCTTGGCTACTCATATCCATCCTAACCATATCCATCCCAACCAAATCCATAATTGAAGAAAAATAGAAAATGAAAAATCCCAAATTAACAAATCTTATGTGTTGCTACTATACTTGCCATCATCAAGCGACTAAATTCCACAACTCCTTTTAGCCGCACATCCAATCCTAGCCACCACTGGATCGAATTAGCCATCATAATCGTCACCACGAAAATACAACCAAGCGCCACAGCCACCAATTCAAATCAGTCTTCCAACTAGAACATGACAATTCTTTTCAATCTGCGATCACCATTGCGTTCCTCACCACTATATCTATTAGACCTGATCATCATCGCTTTAAATCATGATGACTAGCTATCGACCTCACCAAATCCTAGAGTTGAGCCTTACTTGTAGTTTTGTCATCGGTTATCCTTTTAATTTGAGGAAAAAATGATAAAGACAGAGGATGGGGTTTGTATTATCTTTTTAAAATTGAAAATGTACCATATTTTGATGGTAATCTTGATGATACTTTCAACTAGATATCCAAGTTGGCTGATTTTCATCAATCTGTCTCCTCAAAAATTATGGTTGCTCATGCACTGTTTAAGTTGGTAGTGATGCTTTAGATTGGTGGGAGCAACTGCAAGAATCAAGGATTCGACAAGGACAAGAAGAAATCAAAGAATGGTTTGATACGAGACAATTAATAGAAGGCCATTTTATTCATTATGATGATGCCGAACCATAGTTTTTGACACCAATTAAAGTAAAAGATGATGAGATTATTGATCTATTTAAGATTTTTAAAGAAAATGTAAAACTTACTCTTGATTTAAGTAATGAACCTAATAGTACGATCGAGTTTGTGTAGTAAGAATCGATTGACATGATTATGCCTATCTATGTTGAAGACAAAGAAGTTATTTTACAAGAAGATTTGGTTGTAAAAATAAAGTTAATTAGCAAAAATATCGAGTGACATATGCTAAAAAACTTGAGAGGCATGGAAGTTGTTTGCTTTTACAAAACTTCACCTTTTCACAGAGTGACTAGCAAGATCAAGAATGAGATGAAGAATAAAGAATTTCAATTTTCAAGCACGATTGATGAGCAAGGCTACAAGTTCAGGTTATAAGTTCAAGCTTCAAGATGCGTTGATGTTCCACTACGAGTTCTAGCCTCTAGATAAACTCGATGATGAGTTTTCTTTTTAGAGGGCAGAGATTGATATAGGCTGCAATTTTAAGATTTTATCGTTTTAGGTCTTTGATATTTTATATTTTAATTAGAGTTTATGTCTTAGTCTTTTATTTCGGTTGTAATTGTGATTTAATTTTCCTTTTAAAGTCAACTTAGGAAAATAGGTTTACTCTATTATAAATAGAGAGGTTTTATTATTGTTTTAATAACTTCAACTCTAATTATTTAATAAAAGCTCATTTTTTAAAATTTTCTTTATGATTATCTATCAAAATCTCTCTTGTAGAGTCATTTGAATTAAAGTGTCATTTAATTTTGCTTAATATGTTACTAAAATTTCATTGAGTTATTTAGATTAGAACCAGAGTTAATCATAGTTCAATTAGAATGTAACTTAATTGCGTTGGTTTAGTACGGTGCTAGAATGCCATCTAGTGTTTAATTACTCTATCAATTTTGCTTCCACTGCCCCACTCTATCAAAACTTAAAACATCAATAGGAAAAAAAAAATGTACACGTTATATTTTGCATTATTTAGTCCAAGACTGCAAAAGACACCCCGAATTGGGAATTATACTCCCTCATAGTAAGAAAACAAAGACTTTATGTTGGTTTACAACTTCAATATAGTCCAGTAATTAATATTATCCAGTAACTAACGACATAAATAATATAGTAGCAAACTCGTATACAAATTGATGTGCCCTGTGTAGTTGATGGGCTAATCTGCGAATGCTTATGGGTTTATTTGAAAAATATTGAGAATTAAACTGATCAGTATGAATTGAGGGAGCTTTTCGATATTGTTCATGATGGCGTTTGCCATGGACGAAATTAGAGTTAAAAGTTAATTAGCGAAACCCCGAATAAAAGGCTGGATTTTGAGCTATGTTTAGGGCTTCGTTTTTATTAATTTTCTTTTTGTTTCTTTGATTAACGTTGTAAATTCTCTATAAATATTAATCTTATTCTTAGTCAATCGATCAATATAGAGAACTGTTTTACTTTAAAATTTGCTTAACAGTAGAGTTATTTGTACTATGAACTTCATTGTTTTAATAAAATAATTTATTACAAAAATATTCATCATAAAAATTATTTATTATGAGTCAAAACGACATAACTACTATGAACACATATATAACACACCCATTATTTAACAAATAATTTTCATGCTTGAAAAAAAAAATCTAATATTTTAAACAATACTTAGTTGAACTAGAAAAAAAAAATATTTTAAAAGATTTTAACAAAAAATTAGTATTTTTAAAGATTTTAACTGGGGCTTGTGACACTTTTAATTTTTTAAAAAATAAAACATAAAAAAAAAAACATGTTCATTTTTTTTATTTAAAAATAAAAAAATAAATAAAAACGTCTTAAACCTATTCCACTTCTTCTTCATCCTTCTTCCTTTTCTTGACATCACGTTCTCGATCGATTGTCGGTTGTATTTTGGGTCCAAGCACTTGGTTTATGGTTGCAAAAATCAAAAAATGATTTCTTGGTTATGGTTTTCAGAATGAAACAAATCTCTTTCAATTCGAACAAAGCTTGAAGTCAAGCCTAATCTGACTCCAAGTTAAGTTGCCACTTGACCTAAAGCTTAAGCTTGAAAGCAAGGGCCAAAGAATACCGTTTAAGCTTGGCTCTAACACTTCATATATAAGTCTTGAAAAGAGAAAAATAAAAAGTTGGTAGTTATTCTTTTCTATTCTGATAATTAATTTATAGATAATTCATTTTGGCAAGACAATCATAAGCTGCGGATTCAAATAATTTAAACGCCAACAAGCATTGTTTTCTCAAGCTATCGACAAGCTTACCTTCATAATAAATACAGAAATGTCTGCAAGTATGGGTAACGCAGTTAGAGTTGTAGACTCGTTTTACATTTTATTCATAGACTACAAACATTTTCAAGAGGCGCTTACATTTTTCACATACTACAATTCCTTCTGGTGATCCCTCAGCATAAGGTATAACATTAGGATGACTGCAGGGTTCTGAAGAAACAGCTAGTCCAAGTGCATCTCTAATTGCACCAACTAAACCAAACCTTGCCACATTTCCACCCCACTTTGGAAACAGGTTCAAGCATTCCATGAGCTGCATTCCTTGAAGCCTCACGATATCTGGTGACGACCCTTTTCCAAATACAGCCCAACCATTGTCACTGTCATCTGTATTCAGCAATGCTGACACCTCTCTGAGAATATGATCACTATCTGCCACTTTTCCTAGTCGGAGTTTTGATTTTCTCATACTCTCCAACCGATACCAGAAGAATTGTATTTCTGCAAAGGAGAGTAATGTAGCATGTATTTCTTGATTGATGGTAGCTAAAACATTTCTCACTTGCTCACTTGGGCTCTTGATACCAACAAACACCATATCAACTAGCAAGCCGAACCTTCTAATTATTTCCGTCATTTTAGCATTGAATTCTATGATCCAGTCCATGTTTTCGCTTCCATAAAGGCAAATATTTCTGCCTTCTTCAACCTGACATCAATGGAAAACCGTGAGTAGAATGACAATAGTCTATCATCCGTTAAAGAGATGGGATACACTTCTTTTAGTGTTCAAGTTGGACAATTTTTTTCAACCATAGGTTCAGTAGTCTTACCCAGTTGTTTAAAAGGGGATGGATTTCATCAATCATAAATGGCAATGTCCAGAAACCCTCTTGCCAAAGCTCAATTTCTCTAGTAACCGAAAATGGATAACCTCTGGCACCCCATATTAGTACCATATCAAGTGCGTTTGAATTAGTAACCATACCCTGTGAATCCAGCACTACCATCATAGGCTCTTCCTTGAAGTTCCACTCTTGTTTTATCAAGTTTACCACAGCTGAGTTCAGTAACTGTGGTTGTCGAACTGAATACCAAGGCAAAGAGCACGATAAAAACTCGAAGTTTCTCTCTTCAGCATCAGTCCATGTTTCCGAAGATGAAATGGGAACCCACACAATTTTATAACTTCCCTCTACGTTCTTGTTGTGGGGATGATCATATGTTCGGTGAACCAACAAGAGTAGGTTCTCCAAAGGAAGGAGCTCTGGCTTTGAAACCAAAAGTATAACCACCTTGTCTTTCATTTCAGACACGCCTAGCTGTGAATAATGAACCCAAACAAAAATTTTAATTAAGTTAATCCAAAGATTTTAATAATTACAAGAGGCCCATAGATGAAGCTTTATTTTTAAGTAGTGTTTCAATTAAATCAAATAAAAATAAGCACAATACTTTGATACTGTTCTTGAGTCTAAAGGAGTGTTATGATTAACACTACCCAATACTTTTGGTACGGAGAGTATCATCATAGCTCTTTACGGGTGTGTGTGTATTTTGAGAAATGAAATAATGGTTCAAGAATGAACAATGTGGGACAGAGAAATTACCTTTGCTTGTGTGGAACAATCCTTAAGTGGGAAGTCATTCTTCAAAGCAAATAAAATATGAAGCACCTCTTGGTTGTCTATTTGGGACTCCTTTAAAAGGTCTACAAGCTTCTGAAGCAACTTCGTCTCTGTTAATTTTTCATTAAAAAAATTAATTTATAGCTGTGCAAACTCATTAATTAATTAAAAACAAACATCGCAAATCACTCAGAAGATTGTACAAACAGTAACCTGTTTGTTGACGACATGCATCCACTTGTCGCCTGAGGTGACTGCAAATGCTGCTCAAACTAGTTACCAAACTTGAGAGCTCCCATGCTGCAATTGCATTTGAATTTGGATTCCTGCATACATCTCCATTAGGATTAAAGTTTACCAAGTTGTTTGCGGTTATTTTTATTTTTATTTTTTATTTTTGTTGGAAGATGAACAAAATTGATTAGACCATCAGACATCAACTGATTTGTCGAATGCTCAATATCTTGACAGAATTTCATTAATGGAAATAAAAAAAAAAAAACACAAAATATTAGGACTCATTGGAGGGAAAGAACATGCACTTGCTCTGGTTTCACGGCTATCAGGTCTTTGATATGAGAAGAGCAATTCAAGGAGCTTCTTATGACCCAGTAAGCTGCTATGAAGATGTGGGACTTTGTAGTGGAAATCATCTCTTTATCCATCATTAAATGTGTAATCGGCAGCCCTTCAAATTCGATGATACATTTTGTCACCTCAACCATTGACTTAACCAGCAAGCCTAAGGCCTTAAATCGAGGCTTGAGCATACTTATATTGCAAGGCAATTGCTTGAGCATGGCAACCGAAACCGCCAAGAGGTTTCGAGGATATAGCTGCAGTATGAGCCAGAATTCGCCATAGCTGGTTGCAAATGCTGCAAGTACTAAAACCACTTTTGCATCCCATCTATAATTTCCCACCAAATCAAACAAGATCATGGTCCTTGTGTGTAAATCCCCTTCTCCAGAACACTTGCAGAGTATCTGCTATTACAAAAAATATATTAAACTGTACCTTTATAACTGTTTGAAGGGAGAAACAGAAAAGGAGAGAGGAATGACCTCGTGTGCAATTTTATAGATGGTGTGTCCCAGTGATTCTTGTGATCCAACAACTTCAATCTTGCTTGCATTATTCATTGCAAAGGCATCACCATGTGCATCAGAAACCTGAAAAATGTAGATTAAGTAATGTATCAGTGGAGAGACCTACAGAAAATTTGAAAGTTTACATAATAAATTAAAAAAAAATAAAGAAGGAACACATCAAAGACTGACTGCTTATTTGTATTCATTTATTAGGATTTTTCACATATGTAAGTGTATTAGAGTCATGATTGGTACTCTGTTGCCGTGCATTAGGAAAGAGGCTGAATTTACAACATTTTCAATTCTTGCAGTGTTAGACTATGCACTTCTTTGAATTTTAACAAGAAAAAGAACAAGTAACATTGTAGGTGTGAGCATAAACTTACAGGCACTTCTGATGCGGCAGCATAACACATTATATTCTCCATCGCACGAAGCACCTGCTCAGAATCAAGATGACGACCATCAGGGTCATGGCTTAGAAAGAGTTCCTTTATTAGAACATGATCTTGCATAGATGATATGGAATGGGGCCATAAGTGGTGAGTTAGAAGTGAGTTCATGGCCAATGGGATGGAGAACCAAGGGCAGATCTATACATTGGTTGAGATGTTATATGAGCTTGTTAGCAAGCTGTAATATTTATCATACATTGATGGAATGATGCACAAGCCTACTTTGCTTGCCATGGCATCAAAATTTTTCTGTTCGGTCGCATCTGATTCATTTTGTTTCAGTGTAAGCTTTTTACCTGTTTATTCTGTAGACTTTTACTTTTTAATTCCAAAACACAAAAAGAAGGTGTTTCATGACTTTTTAGCTGTAGACCAGAATCAAATTCAAAGCCCTTCTCTTTGCACTTTTTGTGAACAGGTAATTGAGTACAAACTGAGACCAGCATATGGAATAATTATATATTTCTTTAATCCCTTAAATTTTCTTGGTGACATGCACTTCTTTTTGAATATGCGTTTTCTTAGGTAGGTGATCAAAATGTTCATATCTGCACTGAATCAACCACTTAAACAACCCACCCTGCAATATAGTTAGGTCCATCCTAAGTTTACATTTACTTCATACAGCATGAATCACATGTCTCTAAGTTCTAATCTTTGAAAGTAACAAGTAAAACAAGGAATAAGAGAAAAAGATAAAGAGGTGTTCTATATTCATCTTATAGTTTCTTATTCAAGGGGAGCAAAAAGAAAAAGAGGCCTGACAAAAAGAGAATGAGATGCACATAAAAATTTGAAATTAGTTGCAGAACCAGTTAACCAACTCGCTCGTATGCACACTTTATTGCACGATCTGGCCCTTTCCTTTGTCATTCTTACATTTGCTTGGTTTACTATGTTGTGTGCTCTCGATTAGTTCAAAGGCGCTTGGGGTTCCTAATTTCAACTACGGAAACTTTTTCTTGATATTCTAACATTTTCTTTTGACTAAAAGAAGAATCCTTGATAAATGTAACCCCAGCAACTGCAGGGTACACATTGCTTATTTCTTAGATTTTATTACGAGCTTAAAGTGTGTGGCTTAATTATATGTTCGAGTAATGTTAACAGAGAAAAGATTTCGCTAGATGGTGATAGATTTTCTTTAAGAAAAGCTTTTTCTATTGTCTAAACTTAAGCCTTCTGCTTTTTCCAGAATTGATTATTGAAATTGGGTTGCAGAGGTTCAGTTATCGAAAAAAAAGGTAAATTGTAAAGGGTAATGATAAGAATGATAGAAAATTCAAATTGAACTGCACTGAAGTGGATAACAATTGAGCAACTGAAATGAATATAGTTCGAATGTGGGAAGCAGGTGTCAGGCTAAAGTACTTTTTTCAGCAATTCTTTTGATCCTCATTAATCATAAGCCACGTTTTGCAGTTGAGATGATTAATCATAAGTAGTTGGGAAAGCAGTAAGTGGGGAGATATTAATTAATTGGCTTGCTAATTGATCCTCTCTTTCGGTAGTGTCCACTAGCTCTAGCCTCTAATACCTCAAATTTACTATTTTACAATAGTTTTATCAGGATGAACTTACTACAATAGAAGACATTAACAAAAATAAAGTATTTTGGTCATCATTTCTATAAGCGGCATAAATATCTCCAAAAACAACATCATTAATCATAAATGAGGTATCTAAGGTTACTATAAGTGCAGCATCAGTGTATGGTTTCGGCTGAGATTTTTAATTTACCAATTATTGTTTTCATCTTCGTAGAGGAAACCTTAGTTGATAACACTATATTTAGAGACAGTGCAAAAAGTTTTCCCTTTCACATAAGGGTCAAAAATGCTGGTGATATCATTAATACCTTCACCAGCTTTAATTAAGTGGCTAAATAGTAAAAACTGGAAATTGAGCCATCATTATTCACTTACTCACAAACCATTAATCCCTTTTTACGTGCTTAAAGACCCAGACTAATTAACATTAGAAGTCATCTAAAGCATAGAGAATGGCAATGACAAGAAAGCTTTTGTTTTTGGTCTCAGATTGGTTTTGTGCACACACATGTTTATGGGACATAGCTGCAGCTGCCTCAGGATTATTCATTTTAAGTTGCATTTGCCAAAAGCTCACAAGCAGAGGTCCTATGTTATGGCCGGTGTTGGGGGTCCCACCGTCCGTGTTTCTTCATCTCAACAACATGTATAACTGGGCCACAGAAGCTTTGATCAAAACCGGGGGAACGTTTTACTACAGGGGAGTATGGATGGGAGGGGCCTACGGAATCTTGACAGCTGATCCGTCCAACATTGAGTATATGGTTAAAACAAATTTCAGCAACTTCCCGAAAGGAAAAAACTACAGAGAGAGGTTTCAGGATTTGCTTGGAGATGGCATATTCAATGCTGATGGTGAATTATGGAAGGAACAAAGGCAGAGGGCTAAATCTCAGATGCATTCAAGCCGGTTTATGGAGCACTCTCTCCAGACTATGCAACATTTGGTTCGCCAGAAGCTGTTACGACTAACAGAAAAGCTGCTTAAATCAGGAAATAGATTTGATCTTCAGGAAGTGCTTCTTCGTTTTACGTTGGACAATATTTGCACTGCTGCTCTTGGGGTTGATCCTGGATGCTTGGCAACAGACTTACCAGAAGTTCCCTTGGCAAAAGCTTTTGAAGAAGCCACAGAACTCAGTTTGTTCAGATTCTTGTTGCCACCTTTTATATGGAAGTCCGTGAAGCTTTTTGGACTAGGATATGAGAGAAGGCTCAAGATAGCCATTCAAATTGTACAAGATTTTGCAGACAAGATTGTCTCAGACAGGAGCAATAAACTGAGAATGCTTGGTAGCTTGACCGATCAATCTGATCTTCTGTCAAGGCTTATGGACACCGAAGACTAGAACGGACATTACCGGACAAGGACTACAGAGATTTTTGCGTAAGCTTTATTCTAGCAGGGAGAGACACCACTTCTGTAGCACTGACATGGTTTTTCTGGTTACTGCACAAAAACCTTGAAGTTGAAGCCAAAATTCTCGCCGAGATCAATGAAATTTCGTCTCACAAAAAGGGTATCATCCAACTTCAAGATAATGTAATTTTCAAGCCCGAAGAGTTAAAAACAATGGTGTATCTCCACGCAGCATTATCAGAATCCCTGAGGCTTCACCCATCAGTGCCAATTGAAATGAAACAAGTTGAAGAAGATGACGTGTTCCCTGATGGTACGGTGGTCAAAAAGGGTGCTAGAGTTTTGTACTGCACTTACTCGATGGCTCGAATGGAGTCCATTTGTGGTAAAGATTGCTTGGAGTTCAAGCCGGAGAGGTGAATTAAAGATGGGCAGTTTGTGAGTGAGAATCAGTTCAAATATGCAGTGTTCAATGCCGGTCCAAGGTTGTGTTTAGGGAAGAAGTTCGCTTACATGCAGATGAAAATGGTGGCTGCTTCAATTCTGTTGAGGTACTCAGTTAAGGTAGATGAAGATCATAATGTCGTTCCAAAGGTGACTACAACACTTTACGCGAAGAATGGATTGATGGCGACGCTAAGGCCTAGATTGGATTTGCACAGAGAAGTAGTCATGTAAAATCCTGGAGATATGATAGATAATAGAAAATAAAAGATCCCATTTGCGTGGCATTATGCATGTTATGTCCCCACCAATCAACATTATGCAAATTCATTATGTTTGCAATACTAATACAATGTCTAATTATAACTCTTCTTCTTTTCTCCAACTTAGACTTTAAGTTTATATAGATGGGACTACCTAATTTCCACTTTTTACTGCCGGGTTATTGTGACCCCAAGTAGAAAAAAAAATTATACTTTTTTTTAAATAAAAAATGAAAAATTGACCATTAAATTACACTTGTGCATTTTTTTGCCATCATTCTATGTCATCAACTACAAAATAACTCGGCATCTTTTACAAATTTAACCTTTAAAATAGCTTTTATAGACTTGACACCTATTAGTTTTTATTTACAGCAAAATGACCCCCAAATTAAAGATTCTGATTCCGCTACGACATTATAGTTGCCTTCGGTATTATTTTGCAGCAACAAAATTTCATTTTACGAGAATATAAAACCATAATAAATTGTTTGGTGACACGCGTATTTTGATTGACGTAAAAATGAGTTGCATTGATTTTATACTTTCTCTTTGCAAAAGTTGTAATAACAAAATTATCATTTTTAAATGTTTAAGTTTTGATGAATCCCTCCAATTTTAATTATTATAAAAAGAGATGTTGATCTCTCACATCAAAAGAATAATGATTTTTTTTTAAGTTTCAATGATCACAGACGCTCTATTTATTTATATATATATAACATGCACACATAAGTTTATAGATATAATTTCAAAATAAGTTATTTTATTAAAATGATCCCATATGCATTAGATTTTTTTAGACAAATAACCAAACATATTTTATAATCTTTGTTTTCAGATATTAATTCTAAAATAAACTGCCAAATACGTTTTCGGTTTCACTAAAAATTAATCATTTTTATATAATATTATTTCTATTTCTGATTTCTGAAGGGCCAAATTGAAAAATTTATACTTTTGAGAGTTATTCCGTAATTTAAAAATTACAGGAGGAAATAACAGCAAAAAAAAAAACCACCATAAATACAACCGCCGAATTATAAATAAAGAGTAAAATTTAATTTAAACAAAATAAATTCCCAAGTTTCTTATACTCCAAGTCTCAGTGTTTATAAGCTTCAGCTCGTTTCAGTTCTCAATCATATTTTCATTTTCTAACGATCTGTCAGCCAATTTCGTTCCAATTTTTGTAAGTATTGTTGCGCTTGTTCTTTATTCATTTATCATGGCTTTGAAATTTTTTTATTTTTCGTTTGTTGGTTGCCCGTAAAGCAAAGGAAAAAAAAAGAATCGAAAGAAATCAAATGAAATCAAAATTAAATTGCTGTTAAACTAGTAGCTGAATTTTAGTTGAGTCACTTGGATTTATGTTTAAAATCGCTTGTGAATCCTATAATTGTTTGGACTGAACAATGAAAAATATTTGGTTTAGCTTCGATTCTCTCTTTCGATTCTTATTGTTTCCCGGTAACCAAACAAAAGATTGATTCGCTTTGTTAGGGTTCGTTTACTGCAAATTAGGCATTTAGTTTTTTCCATAGGTTTTTTTCGTTAGAATGCATGTTTCTATGAATTTGAACCGGCTGATTTTGTTGATAAGGTTTCTGGTGATTCAGATTAGACTCAGGCTTAATCGATTGACAGACCTCTGCAGAACTAATTGACTAGCCCTTGAATTTGACATTTGATTTTATTAGTTATTTATCATTTTAAAGCGTTGAGTTAAAATCTGGTTATTTGGGTGTGGTAATGTGGGTCTTTATGCGGTCATTTTGGCTGTCTTGAATTAGGCTTTGTGAGATATTCAGATATGGATAATGCAAACATAGGAATTCCTCCAAAAGGTGGGTTCAGTTTTGACTTGTGTGGAAGGAATGATATGCTTTCAAAGAAAGGCATTGTGCCGCCTCCATCTTATCGAAAGACTGGGACAACTATAGTTGGTCTAATCTTTCAGGTAAATTATGATACTTAGAACTATTATTTTGTTTGTTTTGTGTTGTCTAATTTTGACATGTTGGAAAATTTTAAATTATATTGGGACACATGGATTTCCATTTTTATTTCTTCAGGATTCATGTTCCTAGAATGATCTTTTGCTGTTGGGCATTAACCTATCACAGCGAACCAGCTTAATTAAGGACATCACACTTGAGCTAACCCCAATAATCTAGAGCTGATCATGGTTGATTTGATATACTTGCTTTTGTAATATACCTGATTAGCTTGCCTCTCAGTAATAGTACCTTCTGATTAAGGAAGAAAAGCAAATCTGACTAATGCAACTTTCAGTCTTATATTTGAGAAGCGGATGACTGAATTTCACACCAGAATATGAATAGTTTAAGTATTCTTAGTCCAGATATGACTTCCATTTGGAAGTAGCTGCTACCATTGTATTGCTGTGGTTGAATTTAGTAAGTTGTGACTTGCGAGTTCATCAGTGTCCTGAAAACTTTTATTAGTTCGAAGTTAGCTTGTAAATCACTGCCAGGTGGCTCCGTGTCCAGACCTGCACCTTTTGGGTGAATGTCACTTTTTTGGTAGTTGTAAATTTTTAGAAGGTTCAATTTTCCTTTTGTCTGGGAGTGTATTCAGAATGGAGTCATCCTTGGAGCAGATACAAGAGCAACTGCTGGATCCATTGTCTGTGATAAGAATTGTGAGAAAATACATTATATGGCTCCTAATATTTACTGTTGTGGAGCTGGAACTGCTGCTGACACCGAAGCAATAACAGGTACTTTCTAGTTCTATTCTTAATGTCCAGAACAGTTATAAAGGCAAATAAGTCTCGCGCAGTTCTTGTGTTCTCTGCTGTTCATCGAATATATTGCATCTGGAATTCAATGGTCTCTATCACTCATTTATTTTATCTTTATCATGCTTGTCTGCAGACATGGTTAGTTCACAGCTCCAGCTTCATCGATATCATACTGGTCGAGCATCAAGGGTTGTGACAGCTCTTACTCTTCTGAAGTCACACCTGTTCAAGTAAGTCAACAGTTTGAGGCTGCTGTAATTAGCATTATTTTGTAAGAAAATAATACTCAAATAAGGCCCGACTGGTTAATTTTCCTGTTGTCAAGGTACCAAGGTCACGTGCAAGCTGCTTTGGTTCTTGGAGGAGTGGATGCAACTGGACCACATCTGCACACTGTAAGTTTGTTGTTTCTATGTATGAGAATCTGACATGTCATGTTCTGTTGGTAGCGCTACAAATTTTTACTATTGATTTATTGTATTGCACAGATCTATCCTCATGGATCAACAGACACACTTCCATTTGCTACTATGGGCTCTGGTTCACTTGCAGCAATGGCTGTTTTTGAGTTGAAGTACCGTGAAGGCCTGACTGTAAGTGGTGCGCGGTATAATTGGATAGTAATTACGCTGCAGGAATGAAATAGCTTTGGTTCTTAAATTCAATTGCTGAGATTTGTCAATGTAGATGTTGCATTGATATTTTGATGAATGACTTTGTGGGTGTTTGTGCAGAAGGAAGAAGGAATAAATTTGGTGTGCGAGGCTATCTGCTCCGGCATATTTAACGATTTGGGAAGTGGAAGCAATGTTGATATATGCGTGATAACAAAGGTATTGGAGAAGAGTTCTTTGTTCTGTATGAATTTTTCTTTTTTCTTTATGACTTACTCTTTTTTTCTTACTTGTTTCACACGGTAATTTTTATTTATGATTCTTGGTTGTTTAGGGAGACAAAGAGTACTTGAGAAACCATCAGTTGCCTAATCCACGCACTTATGTCAGTTCAAAGGGATGTTCATTTCCCAAGAAGACTGGTTAGTGACTTAATCCTCTGCATCTTTATCTTTCGATCAATCATTTGCCTTGACAATTCGAATCAATAATAATCTTTTTGGTAGTTCATTATGTTTTGTTCCCTTATGAACAATCTCGCATATTTTTTTTTCTTTTTTGCTAAAAGGTCAGAGGGGGTGGGCAAGTCCAAATCAATTTGTACCCCCCTTACCACACACAAGAACCGAATCCGAGCTCATACAAGTGTGAGGGGCGACAACTACACTGCCAACCAACTTAACTACGCCCTTGGGGGCCAATCTCGCATATTTGATCTGTGGGTTCTTAGTCTTACCATTGCATATTTGTTGGGCTATCAATGTAAAGAATAGAGGGGATGTGCATTACAAAACTCTTTCCAACTTGATTCTGTCGTGAGTAGACATCCCAATATTTTATGCCAAATGACGTGGTAGGTGATGTGTCATTCATTAAGTGATTGATTATTTTTTCAAAAGTTCAAAGTAAATTAATTATATTATCTCACCATTCACCTGATGAATGTAACATAATTTGGAATGAAATTTTGTAAAGTGTAGCACTACTAATACTGAAGAACTTTGAATTTTATCCCTCGACAGACCAGAAAAAAAAGGTCCTACCAAGTTGCCAACTGGTTTGTTTGACTGAAACTGATGACAGGAGGACTACACTGAGTGCATTTGTAACATTAATTGTCAACTTTTGACAATAATTGCCAACAGGATCTGAGTTAAAAAATGGTTGTGGGCTGCTGCTAGACCTATTCTCGGAATTAGTTAGATAATTATACTTTTGCTTTGTTATTACATTGGGCTTACTCTGGCCGCATAGAGCTGGGGTAGGATTTGTTGTTGGTGAAGGCCAGGCCACAAGTTTAATCAGACAAAATGAAGGCCCTAATCATGCTTAGTTCATAATAAAAAAGTGTTTTGCCTGCTAACTGATACATCTCTAGTTCAATTATGACAGTCTGATAAATCTGTCCTTGTTGCAGAGGTACTCCTGACGAAGATTACACCATTGGAAAACCAAGTTGAAGTCATTGAAGTAGGAGATACAATGGAAGAATAAGAGCTTTCTGTTAGATGAACCACCTTTTGTACTTGTGCCTTATGTTTACTCATGCGTTTTAGGTTGAAGCTACGGAAGAAACTTAACTCATTTCAGCTGTCATTTTTTGCAATGAACTTTTATGATTTCATATGATATCTGTATTATATCAACTAGTACAGTTATTTATTTTAATTATTGAAAATGAATACATGTGAAGGCAGTTGACACAAGCCCTCCCAACCCCCACTTCTGACCCCCCAATAATAATAATAATAATAATAATAATAATAATAATAATAATTGTTATTATTATTATACTAAAAATGAAAGGTACTTCAGTCTCTTCTTGTTAGGCAAGGACCTCTTAATGTTGTAAAATTATCGTAAAAGAATTTGTGGCTTGCTCAATGGTCTGTAGTCCCTGCCTCCTGGAGTTGGTGACTGATTTATTCAATTGCACTGACTTTGCATATGCTCTTAACTAGCGAATGTTTTTCAGATGATCTATCATAACACAGGAGCTATTCTGCATTTTCACTTGTAAGTACATTGTCTATTTGTTGCATTGTCAACTTCGGTCAGAACAAGTCAAAAAATTTCCATATGAAATCCTTACCAGGTAAATCCAGTATTGGATTGAACTGAAAGAATGATTTTGTCATAGTTGAACTTCTTGTGCTGTTGACGAGTTTGAACCATTGGCTTGCAGGGTCACAAGTCTTATCTCTACTCAAGCATTTACAAGTATTCGTAACAATTGTATTGCTGGAGTCTACATCCAGGCAAACGGTCGTGCCATTGTCTGCCTTCGATGACAAGTGCATCTTTGAATCTGATATAATTTCCCAGGTTGAACCACAGTCCGTACAAGTTATACCAAGTTTCGCCGGTTTTCCAACCTGCTTAGCTTGTAAGCAGAAATATGTCCCTTTCGGTGAAATAGTCTTGCGGGGTGTATAGCTCCAAGCTTCAGATTCTGTGCAAGGACCCAACGTCAAGGGATCGAATAATGACTTTCTCTGGACACAGAGACCAGTTGCTGGATGATAAATCACTTTATGCAGGCCATTTTCAAAAACACCAGGCCCTGCATGTTGAAAAACAGTTCATGCTTTATGACTCGTAATGTAATTTCTTTTAACAGAAGTGATAAATATACTCGAAAGGACTTAAAAGAGTACCTCGAAAAGGAGATTGAAGAGATGATATTCTCTGTAAAAAGCTTGAATTCCTGATGTCACACCAGTTCCAGTCGAACAACCCATAATATTCATTCAAACCAATAACCCCTTCTCTTAAGTAATAACTCCCAACAAGCGTCCACAACGCCCAATCCCAGTCAAGTTCAGCTGCAACACCAAAGAAGCAATTCAAGTATCTATTGTCATTCACATTGGTTCCCCTCAAATCCGCCCCAAACTCACTCACAAACAATGGCCACCCCTGCTCCAACAAGAATCCAGATAATCTCATCGTGTTATCCACCACTCTGCCGCACACTTGATTTGGGTTACCATCCACCCACGCCTGCCCATCTGTGAAACCATACCAATGAACCTCGAATACTAATTTTCCAGTAAACGTAAGGTTCACTGCTTGATTTCTTACGAACGAGAGGTCTTTGTCGAAACTTAATCCTGAAAGAATAACAAGAACGTCTGGATTTGCTGCGTGCACTGCTTCAGCTCCTAACTGCATGTATCTATAGCAGTTCATGAGCAAATCCCGAATTAGACTGTGTTATTAACATTATTATTTTTTCCCCAATCGATTCTACAAAATCAATTTAGTTGTTACTAGTATAAATATGCAACGAATCTACTACCTGTACCAATCCTTAACGTTCTGTTTGGGACCTCTCAGCTCATTCCTTAAGCTCATGCCCACGACGTTTCTAACACCATTAAAAATGGTTGCCATTTTTGTTAGGCCCTTGATCCAGAGATCTGGGTTGAAGTATTGGTCACCGAAGAATCCATTGCCGTCAGAATTACTGCAACACCAACCCGGCTTGCTTATGTGATTGTCAAGTATGACCATCACATTGTTGCTCCCAAGGCGCGCCACCACCGCCTGAAATTAGATTAATTCTTTAAAATAAAATTATTATTATTATTATTATTATTGTTGTTGTTGTTGTTAAGATAAGGTTATTACTACATCCGAATATTAATTACGCCAGTAAAGTGTTTTGTTATGGCAACGTTGACACACACTATACACATGTCTGGCAATTTGTCCATATAGTTGGCGTTGTTGAAATTCTCATAGTACACGTTAGCATGGCTGCAGCCAAGGCGATGCGAACTAGATAAAAAAAAAAAAAAAAAGGGCATAAACATCATCAATTCATCATACGCATCATTGCTTTCGTCACAAACGTCTTTTGGCTACTTTTATCTGTCTCTCAGCTATGAACTATTCACCATATAGTTTCAAAGTATAAAAAAGATCTTTCTTTTTCCAATAAAATTGTTTAGTGTGTCGGCATTTTATTGGTGACTTTAAGCTAGGCTAAATTCAACGTAGACAAACCAAACCTGTAGAAATGTTTCTTTTTTTATTGGTTATCATCTTTGTGGGGCCCGGCCTATAAACAAGAGAAAAGAAAAAGTGCGGTTGCCGCTATCTTTCTGCAACATTAATTTACGAGCATACGCTTTACTTTTCTACAATTATTAAAAAAAAAAAAAGGTCGTTCCAACTCATTAGGGCCTATACAAAATCAGCTACTTTTTATTTTGTTAAAGTTTTGTTGTCAGACGTGTCAAACAATATTATTATGAAAACTTGAAAGATGGAGTGATCAAAGTAAAATATTTATGACTTTTCACTTGCTAATGTATTTATCAGCTGATCATCAGTAGGTATGGTAGATGGGGTTACCTGGAAGGCTTTAATGAGAGGAAGGTCAACGATGGAGGGGTTGTTAGACTGTATGCCAGCGATGGCTTCAAGCAAACCAAGTTTCTGAAACGACTGGCGAACAGTGAGGGATGCCAAAGAGTCATTGGTGGCCAAGTAAAGAGGCCAAGTGAGCCTAACACAATTGAATCCCATGTCCACAATTCGCTTTGATATCATATCCATGGGCTGCTTGCTAAGCCCCTCTGCAACGACGGGTTCAAGATGCGACACCCAATTCACGCATGCTAACTTCACTCGATGCCCGTTTTCGTCGACGATCCATCTTGAGTTTGTGGAGAGAGGGAGTCCAATTGCTGGCTTTGCTTGTTGTATGATGATGATGATTGGAAAGATGATCAGTAAGAGAAGAAGAGGATGATTAGTGAGGAAGGACAAGGAAATGAACCTCCCCATGTTGATTTTTCTTCTTTCTTTCTTTCTTTCTTTCTTTCTTTTGATGTGTCGTCTATGGACATGGGGATAGATAGAGCTCTCTAACCCTTTTTATATGTATATATAAGAGAAGACAAGATGTTTGCTTTATTAGATTCTACCATCCTTTTCTTAAACCTCCCATGTTTACTTTTAATCGACGTCTTGGGAAGTTTTTAAATTGGAATATTATCAAGTAGCCGCTTGATTTATTTTGGCATATTAGTTCACCATCAAGACTTTTTGACATTTATATTTTTCCACTTAAAATCTTAATTGTTATTATTTTACCACTAAAATACTAATATTGTTAAAAGAATTGTTGAGATTACAAGCGTATTTAAAAGATTTTAGTGTATAAAGCCATAATGACACCGTTTTAATAGAAGTATATAAAGTCATAATGACACCGTTTTAATAGAGTAGTGCTATTTGAACCTACTAAATTTTTCTTTATATTCATTTTAGAAAAATAGATTCATTTTTTAAAATTTAGAATATCAAGATATCAAAACTACCCTTAATTAATCTCTTTCTCTTTCTACCTTATAATTGCACATTCTCTCTCTAGTCTCATATTCTGTAAACTAAACACTCAATTTCACTTTTTTTTTTAATTCATGTTTTTGACCTTTCTTAGTATATCATGATCTCTATTTTATATTTTCTATATATGATTTTTTTTTATATCTATTAGCTTTTGTGTTTGATAAAACTTAATTTCTTGATATTTGTTAACTTTTATTACTGATAAAAATTTGTTGATGTTCATTTTTAAATGATAAGTTTTGTTCCTTTTTGTTAGTAATACTAATTATTTGTCGGTAAAAGAATCTATTTGAATGAATTAATGAGAATTTGTGAAATTGAGAAGAGAATGAGAATAAAGAGTTAATTAAATAATTTTTCAAAATTATTTAGATAATAAAATTCTTAATTAAAAAGAAGGTGTAAAGAGAAAATTGATGGGTTCAAATAGTTTCATTATCTGTAAAATGCATAATTAAAAAAAAAAAGGTGGTCATGCCGCCATTAAACATTTACAATTAGCTAACAACTCCGGTAAAAAGAAAAAGTAAAATAAAAATGCTGGCTAACAGCTCCTTAGAGCTTTGTCTATTCTTTTTCACAAAGCCCACTATTTTCAACAACAAAATCATCAATTTTACCAACTCTTTTGCTACAGCGTGTGATAGATGAAGTCCAAACATGAAACAACTGCTTCGTATGATGCGGTGAAAACTTGAAGTGAATAAATTGATCTCAGTTTTAGGGTAATTGAGTCGTAGATTTTGAAGTTATGATTCTTTCATGTAGGGAAATATCAAGCTGGTAATCTTTCTCCAAATCAAATCTAAGGATCACAAGCTTCACAGATTGTGTTTACAAACTTCAAGGGTAAAATAGAGTTTTGACACATATGTTAATTATTTTGTTAATTTTAATGTTTTAATGGTAAAATGATAATACATAAAATTTCATGTGGGAAAATATAGTTGTTAGAATATCTTAGAGGTGAAGTGATGTATCAAAATAAATCAAGTGAGTATTTTATAATATTTCTTTTAAAATTTTTAATATGAATACTAAGTAACTCCATATGGTATCAAAGTGCAAAATTGATTTGGGAATACAGATAATTATATGTTGGGTTCAATTTCGTAAGTGATTGCCACTCAGGCACTGGCTTGGTAGTCACCAACCTTTCCATCGAAATTGAATTGTAAATGTTAGTAAACTAATTGTAATTAGAAAAAAAAATTGTAAATGGTTTAATTAGGATGATTTTTTTTTTGTTTCTTTATCAGAAATATTTAATTCAAGAGATTCATTTGATCTGAATACATTTTGGTTGGTGGTCTTGGCTTGCTGTTTTGGAAAAAAGTAACCATCTGGTAAAGAAAATGGGAATCTTGGAGATAATTAAGGAGTTAAGAGTGACATCAAGCTAATCCCTTGTCATCATCTAAATAAAATATTCATAAGAACCCACATCATATGACAATAAGCATAACTTTTATCAACGGTGAAGAGAAGGAAAAAAAAAAAGAAAAGAAAAGAAAAGGAAAAAGACATCACAACATGAATATGATAACTACTAAGTAGATAATGTTCCGAGAGAAAAAAAAAAGCTAGCACTAAGCATAAAAGCTATATTGCTAATTTGAGAGTTGCAATGGGTTTAATCTTAAAATCCATGCATTAACCAATAAGCAATTTCTCTTGTGAAGGTAGGTAATAAGTGTTGGTAAACTAGAAATGGTAATTTTGTGATGGAAATACCCCAAGTAACAGATGTGATGGATGACATGCAGTTGTCACTTGTAAGAATAAAATAAACAGAATTTGAGGAAATGGGAACACAAGAATGCCAAGCTTTAGCAATTTCATCAGATAGCCTCTTACTTGACGGGAAAGAAATAATGTCAGCTTCAGCTTTGGAGTGCAGGTTTTGGTAAGACTTACAAGGCAATGTTCGTATGATCGCTTGTGTCGCTGGCTATGCTTGTTAACTTCGTACGATCGCTTGTGTCGCTGGCTATGCTTGTTACCTTGTTTTTGAATTTCACTTCTTCCATTTTTCTTTCCCCTCTAAAATTATGCTTTCTAAGAACGTTATTGAAGTGAAGAGGCACAGAATAGATAAGGGGGTTTCGGAAACAAGGTATATTTCTAGAAGGGTGTGAATTGTGATAGGAAAGAGAATTGCATTGTTGAATTATAGAATATTTTAAAACCCAACGTGTTTGTATTTAACCAAAAGTCGAGGGAGGATAGAAATTTATGTATATAAAAAATGTAAAAGTTTCTATTATTTATTACATTACGTTTGTCAGAAATTTCAAAGCAGAATTTGTATTTTGTAGGAACCTTTTTTTTGTTTTTTGTGGAGATTGAACCCAGAAGCCCAGTAACGTCCAAACAAAAGCCCCAGCTGCTCTTGCCAGTTTCTATCTCAGTCATAACATCAATCATCATATACAACCATAATACATTTCTTCCTTTATAAAGTGGGTACCCATATTGGTTTATCAGCTAAATTAGTTGAAGTATAAAATTTTTAATCTTAATAACATATCCTCTGTTGCAATTCGCATTGGCATCTAGTTTTTACCAATTTGGTTTCAGGAGACGACCACTTCACTTCTTTTCTTGTTGCATTGGAGAAGATTCTGGTGCCTGCAAATAAGAATCATGCACGCTTTCATATGATTCAAATAAATATATCGGCCCAGGTTAGAGTACTCAGCGTATCACCTCCTTTCATATCATGCATCATAACTTCATAAGAGTGATGAATCTTCATAATACGGACCAAGCAAGCAACATAAATTTGCTAAGTTCCTCCCTTGATATGGAAGAAGTTAAATTATGGACTAGGCAAAAGGAACTGTTACTGTTACAACCCTAGCAGACCAGTCAACTGAGATTGACTCATCAATCAAAGAAGTGAAAAGGTAAATGGACGAGAGAAAGATAAAATCACAATTTAACCCAAAAAAAATTGATATTTTTTATCACTTACTGAAATTCTCAAACTTAAAAAGATCAAAGGATTACTCTGTCTTCCTCATCCCCGTTGGTTTTATTTGGTTATATATCTTCTCTTTGTATTATCTGTTGTGTGACAAATTTACAGATGGCCAACGGCACAGCCCGTCAAACCAAGGCTCATTAGGATCTTGGGATTGGCGCAGCATGACCCACTAAATTGGTGGGCCGTGTCGTGCCATGTCCAACTTTTTTTAAAAGCTTAACATGGCCCATGGCAAGTGCCCACACATGCCATGCTCGTACTGTGCCCAACAAAGGAGCAACAATTTTTTTTTCAAGCCCACGCGCTTGGCGTACTTTGTTTAAGACCACGTACTTAGCGTGTTTTTTCAAGCCTATCAACTCATGTAACAACAACAACAATAATTTTTAATAATTATTAAGAGAATAATTAATATTTTATTATCAATTTATCACTATTTCATAACTATATATTTAAATATTTAATTTCACAATTATCAATTATAACACAATAATATATAAATTTAATAGTTACAAATCACAAATGAAACATATCTCCTTTAACTAAGTTACGATTTTATAAATGAAATATTAATGTTGTAAAATTTTGATATATCATTTATAAAATCATAATATTTATAATTTTATTTATTAAAATCATGATATTTATTTATTTATTTAATAAATGATAAACATAAAACAATTAGAATTTTTTTAAAACTAAAACTTAAATTAATTAAATAAAATATATTAAAAAATTTAATTTTAAAATATTTGTAAAATCATAACATTTTATTTTTATTTTTTATTAAAAAAAATTACTTTAATATATTTTGACCCACGGACTGTGTGTTAATTTACAATGAAGCGTGCTTACTTTTTTCTATATTGTGCTTTGACCCACCACTAATCCTACCGCGTTTTTAAGATTCACGTATTTAAAATTCTAAACCTTACAGTATGTCTCATGCCGTACTATATGGATAAGTGCCGTGTCCGTACTATACCGTGTCACGTGCCGCTGCCGTTGGCAAGCTTTAGGGCCCAAATTACAGGTGCGCTCTTGCTGAAGTTATAATTATAGAAATTGATTTAAAAGTTCTAAATTTTCAGGCTTGGACCGATCAATTTTCTTTACAACATAGTAGTATTACAACTGTCAATAAAGACAAGCTTAGGTGACGTTTGTTTTTTAACTTAATAACTTAAAGTGACTTAACTTAATTAATTAAATTAATTAGAAGTGTTTGTTTTTATAACTTAATAGGACTTTTCAGATAATTTTGACTTAATAAAAGAAGTCAATTTTTTTAACTTTTTGCTGAATAGAAGAATCTGAATTAAGTCAATTAATTTCTAATGTAAAAAATATCTCTATTTTATAATTTATTTTTCATACATATTCCAAAACTCACCCATAGACGTTTATCCTACATAATCTTATCTTTACATGAGACAACTTCGAGATGAAATAACAAATCAACTATTTCAATCATTTTATTAGTTTTTTTTCTTATATTATGTACTATTATTGAGAATTAGTGATAAAATTTAAAATTTATGGTATTTTATATATTATAATTCCAAAATCATTATGTATTCACTTGAATATAGTTTTACTTATAAATATTAAAATATTATAGTATTTAGTGTATTATTTATTTGACATTTAAATTTAATAAGGGTACAAATATAAAAATATATTTTCAGATTTTTAAGTTTAAAAAATAAATAATTTAATACTTATTTTCAGAGATTCAGATAAAAAAAATAAATTCAGATATTCAGATCTATTTAGAATTCAGATTAATTTAGATTTATTCAAATTTCAAACGGAAAAACAAACGCCGCTTAGACTAATAAAGAGAGGTTTCTCATAAGCTATTAGGGCATTATAGTACTTTCATTGTTGACTAACAGTCAAAGGAAAAAGTAACGGACGGAATGGGGTTTTCACCGGTAAGCAATAAACGCATCTTCATCATCTATCTGCATATATGCCAAACCTCCGGGGAGGAAGCTAAAGAACAAAGATTCTGTGTGTGTACGGTTAAAGCTATAGCCTGGGGGGAATAAATATTTATAAATAAATTCTCCGCCTTCTTGGCGAATCTGCGATTGTCAGTAATTTCTCCACATGTACGTCATTCTCTCGTCAGGATTCTGCATTTCCTCCTCCTGTATTTTTTTTTTCAATTTATTACATTATTTATATGTCCTAATTAATGTGATTTTAATATGTACAGGGGAGCTATTAAATTGGAACTTCGATGTCCTCAAAAAGTAGATGGAATCGCAATTGATCCTGAGCTTGATTGGAGTTTTGATTCACTTTTATCTGAACTTAATTCACTCGAAACTAAGCTCAATGCCTCCTCAAAGCCGGTGCCTTTCACCAAAACAAAATCCCGGTAATGCATCTTCATTATCTCTTTTTGTTACCGTAAACTTTTTTTTTTAGGTTATGTTGGTGTGCATGTTTCAAGAGTTTCTTTCGTTTTTGTAATATGTTGTTTTAGAGAAATTTCAACTGGGAAAAGTGTCGAGAGAAATGCGAGGGCTTTTGTCATTCGTGTATCTGATAATGAGTTGGAGAATGATATTGAAAGTAAGGGTAAGGAGGTTCACAATGGAAGTTTGGTGGCGGTGAAACGATTCACTTGTGATGACCTTTATTTGAGGTATGTTTTCCTTTCTGGACCTGTAAATTTGTGTGCCCTTTTCAACAATATAGTTGGGCTTCCAATCTCCTATTGTTGTGGTAAGGTGATGTTTGTTTCTTCAAATAATACAAAATGTATTGCTGGTTTACTTTTATCTTTCAGTGAGAGTGATGATTCTGATGACGACGTAGCACTTGGAGGTGAATCATTTTTTATGGATGAAGTGGGGTTAGTGGATGGTGCTTTGGTTGAGTTAACCCATCAGCACCAGCTTGGAGTTAAGGTTTGTACTTTGTAATATTATCTTATTTAAGCGGTGACCTATGGGATTAAATGATTATAATTTCACACTGTTTTTCATTTTTTCCCCCAGTTTTGGGTGATTATATCTGTGACTTTTTATCACTTTTCAGTTGTCAGTAGAGAATTGAGAATTCTTTGATTTATTTGGTTGTTAACAATGGCTTGTTTAACAGGAGGAGATTAGGAACCTGATCTCGACTATAGAGACACAGTTAATCAGTGAAAATGAACAGTCGACCTCTGCACTTGCCCAAGTTGAGAAATATAGAGACATGAGAAGGGAAATGGATAGAAAACTTGATACTCTATATCGGCGGAAAATGTAAGATCGTTTTTTCTGTTTCTCAATGCAGCATGCTTCTTTCCAAAACAAGGTTTAAATTTGCTGAAATCCAAGTTTCTTCAATCATGTTTCTTGCTAGAACATTCTTTTCTGCTTAAAGTTTTAGCTGCATAACAGGTACTGAACTCTAATTAAAACCAGGTATTCACTGTGAGAAATTTGTTAGAACAGTAGTTTCTTTTGCCTTAATTTGCATATGATATTGTTTTCTTAAAGATCTGTTTCGTTTGGTTCTTCTAAGACAGTTGAAGATGACTGTAAATAGTACAACTTCCTGAGTCTATAATTCCGAGTGAGATTGGGTATTTTAAGACATTGTAATTTATCAAATGGTGTAATTGCACCAGAAGCTTCAAATTTATTTCTGTTGACTGAATCAACTTGGCAGGTTTAATTTGATTTTTAAGTTTTTGCTTGATGCATCCACCTTCCTCCTTTTGAGAATTTAATTTGTTGAATTTCGCTTCAAACTGTTGCTCTGTGGTGTGTTTTGATATAGATAAGGTTTAATGTCTGATATGCCTTGAGAGGATCTTGTATTATTATTCTCTGGGATAATTTAGGATCATTAAAATCCTGGAACTTGACCTTTTTTCTTTCTTATTTTCTAAAAATCACTAGTGCAGAAGCACTAGATAATCATTTGACTGCTGTCCAGCGGGATCATGAACTCAAATCGCAAATAGAGGAAAGGAAAATAAGAAGTGATGCAGCTTATGAAGAAGCCAAGAGAAAGGAAAGGGCTCTTCAAGAAGAAAAACTACGTCAAGAAAAAGTTAAAGCAGAGGCAGAGGTTTGTTGTTTACATATCTATGTGTGCAAACTATAGCTATACTATTTCTGTGCCTGCAGTGTTCATGTTTATTCATAATGTTTTCATTCTGGTTAATTAAAGATTAACATTATCTGTAATCTAATGCTGATATTATTTAAGTTTTAGCTAGAATAAGTATAAATATAATTTTTCCAGATGCAGGCTAAACTTAGAGCTGAGGAAGCAAAAAGAGCTGCTTTAGAAGCTGAGAAGAGAGCAGCAAAAGAAGCGGCAGAAAGGGAAGCTGCTGAAAACTCTAAAAGGATTACTGCTGGAGTGTCTCAAGATGGAGCTCGTGGACATCAACTGGATGACAGTTCAGTAATTGCCGGTGCTCAATCTAAGGGATCTGGATCTGATGGAACAAAGAAACTACAATCAGTTGGTATTTATTTTTTAATCAGTTGCAGTAAATACCTTTCATAATCATGAAATGACTTTCTTTTTTCTTCTTAAAAGTTTCAGAGTCCATTGACAGTTTAAATCGTTCAATTAAAAAAGTTTTGTCTGAGTGGACAGTTTCCTTATTTATAATCTAAGATTTTGCCTCATCTGATGTTGGTAGCACAGTCAGAGCCACCGAAAGTGCTTTAAACATAGAGCAAAAACGACTACAGAAGCTTAAAGAGTTGGATGAGGAAAACCGGTCTTTGAAATTAAGCTCCAATAAGGTACTTCTACCTCAATACATGATCAGTTCTGTCAGCTCTAAATTGTTTCGGCTCTCTGAATCAAATTTAATTTGTATGCTATTGCAAATTTTTAAATTCCTAAAATTGAACAACTCAATATTTAATTACCTTAATCTTTTGTCTTGAAATTGTAATATATTTTCCTTAATTTTCTTTTGGCATTTTCATGGGATACATACTGCATTCTGTATAACGTACTTTCCTTCTTGGTTAGGATTTCAGCGGCTTTGAAAAGGATATTTCCAGGCTGATAAGACAAATTAGGGGGTTGAAAGACAATGTCAGGTAGGATAGATGACTCCATTTAGCTTATAGCATAATCATACGTGGAACTTTTTTTATTTAACAAAAACTTCAGTATCAGTATTAGACAATGCATTGAATTACATGAATTTCAAACATTTGAAGCTGCTACATGATAAATTGACCATTATCACTTTAATTTGGCTTTACCATGATTTTGTATGCTAACGTTTCTTAGATTTCGCATTGTCTTATTCTGACAATGGAAGCGTATAACTGAAACATTTGAATCATTTTGTTCTAATTACTTCCATTTTGATTGGAATTTTCAGACATGATAAATTTAGTATTTCTGGGTTTTTTTTTTTAATTTAAATTTATTTACTTCTTGCAGGACAAAAGAAAGTGAACTTGTTAAGATTTTAAACAATCCTCTTTGTCCTCAATCCATCAGCCTTGCAACTTTTTCCAAGAAGGTAATAGCCCAGAATCACGGAGCCCATCATCAATGTCAATAGTCTTTTCATTTCCTGTACATTTCTTGGAAAAGCCAAATGGATCCTGCCATGAGAAGCTCTTAAGATAATAATTTCTCCTATTCATAATTATATTTAGCGAGTAATGCATTCCTATTGCAATTATCATGCAATTATGAGAGGTTCTACTTGCAAATTTAGTTACAGAACATGATAAGTGAACTTGAAAGACATTCTAACATCATTTTTCATTCTAATACTACAGTTTGTCTCCCGTTGTGAAACCCCTGATGATAATGTCGCTATGTCATGTGGCTATGTTATTGTCTTGGTTGCATCACAGGTATTGTATGTTTGGTTTACTGCCTTTCATTTAATGTAAACATATAAATTCTCTTCATTTTATTTTTCTCTCTGTATACAGCCGTCACAATTATATGAAATTCATCATAGATTATACCTTTTTTAAAGGCTTTTAGCATCCCTCCATTTTCTAAATTACATTCTAGATTTAATTAGAGGCCAAATAATGTTCAACAACAGGACAAGAATTTTGCTAATGGCTAAACCAAACCCAAACTCATCACCTTTCCCAGGCAGCTAAAAGAATCAAGCCCTCTGGTTTGTAAAATTTTTAAGGGCATTAAGGAAAAGTACATGTAAATGAAAACACAAACTTTACTTTGCCATCCATACTCGCATCAAAACTTATACCGAAGATTTATTCCTGAGCTGTTGACTGGATAATTATCTGAGTCTCTTTATGTTTGTGAATCAGGTCCCACAAGTGATGGATATTCTTCTTGGAGAGTTCCATAGAGCTTGCATCTACACGGTCCCAAAGCATATAGTATACTCTGAGGTGATCCGGTTTTAGCTCACTCAAGCCTTCTTTTGATTATGTTTCATGAAATAATGATTATGTTTTCCAGTATGCTCTGAGGATACATTGTTCTAACCATTTTATTAAAATTTTTCATCTGGAAGAAAATGCATTGAGGTTATTTACCTGTTACCCATAATTGACCGACCCTTAGAAAATAATATGTCATGCCAAGGGCACTTACAGAGGAGGATCTGGGGGGGAACAAAATCCTTTCATTTTTTAAAAAGAGTGTACCACAACTCTACCCACCCACCACAAACCAACCAACTACCACTCTACCACACAAACCCCCACTCTAACCCCCCCCCCCGTCCCAAAAAAAAAAAACACATTCTTCTTCTCTTTCTCTTTCTCTTTCTCTCTATTAATTCCTAGCCTTTCCAAACTTTGTTCCTGGATTTCTGGAATAAAGTCAGATTTTCTTGTGATTTTTGCTGCCGCCGCCGCCGCCTACATGCTGGTTCTAATTAATGTTTCACTAGTTCAGGCTGCATTTGAAACAGAAGAGGCTTACTACAAAACTATTGGATTCCGTGAGGAAGATGGAAAGATAGAGTCTCTTGAGAATTATTTGAGACGATTAAAATCTTACATGGGATTATATGCAGCTCTTATTCAGGTTTGTTGCTTCTAGACTTCAGCATATTCATCATACTCGTGCTTTGTGATTTTGGATGAACATTATAAATACTGTGTAATTCTGCTGTATTGTGAGTCATAGCTACTCCCAAGTCTTATTTAGTCAAACAACAGTGCATGACCAAGAATGCTTGTTTCGGCAGACAGAAATTCCAGGTGTCCAGAACGCACATGGCCTGAAAGAAGGTTGGGCATGGCTTGCAAGGTTCTTAAATGCCTTACCTGCCAATATATACACCGCCGTTGCATTGAATGCATTTCTGCAAGTAAGTTGCTGCAGATACTTGATGACATTTTATAAACGATTTTTTTTTTAAAGACCCAAGGAGTTTAAAAACAATTGTATATTCTGCAGTTGGCAGGCTTTGCTCTCTTCAAAAAATACAAATCTCAGTTCAGGAAGATATTGGACAATATCTATGACAACTTCCTGAATGCACTGAAAGCACGAGAAGATTCAAAGTTGAATCTAGTTATTGCTGAGATTCAATATTACATAGAAGATAAAAAGTTCCTTGAAGAACCTGAAGGGAGAACTCTGCAGGCTCCTCTTCTGTCAAGTACTTTGGTGCCCGAAGCTGATTATCAAGAATATGGTAGACATCATCAGTATCAAGAATATGGATATCAATACCATTGACAAGTGAACTATGTTGTATATCTTTTACCCAGCTTGAGAGAATTCTCAAAGAAAGCCCTTACCCCTGTTGTATTATTGTATACTCAATTTTTAATATTAATAGATAAAGATTTGCTCTTATTTTTTGTTATGGCTTTCGTATTGCAACTTTGCCTTCCCAGAATTCGATTAACGTTATTAATCAAGGACCATCTATAATGTAGCAATGATTTCAGTTGTCTAACGTGCTACGATGAAACAAATAGACAAATAAATATTACTGCAAAATTGGTCATACAAGTACATCTTCCAACAAAGCATCTCTGAATTTTAGTCCTAAATTTATGTACATCAAAGCAAATTTAAAAGCTTAGAAATATGAACAATGACATTGGATTTCTACTAGATCTGTTACTTTCCACCAAATTACACAAATTATGGTTAAAGAAAATTTAGCAAATAGCACAAATGACTGACAGGATAAGGAGGCTCCTCAAATGCAGTACTACTCTATTAAAGCAGAGAATTTTACTGAAATAATAGTCCTCCAAAAGTTGTGGCCTTCAGAAAATCAAAGAAGCCTTATTCTGTTTTTTACTTGAAACACCCTGCTAGCAGCCACTACATAAGCTTAAGCATCAGATTGCGAGCAACTACATCTTTTTGTGTCTAGGCCATGAATTCATGTACACTAAGTTTCTGATAGCCCCTGCAATTTAAGCTCCATTTTAGTCTCTTCATAGAAATTCATTTGTATTTCTCAGACAAAAATAAAAATGGATGATATGTCTATGGTTAACCTTTTGTCTTTTGAGGGAACCTCAGCATTTGAACGAGCTAATAGGCTATAGCCAAACCGAATAAAAGATTTAGGTGCAAACTAGCTAATAAAGCCTGATTCTCGTCTGTATTGAGGTCCGACAAATGGGGCATGATTGGAGGTCTTCTCCACATTCACAGCACGTCTGAATAAAAAAATAAAATAAACCAGCCTCAATGATGTAACTTCCAAGTTCATGATAAAATTGACGAAATGTAGTAATTCATTTACCTGATGTCCGCAACCGAAGGCCATGTCCTTTGGATTGCTAAGACAAATGGGGCACAGCTGCTCAAGTTCAGCAATAAAGCAAACTGTTAATGTCCTTTTGAGTTAAATCAGAAAAATGATGAGGTAATAGCGTAAGTAACATCATTTATACTAATAAGAAATGAGGTTTTGGTAGCATATTCATCATTGTGCAGGAGAGAATATACCTGGTTATCATAAAAAAAACTTGAGGATGGAGCTGCTCTGGCCGGTGTATCATATCCAGAATGAACAGGTGCTTGTGCATCATATCCAGTATAAGGAGGTACAGATTGCTGAAAACTGCTTGACAGCGAAGGTTTTCTGCTGCTGCTGTTGAAAGAAGATGCACTATAAAGCGGTGGGGGAAGAGGAACCCTATCTGGAGCATTCATACCGTGCTGCTGGCTTTATATAATTAAAAAAAAAAAGAATTTCAGATTTTACATGTCTAAATAAAAATGAAATGTGAACTAACAAAAACATCTATGTTAAATTCCGATGATTACCCCAATATGCTAAGCTCAAGAGTTGCCTTATATTGAGAAGGTATTTCCATCAAAGCTGCAAGAGCAAATTCAGTCTCCTTTCTTGATAGATCCATATTCTTTGACATGATTTCAGTGAAGTTCACAAACTAGCACAAAGGAAAAACAAGCAAGCTTTCCTTACTAAGGACATTGGACGTGGTTAGCCAATATATTTCAACAAGTAAATGACACGCTTACCTGAAAATTATCAAAAGCTCGAGCAGGGATGTTATCATCAAATTCCTTCATCATATCCCAAGGCCCATCTCCAACTCCCACTAAAATTATTGACAAAGGGAATTCACTGCAAATAAACATGCGTGAGAGTCTGAATTTGGAAAGATATAAGCAGAAAGTTTCAGAAAACTACCTTGCTTGAACAATTGCATCAATTGTCTTTTGCTCTTGAGAACTGAGCTGACCATGTTGTGTATCAACACTTCTTGTAACCTAGAACAATAGAAAACTTTTGTAAGATGAAAAGTGCTGCATGGGAACTATTGAAAATTGAATTGTGGACAACTTCTGCCTAGAGGAACAGAAATGGTATTCAGATACAAATCTCAAATGAGTTTCCCAAAAATTTGGACAATTCTAAGCTCAGCCATTCTCATAAAAGCTTATTATGTTTTAATTGTACAAGTGAATGTGTTTTGCTGTGATAAAATCGTTTAGTTCCCATATCTTACAACAATGAAAAACTGTCTTGATCTATTCTTCCATATCCAATGAAATAGTTGGTTCTATAAATGATTAGATGCTGGTAAAGATCCACCAGCATCATTGCAAGTCTTGAGATTTAATTTACTATATGCTAAATTTAATTACCTGGCCATCAGCAATTATAAGTAAAACATGGTATTGGCCTCCACTTTTCTCAACAATCGTCGTGGCCATTTCAATGATGGGTGCAAAAGACGTTGGTCCTAGCATCAGAGCACAGGATCCATCTGATTAAACTTCAGGCATGCCATACAAAAGAGACTAGTCAAAGAAAAACTAGAAGCAGGTACCTGCAAGTCGCAGACTGGGAACTATTTCCCTGTACCGTGTCAGGACTTCCTCAAATCCATTGCAGCATCTCTCATCCGGGTAGAAACTGAAGACATCTCGGTCATGTGTTGACGCTGCAACAAAATATAAGTGACAAGAATCACCTCTTTTTTCAGTGTTTTCTTTTTTTTCTTTTTAATTTTTTTTTTAAATTATAATGGCAATCCAATTCTTTCCCCACTCATATGAGCTGGCTTTGAGCCCCAGATGTCTTGTTTTCACTGAAGAGATTTTACCAACTAAATCAACTAAATCAGCTAGCGCCCACGACAAATATCATAATAAGAACAGAATACCAAAGACACTGGTTCACATGGACTATTACCATCTCCAAATCCAAAGCACGGAATTAAATTATCCTCATCAAAAGCTGATAAAGTCTTCCCAATGATGGATATTGCTTGTTCATAAGGATTTTGACCGTGTCCAATGTGATGCAAGCTCCTCCGGTTGAATGACCTTGATCCTGAGTTTGAAAGAAACTTATTAAACTAGCTGCATTGAATCATTATAAACATTCGAATCAGAAGATGATGCAACACCTGTCCATTCATTGCTTTTCGTGAAATCTATACCGACAATGAGATTAGAAGACTCTAAGCCAGCATGTGCAAGAGCAGCAGTAACCTGTAAGATTCACCATACTCATCATTTACAAACCTGATGAAATTTGTCGATCAAAACCAGTTTGTCAGTGAAAAATTTCAAGATAACATGGCAAAATTTTCAGCAGAACTATCAGTACTTTGATTCAACCAGAACTAAGCAATACAAAAGAAACCGCATAATCTTCACAAGGTAACTGTTTTCTTGTACAAATTAACACAGAAACTGAAATCTTTAAGAGGGAATTTATTAGAAAATTCTCATAATAAGTGTTGATCCTGTTTCAAAAACACTGATGTTGACTTCTAAACACTTGAGTCATAACAATCAGTTTTATGTCACCGCGGGTAAACTATGATAAAGACATCCATATTTGAAAATACACATAAGGTTGACATATTTCTTTATGTTCCTTGATTGTCCTATCAAATCCCCAATATCCATTCTCCTACTCAACATTTAACACCATCCACACAATTTCCACAAAATCACAAAACAAAACAAAATATAAGAATCTCAAATCACAAACAGACAGGACATGGCTAACCTGATCCAAGCTCTTGTAATTATCATCAATCCTTGAATATTTCCTATCTAACCGCCTCTGTGGCTGGGGTGTCTGTGAGCCATAGTTAAACGATGGAGAAGAGGCATACTGATGCTGAGGAGCGTAATATGGGCTTGCCTGAGGATATGGAGATTGCGGGGGCGGGTACCCGTAATTGTTCCAAGCAGATGAACTAGCAGATCCCCTTGAAGAATAGTGGCTCCCACTGGAACTCTTAGAGCTTTTACCTCCCATTTGCAGCGACAAACAAAACTCACTATCTAAACTTGTTCACAATTCAATTAACTGGATCTCCCTCCACGAAAATGTCGGCCCTGCAAAATCTAATACCTGCAAAAGCAAATTATCTTGATCATAAATATCATCAGCAAGAGCCTTATACATCAAAGGCGGTTAATAAAACTAAAAAAAATATATAAATATTTGACTTTTTTTTCACCTTGCGTAGCTATAATCAATAGCATTGGCAAATGCAGGGAATAAAGAACGTAAAGATTCAGAATTTTGTGATAAGAAAATGAACTTAATAATGATTTTATGCATAGAAAAACTAAAAGTCTGAACAAAGACCAAGAAAAATATCAAAAGGGCAGCTTTAGATGACCGATTCAAACGACACCGACGATTGAAACTTCTTGACAATGATTACTTGTTGAAGATCTCACTACTTGGAAAACCCGAGTATTGAAAGCGGGTATTGTATTGAGAAATAAACACGCAAGAAAAACATTACAGTTGAATTTGAAATAGCTTGATGATGCATTATTCATAAACGTAACCTCACCAGCAAGTAAACTCGATCAAATGCAGAGTCAACTCAAAACTCAAAGTTAAAAGGCCACTGTTTCAATTCAATCAATGGGACAATTAAAAGAAAGTTATCAACCTTTGATGAGATCAAATTAAATTAGTTAATTATCCTTGCTAACATTGGCGTTAAAGGGTCGTTATCTTGATTTACTACCTTTTAGTACTGATAATTAGTTCGGGACATTGACCCTGAATTGGAGGCCATTACCTTGATTTATTCTAAGTCAATTATTCATATTTACCAATAATACGAGCGTATGTTCCAATATGATTGCAATATCTAATAAAAAAAAAAAATCCGAAATCATTGTATATATATGCATGTATTGGCAAAATAAGGTTCCTTATTTCTCTTTTTTATTTTATTTTATATTTTTTAAAAAATAAACGTAGAATATAAATGGGGTTACCTGAGAAATAATGAATATCTTCCTACTTCCTTCTGAACCAATGAATTGAAAAATGAAAAAGATAGTTGCGTTTACTCCAATCTTTGTGTTACAGGCTTCCCCAAGAGATCAGAGATGCACTCAAATTCCACGTCGTCTATAAGTTAAGACTTATGATAAGATGTAGTTATCATCTAAATAGAAAGATAAATCCTTTTTTAAAACTAAATAGAGTACCAAAAAAACCCCCCCAATTCCTTAAGAGTTGATGAGGAGTTTGCGTTTTGTTGTCATTTTTGTTTGTTCGAAAGTTTCTCTCACACCAATTCTTTTTAGAAAAAAAATAATAATTTAATTACATAAATAAAATCCTAAAAACTATCAAAGTTAAATTCGAATTCAAAATTTATTAAACTTATTATTCGTTTGCTTTTAATATTTATCTTTTATTATTTTATTTTAAAGTGGGCGAAAAACCGATTTTTTGCACATTTTTATTTTATATTTCTTTATTATTGTCGTTGGTTGATTTTATTGTTATAAGCTCACCACGATGGAGGTCACAATCCATAGAGGAAACGACATCACGAGCTGAGTAAAGATGCACATTATCATCATCATCATTAATTTATTATTATTTTTATTTTCACCAAAAAAAAAAAAGATAAAAAAAAAAAGGTGGCGTAAAGTTAGAGACTACAACGTGAATTGGTGAAGAGGGGGCGTGGGACACACATGTCTTTTTGTTTACCTGCTTTGCTTTTGCCTGGAAATTTCATGCAATTCAATTATCTTCGTCTTGACTGCGTCAACGACCTTGGAAAAGAAAATATTGTCAATATTTTTTGTCAAGTGCTTTTCGGTGGCTGCAATAATAAAACTGCCAAATTCCCAATTTACCACAGTGAGCAATGGGCGAGCACGCTCAAATTTCAAATTTTTATTACTACTATGTTCCTTAAGATATTTTATTCGAACACTACTGTCTACCCCGATAAATTTTATTTTCTAAATTAGCTAGAAGTTCGCAGAATAATATGAATTATAATTGCTTTTGAAGAAATAAAAATTAAGATTGATGTGCTAATAAATAAGACTAGTTGCTCGTAATAATCAAGGAAAATTTCGTTAATTAATATATAATTAGTATGCATTTTTTTTACTAAGATTTTTTAGTATTTGTTTTGAAACCACATGCATCCAACTTTGGGATTTGTCATTGGGCCGTGCTTAACTGGCCTGATTAGTCGTGGACACTCCAAATGTACGAAGAAGAAGATTGGCTCCAAAAAAAGAAACAGAAGAGTAGGCCTTTTGACACCCCTCTAAATAAAAATCCTTTTTAATTAAAATTATTCGAATAATTAAAAATAAATTAATTATTTTTAATGAAAATTTAATTAAATATTTAAATAAATTATTTTTAAATAATGTTTTTTTTACGCCTGCACCATTTCATAATTTACATTTATATTTTAAATTTTAATTGAATTTTTTTTTTTTGAGAAACGTTCAAGATTTGAGGATCTATATGCATTTATAAATAAAAAAACTTTCAAGAGTATTTATTTAACGAGGATTTATGGGCTTTATTAAAGTTTTATGATCTGCTGTGTAATAATATCGACAAGGATGAGGTGATTTTCAAACTCAAAATTTGCATTTTTTTTCTAGGAACCAGTCACTTTCAGCGGAAAAGACCGGTGTTTGAGAGATATATTGCAGGAGACAAAACAATTCTATCGTACAAATAGAGGATGCCCGTTAAAGTTATGCCGCGGCAGTTTTTCCACTGGAATGGGAAAAAAATGACTCTCTCCACGCCCCGCCGCAGCTTCAATTAAAATTAAAAATAGAAACACACACGACACAGCAAGGCTTCGATCTGGTATTTGATGGAATTGAATCTTATCATTTCATCAATCGTCACCATATGCAACGGTGAAAACAATTCATGCGCTGCTGTGACTCTTACCGGATACGCCGTCAGTCGGTCACTATGTCCATACCCGAAAGCCTCCATCTAAACGTTGATTAAGATTACCGAATGACTAAATTTCCACGTGGCAAATATCAAGCACTCTTGTGTAACCTCCTTCGCCGTACCAAACCTCAACCTCATATTTTCCGTAATTTCAAACTTCGATAATTTTTTTTATCAATATTTACTTTAAATTTTTTAATTTACAAGCAGAGAGACACCGAGAGGCAGAGAGAGAGAGTGGTTGGTAACTTTCGTTGTTTGTTGTCTATCGCTTGGTCGCTCCGTCATCGTGAGGTACGATCTCCTTGGAAATTAAATTACAATTATCTGGTACCCAAAATCAATTCCTTGGAGCAATCCTAGTTACACTTAAAATTCTCGAAGCGGATTAGTGTTCCGTACATAGCACGTAATACTGATTCTTGATCAGATTAACGAACTTTGTTGTGCGGCAATAAAATTTATTTGAATGATCGGTTAAATTAAAGTTAGTGGTAAATTCGGTCATTTTAATACGTAATGGCCAGTGAAGACGGCGACGCGGTGCTGAGTGACGTGGAGGGCGAGATCGATGTGCAAACTTCGTCCGATGAAGATTTTTCTGTCGAGAGATTTCGCGAAGTTCTCGCGGAGTTAAATCGTGAGAGGCAAGCTCGGGAAGCGGCGGAGAACTCGGCGACTGAGTTGAGCGAGAAATTCAACCGATTGAAAGCTCTCGCGCACGAGTCAATCAAGCGACGAGATGAGAGCACGAGGCAGCGAGACGAAGCGCTGCGTGAGAAAGAAGAGATTCTCAGGTCCAATGACAAGCTGTCAACAGAAATAGCCGAAGTTAGCAAAGCCAAGGACGAGGTTGTTAAACAGTTAGATGAAGTAACGAAAGCGAGAGATGGATTGAGATCTCAGCTGGATGAAGTAACGAAAGCGAAAGAAAGATGGATTGAGGTCAGAAATCGAGAATTCGGCTCACATGCTTGTGACCGGAATTGAGAAAATCTCGGGTAAAGTTAGTAATTTCAAGAATTTCTCTGCCGGTGGATTGCCTAGGTCGCAGAAATACACTGGATTGCCGGCTGTTGTTTATGGAGTGATAAAGAGAACGAATGAGATTGTCGAAGAGCTTGTTGGACAAATTGATGCCACAGCTAAGTCTAGGAATGATGTGAGGGAGCAGATGGAGCAAAGGAATTTTGAGATTGCCATTGAGGTGTCGGAGCTTGAAGCCACTATTAGTGGACTAAGAGAAGAGGTTGCAAAGAAAGGCAGTTTTATTGAGAACTTGGAGAAAAGTCTGATTGAAAAAGATGAGAAAGTTGCTGATATTGAAAATCAAGCGTTGCAGTTGAGGCAATTAGTGAATGAGTATGACGATAAGTTAAAGAATTTGGAATCACAGTGGCCGTTGTTGGTTGATCAGTTGAATTATGTGTCAAAAATTCATGATCAAGTTTATGACATTATTAAAATACTTGATGATGGTAATTTGGATCAGTCAGGGTTGTCTGAGTTGTTGTTCCTTCCTCAAGAAACTGACATGGAGGAGAATATTCGTGCTTCGTTAGCTGGCATGGAGTCTATCTATCAGTTGACAAGAATTGTGGTTGAGAAGACAAGAGATTTGGTGGAGAAGAAGAGTCGTGAAGTTAAGAGTTTGAATGAAGCGGTGGGTCAATTGGTTAAGGAGAAAGAACATATTGTTTCATTACTTAGGAGTGCTTTGTCAAAGAGGATGTCAGTGGATCCATCTTCCAAAACAAATGAGCTGTTTAAGGTTGCAGAGAATGGTTTGAGAGAGGCTGGGATAGATTTCAAATTTAGTAAGCTTCTTTCCGATGGAAAGGTTGCTGTTTCTGACGACAAGGCCGATGCTATGGAGACAGAGGAGGATGAAATCTATAATTTGGTTAGTTTTTGTTGGAGTTGATTTATTGAAGTTTGTGTTTGCTTTTGTCTGGATTCATTTTCCAATTTCTTAGTTGTTTTTACTAAATGTATTGGGTCAGGCGGGGGCTTTGGAGAATATCGTTAAGGCATCTCAGGTAGAGATTGTTGAGCTGCGGCATTCTGTGGAAGAATTAAGGTACTTCCCATCGTTTTCAAATCATAAACATTTGACACTAAGAGATGATGTTTCTTCCTTTAGTATATGAAATTACATAGATGTGGATTCTACATTTACTGACCAAACATTGTTCTCTTTGCCTTTTTACTTTAATGTATTAAGGGCAGAGTCGAGTTTACTTAAAGAGCATTTAGAGGCTCAAGCCAAGGAACTCAGCCTTAGAATGAAAAGAATAGAGGAACTTGAGGAGAAGGAGAGAGTAGCAAATGAAAGTGTAAGTTATATGTTCAATTGACAGTAAGTTCAGTGATTTTAATGTTCCTTATTTTCTTGTTGGTACTGATTGATTATTTGGTAAACTATAGTAAATGATCAGAAATCAGAAATCTATATAGAGAACTGTCGGTGCCTATGCATATTGTTGATTTTAAGTTAAGACTTGGCATATCTGAAATGAAGGTTGAAGGGCTTATGCTGGACATTGCTGCTGCTGAAGAAGAAATTTCTAGGTGGAAAGCAGCAGCAGAGCAAGAAGCTGCTGCTGGCAGAGCTGTTGAACAAGAGTTTGTGGCACAGGTTTGCTTTCTGAGTTGCCTACATCGTGAACAGTATTTTCTTCTCATGTTGTAACTTCCCTTGTACTGTAACTTTGTAAATACTATTTATTATAGTATCCCAATGTTTATTGGATGCAACTTTGGGGAATAATTATCTAATTTTTTTTTAGAATATTGCCATTGTCTTGCTTTTGGTTGGTTTTTAGAATTAAAAATGTAAATCAAATGGCAAATGGTAATATGTGTTGAAGGAAAAAGAGAATGATATTGTATTATTCTAAAATGAATGGCATTAAACAGATATTTTGTGAAAGCATTGCAAACAGAAAAGCAAAATTATGATGTCATTCTAGAATATAGATAAGAAAAATTTTAAACAATCCTTGAAAACTATTTTACCATGTCAATTACCTAAACATATGTAGGTCAAAGTCAGGCTCACTTGTATTTGAAGATTATTTGGAGCTTGATTATAATCTGATGCTACTTTCAGATCATTTTCATACAAATTATGGTTATGTCCAATCATTATGGTTTCTATTGTATAACTGCAGTTGTCGTCACTTAAGCAAGAACTTGAAGAGGCAAAGCAGGCTTTGTCGGAATCCGAGAAAAAGCTGAGATTCAAAGAAGAGACAGCTGCTGCCGCCATGGCAGCAAGAGATGCAGCTGAGAAATCATTGAGGTTGGCAGACACGAGGGCATCTAGGCTGAGGGATAGAGTAGAGGAGCTCAGCCATCAGCTTGAAGAGTTTGAATCAAGGGAAGATTCAAGAGGCCGGAACAGGCCTAGATATGTATGCTGGCCATGGCAGTGGCTTGGGCTGGACTTTGTAGGAGTCCGCAGGTCTGATGTGCAACAACAGAGTTCAAATGAAATGGAGCTTTCTGAACCCCTTATCTGAATATAGTTTTTTGTTCTTACATTTTTTTTTCCCTTACTGTGTTTATTGAAACTGTCAATGTTACAAAAATCAAAGAAATGGTAGCTAATTGCACCTTCATTCTTCAAGGCTTCCAAATCTCCTTTGACCAACTCATATTTCTCATTGCAGCTTCCTGTAGAATTGTAGTTTCATGTTTTTGCTTGTTTATGATTGATTAAGAATCTCTTACCCCTCCATGACGTTTGCAATAAAAGAATGATATGGTTTCGGGTTGAATACCTCAGCTTTCACTTCACCTTTTTTCTTCTTAGCTTCTGTTGTTTTCAGGGTTCACATGTTCTCTCTTTTGAAAATTTATATTGGAAAATTAAAAAAATTTTTGAGCTAGTTGACCCATCTGTAGTCCCATAAGAAGGTGAGCAGTCCATGTTTTGGAGGTTGAACTCATATAGTTTTTGTTTAGTTTTGAGCCACATACTTCTGCATTGGCCAGAGGGAGGAAGAGAAAAATGAGTCAGACATGCACTGCTTATTGTTACATGTTGAAGAGTAACCGGACTGTTTTATTGGAAAGAGGGAGATGAAGTATGAATCTTCAAATATAATATTGATCTTTAGAATTTCTTCAAGGCATCCTGGGTCTGTTTATTGTTTATTTTTTGTTGCAAAAGTATATGTACAATGTTTCTGCTTCTTAACGTGGGTGTTGTCCATATTGTAATTTTGAGTCGAAAGATCAAAATTCTGGATTCTCTGATCAGACTTTCAATTATTGTTCATTTTGAATTCTCAAGTCTGTATAGCGCTCATGACCTCTGTCATGCTAGTTTTCCCTTCTTAATTTTAGGTACAGGTGAGCAGTTAATATATTTGTCCGGAAATCCAGAGCTTTTCTGTTGAAGGATCTTGATGACGCGCATTGGTATGATTTTGACTATTTCTTTATTATTTATACATGTCTGGAAATCCAGAGCTTTTCTGTTGAAGGATCTTGATGACGCGCATTGGTATGATTTTGACTATTTCTTTATTATTTATACATGTTTATATAATGATCATGACTATTAAATTGACTATATTGTGAATTTTACTAAAGAAAAGATAAATTCCCTATCCTCTTAAATTCTAAGATGACATTCTTAACATATCATCCTGATCATGAAACAACAGAGACAAGCAGAAGAGGAAGCCACATTGGTATGGTATGAAGATCCTCTGTAATTCACTTTGTATTCATGACTTTTGGATTGCAGTAGGTCAGATTCCTTAGTCTACATGTATGCAAAATAATTATTCTTTTAGTCTATTATATAATTGGTAAGTACGCATATATTATGCTGTCAAAATTAGATTTCTTATATCTTTTTTGCATTGAAGTTGTCCTTGTGTCTGTTTCCAAATGCTGAAGATGTGAAGAAGTCTTAGGTCTTGCAATCGCTTGCTTGATGTTATGCATGCAACCTCTTCACGTGTATTGTATGTCTTTACTTCCTCTTTAGGCCATTGTCAAGGCATGTAAAGTATGATAACATAGCTGTCTCAGTAGATTAAAAAAAAAAAGGCATGGTAACATAGGAATTAACCACATGCGTAATTGTTTCAAAATTTCTTGCTTCTGATGAAAAATCAACGGAAGTTTAAGCTGATGAATAACAATACAATATTTTTTCTGAATTTATTTTGATGGCTAACTCATCTTCCTGGTAGTTGCTTATGATATCATATGGAGTTTTTTTAGAAGTTTACAACAAAGCTTTGGCTTTGTTGAAGTCACGTCACTTGTTGCAGCCCATGAAAACCCTAATCTATGAAGCTAGTTAGACATTGCAGGTCATATATTGCTTTTATTTTCATTATATCTAGCTCCCTTTCCGACCCAACCTTAACACAAAGCACAAATTATAGCAAGTGCTCTCTAACCCTTGGTCTAAGGAGGGATTTTTCGTCTCTAAACAATTTATATCAGACACTTATTAATTTTGTCCGATATGGCATATGCATTAATAAGCATCATGTAGATATCTGGCAATGCTCTGCTCATGCTGTTTCTGATGGCTGGTGGAGGTAATTGATGGGCGGAGGGATGAGACGTGTCTTTTTAGAGATTGTAAGACTCTGTCCAGCTGCGTCCCCTTGTTCTAATCTTCCTCCTCCCTTCTGTTGGGCAATTTCCAGTTGAAATAATGCAAGAGATTTGCAAGTTCAAATCTTCATTATACCATACAAATTCCAGGACATCTTCTATGATGAGCTCCAAATGTTTAAAACTCAAAACCTTTAGATCAATTAAGTTATCAATGAACCTTTCCAGAAAGAATTCTTTCAAAATGTTGCCCTTTAAAATCAATTGAGTTATCAATGAACCTTTCTGGAAAGAATTCTTCAGGTTTCTTCCAATACTTAGAATCTCTTCCAATTGCCCAAGTGTTCACTTGGATTATTGTTTTAGGATAAATTTCATAACCATTAACTTTAGAGTGATATAGTTTCTCTTGGAAGTAGCATGGTGCGGCAGGGTTTCTTTGTCTATCATCTTGAGATATTGAAGATTAATATCTTTTTCTGTAACTCTTCCATTCTTTGCAATGTATCTTCTGACTTCATCTTGTGCTTTATTCATCCCTCTTGGATTCCTAGCCAGCTCTGCAATTGCCTAGATCACAGTAATTGCGCTGGTGTCTACTCCAGCCAAGAATATATGTTGATGACAGGGAAGACTGAGAGATGTAGTTTAACAAGGACTAGCAAACTAGGATGAAGATGCATTATCCTATAGCTTGAGTAATGATGGTAGTAAGAAGGTTTTGTTCATAGTATGTGCCCAGGGTACACCTGTGGTACTGCTTGTCAAAATGTAGTAAGAGAGTCTCCGTACAATCAAGCAAAATTCATCCACTGGCCTACTTGTGGTGGGCCTCACTTCTCTGTTACTCATTTTTACGCTAAAATGTCTGGTTGTAAATTACAGTAAGTATAACTCAAGGCAAGCCATAATAAGAATTCCTTACATGGGAAGAAACTGTAAGATAAAGGATTCAACTTTTAGCAAAAATGTTGAATAGAAATCGAACAGCAACTGTTTCATGTGTCATGATACTTGTACTTTACTATTCAATTATCCAAAGGAGAGTTATCAATAACATGTGGTGGTGTATTAATTGTGATTCTATATTATATATCTAAGAAAAGCCTAATGTCTAGTGTTGATAGGGATGTCAATAATACCTTTCCAGCCCGAACTTGGACCAAGCCCGAGCGATGCCAATCGGCTAATATCTAGCCGGGGAGGAGGATGGAACCCGAATTATATGAAAAAAAAAATATAAAATATATATTATTTTGAATAATTATATATATTTGGTACACCTATTACTTATATTTATATTTTTAAATATTTTAATTTACATTTTCAATCTGAATTTTATTAAAATAAAATTTAAAAATTATGAAATTATAAAATAAATTAAAAATATACGTATTTAATGTTATAAAATATAAAATTTGGATTTTTTAAGTTTGGATAAAAACCCAGCCCTAATGTTCAAAAATTGTACTCAGGCTGAATTTGGCATAAACTTGGGAACGGCTTGGGTTTTTGCCGTCCCAAAGTGTTGAGCTAAGATACGAAGTTTGTATTTTAAATAATATAGCAGACATGTCATTCATATAAGGTCATGTGAGTGTTATCACTTTTTATTCAAATAGTGAGTTTTAATTGGTATTACATTAGTTTTGGAATATAAACTTTGTATTTTAATTTTGTAAGTATATTACTACTATGCAGTCGGGGTGTTCGCGGATCGGATTTTGTGGATTGGGCATCAATTTATATGCGATTCATGATTTTGTAGATTATAAATTTTCAATTCAATCCAATTCACGGATTGTCCAAATCCAATCCATACGTCTACAGATTTCACCCAATTCATATTCAATCCATTATTTTAGGAATTTTTTTGCAGATTAATTTTTTTTTAATTATTTTCAATCTATGAACTAACTAAATAAAAAAATTAATATAAAAATAACTTTATTACTGATTAAATTTAAAATTAAATAAGATTTAAATAAATTAATTGTTTGAATAAAATTAGAAAATACATTCAAAGTTTTAAAGTATAATACACTAAAAAAAAATCTCATTTGTTTGGATCAGTACGTGAAAATTAACTGTTTAGGAAGTTATATTTTTTTATTTAATTATTTTTTTATTTTATGCTATTATTGGATAAGATATAATATGGTGTTAATGTAACTATATTTTAACTTATTTATTTATTAATAAATAATAATGTCATATTTACAAGTTCAATTTTTTAATTAAATAAATATTTTTTATTTTCTTTGTGGATTCATAGATTTTTATGGATTTACACAAGTAAATCCATATCCAATCTAGTGATTACGGATTTTTAAATTTTTAATCCAATCCAATCCACCAATTCATGGATTAGATTTTTACGGATAAGACGAATTGAACAGATCGAATTGGATTCGGAACACTCTTACTATGCAGCAAAAGATATGAAGAGAAACAAAATACCCATAAAGAATTAGAAATATATTTTTTGGAAATGGAAGTTGCTTACCATGAATACGACCTTAATATGACCTTTTGTAATTTGGTGAGCTCCGTGGGCAGAATTAGCTTGATCCCTCTCGATTGGCCATCATGACATCGATGATATCTTCATGCTCTTGTTTTGTCGTTGTCTCAGCTTTAACAAGATGATCTTTGATTGCCTATTCGAAGAAAGAATCCATTTCCTAAAAAATGCTCTCAATCTTTGCATGATAACCAGAGAATCCATCAGTGATCCAACCAGCATATTTAAAACATTCCTCTGCAATGAAGCCTCCTTCCACAGACATAGCTTCTGCCATCAATTCATGAAATTTATGATTATCAAAATGACCCCCTTGAAATCTCTCTCCGAAAATGACTTTAAATAGTTTGTTTCTAGATAGATCAAATATCTTCTGGGAAGGATCAACAGAGTAGCAGAAGATGATGCTTAAAAGATGGAATTCACAAGTAAGGCAACTTCTTCCCTTATGAACTGAAATGACTGCACCCTTTTCATGCTGAATAGCTCAATAATATATAACTTCTGCATCAGTCTCCATTGATCACACAAGAAAAAAAATAAAACAACCAGCTGCAGGATTGAAACTATTTTTCACACATTCAACGAGGCTTTGTGCCTTTTTTATAGTACAAGAATTGTTATAGATTAAAAAAGGAAGAGATAAATCTAAGGGATAAATCTAGCTAAACTCATTATTATCATGGATAATAACAACACAAGGATAAATAACTAAAGTGATATGGTTCCTTTTATCCTCTAGCTAATTCAAACTCTCTCCATATCAGTCTTCCAGATGTATGAACACTGCTGAGTAAGCAGCCAACTCAACTAGTGATGCATGTGATGAGAATTTTGACATTTTATCACCCTCCCTCAAGCGCAAAGTTCTTGGAAGAACATGAAGCTTGTTTCGAAGGTTTTGAAAGCGATCATAGTTGAGTGCTTTTGTAAAAATATCTGCTGGCTGATGTGCAGTAGGAATGTAATGCACTTCTATTTTTTTCTTTCTCACAATGTCTCTTACAAAGTGCACATCTATCTCTATGTGCTTTGTTCGTGAATGATGAATTGGATTAGTTGCAAGTGATGCTACAACTGTATTATCACACCATATAACAGGAGTATTTGTAACTTGGATATTGAGTTCTTGGAGAACTGACACCAACCAAAGCATTTCAGCTGTAGTATTGGCTAAAGCTTAGTATTCTGATTCTGTTGAGGATCTTGCCACTGCATTTTGTTTTTTTGAACTCGAAGAAATTAGATTATTTCCTTAGTAAATACAATACCCTCCAGTTGAAGTCCTATCATCCACATTGCTTGCCTAATTTGCATCAGTATTAGGGATGGCAATTTTTTCCGTTGAGATAGGATCTTATGGGATCCCATTCTGTTTGGGACATGATTGTGATATATTTTTGTCCTAAAAAAAAATAAAGAGGCGGGAGTGAATTTTTTTTTTTATTCTACTTGCATAAATGGGACAAGATTGGAATTGGCAAATCCCGTCCCGTCCCATCCCATCCCATCCCATCCCATTGCCAACCATGTTGTTTTAGTTTATTATTATATTATTGAATTACTAGATATTTTAGCATGCGTAAAGTTGGTTACTGTCTAAATTTATAGTTTTTGTAGCGTAAATTTTAATATTAATGTGCAATTGAAGAAAACAGATAATTAAAAAAATGTTAGTATAAAATTATATTCGAATATACATGTAGTCAAAATACAACTATTATATAATTGTCTACTTTGTATTTATTTAAGATTTTTACTATATTGAATTATATTTGGGATTGTTTAGGATAATGGGACGGGACGGGATATTTAACAGGATAAGATTAGAATAAATTTTTGTCCCAAATAAAATAAAGGGACAGGAATGAGACATTTTTAAATCCCATTTGCATATACGGGATAAGACCGAAAGTGGTAAATCCCATCCCATCCTATCCCATTACCAACCCTACTAAGTATAACTAGTCAATTCTAGCTGACCTTGTGCAATGAAGTATAGACCATAATCACTTGTACCATGTAAATATCTCAAAATCCATTTGCAAGCTAGCCAATGTGACTTCAACGGACATTGCATGAATTGGCTGAGCTTATGTATAGCAAAGGAAATCTCTGGACGTGTAATGGTGACATATAGCAGTGCCCCTATTACACTCCTATAAAGAGAAACATTCGAGAAAACATCATTTCCCACCTTAGTGTATTTCACTCCTATACTCATAGGTGTAGGTACATCCTTACAAAACTCCATTTCAGTTCGTTTTAAGAGGTCAGAAACATACTTCTTTTGACTAATGTGCAAGCTATTTTTATTTCGCTGAACTTCCAAACCAAGAAAATAATTTAATGGACTAAGTATCTTCAGGGCAAATTGAATATTTAAATTATCAATAACTTCATTCACAATACTTCCACTGCTGCTTGTGATTAGGATATCATCCACATAAACCAAAACAAAACAAACTTCAGATTTTTATTGTAGAATGAACAAGGTTGTATCAGATTTAGAATTGTGAAATCCCCACTCTATTAAAGCTGCTCTCAGTTTCTCAAACCAAGCCCTTGGAGCTTGCTTAAGTCTATATAACGCCTTTTTTAGGTTACAAACATAACCTGATTTTTCTGCATTAATCCTTCTGGTTGTTCCATAAATACATCTTCAAGCAACTCACCATTGAGAAAAGCATTATTTACATCAGCCTGCATAATTCCCCAATTTTTCATAATTGCAATACTAAGAATTATCCTAATAATGGCTAATTTTACTACTAGACTAAAAGTTTCATTAAAATCTAAACCCGATGTTTGATGATACCTTTTCGCCACTAATTGTGCTTTAAACCTCTCAACATTACCGTCTACTCTCTGTTTTACTTTAAACACCCATTTATTGCCTATTATTTTCATTTGCTCTGACGCAGGTAATAACTCCCACGTTTTATTTTTATCAATGCATCATACTTGGCCTTCATTGCTGTTCTCCAATTCTCACTCAATAAGGCTTCACTCACTGTAGATGGTTCTTTTGTTTCAGTATACAACACAGTCGAATATAGTTTGGGTTGAAAAATACCTAATTTGGATCGAGTGACCATAGAATGTGTTGACAAAAAAGGAGGTTGATGTTGTGGTTGAAGGACTAGTAAAGAAGATGTGGACATATCGGTAGAAGTTATGGGTTCGGCTTGATTTATGAGAATATTTTGTGTGTTTTGGCTAGCTAATGACTGGTTATTTAAAAAAGTTTGAGAATCTGAAGGTGAAAATGATGTGTTGATATTTTAAATATTTTGGGAGGCTAACGTGTTTGTGTTAAGATCTGCATGTGACAATGTGTTGTCATCTTGTGGGGCTATAATATGAGGTAACTCGTTTGTATTGCATTGGATAGATTTGGAAGTGGTCTCTGCTACTTGAGGAATTGAAAAAGACATGTCCTTATCTTGATCTATGGAACCATTATAACCTGTAAGCAAAAATTGAGAAATTGGGATTTGAGTAGTAGTAGGACACGGTTTCATATGTTCTAAAAACGCATCTCTTAAGAAAGGAAAATCTTTTCCGTTGAAAATAACATGACGAGCTACATAAGTCCTTCCTGACTTATAAAGACACTTGTACCCTTTATGTGAAGAACTGTATCTTAAGAAAACACATTTTTCAATGCGAAAATTTAACTTATGACTATTATATGGTCTGAGATTTGAGAAACAAGCACAACAAAAAATTTTAATAAAAGAATAATCAGGCACTCGATTATGTTATACCTGATAAGGGGATTTATTCTTTAAAATAGTAGTTGGTAATCTATTGATCAAGAAGATAGAATTTTAAAATGCATCCCACCAAAAAGAGAGTGTTATGTGAGCTTGTGCTAATAAAGTAAAACCTATCTTGACAATATATCTATGTTTTCGCTCTACTCGGCCATTTTCATAATGGGTATACGTGCAAGAAAGTATATGATTGATTCCAATTTCTTTTTGAAATTTTGTAAAATTTCAAAATTCACCTCCCTAATCAGTTTGAATATTTTTTTATTTGTTTTCCAAATTGATTTTCAACATTTCGCTTAAAAATTTTAAAAGTTTCTAAAGTCTAGAATTTTGTGACAAGTGGAAAAATCCAAGTGAACCTAGTATTATCATCTACAATGTTGAGGGAGTATCTAAACCCTTTTCCTGACATTAAAGGTGCAAGTCCCTATAAGTCAAGATGTAATAACTCGAGAGGTTTTAAAGCCCTAGAATCTAAATTTTTGAAATTTAAGTTATGAATTTTTCCTTGCTGACATGCATCACAAAAAGGAAGAAATTGAATTTTATTCAAACTTGGAAAACTATTACGAAATGATGAAACTTCTTTTAGCACTTGAAGATGAGGATGTCCCATTCTTTGATGTAAAAGAATTATTTTTTCTTTAGACTTATCAAGAGAGACATGTTCTTATTGGGAACTTATTAAATTTAAATTGGACACAAAATATTTAAATAAGCCACTAGGATTTTTATTGAAATTGACTGGGACTCGGACATTTAAGAGCGACATCTGGTATAGGCCTTTTTTAGTTCTTCTTTGCAGCAGAGTCTTCTTCTGTTCCTTGTCCTTTACAACACCAACATCACCATGAAATTCAAGAATAAGGCTATTGTCAGACACAAATTTAAAAACGCTAATTAATTTCTTTTTAATCTCTGGAACAAAAATAACATTTTTAAGTGAGACGATTTTATTATGTACTGAAACAAAAACATCTCCAATGTGAGTAATAGGTAAAGAACTGCCATCACCTATCATGAGTTTCTCACCTCCCTTAAGTTCTGTCTTGATGTTCAAGTCACTAAGATCATTGGTAACATGGTGTGTCACACCACTGTCAAAGTACCATCTATATTCTCCTTTCTCATCAGACTGTGCCATGTAAGCAGATGCTTGATTTATATTTTGTTTTCCACCAAAAAATTCTTCATTAAAACGCCAATAGCAGCTCCCAGCACTATGACCATACTTGCCACAAATTTGACAAGTGGGGCGATTATTACCTCCTTTTCCATAATGTGTACGACCACGTCCTCTGCTTCAACTGTTTATTGAATGGAAGTTTCTACTTCCTTGTCGCTTATTATTAGCTTGAACAAAATTGGCATGAATAGCATTTGTATCTTGTTCAGGAACAAAGCTGGCGGCATTTAATTATTCAAGTCTGCTTTCATGATTGAGTAACAAGGAAAACATCTCCTGCAAGGTAAGATGGTAAGTCCTGGCAGTTATATTGACAACTATAGGATCATATTCTGCTCCAAGACCTGGAAGAATATAAGAAATAAGATCATCTTCTTTAACTCGCTTGCCAGCAGTTGCAAGATTGTCAGCAAGACTTTTCATAGTAGATACGAAATCACTCATGGACAAATTATTCTTTTTTGTTGTTTGTAGTTTCATCTTTAGTTGCAACGCTCTTGCTTTTGAGTGTGAAGCAAAAGTTTTCTCTAAAGCATCCCATAATTCAAAAGAAGTCTTGCAATGAACAACTGTGCTCAATGCGGATTCAGTCATTGATGACAGTAACCAGCTAAGCAACATCTGGTCTTGTCGAACCCACTAAACATAGTCGGGATTTTCATTAGTTTCATAGTTTTCCTCATCGTCCACTACCACAATGTATTTGTCAGGCGTAACTTGTGCCCCAGTGATAAGAGTCTCCAAGTTGTTTCCTCGGATGGCCAGTAAAACTTGCGACTTCCATAGCATAAAGTTATTTCTATCTAACTTGATAGGAACAGTGAAACTGAAATTTGATTAGTGAGGTTTAACTTGATCATTATGTGCCATTGATCAATAAGAGGTAACCTGCTCTTATACTAACAAGAAAAAAATAAAACAACCAGCTGCAGGATTGAAACTGTTTTTCACACATTCAACGAGGTTTTGTGCCTTTTTTATAGTACAAGAATTGTTATCGATTAAAAAAGAAGGAGATAAATCTAGCTAAACTCATTATTATCCTAGATAATAACAACATAAGGATAAATAACTAAAGTGATATGATTCCTCTTATCCTCTAGCTAATTCAAACTCTCTCCATATCAGTCTTCCATATGTGTGAACACTGCTGAGTAAGCAGCCAAGTCAGCTAGTGATGCATGTGATGAGAGTTCTGACATTTTATCAATCACCAAACGACTCAAACGCAACATCCAGGTAGTTGTATGAAAGGTTCCCGACGCCAGTTAATTTTGCTTTCCCGCAGCACGCAAGGCCATGAACTCGTGGCTGTCCATGGCCCCACACCTAGACTAAAGTCCGATTGTTAACTACCTATTGGGGCCCCCGCATTTTAAATTTAATTATAAATTTCTAAGATTTTGAATTTATGTTTAAGTATATTTTTCTAATAAAATCTAACCTAATCTGCTAAAATTAGAATTTTTCTAACAAACTCTTCCAAATTTTTTTTTGTAATAACGACTTATAAACAAAAGTTCCCCATAATTTACAAACTAATTCCAAGTTTTCTTTCCCCATTTCTTTCTTTTCTTCTTCGTATTATTATTTTTATAACAAGTACTATGGTTGTTTATTTGTAAATCTGAAAAACATCATGAAATTAAAAAATGTATTTCCATATCAAACCTAATTTAATTTTTAAAAAAAGAATATGAAAATCCAATTCAAGATTTAAGAGTGTAATGAGCAGAAGGGCAACATATGGTGACTTTTTAATCACAACTGTTGGGAAAAAAAATATAATTAATAAAAATTAATAATTAATAATAATTTTTTTTTAAAAGTTATATTATTTTTCTTTTTTTTTTTCATTATATAGATATAAAATTAAATTAATTTAATTTTTAAGTTGCAACAACAAGTGTTTACTAAATAAAAAGCTACAACAATCCAACTTTAATACCAAATAGGACCTTCGCTCATTATGAAACTTCCAGAGTTAAAATTATTATTTTGAGTGTAAATAAATTCAATAAAATGCATCACTTACACAGGAATACAAAATTGTAAAAATAGAAATACCTGCAAATTTTATTTAAAGACAAAAATGCAAAAGACACTAGTCGTCTTATTTTAAGCTTAATTTGAAAAGGGATTATGTCCCGTTCATGTCCCCTAATTTCGTGTTATCTAGCGGCATCCTCTGCTCATTCTATTTCGGATGGCTGCTGGTGGTAATTGATGGGAACTAGCATGAGAGGTGTCTTTTTAGAGGTCGTAAGACTCTGACCAATGGCTTCCTCCATGTTCAAATCTCCTTCCTTCATTCCGTTGGGCAATTTCCAGTTGAAATGATACAAGAGATTTGCAAGTGCAAGCTCCACTGTTGATATTCCCATCTGAATCCCAGGACAAATTCTACGACCACCTCCAAATGGTAAAAACTCAAAGTGTTGCCCTTTAAAATCAACCGAGTTATCAATGAACCTTTCCGGAAAGAATTCTTCAGCTTTGCTCCAATACCTAGAATCTCTTCCAATTGCCCAAACGTTAATTTGCAACAATGTTTCAGGGTTAATGTCATAACCCTTTATTTTACAGTGCGAAATAGTTTGTCTTGGAAGTAACAGTGGGCCAGGAGGGTGCAATCTAAGAGTTTCTTTGATTGTCATCTTTAGGTATTGAAGTTGCTCCATATCGTTTTCTGTAATGCTTCCATTCTTTCCAATGCATTTTCTGACTTCATCTTGTGCTTTATTCATCACTCTTGGATTCCTAGCCAGCTCTGACATCGCCCAGATCACAGTAACTGCACTGGTGTCCACTCCAGCCAATAATAAATCCTGATTTTATTTACAGAACATAAACATAATTAATTATGCAGGGAAGACGATATTAGGAGCTGCATGCAGCCTAGTAATTACTAACGACTTGCAAATTTAACCAGGATGAAGACGCTTTAATTAATTAGTATTTTACGGATTGAGTGATGAAGCTAATAAGAAGGTTTTGTCAATAGTATGGTTATGTGCCCCAGAATAAACCATGTTGGTGCTTGGCAAAATATTATTCAGCTACAGACAGCAGATATATGCCCATGAAGAATTAGAAATAATGTTTTGTGGAAATTGAAGGTGCATGCTTACCACAAGTACGGCCTTTATATGACCTGTTGTAAGTTGTTCTTCTTCGTGGGCGGAATTAGCTTGACGCCTCTTAATTCGCAGCATGACATCGACGATGTCTTCATGCTCTTGTTTTGTCCTCTCAGCTTTAAGATGATCTTCGATTACTTGTCCCAAGAAAGAATCCACTTCCTGGAAAACGCTCTCAATCTTTGCTTGATATCCAGAGAACCTGTCAATGATCCAACCAACATACGGAAAACATTCCTCTGCAGTGAAGCTTCCCCGACAGCCATGGCAGCCGCGAGCAATTCATGAAATTTATGGTTATCAAAATGACTCCCTTGAAATCTCTTTCCGAAAGCCACTCTAAATAGTATGCTTCCAGACAGAGCAAAAATCTTCTGACAAAGATCAACAGGAGTAGCAGTAGATGATGCTTGAGAGATGGAATTCACAAGTGAGGCAACTTCTTCTTCTCTGATGAACTGGAATGACTGCACCCTCTTGTGGCTGAAAAGCTCCATAACACATAACTTTCGCATCTGTCTCCAGTGATCACCATATGGGGCAAACGCAACATCCAAATAGTTATATGAAAGCTTCCCGACGCCAGTTAATTTTGCTTTGCCGCAGCACTCAAGATCATGAACTTTCAAGACCTCTCTTGCTGCCTCTGCAGAGGAGACTACAACATAGGGTATACGACCAAGTTTGAGGTGCATAACGGGGCCGTACCTTTTGGACAGTTTCCACAAAGATTGGTGAGGCAGTTGTCCAAGTTGGAGTAAATTGCCAAGTATTGAAAGCTTAGGAGGCCCTGGTGGAAGCTGCTGCTGCTGCTTCTGCTTTTGGCTTTTCTTCATGTTTTTGAGGATAAATAGTAGAGGAATCAGGAGAAGAGGGAGCCACATGATCATGGTCATGGTTATTGTGTAGAGAGCCATAATCTAGTATTCTGAGTTGCCTATAACCAGCCAGCTTTTACGTGTATTTATAACCCAGCTGGCCAGCAGGCCAGTTCCGGCGTTTGAAAACTAGCAGTTCTCGTTGGGAAGATGAAGATGATAATGACAATGACAGCGCACGAAACTTTTGTGGACGAAAATTCTTTCAATTCTGACTATTGTGTACAACTTGTAGCATTGACTTTGACTACTTAGAAAAGCACTTGAGCAATGCAAGTTTTGAAGAAAAATAATAAATATATTTTGTGCACTGTATAAAACGGTGTCGGTTTTTTTTTTTTAAATTTAACGAATAAATTAAAACCAAGCGTTAATTTGTTTGTATCAGCGTTCTGTTAAATTTTTACGTCTAGTCCACATATTTAATCACGCTGCATTTATTTTTTAAGACTCGTTTGGTTTTTTTTTTTGCCTCATTGTGTTAGGTCTACCTCATTCGGGTGACTCAAGCTTTCAATGTTTTATAAATTTTAATAAATAAATAATTAAAAAGGTTTAAAAGGGACAAATAATATTTCTTATGAGATTTAAGTTTTGAAAACATTATATAAATAAAGAAAGCAAGTGGAGGCAGCGGCCGGAGAGTGAAAAAGAAGAAAAAGACGAGAGAATGAGAAAGAGACAGTGGCGTTGAGACTATTTATAGAAAATATTTTTTTAATATTTAATTAGGTGATTGAAAGATAAAATTAACTTTGTTTTCTTTTAAATTTTGTAGGGAAATTTATGACATCGGCTTCTATAATTTTATTAGTTTTGATTTTTATTTTATTCTCTCGTTAATTGTTATTTGAGATATCTACTTGTGAGAGAGATAAATATTAGGTTGTTGATGTAAGTCAAGAATATTGGAATTTTTTATGTGGTTAGCCTCTGGTATTATCTAGAAAAGAATTTTGTATTGTGATCCCATTAATATATAGTGAAAGATTTTATTGAACTACGGTCTTGTGATTTTTCTTACTTTTGGTTTTCCACGTAAAAATCTGTGTCTTTTGTGTTTGGTTTATTGCTTTAGATTTTGTTGGTTTATTTTTCTGCCTATTTATTTGTGGAATAAATCTTATTTTAATCACACAAAGAGGGAAATAATTTATTTCTGCTTAATTTATAGTTACTTGTGTAAGTTTCTTTCCCAACAAAGTGGTATTAGAGCGTCATATTGTATTTTTCTGTTACTTGTGTAGTTGAGATGGAGGAGTCTTCAACATGTATGATTAAATTAAAATCATGAAATTATGGTATTTGGAAGTTTATGATGGAGGATCTACTGTATATGAAAGACTTACATTAAACCATTGAAGGCGAAAAAGCTAGACCCATCAATTTAGATGATAAGAAATTAACTCAATTAAACTAAAAGACCGTGGGTACTATTAGATCATGGATTGATAAGAGTATGTACCACCATGTTGTGAAGGTATCTGGGGCTGATGTTCTTTGGAGAAAATTAGAGACAATTTATGAGCAATCGATGGCACAGAATAAAGCCAATTTGATGAAAAGGATTGTTAAATTGAAATACAAGGTGGGGCGTAGTATAACTGAACACACTAGTGAGTTTCAAGACTTATTTGATCAATTGATTACAATAGAAATTATTTTAGATGCTAAGTTATAAGCATTGTTGTTGTTTAGTTATTTGCCTAACAGTTGGGAGACATTAGTTTTGTTAGTGATTAATTCAGCGCCAAACAAAAAATTAATTTTGGATATAGTTACAGACAGGTTACGGGATGAAGAATCTAGAAGAAAGAGTATTGAAGCACTTCCCTCTGAGTCAGATGCACTTGTTTCAAAAAAGCAAGAAAGGCGGGGGATGAGCCAAAGCAAAAATCCTGTTAGCAAAACAATGATAGCCTTAAAGGAAGATCTAAGTCCCAGAGGAAAAACCCTAATTGTTTTCATTGTCAGAAAATGGGTCACGTTAAAAGGGAGTGTAGATTGTGTTAAGAGAACATGTGACAAAAAAGAGTGATGTTTGGAAAATTAACAAAGAGAACATTATAGTCATAGTTGATTGTGATATGAGTATTGTATACGATGAGAGCTCTGTAAATCTCATTTGTCACACTAATGATTGGGTGATTGATTTGGGTGTTTCGTCTCATGTTATTACACATCGTGATTACTTCACATCCTATGTCAGTGGTGATTATAGCTATGTTCGGATAGAAAATGAGGGGGCATTCAAGATTATGGGCATAGGAGATATTTGCTTGGAAAACAATATTTGTTGTAAGTTGTTGTTTAAAGATGTCAGACATGTACTGGATATTCACCTTAATTTAATCTCCAGAAGCAAGCTTGATGATGATGGTTATACTAACCAATTTGATGAAGGGAAATGAAATATTACCAAAGGCTCCCTAGTGTTAGCTAAAGGGAGGAAAGTAAACACGCTTCACATGTTAGAAGTTAAGATCAAGAAAGAAGATATAAATGTGGTTATAAAATATTCTAACATTGAGACACGACATAAAAGGCTTGGTCATATTAGTGAGAAATGATTGGAAACTCTTGCCAGAAAAAGATTTCTACCCAGCTTCATAGGTATGTCCCTTAAGACTTGTGTTCATTGTTTAGCTGGAAAAGCATATACAGTAGCTTTTAAAAGCTTTTCTCCATCTAGAAAGTCAGAAACACTTGATTTAATTCACACTGATGTTTGCATTCTGCAAAGTATATCAATAGGATGTGCACTTTATTTTATGACTTTTATTGATTATTGTTCTATAAAAGTATGGGCTTTTACATTGAAATCTAAAGACCAGGTACTTGATACATTTAAGTTCTTCCATGCTTATATTGAGATAGGGATAAGAAGAAAATTAAAATATGTCAGTGCAGATAATAGTGGTGAGTATAGAAGGCCATTGGAGTAGTATTGCAGATTCCATGAAATCAGACTTGAGAAGACTGTACCAAAGACCCCACAACAGAATAATGTTGCAAAAAGGAGTACCAAAATAATTGAAGAGAGTGTCAGGTGTATACTTTTTGATGCCAAACTTCCTAAATCTTTCTGGGCAAATGTTATGCGCATTACAATTGACTTGATTAACCTTTTACCTTCATGTCTATTAGATAGTGATGTACATGAGAGAGTTTGGACTGGAAAAGATGTTTCTTATAAACACATAAGAGTGTTTGGTTGCAAAGTATATGTTCACATTTTTAAAGATGAAAAATCAAAGCTTAATGATAAAGTAAAAGAATGCATTTTCTTAGGCTATGGACATGAAGAATTTGGCTACAAATTATGGGATCAGTGGCAAGAAAACTAATCAAGTAAAGATGTTGCGTTTTTCTTAAAGATCGATAGTTGTGATGATGTAAAAAAAAGAAAGATCAATCTCGTCATCTATAGAGATTCCTATTATTCCAACTTCAGTTTCTCTATTTATATTTCATGATAATCATGAGAGAGCTAAAGAGGATAATAATAATGATCTAGGAGAACCAGTTAAGCAAGCACCTCTAAAACCACTATCACCACCAGTTGAGCAAGAATTAAAAAAATCTACTAGAAAACAGTGACCTTCCACCAGATATTCTCCACATGAGTATATGATACTTACAGATAGAAAGGAGCTAGAATGTTTTAAAGAATCCATGTCTCACCGGTATAAAAATGAGTGGGTTAAAGCCATATAAGAATAAATAAAATCATTGAATGAGAGCAACACTTATAAGTTAGTGAAGTTTCCCAAGGGAAAGATGGCACTGAAGAATAAATGGATTTACAGGTTGAGGAATGAAAATAACTTACAATAGTAGTATAAGGCAAAATTCATTGTGAAGGGTTTCGATTAGAAGAAAAATGTTGATTTTAAAGAAATATTTTCTTCTGTAGTGAAAATGTCTTCTATCTAAGTTATTCTGGGATTAGTAGCTAGCTCAAACTTGAAGATTGAACAATTTGATGTAAAGACAGTTTTTTTGCCAGATGACTTAGAGAAGGAAATATACATGGAGCAACCTAAGGGATTCAGTGTCAAAGGTAAAGAAGAACTTGTGTGCAAGTTGAAGAAAAGTTTGTTTGGGTTGAAACAGGCATCAAGGCAATGGTACAAGAAGTTTGATTCTTTTATGGAGAATCATGACTTCCATAAGACTATATGTGACCACTGTGTTTTCATGAAGAAGTTTGGTGATAATAAGTTTATTATTTTTTTGCTTTATGTGGATGACATATTGATTGTTAGCCAAGATGCTAGTAAGATTGACAACCTGAAAAGAGAGCGTAGCAGGTCTTTTGCAATAAAGAACTTGGGGCCAGCAAAACAAATTCTTGACATGAAGATTTCCCGCAATAGAAAAGCTGAGAAATTTTAGTATAAACAAGGCAAAATCTGTTTGTTACTTATTTGCAGGCCATTTTAAGTTTGATTCTAAGTATTGTCTTACAAGTGAGAAAGAGAAGTAAGAGATGAAAAGAGTTCTTTATACTTCAACAATTGGTAGTTTGATGTACACCATGATTTGTACAATACTAAATATTACTCATACAGCTAGTGTAGTAAGCCAGTTTCTCTCTAATCCGGGCAAAGAACATTGGACAACAGTGAAGTGGATTCTTAGATACCTGTTGGTTGGGTTCCGAATATGTGTATGTCCGTACGCAAGTGTACAGAACAACTAATAAAATGATAATTATTTGAGTATCGTCTCCACAAGGATTGATGCTATTCGAGTTGTTACGAAAATTCGTATGGTGCAAATTCAATTAAATCAAATCAAATTCTTTTAGCAAATAAATTAAAATAAACAATTTAGAATGACAGAAAAATAAAATGCAATAAAATAAAACAACACGTCTCACACAAGAATGAAATAATTAAAAATGATGTAGTTGAGTGATTTAATTCACTTAATGGTATTGACTATTTCTTTTTTGTTACAATATTGCTGCTGCAGCAATTACTACAGTATTGGGCAGAACTCTAATGCATCTTCAACTGTCGCCTGTTGGATATTTTATATCTATATGTAACCCTATAATGACCAGTTGTTGTGTCACATAAGATATAGCATTAAAAGATTAAGGTTCTTAATATTGTACAAGGTAAATCTCTATGTCTAATTCATCACTTGTTTTAAATTAGACATGACCCTATTCAAATTAAGTTAACCAAACTTCGAAAACCTAACCTAAAACCATGTATTGTTCTGATAAGATCCACTCAAATATGCCCTTTTGTGTCTCTCTCTTCGTTAGTATCACTAAATGGGTGGTCAGTCGAAATAGCGAATTAAATTAAGCACTATCAAAACAAAATACTATAGCAATCATGGAGCAACACATAAATTCATTCAATAACCATCAAGCTTGTTTATCACTCAATCACAAATAAAATTCGTTCATAATTTGCATCAAAACATAAACAAAAACTGTTTCAGCCATCATATACATAATTATGAATAAAAAAAAGAATAATAGGATAAGAGTGAGTAGTCCTTCTGATTTCTCTATTTCTTTTTCCTCACGCCTGAAATCTTCTTTTGCAGCCTTGACATTTTCTGTTTCTTTACTGTTTTCCTTTTCTTTTTTAAGTTTTTCTTGTCAATGATGGCTCTTTCCCTTTTTTCCTTGAGTGCACTTTTTTTTATAATTGAAAACTAGGACAACTAGATATTTAGGGTACGAATTTTTCATATTAGGAAATTACAGATCGCATAATTTTCTGGGATTCGCATGAGATTTTCTTTCTGATTGCTCCAGGATTGCTACAGTAATGAGTGCTATAGCATTGGCTACAACACTGTACTGTTTCATACTTGTTTCCACTTTTCTGCAGCCAACTTCTTTTCTCATTTTTCCAAGTCCATTGGACAGCATTCCTTCCTTAAAATTGCATTTTTTTTTTCTTATTTTTTAAAGGAAAGAGGGGTTGGGCAAGCCCAAATCAATTTTTACCCCCCTCCCCACCCCCAAGACTCGAACCCGAGTCCACACAAGTGAGGGGCGACAGATTGCACTGCCAACCAACTCGACTAGGCCTTTGGGAGCCCTTAAAATTGCACTTTCAATTGCCTACAATTAAAAACACAATTTATTCCAAAACAATCTAATTTATTGAAAGAAACTAAAAATATATAAGTATGCAAAATCATGCTAGAATGCAATTAAAGCACATCATTTACTCTCTAAATAATCTTGATTTGAGTCCAAAAGTGCTATAGATAACTCTCATTTTATAGAGTTATCACAGCCCTAAACTTAAACCATTACTTGTCCTCAAGTAATAACATCACACAAACATTCCAAACACACAATCATGTAACACATACTTAGCTCTGTTATCATATTCGCAAGGATTTTCTAACCCTCATATCATACTTTTTAATCATGCAAGATTGCCATAGCAAGTCAGTTCTAGACTTAAGCCTCATTTTCTCCAAAGCGTGTGTGTGCCACTTCAATTAAGTCAAGAGATACTGCAGCATTCCACAACTACTACAACATACTCAAGGGCATGAATTAATGCATTAATGTACAGGGGCAGAGATCACAATAAATTCAAACTGTGCTACAGCAATAAACTTTTTTTTTTTCAGTCAATTGATAACTAAATTCTCTTTAATGTATTATTGATTTTTCATGTAAATATCTATCACTTGTGGTGATGACACTCAATTATTCAATCAATGCATAAATCAGAGTTATTGCAGCAAGGCTTATAATAAAGTCTTATCTAAAGACATCAATTTTGACTTAAGACTGAACATGAGACCCATGAACAAACCTAGTTATTCAATATCCCAGATAGAGGACCCATAATAAAATAATTATTTTTCAGTCACTGCTACAACAATGCTCATAGCATTTGTTGCCTTTGGACTTAAGTTTGCATATGAGGTGCATACTCAGCCCTGGTTACTCAGCAACTTCAGCTATTGAAGCAGAATTTATTCACTTCCATACAACACAGTTTAATAAAAACATGAAACAAAAAATTTTTCTGCAAACTTGAGCTATTTTCTACCCTTGCAAACATGGCTCTACTATAACATTCTCACAAAACTTAATCAAAGCTTGGTGTTGAGACAAAAATTCAGCCCTCATTTATAAACTACCCCTCCTCACATGCACACAAACATGTAAAGCGAACAAACCAAACATGTAAATAAGGAAACAAAAAGCCATAAACAAGCAAAATAATAAAACGAAAAATAGCAGAAAAAGTTTTTAATAGGGGCTAAAAAATTAAAACTTGCAAGGGCACTCATCTGTTGTTACAGAATTATGATAGGCTGCTCAACATAAGGTCACTTCTTCTTGGTGGCATTGCGGAGATGGTCCTTGGGTGACCCTTGTGGAATTTCAGCTGCTACAACTGATGATTTCTTCTTTTTGAGTGTAGGGGAACTGGTTGGAAGGATTCTAATTGGCTCGGGCATCTTAGGATGATGTGATCATGTACGCTTTGGGTCTGGCTCTTCTAATACTGTAACACCTCCAGACTGCCGTGTTGATGCTTGTGATTTTGGTGGAGTTCCTTGTGAAGTGGTTGGAGCGACTTTCACGTGATTATTTCTGCAATAATATCCAGCAGACTTTATTTTTTTGCAGCTCTTTGTGTAGCCCTGCTAATTGCTGCCTCAATTTCAGCATCATTCTCCTCTTGGTCAGTTTCTGATTCGACTTCACTCAGGACTTTTTCATTTCCTTTGCGGGAGAGGATGTGTGTTTCATCATCCTTGTCCTCCTCTTCTTTTAATTCTTCTTGGATGATGAGCTTACCGTTTCGTTTAGCAATGGTGCCTCATCCTACTCTTATTCTGATTCATCAATTGCTTCCTGATCCTATTCCTTTTTTTCTTACTGTCCCTCTGCTTCCTCTTCTTTTTTTTTATCGGCTTCCTCCTCTCTTTGTTCCTCTGCTGGCAGTAGTTCTTCCTCAAAGCTAGATTCTTCTTTACTGGCTGTTAGTTCTGCCACTGGATCTTCCTTTGCTGCTTCGTCAAATTTAAACTACTACAACAAGTCATTAGGAAAATCTTGGTTATTACCTTTCATATACACAGTAAATTTATGCAAATGATTCTCAAGGTGCCTCAAGTAGGAACAGAATCGATCATTCTCCCTTCTTTGTGCTTCAACATATTAGGTGATGTTTTCACTTAATTCATGCAGTCTTCTTTCAAGCCCTAGGGCTTTCCTTGCCTAGTTACTGTAACAAGCTTTGATATTGCTTCAACAACAACAGGTTCTCCAGTAATTCTTTCAATTGTTCGAGTAGTGAATGCTCATTCATTTTTAATTCTCTCATTTTTAGTAGAGAAATGCATTTCAAAGACAATACAAATGCTTGTAAGGATGGAAAGGAACAACAAACCTATAGTTTTGTACTTTTTCATAGCACAATCCTTAATCTCCTTATCTATAATAGTTCCAACATTTATTGGCAGACCCTTAAAAAGAACATACAAAAGAACCAATCTCTCCTGGTATACTGTGGTGGTGTGTGTGGTGGGCATCAGCCTAAACTTAATTAATTTTACCCATACTTTTGCAATTAATTTTAGGTCTATCATATTCACTACTCTAGCCTCTTCATTAGCCCACAAACTACTTTCAACAGTTAGAGTCTTACGTACCTTATTTCACTTCTTGTTAGTCATTGTTCCAATCATCTTAGAATATTCATAATCAACATTAGAGGGTAAATTGTAAAAGGCATTAATGACTCATGGTTTTAAGAGAACCTGAGAATTTCTTACCCATATTGTGCGATGGTTCTACTATAACATGTTGGCATAAAATTCTTTGACTAGTGGCAGCACTGGGTTCCTTAGGTGGGCATAGAAGTCTAGCCAACCCCTTCTTACTGCAATAGCATAAATTGTGTTACATGTCCCTGATGGTTGTGGCGGGAATTGGAAACCTTTTTCCTCCAGAATCTTTCTTAACTTAATAAATTTGTCAAATTTATCCTCGATTTTGTAGTTTTAAAAGCAAGAAGGGTCCTTCAGTCTAGCTATGATTTACTTATATCTCGTCATGATGGAAACACTGAGGGTTGTGCTGTGGGGTGTTAAGGGGACAAGTTGGCCTCACACGATGTTGTGGTCCTTTTGAAAGCTGCGAATAAAGGGAACAAAGATTTCGAGTAAGAAGCCTAAGGCACAGTAAACCTTTAATATATAGTGTTGGTAAAAGTAAATAAATGGGAAAATTAGAAGAGGAATTAATTAAAGAATTAATTGTGATAAAGTTAGAAAGAGGAATATTTTAACTTTAAAATCAGATCAATTTAAACAGGCAAGATAATCAAATTCGAAAATTTAAGAATTATAGAATCCCTTTTTATTTTTTTTTTAATTTGCCATGCCAGTGTCATATTTGCTCCCAACGGTAAAAATCCTCTATTTTTAATCTCTTTTGACAATCTGAACTCCTGTTGCAGTAGATAATTTGATGCTGTAGTAATCTGCAGTAAAGCCCCCACTTTTTTTTTTGGGAATGAATTCAACTACAAAAGTCAAAGAAATCAAATATATTAAAATAACGCTAGTGAAAATGAAATAAATAAATAATTAATAACCAAAGTAACACTTAAAATCTAAAATATTTTCTTCATTGGGTTGCCTCCCAACTAGCGCTTGAATTAAGATCTTTCAGCCTGACCTTCTTTGAATTATTCAAACCAGATCTTTAAGGAATAAATCCTCTCTTGAGTCATGCATGGCATCTCCAATATACTGTTTAACTCGCTGCTTATTTACTATGAACTCTTAACTAGTTTTCTCATCCTTTAGGTCCACGACACTATAAAGATGGACTTTGATAAGTCTAAAAGGACCTGACCATCTTGATTTTAACTTCCCTGGGATTAGCTTTAATATTGAATTATAAAGCAAAACCTGTTGGCCTGGAACTAAATTTCTTTGCTGAATATGTTTGCCATGCCAATGCTTTATTTTCTCCTTGTAAATACTTACTTTTTCATAAGAAAACAACCTTATCTCTTCTAATTCACATAGTTGAAGCTTCCTGTGCTCTGTTGCAGCATTCATGTCCATGTTAAGTTGTTTTAGAGCCTAATATGCCTTAAGCTCCAACTCTAATGGAAAATGACAAACTTTCCTATAGACAATTCTCTATGTAGACATGCCAAGTGGCATCTTGTAAACTGTACAGTAAGCCCATAAAATATCATGTAGTCTAAAAGACCAATCTTTTCTAGTTGGGTTCATAACGTTTTCTAAAATCTTCATGATTTCTTAGTTGGAAACTTCTACCTGACCATTTGACTAAGGGTGATATGCTACTGTAATTTTGTGCTTGATCCCATATTTGACCAATGCTGCAGCAAATATTCTATTACAAAAATGAGTTCCTTCATCACTAATTATGGCCCTAGGAGTCCCAAACCTTGAGAAAATATTCCTCTGAAGGAATTCCATCATTGTCTTGGGATCATTTTTAGGTAAGACTACAATTTCAACCCATTTGGACACATAATCCATAAACACCAAAATATATAAGTTGCCAAAATAAGGTGGAAATAGTCCCATGAAATATACCATTCATACATAAAAAAAGTTCCACTTCTAAAATATTGGTAAGTGACATCTCATGTTTCTGAGAGATGTTTCTTGTTCTTTGACACCTATCACAACATTGAACAAACTGGTAAGCATCTTTAAAGATAGAAGGCCAGTAATAACTTGCTTGTAATACTTTTGTTGTTGTTCTGTGACCTCCAAAATGTCCTTCATATGTTACAACATGATATACCTGTAATATGTTTGGAATTTTTTCATTAGGCACACATCTTCTAATGATGTAATTTGAACATACCTTATATAAGTAGGGGTCATCCCATTGATAGGTTTTGACATCATAGAGAAAGTTTTTTTTCTACTGGTAGGTTAAGTCAGGTGGCATCGGTCCACTCACTAGGTAGTTGACAAAGTCTGCATACCATGGGACTCCAAACAGCTGCTTTGGTGCATGCTGAAACACTAATAGCTGTTCATCAGGAAAAGTTTCTGTGATAGCTTGTCTGGAATGAGTTCTTGCATCTGCCTCCAATCGTGATAGATGATCTGCTACCTAATTTTCAGTCTCTTTTCTGTCCTTAATCTTTAAATCAAATTCTTGAAGTAAAAGAATCCATCTGATCAGTCTCGGCTTGGCATTTTTCTTGGAGATCAAGTATTTTATTGTCGAGTGGTCTGTATAAACAGTTACCTTAGTACCAACTAAATATGCTTTGAATTTATCAAATGCAAATACAACAGCCATTAGTTCTTTTTCAATGGTTGTATAATTGAGCTGAGTATCTGTTAGTATCTTATTGGCATAATAAATTAAGTGAAAAATCTTATTCTTCATCTATCATAGAATGGTCACTAGCATCGCACATAAACTTAAATGGCATGTTCTAGTCTAGTGCTACAACAACAGGTGCTGTAATAAGGGCTCTTTTTAGTTCCTCAAAGGCCTTCAAACAATTATCATCAAATTTAAATAGTCTGTCATGCTCAAGTAACATACAGAAGGGCTTGGTTATCTTTGAGAAATCCTTAATCAATCTCCTATAGAAACCAGCATGACCCAAAAAACTTCTTATGTCCTTAATTGAGGTAGGTGGTGGAAGTTTTTCAATGACCTCTATTTTTGCCTTATCCACTTCAATTCCTTTCCTTGAAACTCTGTGGCCTAAAACTATCTCATCTTAGACCATGAAGTGACACTTTTCCTAATTGAGATCTAGATTTGGCTCTTCACATTTTATAAGTACATTCTCCAATTTGTGCAAGCAATCCTCATATGATTCACCAAAGACTGAAAAGTCATCCATGAAGATATTTAGTGTTTGCTTCACCATATTTGAAAAAATTACCATCATACATCTCTGAAATGTTGCTGGAGCATTGGACAAGTCAAATGACATTTTTCTAAATGCAAAGGTGCCATAAGGACAGGTGAATATTGTCTTCTCATGATCCTCTGGTTCTATAGCAATATGATTGCACTCTAAATACCTATTCAAGAAGTAATAATACTTATTTCTAGCAAGTCTGTCTAGCATCTGATCTATGAAAGATAGTGGGAAATAATCATTTTTTGTTGCCTTGTTTAACTTTCTGTAATTCATGCAAACTCTCCAACCTGTTACTATTCTAGTGGGTATGAGTTCATTCTTCTCATTTGTTACAACAATCACTTCTCTCTTATTAGGTACACATTACATTGGGCTCACCCATGAACTATTTGATATAGGGTATATGATTCCAGCATCCAACCATTTAATGATCTCCTTCTCCACAACTTCCTTCATGATTGGATTTAACCTTCTCTGTTGCTCTACTGAATTTTTGTAATTCTCCTCAAACGAATTTTTATGCATGCAAATAGATAGGCCGATTCCTTCAATGTCTGCTATAGTCCAGCCAATTGCTTTAGTATGTTTCCCCAACACATTTACTAAACTTTTCTTTTGACCTGCATCTAAAAAAGATGAAATAATTACTGGTAATGTGTCATTGTCACTAAGATATGCATACTTTAAATGTGAAGGCAAAAGCTTTAATTCTAAAACTGATAGGGATTCTACAGAAGGTACATGAGGTTTTACTTCCCTGTGTAATATATCCAAAGATTCAAAATGTTTGTCTACTCTAAATTGTTGCTTCTCTCCTTGCCATGCTATACCAACTGTATTATTATCTTCATTATCAAATGTCATAATATCAAATTGCATGTTCCTGCAGCAATTGTATACCTGCTCAACTACAGCAAAATCTACAACATTAATGAAATTGCACTCCTCAATCTCATCAGGATTCTTCATGGCATCCAACACATTAAATGTAGCTTGCTAATTATTAAGCTTCATTGTTAACTCTCTTTTTTGCACATCAATGAGAGTTTTTCCCATGGCTAAGAAAAGTATTCCTAAGATGATTAATACCTCTTTATATGCCTCAAAATCCAGCACAATGAAATCCACTAGAAAAATAAATTTATCCACTTTCATCAATACATCTTCAATTTTTCCCTCTAGATAAGCATGAGATCTGTCTGCAAGTTGTAAAGTTACTGTTATGGGTTTGCATTCTCTAATTCCTAATTTCTTAAAAATTGAAATTGTTGAGTACTTGAAAGTGCGTATTTGTAATGGAGAAAATCATCATTTTACACTCCAAGTCTCACTAAAGCCCCTATTTTTATGTCTTTAAGTCCCTTGTAATTTAATTATGTATGTTTTATTTTAATTAAGTATTTTATGTATTTTAGGGGACATCATGGTCATTTCACAATAAACGAGAGATCAGATGGAAAAACAGATAATACTTTTGAACTCAAGACAGTAAAAAACCTTAGAAGGAGTATAAAAAGATAAATGCTACTGTTTACATATACGGTACTGTTCATACATACGTTACGGTTGATATATACGATCGCATGCGACCTACACGTTTATTCATGGCAGACTTTGTTCATTTGCATCTTGTATCTTCGATGTGGCATCTTTGACGATGACATAGCACTATACGATGACGTGACGGCATTTGATTGGACGAATGATGTGGCATTGACCGCTTATGTGGCATTGACTGATGATGTGTCACGATCTTATTGGACAAAAAATGTTGACCGGTGACGTGGTAGAATGTTAGTGGACCGAAAAAACGTGTGTACGGTACATGCATATACACAGAATAATAGCCCTGATGATGTGTTCCATCCAATAGGAACTTGCCACGTGGCGCAATCCTGAGCGTCCAAATTGTTTTAATCCGATGGCCATGATTTACTCAGTGTATCTATAAAAAGGGGGCTCCTTCCCCGTAATTTGACACTCCTGAATCCATTTTTAAGCTCAAATTTCTGTAATTCCATCCCCATCTTGTATTTTCTACGTATTTTAATAAAATTTCCATTTTACCCCTAGTTTAATTATGAGTGGCTAATTTCCTTTCAAGCTTGGGTTGAGGTGAAGTCTCAACATGCTCCATGGACTTAATTTGGTAAATTTACTTTTTCTTCTCCTTTAATTTATGTGGTTGTTTTAACTTTTCGTAGACAGATAGTAATAATTTTGTTTAGATATCGGCTGGAATAACCGCCTCCGTAGGCAAGGTTATTACTATTTGGCACGGGAAGCCCTTAGCACCATATCTATTAAAGTGTGGTTTATGAGGAGTGGAAAATCTCCCTTCATGATTTAATTGGTACTAATAATGAATGTTAAGTTCGAGTAGCGCGTGAAGATCTGATCCGGAGATCCAAGCATTTCATTTCAATAGTTTATTCCCACCGCTTTAATTTAAATTAATTGATAGCCTACATCATTTTCATTATAAATCCAATCACCCACTAAGAAAATTAATTCTACAAGCAATTAAAATCAACCTCCTCGTGGGATCGACACTCGTTACCATTGATCTATTCTACAATAGATTCGTGCACTTGCGAGTTCAATAAAATTTGCACAACAAAAATAGACATGAGATTGATACTAGCCTCTAAATTAAAGAGTGTCTTTTCATTATATTTAGTTCCTATGGAACAAAGAATTGTGAAGCTACCTGGATCTTTTAACTTTCTAGGGATTTTGCTATGGAGCATGTGACTGCACCCTTGTGTTAAAGTAACAGTTTCAAATTCTCCTAATCATTTTTTTCTTGCCAAGTTTCATATAATTAGGCATTTATTCCAGAGTTTCCAAAAATGGAATATTAATATGAAGCTGCTTCAAAACCTCTAAGAATTTGTTGAATTGTTTATCTTGTTTTTGCTTCTGAAATCTCTATGAAAATGGTGGTGGATGTCTAAATTGTGCTGCAGTTTGCTGCGCAAGTTGTTTTTCACTTGCTCTCCTTTTGATAGATTCTGCAACTGATGATTCTGTAGCATCCCTTCTGATAGATCGTAACTCATCTGCTTCTGCAGGTTCTACAACTCTACTGCTCTTACCAGTATGTTGATTGGTGGAAGTAACATGCTCTTCTTCATTCTGAACTTCTTCTTGAGTTTGAAACTATTTACTTCTCTTTTTTGGCATACCTATTGGAATATGCACATCCTTTCCAAATCTCAGATTGATCACTTTGCATTACTCATTTCCTTCTCTTCTTGGATCCTCTGTATTACTGGGTAAAGTTCCATAAGGTTTGTTGCTGAGTGCTGTGGCTAGTTGTCCAACTTAATTCTCCAAGTTTCTCAACGACACAACTTAGCTTTGGACAACTGCCTCATTTTTCATAATATACTCCTTAATTAAAGCTTTAAGAGACCTGATCTAGTCATTACTGGTACTTTTTTTACCTTAATTTTACTGATGAAATCCAGGTAGTTGTACTGGTTTGTTTTATCCACCGGTTGCTGCAACATGCTGATTCTGATTGCCACATAAGAAATTTGGGTGTTACCTCCATCCTGGGTTATAGGTGCTTGAATATGGATTGTTATGGCTCTGTTTATTGAAATTACCTATATAATTTACTGAAGTTGGATTCCCGAGACAATTATCAAATAAATGCCCATTTTCACAATAAACACATGACACTTCTACAACTTGGTTAACTGTTGCTGGAGCAGTAGTTAGAGCTTTCACTATTTATTAATAAAGTTACTTGAGCTGATAAAGCTGTTAGGGCAGTCACATTATACACTTCAGCTGCACTTTTTACTGCAGCTTGCCTAGTTGATGGCCACTGATAATTGTTGCTATCAATTCTCTCTAAAATCTTATAATCTTCATTGTAGGATTTAGATAACAAATCTCCATTTGCTGAAGCATCTACCATTAGTCCTATACTTGAATTAAGACCATTGTAGAAAGTTTTTAGTTGTATATAGTAAGGAATACCATGATGTAGACATCTTTTCAGTAACTCTTTAAATCTTTCCCATACATCATACAGACTCTCATATTCTAATTGATGAAAAAATGTGATCTCATTTCTCAACTTGGCATTCTTAATGGGTGGGAAATACTTCATAAAAAACTTGTTAGCCAAGTCATTCCATGTTGTGATAGAGTCTGGTAGTAGGAAATTTAACCATGCTCGTGCTCGGTCCCTCAAAGAAAATAGGAAAAGTCTAAGCATTAATGCCTTTTGTGATGCTTCAGCTATCTTAAAAGTATCACTCACCTCTAAAAATAACTTGAGATGAAGAAGAGGATTTTCTTATAGCAGTCTATTAAACTGACCTACAGTTTGTAACATCTGAACCATCACTGGTTTCAACTCAAAGTTATCTGCTCGAACTTCATGTCTAACTATGCCCGAATGTATAGCTCAAGGAGTCAACATAGTATAATCTCGAATGACTCTTTCTCTGTTATCTGCCATATGAATGATATTGTTTCCTGGTTGCCCATAAACATACTATCTATTATGACCTCCTTGGGCATTCAACGTTTGCAGTTCACTTCGGTTGTTCAAATCTCCCATGTCTTGTAAATCATCCATTACTACAATAGCTTTTGAATTTCTTTGCTCCTTTTTTAATCTCCTAACAATTCTCTCAATTTCAAAATCAAAGTGAAACTCAATTTTTTTGTCTTTACGCATGCAATAGTTGTTAGAACAATCTGTCAACCATAGAAAATAATGATTAAACAAATGCTTAAATAAAACGCCACAAAAATTGATTTCACAAATCGAAATAAACAATCAATCCCTAGCAACGGTGCCAAAAACTTGTTGGTTGGATTTCGAATATGTGTATGTCTGTACGCAAATATACATAACAAATAATAAAGTGATAAGTATTCGAGTATCGTCTCCATAGGGATTGGTGCTATTAGAGTTGCTACGGAAATTCTTAAGGTGAAAATTCAATTAAATCAAATCAAATTCTTTTAGCAAATAAATTAAACTAAACAATTTAGAATGATAGGAAAATAAAATGGAATAAAATAAACCAACACATCTCACATGAGAATGTAATCACTAAGAATGATGTAGTTAAATGATTTAACTCACTTAATGGTATTAACTGTTTCTTTTCTGTTACAATACTGCTGCTGCAGCAATTACTACAGCACTGGATAGAACTTTAATGCATCCTCAGCTGTCGCATGTTGGACATCTTATATCTATATTCAACCCTACAATGACCAGTTGTTGTGCCACACAAGATATAGCATTAAAAGATTAAGGTTCCTAATACTCTACAAGGTGAATCTCTATGTCTGGTTCATCACTAGTTTTAAATTAGACATGGCCCTATTCAAATTAAGTTAACCCAACTTGGGAAACCTAACCTAAAACCATGTATTGTTCTGATAAGATCCACTAAAACATCCCCTTTTATGGTTTTCTCTTAGCTAGTATCATTAAATGAGTGGTCAGTTGAAATGGTGAATTAAATTGAGCACTATCAAAACAAAATACCATAACAATCATGCAGCAACACATAAATTCAGTCAATAACCATCAAGTTTTTTTATCACTTAACCACAAATAAAATCAGTTCATAATTTGTATCAAAACATAAACAAAAACAATTTCAACCATCATATACATCATTATGAATTAAAGAAACAAGAAATAATAAGATAGGAGTGAGTGGCCCTTCTGATTTCTCTATTTCTTTTTCCTCACACATGAAATCTTTTTTTGCAGCTTTGAAATTTTCTATTTCTTTGCTGTTTCTTTTTCTTTTCTAAGTTTTTCTAGTGAATGACGGCTCTCTCCTTTTTTTCTTGAGTGTGTTTCCTTGTATAATTGAAAACTAGGACGACTGGACATCTAGGGCAGAAATCTTTTAGATTAGAAAACTGCAGATCCCATAATGTTTCTGGGATTTGCGCGAGATTTTCTCTCTGATTACTCCAGGATTGCTACAGCAATTGGTGCTACAACATTGGCTTTAGCGCTGCACTGTTTCAGACTTGTTTTAACTTTTCTGCTGCCAACTTCTTTCCTCATTTTTTTCAAACCTAATGCACAACATTCCTTCCTTAAAATTGCACTTCTAATTGCCTATAATTAAGCATACGATCTAAACACACAATTTATTCCAAAACAACCTAATTATTGAAAATAAACTAAAAATAGATAAGTAAGCAAAATTAAGCTAGAATGCAACTAAAACATATTATTTACTCTATAAGTAATCTTGATTTAAGTCCAAAAGTGCTATAGATAACTCTTATTTCATAGAGTTATCAATATCTCAGAATCATTTCCAAGGCATGTTTATGTTTTGGCGGTGACAAACCTATGTTCCAAGTATGCGCAGATGTAGATATAACAGAAGATGTTGATTCTAGAAAATCCCTATCAGTATATTTTTTCACCTTTGTAAGGGGAGCAATCTCATGGCAATCTAGACTTCAGCAGTGTGTTGCCTTATCTACCACTGAAACAGAGTATATTGCAATCACTGAAGGTTGTAAAGAAACCTTGTGAATGAAGAATTTCCTACAAGAGTTAAGTTTCAAGCAAGATAACTATTTGTGTATTGCGACAGTCAGGGTGCCATTCACTTAGCAAATAATTTGACATACCATCCGAAATCCAAGCATATTGATGTGAGGTATCATTGGATATAAGACGTGCTTGAGAAGAAACAGTTGCAGATTGAGAAGATACATACAACGGAGAATCGGTCAGATATGATGACAAAGTTATTGCTCAAGGAGAAACTGAAAAGTTGCATACATAGAGCGGACTTGGTGCTGCTCTCACATGATCTAGAGGAAGAGAGTTGTTGGGGCCATCTCATTTGGGTGGCCCAAGCCCAAAATTTTATAAGTTTTGGCAATTAAGCAATTAAAAGAAACTTGAACGGAATGAATGAAATTTTCCAAGAAATTTAGTTTTTGAAAACATTATGTAAAGAAAGCAAGCAGAAGCAGCGGTAGAAGAGTGAAAAAGAAGAAAAAAAATGAGAGAATGACAAAGAGATAGTTGCGTTGAGACTATTTGGGAGCAAGATTTTTTCAATCTTTAATTAGGCAATCGAAAGGTGAAATTAATTTCGTTTTCTCCCAAATTTTGAAAGTAAATTCCTGGCATCGCCCTCTACAATCCTATTAGTCTTAATTTTTATTTTATTCTCTCGTTGGTTGTTATTTGAGATACCTATTTGTTATAGAGACAGATATTAGGCTGTTACTGTAAGCCAAGAATATTGAGATTCTTGATATGGTTAACCTCTAGTATTATCAAGAGAAGAATTTTTGCTGTAATCTCATTAATACAGTGGAAGATTTTATCAGACTATAGTCCCGTTGTTTTTCCCACTTTGGGTTTTCCATGTAAAAATATGTGTCTCTTGTGTTTGGTTTATTATTTTAAATTTTGTTGGTTTTTTTGTACCTATTTATTTGTGGTAAATATCTTATTTTAATCACACAAAAAGAAAAAGAATTTGTTTCTGCTTAATTTATAATTGCATGTGTGAGTTTCTTTCCCAACACATTGGCACTCGAAAATAACAACAATAGTAACTTACTTTGCTTAAAAAAAGAAAGAAAGAAAAAAAGAATGAGAAAAAGGAACTTGAGTATTGAGTCTGAATTATATATAGTCTACTAATATGATGATATGTCTAAAACCTACATAAATATAACTGGCATGCATGTTGCTTGCGTAATAATTAGAATTAGGGTTAATTTTGGTTTATCTGAATATTTTGACATATATCACTTTACCCAACGTGTTTAAAACAATGCACATAGATATGATCTGTTATTTGCACCATGTTGCTTGTTCAATATTTTAAAATACAAAAATATTGTTTTCAATTTATGTTGTTCAATGTTATTTTTTTATCATCTATAGTATAATAGATTTGCATTCTTTTCTACTATTTATTCCTCCCCCCCCCAAAAAAAAAAAACACTTTGAAACTATTGTGATATTAGTGGCTCTATATCAACAAATTAGCTTAAGGTTTTGACAAAGTGAGCGCCGCTTGTGTCCGTTGGAAGAGAAGCATGATTCAGTAAAATAAGTCAGCCATGCAAAATCACATCCATGCCAAGCTTAGTTAAGTGTGGAAGACAAAACTATATTCAAGTGTGATCAAAGACCATGAACTTGTGGGTCTTAAGGCCCCACACCTAGACTAAAGTCCGCTTGTTAATTACCTATTGAGGCCCCTGCATTTTAAATTTAATTATAAATTTCTAAGATTTTGAATTTATGTTTAAGTATATTTTTCTAATAAAATCTAACCTAATCTGCTAAAATTAGAATTTTTCTAACAAACTCTTCCAAATTTTTTTTTTGTAATAACGACTTATAAACAAAAGTTCCCCATAATTTACAAACTAATTCCAAGTTTTCTTTCCCCATTTCTTTCTTTTCTTCTTCGTATTATTATTTTTATAACAAGTACTATGGTTGTTTATTTGTAAATCTCAAAAACATCATGAAATTAAAAAATGTATTTCCATATCAAACCTAATTTAATTTTTAAAAAAAGAATATGAAAATCCAATTCAAGATTTAAGAGTGTAATGAGCAGAAGGGCATCATATGGTAACTTTTTAATCACAACTGTTGGGAAAAAATATATAATTAATAAAAATTAATAATAAATTTTTAAAAAAAGTTAAACTATTTTTCTTTTTCTTCATTATATAGATATAAAATCAAATTAATTTAATTTTTAAGTTTCAACAACAAGTATTTACTAAATAAAAAACTACAACAATCCAACTTTAATACCAAATAGGACCTTCGCTCATTATGAAACTTCCAGAGTTAAAATTATTATTGAGTGTAAATAAATTCAATAAAATGCAATACTTACACAGGAATACAAAATTGTAAAAATAGAAATACCTGCAAATTTTATTTAAAAAAAAATGCAAAAGACACTAGTCGTCTTATTTCAAGCGTAATTTGAAAAGGGATTATGTCCCCTTCATGTCCCCTAATTTCGTGTTATCTAGCGGCATCCTCTGCTCATGCTATTTCGGATGGCTGCTGGTGGTAATTGATGGGAACTAGCATGAGAGGTGTCTTTTTAGAGGTCGTAAGACTCTGACCAATGGCTTCCTCCATGTTCAAATCTCCTTCCTTCATTCCGTTGGGCAATTTCCAGTTGAAATGATACAAGAGATTTGCAAGTGCAAGCTCCACTGTTGATATTCCCATTTGAATCCCAGGACAAATTCTACGACCACCTCCAAATGGTAAAAACTCAAAGTGTTGCCCTTTAAAATCAACCGAGTTATCAATGAACCTTTCCGGAAAGAATTCTTCAGCTTTGCTCCAATACCTAGAATCTCTTCCAATTGCCCAAACGTTAATTTGCAACAATGTTTCAGGGTTAATGTCATAACCCTTTATTTTACAGTGCGAAATAGTTTGTCTTGGAAGTAACAGTGGACCAGGAGGGTGCAATCTAAGAGTTTCTTTGATTGTCATCTTTAGGTATTGAAGTTGCTCCATATCGTTTTCTGTAATGCTTCCATTCTTTCCAATGCATTTTCTGACTTCATCTCGTGCTTTATTCATCACTCTTGGATTCCTAGCCAGCTCTGACATCGCCCAGATCACAGTAACTGCACTGGTGTCCACTCCAGCAAATAATAAATCCTGATTTTATTTACAGAACATAAACATAATTAATTATGCAGGGAAGATGATATTAGGAGCTGCATGCAGCCTAGTAATTAATAACGACTTGCAAATTTAACCAGGATGAAGACGCTTTAATTAATTAGTATTTTACGGATTAAGTGATGAAGCTAATAAGAAGGTTTTGTCAATAGTATAGTTATGTGCCCCAGAATAAACCATGTTGGTGCTTGGCAAAATATTATTCAGCTATAGACAGCAGATATATGCCCATGAAGAATTAGAAATAATGTTTTGTGGAAATTGAAGGTGCATGCTTACCACGAGTACGGCCTTTATATGATCTGTTGTAAGTTGTTCTTCGTGGGCGGAATTAGCTTGATCCCTCTTAAGTCGCAGCAGGACATCGATGATGTCTTCATGCTCTTGTTTTGTCCTCTCAGCTTTAAGATGATCTTCGATTACTTGTCCCAAGAAAGAATCCACTTCCTGGAAAACGCTCTCAATCTTTGCTTGATATCCAGAGAACCTGTCAATGATCCAACCAACATACGGAAAACATTCCTCTGCAGTGAAGCCTCCCCCGACAGCCATGGCAGCCGCGAGCAATTCATGAAATTTGTGGTTATCAAAATGACTCCCTTGAAATCTCTTTCCGAAAGCCACTCTAAATAGTATGCTTCCAGACAGAGCAAACATCGTCTGACAAAGATCAACAGGAGTAGCAGTAGATGATGCTTGAGAGATGGAATTCACAAGTGAGGCAACTTCTTCTTCTCTGATGAACTGGAATGACTGCACCCTCTTGTGGCTGAAAAGCTCCATAACACATAACTTGCGCATCTGCCTCCAGTGATCACCATATGGGGCAAACGCAACATCCAAATAGTTATATGAAAGCTTCCCGACGCCAGTTAATTTTGCTTTGCCGCAGCACTCAAGATCATGAACTTTCAAGACCTCTCTTGCTGCCTCTGCAGAGGAGACTACAACATAGGGTATACGACCAAGTTTGAGGTGCATAACTGGGCCGTACCTTTTGGACAGTGTCCACAAAGATTGGTGAGGCAGTTGTCCAAGTTGGAGTAAATTGCCAAGTATTGGAAGCTTTGGAGGCCCTGGTGGAAGCTGCTGCTGCTGCTGCTTCTGCTTTTGGCTTTTCTTCATGTTTTTGAGGATAAGTAGTAGAGGAATCAGGAGAAGAGGGAGCCACATGATCATGGTCATGGTTATTGTGTAGAGAGCCATAATCTAGTATTCTGAGTTGCCTATAAGACTATAACCAGCCAGCTTTTACATGGTTTTATAACCCAGCTGGCCAGCAGGCCAGTTCCGGCTTTTGACAACTAGCAGTTCTCGTCGCGTGGATGAAGATGATAATGACAACAACGGTGCACGAAACTTTTGGGGACAAAAATTCTTTCAATTCTTACTATTGTGTACAACTTGTCACATTGACTTGACTACTTAGGAAAGCACTTGAGCAATACAATTTTTGAAGGAAAGTAATAAAGGTATTTTGTGCACTGTATAAAACGGTGTCGATTTATCTTTTTTAAAAAAAAAATCTAACGAATAAATTAAAACTAAGCGTTAATTTGTTTGTGTCTGCGTTCTTTTAAATTTTTATGTCTAGTGCACATATTTAATCATGCAGCATTTATTTTCTAAGACTCGCTTGGTTTTTTTTTTTTTTTCTTCTTTTTCACTTTCTATTTTGTCTTATTGTGTTGGATTCATCTCATTTGGGTGGTTCAAATTTAAAATTTTATAAATTTTAATAGTTAAGTAATTAAAAAAATTTGAAGGGGTGAATGAAATTTGGTGAATGAAATTTTTTATGAAATTTAGGTTTTGAAAACATTATACAAAAACACACATATATATATGGCATGCATGTTGCTGGTGTAATAATTAGAATTAGGGTTAATTTTAATTTATCTAGATATTTTGACATATATCACTTTACCCAACGAGTTTAAAACAATGCACATAAATACGATCTGCTGTTTGCACCATGTTACTCGTTCAATATTTTATGATACAAAAAAATTGTTTTCAATTTATGTTGTTCAATGTTATTTTTATATTATCTGTAGTATAATAAATTTGCATTTTTTCTATTATTTATTGTCCCCCCCAAAAAAAAAAAAACTCTTTGAAACTATTGTGATATTGGTGGCTCTGTATCAACAAATTAGCTTTAGGTTTGACAAAGTGAACGCCGCTGGCGTCCGTTGGAAGAGAAGCACGATTCAGTAAAATAAGTCAGCCATGGAAAATCACATCCATGCCAAGCTTAATTAAGTGTGGAAGACAAAGCTATATTGAAGTATGATAAAAAGTGAAGTCACTGCTTGATGCTTGATGTTAATCAAATTGCTCACACCACTATTCATTATTTTAATCCGCACTGCCATAGGCGGAGCCAATATAGGACCAGTTAGGGCATAAATTTTGAAAAATTTTGAAGAGTAATTTTAAGTCGGTTCCTAATTACTTTGAATTTGTGATATTAACCAGCATAATCTTAAAAATACTGAAATTACGTAGATAATTTTCAAGATTTTCAAACTTAACCTTCACAAAAAAGATATATATTTTTAAAACTTTGGGTTATTTCGATTCTATAAACATAAATTAACCACACCTAAATAAAAGAAAAAAGAAAAAGAAATTTAACAAAATAAGGTAATAATTAAAAAACACAAAATTATAGAAAAATAAGCTTTTTCTATTTTTTTTTCCTTCATTATCTTTTCCATCTTCTTCTAATCATCTTAGGTTATACATAAAAATATTGTATATTTATTGTATTAGCAACGAAACCATCATACATCGTTTTTAATTTATATTGTCTTGCCGGAAAACAGTAATTACTAAAAATCTATTAAGTTAATAATAATATAATATAGTTGTATTGTCATGTATTATTATTTAAAATATTTTGAAATAGTATTATGTATTTTCCTTAAAAAAAAAAAAATTGGATAGGGATGAGAAATCTCACTTGTCAAATATTATTTTTTACTCTATTATCATTTGAACTGTGCAAAACACTTTCATAATTAATTGAATTACATATGCGGTCTGCATTATACATTGCATGTGGCTACATCCCTGTACACCGCTATATAACCATGTGAAGATTTATTATGAGGTAGATGAGACTGATATACTGCTAATTGCTACTTACACATGTATTGGAGAAGCATGATAACAATTTTGATAAAGCTAGCTCGCGACTAATATCTGTTCCCATTCTTTTCTTTATTTATCTTTCAAAATACTTTCCTGTTTTTCAAAGTTCAAAAACATTCTTTTATATTAAGGAAAAATGAAAACAGGACTCGGAATTTCTGGCTTTCTATATATTTGTAATTTTCACTGTATATCAATTGAACCAGTGCTTGGAGATCATTTTCAAAACTTTCGGAGGAAAAAACTTTGGGCCAATTGATGATGGGGGACCTCTCAAAGTGTGGAAAAGGATGAAAAGAAAATATATAAATATGCTAGTCCACTGAGGAAACGTTTCAAAGCTGGTCACATGATGAGACTTTAAAATTTTGGGGGGAGAAAAATGAAAAAACTTTGGTCCCACGATGAGACCTTTCAAAGTTTGAAAAAATGGAAAAAAAAATAAAAAAGGACAAATCTTCAGTCAAAAATGATGTCAAAATATTTTATTATTAATGGTTCATGGAAGGCATTTTCGTACTTAGATCCAAGGAGTGGGAAACGAAAAGTCCAGCTGCCCAGTGTTGAATATTGACTTGCACATTAATGGTCAAATTGGACTCGTCAAAACTCCGCAAGGCTTTAAATGGAAGGCAACGACTAAGCTGCACTTAATAAACACGGCCCTAAAATTAAAATGAAATTTATGCTACGCAAGCGTGGAAATTCATAGATTTATTTAATTTAAACTCGTTTCCACATCACATCAGACCCTAACTTTAATTACTGCATATATTTTTTAAAATTATCATTAACTTCTAATACATCCCGCTAATTCCAAAGTTATCCTTCCTTGTTGCTTCCCTGCCTTGCTCCTCCCTTCCGCAGAGTTGATTACAAACTAAAAAATTAGGACTCGCCTACTACACTTTTTGTCTTTATTCTAAAATGATATCGGATGCAAAGTGCATTCATCTAACGATCGAGACTAAGTCAGTAGTTAAGTAAAGTAGTCGGTTGCAGAGACTGTAAAAAACTAAATTAAATAAATAAAGACGCAAATGCAGATTGATATTCACTATGTTTTGAGAGGCCACCATCGAAATCTTATCTATTTCAGTTGGAAGTCAAATTGCGGATGACGACATCTTAAGTCTATTTTCTTCTTCTAATAAATTTAATGTTTTCGAACTTGCAGATCTAGAAAAATGCTTTAGAAATGATCAAATCTTGACATCCTTCAAACAACAAAAATAATTATCTATCAATCATGCTTATTCCAATTATAAGACATCAAAATAAGTCCAAGCCTTATAAATTGATCGAAATTTTGCCATTTACTATTTTAGTCTTTTTTTTAACTCAATTAAATTCATTAACAAGAATCCACTAAGACCATTCCTACAAATTGCAAGTATAATGAAACGGAACCAAGTTTCAAATTTCTAAAAAAAAAATTGCCACTTACGATATATCTTACAAGGTAAAAACTTATTACAATTGCATTCATCATTATCATAATAATATCCATTAAAGGCATTACTAAATAGTAATCATCAATGCAATAGCCCAGTAAAAGTTACCAACAACTATTAACACAAACTACTTCCCATTAGTTAGCATTGCGACCAACATTAACTTGTTTTTCAACATCTTGTTTTCTTCTCTGGAGGCTAATGGCTGTGGGCATTATCAAATGGACTTAAAAGTATCAATTAAACATGCAGGGGATAAATGCTTTTTTATTTTCTCGTTCCAGCATTTACGATGGGCTATTAAACTAGCTCCTACTCTTGCTATGTACATCAGTCAAGTGCTCGTCGATCTTTTCAATGGATGACACTCATGATTTGTGGATTCTCCTAGCTTACAACACCAACTTATAAAAGATGAAGGAAGCAAGAAATGGTCACACAAGCTGACAAAATTCATGAAGGCTGCATCATATTAATAATATCAGCTCCTATTGCATTCGTTAACAAAGCTGATTGAGAGGGCACCTCCATATCATATTACATTTGTGGCAACCAATTGAAGTAAATATAAAAAAAATTTAAAAAAATCATTGCCTCAATCTTGGAAACCTTCAATTCCTCTTGAACAACTAATTGCAGGGTGGAAATTGTAAGAAGTCAACTACTTGTCATTGATCTCTTCAATGGATAACACTTTGAATTCTATATTCTTCTTTCTCACCATGCCAATATGTACAAGATGGACGCATTAAATGGTTACACAGGCTAACAAAACTAGAAGCACCATTATTAAGAGTTCATAATATTAATCTTATATGCTATCTTTATTGCATGAAGTGCTAAACATTCAAAGACTTGTATAATGTTCTATGGAGTGATATATGCACGCCATGTAATTGGAAAAAATAAAAAAACAACACAACATCAATTACCAGCATACAAACTCCATCAATTTATCAATGGTTACTAACAAACTCCTTATCTCACTTACCTTAAATTCTTGTTGCAGAACTACTTTATGTCCAAAATTGCATTCTATATGTCAAAGAGGAATAAGAATATCAAACTCTAGAAAAAAGATTGCCTCTAACAAATAAACATGCCAGTGCTTACGATGTAAAACACTCGTGAATAGATACTCATGGCCCATGAAGATCTAAAAGGAAATTTAATTATTTTCTTCAACAAATAGCCTGATTTATCAAGTCATAAAATCATTTGAAGGGGGTTTATCCCCATAGCCCCTCAACATGCTTGCTTTTATAAGCAAGAGAGTCATGTTTACATCAACCAAGTGCAGCCCAATAATAGAACTAAATTAAAATTCATAACACCAATATCCTCGATACAGAATTAGACATCAGAAGAGCAATACAAAAAAAAGAAGCATATGACAACATGCCCTAAAGCTAAGACCACATTAATTATCGATATAAACAAATGATTGTTACAAAAATAAAGTAATATGTACTTGTACAGTTTGTTTAAAGGTAAATGCAGAATCATTCTTCATTTTTCTCTCTTAAAAATTAATTGTCCCTCGCTCCTTCAATCCAGCACTTGTTGCAATGAATCCTTGTTACCAATCTCACCTTCTCGCATTCTAACAAATAAACATAACCGGCTCTCCCAACCTAATTATGACAATTAAATCTTTAAAACAAAGTTGAATATTTTTTTAAAGTTTAAGAATTACTTGCTACATCTGCTTCTATGGCACATCAACAGATCAAATAGATATGATAATCCTTCTCTTTTTCAAATATGGTTAATTCCTAAACTTTCAGTGCCACGAAATATGCATTTGCCTACTACATTTACAAATTCAGCATCAAATTCATACCCATGATAGCCCATTTTCATATACAAATCATTGGAATCCTCCCTCCCCTAAAAAAATTCCAATTGCCTTATTTCGATTTTGGTGTCTCCTGATTATTTCTTAAGCGAAATCACTTACACTTGTTATACTAACAAAATCGTCATCCAACTTATACGGCTTACCTCCCAAGTTGCAACATAGGTGAATCATCAAAATCTTTTCCCTCCCATGAAATTGCAATCATCTACTTTCGATTTTGATGTCTCTGTATTATTTCTCAAACGCGATCAGTTGAACTCTAAGTCTCTTTTTTCCATACAAACATCGTTATTGTTTTTTTTTTATTAATCATATTTTTCAGACAGATCCTTTCTCACTAGCAATTACATAAATACAATACTGGATTTAACGGTTCCCGGTGCATACTTTACTTATTCACTAAACTCATCTTGACCGTTAGATGGACTCAATCTATATCTAATGGCATTTTAGAATGGAGACAAAAAGTGTGGTATGTTGCAACTGTTGTAACATATGAGGACCCAAAAAATTAACTATTAACCTAAATAGGATGATCCTGACAATTAAAACTTTTTAATTAACTTGATAGTCTCGTTAAGGTGTTAGCTCTGTTTTTGTGCTCTACTTTTAATTAAATTTCTCTATTTAAATATCAGCGTTGATTTTTTTTTTTAAAATATCTTTCAACATTAGATTATATTCTTAATCTCAAAATATCTTGACATTTTATTATCAGTTCACCATCTTTCCTTCTTCCCTTTTTTTTTAATTTTCTATTCAAGAAAAATTTCGACGAGTTTAAGAGAGAAGAGCTGAAAATTATTTGATCACTGGAGAATTTTTTAAAATTGTTCGATGGCAAGCAAAATTTCAGGCATAGTAAAATAACTAACCCTTTTACTGGAGGTAGGTTAATTTTCAGTTTAGGTGAGACCTAAAGACAGCCAAAAGAATTCTAAATGCGTATTGTTTATTTCAGTAATTATACAATAAGATTATATCATAATGACAACAAATATAGGGGGCTTATGGGACAAACAGTGGGTTCGTATAGACCCACTCTGCATTGCTTACGTCCGTGGACGCGGTGGAGCCGTGAAAGGTTGGATTAGACCGGCTGGGCCTAGCTCGATCCGGACTTTAGCACAAACCAGGATTTTAAACAAAAAAAATAATCAACTTTCTAATAGAATTCTATGTAATTGCTTGATAGACCCATTTGTTTTTTTATGTGAAATTATATTCAACTTATGTAATTTCACAACAATTCATGCAAATTATGGGTTTAAAATTCAAAACAAATTTTAAACATTTAATCCTCATAAATTGTAAGGTTTAAAACTTCAAACGTTCAAATAATTGTATTAACAAATTTATACATGGAGTCGCACGAATTTGTTTTCATAACTTCTATTAATATTTTATGTTGATACAAAAATTTCGTTGTACTTAAAATATTATCTGCAACAACAGCAGCCCTAAAGAAAAAGAACATGATCCGGAGTCCATTTTCCAGCAAAAACAGATCCTCCGATCCTAAGTCCGAAAGACCATCGAGTTCATTGTACCACTCGCTAAGATCCCATGAAGACAATGCAATTCAGAAGATTATTTTAAGAGCTCCATGGTTTAAATCTAGTAAGAGATTATGTGCCTATATAAGTTGCTACGCTTTGAGAGAAGTTGATACATCAAAGCTGTTGTATCAAATTCTGCAAATTCCAATAGAAAATGGTGATACAATGACAAGGAAGAAGCTCTATGTGCCACGCGTGGAGGAGAAGAATAGTTACATGCGAATGTTCCACAGATCAAGTATTGATGATCTAATTTCAAACTCTGAATATTTTAGAACCAGTTGCAGTAGATGCTAATGGGAATGAACAAGAAGATGTAATGCAGGCAAATGAGCCAATGGATTTATCTTTCTTGCCTAGACTTGAGAATGGACTCCTGATAGTTCCATCTTGTTAAATGGAGTTCAGTTAACATATTTGAGATGTTACATTGATGATTGCAAAAGGATGAATTGATGCCAAGTTTTTTTGAATTCATGAAATTTTAGGAATATGCTTGTGCTTCTTAATAAATTCACTTTTCTCATAAATAGGGGAGAAAAAAATATATGTGCACAGAATCTGAAGGTTTAGATGGTTGATATTTTCAAAGAAACAATTATTTGTTAAAATTAAAACAAACAAAAATATGAAAAAAAAATAAAAGAGAAGAAAATATTATAAATATTAATGGACTGGGGTATTTCTAATACTTATGGGGAGTGGATGTACACAATATACTGATTTAAACTTTTTTTATGAGATGGTTAATCAATGGGATGGATTTACAGAAAATAAGGGGGGGAATTATCAGTACTCTTTTCAAAATATTTGTTTCAGAAAAGGCTGCTCGGCCCGGACCCGGCGAAAGCGTAGCCCAACCCATTGCTTCTTCATGGTAACTCTTCTGCACCTGCGGTTTGTTCATGGAAAATTGTGATACCCACAAATACACAAATGATATCTTTACTCGATAGTATAGAAGGTACACATTATAGAGAGAATGGCAAGGCAGATTTTGAAGATAAATAGATAGAATGCCTAGGATCATGGTTGATTAATTGTTAAAGTACCACTTAGCTTAGGATTTGTTCTGAAACAATGTTTAATAATTAGTTATTTGATGATTGGATCCAGAACAAAACAAATCTATATATTTTTGTGAGATATATTTGAACTTGAGGCATCCGTCTATCTGAACAAAAAGCAGTTGATAGCAAAACCCATGCATAATTTAGGTGATAATAATACATCATCCTTAAGTAAGTGATTGCATTACAATCCACGACCACTTCCACAGGAAGTTGAACAAGTTACAACAGAGCAATGTTGTTGTCTTTCATTTTTCGGATGGCTGTGCTACTGGAGGTAATTGACTGGCACAAGGATAAGAGGCGTCTTTTTAGAGCGCGTAAGAGACATACCAGTTGCCTCTTCCATGTTCATGTTAACACCATCCTCCTCCCTTCCATTCGGCAATTTCCAATCAAAACAATACAAGAGATTTGCAAGTGCAAGCTCCGACATTATTAATCCCATGTTAATCCCAGGACAAATTCTTCTGCCGGATCCAAACGGTAAATATTCGAAATGTTGTCCTTTAACATCAACCGACTTATCAATAAACCTTTCTGGGATGAATTCTTCAGGACTCTCCCAGTATTTTGAATCTCTTCCAATTGCCCAGGCATTCACTTGGATCAACGTTTTGGGATAAATGTCATAACCATTAACTTTGAAATGATGCAGGGATTCTCTCGCAATTAATAGTGGGGCCGGAGGGTGCAGTCTCAGAGTTTCCTTGATCACCATCTTTAGGTACTGAAGTTGATCAATATCGGCTTCAGTAACTCTTCCCTTGTTTCCGATACCATTTCTGATTTCAGCCTGTGCTTTTTTCATCAATCTTGGATTCTTACAGAGCTCTGCCATTGCCCAAATCACAGTAATTGCGCTGGTGTCTACTCCTCCCAAAAATATATTCTGATAAAGCACACATAGCATATCATAGCAGGCATAATATATAAGAGAAGGGACATAAATAGATTTGTCTTACAATCAATTTCTGATTTTGAGTTTCCATTGCAATGCATGATGATGCTAAACTGAAAAGGCAGCTGCATGCTTACCAGAAGTACTGCCTTAATATGATTTTTTGTGAGCCAAGCTTCGCTTTCATGGGATTCAGCTTGATCTCTCTCGATTTTGAGCATCACATCGATGATGTCTTCTTGTACATATTCTTGTTTTGTTGTCTCAGCAGGTTTGAGATGATCATCGATTATTTGTTGGAATAAAGTATCCAATTCTTGGAAAACTTTATCTAGCTTTGCATGGTAACCATTGAGCCTATCAATTATCCAACCCACATATGGAAAGCATTCAGCTGCCGTGAATCCCCCCACCAGAGATTCAACGGCATGGACCAATTCTTCAAATATATGATTGTCGAAATTGCTCCCTCGAAATTTCTTCCCAAAAGCCACCTTGAAAACTATACTTCCAGTGAGAGCAAACATCTTCTCAGAAAGGTCAACTGGGGAGGCAGAGGATGATGATTCAGAGATTGAATTCATAAGCAGGGCAACGTCCTCTTCCCTGATGGATCCAAATGACTGCACTCTCTTCAAGCTGAATAGCTCGAGGACACTTATTTTCCGCAACTCCCTCCAGCAATCGCTATATGGCGAAAAAGCTATATCCGAATAGCTGTATGTAAGCTTCCCACTGCCTGTTAATGGTGGTCTGCTACAACAATCGAGATCATGAACTTTTAATACATCTCTTGCTGCCTCAGCAGAGGAGATTACAACAAGAGGCACACAACCAAGTTTGAGGAGCATAACGGGGCCATATTTTTTAGAGAGTTGCCACAAAGATTGGTGAGGCAACTCTCCAAGTTGGTGAAAATTGCCTATTACTGGAACCCTAGGTGGGCTTGGTGGAAGCTGCTGCTTGTTTTTTGCTTTCAGCTTTTTCAAGATAAGCAGCAGCGGGATGAGGAGAAGAGGGAGCCACATCCAGATGGGTAGTACTGTTTGGAGAGAAAACGCGAGATCCATCTCATATCTTTGTGGCTAATAAGTAACTTTTAAAACAATGAGCTCTTGAAAGGAATGATATTATTTAGCTGCTAAATTTAGCTAAATTTCTTTACTGTTCATTTAGCTAAGAGCATTTTCAAATGCTGTTCAAATAATATTTTATTACTTATTTAAAGATTTATATCAGTATTTAAATTTTTAAAAAATATTTTAATTAAGATTTGTTAAATAAAAAATAATTCTCTCACTTTAATTTTGTAGAATTATTTTTTTTTAATTATATTTTATTATTTTTTATTGAAAAGAGAAAGAAGTATTTTAATTATCACTTATTTTTTAAAAAAAAATATTCATTTGATTAAAATAATATTAACTTATTTTTATTTGAAAAATTTTTTAGAGAATAATATATTTTTTCACTTTTTTTTTACTACATCAATAAATAAATAAATAATTAAAAAATAAAATTAATAGAATTTTTTTTAAGATGCTCTAATAAGTAATTTAGAGAAGTTAATCCTTTTGATGCATTAAAAGCCGATTATCCCTCTACTGCTGTCAGGAGCCAGATTCTATCAACTGATATAATATAGCTTGTATTTACTTTCAAAGTCTTGATTAAACTCTCTGCACCTAGGAATCATTGATGTCTATTTGAACTTTATGGTCTTCCTATGATGCAACTCTGATATCATACCATAATTTTTGTCCGTATTCAGCAAAGTCGTTCCTTATTCAATCTAACAGCTGAAATTAATTATTAGATAATTAATGCAGCTACTTACAACCGTTGCAACTGGTTGTGTATTAATATAACAGTTCTTGTGCTGATCGAATCACTTAAACCCTCGATTAAAGTCTCTGAATCTATAGACTCAATCTCTGTTTTCCGTTTTGATTGCCACCAAATCTGTTACTGTAAATACCTTCATCGTTTAAGAGTTCATTTACAACTGATTATGTTGTATTGTTGCCCTTCTTTTGTTTTCTCATTTCTCATCTGAGTCATTTGTTTTTTCTCAATTTCTTATCGGTTTTTGCCTTCTCGATCGCTTTATTGTTCTCTTTCGATCTCGCCCTTTCTTGTATGTTTTCCATTCGTTTGTTCTTTACCCATTCTTTCCTAATTAAGCTTGCTAATTCTTCCAAAATCTTGAGGCTGCCTCTGCCTACGTTTTGGTCAATTGGGTCAAGGCCCAAGCTAGAAAAGAGGGGAAATTTGGGTTGCTGGGTGCAAGTTTACAGCAATGGTGACGTTTATGAAGGTCGGTATAACAAGAGGAAATGAGTGGTGTATATTATCTAAGTGGCAGATATGATGGTGACTGGGGTTGATGGCAAATATAATGGATATGAAGTCGAGACTTGGGCTAGAGGGAGTCGATATAGGGGCCAATATAGGCAAGGCCTTAGGCATGGATTTGGGGTTTATACATTTTATAACGTAGATGTTTATGCAAATGAGTGGCTAATGGGAAGAGTCATGGATGTAGAGTTCATACTTGTGAGGGTGAGAGTCGATGTGTTGGTGATTTTAAGTGGGGGTTCAAGCATGGCCTTGGCCATTACCATTTCAGGTAATTTTTCTTCCCTTGTGGATTTAGTTTTATTAATTAATTGGGGTGTGTCGTGTTAATATTTGTAAAGTTTTTGTCATTGGATTGTGCTATTTGTTGTTAAAGTTTGAGACTGGTGACATTTGTATATGCATTGGTTTCCATGGTTATTGATATACTTTTCTGGCTTTTACTTCGATTTTGAAGACATTATTGATAGCATTGAATTGAATTAATGAAATGGTACTTGCATGGATGGGGAAAGATGAGGCACTTATTTGTTAGAATATGGTCAACAAAGGTCATAGCATGAGTTGTGTAGTTTTGATTTATGAAATCTACTTTTTGTATCATTTGATTCATCACCATGAGTTTATTAGTGATATTGATAACGTGATTTTGTTTCACTAGTTTCAAATTAGTGTTCTTACATTAGTACTAGATTGTTATCCCGTAGTGGATTCGCTGACAACTGTTGGATGATTATGCAAGTGAGCCTAAGTTTGATCGTAATTTTCTTAATCAGTGGACAAAGGTTATAGTGATCTTGAAGATGTCATTCATAAGGATAATTTGTGTTCATTTTGTTGGTCTGGATACCTTGCTGCATTTTATTAGATAGTGAGTTTAATGGTAAATTGTAGTAATTGTTTGTTTTGGTATTTTTTTAATGCATAAGCATGTGAATCTTTTTCTTCCCACACTAACGTCCAAGTTTCTTACTTAGAAATGGGGACACATATGCTGGAGAATATTTTGCAAAAAAAATACATAGATTTGGTGTCTGTTATTTTGCCAATGGGCATCGATATTAAAGAGTCTGGCATGAGGGCATGAGACAAGGGCTTGGAATATACATATTCAGAAATGGGGGTCACTGGCAAAATGGAATTCTCGACATTCCAAGCACACAAAATATAACTCATCCTGTATCACCCATTTGCAGTTTACCACTCTAAAATACTTAATGGAGTGCAAGTATTTGAACCTTTTTAACCAAACTTTTATTCATTTACCACTTGGGAGCTGCTGATGCCTAAAATTTATTACAGCTTTATTGTTTCACTATAGATGTTTTAATGTTCCTTTTGTAATATGATTAATGCACTTCTTCGCTTTCAACATTTTACTGATGTTAGAAAGATAAATGAAATTAAAGGTGACAGCAGAAGTTATTTTTGAATTTTGATTGTCTGTGAGAAAATCAAACTGAGCTACATAAAACTTGTTAATGTCATGATAACTTTCTTCAAGTTAATTGCTGTTCAAGTGGGGATTTTTTTTCTTATTGTTGTTGTCTTGTAATCAGGAAGCACGACGAATAGCTGAAAAAGCTTATGATGTGGCTAAGATAGATGGGAGAGTTAACAAGGGTGTAACAACAGCTGACAGCGCAGCAACTGTAGCTAGAGTTGCTATATTTAATGTTATCCATAATAAATGCATCATAACAATAGCAAAGATAGCGCCCCTCTTCCTATTGTAAGATATATACCTATGTCTGTCTCAAATAATAATACAATTGTCTAGACGGCATTAAGACAATGATGACTAACGAGTCATCATCCTTTCTTCATCATCTTTCTTTATCAAAGGGGCCTCAAATTTTTAAAGTCCCTGCATTAATGATATTTGCTTCTTAGAGCAAGATGGTGAAAGAGCACTATATGAGGTCTGTCCTAAAATCATCTATTTAAATGTATTCCCAGACTAATGGGGAATGGAGGGAGAGAATAGAGGTGACACAATAGCTTGTATGTTCAGATATTATTTACCTTTTCCATCTTTTTAAGAGTTTTGTAAAGTTAGATGTAATGTAAGAGTTAAAGCACTAGTAAAAGACCTTTGGCCTAGCTTTTGTTGTATGTGAACTCACTGGTTTCATAATGAAATACAATTAATGCCTGCCTGTATCTTGGGGAGTTAATGTATATAATCCAAAAGGATAATCAACCTATGCCTTTGAAGGAATTGATTTCATTTCGCTAAAATAAAAGAATAAAACTTTAATTATAATTAATTTAAAATTTCATTTTTTTCAAAATTCATAAATATTTGAGTTTTTACCAATGTAAGATAACTATTGCGGCTAACTAGTCAAGTGCATGGGGTTTCTCCATTTTTTCCCGTTAATTAATGTAGCATTTTTCAGTCATCAAAACTAAATTAAAGGAAGTCATAGTTCTTAATTGAGGCCGCCAAAACTAATGATTTATCTTCAATTTCTTTTCGTTTTCTTTGTTCAAGCATGCACACGGGCGACAATTCCTCAGGAGAATGTAATAAAATTTTATATCCTAACAATACTTTTGCTCAGGTATTTAAAAAGCATGACAGCAGTGGATCCAGAAAAAATTAATATATAGAACGTCTAATTATAAAGACACTTCATTCAAGTTATTTAATAAACAATTTTGACCATAACAAATTATTCCTAGAAAAGAATAATACCTTATAATTCCAAGATCCCAAGGCCACACATGTAAAAACAAAGTAAAACATCAAAGCAAGGTTAACAACAAGCTAGAGAGAGAAACACAAGGCTTTTGATGATATGGTTTCTATCATAAATTTCTGTTTATATAATGCCAATAGCAAGCTTTCTCGAGTAACCATTCGAACAACCCACAATTCATGCTTAAAGCTTAATGAGACATAATATTTCTGCCTACTACTAATGTAAAGATATCACAACATTAAAAAAAAAATGAAAATCTCAATCTATGTTGCCATAACATCTATACTTGAGGACACTAAAACAAAACAAAAAATAAAAAATAAAACTAGCCTCAATACATACCATACTTTCCAACAATTCATGCCTTTTTAATCCTTTTTCTTTGCAAAACCTGATAGTATGGAACCATGATCAAATGCATGGGCTGTCAAAGTTTTAAAACAACAAAGCAAGACCAAAATCAAAATCATCAATATTGGAAAGAGAAAAATAGTGATTAAAAAAAGAAATTGGAAGAATCTAAAGCCTTTTGACAATAAAAAATATAATGAGGAAACATAACAAACTAAGAGGTGTTACATCAAAGAAAGAAGCATTGCAGTTCGAGAATATGAGATAAGTATTAACAAAGCACATCTAAATTCTAAAAGCTCCAACATTAGATTCAAAATGTCGTTGTTTGCTTATTATCAAGTTAAAATACTTCGCAAATCTAGTAACAATAATTGGATCAATTATACTCGACTTTGATTTTCACCCAAACCAACAACATAAATTCATACAAAGAGAATAAATAAAATTAAAAGCATAAAGAGAAAAAGATACCATTTTGCAGAAGCAGACCAAAAATTCTAAAAATCTCACTTGCTGTTGTTGAGAATAAAGAGAGATAAGATTGGCCAAGCTAATGCCCTCGTACGTTCGTTCGTTCGTTATTGTGTTGGTGCTAATTTATATATTCTGCTAATAAACACAAGCTAATTACGAGTCTTAAATCTTCTCAAAAAAAAATTACAGGTGATTCTATCAGCGCAAGAATAGATCAAAAGGAGATGGGATTGATCTTTATCAACATTGACCACTTCACTTATCAGCTAAGTCATCTCTATCAACACTAGTAATCACTAATTAATCCAAATGGCTCCCAAAAGGTCAAGAGGTGGAGGTGCAAACAACTTCTTTACATTGCAAATCCTATCATTTCCAATCAATCCAACCGAAATAACACACATTCCAAATTCTTGTTAACACAGGTGCAATTTGATAGATCCGAAATAATTACCTACAACCGCAAGTACAGGTATCGCCCAAGATAAAAAAATTGTTTACGTAAAAGGTACTCATCTCGCTGGCAGACCGGTACTCCCCTAAATTAGAGCATTTGCCCTCTTCATAAAATGTCTGAAGCTTCGACTAGCCCAATTTTTTCTTTCTCCGATGAAGGAATTGCCTCCGGGAATCGATTCCTTCACCCATTTGGCCTTTAGCAGGCGCTTATTTCGATTATCATCTTAACTTCATCTTTTTCGTCAAACTTCCTTTAACATAATAGTCACGTGCGTTTTCAGATGCACCTTTTCTTAACCGACTTCTCCGGTATTCTCTAACACAAACGTGGCTATCTCTGAAGCATTCGATCAATTGCTTTTAAATTGAATGGTTACATTGGATAAAGACAAAAAAGCTGTGGTACCGTACAACAGTTAAGTGGAGTCCCTTTCTTTCATATTTCCTACACGTTTCTTTTATTTTCTATGGAAAGTTTTGGTCAAAATTTGATAAATAAGATAATTGTTTATACACACACTAATATATTACTATCGGAATTGTACTAATATTTGCAATCATAAATTAATCGAGATTCTCTTTAATAATTTTACTGTAACAATTTCTACTCTCTCATAATATCAGAAAAATATTGATTCTACCTTAAATTATGAGCAGACAATTAAACTTTTACATAATTTTATTGGAAGGAAAATTGAATTCTAACCATCATTAGGACTTGAATCTATGTATTTAATTGCCAAAGGACTCATAGCCCATTGGCTAAAAAGAAACTAATTTGAAATGATATTAATAAATTGGAAAGGAATGGATTTCATCACATTTCTTTTTTTTTCCCTTATCATTACCTTTTTTTTTTTACTTTTACTTGACTTTTCTAATAGCCACATGATCAAGTTTATTATCTATTTGATAAACATGATTTCATTTGGGATAACATTAAGCATGTTGAACATTATTTCTCTATTGATAAGTTTCATAGAATTCCATTCCATTGTTATTACTTTTTTAATAATAATATGGGATTGCCTAAGTTACATTTAATATGGCTCTCATTATACTAAGAATATGTAAAAATAAGTTATTAACATATGAGATCACTCTTGTTTTAGCTTATCTCTAGTGAGTTGTAAGTTATGTTAAATGTACCTTTAGGAGACCCTAACAATATTAATTTGTTTCCAAGATGTATAGATGTTAGGATATTTTCTCAAGAGCAAATATATGTATTTTTTAAAAGATTGAGACTATTTATGCTTTAAAACATATCTTGAATATTCTTTTACTCCCACACACATTTGGTACATTTTTTTAATTAATTTACTCCACACACCTTTAAAGTTACGAAAACACCTCTTAGAAGTTAATTTGTTCTCTTCAAAACTAGAAAAATAAATTTCATACCAAGAACTTAATCAATAGAGCTATTCCTTACAACTCTACCACTAGAGAATGCATCGCCTTTTATGTCGTGTTTACTTGTTGGAGTAAAAGTGGAGAGTCTGTATTTTTTTTCATTTCAATGTTTACTTATTTAGAAGGGGAGTGATAATTTTACTCTATGGGTCTCACTCATTTTTTGAGTATGGAATGAGATTCTCACTTCCTTCGGAGGAGGTAAGAGTGAGAATCCACTACCATTTCTTTATTTTTAACCTTTTTTTTATTAAATATAATATATTTATATTTATTAAAATAAAATAATATTACAATTACTTAAAAAATAATAACATTATTTTTTTTATTTAACACCATTAAATTTAATAATAATAATAATATAAGTTAAAATTATTTAAAAATAATATTATTATATTTATTTAATGTTAAGAATTAATAATAATAAATATTTTATTCTAAGAAAATATTAATTTTGTGCTATATTATTAATAATAATATTTCATGCGTTGCTCTTATCAATAATTTTTTATTTACATAATTAAAATTAAAATTAATAAAAATTGTGATTTACACAATTAAGAATATTAATAATTATTATTAATTTATATAATTAAAATTAATAATAAAATAAATAGTTTATTTTATAAATATATTTTTTATTCACTTTGTAATTAAAACTACAATTCTTTAATTAAGGGTGAATCTGTAATTTGAAACAATTCACTCCTAAAGCAAGATAAAATAAGTACATAAATAGTATTCTAATTAATATTCTACACTTTTATTTCAGTGTAAGTAAATAATCTAATTTCACTTCTACTCTACACTTCGAATCCTAAAATTCTCATTACTTAAGATTCTCAATCCAATTAAAGAAATAAATGCTATCTTAATTATCACTCCAATGGAAGGGAGGATAATAAGAGTGTAAAGGGACACAAAATTCTTAAATAATTAAATGTAATATATATTGATGCTTGAACATGCTGCGAAAAAGGCAGCTACTAAAATTGGCTACTATACCAATTTGCGATGGAACTGGAATCTTGAGGTATTTCTTCTCATTGCATTCAACATATTGTATTGGTCGTAAAATTATTAAAATTTTGGTAGCTTTAGAGACGTAAGTAGCAAGGAAGCCAATTTTCAAGATGACCATATATGGAGGATGTATGGAAACCAAACCTCTCGTTCTAAAATACTTTTCTAACTGATAATAAGTTGAAATTTATTATAATTTGAACTTGAAGAAACAGTGGGTGGGAGGAAGCATATGGATAGATGGTATCATGGCTTTGGCATCTATAGTGTTTGAAAAAAAAAACGATGGGGCTTTTATATAGTATAAAATAAAAATCTAAATTACCCCTTCACACACAAATTAAAAATTTTTGATATTGGATAAAAATGTCATTTTATAGTTCTCACTATCATTAATGTCAAAGCATAGTCATGTATAAATGAATAAAAATAATAAAAATTGACCATGCATAATTAATCCATAACTTAAATATTTGAAGTTTGAATTTAGCTGTTCTAGAATTTTACTCTAAGCTCCTCACTGGATGAAACTAATCAAATAAAATTAGAAAAATTAAAATTCGTCTTTATGTTTATATTATTTTACATTGAATAGGTTCAGTGAAAAGTGTATTTTATTAAGGGTTAATTTTAGATTAATTCTCCTAAAATGACAATCTTTAAAATATTTCTTAAATATTGTAAACCTTAATTTACCTCTCATTTATATAAAGAAAATAAAAAAAAAATTATGGACCCACCCTTATCTCTTTAATAAAAAATAATGATAATTTAAAGTTGACAATAATTAAGAAGTATTTTAAAGATTTTTATTTCACTATAGAATAATTCAAAATTTTTGCTTTTGTTAATCAAATAGATTGTCCTTAATAATATTTTAACTTATGAGTATTTTAATAAAATCAAATTTCATAAACATACGAATGCGTAGAGTATAAATAGCCGTGCCTTTTCTAAATGTGAAATTCAGCTAGGAAATCGATACATAGCAGCAAAACAAACAAATATCGATTCCATGAAAATGTATGTAAATAAAAAAGTCTATTTTAATTAAAAAAAAAAAAGTGGACAATGATGAACTGCCGGCATTGCTCACCATTCTCTACTTTAAATTATAAATAAATCTAAATTATAAAGTCTATATAAATAAATCTAAATTGTATTATTAAGAATAGTGACATGCTTATACAAAATTTTATATCTTAAATTAAGCATCACTAATTAATGAGAGTTAATCAATGGATGATATTTTATATTATTATTAACGAGATAATTTTTTAATATCCATAAAATTGATAACCAGTAGGTGCCACATCATCCACATTAACCGCTTACCCCGATTTCGTTTGGGGAAATTTGTCTAATTGATTAAATATTTTTATTTTGTTTAAAAATAAACGCTTGTGAAATATGAAGGATCGTGATGAACGGGGTAGAATATTCCAAATGGATAAAATAATGAAAAAGAAACGCTAACTCAACCGCGGCTCCAATCTAACCATGGTCAATCGCAAGCTAAAAATCGAACGGTGATGGATCAAACCTTAAAAACGAATCCAACGGCTTGCAATAGCTTACAATAAAGAACAATGGCCTCAACAAGCTTTTGCGACAAAGAAGAAAAATTCAATTGATCTCTTCGCGTAATTGATGAATCAATAAATCAATTTAGGGTTAGGGTTTTGTATCAGATGGAAATGGACTACGTTACAGGTTTTGCTCACAGTCACATGGATCGTCGTCCCACGAAGAGGCCTCGCTTAGCTTGGGAAAACCCTCAAGCTCACTCTAAGGTACATTTTTTTTTTAAAGAAAAAAATATTTGAATAGTTATTTAGGATCTGTTTGTTTGCTTAGGATAAAATAAAATTAATTTTTTCTTTTTCTTTCTTTTTTTTTCCCCGAAGGGCATATGAATTGGACCTTTGTTTATAATTGAAAGATTTGAATGGCTTGTTTAGATCAAAATTTCTTTTTTTTTTTACTGTATTAGTAGTTTATTGTTTATCCCTTGTGCTTGGAAATGACAAATGTTTAATTTTGGATATGTAATATTTTGATCTTACGAAAAATGAACAAGAATTCTCTCTGTTGTTCATGTTACTTGACGTTACTTTAGAATTTGTCAAATTGTATATGTCTTCCACTTTAATATTATTTATATAGCCTTAAAAATTGGGGGAAGATTTTGGAAGTGAATAAATGTGGAGGGGGGGGGCAGAGTTTATGATTTCTGTGTATGGTGTAGTATGAACGAATGGCTGTGTGTAGGCTCAGTCAGGAATGTATTGTGAACAAGAGTTGGGGAATCTGACAAGCTTTGGGCCATCAAGGGTACATGCGGACCATGCTAGTATGTTTGTAAAGGGATTGGCTCAAAATGGCACTCCCCAATGGCGAAATGATGACAAAGATGGACATTACCTGTTTGCGCTTGGAGAGAATTTAACTTCTCGCTGTAATTACACTTGATCATTATTTTTTATGAGTTCTTTTTTTTTTTAATTTTTAAGTATCTTGCTAATATTTGCTTCTGCTTTATGTGGATGAAGTAGGGAATGGTGTCTTTTAATGCATAATAATGATATCTTTCTATTTATTTATTATTTTTTTTTATCTTTTTCAATATTTTCTTTCTTGCCTTAAATGAATTGTGAGGATTTTTAGGGTCACAAAAGCTTCTCTCATGTGTTTTACAGTATAGGCTTCTAGCTTTAAGAAAATTGAGGCTGAGAATCTTAATTGTTTCCGTTAGACATTGTGGATTTGGGATTTTTTTTTTAATTTTTATATTTGGCATTAGGTTATCTTCACCAATGGCATTAATTCGCTGTTATGTGATAAAAGTATAATTGCTCGCCCTCTTGTATATCCACCTCATTTCTATATAAGAAAAAAAATATTTATAAAAATATTTCCGTATAAATCTTATGAATTGCTAATAAAATAAAACATATCTTGTCCTTCCCATGGTTTAGTTGCTGTTGAGTGCTTTTTTTTTAAAAAAAATAAAATTGCTCTATTATCAGTGTCTTTATTTACTGGGTTTCAATATATGGAAAACCTTTATTTTCAAGTTATTTGAATTTAAAAAATGGCTTATTTATTTGAGTTTTTCATTAATCATTTGTTAATTTTCCAAGAGTTACTTATACTCTTTTTATTGCCCTCTTGATTGCAGATAAGATCCTCAGGAAAATTGGCGAAGGTTTGTTTCACTTCTCTAGATTCTGTCCACAGTTGTGCTCTTGGTTTTGCAGTTTACATCCTCAAATTAATTTTTTTTTCTTTCCATTTATGCTTTTTCTTCCAACAGGAACCTTTGGTCAGGTTTTGGATTGTTTAGATAGGGAAACTGGAGAGACTGTTGCCATAAAAGTTGTGCGCAGTATTAAGAAATACCGTGAAGCAGCAATGGCAGAAATTGATGTGCTTGAGTTGCTCAAAAGATATGACAGAAGTGGCAGTCGGTGAGTTTACATTTCTTCCTTGTTATCATTTGTCATTTTTTTAGCTTTTGAGGTGAATCTTAAGTTAGTTTTAAAGTGCATATATTCTTTGCAGTTGTGTTCAAATAAGGAACTGGTTTGACTATCGTAACCATATCTGTATCGTAAGTATACAACTGATTTACAATGACATGATTTCCCCAATTTGATAATATTTTGGGGGTTAAGACTTGGTGGATTTAAATGGTCTTCACAGGTGTTTGAGATGCTTGGACCTAGCCTATACGATTTTCTTCGGAAAAATAATTATCGCCCATTTCCGGTTGATCTTGTCCGTGAGATTGGCAGACAACTGTTGGAATGTGTAGCATGTGTGTAATCTGCTATTACTCTTCTTTTTTCCCTATGGTTGGTAACCATTTTTTGGGAGTTATCTGAGCCAATTCATGCTCCCACAAAGGCACTAGTAGCTTTCTGTTAAGTTTAATAAATTTTTATTTCTTTTTTGTATTTTTATTTTCGTGGGAGCTTTCATTTGTCTCTCAAGTGAATTGCTGAAATTTGAGGCTGGATTATAATAGTTGTGCTATAAATGCTTATATACACACATTTTTATTGTGCAGTCATGCATGATTTGCACCTCATCCATACCGACTTAAAGCCTGAGAACATACTGTTTGTTTCTCCAGAATATTTGAAAATACCTGACTACAAGGTAGCTTTGCTTATTTTTTAGATGTTCTGAATTGGTGCCTGCTTTTTTTTTTATTAAAAGTCAAATTTCAATGATGCAATCTTCTGGCTTTGCAATTTACTATATTGTTTGTCTTTTGTACTATTTGCTTTTTTATGTAAGTTAATTATTTTTTCTAACTTTTTAATTTGTAGGTTGCGCCCCGGTCACCAACTGAGGTGAACTATTACAAGAGGTTGCCGAAGTCAAGTGCTATTAAGGTTATTGATTTTGGGAGCACGGCATATGAGCATCAAGAACACAACTATATTGTCTCCACCAGACACTACCGTGCTCCTGAGGTTATTCTTGGTATGATGTTGCTTTGTCCTCTAGAGAAATTTCCGTTGTCGTTGGATCTCTGGAAGTTCATGCCTTTAATGCTTAATTAAATTTCAGGACTTGGATGGAGTTATCCATGTGACATGTGGAGTGTTGGATGTATCTTGATTGAGCTGTGCTCGGTATGCTAATGTCTTCAGAGTATATTGGCGTGCATTGCCAGATACTGAATACAAAATACTCTTTAACTTATACCTGTGGGAAAAAATATGTTTGACTTGTACCTGTGGTAAAAAATATGTTTCTTTGTAGGGAGAAGCTTTGTTTCAGACACATGAAAACTTGGAGCACTTGGCCATGATGGAGAGGGTTCTTGGCCCAATACCTCAACACATATTAAAAAGAGTCGAGTGCGTGCCCTTTAAAAAATTCCTGTTGTTTTTATCCTTTCAATTTAATATTTTATCAATTTGTTTGTTTATTCTTAATTGTTGGTTCAGCAAATCTGCTGAGAAGTATGTTAGAAGAGGTAGATTGGACTGGCCAGAGGGTGCAACTTCCCGGGAAAGCATTAAAGCTGTTCTAAAGCTACCTCGTCTCCAGGTATGTATGATAATGTGTTATCTTCAAGTTACATCATCCATCTAGTTCCAGGGACTTGTTAAGAGTTTCATTACTCATTGCAAGTCTTTGCACATCATACTCATCCATTTTGATGGGATATTATTATTTTACCCTCTAAGTTTTTCTGACATTATTTTACAACCAAAATTTTCTGACAATTATTTTATCATTTTATCTAACGTTTCAATTTTTATCATTTTACCACCAAATCATTCAAAATGATGAAATTCTTAACAGAACTTGTAGTAAAAGTCTGTTTTACCCCTAAACTGTCAGGTACAATTTAATCCTCTAAATTAAAAAAATACAAAATTAATTATATACAAACAAATAATGCTACTATTAATTGATTTTTTTTTTTATATATCAAAATATGTGTAAAATAATCAATTGATAAAATTGTAAATATATATTAAAATTCTTTAATTGCTCCTGTGAGATCAATAATTTGTTAAAGGAGTCAACGTTTGGTGGTAAAATAATAAAGGCTAAAACATTGAATAGAAAAAAGTAATTATAAGAAAAATTTAATGACAAAGTGATATGTTAAAAAAATTCAGTGTTAAATGGTAGTATCTTTTTTTTTTTTTTTTTTTTTTTGGGGGGGGGGGGGGGGGGGGGTGCCGGGGTCAAAACACTTCTGGGAAAAGAAAAAGATTACTCACTACTGGTATTTCATTTCCTTTACCTTTTGTTTCGCAGAACCTAGTAATGCAGCATGTTGATCACTCAGCTGGATACCTCATAGATCTCTTGCAAAGGCTTCTCAGGTATGACCCCTCCAGCAGACTAACTGCCCACGAAGCCCTCAAGCATCCTTTCTTTACTAGAGAATATTACAGATGATTTTAGATGCAAGTTTTTTTTGGGTCGCTGTTATTTTGTCTTCATTTTGAGGGCGCACAAGTGTTGTTCTTTTAGAGTTGTGTGCTCTAGCTGAATTGGCTGGTGCGGGTTTCTATTGGGCTTTGAAGGGTGCAAGATTGGGCCAGAAGAATTCTTGGTTTCGGTAAAATCTTGTGTTTGGCTTTTGTAAATAATTCATTGTGAGCAAATTTTTGTACTGCAGAAGTGTCATACATGCATACCTCATATACAGTCTTCCTATTGTATCAAAGTTTTTGCTCTTATCACATAAAACAAAATTTTGGTTAACTCAAGTTCTCCTTGGCTTTCTCTTTATCTTTTAATTATAATTTGTTGTCTCGTGAGGAATCATCATGTGCGCACTGCGCTGAAACATGTATATTTGCATAAAGTTATATTGGCTATCTAGGATTCGAACCTAAGAGATTGTAAGAGCGCGAGCAGAAACTGTAGAAAGACTGGTGTTTATGGTTGCTAATTAATTAATTACATGGCGCGTGAAAATGTATCATACAAAAGACCAAAAAATTAAAAAAAAAAAAAGGGGGGGGGGTGGAATTATTGGTTAGAATACTGGAAAGCCAACAAATTGAAAACAATTTAGAGATGTATAATTGCAAAAATGGTTCCCTCTTCTCTCAGCGTTTTGTCTTGCATTTGCTAGCTCTCATGACTCCAGTAGGAGGACCAGAAAGCACAATAGTGCAATGACTATACAGCCAATAAGAGTACCGTAAGAAAGTTCCCAAATTGGATCGTGCCCGGAACGCTCCCTTAACTTGAAACACAACTGCGTTGCTGTCTATTTCCTTCTTAAGCTGTTCAGTTTCTGCGAAAGGAAGCCGAACTTGGCTTGTGACCAGATGAACATTTGTAAGCCAAGACGTGCGCCTTGCTGCTGAGAAAGGTTCGACATATTGAGAAGCAATGATGGTCTTTCCGTAGTAAAGATCAAGGACTACGTAACTGAAGTCTACTTTGACTTTCTTGTTAGGATTTGTGAAGTTAGCAAGCACAGTGAGATCAGCGTTTAGGAAAACTCCCACGTCTAGATAGGCTGCGTTTAAGCTGACACTAGACACATCAAACCGTGGGTTATGTGGGCGAAAGAGAAGATAAACTATGAGGACGACTACGCCTCCAAGAATTATGACAATCCAAAAGATTGCACAGAAGCCTGCAAAAAACCAATGGTAAAGCTTGGTTCGACGAGGAGGTGGCACCCGCAAACCTTGTGAATTACGTCGGTGGTACTGGTCTTGATGCTGTTGTGATATTGCTGCCTCTGGACCGTGTGGCTGGCCATGATGCTTTGGTTGTGTCGCTTGTGACCGTTGAGGCTGCGGTTTCCATTGAGGTTCCGTCACCTGATCAGGACCATACGGTTGCTGTGGAGGTTGTGGCAGGACTTCCTGTTTCTCTGGTAGCATTGACCATGCACCTAGTGGCAAGTAACGCCGATCCTGGCGCTGCCTTTGTCTCTTTGCTCGTGGCACCGGCGAACGTGGTGGCTCGGTATATTGGTCTTGGATTGGTGGTGGTGTGAACCGAGGGCTGCTTGGTGGCCGAGAATGTTGGTCTTGAGCTTGCGGTCTTGGCTGGGAATGACGTTGGTCTTCAATTCGAGGTTGGTTTTGGTGATCTTGGTGCCGTGGTGGTGTCGTTGCCACCCCAGGAATAGGTAATGGAGAACGTTGGTGTTCAACTTGGTTTGGAGGTGGGCGAAAATGAGGATTGGTTTCAATTTGATGGCGCCAAGACATGGTGATATGCGATGTGTTGCCAAAAAGAATTGCGACGGAAGAACGAACAGAAGTGAGGGTGATATGAATGAGTTGGCTCTAGGCCAGTGGGAAAGAGGATTACTTCATGGCAACTTCAGGGAGGATTCATGCATGGGGAAGGAATCAAACATTAGCTGAGTATGGGAGGCAAGTAATCTTACTTGATAATTCCCTTTTCCCAAGAGCTCACTTACTGTTATTGTTAACTTCGGCTACGAGGCATGTCCAAGCAACTGCCTATCGAGCTTTTTCAACCCACATTGACGATATGGTCCAGACTCCACATCAGATTCTCGCATTATAGAATCGAATCCGACCTCTGGAATAAATAAAATAAATAAACAGATTTTGTCTCTAAACCTCCTGTTAACTTGTTTTGTAGGCGAAGTAAATGGCCATCTCCTGTAACCATCAGCCATCTACGAGTACAATGTTAACTTAGATTGTTTTGTCATTGAATTTGTTTTAGAAAAATTCCAAATTAATAACTTGAGGGCACACGAATTGGGGCGACCAAGTGGAAAGAATGAAGCTAGCATTGCCAAACTTATTTTTCTACCGAATTTATCATATTATTATTAAATATCATACACAGCCCTAACAAGTAACCTTTAGTGCAACGATAAAGCTTGCCATAATGGCGTCTATTACAACATAACAAAACATTCATTATTTCTAGCTAAGAATAGTTTCATTCATAACACATGGTGCTCTTGACGAACTGCTAAATGCACTAGCACTTCTCAGTCTTCCTAATAAATAAAAATGATGGTGTCAAAATTTTATACAGTTTACATAGATGATATTCACTTTTAACTCCTGACTCATGCCCAATATGCATTTTCAAAACAACATATTATCGGCTAAACTGGGCTAACAGAGGCCGTGTTTAAAAAAAGTTTTCAGAAAAACAGCATCATTTCACCTTCACAACATCACTGAACTTGTAACATTGATCATCAGGAGATACGCACCCATGTTTTTGAGATGCATATTCAGTCCTCAACTCTCAGGATATAGGATCCCTGTATTCAGTCCCTAACTCTTAGGAATTGGAATTATTTTCTATCTTCAACATAGATGACCAAGGCGGCTAACTGAATTCAAATCGATGTGAAGAGGTCTCTGCTGCATTCCATGTAATCTGCATGTCTTCCACAACATGCGGTGAATTATTGTGATGCTTCATTCCTTTCCAGCCATATGACACATCTGTATTCAAAATTTCTCTTGTTAGATTAATATCAGTGAATCCACAAGAAACAAGCATGAGCATTCAACTTTGGATGGACAACCAAAAAAACAAAAAGGGCACATACCTCCATCTCTGGATTCCAAGTTCAAGTTCAAGCATGAGCATTCTGCTTCCCCTTCAACCAGAAACTAGGTTGTATTTTCTCTCAGATGATGGAGGCTCAAGCTGAACAAGAGTACGCAAAAGTGTGGGGGATTGTTAATGTGAAATATTATATAAAATTCAATCTAGTGATTAGGCGAGGATATGGAGGTTGATTAGTGAAAGAGAGAGAGAGGGAGAGAGAGAGAGAGAGAGAGAGGGGGAGGGAGAGGGATATCCTAAAGAGATTTTAAACAGAGAAGAAAAAAAAAATTGAATTACCACCATTTACAGTAAAAGAAAGCCAGCAGCTCAAACCTGAGTGCCGCTCTTTTCAGAAGGTATTATGGTTTTGACGAGATGATGCCAGAGAAAAAGTACTTCAAAAATAGGTCTCTGCAGCAGACTAGAGTTAACATACCACCAACAGCATAAACTTCAACCTGAGATAGGAAAATTCAATCATCTGCAAATAAGAGAGTCACATCGGAACAATCAATTCATCCCTCACTAAACACGCAATTGATAGATTGCACAGCAACAATGAACACCCAACTAATTGCATTTTACTAGAAGGGGGTTCCAGGGCCTAACATGTTCAAAGACAGTAGCTAAATGACTACCCTATTTACTTCATGTCAGAATGAAAACTCATACCAACCATACAGAGCATATAGCAGTCAATCATGGGAGGCCAAATATTTTTATATCATGAAAAAAGAGCATCAGAAAATGAAACGCCTAGAAAAAACAACTGCTGGCAGCATTGACACATTAAGAAACCACAGTTTTGGTCACTTCCATCTACTTGTTGGCCACCGTGCAAAGTAAGCTCCATATTGTCCCGCCACCAAGCAAATAGACAAACATAAAAGACAGCCCTAATACAGTTCCTTCAATAGACCATCTAAACTTTCAGCTGATTCATACTTAATTCTGCATAAGTTAATTGAAAAAAAAAAGGAAAAAAAAAAGAGAGATGGGAAAACAACACCAATGCTAGCATTGCGATGGCATGGTTGGAGGTCCTATGGCATTTATAAATAGGATGGTGCTGCAGCAGTGGTGGGAATGAACAGATATAAAATTATTTAAATTTTTAGCTATTGATAGAAAGTGGCACGTCCGCAAAAAATACATATAGAGTTTAAGGTGTATATTACCATGCCTCATTTTTTTGCGGCATCTTGTAAGTGGATAGCTTCTATTAGAGCTGCTGAAACTGTCTTATCAAGAGTAAAACCCTTCTCCATCATCTGATCCCACAACCTACAAGCTACTTCAAGTTTCTTTTCTCGTACAAGCCCACCAATTAACAATTTGAAAGTTACTTCATCAGGATGTGCTCCTCTAATCTGCATTTCTTCATAGAGATGCATTGCTTCACTTACTCTAGAAGACTTACAGAGCCCATGTATGAGGGCATTGTATGAAATCACATCCGGGGTGATGCCTTGCTCTACCATGTCAAGAAAAACACCGTAAGCTGTCCCAATTTCTCTGCTTTTGCATAGACAATCAATAATGGTAGTATAAAGTATACGATCAGGTGACATCTTCATCCCTCTCATCTGATTAAGTAGCTTCTCTGCTATAGCAGAACTTCCTCCTCTAAGAAAAGCTTTTATAAGGATAGTAAATGTCACAACATCCAGTTCAGTCCCCCTCCGTCTCATTTCTTCAAACAGGTTATAAGCCCTTCTAGTTTGACCTCCTTTGCAAAATCCTTCAATAACGGTATTATATGATACTTTATCACAGAGCCCTTTTGCCTCCATCTTTTTCACCATGAACATATAAGCTTTATCCAGCTGGTTAGAATTACAAAGACCCTTAAGAAGTTGATTATAACTATATACATCAGGTTCTATCCCACAACTCTCCATTTCCATCACCAGCTTCTCAGCCTCATCCAACATGACCTCATCACAATAATAATTTAAAATTGCATTATAAGTGATTAAATCTGGCTCACACCCATTCCGTTTCATAAAACTCTTTATTGCCATAGCCTTACGAATCCTACCAGTTCTACAAAACCCACTAATCAATGCATTATAAATCAATATACCAAACTCAACCTTTCCTTTCATTGCACCAACTGTTAGCTCATATGCTAAATCAACTTTTCCATCCCCACACAGCCCAACAACAAGTGCTGCACATGCTTTATTATCAGGTTTAATCCCATTTTCAATCATATGTTCCCAAGCTTGTACTGCTTTATCAAACTCTTTAGCTTTGCACAACCCATCGATAACAATAGTATAAGTAACAACATCAGGCTCTCTTCCTTTACTAACCATTTTATGAAACACTTCCAGAGCTAAGTCAATCCGATTTTCGTGAAACAAAAGATTCAAATAAATATTAAAAGCCCAAATATCAGGCAAATAACCTAGCCTATCCATGTTATCTAAAAGAATGTTAATTAAAGTAAAATTCTTGACCTCGCATAAACCTGAGATAAACCTCGAATAAGTGAAGGGTGTTAAAGAGAAACCAAGAGGGTGCATTTGTTGGTAATAGAATTGGGCAAGGTCAAAACGAGAGTGGCGAATTAGAACGCCGATGAAACGATTGTAGTCAATGCTGAAAACGCGGCAGTTTGATTGAGTCATTTCAGCGAACACGTGGATGGCTTGGTCGATGAGGCCGGCTTTCACCAGGTGAGAGATCTGGGCGCGGTATAGCAGGCGTTGGGCGCCCAGTTTCTGAATCATATCAGGGAGAAATACATAATAATGCGCTGACTGTGTTACACTTTCTGGGTTTCGGCAACTGTGATTCGTGAGTGAGTGAGGATGAGGCTAATGGTGTAGCTTGTTTCTGCGAGGAGGAGGCTGCTGCGTGGTAGACCGATTTGCTGGCCCAAATGTCTAAAATTTTTGCTAAATTCACTAGACGACCCCATATCGTATTTTAACTACACACACCTTTAAGGATAATGAAGACTGAAGAGACCGTCTGATCCATTCTCACAACAAACCAAAAATGGGCATGGGCTACATTGTTTATAGTCAGTTGACGAAGAGTTGGCCTTCTGACACCGTCGCACATTCCTTATAAAACCACTCTTTAATTGGAATTTCTTAAATAAGTTAATTTTTTTTTTTACTTTGAATAAAAATTCAATTAAACACTTAAATAAAAAAAAAAAAAGTGAAGTACATGACTCATTGAGAGACTTTCGGTTGAATCATAGGGGTGGTTTTCTATTGCGGTTCTATAGTTTCTTTATTGTTGTTTATTTGTGTTATGTTGTTAGAATTGTATTGTGTTGTGTTGTATTATCAGACACTATATTTATTTTTTGGCTTTTCAATAATAAAGGGTTTCGTCAATAGTAGCTAAGATCAGTAGAGAAGGACAATATTGTAAAATTCTTTCAATGCCTTATTAGATCTTAATGTGTTAGAACATTTTAGTCTCATTTCAGTTTTTAGTATCCTTTCGGTTTTTAGAAAATTTATAATGTTGTTATTTGTGTACTTGTATTTTGTTGTTAGACATAAGCTTTTTTAGCCTGGAGTCTTAGGGCCTGTTCGGTAGCGTTTTTGGGCCCTTGATTTCATTTTCATTTTGAGAATATAGATATAATACATGTTCGGTAGGCTACACTTAAAAAATAAACTATAAAACAAATAATCCAAATTCACTTTAGCAGTTATAAAATTGAAAACATGTTTAACCTGTTCTCCATATATTACAAATTAAACTCAGAAATAAATTATAAAATAAAATGCAAAAGCTCTCCCCCGCCTCCAAAAATCTTATCCTGCACAGCTCTCTCTCCTTATCTCTTCATCCATTTCACAGCTCTCTCACTCTCCTTCTCTTTATCCCGATCTAATTGTTACTTGTATATCCGCCGCTACTCCCAGCGTCTCCATCGTTGCTGCTACTACTAGCTGCATCTTTGTCGCCGCCGTCACTGTGCTGCATCTCTGTCTCCGTCGTCGCTGCGCTGCTTCTCTGTCTCTGTCGTCGCTACGCTACATCTCTATCTCCGCTGTCGCTGCGCTGCATCTCTGTCTCCGCCGTCGCTTCTCTGTTGCGGCCGTCGATGCGCTGCATCTCCGCTGCGTCACCACCGCTGCTGATGCGCTCCGTCTTCACTGCTGCTGCTGCTCTGTCTTGCTGCTTTTGCTGCTCTCTCCACTGCTTTAAACCACATCTGTGTTTTATCTCCATAAATTGTCATTTGTTTAGGTTCAATTTTTTTATTGTATTTTTCACACTTATTACTGAAAAATTTTATTTGTTAAAAAATGAGTAATTATTATTTATTTTGTGTGCATGATTTGATAGTTCTTAGGGTTTTTTTTTTTTGCTGTGATATGAAAAATGAGTTAAAAACATTTGACAATAGCTTGTCTTCGTTTGAATCGGTCAATTTGTAGTATAATATATTTGATTTTGATGTGTTAAATTTTTTATAATTATTTTGTTTAAATAAATGACGTGTTGTAAAATATATTTTAATTATAGTGTAAAAATAATGATAATGTAAATTTTTTCTTTTATTAATGCTAATACTAAAATTTTATCATTATGTAATTTTTTATAATTATTTTATTTAAATTATTTATGATATCTTTGTGTATATACTAAGTAAACAATTAATTTCTAACTATAATTATAACTTAAATGTTTAGTAAAAATAATTTTTGAAAAAATTATTAGAGAATACATATTTATTATTTTTAGTTGCTACTACCGAACGCATATTACTGTTTTAAATTTTAAAATACAAAATACAAAAAATGCTACCAAAACGCATACTTAAATTTGAGATACTGCAACTGTAAAACATCATTTTCATTCTCATTTTTATTTTCAAAAAATATAAATTCAGAAACAATACCGAACAGGCCCTTAGATTTTATCCTATGTGTTGTATTTAGGCTTAAAATGGCCTTGTATTTATGCCCCAATGGTGTTGTATTATTAGTCATTATTGATTATTTAAATGAAATGTACACTTGTCTATATATATATATATATACCCTACTATATTAAATATTAATGTGTTGTTCTTGTTCTTAACAAGTACTAAGCTCCTTTCAGTATTCAAAAGACATATTTGAATTTTTGAAAAAATTTTTACCATATAAAAAAATATTATTCCAAAAAAAATTTGGTAATAGCATACAATAAATTTGCTCTTTAATAAAAACACGTTTTCCTTATCAAGTCATAATTAAGATTTGTGTCTAAGTTATATAATGTTGTAACTTACAACCACCCAAGAGTTTTACCAATCAAGCCAACTATAATTTAGTTATCAAATAGTTTTGGATTATTGGATACAACGCTTGAGTTATAGTTAGTTACATAATAAGCTCGTTTTATTGTAGGCACATTATTTTAAAAAAAAATTAAGAAATATGATGCATTTGGGATTAAGATGCTGTAACTTTTAAGTTACAGCTATTATGAAAAAAAAAGTTGTAACTATAAAACAAAACTTAGTAATATATACTAAATATAAATTTTAAATAATAAGTTTGATAAAATTATTAAATATATAATAAATTTTTCATTATACAAATGAAAAATCATATCAGCATAACTTCCAAACTACAGTAGTTAATGTTTATCAAATACTTTAGTGTTGTTTCTTTTAAGTTATAGTTGTCCAATCTCAATCTCAAACGCACCCATACTCAAGACAACAATTAAAGCTGATGAAATTAGTAATATTATTCATGAACATACTGAGCAATATAATAAAGGACTAAAGATTGCAAATATTGGAATAGCATCACCCGTATTTATAGTTTTGATGAACTACTAATAGGTGAATTAGTAGAATTTGAAAAGGGTACAGTGGTATTGCTCTGAATTTGGAATTAAATAATGTTGATGTTGTTTTAAAAGATGGCAATTTAGTGATACAAGAGGAGAGTTGTATAAAAGCAATAGAAAAAATTACTCACATACCAGTAAATAAGGCTTATTTAGATCATGTTGTAAATGCTTTGGCTGAACCTATTAATGATTGAGGTGAAATTTCAGCTTTTAAATGTAGATTAATTTAATCCCTTGCTCTTGATATTATTTATAGGCTTTTCATATATGAGTCTTATTAAATAAGACTTATTGCTATTGATTTAAAGACCCCTATAGGACATGGTCAGTGAGAATTAATTGTTGGGATAGACAGATTGGTAAAGTAGCAAGAGCTACATATACGAATTATCAACCAACATGGGCAAAATGTAATATGCATTTACGTAGCTATTGGTCAAAGGACATATTTTATGGCTTAAGTAGTGGGTACTCTCTAAGAGTACAGAGTAATGGAATACACTATTGTGGCATCTAAAATGGTAGTGGGTACTCTCTAAGAGATGAGTGTAATAGAATATACTATTGTGCATTTGAAATGGTAGTGGCTAACCTTTAGGAGATGAGGGTAATGGAATATACTATTGTGGCATCCAAAATAGTATATTCCTCAGCTATGTTACAATATCTCGCTCTTTATACGTGTAGCTCTAATTGAATATTTTAAAAATTGTGAATGACACACTTCAATCATTTATGATGGTCTCTCCCAACAAGCACAAGTTTATTGTTATGAAGACATCTCAGTTGTGAAGCTTATCCCAAAGATGTTTTTTATATGCATTCATGACATTTGGAAATATCAGTGAAATTAGGTTGGCAATTAAATAAAGGAGGTATGATGGCTTACTAATAGTTGAGACTCGTCAAGAGATGTTTCGGCTTATATTCTTACTAATTTAATTTCCATTACAAATAGACAAATGTTCTTATCCATGGATCTATTAAATGTTGGAATAAGATTTATTATTAATGTGGGTATTTTTTTCTTTAATAGTATCCACAGCTTAAATTAAAGCTACCAAAAATGTAGTTGGCAAATTAAAATTAGAATTAGCATAATTTGCAGAATTAGAAACCTATGAATAATTCACTTATGATCTCGATAAACTAGTTAGAACCAATTAGCAATTGGTCAGTGCTTATGTGAGTTGCTCAAGTGGGCCCAATCTACCCCTCTCACGATTGAAGAATGGATAGTGACTATTTGTACAGGAACAAAAAGTTACTTTGATTTTTTAGAAATTGGCCAAGTAAGAAAATTTATCGTTAAGTTACATACTTAAAATAAATAACCTTGGTTCCAAGAAATAATATCTTCTACCAAGATATTAATCGAAGAAGCAAAAGTTTTTTTAAAAAAAAGGCTATTCAAGAACAAAAGAAACATTTTCTATTTCAGGAACAATTATAAATAAAAAAAAAAAACCAAGCTTATTCTTACCATATAATGTTAATAATACTTAAAAAATAATATATTTATATAAGTAATCAAATATCGGACTATTTATTCAATATATTACTCTATTTGTTATTTCAAATCAAAATTTATTAATAATAATTAATTTATTATTAAAAAAATTGAATAAGAATATATTATTTTGTAATAGAATATGGGGAAACAAAAAAAAAAAGTATCCAATAGGATTTGAATCTATATCAAATGTTTAAAAGACTGTTATCCTATCCAATAGACAATGGACACCTTTCATTCCTATTCCATTTTTTTTTCACATATTTCTTTCCTACACCTTCTTCAAAAAGCATAAAGAATGTATGTATAATTTCAAAATTTTCATATTCAATTTTAAGTTATATTAATGCATCGTTGCTATATACTAATTGATATAGTTATCATATGAAACAGGTATCGAGAATCAAACCGGCATCATTAGCATGGAAGGCTATGGCTTATAGTCGATGTTGATTCATACTTTTTAGTGGCACTAATTAAAAGCCAAACATGAAACTTTGGGATCATTTGACTCCTTTATAGAAGATTAATATATTCTCAGAAAAAAAATCGGAAGCAAAATAACAAAAGTTGACTTAACATTATGTTAAGTTTTTTTGTTTGAATTAATTTAAAATATTCACTTTCTAGATGAAATTCGATTTTTAAAAAAGTGGGATTATAACAATATTAATCTTTTTAGTTGCTTCATTAAAAGTTTTTTGTTTCCTTCAAGCAAAGCTGAAAAAAAAAAGAATATGAATATGTTAATGTTAATGTCTCTAGTAAACTGAAGTGATAATTTAATAGCTATTTTGCTTTAATCTAACCTATAAAAACTAAAATTGACGATTTTGTTAAATTTGAACCAAATTTTTTCATCTTTAAGATAGAATATTTATTTATACTTAGAAAATCAAAAGTATAGATCCAACTAAAATTGACGATTTTGTTAAATTCGAACCAAATTTTTTGTTCTTTATCATAAATCCTTTATTTATACTTAAAAAAAAATCAAAATTATAGATCCAACTAGAAAAAAATGTTTCAAATTGACTCTTGGATATAAATAATGAGAACAGATATTTTCCTTCATATCTTTGATTTTAATTTTAGGGTGAAAATATTCAAATTTAATCTTTTTAAGAAATAAAGTTCTTTTATTGGAATATAAATTAAGCTGAAGGACCTCTTAGCTATTAAAGGGATTAATTGAAGGAATTTCGCTTTTATTACTAAACTATGGGCCAATTTGAAATTACAGTAATTGATAAAATAAGTTGATTTTGCTGTACAAATGAAATATGTATTTAATTAAAAATGCAGTTTGATGTTTGGTTAACTGTGCTGTTATGATTGCTTTGAGTTTGAAAACAAGAATACATGTGTATGATAAACTTTATTATGAAAGAATTGTTTTATTATATAATGACCAAAATATAAATAAGTTTAAATTATCTTTTTTTTAAGAGTATGTTTGATAAATTGCCTAGACATGTCTTTTTCCTTTTAACAGCACATAAAATTACATAAAGTGGAAAAAGTCAATTAAATAATATTTAATGAAGTTTATGATTTATTACATAAAATATGATAAAAATTCATATAAATACATAATCTAACTAAAATAAAAAGTAATATGTATTACATTCATATTAAACTTATTACAATATCAACAATAGTCCTCAAATTTTCTATTCTTGTAATCCAGAGCCATTAATATTATAATACTCATCTTAAATGTCATTGTTTTTTTCTATTCCTTCATCAAATATTAAATTAGGATTATTTTTACTATTATCAAAATGAATATCATATTTTGCATGCCTTCTCATATAATTATGCAATGTTATGGTTGCAATGACATAATTTTTATTACCATAATTTGATTGTAGCAATAAGATTATGTCTAATGGTTTATATATTAGGCTTTGTAAAAAAATAAGACATAATCACTTTTTGTTAAACTATTAAAGTTATAATAGGAACGTTAAAAAGATTTAATTGCTTACTTAATAAGTTGCATATAAAAAGCAACCTCTTACCTGCTTTTAAAAGCTGTTATTAAAATTGAGAAAATTATAAAATAAACAACTATTACAAAATTTACTAGATAATATTTTTATCCAAAATGATAAAATAAACAACTTATTAAGTTTCAACCTTAATCTTAAATGGGACCTATGTTGGCTACAATGCGATTATTATATAAAAAAATGGGGCATTTTGTCAAACAAGAGAATTGAATTTATCAAGATAGGATAGAAATTCAAAATAACCATGAAATGAAAATTTGAAATTAGAACATTAACGTCTTTGTGAGAGTTAATAATTCAAGATAGGAAGAGTTGTTTCGTTTAAACAACTATATGTAATAATTTAAAACAAATTCTTTTGTTAGTTGAATTTTGATAGATATAGTTAGATAAAACAACTTAAGTCATAACACAAAAATAAATGCATTGTAAAAAAATCTATCCTTCTTTTTTACTTTTTTTAGTATTTTCTCCAATAAAAATCAAATATTTAAAAAAAAGAAAAGAAACGAAAGAATAATAGAAAATTACACTTTAATTATAATTCTATATCATCATAGGAATAAAAATGGTTCTCTTTTTATTGTTCATTTCAATACAAATAATAAGTATTTCATTTTTTTATTTTTAAATGAAATTGGAATAAATCATTTTTTTATGATATGATTCACACTTTTTATATGTTTCCGTGGTATGGGTCATTAGAATTGAAAAAAAAAAAAAAAGATCCGACGGGTAAAAGTGAATTAAGGACCTTGGAGGCCCTAATTAAGATCAAGATTGACATTTTGCTTCAATGCTTCTCAAATGTAGGGGAAATAAGTGAAAACCTACACACACATACAGACATATACGTATGTAAATGTATATTCAAATTTAGATGGGGGCCAGATATTGACGGCTACAAGTTTTGTCATTTTGTTTGTTTCTCGCCCAATTTCCTTGACCAACCTCTTTATTTATTTGTTTGTTTTAAATTTTCAGCAACCAATCCCTTGACCCAAGCACAATCCGCCATGTGTTTTGCGTTAATACTAAAGACCATGTTCCACACGCCCAATTTTATTTTAAATATACATTTGAATCAAATTGATTCCTACCCATTATTAAAAAGATCAATGGCTCCCTTTTCTTTCTTTAATTTATTGTCGAATAAAAATGCACATAATAATGTCCCAAGGTTTGGTTGATTAATTTTTAAATGATTTTATTTGTTTAGCTATCTAAATTTGGATGTTGAGAAGGTAAAGGATTGAGAAATAGATTTTTTGATTTGTCTACCTCCTTATCTTTTTTAAAAAATTATTCAATATACAAAAAAAAATAAAATTGCTAATCCTAATTGATTGAAAATCTTTTTAAACACAGGTTTAAAAGCATTTATTTATGTAAAAAACAATTTGTTCGAATACCCCTTATATAAAAGTGTGCACTGCTTTAACCATTCATTTATGATTTTTTTTTTTGTTGGTTTTTTTAATTTAATTCTCTCCCCCCTTTTTTTTTTAATGCAAACATATTCATAAATTAACTAGTGTATATTTTAAGATAGGCCATTCTTGATTCTCCCACATCAACATATTCAAAGACGGGCAAATCGTACCATGACCGGGTTCCTGGCAAGTTGGCAACTGGATTGCAGTATTTCACTATCACTGTCACGCACGATCCAAAAGAGTCTTCCTTTCATGCATCTGTTTCATTGAAGCAAGTTAACCCACTTGTTTTTGTCCCCAAGCCCAGTGTGATCCATTGAAAACTTCAACTCATCTCCTAAATTCCTCTTATTATCAGTTGATTTCTTTCTTCAAATAATAAAACGTAATCTATTTATTACACTCGAGATGTTTTTGGGTCAAAATTTCAACCACAGTCTATGTACCCAATTAGGTGCTGAAGTTTAGCCAGCTTTAGACAGCCAGCTTATTGACTAACAATCGCAGTGCTCAGTCAGTCCCTTGATTGCTTGTTTCTGGTAATTTCGGTTACTGGAGCTATTTCATGAGTAAAGCGGGCTACTGATTACAGGGTACAGACCGTCTTGAGATTTTTCATCACCGGCAGGGGCCAGTGGCAGTCTGATTTTTGACCCCAAAGGACCGGACGAATTTCCAAAAATGGCACCAGATATCACGTAAGTGCACTGGGTTGTGTTTCATGGGTAAAAAGGAGTAGTATTTATTTATTTGGGTAGAGGTTATTTGAATATAACTTTTATTTATAAAATTTTTTTAAGTAGGGTTTTTGTTAAAAGTATTTGATTTATTTAGTTGTCAATGAAAATTTTTATGAGAAATTATAAAATTATTTTGATAGATTGTTTTTTAAAAATTATATTATATAATGAATAAAATACGATTATAAAATAAATTAAGCATAATTTAGGTAATTTAACTTTAAAAAAAAAACACTCTAAAAAATTTTAAAATTTACGATTTTGTTAATAAAAAATAAAATAATTTATTTAACATCCAAAGCAATGAAAAAAACATTTTAAAATTTTTAAAAGAGTTTATAAAATTAAATACTCTCCGTATACATTCATGAACTAAATAAACACTTGTTAAAACCAAATCTCAAAATGGCCCCCGATAATCAGTCTATGCAAATATTAGATGATATTTTGATTAGACTACGAGAGTTATCATGCCAATTACATTAAAGACTAACGTTAGCACCATTAACCTACAAGGCTGCAACCAGTAGAATTTCAGGAAATGCAATCAACTTCGTGATTCAATTGTTGTGTGCGCAATGAGGCTGAAGGTGGAGAGAACACATTTATTGTGCTCTTAAGTAACGGACGTGTGACCCTAGTGCTTCTCTTCAAAATTAAAATCGATCTCCACGATTTAAATGGCATCACAAGACTTCACATGCAAGCAAAATATGACCATCACCGTCCCATAATGACGTGTCACTTTGACTAATTCTTCAGTCTGAAAAATTTTAAAAAGAAAAATTCAAAAACCGAAGCCTCCACGCACGCGGCCACTTCTTAGTTAATAGCGAGTCAACAACAAACAACATAACTGGTTACATCAACTCAACTCAGTCTCTCCCTTTCTGTTTTCATTTTCAGAACATTACATTATAGCAAAGACTCTTCTACTTGATCATTCTTCCATTGAAGTAAGTCTCTCTTCAACAATCTCAACTGCAATAAAATAAAAATTAAAAAGAGCCATATGCATACGTACATATGGTCTGGTTTCGCTTCTTAGAGCTTTTACTGGGTCATAGCTTCATTCATTCGTATTTGATTTTTCTTCTTCTCTCTATTTTTCTCAATACTGTAGTCGGTCAAGGGCTTTAGGTGAAAAAGGATAAAAGAAAGAAAAAAACAAATTAATGCTAGGCTTTGATGCCAATATTGGCTGTATTTTGTCAAGACTCAATTTTGTTACTTTCAATGGCATTACCTGTAACAATCATTTAATGGGAAGGAGTTAATTTTCGTTGAATTTTGTAAAGTTTTATTGAAATGTTAGGAGAGGAGGATAATAACAAACACGTAGACCGGCTATCCGGTGGCAGTGGCAACAGAAGAGCTTATTTGCGGTCGGTCTCTTGGACTGACCGGTCACCCAATGAGCCTAATCCAATTCCCAGACCCCAACCTAGTAGTAAAGCTCGGTCTTTATTGCCGCCTCTTCAGCCGCTTTCAATCAACAGGCGGCCTGCTGAGCAATGGCCAAGGCCTGGTTCTGATGATCTTGGTGTGTGGCCTAATCCTCAAACTCCCAGAGGGTCGGTTCAACTAAACCCCCTTGAGAGTTCTAGTTCGGAGCTGCAGCCTGTGAAGGAATTTGAGTTTAAGAAAGATAAGCTTGCATTTTTCGATAAGGAGTGCTCCAGGATTGCTGATCATATATATTTAGGGAGTGATGCTGTGGCCAAGAATCGTGGGATTTTGAGGCAAAATGGGATTACTCACGTGCTTAATTGTGTTGGGTTTGTTTGTCCCGAGTATTTCAAGGATGATCTTGTTTATAAGACACTCTGGTTACAAGATAGTCCTTCTGAGGATATTACAAGCATTCTCTATGATGTGTTTGATTACTTTGAAGATGTTCGAGAACAAGGCGGGCGAGTTTTTGTACACTGTTGCCAGGGAGTGTCGCGGTCTACCTCTCTGGTTATTGCATACCTCATGTGGAGGGAGGGCCAGAGTTTTGAGGATGCATTTCAGTATGTCAAGGCAGCAAGAGGAGTGACTAATCCGAACATGGGTTTTGCTTGCCAGCTTTTGCTGTGCCAGAAACGAGTGCATGCTATGCCTGCCAGCCCAAATTCTATGCTTAGGATATACCGGATAGCACCACACTCGTCATATGATCCTCTTCATCTCGTACCAAAACTGTTAAACCACCCGGTTACCCAAGGTTTTGACACTCGTGGTGCTTTCATTGTGCTCGTTCCTTCTGCTATATACGTGTGGATTGGGAAGAATTGCAACTTGGTGATGTCAAATAGGGCAAGAGAAGCTGCAAATCAAGTAATTCGATATGAAAAGGCTCAGGGTCAGATAACAAGCATCAAAGAAGGGGAAGAACCCTCGGAATTTTGGGATGCTCTTGTTAGAGGACAATTCTTTGCAGATGGTTGCAACAAAAAGGAAGTGAAAAATGAACAAGTGTCTGTTTCTGGTAGTAATAAGATTGTTCCAGTGATGCAAGATGGGGCTGGCCAAATTAATGAGTACGATTTGGATTTTGAACTTTTCCATAAGGCACTGGCTGGTGGGGTTGTTCCGCCATTTTCAGTCTCGAACGCTGGATCAGAAACTTGCCTCCCCGCCAGAGAAAATGCCTGGTGCAGATTAAGACGTAAATTTGCTAATGGTCTTATGAAAGAATTTGTTGCATCCAAACTGAATTGTGCCACTTCTGCAGTAAATGATGAGTCGTATATGATAATAGATACTGGTAAAGAATCAGAAGATGCAGTGTCACTGGCCGGTTTTGCATCACTGTCGTCACCACCAGCTGATGTGTGTGGTTCTCCAGATTCCTTTGATTGCTTCCCTAATGTCAGTCCTAACAGAATAAGGTATGCTTGTAAAGAAGTGGAAAGCTCTTTTTTTTTTTTTGGATCCATTATTTCCACTAACACCTCCTAGGGGTTTACCGGATTCTTTTTCTTGTTTTCCTGGCAGCAGCCCACAACTCAGTTCTAAATCTCCTACCCTGTCACCGTCAACATCTGATTACTCCAGTTCATTTACCTTTTCTCCATCATCTTGTAATTGGTCTGACTTGTCGCGGCAGCCTTCTCCTTCTGGCCTCGAAGCTACAGATAATTCACGTTTTCTTTGTGAAGAAACTGCCTTTTCCCTCTCAAAGGTATTTTCTTCCAATCATACTTCTGGAGTGGCAAATTCATGTTTCCCATGTAAAGGGAACTTTCCCTCTATTGCAGAGCGTAGAGGGAGTAATCCTCCTCCACGATTGTTACCATCCGCTGGCAAACCATCTATAGCTCCTAGGAAGCTGGTAAGGTCATGGTCTTTTTCTTCGCCTGACTTAGAAAATGATGAGGTGAAGGATATGGATAACGACCAAATTGTGCACAAAGGAAATAGGAAGGAGGAGGAGCTAATGATAGATGCCACCCTCGCCTGTGCCGGCAATGATTCGCATGACAAAATCAAAGACAAGAAAGAATATGATAGAGTCCATTGTTCATTACGTACAGTTGATAAGAAAGTGGGAGTGGCAACCCCAGTACTATACCAGTGGCCTGCTTTGAGTAAAGTGGAGAGTTCTTCCTTTCAAGTCCTTGATTCTCGATCAGTGTATATTTTGCTGGCTCCAGATACAAGTTTGGGTACAAATGAGTTGGGTATTTTGTATGTCTGGCTGGGGTGTGAAGTTCTGTGTGAAAAAGGGCAGAGTCAATTGGTCAGCAACAATTGTACTTGCAAGGATGGCCATCTTCAGCTGGAGACCGTTGGTCACAACATTATTAATCAAATGGGTTTGCCAATGGATACCTCTGTACAGGTATTTTCTCTACCTACCAAGCAGGTAGTTTCTCTTTTGAATATGGCTTTAAACAATCCTGACGTGTTGAGAAAGACACATCATACTTTCTGTCACCTTTAGCATCACTTCCAACTTCCAAGTCATATCAGCAGCTCTGTTTTCAGTTCCTTATTTAGTGTGTACATAAGTCCAAGAAAATTACTAGAAAGAAGGATCACTGACTCTTACATTTTACTGGAGTGAGGAGATATTAGGATGATGGTGATGGTAGTCGGTAGATAATCTCAATTTCTCATCAATAATGCCAACATGCCTTGTGATTTTTCTTTATGCGTTTTCATATTAGAGAGATCAGATTCACTATATGAATTTTTCTCCGGATCTCTGTTATCTGCAGCCTGAGTGAGAAATATTTCTACTGTTTTGTTGCTTTAGATGTGTTGTAAAATGTGCATGACTTCTTGAGAAGTAAGAAACATTTTTACTTTTCAAAGCATTTAATCACCTGGAGTTTTATCCTTCAATAATAAATTTTTCATCTTAGTTACACTGGTTCTTGCTATTGAACACCATGTTCAAACACTCTAAGTTCTGCAGCAGGAAAAATGATGAATCATTTTGTTTATTTATTCTCACAATATTGAATTGTTTATTGGTGATTAGCAGTCTTCTGATATGATATGTTGGGCGGAATTTGTCAATGATTAATCATTATCTCTTATATTATTGAATCATTTATTTGTAATTACTCATTTTCAACATTTTTTGGTGGGCTGAATTAATTTGAAAAGTTTTGCATGGTTATGCAGATAGTTAGAGAAGGTGAGGAGCCACAGCAATTCCTGAACCATCTTAACTGTTTTTTATTCCACAAGGCAAGCAATAGCGCCAATAATTGAGATGTCTGAGAAAGGTGCTATTTTTTCAAGAAGTTAGCTTGTGATCTTTCTTAACACCCAGTGGACGTCAGGAATATTGCAATTAGCTAAAGGGAGTAGGCATCCTGGGCGGTACAAGTGAATAAGGTCTGCTCGTGTGATGTATTGAGAGGAAACGAGTTATTGCAACAGTGCAGTATGTACGGAAAACTAGCCTGCATTGCTCATTAGAAGTAAATAATACCCTTTGGAATAAGCGAATTAAGAGCATTTCTCTACCAGTTATCTTTTTATTCGTCCTTTGGCTATATTCAACACCGAAGGTGTTGCTATTGGAATGGCATGTGTTGCTAATGGAATGGCATGAGAAAAGCCGTTTTTCATTTAAAGCTATGCTTTCAGTGATTAAGGTCGGGTCCTAACGTTTTATTTTGATATATGCTGGTATTCATCATGCATCGGTTTTCTAAATTTTCATTAATTTTCATGCAATAGGGAAATTAGAAGGCTTTCGCCAGTGAGTTCCAGTTGTAACATCCCAAATTCTTGCTGTTCCTTTGCATATTTATCTCTTTGGATGCCAGCTTAAAATGGCAGTTATCTGCACTCTGCACTCGGGTTGCCCGTTTCAAAAGTATATGAACGTTAGTCTTCAGGAATATGCAATCATCTCGATGCTTTTTTTCCTTTGTTGGGGTCATCTCTCGCTTTCGGAAAGTCTACATCTTAATGCTGGCATTCAATTTTACATAATATGCTTGCAAGTTTTAGTAGTTTATTATAAATAAAAATTAAAATGAATTCGTTCAGTATTAAGTCACTTCAATTAAGTAAATCTTGCGTATTCCTGAAGACTTGGGCAAAGAATTTTGAGGCTGAGTGGAGTTCCCAAAGGGCTAGGATTATAATGACTTTTGTCCAAACGGTCAGCACAGCTGATTGATTTTCTTTGATGCACCTTCATCCGTGGAAGGATGATCTTGTATTTCGTAATTTCAGTGGCTTTGCGTATATGGTAGGCACTCGCAATAATCAAAGATGGATATTGCATTTCACCACAGTTGATGTTGAGATCTACTCAGGTCTGCACAATAATCAAATTGTCTCACCAACTGCTAAATCTGCTCGGGTGGAAATTGCTCGGTTCGACATCAATAAGATTCGTGTTGCCAACCACGTGCAGTTCCTTGCTACCATCATCTGCAACCACAAAAGCTATCAGGATACACCAGGTGTTTTCCTGACAAAAATTATCCGACACTCAAATTAGTAAAGAGGGTCTGGGAAAACTTGTACCACTAATCCCAATAATAAGAATACGATTGCTTTGGAATTAGGATTTTTACTAAAATAAGATTCAGAATCAAAGTGATTGAGTTTCTCCTTAATTTTGGCTAGAAAGAATCCCTAACTTTTTTTTTTTTCTGAAATTTATAGGCAGTTCAACGTGGTTCTTAGGTTTCTGCAGATCTATTGGGTGTGCTCCCTTGGCAATGGGTGATCATGCCAATTACTAGACAGTTAGGCCGTTAGCGTGATAACCATGCCAATTACTAGACAATTAGGGCGTTAGCGTGCCAATTACTAGACAATTAGGGCGTTAACGTGATAACCATCTAAGCACGGGCGTCGTGCCCTATTTTCTCGGAACAGCTCGTGAGTGGTTCTAAGGCCATGACTTGGTCCAAAGCTGCTCTTGGAATCTCCTCATAACCTTTTGGGAGTCCTTGCACACATGAGCAGCTAAGTAATGAAAATCAACTCGAACGTTGCTATATCACGATGAGATTAAAATGCTGGCCAAATATATGCACGTCAGTATGGAGCTAAACAACCACCTTAGATATGTGTTGGTTAAACGTGGAACATGGGAAGATTGCGAAGAAATTTTCTAACTGCTCATGCTTTGGACTAGTATATTCTTGTTTAAACAAATCTTGCCATGTTACATGTTCTGTACAAAAGTTGGCCTTCTGCTGGCTCATATGGCTCCCAGCAAGATATCACCGGAAACAAAATTTTGCAATCTCATTTGCAGAAATTAACAATACCTTGCAGGGTTTATGACTGAAAACACCATGTTGAAAGGCATTTAAATAAAAACTGGATATGCTCGTAACTCAGAGTCCATTCTCTGACCTAAGAAAAGCCATAGTTGGACCCAGTGCGCTGCTTCTCAAGGCCTTGTACGACAGCCTGCGGCCCGAACTCTCTTTTGCACTCTGATCATCGACCTGGGACAACTCTGCCTTCTTTGCGGATAAAACCAGATTAATTTCTTCCCATGCATTCAATTTTCCATTTTCTGCACAGATACAGATTACATTGTGGGAGCTCATTTAAGTGTATCATATAATTTCATGATCTTAACACTACAAATAACTTGATATGTGGACTTTAACTAACCTTGAGTGTGTGCAGGGGATTTTTCTTTGTTACTGTTGTCCCTCATATTCGATACAGCATCCTGATCTCCCACATGAACTTCTCCATTTCCTTTAAAGATATTAAAACGTGTGGGGAGAGCTCACTAAGAGAGTTACATATCTAAGCACCCCAAAAACCTGATATGTAGCGTTGAACTAACCTTGTGCAGGTGCCTGGGCTTTTCCATGTCCGCTGTTGTCCCTCAAATTCATGACAACATCTTGATCTCCCACATAAACTTCATTGACCTTCTCACCATGCTTGATGATACGGACATCAAGTAGTAATGAAAAATCTATCTGAAGAAAAGCTTTACTCATCAGCTTTCTCCGATAAAGGTAAAAATTTAAACAAAAAAGGAAAAAGTATGAAACCATGAAAAACAAAATACTATTGCACCACAACTGTCACAACTATACCATACACAAGAATGCAACCTCAAACACGTAGGCAGAGCATCCGTTTTGACATGTAAAAATCCAACATCAGCAATGTAGTTTGACTACCAAACAGTAACAATACCACAAAAACAAAGCGGAATCATTCAATAAGTCTCCTGCCCTCCACTGAATATTTCTCCTCAGCGGTAAAGTAGCAAACAAACAAATAAATATGATATCCAATCTTCTGGTCTTCTGATTTTATTTTAGATATGTCTTTTTAATGGTTTAGACTTATTTTCATCTGTTCTCAATGATACTTCGAAATGTCAATCTTTAATCCAAGCAAAATAGCTGGCTAAGCACTTCAGCCATATTTAACAATATTAGCATTTTTTCACTACTTAACATATATGCAGTGGAACCTTATCTTAAAGTAATAAAATGGAGAGTTATTGAAGATTCATAACGTTCATAAATTTACCTGTAAAGAGCAATCTTCTCCATAAAGGGTATCTGACTGCAGTGCAGACACATTTTCATCCGTCTTCTTGTCAAAAGCAAGCGGATATTCTGGAACTGGTGCCAGCAAAATCTTGTTGGTATCAGAGTCATACCATGATATCTTCCCAACCTACAGGAAGAACATGGTCAACAGTGCATCCTCATATAAAATACAGACTAATTCAACCACAGAAAGATTTTTACTCGGAAAGAGGAAGGCTCAGGGGTCCAGGACGAAGTTAGCTCAATCAGACGATATGCGATTACATCACCTTCCTGCAATATATTGAGAATAATTAGCATTTAAACCTATGAAGAAGTCAAGAATGAAGCAAATATATCATGCCTAACATGTAGGGCAGAGAGGGGAAAAATCCAAGATATAAACAGGCAGTTTCGGAAAAGTTTTTGTGAGCACGCAAATGCAAGCAGTAAGATGAGAATTTGCACGAAATTAACCTTAGGCAAACTAATGTAGGGTGGAAGCTTTTCAAATTCCGCATCCTTGACAATGGAGTTCTCTTTCTCAACACTAGGCATTTCAGAAAATTGATTGAAATTTTCATAAATGCTCTTCTTAGAAAATGCAACCTTCTCTTTGCCCCATTTTTGACCCTTCTTCTTGCTGGTTATTCCATTCCACTGAAAAGTTTCCTAACGAACATATCAAAATACAAGTTTAGCATAATAAATTCTTGGACCAAATTTGACGGCATCTCAGACAAACTATAACAAATAAAAAGAAGCCAATGTAAATCAAGAAAACATAAAATTTTTCCAATTGCAGAGCATCAACAAGAATGACAAAGTAACAGAAATTGGAAACAAATTAACAAAAACATACCAATGGAGTTTGATTTTGCTGGACAGCTTGAATATCATCCACTGGACAAAGAAAAAAAGTCAGCTAAAAGTTCGATTCTAGAACATGAACCCCTGACATCAGCAACTAATCTCAAATGCCAGAATCAGTAAGAGTCTCCATCCCACCCAAAAGCCCACATACAGAAAGAAAGAGACAGAGCGTCAGACCTTTACCGAGAGGTTCAAAACGAATATGTCCAGGCCTAATTACAACAGGAACAACATCATCAGCAGCATCACCGTTAGGATCTGGTTGTTGACATCCATCAGATAATCTTTTATTATCTTTCCCTTGTGAAACAGGATCTGGTTGTTGATGTTCATCAGAAAGAATTTGACCATCTTTATCAGGTGATTGGAGAATGACTTTGGAATTTAATTGCTTCTGATGCAGCTGAAGAATTGAATATAAAAAAAAAGGGAAACAAATTACCAATGCAGGCTGTATAACAAGTACCCGTTTTGAAGAGGCAGATTGATGAATTGTTATACAATCAAATTTGTGAGTTCTCTCTCACTCTCTCCTCTATTGGGGGTGTGAATGTAAGCAAAACATAGATATTGATCTTAATGGTACATTATATTTCATAGTTCTTTCAAATGCAAAGTACCTCCAACTTTTCAATTTTGGCTTGTTCCCTTAACCATCGTCTCTTGGCCTTTTTGCGTCGAGCACTTCTACTAGGGAACTGAACTCACAAATGGAAATTAGTAGTTAAGTTTATATATGAGCACCATAGACAATATGATCAGCTAGGAAAACTGTGTTAAGCTGAAATTATGATGCACAAAACATACAGCAACTTTTCAATTCAAGCCCCAGGAAATATTGAATGTATCCACCAATGTCTAAAAATGCTGAACAATATGTAAAACAACCAGACACACAAAAACCAGCGGAACAAAGGGACAGATTTCAGGCGTCTGTGTATAAATTAACTAGAAACTTTTGCTTGATACAGAAGGAGAGCACAGTCAAATTTTCAGTTTTGGAAAAAAGCAACACTGGAACTCTATTAGTATCAGGAGACTGAGTGGAAAACAGCACAATTTGAAGCAGTGCATTGTTTCAGCTAAAAAGTGTGTGCTCAACTCAACAAAGCCACAATCATTGAACCAAATGTAAGGCTGCAACAATTGTGCAGCTTCAGCCTAACCATGCCATTTTTAAGCTAAGGATCCTAAAGTAGAGATTGGGTTGTCATGCCCACACACAAAAACTGAACACTATAATTCCAAAGAATAAATTAGTGTCAACAAACCTTTTTAGTTCCAACAGGTGTAGAGGATACATCCACCTTCCCTTTGCCATTTTCTTGAAGCTGAGAGAACCTACAAAATTGAAACAGAAAAAAGGGGGGGGGGGGGGTTGTCGGAAGCATTCTGTAAGCTAGAGCAATGAGAGTCAATAAATGAAAAAAGCTTAAGTAACAAAAGCTGCAAGATTCAGAATTACCTCTTTGCATCAGGTATACATTTACTAATGCAATTACTTGTTTCACCAATTTCAGGGGTCCTCCACTTCACCTGGTTTCCCTGCACATCAGATGACTTGTCCTTCTTCAATAGACTACGATCAAGAGAGCTCCTCTCACTTTTCACTTCACAGACATTCTGAACATCCTCAGCGGTCGAAATTTTACTCTTCTTTCTCCTACAATACAGATACAGTAACAAAAAAGGGAAGAAGAATGCCATCAACAATTACAAGAATGAGTCCTACTCTGAAAATATAAGGTTCCAGACATACTTTGAACCCTGAAGTTTCTTGGATGCATTTCGCTTCTTTGAAGATTTGTTCACATCAGGAGTTTGTTCCAAACCCTTCTCGTGATCATCCTCTTCCGACTCACCGTCATGGCTTCCTGTCTCATGATAAAATTCCTCGTTCGCCAGAAGCTTCAAACCTGTTTGCACAGGTTGCTTCACTATTTGAACAGCATCTGAGGCATTTGCACCGGCATGGAGGGTAATTAGTTCACTGGAGGCTTCTCTTTTCCTTCTCACACTGTAAGAAAGCAACAAATTAAAACGCAATATAAAAGTAAGAGAAAATGACAATAAAAATGTAATCTGATTCTAATCAATATGAACTGACCAGACAACGTCGTTATCCTTGAAAATGGCAGTGGACTCAAACGGTGGCAAAACAAAGCCATCCATCTGGAGCAAAAATGATAGTAATAATATAATAAAATACACAAATGAAGAAATGGCGTTTTCCACGGAGGAAATTAGGGAGGGAGACGGGGCTAGACTTACAGAGAGCACGAGGCCACGCGGGGAAGAGTGGTGGAGGTGGAAAATGCGGAGGAGATAATCGGCGAGATCGGAGATGGTTTTCAAGTGTTTAGGTTTAAAGAGAATCCAGCTTTTCTTCAGTCCTTCCTTCTTCTGTGCCTCGCTCAGAATGTGATGTCCTTCGAACACCACTCGCATCCTTACTTTCGCCATCTCCTCCTCTCTTCTCTGCTTCCTAAAACCCTCAACCCTTGTTCTTCTCCTTCTTCACTTGCCCTCACTTACAAGTTTTATTAAAGGAAATGCTTTTTGTCACACTAATAATAATTCTCCTAATAGTAATATCAATTCGAATCACATAATCTAAGCGCGTTTTTAATTTTTTATTGATGGCGCACCCGCTAAGAAAAAGTTGATTCCGTCCTATATCTCATCAAAATTATTTCTGACTAAAATTATACCGATAACACTATTTTTTATTTCTTTCTTTTTTTTTTTTATCCGAGGTGGTTTGTTTTTCGGTTGGCTTATTTTTCTTTTAACCTTGTATGAGAACGAGGATTTTTTTATTTTATTTTATTTAAATAATAAACATGTAGATGAGACACTTGACCTTTAGCCTAAAGTATAAATTTGAGTCTCTACATATTCAAAATCTCAATTAGACATAATTATAAAATAAATTTATAAAAAATCTTTTTCCATTATAAAATGCGAGTGAAACTCTCAATTAAACATAATTATAAAATAAATTTACAAAAAATCTTTTTCCTTTATAAAAATTATAAACTATTGCCTGATTTATACAAGCGCTTGCTCTATATTACTTCAATAACAACAATAATCATAAAAAAATATCCCATCATTAAAATCCCAATTTTAAGTTACGGTTAAAGAGTAATGGAGAATCGTATTTTCGTACAAAGGAGAAAAAGTAAAGGAGGATGGAATATTATAAATCTTTCTCAACCGACTTCTAATTTCCATTCGAACAACCAACTATTACAAATTACAAACTAAATCTACACACAGGAAACTTTCTGTTAGCATTTCCATCGATTAAAAAAGAAGATTATCAGCCATTCATTAGATCTTTCTTTTCTTGAATCTCTGTGATTCTCAGAGAAGCAGCAGAATTCTCATGCATCAGAGCAATCCTGAATTTCAGAAACAACTACATCTTCAAAAAATTGTTAAACTAACCCCAGGTTACATTGCAGGAAGATTTCTCTATAGCAAATCAACCCAATCAAGCTGTCAAAATATGATGCTTAATCTTGAAGATTACCGGGCAGGTCTAAGATCTCTGTCTAGTCATTTTTCAACAAATACCATTTAAACGGGTATGAACGGAATATACAACAAATTTACCAATCACCTACAACAAGCTTTGCCATCCAAGCAAAAGAAAAAAATTAATTTTCATCAAAATTTTGCATAAAATTTATTCCATTAAGGTCATTCTTGAATCCGGTCTATCAGTCATAAAAGATTTTGTTCGTTTTGCAGCGATCCCTCTCTCTTATCAGCATTGGAGGGCATGATAATAAAAAATACCCACATAAAGAAGTAGCCTACAATTGTTTACAGAGGCAGTGTAAGTTGCCACGTGAACTGAGTCAAGAAAAGAATGATCTGTATCCTTTCACTCAAGAAGATATGGAAAACCACTGTAACTTTTTTCAGAGCATAACCAACCCTTTTTCTATCACCCAATTAACTCACCAAAACTCTTCTTATAGACCCCTGCAAATCATGAAATTGATTGACGTTAGATCACAAGATGAAAAGTTATCAAACACTAATGCAATAGATACAGAAAAGCAATTTTTCAAGACAAAAGAGAAATAAGAAGAAAGAAGATTGAAGATGATAGTATGATAAATTATTCCAAGTCCTTTGCTAATGGGGCAAGGAAACCCTGGTGAAATCCTGAGACAAGCAGACACCACTCAAAAATAGTAATTTTGCACTGAGTTTCACAATTAAGGAGTCCGGTAGAAAGAAGCAAGCAACCATCACAAAACTGAGGACCTATCTCTCCCACATAATTTGTAAGAGAAGTAAAAACACAGTTCCTAGCCTTCAAATAGCATCATTATGAATTCTTCTATAGGAAAAGTTGTCTGACTCCACCAAATAAGAGATCATCACTGTTAAGTTAATCTAGGATACGTTAGATAAGGAAGAGCACCTGCTGCATTAGCCATTGGCCTTGAACCAGAAAGGTTTTCATGACCTCAAAATCATTAAGGCAGATGATGTTTTTGAGTCAGAGTGAATGGAAGCCCAAGACAAGGGTAAAAAACAAACTACTAACCATATTAGCAATGAAACTCAACATTTACAGTAGTTTCTACATTGATTTGTACTCAGCAGATATACTTCCTCTTGTACTGAAGAAGTAGGCAAGACGGAGATAGACAGTCGAAGACAATTTCAATCTATTAAGCCCAATATTTCTTTAGATGTACATACATATCACAATTTGCAACCACTAAGCCATATATTTATGGGAGCTACAAAACTATCATAGCCTATCAAGCACTACAGATCGGCAAAATGGCAGCTAAATCTGCTTGACCACAATAGAACCCTAAAAAAAATTTGATTCCATGAAAAAAAAACCAATCTGCATGACATAAATCTTGAATAAGGTTGAAATAAATAAAATGTTATCCAGTAACATTGGAGCACATCCCCGTTCTAAAAAAGAAGAAGGCTCAAGCAGAAAGGATTAACTTTTGTTATACGCACACATAAAATCCTGGAAACCATTTCCTTGAAATTAGGCTCCCAAGAAGAACTATGTGCGACAAAAGGAAGAAAAAAAAAAGGAAGCACTGAACATAAGATTACCTGACTTTCTTGACGAGGATGGCTTTGAGCTTGCGAGCAAGGTCCTGGGATCTGATTTTGCGCTCGAGATTCTTGCGTGCCAACACGCGCTTCTCTGAATTCTTGATGTGGTGCCTCTGCTCGCGCTTTATCAGCCGTTCGATTCCGCTCGACTGCATCTTACGCTGCATCCACGACAGCGCCTGCTCCAAGTTCCCGTTGAATACCTTCACCCTGATCCCCCTCCATTGCTGAACCTGATAACGTTGGTACGGATTCCGACTCAATGAGTTTAAGCCTGGACTCCAGTGCGTCAAGTTACTGGAAAGCAGCCTAGCTATCGAGTTCATTTTTCTTTTTCCCTCGCTTCATTAGGGTTAAGGACTTTTATTTTATTTTTTTTGTAAACACAGAGCAAAGCGGTGCGTTTGGATGCTAAAAACGACAGCAAGGATGCCGTTTCTGTTGCCTAGTTGCCGGCCCATTATGGTCGGCTATCAGTTTTCTCAGGTGTTTTCATTTAGGGTCTGTTTGTTTGGGATTACGTTTTAGAGAATTAAAAATAATTTTAAAAATTTAAAAATTAATTTTAATATTTGGTAAAAAAAATTAAAATTAATTTTATCAAAATCAACTCTTCTTACAACTGATTTTAAAAAGTAAGAAGGAGTAGTTTTTATATTTTGATTTTGAGAATTAATTTTATCATTTAATATAATTCTATAAATATTTTTACAATTATTATCTAAACCTCAAATTATCCTTATTTAAATTAGAAACAAAATCAATACTTTAATAATTTTTTATTCTAATAATTTTTTATTCTAATAATTTTTTATTCTAAAAAATAATATTACTGCAAGTTTAATGCGAATATAATATTATTGCAAGTTTAATACAATTATAATATTGCATGACAATCTATTATTTATTTTCATTTTGAGTTTTTATAGCTCATCATATTTTTTTTATATTTATTTTTTGAATTCCTAGTTATACTTTGCTTGATGTTATTGAATAAAAATTGTAGTTGATTTTTTAATTTTCAATTGTTTTAAGATTAAAAAAATACAAGAAATGAAATCAATATAGTATAAATTTTATTTTTAGTTAAAATTATTATATTATACAATTAAAGATATTGTATGTTCATATGTTTAAGTAAATTTCATCTTATATTATGTACATTTTAATTATTTATTTTCTTACAGTAGTTTAACAGTAAAATTTATTAAATATTTATAGCTACTTTCAAAATTCACAGTACTTTTGAAAATAAAATTTACCAAACACTTAACTAATTCTCTTCACAGTTGATTATTTTTGCAGCACAGCTAACATCAATTATTTTAAAAGTTACAGCATTACCAAATTGACCCTTAACTGTACTGAGCGGGAGTGTGGTTTTCTCTTATTTCAATATTTACGCGATTGTTTCGCATAAAAGAAATATTTACATGATTGTTTAAGGGTAGAATGAAAATCTTATACCATAGATTCCATTTATTTTTAAAGCAAGCAGTGGGAATCTCGCTTACATAGTTACATGAGAAGAGGTGAGAACGTCTTCCTTTTTTTTATCTTTTATTTTAAATATAGCATAATTATATTTATTAAAATAAAATATTAAATATAATATAACTATATTTATTGAAATAAAATAGTGCGACATTTATTTAAAAATAATAATATCATATTTATTTAAATAGTATTATTATATTATTTAATATATTATGTTTAATAAAAATATTAATTTACATTGATTCTAAGTTAAAATTACTCAAAATAATATTATTATATTCACATTAAATTAATAATATTATTAGATAATATCTTTATTTGAAATTTTAATAATATTATTGTATTGATTTAATTTTAATAGTATTATATTTATTTGATATTAATATCTAATATTAATAAATAGTTTATTCCAAGAAAATATTAATTTTGTTCTATACTATTAATAATAATGTTTCATTTATGTTGCTTTTATCAACAATTATTAATTTACATAATTAAAATTAAAATTAGTAAAAAATTATTAATAATAATTATTTCCTTATACGATTAAAACTAATTATAAAATAAACCGTCTATTTTAGAAATATGTTTTTTTATTTATTTTGTAATTAAAAACTACAATTCTTTAAATAAGAGTAAAGTTGAAATTTAAAACAATTCATTCCGATTCAAATATAAAGTAAACACATAAATGAAACTCTAATTTCTATTTCACACTTCTATTCTAATGTAAGTAAACAACATATTAATACTCCTGCTTTATATTCTCAATCCTAAAATTCTCACTTTTCAAGATTTTCAATCCAATTCAAAAAGTAAACAATACCTTAAAGTAATAAACCATATGAATATCATCTTTAAAGATGGGCAGCAAATTGGATTTGGATAGATTCGATTCGATCGAATCCATTTCGTACAAATTCAAATCATATTTAGATTTGGCTTCAAATCCAATCAAATATGATTTGTGCTATTCAATCGGATTTGATTTAGATTAAATCGAATTTGGGTCAATCCAAATAATCCAATCAGATTCACAGCTACAATAATGTTACTCAAAAAGAAAAAGGGTAAGGAAAAGATAATATAAAAGCACAGAGCCACAAACATAAAAATCCCTGATATCTAATTCCATATATTCTTAAAACAGCAACAGCCATGACTATGGCAAAGCACAAATACACGCACACACCATAATTCGTTATTAATCATGGAAAGACATCGGCGCACATTGTTAAGGTTGGATGGATTCTTTGGTTGAGGACCAAATGTTATTGCCGTAGAGACTACTTCGTCCCAGTTCTCTATCGCGTCGACAAGTAGAGTACCTCCTCAGGCTATGCACACACACACACACACCCCTCTATCCGCATTAAAAAAAAACAAAACCCCTGAATTTGCCATTAACCCAAATAAAGTCTTCACATTCTTCATCATTATTATCCACTTAACCTTCAGCTTCTTCTCCATTTCATTTTCGCCTTCAAAAGTCACCAATTGGGCTCATTCTTCTTCAACCGTTGCTTGTTCTTCATCCTCCTCCTCCTTACCTCAGCCTTGGCGGCTGGTTCGAAAACAACATCTCAGCAGTATACAATATTAAAGAGAAACAGCCTCATGAAGTTGGATATTCTAATGGTTTCAATGAGTTTTGGAGTGTTGATGACTCCATGAAAAGTGAAAAAAGACAAGGTTGAAGATGAGAGAGATATTTATCCAAAATTCAAACTCACCCAAACCAATCCAAATATGAACTTACCCAAAATATTCATTCAATACAAATTATGTTCGGATCAAATTTGACCTTTGGATGGAATTTTTTTTCCAATATGAATTATCTGAAATTTGATTGGGTTCTAAATCCAACCTCCCAACCCTAATCATCTCCCGCTTTATTTGGTATAACTTTTCAAATAAAACTTATTTAAGTAACATTTTGATAGTAGAGGTTTTACAAGTAAAGATTTTATTAAAAAAAATTAATTGTTTAATTGTCAATGAAAACTTTTATTAAAAATGATAAAATTTTACATATTTTTTAAAGTTATATTATAAAACAAATGAAATAAAATTGTCAAATACGTAAAGTATATTTTATATATTTTAACATTAAAAATTTTTTTAACTTTTATTATCAAAAGTCTAAAATTCAAATTTTTGCTAGTAAAGACAAAATAACTTGTTTAGTTCTCAAAAGCTTTACTTAAGAAATAACTATTAACAATTAAAAATTTAAAAAAGCAGTTAGAAGATTAAATAAGCACTTATGATAGTTTGATAAGTCATATCAAATAAACACTTATTAAGTTTCTCATAAAATGACATAAAGCCAGTTTGGGATTGCGGTTAAAATTCAATAAGCTGCTTATTTCATAATTTTTTATAAAAATAGTGTTTCGTAAATTTTATAAAAATAGCTTATTTAATAATTTTCTCCATTTTGTTAACAGCTTTTAAAAGTAGGTAGAGGGTTGCTTTTCATAAGCAGCTTATTCAATAAGTTGCCATACATTTTTAAAATCCTTATTGTAACCTTGGATTTTAATAAAAAAATAATTTTATCATACTTATCCATAAACCCTAATATATAAATCATACATTTATTTCTATCATATTTTATATAACAAATTATGAAGTTCTTTAAATTTTTTTAATTGAGTTCTTTTAATATAATTTTACATATTTTTTCTTAAATATGTTTAAATAATTTATTAAACATACTCTAAAAATAAAAAAAAATAATTAAAACTTATGTTTATTTTGGTCATTATATAATAAAACAGTACTTCGTAATAAAATTTACCAAACGCATATACTCTACTTTTCAAATCCACTGCAACTGCAACAATATATTTTACCAAACACCAAGCTACTTTTTTAATCGCTAGAGTTTATTTAAACAAAGACAAACAACTTATTTCATCGAACCGCCCGTAATCCCAAACCTACCATAATTTATACATTTTGTATCAAGAAAGTTATAACAAATGAAAATGAGTTCTTATGATATGATATACCAAATATGTATATATTGTTTTCTTTTTAAATGAAAAAGGGCATAGAATCATTTGAAAATATACCGAACATACTCTTAAATTGTGAGGGTCAAAAATCAAAATTTTATAGTGTAAGTGCAATTTGATCATTTTAATAATGGCGAATAAACATAATAAAAAAAATTTATTTAGGAGACAAAAAAAATGAGAATTTACCATTTTTACATATTTCATAAGAAATAAAAATTAATACGATCCATTCTATAAAATTTTGTTAAAATTGATACACTAAACAAGTGATTTTTTAAAAAGAAAAATTATTTGTTTAAAAGTCATGCTGAACAAACTCTTAAGTTTTGTGGGTCAAAACTTAAAATTCAAAATTTAACAATAGTTTAATAGTTTTTTAATCACTTTAATGTTCAATTTCAATAGAACTTATATAGTATAAATGAAAAATGGTAGAACGTTATAGGAGAAAATGTAAAAAGTTCAGGGACCTAAATTATAATATCAACATTTCTTTGGTTTTGATTTTGATCTGAACGACTCGCAGTTCCGTGAGTGAGGGACCTCACCACTGCCACCACACTAAACGAAATCGAAAACGGAAAATCAAATCGAAGCTGGCTTTCAGTCCGAAGCGGGCCATGGCTGAGCTGAGACATTCCAGCTCGCTGGGAAGCCGAGCCGGCTCCTCTCCAATGAAGCGCGACGACACCGCATCACCTCTAATTCACGAACAGCACGCGGATGACGATGACGACGGTCGCTCTCGGCATCTATTCAGAGATCGTGTCCGCTCGATTTGGTCGTACTTCCCTCTCTTTAGTGATGATCCTAGGGTGGTTTCTCAACAAAATTCCAGGATCTCTTTGTGTTTGGCGCTATTCGTTGTTGTAGCTGGATTGATCTCTATCTTATCGATCGTCAGTCATTTGGTGAGTTACTTGCTTTATTTTGCTCGGCATTTTTATCTTCTTCAATTTTTCTGGTTAGTGTTCCAGGAATTTATTGCCGCATGTTCTTGAAAATTTGCCATGAGAATTTACTAATAAAAGTGGTGTTGAGAGATGCCGTGATATGTAATTCAAATACTTGCTTTGGTAGATGCTGAAGCTAATTTTGCCCCAATGTAGTCTCTCTATCTCTCTGTCTCTTTTCCATATGAAATGGCATGAGATCTGGCCTCTTTGGGCATCAAAGCACTTTTGGCTATTTCAAAAGGCTTTTCAGTCTGAAAAATACTCCAAACCGCATTATAAATTGCATCCAATATCCGAATGTGAGATGTTTATGAATCTTGATTTAGTGGCTTCTTATTGATTTTGTTTTCTTCTTTTTCTTATATCTCTTAATTTTATTGTAGAATACTCCATACTTGTGTAAAAAAGATGGCATTGTTCTTCACTGCCCACGTGTAAGTTTAAGGACCTTGTTTTCCAATTTCCTATCTTCTCAGCTTCTGTGCTTTTAATGATTAATACCATTTATATTTTTGCATTTTTATGTTAATTAATTTATTTAAATTCTATTTAGGTCAAAGAGGCTCCTTCTCTATGGGAAAATCCTTACTCTGCAACTACTTCCTGGAAGCCTTGTGCTGAGCGTCGTCTTGGTGGTGTATCAGGTAGACTCAGGCTCTTTAATGAATGAGGCGTGGGTATTTTCTTCACCGGTTTTTATAGTCATATATAATATAGGCAGTTTTATGGAATGGTGTATAATTTCATCAAGTAGGACAATCACTTTAGGACAAAGATAAACATCATTCTTTCGATAAATATGCCCTTTAATGCAATTTGAATGCACTAGTTCAACTTATATCATGTATTTGTGGATGGTAGCTGGAACATATTTTTGGGATCCCATGCAGTTCAACCTGATTTTATAATTAAATTTTTTTGGCTGATCATGTATATTGAGTGGGTTTAGCTATCAGAATTACCATCCATCATGACTCATTTATTGGACTTAATGGACTCATTTTAGCAATTTTATGAAATATACATTCACTTATCTCTAAATGTGTTCCCAAATATTCCCTATATTCTAATTGCCACCACAAATAGAAAATATAGCTCTGGAGGCAACTTTGTCTTTCATGACACTTTGGTCCTGTTTGGGATTGAGGTGTTATAGCTTTTACAGTTGCTGTAAAAAAAAATTGTAACTATGAAACTAAAGTTAATAATATATAGTAAATATAAATTTTAAATAATAATTTTGAAAAAATTATTAAACGTATAATAGATTTTTCATTATACAAGTAAAAAATCATCCCAACATAGCTTCCATATTATAGCAGCTAGTGTTTACCAAATACTTTAAGGCTGTAGTTTTTAAGCTATAGCTGCCCAATCTCAATCTCAAATACGCCCTTTATGAAGGTCTGTCATGCAATTCGTATTCTATCAACTTTTTCTGAAATATGGTTATATGTTTCTATTTCATGTTCTAGCTTGTCTTTTGCTGTTAATTTTATTACATTTTTTAGTTATAACTTTTGCCAATGGCCTTGCAGAACTTCCTCTGGAGAATGAAACAAATGGTTATATATTCATCCATGCTGAGGGTGGACTTAATCAGCAACGAATTGCTGTATGGTTTTTGTGCATTCCAGTTATTAACTGAATGAGATTTTTTTTCCTCTTCGTGTTTCTACTTCCGTATCACCATGTATACTGCTTAGCTAGAAGGTTTAGAATAATTTCGTGTTCATTTGTCTGCATGCAGATATGTAATGCAGTTGCTGTAGCCAAAATAATGAATGCAACCCTCATCTTGCCAGTATTGAAGCAAGACCAGATTTGGAAAGATCAAACGTAAGATGGCTTCTTATTTTTGCTTTAAACTGTGTAGTTATTTCATGGCTTACAAAATTAGTTCAGATAGACTAAATGCACCTCATCATGCTGTTAAGTATTATTATTTTTTTTCCTGCAGGAAATTTAAAGACATCTTTGATGTTGATCGTTTTATTGACTACTTGAAGGATGATGTCCGAATTGTCCGTGATATCCCAGACTGGTTTACCGACAAATCAGAATTATTCTCTAGCATAAGGTTCTATTCTTTCACTGTCATTTATTAAGTTCACTATAAATGAAGTCTAAGTCGTTAAGCTCACAATAATGTGCAAAACCAAGATTCACTATGTCACTGCTTGCCAATAATGTAGAAAGGGAGCAGGCCATCTGCTGACCTGTTTAGCATGAGCTGAATTAGCTTAGGGACTTGGTTGAGCTGTCTTGTTTTGAAACTTGGTAGAGAAACATATTCCTCATCATTATCATAACATGAGGGTGCGATGGGAGGGAGTCAACCTGTAAATGGTAGGATAGGATAAAATAACAGGAATGTTGGAGTTCTTCATGTCTCTCTGAAAGTGATGTGAGGGTATGATTGAATAGGGACACAATAAATGCATGTTGGACCTTTTCATTTTCTGGATCTTAAGTTATGATTCTCGTTATTCATTCACAAAGTTCTTAATGTTTATGCTAGACGGACAGTAAAAAACATTCCAAAGTATGCTCCTGCCCAGTTTTACATTGACAATGTGCTACCTCGAATCAAGGAAAAGAAGATAATGGCCCTAAAACCTTTTGTTGATCGACTTGGGTATGAACTATGGATTCGTATGACAGTTGACTAAAATTTAGTTTTGTTCTTTGGAAAATTGCGATTGAAATGTTATTGAATATTTTTTGAGTGGTTCAGGTATGATAATGTTCCTCCAGAAATCAACAGGCTAAGGTGCATGGTTAATTATCATGCTCTGAAATTTCTTCCTGACATTGAGCAGATGTCAGATTTGCTAGTATCAAGGATGAAAAATCGCACTGGCAGTTCAAACCCTTATATGTATGTGACCTTGGTTTCTGAAACTTTGTTGAACAATGTTGCAAGTTCCTACTTTTGACTCTGTTACTAACGATTCTCTCTTACACAGGGCTCTTCACCTTAGGTTTGAGAAAGGTATGGTGGGCTTATCATTTTGCGATTTTGTGGGGACACGGGAGGAGAAAGCTAAAATGGCTGAATATAGGAAAAAGGAATGGCCTCGACGCTACAAGGTGACCTTGAACCACTAGCTTTATTACTTTAACTAGGTCATAAAAGAAACGTGTCATCTCTTACCTTTGTGATTATCTGGCTAGCAGAATGGTTCCCATCTATGGCAACTGGCCCTGCAGAAGCGGAAGGAAGGACGATGCCCTCTTGAGCCTGGAGAAGTGGCAGTGATTCTTCGGGCAATGGGTTATCCGAAAGAAACTCAAATTTATGTTGCTTCTGGTCAGGTTTATGGTGGCCAGAACCGGATGGCACCACTTAGGAACATGTTCCCAAATCTGGTAAGGCCTTTGAATCCATTTCTTATGCAATGCCTTTCCGGGATTGGGTTACCATTGAGAGTTACATTAGCCATTCATTCTAAATACTGGAATATGACATGTTTGGCTTGAAGAAATAAAAGGAAAGGATAGGAGAGGAGAGGAAAGGAGGAGAGTGGAAAGAAATAAGGGGAAAATAGATTAATTTTATGTCAAACCAAACAACTAAATTGAGATTGATCCTCTTTTTCCCTAATTTTCTCTTCCCTCACTCCTTTCCATTTGTCTACTCTTCTGTCATTTCTTCCAACCAAACATAAGCTAATTGTTTAAAGTATCTTCTACTATGTTCAGTTTGATTTCCTGGACACAGATTAAGTCGTTATGGGTTTTCTGCTTCTTATTTAGTGCCATCATCGTAAACACATGATTTGACCAAAAAAAAAATGAAGTTTTGCTCATTGTACATATCTGAAGTGAAAAATAAACAAGTGAATAACTGGCTGGTTATACTGTATGTCCATATACAATTGTACAACAAATGAATGGATGCATGTCCATACATTAGAAATTGATCTTCCAATGTGTTACCTGTAATTTGGGGATTGAGAAACTTTGAGTCTCTTTTGAACTCATGGTAGTAATCTGAAATCTTTATGGTATTTGAAGAGACTACTAGTGCTGTATTGTTGTTGAAGTTGAGAACTACCATGACAAGGTTTAGTAAACAGGTTACAAAGGAGGAGTTGGCAAGCCAGGAGGAGTTGGCTGGTTTCAGGAAGCATGTCACAAGCTTGGCAGCTCTTGACTTCCTCGTCTGCTTGAAGTCCGATGTGTTTGTGATGACGCATGGAGGCAACTTCGCCAAATTGATAATTGGAGCACGTCGGTACATGGGTCACCGTTATAAATCCATAAAACCAGACAAAGGGCTTATGTCTAAATCTTTTGGGGATCCCTACATGGGCTGGGCATCCTTTGTAGAGGATGTCGTTGTCACCCACCAGACGCGGACTGGATTGCCGGAAGAGACCTTCCCTAACTATGACCTCTGGGAAAATCCTCTGACTCCTTGCATGTGTAAAGCCTGACCCGCCTGCAGTTCTATTTTTTCCTTTGACACTGATCTGTCTTGAGATGCTTCTCTGGGTATCATCATTTGAAAAAATGAAATTTGTTTTACTCACAAGTTACATGATAGTGTGGCCAATACAACTATTAGCTGGGGATGACTTGAGACTTGTGATATACGTTTTGGGGTGGCAGCCTGCTGGAGTGGAAGTTCAACACAATTGTGGTGAGGAGTCTCTTCATATGGCTGCATGTGAATCTGTTTGTAGAAGTACTAGATAGTTTTGTCTCCAGAAAGATGGATAGTCAGTAGCAGTTTTGACCTGAGGACATCAAATCGTTTAGACCTTTATTATGTTGTGTAAATTCCAAGTGAAATGTGCAATATGGCTATTACGTTTTTAGACGTTGACATTAAAATTGTAAAAACTTTACAGTAGCGGTACAGGAATCCAAATCGTGACCGGTATAACTAATTTTTTTTTTCCTTCTTGGCTTCTTGCATCACACGATCTTTTGTCAATATCGTGTAATGTGTTTTGGAAGTGATTTTATAAAAAGTGCTTTCTAGAGAAAGATGTAAACGCGTGTGATGCAAGGGCTCAGGGCTGGTCCCTGGTGTGCTGTACCACATTATTTTCAAGCTTGATTAGAAATCGGCTAGAAGCAGCCAGGGCAAGTCTGTAGAATTACAGAGATTATGCCTGCTATGGTAGGTTGGGATTGCAATGTTCTCTGGCTTGTTAATGGTCATTGCTTGGGCATACGGCCTTCGAATCAATTAAACAATTTCTAAACGCGATATTTTGTCGTACTTTTCAAGGTAGTCAAGTTGACTCGAACGCCAGGATTCAGGAATTCTATTAAAGTTACAGATAATCAAAACCATCAATAACTAAGAAGTAAAGCTACAGATAATCAAAACCATTAATAACTAATCCCCAATACCCTAATAGGGTTCGCCTACGCCAGGGTCCTTATACTTTTCGCTTATAGCATAATTACATTAGGGTCCCTTATACTTTTTATAAAATAAAATAAATAGAAAATTTTATAAATATTTACATATAATTCCTTTTTTATATTTATTTTAAATAAAATTTTTTATAAATATTTACATATAAGTCCTTTTTCATATTTATTTTCATTATTTAATTTTTTTTATTAATTATATTTAATTATTATTTTATTAATTATTAATATATAAATATAATATGATATAATAAAATAATATTATAATATAATTTATTTTTATATTATAATATTTACATATAAGTCCTTTTTTTATAAAATGACATTTGAAAAGAATTTTAATAGTTGTTATTGTTGTTGTTATTATTATTATTATTATTATTATTATTATTATTATTATTATTATTTCTATTAAATTTTTTATTTTAATTATTATTATTGCTATTAAATTTTTTATTTTAATTATTATTATTAATAAAATTTATTACTTTTATTATTTTAATTGTTATTATACCCTAATTAATTTATTATTATTAGTATTAATATTTCTATTATTAAAATATATTAACTGTATTATTTTAATTACTATTAATTATTATTATTAAAATTTATTAATAATTTTTTATTATTTTAATTATTATCATCGTTAATATTATTATTGCCATTAATTTTATTGTTATTTTATTCTTATTATTAAATTTTATTATTTTTTTAACTAATATTATTGCCATTATTATTATTATTATTATTATTATTATTATTATTATTATTATTATTATTATTATTATTATTATATACAAATAATATTAGGGACATAATTAACAAATGGTATTTTAGTTATTTGTAACAGTCTATTTCAATTATAAAATAAAGTAAACACATTAATGAGAATGTTGTTCATTCCGATTCCAATTTCTATATCTCAAGTAAATAACTTATTATAATTCAAACTCCTTACTACGATTCCAATTTTTTATATTTAATTATTATTTTATTAGTTATTAATATATAAATATAATATGATATAATAAAATAATATTCTAATATAATTTATTTTTATATTATAATTATTATAATAAAAATAAAAAATATAATTTAAATATATTTAATGTTTCATTAAGGCAAAAGTTGGCGCATTGAAATGAGCTGGAATCGTAATAAGGAGTTTGAATTATAATAAGTTATTTACTTGAGATATAAAAATTGGAATCGGAATGAAAAATATTCCCATTAATGTGTTTATTTTATTTTATAATTGAAATAGATTGTTGCAAATAACTAAAATACCATTTGTTAATTAGTCCCTAATATTGTTTGTAATAATAATAATAATAATAATAACAATAATAGTTAAAAAAATAATAAAATTTAATAATAAGAATAAAATAACAATAAAATTAATGGCAATAATAATATTAACGATGATAATAATTAAAATAATAAAAAATTATTAATAAATTTTAATAATAATAATAATAATTAATAGTAATTAAAATAATACAGTTAATATATTTTAATAATAGAAATATTAATACTAATAATAAAAAATTAATTACGGTATAACAACAATTAAAATAATAAAAGTAATAAATTTTATTAATAATAATAATTAAAATAAAAAATTTAATAGCAATAATAATAATAATAATAATAATAATAATAATAATAATAATAATAATAATAATAATAATAATAATAATAATAATAATAACAACAACAATAACAACAATTAAAATTCTTTTCAAATGTCATTTTATAAAAAAAAAAGACTTATATGTAAATATTATAATATAAAAATAAATTATATTAGAACATTATTTTATTATATCATATTATATTTATATATTAATAACTACTAAAATAATAATTAAATATAATTAATAAAAAAAATTAAATAATGAAAATAGATATGAAAAATGATTTATATGTAAATATTTATAAATTTTTCTATTTAAAATAGATATGAAAAAGGATTTATATGTAAATACTTATAAAATGTTTTATTTATTTCATTTTATAGAAAGTATAAGGGATCCTAATGTAATTATGCTTAAAAAAACAAAAATCGTTGCAACGGTTGGGCGAAAAATGTTAATAAATGTCGTCTTACCCAATACTTCATAGTCAACCAATTAATAATTATTGAAGCTTGGAACGCACATTTACAGCGGAAAAGAGAAACATCTTGGTAGAGGAGGGTGATTGTTACTATTAAGTATGATCAGAAAAATTGCAAACTAATTAAACGACACGTGGAGCAAGAGCCAGAGTTTCTCTAACAACACCGCCCGACGCGGGTCTTTGTTTCGTCTTCTTTTGCAAAGAAAAAGACAACATTACGCATGGAACAGCAGAGCCGACAAACGCAGATAATGACACGTCCCCGTTTAAAAACTTCCCCTTCATCAAAATATATTGAGTAAAAAGCCCGACAATTCCGCTTCAGTCGAAATAATTTCGCATTTAGCAATTATCAACCACGAAAGCAGCGCCAGTATCAATGGATATAGTTGTGCTGAATTTGAGCGCTCTGTGTTTGTACTTGGCTTTTTCACTTCACAGGTGTTTCTTCTCTCTTATGATTACTCATTCGGTGGCCCCATTGATTTATTTGAACTAAAAAACTCTTCAGTTATTAAGTTTATACTCTCAATCGTGGTTTGAGCCCTCAAATTTGGGCATATTTCACCATTTTGGTCCGTTGGAAATCTTTCACAAGACATCAGGAATCGTATTGATTTTGCGCCAAATTGTGGGAAAAAAAATGTGTGATTGTGTTTGTTAACGTGATTAAAAAATTCCACTTTGATGAAGTAAAAATGTTTCCAAAATCAGGGTATCATCTTTATCTGAAGCCGTGCCGGTCCGTGCTAGCTCACCGCCAAGAGGTTGGAACTCTTATGATTCATTCTGCTGGACCATTTCAGAAGAAGAGTTCTTGCAAAGTGCTGAAATCATTTCGCAGCGTTTACGTCCTCATGGATATGAGGTATAAGCATTGTGCGCAGCATGGCCAGTAACTAAAAGTTTAATTTTTGAGCCATTTTGGAATTTGTTTTTATCATTATTTTTATTTTCCTTGTGATAATGGATTGTTGGAATTTGGAAACTAAACTTGATGTTTCCCTTCTTTTTGTATATGGATGTAGTATGTTGTGGTGGATTACCTCTGGTATAGACGAAAAGTAAAAGGTGCTTACGTTGATTCTCTTGGATTTGATGTTATTGATGAATGGGGGAGGATGATCCCAGACCCAGATAGATGGCCATCATCCAGAGGAGGGAAAGGGTTTACTGAAGTAGCTAAGAAAGTACATGCCATGGGTTTGAAGTTTGGGATTCATGTCATGAGAGGCATAAGTACTCAAGCATTTAACGCAAACACCCCTATCTTGAACACTCTCAAGGTATTACTTCTCTTATTTATGTTAAAGACATAAGTTCTTAGGACTGTGTGAGGTGTTAGATCAGAAGGTTAATGATTGAGTCTTTATTTTTTCTTTTCATCAGGGAGGTGCCTATGAGGATTCAGGTCGACAATGGTGGGCAAAAGATATAGGGCTCAAGGAAAGGGCTTGTGCATGGATGCAACATGGCTTCATGAGTGTAAATACCAAGTTGGGCGCTGGAAGAGCTTTCTTGAGGTCACTGTATCAACAGTATGCTGAGTGGGGTGTTGATTTTGGTAATTTGAGAATTACTTGAAAGTCATCCTTCTTGTTATGTCATGATGAATACTTGAAAGTCATCCTTCTTGTTATGTCATGATGAATACTCGAAAGTCATCCTTTTCTTGTTGTGTCATGATGAAAACCAGTTGAAGTTTCAAATTCCTTGTGGTTAGCATCCATTTTCCCTAGGAACCATTGTTATGCATCGTCAGATGGTAAGAGCCATTTTTTTTCCCCATGAAAGCATAAATCAGGCATTACCTTTTACCAAGACAAAAGGCTAAATCAAGTCCTAATTAACCTGATGAAATTACCTGGCTAAGGTGCTGGCTTTTGATTTTCTTTAGCATTGGTCTTGTTTTTTTAAGTACCATGCATCAATCACAACAGAACTATAGCATCAGTTTATTTACTTTCCTGGACTAGCTTAATCTACATGCATCAATCACAACAGAACTATAGCATCAGTTTATTTACTTTCCTGGACTGGCTTAATCTAATCTTTTCTAATTTATATCCTCTGCTTTGGTCTTATTGCAGTAAAACATGACTGTGTATTTGGTGATGACTTGGATATAGACGAGATAAGCTTCGTGTCAGAGGTACAGATTAGTGCCTGGTAAAATTAGTGCTAATCTCGCTAAATTTTTTGGGGTGGAAGTCATACATATGAAGAGCCTTTGTGCAGGTTCTGAAAGAGCTCGACCGCCCCATTGTATATTCTCTGTCTCCTGGAACCAGCGTGACCCCAGCTATGGCCAAAGAAGTAAGTGGATTGGTCAACATGTACAGGATCACTGGGGATGACTGGGATACATGGGGAGATGTTGCTGCCCATTTTAATGTTTCAAGGTAAATAAGAGAGATACGTGTGCATTAAGACCTTAGAATTATGCTTCTGTTTGAGCTGTTTTATTCCTTGTCTTCATATCTCTGACATGTTTGCAATTGCTTTAGAGATTTCTCTGCTGCCAATATGATAGGCACCAAGGGCTTGCAAGGGAAGTCATGGCCCGACTTGGATATGTTACCACTGGGGTGGCTCACCGATCCAGGTTATGTAAATTGAAAACTAGTTCTCTCTTTCATCTGGAACATTCTTGGACCAATTGATTACAGTGGGATTGATGACAGTGGAGTAGCAAACCAAGCATATCTACCACTCAGTACTTTTCTGCATGTATTAGTAAGACAAAGTAATAATGAGATGGTAGCTGCTAACTCTAGGGTTCCTGCTCAGCACCTATCTAACATATCCAAACTCTCAGCCACATGACACATTCAGGAACTAATTGTCTTGCATTCCATCCCTATAGAGCATATTATTCTTAAGTAGAAATGTTTTTGGAGCTAGCAGCATTGGTTCTTGGATCAAATTTTGAGTCATAAGATTACTAATCATGAAATCGAAGTACAGAGGGTTTATGTCTTGTGATTTCATAAAGTTGCAAGTGATGCGTGGTTAGCTTGGCAGATTAAATGAAAAAAAAAAGTTTCCGGAATGGATGAAAATCCATAAAACTAACTTGGATATTTTCATGTGTTCCAGGTTCAAATGAAGGTCCGCATAGAACTTGCAACCTTAATCTAGATGAGCAAAGAACTCAGGTATGCTTTTATACTTATATTTGAATTAGTTTGTTAATAGTTAATAGACTAGCATTCTTTTCTCAACTTCTTCATTTTGCTTAACAGATGACTTTGTGGGGTATGGCCAAATCTCCTCTCATGTTCGGTGGAGATGTAAGAAAACTAGATCAGACTACATATTCCTTGATTACAAATCCTATGGTGCTGGAGATAAACTCTTTTAGCTCAAACAATAAGGAGGCATGTGAACACATTCTTATAATTGTGTGTTGGAAGAATATTTTCTTCTACCATCTTTCCTAACTTTTTGTTGCATTACAGTTTCCTTATATTATTGGAACAAAGGGAAACACTAGGAAAATTAAGGCCACCCGTCCACATCTTTCAGAAGTCGCTGAGTCAAATACACATGTTCTGGGTCTCACTAGCTGTAAGGATCCAAAAGCAAACAGTTGGTCAATTCAAGCTCATGTCCAAGAGCTTGAAGAAATCTGCTGGAAAGGAAAATCAGGAAACAAAATTGGGGAACCTTTGTGCTTATACAAGAGTAGAGCACTTTTGGCTTCGTAATGTTTATTTTATATTATTGGATTTTTCTGTGTGATTTTGTTGTCATTACTGGCACTTGATTAATGATCATGATTTTCAACTTAATACGAATGCTGATGTAGAGATGGAGAGATGATTTACAAGCAGCAGTATCAAGGGAAAGTTCATCTACTAGCAAGTAAAGGAGTGGAGGTGTGCTTGGATGCTTCTCCAAAGTGGAAGCTTACTTCTAAAGAGTTGAGAAGAGGATCATTTTCTAAGTGCAAAAGAGACGCCAACCAGGTACCCCTCAGTGTCAATTTATTTTACAAAGATTTAATGGTTCTTCCTGTACCATGAAAAGAAGGAAAGCATAACTAAGATATGTCAATAGAAGTTCTAGCTATAAACATAAGATGCAAAAAACAATCAATTCATTTTCAGTAAGAAACATTTAGAAACAAGTGGTTTTCAGGAGACCTTTTGTCTACCACTCCCAGTCATTACTGATTTGATTCAGCTAAGCCTTAATACCAGCTGGACACAAAAGTTGATAAGTTCTCTTTCTTGGAGTTTGAACACGAGGTTTATGAGCTTAACCCTATTCAAATAAATCTAGCTGTATATGAGAATCAAACTCTATGACTCATTCCAATTTTTCATACTATTGATATTTATCCTGAAGTGAAGTTTATATGATTTACATTTTAACTCAAAACTTTGCAGATGTGGGAGTTGAACCCCAGTGGAGCCCTCGTTAGCAGTTATTCTGGTCTTTGTGCCACAGTGAATTTAGTTAAAGGTGACAGTTTTAAGCAGACTTTCTACATGCTAATGACAGACATCTGAAAATTGTTTTTAAGATGATGATTCTGAATGGCTAACTGATGTGTTATGCAGCTGATGTTGGTTCTGGTGGAATTCATTCTTGGATTGCAACTGGAAGAAGAGGTATTTCTCTAATGCTCATTTGAGCACTTTAGTAGTAGAATGATAAATGAAGGCCAACTACCCATTTGAAAGCTATTTCACTTTATTGAGGGAAGCTAAAATGTAACTAATTATGACAAAGACCTTTTTTTCCTTGGAAACAAGTCTTGTTAAGAGACTTGTTTGTTGGTTGGGAGGTATCAATACCACAATCTTTGAAAAGAGTAGTTTCTCTGATGGTTATGCTTGGTAAAAGAGACGAGTCATTCTCTAGAATTTCTTCTGCTTAATGAACACTTTACTTATCATTGTATCTTGCTCTTAGTGTTCAGCTTCTTGCTACATTTTGTGCTGAATTATCACATTCCTGCAATCTATTACTCTTGTAAAACAATGGATTTAGTGTTCAGCTTCTTGCCACATTTCGTGCTGAATTATCACATCCCTGCAATCTATCACTCTTGTAAAACAACGGATTGATGTTTTTGGGCTGATTTTGATGGTTTTCTTTCCTTTCTTATTCAGGAGAAATATACGTTGCTTTTTTCAATCTGAACGCTGAGAAGACACTAATAACTACTAAGATATCAGACCTAGCTAAGGCACTCCCTGGAAAAATCCTGAATGGAGCTTCATGTAAGTGCCGAGAAGTTTGGAGTGGAAAAGACTATGGAGTGTTGAAACAGACAATATCAACCGCAGTTGAGATGCATGGTTGTGCACTATTTGTTCTGAATTGTGATTAGTGCAGCGGAAATTGTACCGCATTTTCCTTCTACAGATTTCCCGCACAGTTTTTCTACATTCTTTTTCTCCAGTTATTTGAATGTACTTGCACTTTTTCTCCAAATTTCCCACACAGTTTTTCTGCTTTCTTTTTCCTCAAATTGTTTGTATACACTCGTGCACATTTCACCCGCTGAATTATATACCGAACTTAATTTTATTTATTTATTCTAGCGATTATGAATTAAGTCGATTAAGGGTGCGTTTAGGATTGAGTATGGGTAACTGTAGTTTAAAAGTTGCAGCATTAAAGTGTTTGATAAATAATAGCTGTTGTAGTTTGGAAGCAATGCTGATATGATTTTTAACTTGTATAATGAAAAATTTATTATATCTTTAATAATTTTATTAAAATTATTATTTAAAATTTATGTTTACTACATATTATTAATTTTTGTTTCGTAATTATAATTTTTTTTCTACAATAACTTTAGTTTAAAAGTTGCAGCATCTCAATTTCAAACGCATCTTAAGGCATTTAAGACCAACGTCGCTCCTTATGCCGATAAAGGCTGGAATCTAGATGCATGGAGGAAAAAAAAAAAAACGTGTTATTGACTGAGCAGTCTTGCAATGTCGTTAGGACACTGTATGGGTGCTTGATGGTTTAGATAAAATATCTTGGTTCTTACAAGAGGCCTGGTTCCAAATTTCACAACACGAGTAGGGCATGGATCTGGTTTCCAGCTTTGCTTAGGAAAAAAAAAAAATCAAAATCTAGCCAGCAAAGAACCAAAATTAATGACTCTTTGGCTGTCATTAAAAAGATAAATGATCGATGCTTGTATGTTCTGAGTTGTTGTTCTTGATTGCCCTCGTTTAAAATAATAATTATTTTCCACTTTCTTCTCTTATTGTTTACGGTCCAAATATGCTAAAAATGGAAAATAATAAACGCTATCTCTCTATTTAGATAAATTTTCGGATTTTTTTTATCCATTTAATTAACTTTTTTTAACCTTTATCCTCCGTGGAAAATGCAAAGAAAAAATGTTTTTGGCGGTAAATGACTCCCTCAAATATAGGTAAAAGTTCGGATTACCTCATCTTTGTCGTGAATTTCTCATCTGTGGAGTCTATAAGTACCATTCTATAGAACTGAAACGTACAAGCAACAATGAAGCTCTTTGCATTGAGCATTCTTTGTTTCTTCTCTAGCCTACTCCTTCACAGGTACTTCTTTTTCTTATTACCACTAACATTACAGTTACTTGCAAGACACTCTTGAATGTGCAGGAAATGAAAAATGAATGATAGTATTTGTTTGTCATTTTTTATTAATGAGTTAAAATTTTCACTATGATTAAGCAAATAATTAGGAGATGTTTCGGAATTCAGGATACCATCTGCAAATGCAGCAGACAAAGAGACAGAACACGCTGCCTTACCGCCCAGAGGCTGGAACTCGTATGATTCATTTTGCTGGATCATCTCAGAACAAGAATTCTTGCAAAGTGCCGACATTGTTGCTAAGCGTCTTCTTCCTCATGGATATGAGGTAATCAATTGCTCCATCTCATAAGGTGGCATAATGAACTTATGAAAATGAAACTTAAATTTCGGTAACATGTGTAAAATGGTAGACAAAGTGGCAAGGGCATGACGCAAATAGTATCGGACTAATTAATGGCCTAATTTTCTTTTTTTTATCCTTTTTCATTGTGTGTTTTATGTAATGTGATGCAGTATGTTGTGGTGGATTATCTCTGGTATAGAAAGAAAGTGAAAGATGCACATATAGATTCAGAAGGAATAGATTTGATCGATGAATGGGGCAGGATGGTGCCCGATCCTGATCGATGGCCATCTTCGAAAGGTGGGAAAGGGTTCACAGATATAGCAAAGAAAGTACATGATATGGGTTTGAAGTTTGGGATTCATGTGATGAAAGGAATTAGTACCCAAGCTGTTAATGCCAACACCCTTATCTATGACTATGACAAGGTATCAACTCATAAAATTAATGTCAAAGGTGTTAACCACAGTAGGAACCGCCGCGTTTGACGCATCATTATTTTGATATTTGATCAGGGAGGTCCATACATGGAGGGAGGTCGCCAATGGCGGGCGCAGGATATAGCCATCAAGGAAAAGCCATGTGCATGGATGCCGCATGGATTTATGGCCGTAAATACAAAGTTGGGAGCTGGCAAAGCTTTCCTGAGGTCGTTGCATAAGCAGTATGCCGACTGGGGCGTTGATTTTGGTAAATTTGGACAATTTCCTTCCATTTTTATTACCATGTTCCTGATTAATCTCAATCTTTTTTCTCGTTTAATAAACTCTTTGTCTTTTGGTTTTGCAGTGAAGCATGATTGTGCATTTGGTGATGATTTGGATGAAGGTGAAATAGCCGTTGTGTCAGAGGTAAAAAAAAATCCTGCTTTTGTTAAAATCATCTAGTCATAAACCTATAATTTTATAAAATAATCATTACCAAGTGCGCACACTCGCATTTTTTTTAATGCGGACATATTATTAAACTATTCAGTTTAAAAGAGTTATTTTTAAATAAACTATAAAGTTATGTGATTTAAGAGAATTAGTAACTAACTCTTTTAAACCTTATAGTTTAAAAGCGTATTTACATAAAAAAAATAAAATAAATAAAACACTCGCACGAAAAGAGGACTTTTTTTACAAAATTTGAGGTGATAATCCTTATGACTTTCATTGCGTAGGTTTTCAAGAGGCAACAAAACCGTCCAATTATCTATTCTTTGTCTCCGGGAACAAGTGCAACACCAGCTATGGCACAAAAAATAAATGGATTAGCCAACATGTACCGGGTAACTGGGGATGATTGGGATAGTTGGCCAGATGTTGCTGCCCATTTTAGCGTTGCAAGGTAGATTATGGCTTCCATAAGAGATTAATTAGATTTTTTTTTCCCTCCTCTTGTTTCAAAAATATCCGCTTTGTTATTATTCATTACTTTCATATAGGGATTGAAATGTGTTACTTTTTGCTTCAGGGATTTCGCTGCTGCTAGTATGACAGGCGCCCTGGGCTTGAAGGGAAAGTCATGGCCTGATTTGGATATGTTACCATTGGGGTGGCTTACTGATGCAAGTAATATATGTTCGAAAGTTTTTACTCTTTTTCATAAATATTCAACGAGATTCCGTTATCCGAATTTTGCAACACGCTTGGACAATTTAGTTTTTCAATTTTGAAGAATGGATGCAAAGTAATCCACAAATTAATCTTGATGTTTTCATGTTTTGTCAGATTCAACTCGAGGTCCATACAGAGCTTGTAAACTTACTCTAGATGAACAAAAAACTCAGGTATGCTTGTATAAGCAAATCTGAATTGGTGTTTTGATCTTTGGTAAGAGGGCTCATTCATTTTGCCTTCACACAGATGACATTGTGGGCGATGGCCAAATCTCCTCTTATGTTTGGAGGAGATGTTAGAAAGCTTGATGACACAACATATGGTCTGATTACAAATCCGACTCTGCTGGAGATTGACCATTATAGCTCAAACAATAAGGAGGCAAGTGCACACAACGCAAACACATGGCAATCTGAAGAATACAAATTTCCAAATGCTTCATATCTAATAAATTTGTTCTCGCATTTAATTACAGTTTCCTCATATTAATGGAGGAAAGGAGGGAGGCACTGGACCTAGTGCTGGAGCTATTGCTTCGGGAGTTCGTTCTTGGATTGCAACTGGAAGAAAAGGTTCGATTTCTTAGACAGTTATCTTGGTCACATTCAGCTTCAGCCTTGACGATCGATTATCACATACACGCCCACAATCCACTTCTCAGAAAACTTTTTATGTTTTATGTGGATTCCTTTCTTAATTTACATTCCATAGTTTGATTTTTTACATCTTTCCTGCTTCTCAGGAGAAATATACCTTGCATTCTTCAATCTGAACAATGCAAAGACGAGGATTTGGGCCGAAATAGAAGACCTGGGCAAGGCACTCCCTGGGAGGAAAATAAATCCTTCATGTAAAGGCACTGAAATCTGGAGCGGAAAAGACTTTGGAGTCATGCAAAAGTCTGTATCAGCAGAAGTTGAGACCCATGGTTGTGCACTGTTTGTTCTCTATTGTAATTAGCACAGAGGAAATGATATTATTGCCAAAAAAAAAATTATTGCATTTGTTTCAGAAATTTAAATCAAATTTTCTTGAAAGTGATTAATCCTCCCAAATGTGCACATATTGCGTTCATGGTATAAACATATTGAGATGTGCTCGAAATCAAATTGTCGGAATTTTCAATTCACAGTAAATTACTTTTTTATCATTTCATACATTTTGTAAAAGAGCTAGAGTGAATTACATGTCATGCATGACGGCAGGAACAGCATGTGCTATATTTTAAAATGGGCGAGACCATATTTGGATGGATTAATAATATCATACTCGAAATTCTATTTTGTTGCTTATTGCCCCACAAGAATAGCTACATAGATATTCTTGGCTGCGAAAAGATATCATGATATTTTTTTTTAATATGAATTGTATTTTAGTGCACTATTTTTTTTTTCCAATCCCAAGTTGTAGATCACAGATATTGGGAAAACTCGCCTAAATGAAAAGAGACAGGTGGCTGAGACCCACGATCTCGCATGAGAAGCCTTGACTCTTCACTTTTGAAAAAGAAAAAGCAAGATGCTTGTCCTTTTCTTCTCTCGTTGAGCAACATCAACATCCTCAAGGCCTTGCCTGGAGCAGAGAAAAAGAAGGGGAAGTGGCCGAGGGTTTTGGTCCATGTTGAAAAGATACATCATTGATGTTAAAGTATTAGGAAAAAAAAAAATTCTGACTTTAGCCACCGATTAGGTCACTGGCCATTGAATCATTGGTTTGTTAATGATCATTTTCATGGTCAGGGTAATCAAGATATGAACATAACGTTTCAGATGAATGGTTTTATATTACAAAGACAATCTCATTTGGTCCGAAAACTTTCTTCTTTTGGTGATAAAACAGCTAAAATTAAGAAATTATAAAGGAAGCATATGCTTTTCTTAAATTTATAAAGGTTCTATAACTTCTTAGCTAAAAACTACTCCAAAAAAAAAAACGCTTTGGGAAGTGGGCTTTGTCATTGAACCAAATTCAGCAAGAGGGAATGTCGGCTTTAATAATATTTTGTGCAGTATTTTACATAAAGTATTATCTAAGTTCTATGTAATATTTTGTGACGGTCATATGTTTAAATGATAAAATTTTTTATTTTAGTAATAAGAGGTTTAAAGTTCGAATCTTCCCTGGGTGGAAAGAAGATTAGATTGCCATTAGTCTAAATAATAAAAAAAATCTACTCAATATTTTTATTGAGTATATATTATACTAAAACCAAAATCCATAGACATATTCTTTTAGAAATATCATATTACAAACAAGGGTTTAAAATTCGAAATTCATATAATTTTAATACAATATGGGATCTACAGTGTATAACATGAGAATCAGTCTCTATACGATTGCAAAATCTCCAAATTCAAATATGATTAGTAGAGGAATTGGTGAGCTAATTGGGCATAAAACAAATTTTACAAGGCAGGGAGATTGTGACAAAATTGAGATATTCCTGCTTACAATTATTATTTACAAGAGAAGAAATTGAATCCCAAGTGGCGTACATAATCTAATGACGTATTTGACATTGGCTGAATAGTCAACTTGAAGCGGCTCTGGATTATTGTTCGCAGCAGTAATCCGAGAAATTGAGTTTGAAAGTGTAAGAAGAAGATGACAAATTTGACTTTTCCTCTGAAACGAAATAAAGCTTTTCAATTGAAACTATACATAACATCCAAAATTATTGGGTTTCCAACGATAAAATTTTACTCCAATTTTATTAACCAAGAAAAGCTAAGAGTCAGGTGCAGGAAGCAAAGTAATGGTTTGATTCTGATACAACCAAGAATTCTTTACAAGCCTGTCTTACTATAATCACGTCCCCTTTTGTCATAACCTGAACTAAGCCAGCAATTGAAAGCAATTTCAACGGCAGCCGGCAGGATGCTCGGTCCTGGCTTTCGTTTCTTCTACTTTAATATTCACAATAGAATAGAATAAAATAGCAATCAGGTTCTGCGGATTCACTTTCCTACATACTCTATCCCTCCATTAATATTGTTTATTTGTTTATTATTAATTTACTAAACCACGAAAACAATACATACGGACCCCCTTACAGCTGAAAAACAACAAATTAAGCTCTGCATTTGACCAATCTTAGTGAAATCAATCTGGATGTTTACACTGCTCTCAATTAATCAACATTCACATATGTTACTAAACGGAAAAACTTGGGTTAAAAGAGAATTTTAATTTTAAGTTGCAGATACGTATACTTTTTTTATATTTTCAGATAACGTTTCCTTCGTTTAGTGGGTGAAAAATTTCAAGTTTCGCCATAATTTTGTGGGAAAAAAAAGGGGAAAAAAAACAATAATAGAAATACACTTCCAATTGCACACTAGATCTTGGTAGACGAGGCTGTTTCGGAACACGAATATGACGCGATCTATTTTGGCGCGATGTAATTCTGTTACCTATATATATAGAATAGAGAACAACTCTCTCAAAGACATAGACAAAAGCGACCGCAGTTTAAGGATCTTTCCCATTTGCTTGCTCTACTCCTCGCCCTTTGTTTTTACTTAAATTAATTTTATTCACTTTCCCCTCATCCAAACATGAACCTGAAACTATCATCAACGCTAAACACAAGTCGCCACTCTTTTTCATCACTTTTGTTTTTCTCAAAAGTTAAACACACGCCAATCAATAATATCAGGATACCAAGAAACCGTTCCGTAAAGTCGTTTACTTGCGTACACGAACACTACCCGGAGCCCATCACAACCACAAGAACTAAACTTCAACTGCTGGTGTCAGAATTCAAGTCATTAACGGAACCCATTGACCGGGTCAAACGTCTGTTAGATTACGCGGCGGTCTTGCCGGGGTTGGACGAGTCAGGACGCGTGCAGGCGAACAAGGTGGCGGGTTGCTCCACGCAGGTGTGGCTTGAGGTAGTGATGGACGAGAGAGGGAGAATGAGGTTCAGAGCTGACAGTGATTCAGAGATTTCAAAAGGGTTTTGTTCATGCCTGATAATGGTGCTCGACGGGGCCGAGCCGGAGGAGGTGTTGGGTTTTAAGACCGAGGATTTGACTGAGATGAACGTTGGTGTTGGGGTAAGTCATGTTGGGATCAAGGCGGCGGCGTCCAGAGTCAACACATGGCAGAATGTGTTGTTGGCTATGCAGAAGAGGACTCGCTGTTTGGTTATGAAGCGAGAAGGAAAAGTCTTTGCTGGTTGTAATTGCCTTAATTAGTGAATGGCCTTTAATTGACTTTGATGGTCTCTATGTTTTTGTTTTAGTTTTTCGGGGCAGGCACACACCATGTGTCCTGTTTCCTCCACCTGTAGGCTGCTGGCAGCTGATGCTTTGTTGTACATGAGCTTTTAATTTTGTTACAAACTACAAAATTGTGTGAGATATTTCAGATATAGAAACTGGGCTCCGATGGCTATGTGTGCCTGCTGCTGCAGACAGCAAATTAATGGAGGTGGTTTCGGGTATACACATCTTCAATCTTGAATCTTGATGATGCAGCTTTTGGCAAATTATTAAGTTCCGCCAAACAAAGCTATGAATTTGATGTGTAGATCATTGACTATGAGTTTGATTGTATATGGATTTGTCATGGATGAAATCATTTTTTATATGTTTTTGAGTCTGATACTCTCCTCCCCCAACCCCACCCCCAAAAAAAAGAATGCTTCGAGAGTGTTTGGTTCTTCTAAAGTGTGATGTTATGCAATTCCAAGCTCTATCAGAGTTAGGAAATTTCATTTCTATCGTATTTACTTTAATCCGCAAGATGAATTCATTGAACTTACACCCAGAATTCTGTCACAAGCTATGAAGCTGGATGATTCACTCATGTTAACACATTTTTTGAGGAGGAATCTGCTTGCAGAAACCCTGAAATGTTAACACATTCTTTCAGTTCCTACCATAAAGTACTCTGAAAACGTAGTTATCTCTACTTTATCAACTCACCTTCTCTCAATTACTTAAAGCTCTTACTTTTCTCCACAAAGTAAAATCCAAACAGAGACACCACAGGAAAAAATGGGGAAGCACATAGATGCAATCTCAAGGGTCAGATGCCGCCCACGACTGGCCTGCATTTCAAACAAGTTGCTGCCCTTCTTAGCATCAATTGTTTGCCAAATCCCACTTCTTTACCAGCGGAGTCATAAGCATAAACTCTAACGAAGTAGGCTGCTTTAGGCACATCTTTCTCAGTCATCCACTCAAAGCTATGATTCTCCACTGTGGCTGCAGCATCATCAGCATAAGGCCTTCTTACAATGGTGAATTTGGTAGGTCTCGTCCTTGCTTGCATCATCCCGAGTCTTTCCCCACGTGCATAACACAAAGTCACCATCACGTCCTTGTTCAAGCCATCGGTTGCCTGAAAGCTCCTATTCAAACCCCAGCTCACTTTGATCTTGTCCTCCCATGCTTTCAAAACTTCAAAAATGGAACAATACAACAAAAATCATGTTAAATTATAATTGAACTAAATAATATTAGTCTCCTTTTTAGATAAGCTTTAACTATATACGAGATAGATTGAGAGATGGTAATAATTCTTGGAAGAGAGGAGAATCGTACATCGCCATTAGAAGATTTCACTAAACACAAGAGTAATATAATTATAAAGAGACGTGAATCTATCGAATTCCAATGAAAATGAACAAAATTCTTAATGTTTGCGTTCGTCTGAGAAAATGTATTAGGAGGTGGAGGCAGGCTGCTAACTCGGATATAAATATAGCTAGCCGCAGATTTCAATCGATTAAATTTCACTCGTCACAGTCTTGGGAGGGAGACAGAAAGCCTTTAGAAACTTGTGAGAGAAGGCCCACTAACATGCCCAAGAGATGTACCCAACTTTTAGCCCATGTTTGTTGTCTCTCAGAGTTTTAGCTCATTTTAAGGGTAAGGGCTAAATTTCAACTAGTCAAAAAGTCTTGAGAGAGAAAAAGCCTTTACCTTTACTGGCTTGTAAGAGATGGCCCATTAAAATGCCCAGAAGTCATAGAAGACCTTTATAACAGAGTCGATTGACTCATTTAGAATTACTGTTGAGAAATTTAAAAGTGATTTAAAAAATTTATAAGTTAACTCTATTGTTTGATAAATTATTTAAAAATCACTGCTAATAAATTCACCCTATTCTAGTAAGATTTCAAAAAGTAGGGAAGAAGTGAATTTTCGAAATTTGATTTTGAGAATCAATTGTATATTTGATACAATTGTATATATATCATCATATATATTATAAAAATCTAAACTTATCCATATAAATTAGGAAATAAAATCATTAATTTTAAAGAGATTATTATTATTATTATTACCAATTATATTGAGATAACAAAATAAAAACTAAAATTAATAATATTTTATTTAATTTGATTATCAATTATTATATGTATACAATAAAAAATATTTTATATGCATGTTTATAAATGTTTAAATAAATTTTATTTAATATTATATCCAATCCAATTATTTACATTTTCACAACAGTTTAACAGTAAGATTTACTAAATATATACGACTGGTTTTAAAAGCACTTTTAAAAATATAATTCACCAAATGTTTAACTAATTTACTTAATAATTAATTATTTTTACATCACAACTAACAAAAAATATTTTAAAGGATACAACATTACTAAACTGACCCTTACTGATTTTATGGTTGCTTTTCAATTCTAATTTTTAAAAATTTTATTTACTTTTAAGACAAGATATAATGAATAATTAGTAGGGGACAAATTATTAAAATTATTAGGGCAGTAACTCAATGAGCTATGACTATGAGGGTTCATTAGAAAAATCATTGGCCTTTTCCAAATATTTTAAAGTCCCCCAATGTCAATCAATTCTACAGTATGTAGCAAAATAAATAACTAAACAAAAATTAGGTAATTTTATTGGGAACAAACAGAATAAAGCAGTTTACTTGCTGCCGAAGCAACTCTGCCATAATATTTGTCTAATATATTTAATGAAAATGATTTCTCATACGAATTTACCAAACTCGTGCACAAAATTTAACTTGTGTTTGTCTTTTCTATTAAATAATGAATATGTGTCCTTCTAAAGATCATTGAACAATCACTGGCATTGATCATCTTGAATATAACATCTAATCTCTATTTTTAAATTATTAATTTGTCTAATCTGACTTGACCACCAACACATGATAAAGATTTTACCAAGTAATTATTAGACCTTGATACACTAATTAAGCTCTGCATAATAAAATCAGTTGACTACGGTAAAAAGTGGCACGTTTCTTATCCATATTCTTCTCCGTAATTAGGCTTTTGTGACCTTTCGTACCATATTTTTCGTATTTGACATGGTGAGTGATGATTTAGTGAAATGATTTAGTATGGAGCGTTGCTCTCGCGTTATTAATTGGATCATAGAGAATTACGGATAATTTTTTTATATCTTTTATGAGGTTTCGTCTTGTTACACTTAGAGAAAATGTATTTATATATTGACATATTACCCCCTGAACATGTATAAACTTTAGGCAGCCGTTTGATAGTTGAGGACAGTAACATAATTGTAGAAATTTATAATTTTCAACCCTTAAAAAAGGTTATTAACAGTGACTGAAGTTTGGAATTAAGTGAAAACTAAGGGGTTAGTGATGCATCTTCATTTTGCAAATCAACTTTAGTTCAAAACACATAATACCCATTCATTTCAACTTATATGACTTTATAATGCAGTAAGCAATACTTTTTAAGATTAAATATATTACGAACCGAAATTCGGTTTTAAGATTAAATATATTACGAACTGAAATTCGATGACGGTCAGCATCAAAGCAATCAATGATTGAAGAAGGTAGCAGGTGTGTATTTTCGTCGAATCCTAAAACTTAATTTTGGTGTAATTTTTTTCTTGCATTTTGTTCAAACGACTGTTAGTTTAGTTGCTTGAGTTTTTGTTTTAATTAATTGAGAAAAATGTTTAGGGTTCTGAAAAATTGAAGTAGTGATAAAAAATAAATTGATTTTTGAGATGATAATCACTGGAAAACGTTGTATAAAATACAAAAAAGATTTGTTTTTTAAAGAGATACGAAGGTGGGTATTTAGATGCAGGCTGAAATTTTCTTGATCTGCTCTTCATATTTAAAAAAAAAATTCCAAATTATAGCTAAGAGTGCAAACTTGTTCATGTTCATACTTCTCAGACACTTAAGTTTGATTGGGTATTTTTGACAACTTATATTTTGAAAAGAATACACCTATCAAAGCATCTTCAAGAATCTTAAAATAATGAGTTATTCTGCTGTTTCTAATTTTTGTTTTTCTTAATTTGCTTATTATGAATGAAGATGTTATGTAAATTTCATGGTTTGTTGTTTGTAGGTAAGTGTATCAATGTATGCTATGAGCTTATTGTATGAATTTGTGGAAAGGGGATTTTTTTGACTTATTGTTTTGTTTTGTTTTTTTTTTTTTATGTTTGAAATTTTGGCTACTTTAACTGATATGATGGTTCATATGTTGGGTTTTATTCTCTAATTAATTTGCTGATGAATGATGATTCTTTGACTAATATTGGATGTGATCGTAAAAAAAAAAAAAAAAAAGAGAAAGAAGGCTTAATCTTCATACAATATGCTTAAAAAAATCATTTTTTGGTATTTGCTTGTTTAGTATTCTGGATTTTCTTGTTCTTATCTAAACTTTTTCTTCTGAATGATTCTTAGCAACAAGGTCTTAAAAAACCTAAAAAAAATTATATTTTGAATATTGGATTTGGTTTTGGAGTTTCATCTTTTATAAAGGTTACTAATAATTGAGAGCCTTAGATTTCAACAATTGTAATGGAAAGTTTGTCAAAATGGAGTTTTGAGAAAAATCAACATGGAAAATACTTTTTTTTTTCACCCAATACCATGCTTGGAGATTCATTAGATTCTGCAATAGACTTGGACTACATGAAAGAATTATTGGTAGAAGGATGCTATTGATGGATCCGAATTTTGTCATCCAAGTCCCTCAACTTCTAGTACCCTCTTTGATTGATCATTTGTGTGGCCAGCTTCAGAGATTACTAATGGTGATACGAGCAGGAACCGTCTCAACAGGGCAACCAAGATGATATGCAACAATCATTCTTTATGTGGACTTCACCTATTATTGACCCCTAACGAAAAGCTCCTCTTAGTGTCCAGTCTCTTAGCCAAGACATGGTTAATGCTGATGGAGACAATAGTTAGTTGGATGATAATATCTAAATATTCTAAATCTACAAAAGATGGTAGGTTGGGCCCAGGGCAACTTCGGCACTTGCAACTTCTGCTATTCAAAGATTAGTATGGACACTTGGGTATATAAAGATTTCTCAATTAATAAAGAAGTCTTTGATGTGCTTGTTTTTTAATAAGTTAGTAGGACTTGCACATGCATTATTGAGGTTCTGACGTGGACTCGTAATATTGGTGTTGTTTTTTAGTTTCTTATTTAAAAATGTTTGTATTATTATATGATTTAGCCACTGTAAATACATTTCTTTTAAGAGGTATTTTACTACTTTCACCATTCATGTAAATTTCATCTTATTATATGACTGTCTAATGTTAGAATAATATATTATAAGGGTATAATGGTCTTTTATTGCTCTATGCATTTGGCACCAAAAATTAAGGGATGGTCTGTAACTCCGTGTTGTAGAAGTATTGTTAGTTCCTGAAACGTGTAGTGAAGGGTATTGTTGTACTTTCATGAACAAACCAAATGACCGCCTAACGCCCTAACGTTAATACATGTTGAAGAGGTGATATGTCAATATATGAATATATTATCTCCAAGTGTAGCAAGACCAAACCTCAGGGGAGGTATTTAAAAAGTACCCAGAGAATTAATTTCCATCTCACAAGAGAATAAATAAAAATTAAAATATTTTATAGATATCACAAAACTTTAAATTAGTAACAAAGTTTCCCCATAAATTTGCTTTAGTGAGGTGCATATTACTTTTCTAATATGGATGCTAATGCTATCATGTTATGTTTGAGACAAAATAACGTTACATTTGAGAAATATTTATTTATAAAACAACTGAGGACATTATGCAGAGGTGGAACCAGCAAAATTAAAAATACACCAAATTATATGCCTATTTACGTTTTGTTCCCGTAATTTTAAAAAATTCATGCTAAAACCTATGCTGATACAGAAATTTGGAGATGAATTTTAACCCTGCAACAATGCTGTTCCTGTCTTTCAATCTCGTGCTCAGCAAGAATAGTCCTTAATCTGCTCCTGCTCGGGCTAGCTCATAAATTGACCATGACCAGGAAATCTGTATTCACAACGAACGGTTAGAGGGCATCAAAATTTTTTCTGGCGAAAACCCTTCAATGCTTAAGTAAGTGATTAGGCTCTTTTCTAGGAAAAACTCATAACAACCCTTAATGACCATATAAACAATTGAACTCAAAAGAAAACGATTAAGATTCAATGAGAGAGTGTGTGAGAGAGTGAGAGAGGGCTTCTGCTTCCCCCCCCCCTTTACCTTTGTTCTTCCCTGCTTTAATAGACTGCCCCCCACCCTCGGTCCCTTCTATTTCTTCTTATTTCTGGACTATCCTATTCGTAAGAGGATAGGAATCCATTAACGAAGATGAATAGAAGTTGAAAACTGAAAGAGAATAAGAGTTCATTATGTCCGTACTTCTCGGAAGACACACGTGTCGGTGACCGTGCTGCTCGTAATTATGGGATTGCTTATGACCAGAATGCCTGGTAATCATACGACGTGGTTGTCTGCTTGTAATTACTATGTTGAACCTCTGGTCAAGATGGTCTCTATACAACGACCATGATGACCTCTTGGCCTAGCAGGTCTGCTTATGGTATCAAGAATACTTCTAAAAAAGCCCTCTAATCCTTGGCTCACCCTTTATTTAAAGGGTATATGGTCGCCCAATTTCATTTCTCAAACACCAATCCCCCAGTTTCTAGTGTTGGGAATGAAAAAAATCAAGACTGAAAACTATAAAGTATTACCCCACCAGGATGTCTGTTTTTTTAGCCTCCTACATTTTAAAACATTTTCTACAATGGATTGTTTATCCACTTTTAATCGAGTGACCAACTTTTGATGCTTTGAAACTTACATATTTTTGTAATATTAGATAAAATGCTGGTTCGTAATTAGCTGAGTAGGATATGGTAAATTTCAATCTATGTCTTACGCTGACCAAGATTTGAGACTATTAGGTCCTCTTTTTTTTTTTTCATAAAGTCGTCTACTCACTTTAGTTGAGTAGGAATTTATCAAATTCTGACCTGTTTCGCCTCAAGCAGTCTTTGAAACTTTAGGTCTTTTTTGCATTATAAAATCATCTGCATGCTTTCAATTAGCTGAGCAGGAATCTGACAATTTCTGACCTGTCTCGCCTCGAGCAACCTTTGAGACTTTATGTCTTTTTTACCTTATAAAGTTATCTGCTCGCTTTCACTCAGCTAAGTAGAAATTTGGCGAATCTTGACCTGTCTCGCCTTGAGCAGGCTCTGATACTTTAGGTCTTTTTTCGCTCTTCAAAGTCTTCATAAAGTCATCTGCTCACTTTTACTTAGCTAAGCAGGAATTTGGCGAATTCTGACATGTCTCACCTCGAGCAGGCTTTGAGACTTTAGGTTTTTTTTCGCCGTTCAAAATCTTCATAAAGTTATCTACTCGTTTTTACTTAGCTAAGCAGGAATTTGATGAATTTTGACCTGTCTCACCTCAGGCGGACTTTGAGACTTTAGGTCTTTTTTCACCCTTTAAAATCTTTATAACAGGATAAACGAAAATACTGAAATTCATATCGATCATTGTTCGCAATTCATAGCAAAGTAATTCAACAATTGAATAAACACAAAACATCTACTTGAATACAAGAAGGTCTTACTAGAAATATTTCTTGAGATGCTTTGCATTCCACGACCGCTTAACCTCGTGTCCATTTTGTGAGCAAGTTTGTAGGCTCCTTGCCCAACCACCTGCATGACTCATAAATGAATTAAAATCGTGCCCTGGTTTTTCGGAGAAGATTTGTGGCGATTCATGTGACTAAGTCTTGCTTCTTAGTAACCTGGTCCAATGTCTTCTCAAACCCTACTTATAGTCTCAAGAACTATTGAGGAGATATGCTTATAGTCTCAAGAACTACCTCCTGCTCGAGGTACTCTGCTCATGGTTTTAGGAACTATCTCCTACTCGAGGTGATCTGCTCGAGTTACTTCTCAGCTCGTAAAACACTAACTTTAGATGAGTCAGACGTGAGAATTCGCAGCCATTCGTACCTCTGCTCGTGAAGGTGCCATCTTTCTACTTCACTAGCCCTCCAACCTTATGCGCCTTTTGTTCCTTTTTTCACAGCCTCTTTAGTAACTCACTTCTTTTCCATGCTTCTTTTTGCTCCTCAATCTCAACGTCCCTTTTGGGCTGCTCGTATCCTATGGCGTAGGATTGTACAGTGGGATTCCTTAGGTTGTACCACAATCACCCAATCCTTCCTCATTCAGTCAATTCAAAGCTTGAGGGTGATTATAGGCTCATAAGTCAAGTACTGCTCAGTGATATCTCTTTAAAAATTCTATGAGTGTCTCGTTTTCTTCTTGCTTGATGCCCAATAGTTATATCATGTTGTCCTCGGGTGCTATTGCCCCACTAAACTGCTCGATGAACTATTGGCATATTTGCTCGAAGCTGGTAATGGGTCCTCAGGGCAGCTTCCGATACCAGTCCAGTGCATACCCCTCAAGGGTTAGCGGGAATACTCTACATCTTTGAGCCTGTGTCAAACCCTGCACCCTGGTCATATCTTTGAAACATTCGATATGGACCAATGGGTCACTTTTCCACCTAAATTTGAGGCCGAGGAAATGGAAGTCTTGTAGGATGACCGTGCCCATGATCTCAGCCGAAAGAGGAGATTTGCAGTCTAGCAAAATCCTCTAGCTTGGTGCCCTATTGTGGCCTTGCAACTTATCGATGACTTAGGCCAACTTTCGCATCTCCATTTCCAACTCCGCAGCGAGACTAGGATTTTGCAGAATCGTTTGGTCACGCTCGTGCTCAGCGTTGTGTAGACGCTACCTCAACTCCCTCTCCTCAGCGCTTGATCCACCTTCGTTAATCATGAAGCTTCGATTTCCCTGAACTGTTGCAGCAAATAGTTTCGAGATGTCTTTATCATCAATGGAGATATTTCCTCATGTCCTTTTCTACCCCTCCCTTAATTCATGCAAGATTGAAGTGAGGGTCTCCATCTGCTTCTCCATTTATTCCATTTGTTCTTGCATTGCCTTTGCCATTACTCTATCACAATCTCTCTTAGCGTGGCAAACTCAATGGTGCCCTGGTCGGCCTTTCGTGATCCACTCGCTCCTAAATTCATCTCGCAGTTGTCTCTTATCTGAGCAATCGAACGGTAAAAGCTTTTTGTTAGATTCCCCATAGACGGCACCAAAATGTTGATGCAGAAATCTGGTGATGAATTTTGACCTTACAACAACGTTGTTCTTGTCTTTCAATCTCGTGCTCAGTAAGAATAGTTCTTAATCTGCTCCTGCTCGGACTAGCTCATGAACCGACCATGACCAGGAAATTTGTATTCACAATGAATGGTTAGAGGGCGCTAGAAGTTTTTTCGGCGAAAATCTTTTGGCGCTCAAGTCAGTGATCGGGCTCTTTTCTAGGAAAAACTCAGAACAACCCTCAATGGCTGTATAAACAATTTAACTCAAAAGAAAACGATTAAAATTCAATGAGAGATAGTGTGAGTGAGAGAGAGAGAGAGCTTCTGCTTTTTTTTCCCCCTTTACCTTTGTTCTTTCCTATTTTTATAGACTGCCCCCACCCTCAGTCCCCTCTATTTCCCCTTATTTCTGGCCTATCTTATCCGTAAGAGGATAGGAATCCATTAACGAAAAGGAATAAAAGTTGGAAACCGAAGGAGAATAGGAGTTCATTATGTCCATACTTCTTGGAAGACACAGTGCTGCTGACCGTGCTACTCGCAATTTTAAGACTGCTTATGGCCAAAATGCCTGGTAATTATACGACGAGGTTGTCTGCTAGTAATTACCATATTAAACCTCTGGTCGAGGTGGTCTCTGTACAATGACCACAATGACATCTTGGCCAAGCAGGTCTGTTCATGGTATCAAGAATACCTCCAAAAAGCCCTCCAATTCTCAACTCACCCTTTATTTAGAGGTTATATGGTCGCCCAATTTCATTCCTCAAATTTAACTTACTCATGTTTCTGTTTATACATTATGGTTCTTGTTGTTAGTCCATCAATTTTACATGCTCTAGCCGATTTAAATTTATGATTATGCATTTTAGAAAACCAAAATCCTAATTACGCCCTAGACGTTGCATCTATAATTCAAATGTGAAATTAATAAAACATACCATTTTTTATTGTCCCAATCTCAAAGAATATTTTTAAAAAAAGAATAAATATCCATCGATTGGTTAATGTATCAAACTTTATTAAAAATATACTAACATTTTTCTAATTTTATTTTTTATAGCTATCTACATGAAATTTATAAATTATATCATTGCTCTACTTTTTCCTTAAAACCATAAGAGGAGTTAACAGAAAATTACCAAAATAATTATTTTACTCTTAAAGGTCAAGGATATTTTTTACTTTACATTTACAAATAAGGAAAATTATTAGTCATATATCCTTAAATTGTCTTCATAAAAAAAATATTACAATACTTTCAAGTCATATGTTTATATTTCCTAAATTTGCAATATGTATTCATCTACTAAATCGTTAGTTTCTCTTAAAAAATTAACAGAATTATAGCAAATTGACCATTTTACCCTGAAACTCAATTTAATGTACAAGGACATGAAAAAATTATTAGCCATATATCTTAAGTTTATCTTATTATTAAAATTACTATAAAAGTTTGAATTAATTTGATTTCCCATTCTAAATTTCTAATTTATATTAATTGTCCATAATACATTAACATTGTTAGAATATTTAACAAAATTTAAGTAAACGGTCATCTAACTATTGAATTCAAGGGCATTTGTGACTTTGCACAAAAAATAATAAAATAAAATTTATTTTTTTACCATGAAATTGAATTTAAGGATCAGATTTATTGGATGTTTATGAATTAGGATTGGATAATTTATTAATTTAGTTTGATTATATACATTTTTGAAAATAAATTGAGAAGACCAATTAGATTCTTTTCTAATTAAGAAAAAATAGAGTTTTTAAGCGTACTTATTGAATATTGGTTATACAAAATATTTTTATATTTTAAACTATTATTTTATTTTGTATTTAGCATGTTAAATGTTTTAATTACTCTTTTAATGTCATTAATCATAAACCACGGTTAATATTTTGGTTGACGGTTGATACAAACATAGAGTAAAAAATTAAGCAAATTTAAATTTTTATAGTATTTTTTATAATATGGTAAATTTAAGGTGGTTGACTGATAATTTCTCTTTTATTTTTTATTTAACATGTTAAATAAGAAAACATTATCAATTCCTAATGGAAGCTAACAATTTGGTAGATGAATATTACATATTATAAATTTAGAAAGCATAAATAATACAACTTAAAAGTAATATAGTATTCTTTATAATATAATAATTTAAGAGTATATAAGTGATAATTTACTTAAAAATAATAAAATAAGATTAAAAAATAATAACACAAAATAGATCACTATTCTTAGAATAAAGATGCAGTAAACTCAAACTCTTGAACCAATCTTCAAAATCAAAAGTCAATAATCCAATCCCACATCCATCACCATCATCACCAGTAGCATATAAAACTTCAACCTTTTTAGTAATTCTTTAAAATTACAATCATATTAGAGAATTTTAATCCTACCATAAGTAAAAATATATTAAATAAATAATAAATAAAAAAGTAATGAAAAGTAAAATCAATGACACAATACAACAATTTATGTGAAAAACTATTATAATAGAAAAAAATCATATCCGCCAAAGACGATTAGAGAAAAATTTACTATGTGAAAAATTATTACAATCACTCTAGTATTTTTCTCACACCCAAAACCCCAATAATATCTAATCTCTCAATAGGCATATTGTTTCTCTCACATTAAAAATCGTCTACTCGCAGAGATTTGATTACTGTATAAATGAGTGAACCCAATCTCACTGCATATAGTAATTATTTATTATCGGAGAAATATTTATTTTCTTATATTATTATTATTCCTCTTTTAATAAGTTAAGTCTAAAAAAAATACATATTTTTTAAATAAGAATCTTAAAAAGAGAAAATATCTTGAGAAATCCTTATTCTTTGAATAAAAATCCTATACTAAAAAAAATATTTTATAAAATTATTATTAAAAAAATAAGACATATTTCCTAAGACATCAACAACACCTTTATTTCCATTTTTCTCAACCAAATTGTTGTTAGTACCGGTATCAGCTCTACATTTTGGGATCTCTTACCAAAAGTGATAAATCAATCATACGGGTCAAACTCATTTTGGGGTTTGTAGAACGGGTCCGGATTATTTGCAGAGGGAAGCTTACTGTGTCAGAATTAAGTCGTTTATGTGGTTTCAGAGGGGGGTAGGGGGTGGAGAGACAAAGAAGATGAAGATTTTGGTGATGGTGATGGTGATGAGTGATGACCGATGAGTGCTTCGGTTATTGGGATTTGCCTCAGAGTTTTGATAAAGATGCCGGTGAACAAGATCAAGATTTACAGATCTGGAAAAAGAAAATGAATTCGAACCCAAGACTGTTCCTTGATCCTTAATGATAGGATTTATTTTATTACCATCCATGATATTATGGTACTTTTAGTGGTTAGTGTGTTAAATGTCTGAATTATCCCTTTGACCTCGTCAGAAGTTAGCAGCAGCTAACGGCAATGTGATCGAGTGATACAGTTTGCAAACTTAATATTGATGTTTTATTTTTCATAAAATTTGAAACATTCCAACATTATGTGGCCGGTAGTTTCATCTGAAAGACAGAAAGGAAAAAATCTAAATGACAAATGTCCAAACTATCAAACGGTGAAATATCTCATCATCCACACAAGTGATTCATTCTCACAGGCGTCATTTAGCACTGACGCCCGAAAGGCCTTGTCAAGAGAGCATCCTGACCGTCTGATTTGAAATAGTGAAGACACAATTGTGGCCCCACAAACACAATTAACACACTCTGGCGATCCCACTGGCCAGGAGCTACCGTCTCTCTCTGATTGTACCGTGCATCCACTCCCCGGATACGCGCGTGGTCACGTGACCTCCCAATGCCAACGCACCACCTCTCTCTCTCTCTCACCGCCACACCCGTCCCCTTTGTTGCATTTTGTTTCGCATTTTATTTCATTTCTAAACTCTTAGTTTTACATTTTTTTTTCGTTTCGCTGTTGAAAGGAAAAAAGAGAAAATAAAAAATAAAAAATAAGAAGCTAAAACTTCGTTCAAAACTCGCATACAACAACCGTTAACTCATCTTTGCAATCGCATGTTGTCGGAGCTACGGCTCCACTAACGGAGCCCCAGCTCAAGATAAATCAAATCAATTTTTAAAATTTAACTTCGCAAGCCAGCATCAGATCTCTTCATTTTAAACATGTCCAAAACATGGGGTAGTATCGGCGCCTGGGCCGCCGAGGCCGAGCGAGCCGAAGCCGAAGAACGTGAAGCCGCAGCTGCAGCTGCTGCGTCCGGTGGCGCCGCAACGCCCGCCGAGTCTCAAAGCTTCCCTAGCCTGAAAGAAGCCGTTAGCGCCAAGCCCAAGAAGAAGAAAATGTCTCTATCGGAATTCACCATGGGCGCATACTCCCCCTCCGGCGCACCTGACTACTCCTCCAACCGCCTCACTCCCGACGAGATGCTCCGCCTCCCTACGGCTCCCAGAGAGCGCTCTGCTGAGGAAATGCAGCAAGGTCGCCTCGGCGGCGGCTTCTCCTCCTATGGCCGGCCCGCACGAACCATGGGCATGGGTGACCGTAGCGACTCATGGGGAGGCGTTAATAGACGACCGTATGGCGGATTCGACGAAGAGCAACCACAGCGCAGGGGTCCGCCTCCTAGGGTTTCGGATTTGGACCAACCTTCGAGAGCCGACGGAGTCGATAATTGGGCGATGGCTAAGAAACCATTTCAGCCGTTACATTCCCAGGATTCTGGCCGTCAAAATCGGTACGGCGGTTTAGGTTCTGGCGGTGGTTTCTCACGTGCCGATGAAGTCGATAACTGGACAGCTGGTAAGAAACCGATTATGCCCAGCAGATCCTCTGCATTTGGCTCTGGATTTGCTCGCGAAACTGTGCCAGAACCTGATCGCTGGACTCGTGGTGGTGGTGGAGGATATCCTCATGAACGGTCCAGATTGAATTTGGATCCGCCGAAACTGGAGGCTAATGATACAGTTGTTGTGAAGACGAATAAACCAAATCCTTTTGGAGCAGCAAGGCCAAGAGAAGAGGTATTGGCGGAGAAGGGATTGGATTGGAAGAAACTGGAAATGGAGTTGGAAACAAAGAAGGCCACGAGTCGACCCACAAGTGCGCACTCGAGCAGGCCCTCAAGTGCCCAATCGAGCAGGTCGGAGAGTCAGGGGCTTCAGGGATTGGAGAATGCGGTAAAGCCAAGTAGGCCAAAGGTGAATCCATTTGGAGATGCTAAGCCTAGGGAAGTTTTGTTGGAGGAACGGGGTCAGGATTGGCGTAAGATTGATCTTGAATTGGAGCGGCGCAGGGTTGATAGGTTCGTGTTTTCATATTGCGTTCTTTATTTGTTCATTGCAATTAACTGCACTGCTATATTAGCTTTGGTGTTAGTGTGTTTGTCATTAAATGTTGTTGGTGGGGATTGTCTGATTATAATTAGGTTATTGTTTCAGTGGTGATTTTGGTTTCTTAATTGATGTTAGAATTATCAGAGGATGTGGTGTTCACTGGTAACATTTTGAAATGTGACATAACGAATAACTGCTGAGAATGACAATACATTAACAGTTTGGAGCCTTTTTCATCCTGGTAGCTGTAGTGTCATGTGATTGTTTTTCCCAGTTACCTGGATCTTCTGGTCCATGCATAATGATTTGACTAACAATGCTTGTTTATTGGGCTTATATGGTGTTAACAATGTATTACTTTGTAAAGTTTCATTTAGTAGACCATTTCTTGAAATGGCTGATGATTATTGCCATCAATTGGTCCAGTGGTTTTTATTTATAATAAGTTGTTGAAGACTAAGGTGGTGTTTGTTTTTCTTTTTCTTTTTTTTGGTTTGAAATCTTAATAGATCTGAATTCTTGATAGAACTGAATGTGATATGTTTGTTTTTTTTTTCCTGCATTGCTAAAAACAAATATTAAGTTTTTTTTTCAACTTAAAAAATCTGAAAATTAATATTTTTACATTTGTGCCTTTACAAATTATAGATGTTAAACTAATAATAAGCATGTCAAAGAACTTAAATAAGATGATATATTATCATAATGTTCAATTGAATACAACTCTTTATATTCTAAATTAGTATATTTTAATTAATTTTATTATAGTTTATGATGCTTTTATATGAAAAGTATTCATAAAAGATTATGTAGATAAATAATGCTAATTTGAAGAAAATAAAAAGATAAAAATAGTTATAGTCTAACGCTATATTATTACAAGTTATATAGATGGATAATAATGCTAATTATTAAATTTTGTTTAGGTAAGGATGAAAATTAATTAATTATATAGGGATATCATTTAAACTTTTTAAATTAAGCCAAAGTCTAAAAAAATTGACTTAATAACTGAAAATTTTGATTAAGTTGAAGAAACAAACGGACTTAATGACTTAACTGATCAAAATCAAGTCAATTAAGTCATTAAGTCAAGAAAACAAACAGCCCCTAAGGCTATAAAGATATATCTTCAGACCCTTTAAGGTAGCTTTCTGTACATAATATATTAGACATGCTTTCTAGCATATGGCCAATACACTGAGGCAGTTGTCTTTGTTAACTTTTCCATATTGGAAAATGCAAAAACATCTCAGCCAATAGCCTGTGAATTGGATCTATTTGTGTCCTATGAGGAGAAGTATATGCACCTGAAAACAGTTCATGTGGAACTGATTTATGGAACGTCTTCCTGGTACTTCACATGAGTCACAAAGCGTCCTGATGATTATTGTTGTAGTCAAAAGTACTATTAATATCTGTTACCTACTGGATGCATGTAAATCAGTTACTATCCTTTCTTTTATGTTGTAAACGATTGCCTTTACTTGCATTTCCTAGTCAGATTTTGTTTATGGTTAAACACTGCTGTTTGATGATACAAATTAAGCCCTGAGTTTCAATGTGTTGCACAATAAGGGCTATGAATTTACTGGTTTTGAAAGTTTAATACAAGATAGCTTTTTGTTTATATGTTGAATTGTGGTGTTGACTACTTTTTGTTTTGAAGGTGTTTGTGAATTAAAGTGCTTTAGGGATCAAATTCAGTTAAAAGTACAACTTTTACGTCTATTGGTCAGCAATCTGACCAAGCTGCACTTCATGTTGTCTTTGCATGCTAATCGTGGTTGGTTTTCTTTCTTGGGGATTGAGTCATAATGAGCCAAACCAAGCTGTCCTTAGCAATCTGTTTTCTTTGGTAGTCTTGCACATTCACGTAATTGAAGCATGTTAATAGATATTAGCCTCTTGCTTCTCCCTTCTTCTTACGCGCCTCCCCCCAAATTTTCTAGCTTCTTGTTCAAACAGGTGGCACTCAGAAATCTTGAATTTCCTACATTTTTTTCCCTTTTTTGGTGGGAGAGATAATTGCATCCATTTTCTTTTTCCTATTATTAGATTCAACTGATACAAATTGCAGGCTAGGAAAATAAATCTTCCTTGACCTCCTCTACTGCAACAGATGGGTGGGTTTTGACTTGTTGTGCAAGTTCCATTTTATGTGCCACATGTTGTCTTTTCCTTTGTATCATTAGTGTGTAATGTCAGTGCATCTTGGTGTCTTTCTGAGTATTGACACATTTTTCAAGCTTCATGCTATAAAGTGCCTCTTTGTTATGAGCAAACTTTTTGTCTTTTTAAAGAGTTACTTTTTGCATTGATATAAGTTTTGTGTTTTATCATAATATTTGAATGCATTAGATTACCTCCTTTATTTGGGAAGTTAAATCCTTTGGCTTATTAATATTGGGGAATAGTCCGGTGGAACTGGATCTGCCCTGATGTTTATGTTGTATCACATCACATGCCCATAAGTGAGTCAATGCCTACTTGAGTTGCTAATTATTGGCTGTATGTTGTTGTGAAGATGAAAGAAACTAAAATTTTCTCTCTTACTCCTAATCTCTGGGTTCTCTCTCTTGTCTCTTTGTCTTGGCTGCTCAATACATGCATGTACATGCAAGTGTATGATAGAGATAATTTGCACCTCATCCCAGTGGCCTGTATTTTAAGCCACTTGATTGCTGAGCTCTCCTGGAATTCAGCATTTGTTACATAACGTATATAATTGTTATATATTGCAGCAACTAGCATGATTACTTGGGTCTAGCATAGCTGCACGTGAAGCCTTGCCTGGTAACCTAATTGATCCATCTCTCTTAACTCGTAAGATCGACTTAGCCAATGTGTGGATAATTCATAGATTTTGCTTAATCATTTTAAAACCAGATTCTTATTCTGGAATCTCAACATTTAGTCTCAATGTCATTGCCTTTTGGAGTTCTTATTTCTTTGGTGTCAAATTCACTGTTGATACTTGATTTGGTGATCTACAGTGTACTTGTCATGCATTGACCTCTAATGTGGAAAATGTTTCAGGCCTGAAACTGAGGAAGAAAAGATGTTGAAAGAAGAAATCGATTACTTAAAAAAGGAACTTGAGATTAACAGGGAATCCATGCAAGAGTCTGGAGGAGAGCAACCCAGTCTGCATGATATTATACTTAGCAAAGAACAGGAACTGGAAATGCTTGTCAGGGATTTGGATAGCAAAGTTCGGTTTGGGCCGAAAGCCGAAAGGCCAGGTTCTGGAGCAGGTAGGGCAGCTGGCTTTCCTGAGAGACCGCCTTCCCATTCTGGGACATTTGATGAGTCTAGGAGCATGGAGTCCATGGATAGACCTCGTTCACGGGGCATGGGGGATGCGTGGACAAGGCTTGGAGATGACAGGAGAGCATTTCAAGGCAGAGAAAGAGGATTTTTGGGCAGCAGAGACTTAGACAGGTAAAGTGCATTTTTTCATGTTTTCCTGGTCTTGTTTTCGATCTCAGAAGGGTAACTGGCCTGTTGTGTCTTCTTTTATTTTGTGTCTTTCTAAATGTTGGAGAATGCCTGATCTGAGGGATGTATGAAGTATGAGCTCATATTTCTCAACGTCTTGGACTGCATTCCCTTGCGAATCATAATATATAAAATAGTTTGAATTTCAGACATGGAATGTTGATATCTTTGCTAGTAATTTTCAAGTAAGGGAAATTTAAGGCTGAAAATATTTCATTAACGATGTTGCATAGAGAATTCTAAATTAGTTGTTAGTTAGTGTATGATTACAAAATTGTAGGATTTCCAAGTTTTATTTCAGCGGAGCCCTTTTGGGGCTTTCTCATTGGAAGATTTTTGTTTAGTTTTGTTTTTCCATTGGGCTTTTTCGATGGTAATGTGGAGAACTGTTACAGCAGTAAAGATGTAACAACTTTTTCTTTATTGGTTAATACACGTTACTGTTTCTTTTTTTTTTATTCTTTTTTTATATTCTAATTGTCAACGACACTTGATCTTAGGGTTGGCAAAATCCCAGGCCGTTATTTAATTGGGGTACTTGGATTTTGTACTTTTTAATATTATAATATACATTTTTTTATTTTTTTGTAATTTTATTTTTAATTTTATAAGTTTTAAATTTATTTTAATGAAATTTGACATAAAATTATAAATTTTAAGTGTTTAAAAATTTATATTTGTATAATAAATGAGTCAAATAAATATAAATATTTAAAATAAAATATATTTTATAATATTTTTTTAATAAAATTCGGGTTCTGGGTCAGGTCCCAAGTTTATCAAGTGATGCTCATACCCGGTCCACCTTTTACACTCGAGCCGGGTAATATTCAGCCTACATCACCCGAGTCCGGATCGGGCGGGTATTTTTATCACCCCTACTTGATCTATTATTTTTCAAGTAGATTTATGTTAAAATGGCCTCATTAGGCTGTTCTTTCGCGCTCTTCTCCGTTTTTCAACTGTTCAGTTATTACTTATTAGTGTCTAATTCCGTATCCCCCAAATTTCCCTAATTGTAGTCTTCCTAGACGATATTTATGACATTACACAATCTTACTGCTGTGTTCTTTGCTTCAGATTCTAGTGTTCTGGATCTTTTTGTAATGTCTCAGACGTTATTAATGTTGTGTGCCTCACTGTGGCAGGCAAAGTTCAAGAGAGAGATGGTGAACAACCGGCGGTGTAGATTTATTATCTCCCATGCATTTTGACAGATCAGAGACAAATAATATTTTCTCTCACTTATTTTAATCTATATCTTGTTTTTGCTCTTGAGAAATGGAGCTAGGACTATTGAGAACCGGCGTCAGGAAAATCTTGCGTTGATCTATTTGTTACTTCTTGAAGTTGAAACTAATGTAAAATTGCAAAAATTTTCCCCACTTTTTGTCTGTTCTGAGGCATGAGCCTGTATTGTTCTTAGGACTCAATTTTATTGAACCTGTGGGACTCACTAGTTTAATTTTTGTGACAGTCGTTTGAGTGTTATACAGTTAAATCTTTGGCTTATTCTGTATGTGGTTGCTCCATCTATAAATTTAACCTATTGCTACTGTTTATTTTCCCCCTGTTTATCTGGGCAACTCTCAGTTGATGAAAAGACCATTCTATAAATGCGGGTACTAAAGGAACATGTTCCCTGGAGCCAGCAACCTTTTAACCGATTAAAACCTGCCCCTCTTAAAGCTCTTTATGATATTGTTGTAAGATCCAAATTGCAAGAAATAAAGAAAAATTGGATCCTACAGTTTTTTTCTGTTCTTAAGAAAATAATCTATTACTTGATTTAAAAAGAATAAAAGAAAAAAGAAAGATTACTAGCTGTAATAATGCAGTTGTTGCGATGGATGTTAATTAATTGAGCTGGTAAAATTTCAGATGTAGAAGGTAAGAGATTTTGAATCTCGCTTACATGAATAGGGAGAGATTGAATTGTTTTGTTGTTAAGCTAAACTGCAAAATAATAAATAATAAGGTAGTTTCTGTGAATCTAATGGAAATAACCAAATATATAATACGATTAACATAAATAAGCAAAAGTTTAAGGTGACAAAATAAATTATGGTATGTTTGGTTTGAATATATATAAGGAGAGAAGAGGAGAGGAAAGAAGGAGAGGGAAAAGAAATAAAGAAAAAAAAATAGATTTTATTTCCAACCAAACACTAAAATGTAATATTGACTCTCTTTTATACTCATTTTTCTCCTATTTTTTTCTTTCCATTTCTCTCATTTCCTACCATTTATTCCAACCAAACATCACCTAAGGAAGCGTGAGACTTAAACCGCTGCGCTCTCCATGAGTTTTTATTAAGTTCTTAATTGCGAAGGGGGCTACGCATTTATAGTAACCTTTGCACGACAGATGAGCCTTTAATGTTTAATGTTTTGCCAAGTGTCTCACCATTGATTAACTCTACAGTTTGCACCAACATATGATTGGTTGTAACGAGACGAGTGTTGTAACACAAATTTTGGAGGAGACTCGGCTGTATGTGGGGTTGGCAAAAAAGTGGACTTGGACCGGATTTTTCTAAGATCAGGTTCAAGTCCACTTTAAGATAAGTATAAGGGTCTAGGTCAGACTCGGGCTGGGCTTAGATTTTTATTTAATTTTTAATTTTTAAAAAGTTATTGTAAATTTAAAATGAGTTAATAATCAATAAATTATTGTAACCAACAATAAATTAAAAAAAATGAATATGTCAACGTAAAATAATAAATAATTAAAATAAAGTAAATAAAAGATTAGAGATTTAATTTTTTTTTATACGGAATTTTTTAATTTAAGCACTCTCCTAATTAATTAATGCATAAGAAAAAGTTTAGTATTATAATTTTAGTATTTTTAAATCATTATTGATTTATGAATTAAGAATTTAAGCTTTTTTTTTTGTTATTTTTTTATTTTATTTATTATTCTAATTTATAAACTTATTTTTTTAAAAAAATAGTAGGCCTCAACCTAGCTCGACTTTTTTTCTCAAGCCCTTGTCTAAGTCTTTCTGTGTGAGGGTTGGGCCAAAGCCCACGAGCTTGGGCTTTTTAGCCCACCCGAGTTGTATGTTTATAGGTTGTTAGATAAAAAAATACTTAGTCGTATTGCACGCACGAGAGTACTAGCATATGAGAACAATAAAACCAACAAAAATACTACTTGTCGTTACTATATTAAATTGAAGCTTACTAAAGATTATCACAATGTAGTTCAATTAGTACTTGCTATAATTGGACTGCAGCACTTAAAAGTAGATTTTTGCATAGAGGGGAAATGCAAGTAGCCCAGATTGATGTTGTCCATGCATGAGCTAGCTAGAGATGGAAAGAGCCTTAGATAGATCGGACAGTGAACCAAGTCAAGAATTTCAAAACTTTGAATTTGATATTTGAGAGCTTCATGCCACAGGATGATTACTTTGTGCAGTAATCCGAACGGACTTAGACAACTTTAGTACCAAAGTTGTTAAATAAGTTTATTGAACTTCTTAAACTAGTTAAGCAAGAATGCTTACAAGAAATCTAGAGAGAACAGAGAGTAACATAGTTAAAGAGAATTTTATTACTCATAAGAGAGTATACAAGAGAGCTTTATAAAGATGTTTCAGTAGCTTATACTAAGTGTGTGGTGTGTTGTGTGTGTTGTGGTATTGAGCAAAATGGTGGGTGTCATGCCCTATTTATAAAAAGGCTTGCCTTGGTCTAGAATCTTCTATTCTACTTATGCAATTTGCCTAAATATCTTCTAAGTTTTATAATACATAGGCATAAAATTCTTTAGATATTTACAAGTACTAGGGTGTTGTAGATATTTCTAGGATCAAGCTAAGCTTGTTCACTTTAGCTTGCAAATTTAGGTCATCCTTCAGGTTCTCTGCTACTAAGTGCACTACGGTTTGCTAATGTATGAGGTGGCCACTATTAAATGCACTCTACTGCTTAACACGCTCTACCTTTGGGCAGTCTTTTATTGAGCACACCTTGGCATGCCAATTTAGCCTCTATCAGTGGTAAATTTGAGCGGCCTATGACATCCAGCTCTCCTGGTTGTTTCATGAGTCTCCATTCTTATTGTTATGACTTTGCAACAAATAAAGGCTTTTACTAGAACTACAAATGTGCGTCAGTATCACTTTCTGACATATTCCAATTCTAAAAGACATGGGCAAACTAGTAGCATTCATTTCTTCCTTCACCAAATGGCAACACCTTCTTCCATGAGGCATCGGGACACAGATCATTCTTGATTTTGTAGGTTAGTTTAATTTGTATTTTCAACCCTCAGCCTTAGGTGTGGCACATTCAACACTTTAATGTTTTTGTCCTTTCTAATGTCTACATTACTCATACCTTGATTAGGATTGTGATTCAATAATTGTATCTTAAAAGGTACAATATTAAAGTATTTGGTAGACATTAACTGTTGAAATTTAAAAATTAAATTATTTTAATTTGTCACTTATATAATGAAAAACTTAAAATACTTTTTTCTATTTTTGTCAAAACTATATCTAAAAGTCATCTTTATTACACATCATTAACTTTTATTTTATAAATATAACATTTTTTCTACTGCACCTTAATTAATGCCAAATAGGGCCATAGTCTTATTGGAAATGAAAGTGTGCTATTAGTTTCATTACTAACTAAAGTGTGTTTGGTAATCATATGTTGTTGTGGCACTGAGTTAATTTTATCTCGTACTTGTATGTTAATAAAATTATATTTAGTGTGCACCATTAACTTTTATTTTATAATTATAGATTTTTTAAGTAGTTATGATTTAAAAACTATAATAACTCAATACCAAGCAGCCTAAGTCTTAATGGATTGTAATTAGATGAGACCTCTTCATCTTTGAGTGCTTGCCGTTTGTATGGCCATATTTATAAAAGTGAATTTATTGCATAAAGTTAGCTTTGGGATATATACAGTGTTTCTTAATTTATTTTGTACTGGAAAGAAATGGTACGTGCATGATGAAAGCCACTTGCATCTTCAAGTTTTTTATTTATTTAGGGACCCGTTCGTCTCGACTTGAACCAACTAACTGCATTATAGAGAATTTAGTAGCGCACAGATGCAATAACATATATTTGTCTTCTCAGAGGAAAGCCTTGGACAGTTTCTTTGAGACTCACTATTAGAAGCGGTTCAACTCTCTCAATCTGGGATAACCAACATGTTATCACAAGGCTGAACGTACACTACTTAAGGTAAAATTTCAGTTTGATCCTCTTCCTCAATACCATCTGTTTCTGAAAATGTGTTGACTTCAAATCATCAATAATTTTAGTATATGACATATCGCATTACTTGATTTTAGGATTTACAAAAATAAATGAATATAATTTTGTAACTTCCTATTTTAGTTTGCGATTGTTTTAGCATCTTTTCCTCGTTAGTGGATGAAGGGCTTTTTAATGCAAAATCTGCTATAGATTGAAATCATTAGCTACCAAGTATAAAAGGGGTTCGTTCCCAAATGATTGCTCCATATAAGCTTAAGTATGCTGCAGAGTATAACAACTGTTCATTTAGTTATGTTTTTGAAAATGTAGTAACATATAGCTTGTTCTCAAAAATCTGAAGCGCAAGGCTCCCATGGATTAGGTAAGATCTGTAACTGAAAGGGAGAGACAGAAGAGGACCTGCAAATTTAAGAAGAGTGTGTTAGCATCAGTGACTGGCATCGTTTTGGTTGTTTCAAATCTTCTTAGTTCTGAGATTCAAATTCTGATACAGGTGCTAACTCAGCCACATTTGGTCGGGTCCCGTACCCCAACGGTAAGACCTTTTTGGCAAACCTTTCTGGACGGGACTGTGATGGTTGTCTGATCATTGGTTCATAGGTAACCTGCACTTAGTTACTAATTTCTATTCATTATATTTTTATTCATAATCTCATTTAAAAAAAAAAAATCAACGTCTGTTGCATTAGCAAACCCATCTGAACTTTATCCTGCACATATGTAGAGTGATCTCTAATTCCCATCATGCACGCAGCTGAGAAGTTGGGGTTACTGTTCTTGAATGGATATCTTGATTCTTTACAACCGAATTTCGTAGGTGGGGTAAATTTTGCCGTTAGTTGAGCTAAATATTTGAAGCACTTTTTGACCCCTTATTGCTCAATATTCAACTTTCGCAATTTGAACAATTTAAAGATCGCACTACAAAGTTGTTCATTCAAGGTTAGGGATATCCCAAAAGACTTCAAAAGCATTGCTTCTTTTGATGTATCTTGTGCTTATCCTTCTGATCTTTCAAGCCAAAATATCAAGGATCAGAAATTCTCTCCTAAGACTAAAAGACTTCTCCAGGGCCCTTCACACTAGATTGTGGACAGAGTGATCTTCATTTTCGGCTTGAATCAATGACAGAGGAGCAAGTGAAGGCATACATCCTCGGTATAATCAATCAGTTTGCTCTGGCCATAGAGGTAACCAACTCCTACAGGGTACCTCAACAATAAAGCTACAGCTGAGCAGTTCCAAAGTTTTACTCAATTGACGGTTTCATTACTTCTGGACTTGATAAAGGGCTTACGCTACAAATTCCACTTCATTTTAAGTTGTTACAGAAACTTTACCAAGAAGGAGGAAGAATATTTTGGATCCATAATACTGGTCCCATTGGCTGCTTGCCTTTCATGGTTATTGAAAATCTTCCGAAGCCCGGTAATAAAGATCAAAATGGCTGCATTAAGACTTTCGATGTGGTGGCTCAAGAATTCAACACTCAACTTAAAGATAGTGTTTCCGATCTAAAGACCCAACTTCATGATGCAGTTGATATCTACTCAGCTAAATATACTCTTATCACTCAAGCAAAGAAAAATGGTCTGTTTTATGCCAACATGATCAGTGATCCCATTAAACTCAACTAATTGTTTGACTTAAAATTGCAGGTTTTGTTTGCCCCTTGAGCAATGCTATGGGAATGTAACTGAATTTAAAGGGGCTTCATGTATTGATCCTTCAAAATATATTAGTTGGGATGGCATATATTATACTAAAGCTGCAAACCACAGGATAGCCAACAGCATTATGGATGGCTCATTCTCAGATCCTCCAATTTTAATCACCAAGGCATGTGAAAATTTATCACTTGTTTACGAGCTCTTACATGTTGACGAGAAAGAGGATGCTTGTGACTGAGATGCCAAGGAGAAGAGCATTTGCTTCATTGTTATGTATGTGTTATGATAATGTTGAATAAGTTTATCCACGGTTGTATTTTGTACTGTATTACAAGGTCTCGCGTTGAGAAAAGGACAAAGGATCTGCTCTTTGCAGACTTCAAATACACAAAAAAAAAACTTCGTAATACACTACTACCGAACTTTGGATCAAAGAAACAAAAAGAATAACAATGATTAGAAATCAACGGAGGCAGTAAGTTGGAAAGTGGCATGAAACTAACTTGATGCTTATGGTCATGAATTCAAGCGTATCAAGTGTATCAAAACTTTGATACTACATCAAAAAATATATATATATATATGAAATTAGTGCATTATTTTTCTGTGCCGATCCAGGTAGCATGAGTGATTTTAATTGGTTCTGTGTCATTGCTCTCGCTTACAAAACCATGAATCTGTATGAAGTGATTTGCAAGGACTGTGCGGTATCCAGTAGTTTTTGTACTGCGGTCGCTGTGCCTATTGTTACCCGAAACAAAATCTTTAGTTGAATATGACTTTTCAATAATATTTAGACAAAAATAATAAAAATAATATAAGTATTTTACCTCACAACTATAATACAAAAGTTTATCATACACTTTAGAGTGAGATTAAAAGTCATACATGCTCCACATCAATATAATAGCCTATAAGCAATGTTTGATTTGCTTTCTCTTGTCCTCGGAGCGAGTTGATTGGATAATTTTTTTTTGGAACCTGTATCATCAAGTTGACATTATTTTATTTTAGTACCCTGCTAATTCATCCATATTATATTACAACTAGGACAGATCAAATTGTTAGTTTAATTGTTTTGTTAAAGAAAGTATTAGTAAGAGCATCTCAAAAAACTCTTTAACTAAGATTTTATTATCTATTTAAAGAGTCATATCAATATTTAAGATTTTAAAAATTACTTTGATTAAGATTTTTTAAATAAGAAATGATTCTCTCTCTTTAATTTTGTAAAGTTGCTTTCTTTCTCTTTAATTTATATTTTATTATTTTTTATTGGAGAGAGAAATACTTTAATTATCATTTATTTTTTTCTTTGAAAAAATATTTATTTAATTAAAATAATATTAATTCATTTATATTTGAAGAGCCTCTTGGTGAATATCATATTTTTTTACTCTTTTTTTTACCATATAATTAAATAAATAAATATTTGAAGAGTAAAATTAATAGAGCTTTTTGAAGATGCTAACATCTTTTGTCTTAAGACCCTCAAATCAAGGTCAAAAACCATAAAATTTCTCTATCTTAATCTGGAACTTGCAATTCAGCAACATTGTTTTTGCTTGAGCTAAAGAATGGGGGTTGTTAATTAAATATGCCTAAAAAATAGTGTATTTAATTAAATATACCCCATGATTGAAAATTATCTTGGTATACCATTTTATGTGATATATTGTCTTAAATACCCCTAAAGAAAAATATAAAACACACACAAATCACCACTTCCAACAGACTCTTTACTTTTCATATTTTTTTACTCCACACTCTCAAAATACTTACGGATAGCTAATGTACTAAGATTTTGGTTTATAGTTAGATGCATTATTCATCAAATGAATAAGGTATTTGAAACTTTATATTTATTTTGTGTTATTTATTCATTTTGTTAACATTTTTTTTATTTTTAGGGTTTTGTTTGGTTTGTGATAAACAATTAAGCAACTCACATTTTCATAACATGTGCATCATATTAATACTATTTGATGGATTTTATAACTACATTGGTTGAAACCTGAATTTGTTGCCAAAATTTTATTCTGCACCCAACATACACGATAGCAGTCGTGTATGTATGAATTTACATGACTGTAGTTGTGTGCGTGTGCAAAATGTTCCAATTATTATAACACATTAGCATTCTATTGGTGCAAAAAATATATTTTTTTCACTAGATATGTCCTCTAACTACTATTGGACTATAATCATGTGTTTTAATAAGTTACACGACTACTATCGTGTATGTATAAACTTACATACTATAAATTTAAGCATATATGTAAAATGTTCCAACTGTTATGAGAGTCTAGCATTTTATTAGTGCAAGAAAAAAATTTTTTAGAGAAGAAATATGTCCTCTGACTATTTATTTAGTCATGTATTTTTGTAACTTACACAACTTTTATCGTGTATATATGAATTTACATGACAACAGTTATGTAAATGTGACAAATATAGCAGTTGTTATGACACATAATATTTTGTTGGTGTAAAAAAAATCTTTTTTCACTAAATATATCATATGATTGTTTATTGGACAATAATTGTGTATTTTAGTAAATTACAAGACTACTGTCATGTAAACTAGCAATTACACGATGGCAGTTGTGTAAATAGGTAGACGGCTCTAAGCTTCGTTATATAACTTGTTTGATTTTATTTTTGTATTTTTTGTATAATCATGTATTGTGTTATTGTAGGAAATGACTTCAGTACACGTGCCTATTATGTTTTATGATGAATGGGTTGAGCAAAATGGTCATTATAGATTTAATGGTACAGAGATAAGAGGGATCATGGTATCCCGTTCTACAACGTATGCACAATTGATAGAAAGAGTATCTAGAGTTATTTGTATTGATATTTCTGAATTTAACATTGAAATGAAGTTCAAGCTTAAAATATTCGATCTAATGCCACCCATCCCAATTATAAGTGAAGATGATGTAGATTATTTTCTAAAGCAAACATTTATTGAAGCTGAGTTAAATATTCCTCTTTGTATTACTTACAAGCAAAAACACTTGGTGACCCATATTGCTGATGTTGACCCTAACTTCGTGCTAGATAACTATCCACAAGAACTTATTAAGCCATGTGTTGGAGGTGAAGGTTTAAGCCCAAAAAATTTTACTGTTAGAGATCAGTCAATATCTGAATTTATTCCTGAAACACAACCTAATGATAGAAAGAGACCGAATTGAGAAAATGTTAATGTTATTATTCATGATGATTTTGATGGGATAACACTTAATGATCCAACAGTGGGAAATGTGGAGCTTTGCAGTATGAGTTTCCCGCCCCCTAACAATAGATATATGCCGAGGGTCAATTTGTTTGCATGTAATAGTTCATTCAACAACGACAACTCCCATTGTAATAGTAATAACTTGCCATCCATGGAAGTTGTTGGTGATAGTGATGGATTAATGGGGAAAAAGTTGTTTAGTTCGAAAGAGGAGCTGCAAGAAATGCTTTCTATAGAAGCCTTGAGGAAAAATTATGAGTTTAAAACCTTCAAGTCAGAGAAGAATATACTTGTTGTTAGGTGTATTGACGATAATTGTAAGTGGCGACTCCGTGCTACTGTTGAGTATTAGAAAGTGTATATTTATAATGGAAAAAATCATCATTTTACACTCCAAGTCTCACTAACATCCCTATTTTTATGTCTTTAAGTCATTTGTAATTTAATTATGTATGTTTTATTTTAATTAAGTATTTTATGTATTTTAGGGGATATCATGGTCATTTCACAATAAACGAGAGATCAGATGGAAAAACGGACAACACTTTTGAACTCGGGGACATATCGAAAACCTTAGGAGGAGCATAAAAAGAAAAATGGATGTTCACATATAGATCGATCTTGTTCACACATACTGAGACGGTTGATATATACGATCGATCGATAACGACAATCGCTTCACGTGATCTTTGTTCACATCTTGTATCGCGCTGACGTGGCAGCATGACGATGACGTGGCACTATACGATGACGTGGCAGCATTTGATTGGACGAATGATGTGGCATTGACCGCTTATGTGGGCATTGGATCACGATGATGTGGCGTTGATCGATGGCGTGTCGTGATCCTATTGAACCAAAAATGTTGACCGGTTACGTGGAATAATATTAGTGTATCGAAAAAATGTGTGTACGGAACATGCATATACACAGAATAAAAGCACCTGATTATGAGTTCCATCCAATAGGAACTTGCCACGTGGCGCAATCCTGAGCGTCCAAATTGTTTTAATCCGATGGCCATGATTTACTCAGTGTATCTATAAAAAGGGGCCCCCCCTAATTTGAGACCCCTGAATCCATTTTTGGACTCCATTTTCTCTAATTCCATCTCCATCTTGTATTTTCTACGTATTTTAATAAAATTCCCATTTTACCCCTAGTTCAAATATGAGTGGCTAATTTCCTTTCAAGCTTGGGTTGAAGGTGAAGTCTCAACATGCTCCATGGGCTTAATTTGGTAAATTTACTTTTCCTTCCCCTTTAATTTATGTGGTTGTTTTGACTTTTCGTAGAGGATAGTAATAATCTTGTGCGGATATCTGGAATAACCGCCTCCCAGGCAAGGTTATTACTATTTGGCACGGGAAGCCCTTAGCACCATATCTATTAGAGTGTGGTTCATGATGAGTGGAAGTTCCCCTTCATGATTTAATTGGTACTAATAATGAATATTAAGTTCGATGGTAAGACGTGAAAGTGCATCCGAGATCCAAGCATTTCATTTTAATAGTTTATTCATACCACTTTAATTTAAATTAATTGATAGCCTACATCATTTTCATTATAAATCCAACCACCAACTCAAAAAATTAATTCTACACATAATTAAAATCCACCTCCTCGTGGGATCGACACTCGTCACCATTAATCTATTCTACAATAGATTCGTGCACTTGCGAGTTCAATAAAATTTGCACAACAGCTACCAAGCTTAGAAGTTTGAATATGTTTAAAATAAAAAAGTACTATAGCGTCCATAATTTTGCACTTTATATCTATAAGAGAGATCATCGTCTTGCTTCATTCAAACTTATCAAACAAAAGGATTGTTATAAATTTGATGGTGCTTAATCCTCATATAGGTTGGTGATATTAGAGAAGCAAGAGAATATGCAATGGAGAAAGTTAGAGGCACGCTTGAGGATTCATTCAAGTTACTTCTTTCATACATAATAATGTTGGAGATGAAAAATCTGGGTACCCCGCACATTTCTTGAAGTTGATAATGCAAATAACTTTAAGTATTTCTTTTTGGTAATCAGGGGCTGTATACATGGATTTATCTCATCAATAAGGTCAATCATTGCAATTGATAGTACATTTTTTAAGGAAAAATTTAAAGGAACTTTGTTCATTACAACAACACTTAATGGTAACAATCAACTTTTTCTTATTGCATTTGACATTGGTGATAGTGCAAACGATACCTTATGGAGGTGGTTTTTAATAAAGATAAAGGAAGCAATAGGTGAAGTTCATAATTTGATTTTCATTTCTAACCGACACCCAAGTATAAAGAAAAATGTTAACATCGCATTCCCATATGTTGCATATAGTATTTGTACGCACCACTTGAAGTAAAACTTACGTGTTAAGTTTAAAGAAATTGAGGTAGGTGCAATTGTTGAATTAGCTGCAAAAGCTTATCGACCAAAATATTTTAACTACTTTATGAATGAGATACAGAAGGTCGATAAAAAAGTTGTAAAATATCTTCAAGATGCAGAGTATGAAAAGTGGGGTCGTTCTCATTTTGATGGGTTATGTTACAGTATTATGACAACGAACATAGCAGAATCCATGAATTATGTTCTTAAAAGTCCCCGAAAATTGCCCATTCATAAGTTATTAGATTCAATCATTGATAAGCTCTAGGAGTGGCTTTGTGATAGGCGAGATGAGGCACTTAATTGTCATACGCAACTTATAAAATGGGCTTAAAAGGAGTTGTTAAAAAAATCAGAGAATTCTCATACATATAAAGTGGTAACACTAAATATGTATAAGTTTATTGTTAAAGACGGTGACCTTGATGGTCATATCAACATTCTTGAGAAGACATGTAGTTGTCGGGAATTTCAACTCGATCAACTACCTTGTGAACATGCATTAGCTTTTTGTAAGTATCGAGAAACATTATCTGAATACAATATGTGTTATCATTACTATTCTAATGAAACATAGGTTGCAACATACGTAAAAACAATCTATCATGTTGGCATGCAAGAAAAATGAGAGGTTTCCAAGGAAGTGCGAAGTAATGACGTTTTGCCCCCTATGAAAAAATATAAAAAAGGTCGGCCACAAGAAATTAGGATAGCATCACAAGGTGAAGAGAAATTACATCGTAAGTGTGGTAGGTGTGGTTCTCGGGGACACAATCAACTAACTTACAGTGTACCAATTCCATTATCTAACAGTGAGCCTGTAATTGGGCTGAACGAAACAGAAATAAGCACATGTACCAATCTAAACCTTTCATACTTGTCATACATTGTTGTTTTAATTTCTTGAGCTAGTTGATAAATTTTAACTTTTTTGTTTCGCAGGTGGATAATTGTGTTTCTGTAGCATATAATGTTCTCAAATGGAGAGTTTAAGGGTTTATAATATATGGGCTGAGTGTTTGGGCTAAGTATTTTAATAATTATAATGATTGTGTAGCAATTTCTGTACTATTAAAACTTATTTACGATTTGAACATGTCTTGAACTTATGTTATTTGATGGTAAACGGCTTTTGTTATTTGCTAACATTGAAGTTTGATAAGTTAAAACTTATGCTCAATGTGTTATCATTATAATGACTATTTTATGTGATTTTTTGTTTTATGTCCATGTACTCGACTATAGTCGTGTATATCTAATTATACTTAACTAGCATCATTTATCAAGAGATGAAATTATTAAAGTCATGTATATATGCAAATACCCAACTGCAGTCATGCATGCAAATACTCGATTGTAATCGTGCATCTGTGAAAATACCCAACTATAGTCGTGTAAATATGATAATACCCGATAGTATACGTGTATACATGTAAATAATCCACTGTAATCGTATATCTATGCAAATACCCAGCTGATCATATGTGTAAATACCCGACTACAGTCATGTATCTTTGAAAATACTTGACTATAAATGTGTATTTGGGCTGAGCATTTCTCAACTGTATATGACCTGCTATATCATGTATATTATACAAAACTATCTTCTTTTTTATTAATAAAAATTAACAAAAATTTAAAGTACATGTATGAATTAAATTATATTTAATGATGTCAAGTGTCAACAACATCTTCATAGTAACTATTACATCTCATGATAAATAATTAAAAAAATGGCAAAATCACAACAATGAAATTTTTAAGGTTGCGACACTATGTAGTTTTTTTCCACAACCTATGTCCAAATAATTTGAATTGTGTAACATCATCCTATTGGCAATATGTATTGATGTCAAGGCCATGAGCTAAAACCTCCAAGTACCACAGCAAAAATGCTCTGCAATCACCACTAAAAAAATTCATATAAATCAATAATAAAATCATCATTCTTAGTTTTATATATATATTGCATACCCTGATTTTGTTGCGGAATGTCATGAACTCGCACGATGTGCCAAGGAATATTTAATATGAAAACAACACAATCTAGATGTGTTTCGACATATGCTATCTTCTGAAGTAGCAACGGTATCATGTTCGCAGCAGGCAGCGATTATCTAACCATAATTGAATCTTTTGTTAGGTCTATCATCGAGTCATAAATACAAACCTTGCCCGCAAATATATCAACCACACCGAGAATCCAATGCTCTTCATGAATATCGCAAATATACATATGAAATTTGGACAATATTTTTAACGACCAAATACCGCGTAATGTAAAACTAAAGATTCAATTTGAAACTTACCGTCGAAACAATGTTCCAAGGAGTGGCACAGTCTATTTTTGCACTATTAGCATAATGAATGCAGTAACTATCCTTTTCTCACACCCTATCTGGGTCTTGCATGTACATCTTATGTCTGTCCTTGAGATTATTCTACAAAATTTATGTTGTCATATACTATCTGTTATTATTTTAGAGGTTATAGAATATGTAAAAGCTGCACAACATAACTTCATAAAGACTTAGCTTTCTACCGTCCAAGAAAAAGTAATGATTATCGATTAAAAAAAAATGATGTATAGAAAGTGGGAATGACTTGAAAAAGCTTCACTGTCTTTTTGTTAATACAACACCCTTAAACATGAAGTAAGAGACAAATGATCAATTTTCTCAGCCTTTCTATATACACAACAATCCATTTAAATAATAAACAAGCACTAGATTTACTCCTTTGTAATATATCACAAGTGTATCTTTCCTTGAGCCACATATGAAAAACTTGGAATCTCACAAGGAAAAAGTGTCCAGCTTCAGCTCCATTTGTACTGGTAATTACAACAAAAGATTCCTTATCCTAAGGTTTAAAGCACATTGGATTTTAATCTCCATACAAACGATTAAATATGTATAGATTTGTTGCACAGATAAATATTACATTGTGAAGAATTAAAATTAGTGAATTAAAATCTAGTGCAGTCATGGTATTAGGCATTTGATTGAGGTAATATCTTATTATTTAATAACATGGTTATGGTATTTGTCTTCTAGTTTCATATTGTCTCTATACTTAAAATACTATGTAGTCATTTGGTTTCCCAGTACCTTCTAACATTTTTTAGCCAAGAATTATTTCTCTTAACTAAAAGTAAAAGTAAACAAACAATCTTTATATTTATCCTAATCAAGGAGGGTAATGCAATCATTCTTTGTGCAATGAGAGTCTCAGTTCAAAAACCCAAATATACAAATCTAGCTTATTCTGTCATAAAGTTCCATTGATGATTGCCTCTTGAAGTAAAACTAAAACCCACCGTGGGTTTTGCACAAGTTTGTCGAGTTGAAGTTTAATAAAATTGACAAGATATTCAACAAAAAACAGTGCAATAAAACTAGCACATGCTAAAAATCAATTGTAGATGTGGTGACTCACCTTTAATTTGGCCAATTTCCATTTAAAATAACAGATTTGGGAGCTAGAACAATCAGCAGTGAGAGCGCCAAATAACAGCAATAGAAGCGTTGTTCGTGTTCACCTCACTTCGAAGCCCACTAGAGTGACTTCACCGGACAACTTAACGAACGCTCATCGTGAATGATAGCGCTGGTCTGGTTGTGAAGGAAATTGAGGGGTTGTGTTACGCGACCTAGTCATGAATGGTTAAGATGATTTAGTTTTGAATTAGGGTAATTTTGTAATTGCACACAATAAAAGGCATATACGAGAAATTTTATAGTATAAGGGTGTACTTAGCTAAATACCTAATTTTTGGGGTATGGTCGAGATAAATCCATATAAAGAAGGTCTAACAATTAAACTATTAAGGGCTTCATGGATTGGTTAAGAAATATCAGAAGGAAGAGATGGAGAGGCCCCTAGGCCCCTGGAAATTTAAGAAGAGTCTAATAGCAATGGTGACAGTCATCGTATTGGTTGTTCCATTTCTTAGTTCTTCGAATGCTTGTAGCTTTCTAGCAATATACAACTTTGGAGATTCGAATTCCGACACAGGTACTGTCTCTGCTATATTTGGTCGGGCACCTTTCCCTAATGGCTAAACCTTCTTTAGTAAACCTTCTAGAAGGTTCCATGATGGTCTGCTGAATTTTCTAGGTAACCTGCATTTCTTTGCTAGTTGTATATTCATCTTATCTATAATGCAAGGAGATTTTATTATGTGAATTCAGTAATAGGTCTAATAATAATATGATTGAAGGTCTGTTTAAGATGAGGTGTTGTGACTTTTAGTCCACAGTTGTTGTGACATGAAATAACTAGTTGTTAAATAACAATGGAAATCTAGTTCTTGCTCCGATATGACCAATTATGTTTCTGGTTTTGAGTAATATCACAAGGAACAAAATTTATGTGCACTTTATATTGCACACTCCCATTTCCCACTGTGCAGCTGAGAGGTTGGGGCTACCATTTTTGAATGCGTAACTTGATTCTTTACAACCAAATTTCCAACATGAAGCAAATTTTGCTGTTGGTGGATCTACAATTCAACCAGTGGATGGTAAATTATTTGGGGCAGGTTTTAATCCTTTATCTCTCAATATTCAACTGTTGCAGTTTGAACAGTTGAAAGAACGATCTATGGAATTGTACAATCAAGGTTAAAGATACTCAAACACTAGGGAAACATAAGTATTACTTCTTTTGATTACTCTTGATGCTTCTTTGGCCTCATGCATTCTATCTTTGTAGCCAAAACCTCACAAATCAAAAGTAATCTTCTAAGCCCAGAGGACTTCTCAAAGGCATTTTACATGTTAGATAATGGATAGAATGATCTTTAATTTGGGCTTGAATCAATGATAGAGGAGCAAGTTAAGGCATCCATCCCCAATATAATCAATCACGTTGCTTTGGCCATAGAGGTAACTAGCTCCCACAGGGTGCCCTCATATGAAAGTTGGCGCTTAATTAATAGCTGCATTACTCTTGAACTTGACCTAAGACTAAGGGTATTCTCTAAAAGAACCAATTTGGTTTTGAATTGTTACAGAAACTTTATCAAGAAGGAGCAAGAAAATTTTAGACACATAATACTAGCCCTAGCTTCTTGCCCTCAATGGTTATTAAGTATCCTCTGAAGCCTGGCAACGCATACCAAAATGGCTGCATTATGCCTTTCAATGAGGTGGCACAGAGTTCAACAAGCAGCTTAAAGATAGAGTTTCCCAACTAAGGGTGCGTTTAGGATTGAGGTGATGTACATTTTAAATTACAGCTGCTGTGAAAAAAAAAACTGTAACTATTAAACAAAAGTAATATATAGTAAATATAAATTTTAAATAATAATTTTATTTAAAGATATAATTAAATAAATTATTAAAGATATAATAAATTTTTTATCAAACAAATAAAAAATCATATTAGTATAGTTTTTAAGCTATAATAGTTAATATTTGTCCAACACTTTAGTGTTGCAGCTTAAAAATTACAGTTGTCCAATCTCAATCTCAAAGGCACTCTAAGAGCCCAACTTCATGATGCAATGCTCATTTGTGTTGATATTTATTCAGCTAAGTATACTCTAATAACTGAAGCAAAGAAACATGGTATATTGTAATTTATATTATCATATGTGATTTCGTTTGACTGTCTCATTAAACTAGCTTAAGATAGGGAACATGTTTGATTCAATAGCAGGTTTTGTTAGCCCATTTGAGTATTGTTGTGGAAACTGGAGGGAATATGATGCTAAATGCTGGGAGAAAGTTGTAGTAAATGGAACTAAAGTTGGTGCGGCCATATGTAATGATCCTTCAAAATATATTAGCTGGGATGGCATTCATTATACTGAAGCTACAAATCACTGGATAGCCAACCAGATTATGGATGGCTCATTCTCGGATCCTCCTGTTTCAATCCCCAATGCATGTATGTAATACTAAAAATGACCAGAGGGATCAAATCCAGAGTCACTGCTTCCGTAGACCAGCGACTTATCCATTGGGGGGGGTCTATTTGTTGTACCTTTACATGATAATATTTTATCCAAATCATTATACCGAAATTACAATTAGGGGATTTTGTTTTTGAATAAACAGAGGACAGATCGAACTTGAATAGTATTAATTGGTGCATCATTTTGCGGATTATGCTACTTATACCAAATCCAAATGCCAACTTTCTTTAGCCTGTGTTTATCCTGACTCTAGAGATGAATCAACGAGCCTTTCTCTACCACCAGTAGCCAACAACTATGATTCTAGCCTTCAGAAAAGGAATCAAAACTAAAATATGTTTTAACGAGAAACTGCTAACGTGCCAACCCGGGTGATAATTTGATCTGTGCAATCATTTTCTCAACTTGACACACCAGACAAAGCTAAAGCTCCAAAAAAAGTAACCCATGTCACCTTACAAACTCTATCCAGCTGATTACAAAAACAGTTACTTCGTCAGACTAAAATGGATGGTTCATAACCTCCTCATATTGGTTTTACTCTTTGTATGATGTAAGCTTCGATTTTTGCATTAAAAAATATATAATAATGATGAGTTTTCGATAATTGTTAGGATAAAAATGGCAAATATGCTGATTTCCCCTTGGTCCAGTTTTTCTTATAGCGGCACTTTGAAGTTTGATCAGTGTTGGAATATCCTTTTATCAAGCCTGTCCATGCGGCAATTTTAGCTTAACCTATTACGTAAGCTTAATCCAAATACGGCCAAATACTTCAAAATTGATACCCTCCAAGGCAATTAAATCTGTGATAGTTGAACTTAGCAAATCCTCCTCCCCAGAACCGCGGGGTAATTAAATATATCCCCAAGGATAAGATTAACAAGATTCTAAAGATCATTATCATATCACATTAACCCTCCAGTTCCTGCATTTACAAAGTTGCCCCCCAACAATAAAAACCAATCAGAGCACTCAAATGCCACTACAATTCTAGAAACATTAATAATATAGTAATTTCAAATAATTTTTGGCCCCGTTACGCAGCACGCCTCAAGAGTCCTTATATCCCAAATTTCCTTTAGCGTTTACAATAGTCATACGCTCCACCTATCGAGCCATTTTGAATTCACGCTAGCCTCATGGGGTCACGTTTCTTTTCATCTTCTCTCACCATCTTCGTGCTGGTCTTATTGAACTTCACTCCATGTTTGGCTTTGGCGAAAATCAGTCGGTGTAAATTTCCAGCCATTTTCAACTTCGGTGACTCCAATTCAGACACCGGTGGCTTGTCCGCTGTCTTTGGTCAGGCTGGTCCCCCTCATGGCATGTCATTCTTCGGCGGGCCCGCTGGGCGTTACTGTGACGGCCGCCTCATTGTTGATTTCATAGGTATACGTAAATATTCTTGTTTAATTTGATGGGATTTTTAAGGGGGAAAAAAAAGAGATTAATAATTAATGTTACACAAAAATTTCCTAAGAAGATAGTGAGGCGTCCGATGAGTAGAGTAAACAATGCGTTGTCTTTTTCACGTGGGATGTTTGATAAAATCCACCGACGCCATCAAAATCAAAAGCAAAATCTTGATCTTGGTTCACTTTTAGATTTGGTCCCACTCTGAAACTTCTAATGTAGTGCACTCATGCAACTTGGATTCCTGATCCTACAGCGTGCTTCTGGCTACTTTTTCCTTTATTTTTTTTTGTCTTTTACTTTTAGCTACAATTATTTCAAGCACGACAAAGATATTTTTAATCATGTAACACTTATTTATTTATTTATTGTAATCATGTAACATTTATTTATTGTAAAAAAAAAAATTTCAGCTGAGGCCTTTGGGTTACCCTACGTGAGTGCATATCTTGATTCGATCGGCAGCGACTTTTCTCACGGAGCCAACTTCGCAACGGCAGGATCAACGGTGAGGCCCCAGAACACGACTCTTCGGGAAAGCGGTTTCAGCCCCATTTCATTAGACGTTCAGTGGAATGAATTTTATGACTTTCACCGTAGATCCCAAATTGTCCGTAACCATAGTGGAGCCTACGAAAAATTATTGCCTAACATTGATGCAGCTTTGAAAAGGCTGCCTAAAGCTGAGGATTTCTCTGACGCCTTGTACACCTTTGACATTGGCCAAAACGACCTCACTGCTGGCTACTTCTCCAACATGACCACCGGTGAAGTTAAAGCATACGTCCCTGAAGTTGTCACGCAGCTGCAAAACGTTATCCGCGTAAGTCACGTACATTATTAATTAATTATTATTTAGTTAGTTAGTCAATGATTAATTGTTAACTACATACATTCAGTACATATACGGGCTCGGAGGTAGATACTTTTGGATACACAATACGGGTCCGGTGGGTTGCTTACCGTACGTATTGGAACGCATTCCGGTGTTGGCCTCACAGGTTGATGGGGCTGGGTGTGCAACTCCTTTCAATGATGTGGCTAAATATTTCAACAGTCAATTGAAAGAAGCCGTTGTTCAATTACGAAAGGATTTGCCATCCGCTGCTCTCACTTATGTTGATGTTTATTCTGTTAAATACGCTCTCTTTCATCAGTCCCAGAAGCACGGTTAGTATATCTTTTAATTAATTAATTAATTAATTAATTGCTGATCATAAATCGAAATTAATGTATTGCACCTGCACAGGGTTCAAGCAATCGATAAGAAATTGTTGTGGGCACGGCGGGAGGTACAATTACAACATCAATGTGGGGTGTGGACAATCCAAAATGGTGCATGGGAAGCAAGTGCTACTGGGGAAGCCGTGTGACGATCCTTCAGGTTATGTAGTATGGGATGGCGTTCACTTCACTCAGGCAGCTAACAAGTTTATTTTTCAACAAACCGCTGGTGGTGCATATTCGGATCCGCCAATTCCTCTAAATATGGCATGCCATCGAATTGAATGAATAATTGTTCGAGCACATTAATGGATTTCATCTGCTCTTCCTCTAATTGTAATTTCAATTTATGCAATATTAATCTTATTGCAATCTCATCTTATATTGCAACACTACTTGTTTAGTCGCACAGAAACAAAGTTCAAATAGGCAAATTGTGTGATAAATGCGGCTCATCATAATTAAAATTCTAATTTATGGAGACCAGGTCATCACAACTTGTGGATAAATTCTTCATTATTGCTTTGCGTAGTCACCCTCCACTCTCTCATCTTATCTCAATCTCCTCAAATTTCTTCTCTCTGTCTCTATTTTTATCTTCATTCATGGCGCCTTGTTACCTGAAATATGTAGCCCTTAGCATTAATTTGGCCTTATCCATATCTGCAGTAACATCGCTGCCAAATTCTCCCAAAACTAAAACATCTTTAAACACTTGTAATTTTCCAGCCATTTTTAACTTCGGTGACTCAAACTCCGACACCGGCGGCCTATCAGCGGCATTTGGACAAGCCCCATATCCCAACGGAGAGACATTTTTTCACTCCCCGGCCGGACGTTTCTCCGACGGGCGTCTGATTATTGATTTTATAGGTACTTAATCTTCCTTCCAAGTTCTTTTTTATTTTTTCAATCATGTTTTAACTCTCCGTCCTTAGGGTAACACGCATGGTTAAATCAATATTGTTGGCTAGCTTGAACCTTGGATTCCTTCATAATTTCTCACGAAAACGATAATTGTTGCACGAAAATTCTCGCAAAGGTTCTGGCCTTTCGGCTTATCTTTGTCACAACATGCTCAAAAGAATAAAAAAATTTAAAAAAAATTATACTACTCTTTTAGTTTCCAAAATATTCGAGAGGCATAGATCTCGAGAACATTGGTCCACTAACGATACAAGTTTTGATGATGATGAAAATAGTAAGCGACGAAACAGATTTGGGTTATTGTTCTGTAATTTTAGTAAAATCAACTGTTACATTTTAAGCAGTGCAACATGTGATGTGATACGAATAATTAAAAATGAGAAACATGCATAGTTATTTGACAAACATTAGTTGATATAATTTAAAAATTAAGTTGTTTAATTCATTATTATATGATGAAAAAATTTATAATATCTTTATTTTTTTAGTCAAAATTATTATCAAAAACTCATATTTATTGTATATTATTAATTTTTATTTCATAAATTTAATTTTTTAAATCAATTATAACTTAAAAATTACAATATCTTAGTACCAAAAATTATAATATCTTAGCAGCAGATTTGGTAGTAGTGGATTGGCAAATCCGGTCATTGTCCTCGCAGAGCAGTAGATTTGGTTGGCGTCAGTGCTTGGCGGCGACTGTGAGCAAATCAAGTTGCTAGCTTGCTACGTCTGGTGGTCAGCTGCAGCTTGCAAAACCGTGAAGGCGTGAACTCTGTGTGTGTGTGTTGATAGTTTGAATGTTTAGTTTGTTTGAGATGAGTAGTTGTCAAGTTGAGGGAGGTCGTGGGTGTGGCTGTCGTCGATAGTGGGTTGCTGCGTGTGTTGATGTGTTTGTCTGTAGTTCTCTATATGTGTGGTGTGTGAGTCTTTAGGTAGGGTTGGCAAAATTCTGAGTTTGAGTTCAGTTCGAGTATGGCAATGCTCGAACCTTACTCGAATGTAATTTTAAAAAAACTGAGCTGTTTTTTTTAATTTAAGTTTTTATACTCAATTTTATTTTTTTTAATATTATATTTTTTTAATTAAAATAAATTTTTAAATTTATTTCAATGAAATTGGACATAAAAATATGAATTTTTAATGTTTTAAACTTTACATATCTATAATAGATTGATTAAATAAATATAATTATTTAAAATAATTTATATTATATAATAGTTTTTAATAAAATTCACATTCTAGACCTGGTCCCAAGTTGATTAAATGATGTATTGTCCTAGCCCATATTGTCCGGGTCTAAACCGGATGAGTATTTTTGACACTCCTATCTATAGATTTATTCTATGTGTATGTTTAATGTGTGAATCTTTAAGTTTAATTTTGAGTTTTTCACTTTTTAATTTTTGAATATATTTTTTTTATTTTAAAGCCAATCCAATCAGGCTTTCGAATTGGATCGAGATCATGATCCGATTAGGTTAGGACAAATGCATGGTCTGATATTTTGTTAATAGAGTCTATGCTTTTTTTAATGCTAAATTGGAATCTTTATCAACAAAAATGAACTTGAATAGTTGCACGTGAGTTTTTGGCGACATAATTCTTATCATCGAGGGCGCGGCAATCTAATTAAATTTAGTTTAACTGAATCTATTTCATTGTTAATTAGATTATAATTTTTTTCTTTGAAAAAAAAAAAAAAAGAAATTAGAATTTGATCATCTTCGTTTACAGCTCAAGGATTGGGACTGCCTTTTCTCAGTCCATTTCTAGATTCTGTGGGATCAAACTTCAGCCATGGAGCTAATTTTGCCACTGCTGGTTCGACCGTTAGACCTCAAAACACAACCATGTCTCAGAGTGGATTCAGTCCCATCTCATTAGATGTTCAATTTGTTCAGTACTCAGATTTTCATCGAAGATCTTCAGTGTTTAGAAAACGAGGTGAACACATGCATATGTAATTACATTCATAAGAATTATTAACGTCACTCAATGCATATATTGCTAGGACAGAAATGGATTTAATCTTTCGAATATATTTACTTTGGCAACAGGAGGGGTTTATGAAAAATTCCTGCCCATGGACTACTATTTCTCCGAGGCTTTGTACACGTTCGACATTGGCCAAAATGATCTCACTTCTGGTTTCAAACAAAACATGACGTTTGAACAAGTTAAGGCTTATATTCCTGATGTGCTGCGCCAGTTCTCCAATGTCATTAAGGTAAAAAATTAAAACAAAAACAAAACAAGCACACCCTTTTTCTTTTTCTTCATGAATAATGACAAGATCATAATGATCAATGCTGTTTTGGTTCGTTGATCCAGAATGTTTATGCACAAGGGGGCAGATCGTTTTGGGTGCACAACACTGGCCCATTGGGCTGCCTCCCTCATACTTTGGACCGCTTTCCAGTAATGGCGGCCCAAATTGATAATTACGGATGCGCCACCCTGTTCAATGACGTGGCTCGCTTCTTCAATAGTAGATTGAAAGGAGCTGTGGTTCAATTAAGGAAAGATCTTCCTTTGGCTGCGATTACCTACGTTGATATTTACTCTGTCAAGCATTCTCTCATCACTCAAGCCAAGAAACTAGGTAATGGGCTACATAATTTCACTTAATATGACAAATACAAAACCCTGGCGAAAAGTCGTAAAGTCAGCGGTCATCGAATATTTTAGCTTTTTACTTTCGTTATAATCTTTGCAAACAGAAGCCACACGATCCAAATTCTTTGATTATAAAATTAAAACTTGTTTAGATTATATTAATAATTTGTCACGATGGTTGTTGGATAAGTAGGTTTTGAGAACCCTTTGCTGGCGTGCTGTGGCCATGGCGGGAAGTACAATTACAACGAGAACAAGAAATGTGGGAGCAAGATTACCGTAGATGGCAAGGAAATATTGGTTGCAAAATCCTGCAAAGTTCCGTCAGTTCGGATAAATTGGGATGGGTCCCATTACACAGAAGCAGCCAACAAGTGGGTTTACGATCAAATTATTAATGGCTCGTATTCAGACCCACCAATTCCAATGAAAATGGCTTGTCACGTAATGGACAACTGATTTTGCGTGGCCTTTTTACTTTCTAAAAGCACTTTTCAAAAGTTGTGCGTGGAAGAAGCGGCTTTTGCACAACACAGTAAAAAGGTTTTGTTTTTTGGGCTTCGTTTCTAGCTAACGAGAAGATACATTTAGGTTGTTTGGTCCACCATTTGGACCAATTTATGTAAGGTCTCTATCTTTAGGGTGCACGTGGCAGGCACGTTGTAGTGGGTTAGTTTTTCATTTTTCCTCTTTTAGCAGGAGATAATGTTGTCTAAAATCGTGTTTAAATTTATATATTTGAATCTCGCCCTTTGCCAATATAAGAAACCAGCAGTAAATTCCATTTGCACTATATACGCATGTATATACAAGCTATTATATTGAATGCAACTCTGCTGGGTTCCATCACCATCAATTGCATTTTGCATATGATCCCAAATATAAGTCGTGTTTGCTGAACTAGACATGTATGTTGATACTGCTCACCTTTTTTGACACACATACGCACACAAATTGAGAAAATGATAACCATAGAGAATACGACTACGTTAAGTATGATATAAACCCTAGATTGGTATTGAGATTGGAGAAATTATTGGGCATGGAACGCGTATGTAATCTAATCTGGCTTGTCCAATCTTTAATAATTCCAGCTCTCTTCGGGGCCCATGTGATGGAGACCAAAACTCCCAGTCTCATTGACCAGCATCCCAAAAATCCTAAGAGTCTAACAGATGATGATGCGCATTATCATATGATATCATAATGGTACTGAAAAAGATCACTTACCCACTCATCATTTTCATTTTACTCTACCTTCCAAGCATATAGAAACAAGCAAAACCTGGAAGACAGCCCTGCTGCATTATCATCATCCTTCTCTGCTGATGATGGATCATGACTGCAGAATTCTGCCAACTTTGCTGCTGATGATTCCGGCGATGAAGGAGCTGATTTTGATGATGATGATGATGATGATGTAACTGCCACTGGCTTGAAAATGAACAAACCATGCCTTGGGCCAGACCCAAATAGCCAGTCATGAACATCCCAATAAACTTCAACTCTAGTTTTGCTTATATTAATAAACTCATTGCCTCTAAACTTCCAATGCAGATGCCTAACATGCACAGCTCTCTTCCCATCAACTCTTATCTCCAATTCCGGATCAAACCCACCTAGATTGCTGTTACAATTGATGTTACTATTACACTCAACAGAAATATCATGTGGTGGTGCCTTCTCTTGAAACTTAACTCTTGTAGAGAATTTCTTCTTACCAAACACATGTTCCTTTCTTGAAACCAACGTAGGTTCAATAAGAGAAGGCCTGCAACCTGTCTTTCTAAAGGCATCTTTTTTCAAATCACCAAGAAGTAAAACAACCTCTTCTTCACAAACAATGGCAACATAGTAATCCGATCTTGGCTCTGTCTCCCCATTGAACTTTGCAGCTTTAAGGTCCCAAAAGATATCAACAGCTCTACCGTCTACTGTAATGTGTTTGGAGCCTTGCTTTCTCCAGAAGTACCATGGCTTCAGTTCAACTTTACACCGATAATGTTCATCTCCATCAGGTCCTTCAACAGAAACAGAAAGACCATGTAGCAGCAAATTCTTGCACCAGGTGACAGTGATCAAGCGACATTCACCAGCAAGCTTTGTTCTATAAACAGACATGAATACACTCTGCCCTGACCTGGCTACCGTGGCTGGATCATCAGCTTGCCTTTCACCAGACGAAAAGCAAGCAGGAATTGCAATTGAATCATGCATAGTACTTGAGAGAATGAGCGGAGAGAATTGATTTGGTTTATATAGAAAATGGGAAATGGATATATCTTCAAGTAGGAAGAATAATATAATAATGAACGGATCAAGATCTCACCCACAAGATCTGACGCATTGATGCTGCCAGAGTTTCTGTTGGCAGATTGTTATCATCAAGAGGAAAATGCTCTACTTCTAAGCTGGCAGTTTTTAAAGGATGGGGGCAATATTAGAATGATGGAAGAGAAACATATTTCATATTCAACTAAATGAAACCCAAGTAATCTTATTCATCAGTTTCTTTCTTTTATAATTTTTCTTTCTGTTTGTACCAAATACAAATGCACCTTTCACGTCTTCGATGTGGGTTGGCTTCAATGATAGGAGTCATCCCAATAAAATTAAATTCACTTTTTCATGCATGGTAAAAAGCAAGCATACACTTTTTCAGCAGATTTGAAGTTTATGTGAAAATGTACCTCAAAAAGTAGCTCATATAGGAGAGAAAGTGGGGCCCTTTCAGGCATGAGAGCATGTGAGTGGGCGCAAAAATGAGGCTGGCCGAATGTGTTAAAAAATAAATAAATAAATTTAGAACAATAATAATAATACATTGCCAAAAGAAAATGGAACCATATGCCTGGGTTTCTTCTTCAGCTATATTTGAAATTTGGGCAAAATATTTAGGGGAAAGAGATCCTGAAATCTCAAGGATTCTGCAGAATTTGCAGTGCATCCTCTCTCTATCTTGAATTGAGCAGTGACATGGAGATAAGTACATGGTAATTCTCACTTCTCTGGATGTGAACATAAAGATCAAAAATAGATATGCTTCGTTGTATGAAAAGCTCTCCTACAATTCACTTATTCATACATCTACATGATTAATGATGATGTCTGATTAATGGTATTAAGTAATTCGTAGATCCCTAGATCCTCTTTAATTGGGCGTCTGCAACCACCTTCCTAAATTCAGTTCATTAAAAATGCAAATGGTGGCAGTGAAGTTAGGGATGAATAGTAGATGCTGACAAAATTGATCTTGCATTCATAATCAATTAATTCTCGGCAATTCTTTCCTACAAAAAGAGATTTGAATTTTATGTTACCAATCAGAAACAGCACAGCCGAATGACACTGCTCTTTCGCTGTTGACTGATGTTATGTGCAACTCCACAATATGGAGCCCGTCCTAGTTTACTGTAATGGTTCCAAATATACAAGAGAGAGACACCTTTGGAGTGTGACTAATCAATGCGGCTAGCCTAGTTACAGAAAATAGAATCAGCTGTTGCATCTAAAGCGGTTTAAATCAATTATCATCACAGTGATGTCATCCAAACTACCCCTACTCATGGCAAGGTTTGTGAGCTCCTTGCAAGCAGCCATAAGTCCTGCAGAAGCAGGACTCTTCTTATAGTCGGTGTTTTCTTGACTTGACGACTCGGTCTTTACATTTATTCGCTTGATTATTGAAATTCTTCTTGACTTTGTAGGAGGTGATCCAAGTTCAGAAGCACAGTCATCTTCACTAATTATCTTCTTACATCTGGGTGACAGACTTGCATCTTTTGGCTGCTTGACCAGTGAGACCCTACGTATCTTTGAAGAAGGACTTACATTCACGCAGCCATAGTCCTCATCATTGTCTTTACTAAAATCTCCTAAGGTTCCCATTGCTTTCCCAGCTAACAACCGTTTCACAATATCAACAGCTTCTTGGTTACCAACCTGGGAAAAGAAGTCAGAGGTCAAAATAAAAAATCAAGCGAAGTTATAATCATCTTTAACAGTAACATAAAATCCACATTTCTGTGCACCCCCCCCCCCCCCCCCCAGGTCCTTAAATTGGCAATGACAAAGTGCATAACATAAGAAAGTAACACATTGAGGAGCTTTACATTACAATTAGATTTATGGCTCAAGTTGAGAACCAAGCCAATTTCATTTTAGAAGGATCACTTGACCACAACCTTATGTTAGAAAGGAAAGTATTTCAGACAAGCACAGGTTTAAATTATCATTTTCTACCCTTAAAAGTTCGCTAAAAAGAGACAAGAATTTGATGGCTCGATTAATCTTCATCTTTTGTAGATTAAGAAAAAAGCTTTTGCAGTAGACTTAAGTACCTAACCTACCATGTTGTCAGCTTAAAAAAAACTGTTGGTATTATGCAAAAAATGAACCGTACAAAAGACCTTTTTTTTCTTTCTTTCTTTTTTTTTTTGGGATAAGAACCATAAGAAGGACCTTAAACAAAAGAAGATTAAACCATTTTGCACAAGCAATTACATAAAAAAAACACAACCGGCAGGAGCACAGCAGAGTGCCACTTCTTACCTCATCCCAGAATCCATCAGAAGCCAACACAAGAAACTCCATGTCTGAAGTAAAATTGAGAATTTTTGTATCTGGCTCAGCCAGTACCCAGTTCTTCAGATGAGCATTTCCGATACTTCTTGACACAGCAAGTATCCCATGAACTCTCCAAGCTCCTCGGTGGAATTCAACGTACCCCCCCTGAAACACATTATCAATAAAAGCCATCTGAATGAATCTGAGCTCCACACTTCTAATTTTGACCACTCAAAAATAACCCACCTCTTTCTCTATTCGTTTGCGTTCATCCTCTCTTCCTGCTTTATGATCATTGGTTAGGGCTTCAGCCACTCCTCCCCTACATAGGACAGCTCTGCAATCTCCCAAGTTTGAGACTACAACATCATGCCCCTCGATAAAGGCCGTGACGCAGCAGGCACCACTGACTAAACCCTGCATTTATTCACACACTGATTCAAATATATCTGCAGAATAAAACATGAAGAAGTATAACAGAAATGGTTAAAAAAATGATGCAGGCATCTCCCACACACACACGCACACACAGAGTATGCAAGTTCTAAGTTCAGAAGGTTAAGTCCAAATCAGCTAATCTAATGTTTTCCTTCTAGCTCAAATCTTTGCACCCTGTTGGTGTCTATTTAACAAAATTGGTATAAGAAATACTAGAGAAACGGCGTTAAATGTAATAGAGATTGCTAGCATATGGTCTAGTCTAAATACAATAAACAAAAGGATTCTTAATTTGGGCATATTCGGCCACAGGTGAAGGAACCTTGATCAATTTCATTATTAGACCAATGTCCCCTCTATAACTGTATTTAGCCAGCAGCTTTTGTGGACAGAGCATAAAGGAAAACTTAGGAACGAAGATTTCTAATTTCCAATTTGTTTGGGTCAACTTGAAATTAAGATGGTCATATTGAATCTTACCTAATGATTTATTTCAATTTCAAAGACACGGAATGAATAATGATTGCTAGGAAAGCAAAATTCACTAATTCACCAAAAACAAAAAATAGACAATTACCTGTTTCAAAAACTCATCGTCTGTTTTAAGATAACCAGCTTTAACAGCTTCCTCTTTATCTCCCGTACAATTCTTCATCATTTCAAAAATATTCGTGTGCAAATTCTCTGCCACAAACTTTGCAGCCATTTTGCCTCCATGTCCATCAAAAACACCGAAGAAACTCTAAACATAAGCAACAAAAGTATGTCTCAGCAAAACAAACAAATAAAAGAAAGAAAAATAGAAAATAGGGAAAAAAACGATTACTTTATTAGAGTTCCCATGCAAGCAAGAAATGATTTTGTGGGTATCTTCCATGAACTTTTTCTTGCCTTTGAGAGAAGAAACAGCGACACCAATCCCACTGAAAGAAACGGCATCGTCTTGAGCTAGGGGCGACGTCAAGTCTTTGAACTTGAGCTTATCTCTTTGGATTTCTTGCACAACATTGGGGATCTCAATCTTGGGCGGTCTCTTTCTCTTTAAAGAAACACTTGAAGAGTTACCAGGGTTTGGTTTCTTCTCCATTTTTGCTTCCAAAAGTGAATGAGGATTGTTGTTGTCCGCCATTGCTGTTGTTGTTGCAATGCTTGGCATTAAGATGAAAGAGAGAGAGAGAGAAGAGTGCTGCAACGGCTATAAAAGAAACGGGGGGAGAGAAACAAAAGGGAAAGGAGAGGAGTGTTTATTGTTTTGTTTTTTTTTTGTGTTTGTGCTTGGAGTCAAACAAAAATTAGAGGAGGTCAAAGGGAATAGCTTCCGGTTGAGCCGTTGGGGATACTATTAGTGGGTCAAACTTTGAATGCACACTTGGTTGTGTTTTGAGGGACGAGGGAGGGAAACAAATCCCAAAGTCCTAAATTTGGCTACTCTTTTGCATCCAATTACGTTTCTGACTGACTAGCTGTTGTTATTCCAGTCTCTGTCCTTTTTCAGCTTTTCTTTTGTCTGAATTAATAATTATTTGGGATATTATCCACAAGCAAATTCCTTCGAAAATATTTGTTACCGCCCGCGAATCATTGACATCGCTTAAACAAAATTTGTTTAATTTATTATCTCTTGGGTAATTTTAAATTTAGAAGGCCTTTATATTCTTAAATATTTTTAAATTTAGGTCGTATTTATTTTTTTTTAATTCTGAAATTTAAATAAATCCAAATACTACTAAAATTTAAAAGAGAATGAATAAGTCTAAATTAATATGTTAAAATAATATTTTTATATTTTATTTTTAACGTCTGAGTATAAATGGTAAGTTGTTTGTTTTTATAAACTCAAAACATCTTAAATTTTATATTTTTATACTTATGTCTTTGAAAGTGTGTTATATACACTTAAAGTTGTATATATTTACAATGCTATTTGGTACAATAATTTTTATGTGTTATAAATATTTGATAAATAACTTATGAAAAATAATTTTGATAACATTATTTCCTGCAATTTAAAATAATATTTACACATAAATAAATTGTTATCCAGTAGTAAAAGAACTTGTTTAAAATTTAAATTGAATGTATGTTAAGTATTTAATACAAAGTAAAATTTGAGATACATCTAATAAATAGATAAGAAATAAATACATTTAATGAAAGTATACGTAAGAATTTTTTTTTTAATTTTTCATTTAGACATCTTATCATTTAGATAAAAGTTAAAAAATTTTACTTTTTCCCTTCATATAAAAATATCTTATAATAAGACTAAAGATAAAAAAAATAAATAAGTTAAAATATCTTAAATTATGCTGAATTAAAACTTCATATATAAAAACCCTTAGTTTTGAATTTTGAGAACAAATTTTGAACAAACTCTCCTTTGTATACTTTTTTTTTCAAATAAGGTTAGAAAATAACGCTGCTTATAATTGTAATTTATATGTAATCCGTGTGAATAATATTTAAAAATTAGGAAAGGTGATATGATTGGACGCTAAATAAACGAGGGAGTTGACGAGTTGTATGAATGAAATTGAAGTCGAAAATCAGCCACACAGTTTGCTTCAGGCACTCAAAACTGTTAAGTCTGTTGTTACCTTGCTTTTGCTTTGTTGTTTACTTAGTGCTTAGAATAGAGACAATAATTTAATGAGAATGCTCCTCTCAGCGACTGCAATCACTCCCAAAACTCAACTCTCTAAAAATCACACATGCTGTCTCCTCTTTTGCCCCAGTTATTCTGCCAAATTCCGCGCCTCACTCAATCCCAAGCCGCCAACCACGTCCCCCAAATCTCTCTCCAGCAACGGCGCCTCCCTCCGTCACGTGACTCGCACGCTCTCCAACGATGACGAACCTCATGCCGGTGGGGCCCCCATGGTCTCCTCAGCTTCCGCCGTCGCTTCCGCTATCCGCAGAACCTCAACATCTCCCATCGAGTTCCTCCAGATGATCGAGACTGATCAGAAACGCTGCAACTTTGTTCTCCCCAGTCCCGATTTTCAGAGACTCTGTGTCGAACAGCTTCACCTCTTTCGAAGAATCGTCGACCCCGACGCCATCCTTTCTGTCCGCTTCCTCCCTCATTCATTCTCCTCTTTCTTTCTTATCCTTTTTTTTTTTTGTTTCCTTCATTCAATTTCCAACTTTGTTTGTAGGTTTATGTGAGACCGGCTGGCAGTTATGTAATGGACAGGTTAGAGCTGCGTAGAGTGGTTAGCTATCCTGGTGTGAACGCAACGGATATTGTTATATTAGTTGGCAATTTCAACATGCCCGCTGGATTACGTGCTGCTGAAGCTGCACTTTCTAGTCAACAAGTTGGACTTGCTACTAGTTATTAGTTGTAACTAACTTTATCAACTCCAATAAGATTTTGTTAATCTTTGTTTAAATTGTTGAATTTGAATTTTAGGTTCAAGTCGTGCCCGAGCAGAGAGCGGTGGTGTTCCCTATGGTGAAGCACCCGTTTGTTGTGGGGTTCTTGGTTGCGGAGCTGCCGCTGATGGAATTGCAAATGTGTGGGACTGAAGGGCCCGATGCTGCCATTGGGTCTCAGTCACCGGAGGAAGTCTATGCGTTGCCTCCCAGCTTCGATACAGAATCTCATGAAATTGAGAGTTTTGATCATCAGAGAATGAGAGTGTACAAGTTTGGTCCTGACCAGAGATTGAATGCCATTAATATATGTAGGTCTCTTGCTATGGCCTATGTAATGGATCAGGTATATGGGTTAGGTTACTATTAGAATGAGCATATCTTCAATCTCTCATACAGGCTACTTGAAACTTGATGCATTTAGCTTAGTTCTTGCTATGATGCGTGCTGGCCTGACAGTCTTAGCATGATATTTGCACTTCCTCATGCTTGTAGCTAATTTGCACTCTACTAAGCCTATCAACCATATTGAAATGCAATTTTGACTGTATCAGTTCATTTACAATTTGCTTGCTATTTTCTGCCCAGAAATCGATGTTACTTCAACAATCTTCATGGCAAAGTAATGCCAGGATGAGTAATCTGGTTGAGCAGGTAAGCTGATTCTCAAACTGTTGTGCACCTTTTTTTTGGGTGTTGTTTGGGGGGGGGGGTGTTTGTTTAGTAAACTTATTCTCCTGTAATTAAACTTTTCTCAGATTCGCGGTCCACTGTCCAGCATTCAGACTTTAAGTAAAATGTTATCCCTTCATATGAAGAGAAGTGAGGTTTGAGCGCTTAAGTGACCTGGGATTCCCCTTCTAATTTTCTTTTTCTGTTTTTCAGTTTTATGAAAAAGTTATGTATAAAATACTTCTTGCAGATATCTTATGACATTGTTGAAGATATTATGGTCCAAGGTGATCGTTTGAGAGGTACCCTTCAAGAGCTCCAGGATGCTGTTTTTTTGACAAAGGTATTAGAACTGCCATTCTCTCTAGCTCTCAATTTGTCATGTGCAAACAGACTTCTAAATACAGTCCTTTACTTTGACTTCTTTTTCAGCATTCTACTCAGATTTGTTTTTTGTTGTCATTAAATGATATTATATTATAGATTGTTTAATCTTTTTGTTTTTCATTTACTTTTCCTGTTGTTTGGGCAGAGCCGCATAGATCTCTACTTTGCCAGGCTTTTTCTTTTCCCGTTTATTACATACAATACAAGCTTCTTATGACATTATTTATGAAGTAGGAATTTAAAAGCTAACTTTAAATAACTTCCTTTGTAACATTAATTTTTTGCGACCGTTTGGGTTGAAGATTGTACATCTGATATTGTTTTTGATACTTATTAGGCTAATATTGTGCGCTTTAATGAAGAAGCACTGAAGAAAATGAACAAGTCAGCATATTCCTATCCAGAGTCACTCAGGTCTCAATTATCTAATAACTTTTCAAGAGAGAATTCTGGCAATAAGTTGCAAAATTCCTGCAAACCATTATCACTGGATACTCCTGCCAAGGATTTAGAGATGCCCATGCCACCTCTTGCCCTTGCTCCTTTGAAACAAAATGGAATTAGGTATGCGTTAACCTTTCTTGATATTTTCAATTTCATTGCCCAGCATAATTTGATTTCAAGGTATGCAAAATAATTTAACAGTATTCATTTGATTCACCTCATCTCAAATTTGGAATTTCTTGTTAGCTTATTCTCTTCATTCTTGTCAGGAAGACCGTGCAATGTTTCTGATGTGTTGGGAGACTTGGTTGAGGCTGTGAGGCCTCTTGCCCGCATGCAGCAACGACAGGTGGAACTAAGCGAACTTTCGCAATCTTTGCTAGTTGCAGTAGAAGAACCTGCTCTACGTCAGGCTCTGAGCAATTTGATCGAGGGTGCACTATTGCGTACCCAAGTTGGGGGTAAGGTTGAAATTGTGTCTGCTGCAGCTCCAGCTGGTGGTGCTTTAGTAGTAATTGATGATGATGGACCGGACATGCACTATATGGTAATAATAGCGAACTTTGCTGCTAATTCCCCTCCCCACCCCACCCCAATATTGGATTAGAAGTTGAGAACTCTGTTGTTGCATGCTTTGAACATATTTCTCCTTTGTCCTTGGAAGCTGTGAATTGTGTCGCATTTTGTAATACTCGACAGTCAAAAGAATATCATGTCATGGTCTGAGGAACTCAAAGCTTATGGTATAATGTTACTCTGTTGCAAGAGATTTGGGAATCATAAAAGATTCTAGCATCAAATCCACTTTTTTAGACATGGGATTCCGAGTTAGAGTACCTTGCTTATAAAATATGCTTGCAGACATTGCTATAACCCCTATTGCCCTTATCATATCCAGTTTGTCGTGTTATGAATTTATTTTGTTGTTGGACATGTACGCTGCAGACGCAGATGCACTCACTCACTCCATTTGGATCAGAACTCTTCTCGGAAAACATGGTGGAAGACAATATGACGTGGAACTTTGTTGCTGGGTTGACAGTAGCTCAGGAACTACTTGAGAGCTATGGCTGTGTTGTCCGTGTAATATCACCATGGAAGACAGAAGCTGCCCTTGGATCTGGGGGAACTCATTTAGAAGTCTGGCTTCCTCCTCTGGCTCCACTATCTGATCTTAATGGCAAATCAAATGAGGCGTAGCTAGAAATGGAACTGCATTCAGATTTTTCTATTCAACCCAAAAAATCCTGACAAAAGCAGGTTGGTAGATTCTTGAAATATAGTGCATTATTGTTTGAAATTCAGTGAGATTCTGTACAGATTGTTTGTATTTTTAGCTGCTGTAAAGGCAAGGCGTAGGTAATGAAGGGTTAGGATTTTTAAAGCACTAAAGCCCTGTGAGTTGTTGAATTTGCTGTTGCAGCTGGATCATACTTGTAATTTGTAAATAGAAGTTAGTTGAGGAAAGAAGATGTACCATTTGAACAACTACTGTTGCCTTTGGACTTTATTCAGGTTTTGGACAACTTGAGCGGGCCACAAGGCTGGCCTGTTAGATTCTGGGCTTTCAGTTTAGTATTTGTTTCCGTGCTATTGCATGGACCGAATGGAATGGTTTACATTCCATCTTTCACGCAAATAATTAAAAGTTGGTTATGACTGAGAGAGAAGAGGGAGCTGGTTTCTTGCCGTAAGTTTCGGCAAATGATAGAATTAGTTACTTGTTCAGAGAAACCGAGGGCAAATCAAACACAAAGTCGTAAATGATGTGAACGACTATGACTGAAATTGTTACATGCAACATTTTCTGTAAGGTAGCCTTCCCTTTTAATTAATCTCAATTAATTGTGTCTCACGTCACAAAAGATATTTTAATCCCAATCGGCCAAAAAAACAAAAATCTTTTTATTTATTTAAATTCAGGACGAGTTAGGTGTGTTTGATTCTACTCTAACAATTTTTTTTTTTAATTTATTTTTGGGGAAAGGGATTCTAACATTTTGTATGGAATAAGATGGAGAATGACATGTTGTTTATTTTTAATGGCATGGAAATAAAAATCATAATGTACATACGAAGAATTATTGAAAATATGAGTCATCAACGTCAGGGTCAAGACAGGAGACCTGCGTAAGAAGGAAAGCGCGGTGCAGCCCGACCCACCGCGTCGGTGTTTGGTAGCCAAACTAAAACAATGGGGGGCGTCAAAGACTTGATTCGATGGAGTCCACACGTAATTCGGCCGCAAGTATAATTATAATAATAATAAGGGTAAATTATTTAAATATCCATTTAGTTCTTGTATCCTCAAATATATTTTTAAGCACTCTTATAATTAAATTATATTACATACTTACCCTTATTGTTCTTTCTTTTTACAATAATACCCTTCAACAATATTCTTAACATTAATTTATTTATTTATAAAAACAAAATAAATAAATTAACCAATAATTATCAATTAATAAATTAGCCAATGAATATCAATATGAAATAACTAGTATTTTTTGTACATGTGCGACATCTTACTAATAAGTAATTATAAATAAATTAACACATCAGTTAGCTTAAAGTAATGTTCAATATCCTTATAACAATTTTACTAATAATTATTTTTAAAAAATTTAATTTATCACAATAATTCTAAAATCAAAATAATAATAATATAAAAGTGTGTGTAAATTTTTATGTTATTTTTAAAGGATAATATGATAAATTATCATTTTTTTTCTTTTTATTAATGTCTCATAGAATATTATTGTATGTAAAAGAAATAAAATGTAAGGGTAAAATTATCATTTTTTTCTCTTTATTAATTTTTTGAAGAATATTATTGCAAGATTATTATTGTAAAAGAGAGAAGACGTACATGCAAGAGTGTAATATATTTAACAATAGAAGTATTTTGAAGCTATTTTTTCTTAAATATATGAACTAAACGAATATTTAATATAAAATATGGAGACGGAATGAATATATATTCTAACAACAATGCATTTTCTTAAATCTTAGATGAGAATGAGAAAGAGAGTAATACGTGAATTAAAATATTATGGTTTATGAATGAAAATGAGATGTTAATTTCTCGTCCGAATTGCCTCCATGTTTGTGCAATTAGCACTTACGAGTCAACCACACAACCAAACCGACAACCGACTGCTTCTGTAGTCGGTACTCCGTAGTCTTGATTAAGCATGAGTTCGGTGCCTTGTGTCTTGTCCGGTCGGGTGGGGTGGGGTCGGTTCGGGTCGGGTCGGGGCAATAAAGTATTTTAAGGAAATAAACAACAACAGCATCAAGGTCGTTCCAAGAAAAATAATTACTTTAAACTTGTATGTCAATAGTATTGCTATTGATTGCATGCCCCATCTTGTAGGTTACCAGTAATGCTTTTCCTTGGCCGCCATTTAATAGCCAATAGAATCCAAGCAAGGTTGAGGGCGGCTTCCCCTTTCTTGTTAACGTTTCCGAAGGCTCAACGTTGTTACGTTATCGTGATCACCACTCAACGGTCAAAGTCCTTCCTTTTTTTTTAATTCTCTCTCTCTCTCTCTCTCTCTCTCTCTTTTATTTTTTATTTTTTAAAAGATTTTAGCTAACAATATCTGAAGTTTGAAGTTTCCTCAGTAACCAATTATTAACTAATAATCGTAATCACAATCTCTGACGTGCAATGCGACCAGTCACGTTGGGATTTTATAACTAGGAAATCTATTCACTAATTATCTCATTGCAGCCCTTTTTTTTGTTTAAATAACCTAATAAGCAATTCACTTTCCCTCTTCAATGAATAAAATTTGAACTTTAATTTTTTTTTTTTTTCCATTTGAGAGATCTTATCAAATGAACTAGTTATACCCACTTTCATTTTTTTTTTGTGTGTGTGTTTTTTTTCTTGTATGTTTGACTACACAAGAAAATGGTAAATATTATCAACATAACCACATTGAAAATATAAAATGCACACTGTCATAATTGGCGGGTGACTATCTCTATAGTACTTAGTCAGGAAGTCAATATCGTCCCATATTTTCTTAAGTCATTGATAGAGTCGCATTCTTTTTTTTCTTTTTTAATCTTTAGCACATGGACATCATGACACCATGATTGTTGGATTGCGTTTTATTCTACTTGTACAAAGAAATCTATCTACTACTTCTTGTTACTTAAGAAAATGTTGCCATGAGTGAAATTACATCGAGTTATAAATTTGCCAAAGCTTGCACGGATCGAATTTAATTTGCTGGACCTTGGCAAACTTAAATTTTTTGTACTGCTAAATTGATAAGCAATTTGGGTCCATTCTCCATAGACCATATATATAGCCGACTGGATTTGAAGTTGAACAACAACTCTGTCATGGTCACCGGCCCCCTCTGGAGATCTACATAGCTAGCTAAGCTAGCTGCTTTTAGCCATTAGTTTTTCGCTTGTCAAGGACTCGCTTAATTAATTAGGTCTTTTTTCTTCCTTTTTATTTTTCGGAAGCCAATTAATTATATTCGAAAATGCGTTTGTCCTCAAAGGAGTTGCTTCTTTCTCTTTTTTTTTTCTTCTCTTTTTTCTTTTCTATTTTTTTTTCTCTGTCATTTTCGATTTTCACCAGATCAATTTTTTTAAAATTTTTTCTAACACAATTCTACTAGATGTTAAAATTGAATCTTTTACTAATCGAACTTTTAAGTTAAGTGGAACGTTATCTATATTTTTATCCATTAACTTGGAAAGAAGAAGTTTACAACTTAATTTGTTTGAAATTGAGAACAAATATTTCACTAAGCCTTGCTCATCGTTATAAATTTATTCTATCTTTCTGAAGTTTCGGGCCTTTCCCTCTTCCCCATGTAGAATGGAGAGAGCTACAACAGTCCAAATTACAGCGTAAATCAAATTCTATTTGAAAATTCGATGATAAAAGTAATTCACTATTTAAAAGCGCACGCGCGTGTCATGTCGACGGTTATTTCCTTCGAGCATCACAAAGTGGCCGCAGCAACATTAGCGCAATATGGATGTGGATGTGCCAAGTGTTATCGCCAAATCAAATCAATCCAATTACAAATTAGAAAATTACAAACAAACGAACAATGGAATGGAACAACAGGGAACCCCACTTAGCAAAAAGCCTTTTGTGAGTTGTACTTTACTTTTCTTTTACAGTAAAAATTATAAAAGAAATTCTGATTATTCTTTTCTATTTTTCAAAAATTCTCTCACAAAAATCTATAGCATTCTCAACAAAACACAAACGCCTAACTTTCACATATCCCTCAAAATCAGGGGAACACAAAAAAATAAAAAATAAAAACTCTTTCAGGTACATTTGCAAATTCGCTCGATCTCATTATTGTTTGCCCAACTTTGACTTGAAAAATATATATAGCAATAAAATTTCACCTTTGCTCACGTTTAATAGAACAGGGGCGATCACAGCAAGCGGGTTTCTTGTGATTTTTAAGTTTGATCTTTTTCTGCTCACCAGATCTTGTCACACTTATTGCACGGTTTTTTCGTTTTGCAGGTATGTACATGTTCACTCTCTTTCTATTTTTCTGCTATTTAAGTAATTCTACAACTAAAAATCAGTTCAAAAGCTGGTAGCTTTATTGATCATCATCGCTCGTATGCTACTAAAGTTTCGTTTTTTTTTTTTTTTTACATTGGTTTTTTTCCGGTTTTTATGTTAATTTTTTTTTTGCAAAAAACATTATTATTATTATTTTTTAAATCTTCAAAGGTACGTAATACTTAGGTTTATGTTTGTGGTCGTGCAATTCTTTGTGTCTTTGAATGTAAGCAAAGGTCAGTTGTTTGTCTAATCTGGGTATTTGGGCTTTTTTTTTATTTAAATAAAAGTTTTGATTTTTAGTGAAAAATGGGAGCACAGTAAGTTGAGGGTTTGAACGGGATTTCTGGTATGATTGTTTATTTGGTCAAATGGAACATTTGTTATGCCTCGATGAATTTTGTTTCTTGTAGAGGATTATGTGTCGGAAGCACATGCTTGCTTGGTTCATTTCGTGTTTTCAGGAATAGCTGCAAATTTATTGATTCCGTTTCAAAGTCTTTGTTCTCGCGTGCAATGACTTTTTACTGCATGCATTTGGTATGGGTATATATTTGAGAATGGGGATGTGAGATTGTGATTATGCCACAGAGTTAATACATTACCTTGTGAAGACATTGAAAAGGGGCAAGTTCTGGATTTTTTTTTTTTAATCATCTCAGATTGTGGGTAGTAGAGTAGTAGCATTGTTTTGTCACTAGCGAGCGCCATTTTCCTGTTTCATGTTTTTGCAATAAACGTTTCTCTGGATTTGTGAGTTAATGTTTCTTAATAGACCTCTTTTCTTGTAACAATGTATTTAATACAGCAGGTCCTGTTTTGCTTCCACAAGGATCTGTGTCTGTTTTATGGACTGTCAAAGCAATGCTCAGAAGTTGTGAAAATCAGAAGATTTTTAATAAAATGGGAACTGCTGCTCGCAGGTTCCTAACTTGTGATTCCTTTTCATACAATAGTGAATCCTTGTTTATATTTTTATTTTTGACTCGTATTAGATGTGAAAACACAATATAATTTCTGTTTGCTGCAGTTCGATTAATAGAAAAACAAATGAGAGTATGAGGCTGATAGTAACAACATTCGTTGGAGTAGTTTTTGGGTTTTTCATAGGAGTATCTTTTCCAACACTGTCACTAACTAAGGTACCTAAAGTTGATTTTTATTTGATATTTGCACTTTTGTTTTTATTCAGAGATATGCTTATAAGAATGCCCTTCATTATATTTGTACATTTTATTTTTAACTAGATGATGGAACATTCACACTGGTTCTCAATTCTGGCAGTTGACTCTCCCATCCAGCCTTCTTCCTACCGTGGAGTATGTTGAGGACCAAAGATCAGGTCTTTCAACCCAAAGATTTTTGAATGTCTTTAATCCTTTGAACCGTAATAATGTCAGCTCAACTCGAGCTCAAGTTTTGAATGATACATCAAAGGTAATGCCAGCTATCCTTGGTTTTTTTTTTTTTTGTTTTATCTACAACAACAGATTTGACATGGCTAAATTGTTTAATTGGGGAGCTTATTGCCTGTATGGTTACATCATAATTTTGTTTTATGACTAGTTTCTTAATTTCTTGAGTGTTAAAGAGTTTGTTGTAATTATTTTCAATAAACAGACATTGGAGATCCCTGCTCTGTTTTCCAAATAGATAGTTTCTTCAGGTTGGAAAGAGCTTCAAACACTGCTTGCTATGGTGGTTTGCAGCTTCACAAATATGATAAAAGTAGGAAAGATTGAAAAAGCATATAATAGACAATTAAGCGGTTGTGAAAAAGGATTTACTGAATAAGTTAAGAGGCCCAGCTTTCAGTCTTGTTCCTGCATCTCAGTCTTCAAACAATTGTAGACCTTAGGAGGTCAAGATAATATGGCAGATTAGGGAATCAGATATGCCAATAATATTCTTTGAAGCTTGTATGTAAATTTTGTTGGTAGTTCCATCATCAAATTAGTTCTTGTTTTCTCCTATTTCTTGCCAATGTTTTCTCTGCCTTTCCAAAGGAGGTTGATCACTAGGTTCTTTCTTGATTTTTCTATTATTTGGTACAAAAATTCTACATAATTGATCAGAGCAGTATTATAAGTGGCTGAAATAGATGAAAAAAATCTAGACATGTCTGTATTGGTAATTACTGAGTAAAGAAATTATACTTTGATCTTACGTATAGTTGTTGATAAGATGGCACCTTTTAGGCACTCTATATTACTGTGCTTAAATACATGTGCTATGTGGTACTTAAGGTAGGCCATCATTTATTTGTTTCATTGTTGGGATAAGTGTGGATAATCTTAAAAGTCCTGTTTCAAGTGTTCTATACTCAGTTTCCACATCCATACCTTTTTGATATGCTTTCTTTGCATCAGAGTTGATAATATTTTTCTTATGTAATATTTGTGTCCAACGCTGATTGCAAACTCTTTTAAGAATTTGTTGTTCCTTGTCAATTTATTTGAGCTTGCATTTTGTGTTTCCTTTTTTATTCTGGCACAGATTTGGGTTCCTACAAATCCTCGGGGCGCAGAAAGACTACCACCAAAGATTGTTAAGGCTGAATCAGATTTTTACTTGCGCAGATTGTGGGGTAATCCTAATGAGGTGTGTATCTGACCACTTTCGTGAGCAATATAATGTTTCTTTGTTTTTTTCTAGTCCTGGGTGAACGCTTTAATGAAGACACCATTGGCAACCTGTTGGTATTTCTAAATTGTTGTTTGCTGGCAACAACATATCTGATGAAGTCTGCTACTGCAGGACTTGACCAGCCAACCAAAGTATCTTGTCACCTTCACTGTTGGTTATGACCAGAAAAATAATATTAATGCAGCAATTAAAAAGGTTGGTTTCTCCTTTCCTCCCACCATTTTCTTTGTTTTTTTTGTTTTGGTGCATCTTTGTGTCACTAAAATCTGTCCCAAACAGTTTTCAGGTAACTTCACAATTGTTCTCTTTCATTATGATGGCCGCACAACTGAATGGGATGAGTTTGAGTGGTCAAAACGGGCTATCCATGTGAGTGCTCGGAAGCAAACTAAATGGTAACTATCTATTATTATCTTCTATTTCATTTTAAATCATGAATATTATATCTACTTTTGCTGGTAGGCTTGAATATAACATATTTATTTTCCGTTAGTTCAATCTTATGTTTTTGCATTTGTCCTAGGTGGTATGCCAAGCGGTTTTTGCATCCTGACATTGTGGCATCATATGACTACATATTTATCTGGGATGAAGACCTTGGCGTTGAGCATTTCAATGCAGAAGAGTGAGTGATAAACCAATAGCTATAATTGATTGTCCTCTTTCAGTCTATTCACTTTGTAACACGCCTTTTGTTTAATTTCAGATACATAAAACTAGTGAGGAAGCATGGTTTGGAGATTTCGCAACCTGGTTTGGAACCAAACAAAGGATTAACATGGCAGATGACAAAAAGAAGAGGTGATCGTGAAGTTCACAAGTAAGAATTGTGGGATTATTACCAAAATTCATCTAGTCTAGTTTATTGAATGAATAAGTAACAATTTTTCTTTGTTTGCTGAATTCATTAGAGAAACTGAGGAGAAACCAGGCTGGTGCTCTGACCCACATCTACCTCCCTGTGCCGCGTATGATAAGCTTTGATATTATTTTTGGATATGCATTGATTAGTTCTCTGACATCTTATAACTGGATGAGTTATTGCACGCAGATTTGTAGAGATCATGGCACCTGTGTTTTCACGAGACGCTTGGCGGTGTGTTTGGCATATGATTCAGGTATAAAGGATTTTGCTTATTCATTTATAGCCTTAACTGGTCCTCAATTATTTTTCCATCCCATTGCTTAGTTATTATTATTTTTTCCGGTGATTTCAGAATGACTTGGTCCATGGGTGGGGCCTTGATTTTGCCCTCAGAAAATGTGTAGAGGTTAGTGACCTGTCTCATCTATCTTTGATTATCACTCTCTCTATGATCATTTGCTATTGCTGAAATGCTTATGTGAATCTCTTGAAATACAGCCTGCACATGAGAAGATAGGTGTGGTAGATTCTCAATGGATTGTTCATCAAACTGTTCCCTCCCTTGGGAACCAGGTAATTGGAATAAATAATTGGCTACCAGTAAGTCCATCTATGTCATTTTAAAATTTGTGTATGCCGGAATGAAGTACTTACACCACTTATTTTTTTTGTAGGGAGAGTCGAAAGATGGGAAAGCACCATGGCAAGGAGTATGTGAAATCCTTTCTTAAATAATTTTGTTATTATTGCACGCATGTCTACGCTTACAGTGAACTAATTTTCATCTATGCCAATGCCAGGTAAGGGAGAGATGTAAAAAGGAATGGACCATGTTTCAGGGTCGGATGGCAAATGCTGAAAAAGCATATTTTCAGGCACTGGGAACCGATACTAAGGATTCCTCAGCTCATTAGGGAACATCAATGTAAAGAGAGGCTGACTGTACACAATCACCACCATTCAGTAGAGTGCTTTAGGGTTTTACGTATATTGGTAGAATCCAATTTCTCATTGTAATAATATATTTTTTTCATTAACAATTATTAGATTTATGGTAGAAAAAGAAAATGATCACCCAGTTTTCCACCTCAAATTCTGCTGAGATTTCAGTCATTCTGTTCATATCATTCCTTCACTTTAATGTTGAATGCTGTATCCTTGCTTCCCTTGAATTGTCTTTCACCCACCTTGTCTCTCCCAATGCTAGACAAAATACGTGATGTGTTTCTTGACGCAAACGGAAACAGAAAAGGTCCAGGCATTCACATGCCTTCGTGAACAGTACCAGAATTTTGTCTCTCTGCACACCGTCAACAAGCTCTTCACATCCTTATCAAGAAAATTCCTGCCGCCATAGGTGGCTCCGTGGATGTAATTTTACCCACACGTTTGGGGGGGAGTAGTTGTTTACAGCGCCATAATTTCAGATGATAGGGAAAAAGTTTCAGATTTTGAAAAGATCGACCGACTCGTAAAAGCTACTTGCCATCTTTCGTCGCCACAATGACAATCTGGCCAATGTTAACGTTAAAGCGGACAAAAACGGTAATTTGGTCTCCGTGCTTGCTAAAGATACCTCTGCTGCTGTGTTCTCGCTTTTGTTGAAAGCTACAGGTTAAATGGTGTTGTTGTCATGTTCATTTTCAAGCCTGTGTTCACGTTTCTTCATTATTCTTTTTGACTTTTGTGTATTAGGCGCGTAATTAAGATGATGCCTTGCACATTTTCTTTGCATGGTGTTCTACACGCTTACAAGAAAAGTAGTCAAATAATATGACCCGCGTAGAGCTGTCAATGTGCACAAACCCAAAAGAGAACGACAAACCCGACTCTCATGGTTTGTTCTAAGTGGGCAGTTACGTTTTTCACCATTTTAGAAACGGTTTATTGATGAACTTGTGGTACTAGGGTACCGTTATTTTCTCTTGTACTGCAACAGTAGGATAATGCCTTCTTTTTGCCCCTTTCCCCCCTCCAACATTAGAGTTTATTAAATTGTGGGAATCTAGCTGCTGCTTATTAAGCAAACTTTTCAGAGTCTCAGTGTCATTTCTTCGATCAAAATGGTTTTGCTACTTTGATGTCTTAGATTTGAACCGTTTGATTTCAATCCTCAAAGGGGACCACCCATCGAAAACGGAAGCACATTGAATTAACAGGTTCAAAACAAAGACAGCAAAAAGCGAAGGCTACCCAAAAATCATACGCGGCTCCGGGAATCAAAGCTTCAAGAAACTTCTTGACAAGGCGCAAAGCTGAGAGGTCACTCCCACACGGCATCACCTCATTAGCTCTCAGAAAGTGTTCGTCATTAAAAGGCACCTGGCTCGTGGAAGTTATCCTTTACGTTCCAGTGAAAAGCCAGCACAACCCGCTAGTTTTATTTTCTTTCACTCTTGTTGAATATTTGATTATCATCACTATTCGGTCATCGAATCACAAATCTTGACAAAACTTTACACGTGTCGCCACTTATATAACCCACTGGCCCCACCATGGTTAAGATATTTAACCAGGGTTAGGCACTCTGGTAGTTAGGATGAGCCCATATATATATATATATCTTTCGACAGCCCAACTTGGGTTTATATTGTTGACACTGTTGTGTCGAAGTGGAAGCAAATCGCTTGCTTCTTTGTCCTCTCACTGTTGTTGTCTCTAGCCAGAGCCAAAAGCCAATTCTTCTTCTAAAACTTCCAGCAAGAATAGTTTTTGCGCCAAGTTTTAGAAGGAAAAAGTGTTTTTGCTTTCTGGGTTCTTGAAAACAAAGAAGTCAAATTTTGAATTTTATAACATGGGTCTCTCAAATTTTCCTAGTGCAGCTGAGGGGGTGCTACCAGTACTGGTAATGAACACAGTTTTATCAGTGGCTTTGCTGAAGAACATGGTGAGATCTGTGCTTCAAGGGATGGGAGCTGCTAGTGATTCTTCTTATTCAAGTGTCGAGGATGAATCAGATGGATTCATTGGTTCTAACTCAGAAGATGGTAATGCAAGAGAGAGGAGAATATCAATAACCCAGTTCAAGTCTTTGTGTGACAGCAGGTCCAGTTCTAGTAGCACTGTTGCAAGAAGTAATGGTAGCAGCACTTCCTGTTTGGCTGCAATGGAATGTTGTGTGTGTTTAAGTGGATTCCAATCTGATGAGGAGGTGAGTGAGTTGTCTTGCAAGCATTTCTTCCACCGAGGCTGTTTAGACAAATGGTTCGATAACAAGCACAGTGCTTGCCCTCTTTGTCGATCTACTCTCTAGATTGGAGAAGTTTTTGGTTACTTAGTGCGTTCAGGTTTTTAATTCGGGCTTTCACTTTTTAGAGGATACAATACTTGTCCTTCTGTATTTTTGGTTGTACTTTTCTTTGTCTCTTTTTCTCCCTTCAGGCTTCAGGTTTGATTTTTGCGCAAAATTAGAGAAATGTTATGTGACAAGCTAGCTTTTGCATTGCTATGTTTGTGTACGTTAACATTATTGTGTGTTATTGGTACAAGATGAAGGGATTGTAGCATTTTTTAAGATTCGTTGTCTTGAGTTCCTACTTCTATTAGCAAGTTTAGTCCTTGAGACAAAAACGTTCTATTGGATAGGAGTATTTCGAAATAGCAATTTTGTGGTATTGAAAGATTCTTAAAAAGTTGACACTTTTCGGGTGGCTTTTTAAGGTAGTTGATGGGCTCGTACTTTTTTCCCCCCTTTATTTTTGTTTTGGGTAAACATGGAAACCTCGTTTTGATGAAGTCTCCATGTGTCAAAAATAATCTTCTGGAAACAGTTCTGCTGCTAAACTTTGTTACTTGTCACTCTTATGCAAAAGGCCATCTATCCACTCGTTTTCTGGTTCTCATTTTTTAGCAGAAATTATCATTTGGGAATGAATAACACACAAACCATCACACATAAGTGTATTCCACAATCATTTTAATTGGGGGTATCAATTTCACCGCAAGTTGCCGATAATTGAGGCAAATGATATGCTGAAGCTAAACGTGATAGCTTAAAGGTTAAACCTTTCGCGAAGAACGGGACTCGGGCCTGAAGAATAATCCACAGCAAACTAGAAGCTGGAGGAACAATATGAGGTCCAAGCCCTTGGTTTAATAAATGTTTTACCAAAGTTGGGATGCTAATTATGATAATTAGGTAGGTATAGACTGTAAAGATCTAGAGCTCTGACCACAAACTGGGCCCTAAAGCCCTCTCATAGAATTGGGCGATTAGCATTAGCCATTCAGCTGGCATTTTGGATCTGAAAAATCTTATTCTGAAAACTCCGTGGATCAAACGAGGAAAAGAAAAAGATCTTTAACGGAAAGCCTGTCGAGATTTGAGCCTTTAACCAGAAAAGCAAAGTTTTGAAGATACGATAACGGTCATTTGGCACTTTATTGAATCAAAATATGTACCAATCATGCAACTGATCAGATGAGCTAATTGATTTCCTTTTCTGTTTTTGTTCAATGGGGCAGCCTAGTTCCATAATCTGTACAAGTAAACCTTCAATCCACTGTTATGTCATCGGAGACTTCTATGGTTCATTTAGTAATTCTGTTAATTATTCGACATGGTTTCAATATTCAAAAATCATTCAATTTCAAACTATTTGGTACAAACACTATATAGATATAATTACTTGAAAGAAATTATTGGCTAGTACTTATCGAACTTAAATGCAAAGAGCAAACATAACAGAAGCCGCTCTAACGTTCTATCCAGCATGGAAATTGGTTTCGGCGTACAAAATAACCGCGATTTATAGAATATAATCAGTGATGGGCAACTCAATAATATGGTCCAGACATCTCAGAGCTCTGCTTGCTTAATAGAAACTTCTTGTGCTCATGCTGAATAAATTCCTCAGCCTCTGCATCCACGTTTTCTTCCACACCTGCATCCACGTTTTCTTCCATCTTCTTCTTATTGACCTTAGCATGCACAGGAATGCGAGCAGGTTCGTACTTTACCACACGAATCCTCCTTGGTTCCTCAGGAACATACTCCATGTAGTTGCTGAACATTGGATTACCATATTGATAATGTTGGTCTTCAGGGAATGGCATCGGCTCCAGAGTGGTAGCATAAACTGGGTAACCATCTGATATGGAACCATAAACTGGGTAACCGTTTGGTGAATCAAAGCTTTGATATCGCCTGGCTTGATGGTGCTTGTGTCGATGATGCTCAGGGCTTCCATTTCCATACATCATTTCTGGTCACTTTAAATTTTTTTGCCTTCAGATACAGGGTTTTGAAGTTGTGTGTGTTTTTTGTATCTTCTGTTTTCCCAGCACTATCAGCGGCATTTTATAGTTTAACATTGTGATTCCTGGATGATAAAGTTGAATCTAATACCATTTCTTTTGTCATGATCAAGGATGATTTCAGCCACTTTTATGGAATACAAAAGAAACTGGAGAGGAGAAATTGGACTGAAAGATCAACCAATTTCTGATGTTATTGGGGAATAAGGAATTTTTGAAGCAAACATTTTTATTATTCGTAGCTTTAGTATCCAAAATAAAGTATGGTAGTCTTTATAGGAAAAATGGTAAAGAATCTATCTTACAGACGCAACTGGCAAAAGAAGCATTCTCAGCATTGAATCGTATCCAGTCATGTCATCAACCCTTTTGAAGTCGAATTTTTTTAACAGTTAGATTCCTATTTCTGAGTTCGTTAGTTGGATAGTTTGGCAGTATAAGCAAGTCAGGTGGCTGTATAAACAAGATCAACATGAAGAAAAAATGGTGAAGAATCTATCTTACAGACGCAACTGGCAAAAGAAGCATTCTCAGCATTGAATCGTATCCAGTCATGTCATCAACCCTTTTGAAGTCGAATTTTTTTAACAATTAGATTCTTATTTCTGAGTTCATTAGTTGGATAGTTTGGCAGTATAAGCAAGTCAGGTGGCTGTATAAACAAGATCAACATGAAGAAAAAATGGTGAAGAATCTATCTTACAGACGCAACTGGCAAAAGAAGCATTCTCAGCATTGAATCGTATCCAGTCATGTCATCAACCCTTTTGAAGTCGAATTTTTTTAACAATTAGATTCTTATTTCTGAGTTCATTAGTTGGATAGTTTGGCAGTATAAGCAAGTCAGGTGGCTGTATAAACAAGATCAACATGAAGAAAAACTGGGTATAGACTTTTCTATCAGATGATATCCTCCTTTTCTGGCTTTAACAATGATAGATGAGGTTGTTGGTTTCAATTGCCCTAAACAAATTTCCCCCATCTTGGCAAACATTAAAAGTGACATGGATGATACCTAAAACAAAGACCATTTACAGACATTTAAGTCATGTTGATATGTTACTAGTATTGCTGAATTAAACTTAATAGAACTAGACTAGTTTAATATGCTTGAGTTACTTTCACAAGTCTTTATCAATCTGATTTAACTTTTAACACACTTTATCAAATCATCCTAATTCTTTTAGTGAATTGTACCATCCGTTTAAGATCTTAAAGCTCGTAAAGGAAAGAGTATCAAGCAAACTATCGGCTTAGCCAGTCCCAGAGTTCTTAGTAAATAAAGGACGTCTTATTTGTATTACTTGATTCAGCAAGTGGCATAAACGCCCTTTTAAAGTACAGAAGCAACATATTATGACACAAAAACCTTAATTTTAGAACACCAGCCGAAACAGAAACATCAAATGCAGCCTTATTTTGATGGAAGTCTGAAATTTTCCAGGACAGTCTCTCCTTTACAGATTCTTCCACTCAACTTTCTGGTGGCCGTTGTGCATCCTATTGGCAAAGTCATCATAGCTCTCGTTTTGGACACCATAGTTTTGCATCCTTATTCTCCCAGGACCAGCTCGGTAACTCTCATATTCAGCATTCATCATCATGCTGTTAGGCATACGTCCAGGAGCCATCATAGGACAAGTCATGCCAGGGTACCTGCCTCCTGAGTCATGACTGCAGTAGCCATTGGTGCTAGACCAGCCATTTTGGTACATGTATGGGCTATCCCAAGCATTATGGTACTTAGTCTTGACATTCCAGCCACCATCTGGGTATGCACCGTGTGTTGCAGAACTGTACATCATGTGTTGCTTCGGGTAATGAGGAGGCATCATCTGCGTGCAGGAATAATTATTGTGGTATTCATTTTCCATGGCATAGCCGTCCTCGTGCATGGCATAGCTATTAGGACCGTAACTGGCGTTTTCAAGCATGGTTGCTTGCTTCTTGCCTAGTACTTGAAAGCTCTGAGATTTCTGTTTGCTATGCATATTGCTGTGAATTCAGGCGTTACTTATAGCTAAGTTTCGAATCAGATGAGAGAGCATCTCATGCCCACACCTCCGGCATTGTTCGAATTTGATATTTAATTTGACAGTCTTCTTGTGACTCATTGCAATACCAGTGGCACCGAAAGACTAAAGTGTTATTTCAGAATTTATTCTCCATTGACAAAATATGCATGGCCCTGGATAAGACAGGTAAAACGAATGTGGTACATTTATTTATAAAATGTCCACGCTGCATCCCTCGTAGCAAAGCAAAAATTGAATAACTGGAACAAATTCAAAACCAACTCATCAATTGAAATTTGCCGATCAACCCTAGAACCAACTGGTTGGGGCAGATGGTGGGAGTCTCAGCTATTTCCAGATGTAATTGAGAAGCCAAGTGTCCATCCCAATTGTTTACAGTGGCAAGGAGTTCCAAGTCACAGCTTTAGCAACCATTACAGATTCATCCGCGTTGAATCCTTCACACAAATGATAAAGTATATGTAGTTTGTTTGGATTTTGTTAACGCGCACAAAATTTACACCCTGTACAACCTCACATCACAGGGAATAAAAAAAATCATAAATTGCAGATGTCTGAAACATCTAAGAAGAAATTCAACAAACTGAGGCATGTTGAAATGAAAAATTAAGGGTCTGCGAAAACGGACGTGACTTCCGTTACAATGAAAAGGTAAATGGCGTCGTGCATGCAGCCCAACTAACAGTTTACAAGCGGTCCGACATGGAAGTTCTTTTGTGGCAAGAGAAAGAGCGCGGGAGCGGACATTATCATCGATAAATGGTCTATAAAAGCAATCAGACGATGCACATTTAGGAGTTAAATGAAACATGTATAAATAAATGTCTCAAAACAAAATTTCCCAGCACAGGGATACCGCAAGAACCTCAATCTACTTCTGAGTATATCGGGGAAAACATGTCATACCAATGCTAAGTGGCATAACCTGGTGAGGCTGCAATTACTTAGCTGTTCCTATTACAGTGAGGTCCCCCCCTCAGTGAATGGATATGTTTCAACATGAAAAAAAGCCAAATCCAGAAGTTATATACAAAAAAAAATCCACCCTAAAAGTTCCATCTATTTGTCCAGCTCTCCAAACATTGCCCGAGGAATTAAACGAATTCATCTGGACATATCTCATGCCGTGTTAGTCAAACACCAGTGTCATCATCGTTCAATGGAACTCTTCATGAGGAGTCACACAAGCAGCACCTCCGACTAATCTTTACAAGACATACATCCAAAATAACTGAAAAAAAATCACCCACTTTCTCGTAAGCAATTTCCAGGCAAAAGAAATTTATACTTATCCGCATTCTCCAAAAGATAAGATGGTAGATGAACTGCAGAGAATGAATGAGGAACTGGTCCCATTTTCCCAATGATTTCCTTGAATGTATACTCCTCTGGAAGCATATCAAATAAATCGGCTCCTTTGCAGATTACTTTCTGAATTCTTTTATGATTCAAAAAATAGGAGAATCGAACTCTGTCATAATGGCTGTATGCTTTCATCTTAAAGGTGAACTCACTGATATGGCGGAAGCAAAAGCTACAGTGCCACCCCGCATCTGCCAAGATGTCATCTGACTGGCGATAATGTGCGTACCGAGTTTTACCAGCCTGATAACGATGGACTGAAGCTCTCCAGCTGTTATTATCCACAAGAAACTCAAAAGAATAAAGATAATTCTTAAGCCGAAGATGAAGGACTGGAGGTATGTCATCGCACCACCTCAACAGATTAATGGTGTGTCTGCTTGGGATCTCATCCACATCTGACATGATCAACAAGTCATCATCAGTAATACCAGCAATTTTGAGAAGTTGATCCAGTGCTACTCGCTGATATGCCTCCTCAACAAATGGGTTTTCCCCTTTCTTAAATCTACCTCCAATAGTTCCATAAGTCAATCGGGGCTCCACAAATTTGAACTGATCCCGATGAGCAGAAAAAACTAGAGGCTTTGGTTTTCCAGTGAATGTCGAATTAGACTCCAGGAGAACAAACTGTGTTATGTAAGGGTACAACTCTTTCCAGCGTATTGTAAGAATGTCCAATTCATTGCTGAACAAAACTGCATCATAAACACGTCTTGGGTACTCACGAATTCCCCAACCATGAAGTTTGCAGAGCCTCTCCATTGACACATTTTCATGATAATAGTGAGGGATTTCATGGAATGGTTTGGGCGGGGATTCCCATAGTGGCCGCAAGAAGTATGAGATCTTCTGCCCATGCACATAGATGCCAAAAACACATGTTGGGACAAGTGCAAACAGAAATATATAGGTCTTCAAATCCAAGCCACGCATAATGCAGCGGATTCTTGACATGCTCAGACCGCGACTTGATTCCTGAATAACAAGTAAACTCTTAACACTCAAACTCACATATAATCAAATATAATACCACGATCACATCTAAAAGTATAATTGACCATGTATAATTCATCACATACACAAAGCATGGCTGTATTAAAAGGGAAAGGGGGGAAAAAAAGTGAAGTGCATGAACTGTAATGTTCTGTTAAATCCCCTTAAAGGAATATAGAAACTAAAGAAAACTCGCTTAAAAGTTGTTTTCTTTTTCAAAGTATAAATACATAAACTTTTCTCTTTTTTCTGTTTCTTCAATGAGGAGCTATTACACATATAAAGAAATTGCAACTAAAGTTGCCAAATTTCCATTGGATAGGTTTATAAGAAGAGATTCGAAAATTATATACAAATTGCAACTACAGTAGCCAAATTTCCAACAGATAGCTTTATAAGAAGAGATTCAAAAATTATATAAAGCAGGAAAAGGAAAATAAAAAACAAAGTATCAAAAGCTAATGGTAAATTCACCATCTGCCCTTGGCAATCAAATCTAGATATTTTGGCAAATAATACAAATAAATGCGAAAAACATATGTCATATTTAATTATACATTAACAAAATCCAGAGCGCTAACCAAACGTAGACGCATCAATTACTAGAATCAAACCAGCACCCAAACATTTCAACAATATTTTAGCACAACATGAAAGTCACCGTAAAAAAGTAAAATTTTCCAATAAATTGAAGATTGCAATCAACTGCCGCTCTTGGCTCTATCAGGTGAAAGTGATGTAATCAGACCAAAGACACATAAATTGTCACGTTAGACACAAATCAAAACGCAGAACCCAGCAAAGGAAATACTAAAAAAATAGTCTTTTATGGCCTAAGTCGAAAGTAGCCAAAAACCTAGATCCAAATTTTTTTGAAAATTTATTTTTTCTCTCCCACATTTTCCCGTACCCAGAAACCATTTATGAAAAATCAGCAAACAAAACTGAACGAATCAAGCAATCGACGAAGAGGGTTCTCGGTTTCGCAAAAATCCCGGATGGGGAAAATTAAATTTAAGAAAAAATCACTTAAAAAAGAAAATAAAAGAAAATTGAGAATACCTGGCCACAAACATTGCCGCAAATATCATCGCTCTTTTTAGAACAGTAATGACCGCCTTCATTCGTCATCATCCACCACATTCTTCTTCTTCCTTTCTTATTTCTTTTTTCTTCTCGTCTTCGATAATCACGAACAGATCGGCTCCGGTAATGACCAAAATGCCCCCTGTCCCCAACTCTCCCTCTTCTTCCTTCACAACCCCCTCTCCTCTTCTTCTACAACCCGGAGGTCAAATCGGGAACAAACACAAAAAAAGTTTAAATCTTTAACTCCACCGCTTGATCCCTCGAACCTCCCAATCCAAGAGATAGAGAGAGAGAATGAGGGTTCTCCAAGAATAGCTAAAATAAGCGATTAATGGAGTAGCGTCAATCTAAATTATTAATATCGAAGCCCCCCAACAACAATAAATTGCCAATAATTAGGCCCAAAAAATAATTAGAAGAAAAGAAAAATGAAAGGCTGTGGCCTCTCTGTTAATGGGTGGCAGTTGTAAAGAATTTGTAACAAGAAGAGCGAGAGAGCGAGCCGTTTCCCTTGTCTTGTACCTCAACTTTCCACTGCTTCTTTCTCTGTTAAATATTTCAATTTCGTTTTCTTGGTCGACGGAAATACCCATGTCTTATGCACTGGTTAATGGTATAAGCAACGGTCTTTTTAGTAATTAAGGATTACGGGTACGGGTTGGAACGTTGGGTTGGGCTGGGCCCGGTCCCCACGCGTCTATTGACTGCCTCAAGACAACTCCATGTCGTGTCTTTCTTGGTTTGCTGACAAAAAGTCTTCTGCAAAAACCGGGTTCGTTTTAAATTTGATTCCGAGTTTTCTTGTCTCGTTAAATTACTCGTCACGGTGACACATGGCAACCTTGTGCTTGCTTTCCGGACTTTTATCTTGTTGGATTCGGTTTGAACTCGTTTTGAATTACTCAATTATAACGTATTGGATTAAATTAAAATTCACAAGGATATTTTTCTCTTTTTTTTTCCCCTTTTTTTTCCTTTAATAGACATGGATAATATTTTCAACCAAAAAAAAAAAAGAACGAAAATTCAACTTCCTAGTACATCCAAATTATTTATGAGATTATACTTTAAAAGAATTTATTTATGAGATTCACCATTCCAAAATCAAAATTGAGAATTGTCATAAATAAAATGATAGATGCATAAATATTTTGTTTGGTGTTGTACTTGTAATATAAACAAACCGAATTCACTTTGCAAATTATTTGAGAGGCGTGTTCACCTTCAAAAATAATTTTAGAAGAAAGAGTACTTGTTGTCTTTACAATGATTAGAATATTGATTTTCATAATATTACTATTACATAGAAGTCAATTGGTTTAATAAAATTTTAAAGCAGGTATATACATTTTGAAGAACATAATTGTTCTTGTATCGGATTATTTAGTGTATGTTTATCTATTGAAAAAGTTATAATTTTAGAATCAAATGCCCTACGGGTAATTAAATCTTTATTGAGAAAATTTCAATAGATGTCAGCTTGACACATTCAAGTCTATGATTGGGAAGTTAGGAACAAGGTCACAAGGGGGACCAACTGATATGTTTTGGAGAAAATATGAGATGGCGTTTATGGGTCCTACCATGAACATGTTATGTGATTTGAGCTTTTTTTTATTTTATTTTAATTTATTTTATTGAGGACCACTAACCAAGGGGTGGCTTTACAAGAATTTTTATAAACAAAGCACATGGTTTTAATCATTGCTTATTATACCATAAAATAACCGTAAACAAATTGTCCAGTACATTTTCGTTTTCACGATTTTTAACTACGTTTATTTCACATTGCTGATTCTCCATTTTGTTTTTTTTTTTTTCCTTTTTTTCTGGATAGGCCATGTGATTTTTTTTTAAGTGACTAATAACATTTGAGTTTAACACTCTACGTTATCCAACATTAGGACATTCTCAATTCATTATCAAGTTTATGTTAATCTAATATTGGTCATGACTATAAGTACGTACAAGAATATAATTTTTATTGTTCCCATATGAAATATATATTTTCTAAAAAGTAATATAATTCAATAACACTATAATGAAAAGTTGAAATAATTAAAATATATCGTAGCTTAAAGGTCAATTGAGCATAGTTTAATTCCAATTTACTAATGTCATAATTTTTAAAATAATTATTGCTAGTTGTGCAGTAGAAATAATCAACTGCAAAGATAACAAATTAAATGTTTGGTAAAAATTATTTTTAAAAATAATATGAATTTCAAAAATAATTATATGTGCTTAGTAAATCTTTATGGTTAAACTACTATAATAATGTAAATAATTGAAGTTAATATAATATTAAATAAAATTTATTTACACATTTGTAGTTAGATATATATAATCTTTTTTATTGTCTATATATTTCTAAAATTTACTAAACACTAAAATTCATTTTTAAAATCACTTTTGAGACTCTAAAAAACAATCTTAAATGGGCCTTTAAAGATATCCACCTCATTTTTTTAAGATTAAATGAATCTACTTAAATAATATATCTTAAAGGCTATATCTAACCAACACATTCCCTTTGTTATGATGGCACTTGCTATTGCCCAAGAGGCAATTAATACATTCTTTAATCAAAATTTAAGAACATAAACATAATTTTTGAACCAAATCCCGCCTCCCCCACCACCCCCAAAAGAAAAAAATCATGATAGCAATTCAACTCAAAAAATCATATTATTAGTAGTTGCTTAATCCTATGAAACATTAGTTGCTTAATATGGTTCTTTAATCAAAATTTAAGAAAATAAACATAAAATTAAAACTAAATCCCGCCGCCCCAAAAAAAAAATATATTATAGCAATTCAACTCAAAAAAGTCATATTATTATTAGTTGCTTAATCCTATGAAACATTTGCCTAGGTCTCAAGTCATTGAATTCAAATTCGATAATGTCTTAGTAAGTCTCAACAATTTTTTTTTGTGTGTTATTGCATTAGGATTTAGTGGTGAGCTAAGTCTTTGCTGAGTATTGAATCAATGGCTAGAATCATTTAATTTTATTTTTTTTATCTTATCTAACAATTATTGATTCGATACTCAACAAAAATTAAGTTTAGCACTGAATCCTTATCATGCGTTATCTTCGTCAACTCAAGATAATATTATTGATGGCCTTTTGTCAATTAACTGTTTCATTAACAAATATCTTATTTAGTTATTACAATTTGGATGATTTAACTTACGATCAAACATTCTTTACTTTCGTGTTCTTTTTCGTGAAAGATATAAACTACATAAACATAATAATAATAATAATGATAATAATAATAATAATAGAAAAGAATATATATATATATATATATATAGGTCAATAAAAATGTAGTCGAAGGATTTGCTTAAAATGTGGTGGTTGATAGATTCCAAAATTATATGCGTAGAAAGTATAAACCATAACAATCATTCACCATAACAAGTCTTACTAGAGTCCGCGGTGACAATTTAACTTAATAATGGTATAAAATATTGTTAAAGTATATTCAGGATCATATCGGTCATTAATGCTTCAACCAGACCCGTATAATATTTTAAATTTTTTTTTTGATACCTAGACTTTCGAGAATAACAGAGGAACATTCAAATATTGTAAAAAATGAAACAAACATTTCAATCTGCATTGGTTTTAGGATTCGGGGGAGGCAACACGTCAACGCATAAGAACTAAGCATAAACGGTTGAACACAGGGATGGATAAAGTTATTAAAGAGGTTGCCAGTTGAAGAGGTTTAATTCAAGAGACCAAAAAGGGATATGAGATTTTAAGTGCGCGTCGTGGACCGACTAAATGAAACCCAGCAGCACAAGAAGTTTCAACTTCCCCAGTCAGAACAGAGAACTTGTCGTTGAAGAATTCAAAATTCAATTCAACCCGCTTAAAATGGCCCCCATACAAAAAAAAACTCTCTAATTAGAAGAAAAGAAACAGAAATTACGCGAAACATCTGTTAATTTGACCGAGATAAGATTTGGAGGTTCGGCCTCTTCAAATCCACGTGGACCGCTTCTAAATTAACACACAAGATGTGTAGTATGTGTACATACATACATACATAGATACATATGTGTGTGTGTAACATTGTTTTCATTTTTTATGCTTTATATGTGTATAACATTGTTTTCATTTTTTATGATTTGGTCCCAGATAATTTATAAAGAATATTCTGAATAAGCATAGTTTTAAATAGAACTATACAATATTATGATGGTATTCCAGTGCACAAGATTTCTCCATGTATATCATCAATATATAAACTCATATACAAAGTACAATTTAATCGGTTATTCGGTTTAAATATAAATGAATTTTTTATTCGATACTTGCTGTTTGAGAAAAAGAATGAAATTCCCCAGTTAAAATTAATTGAACCCTTTAAAATACTTTTAAACTCTTATGAGTGTCAAATTTTCTGTTAATCTTACTATTTTCTCCTTGGTGGTTGTTTGATATTGTCATTGTAATATCTTTAATTATTTAATTAATTAAATAATTTTTTAATCATAATCAATTAAAAAAACTAATGAAAATTCTAAAAAAATTATTTATTTAATTAAATAACTTAAAAGTATTTGTATTCTCAGCATCAAACGGCCACTAACGATCAAATAGTAAGATTATCAAACATCAAGAGGGTTCCCTCTTTTTTTTTTTTTTTCCCTTCCTAATTATTTCCAAAGAAACTACATCATATTCTCTTCTCTTCCCTTCAAACAATTCGTATCTGCCACATGCATGTCACACACCGCTCTTAACAAGTGATCAATGTGTGTACAACTTCGTTCGATAATCAGTCAAAAACAAAATTTTACCTTCTAATAAAAACTAATGCGTTTCGCCAACATATAATATATCACTCGCTCTTAAACTTAAGAATAATAAGTCTTCCCACGATCATACATTCATATTCATGGGCTCCAATCGAAGCGAAGACTTAGAGGGGCTTGGTGCGTATGCTTTTCCAAAATTGGTAAGGCATTGGCATCTCAGTCGTCTGTGACTTTTATACTTTCCGTTGGCTTTGGTTGCGTTGAGGTCGGCGCTCGGCACTCGACGAGGCGATGACTCGTGTGGTCACGTCAACGCGCGAGCTCCCTCTCGTATCAGTTTGATTTGCCAATTGCTGCCAACCTGTCCCATTTGCATTATTAATTAATTCTTGCATTGATTTCTAATTAATTATCCGATACCCTTCAAAAATTCTTTTATTTTCCACAATCTTTGTTTACATCAATTAATAAATAAAATCAAACCAGAATGTGTTGATTGATAATGATATCTATATATGTGTCTCTTGGTTACAGCTAAAATATAAATGCATGTATCCGAAGTCCTGACGAGGATTTCAACTCTTTCAGATGGTATAAATTAGTTAAATGACGAGTCATCTTTGCATAAAGAATTATTGCATCCGAGTTTGATTTGACTGTACGTAGAGAACTACATTTGCTTGTAAAACGACATTAAAGTTTTTGGAGTAAACGACACTCCGTTCGATAACAACGTAACATAATTATATAATATACAACTAATAATTAACATTTTTCTCTAATTAGTTTTTTAGACACGGCGTTGCAGCTGGAGTTACGTTGTTATATATGTCTTCCTCGATCGTTTTCCTAAATTGCAAAAGGAAATTTTATTTAGAAATGACAAAAACTCAAAAGTAAGTTTGATGATGCAGAAATGTAAAAAATTGATAGTTAAAAGAAACTATATTTTTAAATAACGAAAAATTTATTGAAAAAGTTCAAATGGACAAAATTAAGGATTTGAGTCCTTCTATATTAATCATTAATTTGGTAAATTTATCAAAATAGATAAATCTGAAATATTATTTTATGATAAATTTTTCTTAATTGAAATAAGGAAAACAAAATAAATGGTAACAAAATTTGAAATCTAAATAAAGATAAAATGCTGAAAGTAATAGAAAAAAATAAGAAAATAACTAAAAAACTACAAAATGATTAGGAAAAAAATAAAATTTTCTATTCAACTACGGAGTAAAATAATATAAATAGTTATGAGTTTGGTTCCTCTTATCGCAAGCTTCGAAATAATATACTATACACCTAAAACAAACACTTATGGTTCATGTTGTGACTTTCAAAAAGTACCAATATACTATACAACTAGAACAAACACTTATGGTTCATGTTGTGACTTTCAAAAAGTACCATGTTCATCCTGTGCAATCATCCTTCTTCACAAGCTAACTAACCCAACTGGTTTCCCTTAAAAATTGATTTTTTTTTTTTTTCAGTCGATGCAATAAGTGGTGGTGAACACACTTTGGACATGGAAGGGAGCATTTGGCAAGCTTTGCTCTCATTGTTGGCCTTGTAAGGACGTACCTCATGTGATATGCTTATTTAATTTGCATTTCTTTTATTTGGGCATTTTGTAATTATTAATTTGTGCAGGGATTGGCGTACGGCGCACTTACAGGCCAATGAAAGAAGTTCAATTAGTTGGAGATTCCTAAACAAATATAGAAAGGAAAAAGAAAAAAAAACAGTTTCCAGATTTGATCAGCTGGATATAACATCATAAAAGAACAAATGAACTTTAACAAGCCTTACAAAGTAATCCAGCACAAAGAGACTTTCTAATCCGCAATTTAACATAACTTGGCATCCGTATATGTGTATTGGTGGCTCCTGGGCCTTAAAGCTTAGGTGAAAATTGGAGTTGTGATTGCCATTAATCCAGGTTAACATATGTCAAAATAATGGTCAACGATCCTACAGCAAGGACATCATTTGCTATATGAATATGACAGCAATTCAATATGTGCAACGGCTAATTTTGGCTAGTTAAATCAATTGCGCACGCTTTAACAAGTAAATAAATAAAGTCGTGGGTGGACTAAAAAGCCATCCGGGACTTGGGTAGAGTGGATATATGAAGTGAAATTTTGTGCGATGGAAAAGAGGTGTGAAAAAGAGAAGGTTAGTGAACAATGTGAGGTTTAGTTGGTTCAATTCAGATATAAGAGTAACAAATGATGATATACGTAAAACTCGTGTGTGTGGTATTTGATTGAAACCATATTTTGCAAGTTACATGGCCAACCATTTAGATAATATTCTTTTAAGAACCGGTAGTCGACATTCAATTCTTGTCCAAAACAAAAAAAGACCGAACAAATCAGTCGACGCCCAATTCTTGTTAAAAAAGAAAGAACAAATCACATTTCAAAGCACCCCAGCCCACTTCTTTCATTTCCATCTCAAGCTTTACACACCATTTCATCAATAATTTCATAAACTCGGCATTTTCATTCAGCACTCAAAGTTGAAACACATTTGCAGTTCCCTGGATTCCCCAAGCTCCGAAACATAAGGCAGCTAACTAAAATTAGAAATATGGCTCAGCCAAATATATTAAATCCAGCAGCAACTGAACTTCAACAGTCATTAATGGCTGAAATTCAATCAGCCAATACAACTCAGCAGTAGCCATTTATACATTAAGCAGAGGCAGCATTGGCCTTGTCAATGGTGTGTGTTTGAAAGTGTTACACGTTAAACAAAATGGAAAAAGACTCAAACCTACATGTATGGTTATGTATGGTTGAGTAAACGATGATGCAGTATCTTTCAAATTAAAGGCTTACACAAAAAAGATGATGTATCGTCTGATCCTTCCAAAAAATGTGTCAAATGGGATTAGTTTGAGCTCTGCTGCCATATATCAATAAACATATTTCCTGACTCGCGCGTTTTTGGATTCATTAGCTAGTAACTGATCAGGCCTGAGGTAATTGCCCCTCATGATTAAAATCATTTAGTTAGCATTTAATGTATCTAAGTTTGATCAAATGAGTCAAATACATAATGTAAATGAAAAAGATGAAATGCTCACCATCATCATGGACAGTGTTCTGAGTTGGCAGTTTAGGCAGCTACATTCTCTTGATTCTTAGTGCCTCATCTCTTCTTCTCCTTGATTCTTAGCGCCTGAATTTACTACATAGGCATATAATACTCTGTCAATGACACAAGACAAACAACATTTCAAAAAGCAAATTTCTGTTTAGTCGACAACCTTATAACAGACACTGTCATCCTGTACCAATTTCCACAACATACACACTTAATTGTTTTTACAATCAATGCATCAATCATTTCTACTCATTCAAATGTCATTAAACGGGAATTTAAAGTCAAATGAGCATATAAAACAGAACTCAAGACTTCCAATGAAAACAAAGGGTAGCAGGAACAACTAATGCTTTTGGTTTAAAAATTCTCTCAATTAGCCGCCACCCTCCTTTCACTTTCTGGCCGCCAGTGTGACCTCACCTGCTGCCACTGGTAGTGACTAGCCACTGCCGGCAGCCCATTTGCCAAACATTGCCGCTCCCAATCATAATCCAAGTTCATAGCTTCCCCATCTAAATCTTTCATGCCATCCACCCTTAGCACCACGCAACTCCTTTTGGCTGCCACTCGCTCTCCCTCTCAGCCATCAACTGGCCATTTGACTACAACAGCCTCCAACAATCCAAATCCGACTGTTCAACAAAAACCTAGCTTGCTTTCTCTTGGCCAAACACAAACTCTTGTGGCTGCCCCTCTCTTCCTTGGCCACTCGCTCCTTCACAGATAATGGCTGCTGCCCTCCTTTGTTGCATCCCCTCCTTTGTTGCATCCACAGCCTCCACAAAGCCAACAAACATCCAACTCCCACGTGGCGGCCACAATTCCAAACCTGCCTTCTACTCACATCCATGAAAAACCATAATCCACCTAAATCTATCCATACACGTGGCAATATCTATGGTGTTTACGATCAAACAGCCCATATACCATTCCCACATCCTCAAGGCCAAACCTGCAACCACATTACCTCTTTTAAACCTTCTTATGCTTCCATGGTTAACCCAGCAGCTTTGCTTAACCCCACTGCCCCTCCTAGATCTCAAAACTCTTTCATTGATATTGTTGTAGGCTCCTTCGATTCTGGTTAAGCCTAGCACTCCACACAGAGGTGAACCCACTGTTCATTTTTTTCATGCTGAAGTCCTATCCATGGCCGAACCTTTGAAGATATCTCTAGTGGGTAAGTTCTCTTTCAACCATCTCCTAGTGAATGTTCTGAAGAAGTCTACTGTCTTCGAGCTTGGATAAGTCTAAGCAGGATGTTCGAGAGGGTTCCTACTTATTATGATTCCTGAAAGCATCTTGGACACTCTGTTGATGCCTATTATGTCACGGGCTTCGGGAGCCCCAAAAGCCTGTTGCAAGTGCAGGATGTAGTTGTTCAGGACAAGGGTAAGAAGCCAATGTCAGATGCAGAGATGCAGTTCTTGTTAAGAAATATGTCTTATTTTTCAATAAGGATTTCTTAGGATATTTTCTTTTTTAAGATTCCTATTTAAAAAACAAGTAATTTCTCCTTTGGGACTTGACTTATTCAAAAAGGAATACTACTAGTATAAGAAAATGAATACTTCTTTCACAAGAAATAATAACTATATATAGAGAAGTTTGATTTACTTATTTGTATAACACAGTAATCAATCCTCTGTAAGGGGGCAGTTTCTAATGTCAGAAAAACAGTAGGTCTATTGAGAAATTAAGTGTTATTGGGATTTTAAGTGTGAGGGAAAATACTTAAGTGATTATAATAACTTTTCACATAATGAATTTTCTCTCCTTGTCCTTGGCGGCTGTGGTTTTTCTCTATTATAAGAGTTTCCACGTAAATTCTTGTGTTATGTGGTTAGTTTTATTTTGCATTTATTTTTCTATTTGTTATTTATTTGGTATATTTTTGCTTGCAAGATCTTGTGTGATTAAAATTCCCTAACAATCCTAGGAGACTCTTGTTTCTCAGTATGTAATTGTTGCAAATAATCGGCCCCAAGGACCTGTTTTTATCCCTTTTTATGATTTGGATACTGCTACCCAAGTTTTTGTGAATCAAGGTTAGAGCTCTGGTTTGGCGCTGCAGCCTAATTGTATTGGTAATCCGGTTAGGTACAGGATTCTGTGCTCCAGGTGAAGTCTGATTTGGTTGTTGAGCCTAAAGATCATGGTGATTCTCCTCTGCATAGTCTAGTTGATCAAACTAGTGATGTTGAAGACATGGTTTTGGATGATTTGAGCGTTGAGACAGTTTTCATGGGCTCTACTTTCTCCAAATTTGCAGTGGAAGATATTCGGAATATTGCCATGGGCATTTGAAGAGGACTTTAGTTCTGATGGAAAACCTGTAGCTGATGCTTATTTCTTATCTAATCCTGAGGGCACTAGCGGGCTTGAACTCAGCCTCCACCTCAATGTTGCAGGCCCGCATGCCTCTGTTTCTAAAAAAGATTTCACTTTAGCCACTGGCCGCGAGTATTGCAAGAGACAGTCTCTCCCTTGGCTTTCCCTTGCCTCTGTGGTGGTTCTCTTTGTTTTTGTGTTTTCTGTCCTGTTGCTTTTTTATAACTTTTTTTTTTTGTTGAATTGTTCATGGCCTTTAGCTTGGCCGTTTTGGTTCTTGATCCCCGCAAGATATTTGGTTCTTAATCCCCACATGAAGTTTTTCATTTATTTTTATTAATCTACAAATAAGAGTGTCCGCCTAGCCACCACCCCCCTTCTTTTGGTAGTCTTTAGATAAAAAAATACAAAATCATCAGGTCATATCAAGTAGAGCCTCTATAATAAATCCATCTATTTCCTTTTCCGGAACCTTTAAAAGCTGTATCAACAACAACATCATCATCCAACTATGTTCCCCCGCGAAACACACGCATCTTAACTGTTGTCTGTTGATACCGCCAAATTGCATTTCAAACTGAAAGGCATAACCAAACAACCAGTACCGTGGACCCTAAAGCCTAGAATCACTAAACACAAATGTCGAGCCACCCATTTTCAGATGTTTCAACCCAAGCATATAAAATACCAGATTAGAGTGCAAAAATGGATTCAAGCAACTTTATTTAACAAAGAATATCCATTTATTCTCAACGTGCATCCGGATTAAATTCAAGACCAAAAATAAAAGTATTCGATCACCAAAAGCCCATAAGCGTCAGCCACATTCACGCAATTATTTTCAAACCCATTTTCATTTTTACCTCAAATCATCATCATCATCATCAAAAGAAAAAAATAAAAAAGAAGCAAACAGGCAAGGATAGTTTTTGAAGAGCTACCAGATATGGGGCTAGTACAGAAGGATGAAATGTCGGTCGCCGGCGAAATTCTCAGCTTGAAATCCCGATTTCTTCGTCGCTGAGTTGGGATGCATCCGGTTGCCTTGAATCTCTTCTATTGCAGTAAAGGATTTGTACAAAGCATTTCAAAGTGGAGTGGGTTCGTGTGTTTGCAAAATTTCGGTGTTCGGAAGATGAGAGAGACAAGCAAATATCTTCTGGATGAAAGGGTGCTTTTGTTCATTAGCCAGTGGATATAAGTGAGTTTCATAAATTTTGTAGAAAGGCCTGTGAAAATTTTGGAATTATTTGAATTAATTATGATTAAAATGGCCTTTTATCGTGTTACCCTCCCGCATCCACAACTCACAAATTTTATACAGACAGCGGGGGAGAAAAGTGGAAATACCCTGACAAGTTTGAAACTTTATCAAGCTGGAAACACGGTGAACTGCAGGGGATGATGGAAAAAAAATTATCTCTCCAAGTCAACTAAAACAAATTGATAAAATTTTGTATGAGATTTTAAAATATTTTTATTGTATTATATATCATTTAGTGTATATATATATATATATATAATAATTTTTTAAAATAAATATACACATATCATATATTTATTAGATAAGTATATTCATTAAATAAATATAGTGCGACAAAAATACTCTTAAATTTCTTGGATCTAGATTCTAGACCGCTTTAGTTTCATTTGAGCAGATATTTATTTATGAGCCTACTGACACGAAACCCAATTCATTTTATGCCTTGGATCCGGAGGCTGGAGCTCTTCCTTGCGGTTGCGGGGGATTTGAAAATTGGAGATAACTTTCACAAATGTCACTACAAATACTGGATTCACCAATGGGCTTATAGCCCATTAGCACAGCCCATGTTCCTTGAGTACATGAGTTCGAGTCTGAGGATAGAATTTTATTTTCCTCCTAAAATAATTGGGTAGGGGTGGAATCGTCTCCCCATAAATTAAGGTAAAATAGATATACTTCTAATATAAAGTGGGGGTTAAAATTGGAGTTGTGCTCAAGTAGAACTATAATGATTGTCTCAATAGAATTCTAATTATAAATATTGGAGATTTCTGATTGTAATATATCAGTATAATTCTAATTATAATATCAATGTATATATATATATATATATAAACTACTCATAATGGATTCAACAATTTTCGTTGCTTTTTCCTTTTGGCATTTCTATGTATTTAATGCTATTTATCTGCTCATTAATCTTAGTGTTAAGAAAACGTTAATGTCAAAGAGAGTCAAAACGAGCTAATAAGTGACCGGAGGGAAGAGGATGGTTTTACGGTGCGTTTACTTTTCAGATTGGAGTGGGAATCCTGAGGAGTGGGAATTCTGGGATTGGAAGTGTGTGAGTGGTAGTGAGAATATAGTATTTACTTAAACTAAATAAGAGTGTGGATTGCCAATCACAATCCTAATTTTTTGTTTACTTTATCTTGGATTAGAAGTGAATTGTTTTAAATTATAAATTTACCCTTATGTAAAGAATTTATAATTTATAATTAAAAAATAAATAAGAAAATATTTTTTTACAATAACCTATTTATTTTATTATTAATTTTGATTATATAAAATAATAATAATTATTAATATTGTTAATGATGTAAAATAAATCATTAACAATATTGTTATAATTATCATTGTGCTTTATTAACGGTTTCGCTAACATGTGAAGCAACGGGACCAGCCACCAAACCCCTCCTCCACCGTGCATGGCCTAACAAAAACCAGATCAGCGCATAAATGTTACTAAAATTCAATTGTCAAAAATAAAATTAGAATAGAAAATGGTACCTTGGTTGATTCGAAATCGAGACGGGTTTGGAGCTAAAGAAAGCAAAGGAAATTCAGCAGTGTGGGTAGTGATTACGTCGTCAGAGAGTCGTGATTGAGGCTAGCTCATGTGTTCTCCTATCGCCGGCACCGTTGACCTCTTCCACGCAAAGAAATCAACTTGTGATTTTGAGATTTCACGGGTTAGGGTTGATAAACTTCAAATCCAATTTTATTAGGTCCTTTTTATAGATGATAAAATTGTAATATTTTAGATTACTTAAGGGTATTTTTTGTATCAAAAGGAGTGGGAGTGGGAATCCTACTCCCCACTCCTAAAATGAGTGGGGCCCACGGAGTGGGATTTCCACTCCCCCTCTAAATAATACAAATAAGCATTAGAGCGGAAGGAATCCACACTACTCACTCCCACTTCAGTAAGTAAACACATCATTAATTGATTGATTTTACAAACTACAGTAGCAGTTAATTTGGCATTTACGCTGAGTTGGGGTGGGTGTGATTATAAAAATCTGGGGATGGATATATCAAACACAACTTCCCGTTACTCAATCCGGCCCATTACATTTAACAATGAGCCCATTAAAATTTTTTAGTCGTCTTTTTTATTTTCCAGTCTGTATTTGTTTTGCTGGCAAGAAAAGCACGTGTGCAGGCGACCCAATTGGTGGCGGTGAATTAAGTGAATGTTCCCTTACCAACTAGCCATCTGTCTCTTAGTGGGCTGATATATGTGTGTTATATATAAGACAACATGAGGTGACACAAAGTCACAGACTTCACGTGTGGGGTGGGCCTTTCCGTGTGAGCACTCAAAAGAAAAGAGAGAGACCAAATTTTGTGGTGTCAGTAATTTGGGTCTCTATTTCCTGGCCTTGTACGTACCGTCACAAATCAGTAATTACAGATGGCGGAACCATTAATGCAAAACCATTTTAGGATTGGGGGCATCCTATGTCCATATGTCAGCCTCTTTTGTGGGCATCAACAGCTTCTGGCATGCTGTCATATGGAGCCCAATCCTGCTCTCTACATCTGCTTTACCTTCTGCAAACTTTGTTTCCTACCCTTGACCTTGGAGAAATTTTAGAGTGCAATAAAGGGCACTACATCAATTAATATATATATACATATATATAGAGTGCGTGTGTGTGTGATGTATATATTTTTATTTTAAAAAATTACCGTATTATAATTGATAGTTATATTTAATTAAACTATATATATATCATTCGTGTGTTAATTGAATATAATCCATTAGTAATTTTAAAATCTCTCTTTGTTATTTGAAGTAATTTTTTTTTTTTTTTCAAAAAGAACGTTGGTATAAGTAACTAGTAATTAAGATTTAATCTTTTCTTAGTTTGTATTTTTTTTTTTTTTACCCTCTTTTCGAAAGGCATTGATAGATATACATTACGATTAGCATGCTACTGATATGTATATAACAAAATATCTACTGAAATTACCTTAAATCAAATCTCTTATGGCGCGCAGTCCAATATCCTCCGTGTCCATGGTCCAAACAGTTTTGAACAGCCGCGTCCCTCATGGGTGATCTAATAACTATTCATTGCACAATTTCAGCCACAAAGTCCTTTCTCAACAAGAGATCAAATAGATAACATATACCGTAAAGTTTAACCTTAAATCGAAGAGCAAGAAACAATTGGAATACTCATTCCAGCAAGGGCCAGAGCCGCCCTCCTTTATTTATTTTTTATTTTTTTATATAGAGGTTGACCAAGACTTGATCTAAATTTGGTGTTGATGATCCCCATAAGAATGGGACCTCCATGCATGATTACACTTATCTTTTCCCAAAGTGGGTTTATATGATCAAATATGCTTAGGTTTTTGCTTGTAATATCAATATATTAATCCATTGGGGTGAGGGACCAAAGGCCCATCTGCAGAAAAGCAATTTATAATCGAACAAAGTATTAGAGAATTTTCAAATCAATTGTTCTACATCCTTTTAAGGGCATACTAGAGCATAATAAGTACCGTGGGAAAATTAACAGTAAAAATAAAAAGTTTCACTGATATTGAATAATGCAATGATTGGAAACTTTCAATTTCAATTCCATAGGCCAGCAAAGCTCGAGTCACACGACACGTATACTTGGATCTCATCATCAAAGCTTTGGTTCTACCTTGACCGACCACCCGAATAGTTACAAGGCACCTTACACATAACACGATATAAATCCTTGCGAACTTTATTAAAGTTGATAAGAACCCGCACCTGCGATTAAAAGAAGGGTCATGAAAAGATCGATTCACTGTTTTTGTTTTTTGTTTCTTTTATTTTTTAAGTAAGCTCTCTAAATATTGTGTAATGCTAGGTGCTAATTTAATACAATAACAATAATCTACAACTTTGTGCTCGTTTCAGACGGTTTGTGAACGTAAAGGAGCTGAGAGCAAGGAAACAAAGAGTTTAGGATAAGCTTAAGAACATTATCATGTCTTAATATTCAATGTCTTTTAATTAGTGACTCGTTAAAATAACACGTTTAAATTTGAGTAGTGTTATACATCCTAAATTTTTTATTTTAAATAACATAATATTTATTAACTAGTTGATAAGAATAATATAATTAATTTACTTAAATTTTTTATGAACTATCAACTAATAAATAAATAACATATCATTGGAATAAAATTTTAGGAAAAAAAATTTAAAATATCTATGATTACTCTTCAAATTTGGAGTCACTTAAAAATGCACGTGTGAACGGATATTTAATAAAATTTTGTTTAGTGTTTATCGTTTACTATTAAGTTAAATTTACTTTTTGGTAGAATTATTTTATAATTCTATGTGATTCATATTATCTTTTGTCGAGTAAAATACTAATTAATTTGCGATTGATGATTACAAGACAGGAATAACTAAATATGAAGAACAAAATGAACATTTAGCGCCGCACAAAAGCAGTTAAAAGAAAATTAAATTCGGGGAAAAAAAGAAGAAGGAAAAACCATCAATCTTAAATCATTGCGAACCAAGTTGACATCTAAATTATTGGTAACATAAACAAACACAAAGTAATTCTACCAATAATGTAAATCAAAGAATTGAATTTGAACTTTCAAGCAGCCAAACAGCAAAAGAGTGAACGTCAAGCCGCAGAAACAGTAAAAAGAATAAAAGATAATGTGTCTTTCTTAGCCGTGTATGACCTTAAGCAATTAAAGGGGAAGCAAATGATGATTGGATTACTGCTAGTGATGGACAAAAACATACGCTAGCTCATACATATCACTTTTTTTTTTTCACTTATTTCTCCGTTTCGGTCAATAATAGGCTAAAGCAGGGAACCCAATTGTCGTGTCATACTCATCTTGCCTATCCCATGCGTTGCACGCGAATCTTTGACAATGCATGGAGAGTGGGTGACTTAGGGATACGAGTTGTATGCAAATCCCATCATTTAACAACTACTAACTGAGATTTTCAAGCGTTTTAGCTTTTTTAATTTTGACTAATTTGCCAAGCAAATATAACTATATCCCAAATCAACGTACCCAATTAGGGTTTTTGCTTGGACCAACCAATGACTGGAGGTGGACATGCATCTGCAACGTGTGCAGGATTTATCAAAATCAGATTTTAAACAGCGGAAACACAAAGAGCCCACATGATGTATGAATAAATGAGATGGGGTTACCACCTTGGAAAAGCTGAAAGTGATTTTCGTTCCATTTCATGGTCCCTGTGTTAAAATTAAGTCGGACTGTTACAATTCATAGACTCTGCTAATCTGGCTCGGTTTTGTGGGGGCGTATATCAATTTGCATGCTCTCTAATACGGACAAAATCTCAAGACTCAAGCCTTAAAAACGATTGTAAGAGACAAGACAGCGATCAAAGGAAATTAAAGCCAACTTTGTGACATTTTGTTTTTACTTTTTAGATTAATGTCCGGCAGCGGCTGCAACAGTGGCCCAACCGGGCTAATGCTGAATCATGTAATTTCAGTGTCCATGTCTCTCTGGTGTCTTGTAGTTAATTTGTTGACTCCAAGAGAGAATTTATGAAAGGCATGGAGAGCTATTAAAGCAGTGCTGGGCGGTATATCTAAAATTTTGATAAATCAGCATCAATACAGGAAGTAGATATCAGAATATGCATGATTCATATCCCTGTTTTGATTGACTCTTATTTGATAATTTTGTATTACTAGTGATATATGCATGCTATAATTGGTATCATTAGAAATGTATGAGATTGGCATACCGAATATTGCGTGATGATGCTGTCTCTAATACTAGCCATAATTTCTTTTGAATTACAACTAATGGCAAGCTTGCGAATGAACAGAGATATATAGATGAAGTACATAATCAACTGTATAATGCATTGTGCATGTATGCGATGCATTAGTATTGCTTTGTATACGTTTCCTTGGTTGCAATAATTTCAATTTGAATCCCAAGCTGGCAATGTCTGGGCAAGCAGTATCAGCATATCTTTTGGTTAAGCCCAAAAGAGGCTAAAATCCAAACAGAACAGTTAACCATTTTAGGGTCATGGTCGTCACCATTCAATAGTGTAAACATTGCAGAAGATTCTCAGTCCCGTCTACAACTGTTTTAAGGGCATTTTTTCCTGTTATAGATCTATAATTAAGTGCGTCTCAAAATCATTTTTAATGAAAAACTAAAAGCATATCGATCTCCGGAAGATTGCATGGTCCTGAAAATTTTGCTTTATTCATCATGATACAAGTACCATAAGATCTAACATAATCTAGCACAGGAGATTATGAAATTTTGATCTGTCTTAGATCCATAACAATCTTTGATCAACTTGCAAACAATATCACATAGTGTTGTTTGATTTTATTATTCTTTTATACCGTAAGTTTTGTGTAACGCATTAAGATTAAAATAGGTGCTTCAACTTGATTCTTGTATTGTCTACGTGTGTTTGTTCAAGTAATTTTCAAATAGTTTTATTTGAATGGTCCAACTAAATGCAATAATCCACCTCAACTTTACACGCTTCAGCACAATCTCTCTCTCTAGAGAATAATTGATTTGGACATTGTTCACTCTTAATTTTTTAAATAAATAACAATAAGGAAATTGATTCTTTTGTTATTAACCATTCTTTGATCAAGTGGTGGACTCTAACTTTATTATTGAGATGGAGAGTTTGAGTCTTCTTATATCTTCTAGAAGCAGATTTTATAAGTCATTGTAAGATTTATGGTGCAACTATTGGTCAATTTGTAATATACTATTAGGGGGGAAAAAAAAAAGAGAGAATACGATTCTAGTATCATTCTTGTGTATAGCATAAACAAAATTAATATATGATTAGTTTTATGTGGTATTTATGCAATCTAAATGATAAATTGTATCGTATTTCAAATTCATTCATACTATGTTTGCTATTAAATGAATATGTTTTTTTTTTTATTTTTACATTCATGGTGTTGAAGTTTATTATTATTACTGCTTATAATGACAGTTAGCTCAGCTAATAATATCTCTTAAATGGTACAAGCAATTTGTGGTTCAAACTCTACTGAGATACATGCTTTATTAATAATAATAATAATAATAATTACAACAATAAATTAAATTAAATAATTACAACCATATTCCATATTTGTTCTTTGTTACATTTTGTCAAAGTACAGTTATGTTTATGTGATATATGCAAACTGTAAAGGGTCCAAAATGAAAGAGAGCAGGGTACAAGGGACCCACACAACGGGCCCAAAGGGGCCCTGTTAAAAAGGCCACTGTCGGTTGGCCGCCCCGATGGGTGGCAATGAGAAGGACCATTTACCATTACATTACACATCATTTCAATTGTGGATTGCCCATTTTTCACGTAGTGTTTACATCAAAATTTCGCCCACACAAAAGCGAAAATACCCACTCACTCAGTTCACAATTACCCTCGCTTCGTTCCTGAAATTTCAATATTGCCACTCGCCTTACTGCAAGGTTGGCACTTGGCACCGATCGAGCCTAGACGTAATTGGGTGCCATTCTCCTTGTGACCGTGTGGAGAATTGGAGAGACATGAGCTGATTGTGATGCCGTACAGCATTTGTTGCTTTTTAGAGAAAAGAGAAAATATATATTAATATTAACAATAATTTTGTACGCAAATGACAGCCTTACGAGTTTGAATTGAAGTGCCCTTCTGTTTCATTGATTAGATGAATTGATTAACTACGTTCTTTTCCAAGAATTTAATTAATTACACGAATGAAGGAATAAAAAATCTTAAGATCGTTACAAGTGAAAATTTTTTTTTCCCACTTTGATGATGAATGAAATGAGTGCTTTGACAGCTTGAGGATTAGCCTTATCACTCCATGCTGTTTGCTTTAGCTTAATTAAAAATTCCAATTCTTTAATCGGGTTTAAGAGATAATCGGCGTATAATAAGCTGGAAAAGTAACAATTTCGTTTCATCGTTTAATGATGTAAACACACAAATTTGAGGTAAAGAGCCGAAGTTGGCTCACAATTGATGTGGGGTTACCAATCTTGATGAAGTAACGAGAATCTAACTCCGTTTTGTTCCATTTCTCTATTAATCTCGAATATGTATCATGTGATAGCTGATCCTTAGGTTAAACATATCCTCTTAAATCTTAAAGAAATATCTTTGTGAGAACACTTGCAACTTTCGAGATGGCAGCATATCAAAACTTCATCTCTCTTGCTTGTCAAATGGAGCCCACTTTCCCATCAATCTCAGCCGTAATGATGAAAATCATCGTAGTATTCAGACAAAATTAAACGACGCAAAATAATGATAATAAAGAAAATAAAATAAGTACACTAGTTTTTGTTTTGTTTTGTTTTGTTTTTTGTTTTTCACCTTTTCTTTTCATAATAAAACTTGAGAATCCAATGCAAAACTTATTGACTATGACCTTTAACTGCCTAATAATAATCACAGCTTATCAGCATTTCATTAATGAAACTTTGCACAAATTTCTCTTGCATTACATTAGTCTAATATCAACTTCTGCATGGTACGTTTAATGCTTCTTCGTTTCACACCAATAGTACGCAAATGTGGACATGGTGGTCGTGGACCATTTTGCGATTAACACATTACTAGGGCATTTTCAATATTTTAGGGAATTGACAAGGGCAGTATTTGCTTGCCGCCCACTAATCTATCTGTAAATATACGGCCATAGGTGATAGTGGTTCACAAATCCTATTCCATATTTTAGCATCCCTTTACTTTTTCTTTTTTCTTTTTTTTTCTTGGTTGTAAAATCTTTAAAGGTATATATGTGGTATAATCTATAAAGGAAAATACTTTTGAAAAATATTATTATTGTTTTCTCTTTCTATTATTAACTTTTTGGTATTAATAATGGAATCGAGAGGTGTACGGTGTTGCGTATAAAATAAAATAGTTAAGTGTTTGACTAAAATAATCAAGAAGATGAGGGCACCGTAACAAAAATGGTGTGGCAATGATGAGAAAGAGAGAGACACAAGTGGGCGCAGGATAAGCACGTGGGCGACGCCCTTTCATTTTTCACGCTGGGGTGGCCCTTAAACCACATTCTTGTTCAAGTTTAACACTAAACATATTTTTTATTTTCTTTCAAAAAAAAGGCACAGAAAGTTGATACATACATATAATACATGATACATACCGTTTTGTTATCTCAAGTTAAAACGCTTGATGAATGATTGCAGAAAGCTAGCGTTAGATTACGGGTTGCTCATCCTGAGAACTAGCCTTTTTGGTTTTATCATGTGTGCAATTAGTACGTTGTAACTTGTGAGTTCTAGCTTCTAGAGCCAAGTAGATTTATTCTTATTATTAGGAGGGGATTTTGCCTCTTTGTTTGCATGTCCAAATCAGATGGGTTCAGTCAAATGACACAGACTTTGGAGTGTTTGATCTTCTGGGTTTTCTGTCACTTGGACTATTTATGCTATAAATTTTCTATATATTAAACTCGAAGAGTGACAAGTTATGTTATATTATTGCTGTTGTACCCACAAGAAAAACTCTTGGTATCCATCTCTCCTTCAACATCCTCTCTCCTCCATCAAAATTCTATCCTATTTATTTATTTATTTGAGTTTCTGAGTTCTGAATTTTTGGTCAGGGCCTGGAGAGCATCATTTTGGCTGGCTACTGGATAAACTTTTTTCTTTGGGGCAGCTTTTATGAGTTATGAATGAAGTTGGCTTATCTGATTCCTTCTGAGCACTTGGTTAAGATATAAAACTTAGACAAGAGAAGAAAGAGTAGAAGAATCAGTCATGAAGTTCATGAAACTTGGATCTCGGCCTGATACCTTCTACACCTCTGAGTCTGACGCTGTAAGGTGAGAAAACATCACTCATTCGAACATGACGCTTTCTTGAATGAATATGTTTTTTTTTTCCTTTTCCGGGAGAAAATACAAGCGATTTCTTTTCTGAATGCAGGTCAGTCTCCTCTGAAGTCTCTAGTGATCTCATAATTCAAGTGAAAGGAAGTAGATACCTGCTTCACAAGGTAAAATTAAGGATATTAATATTAGTCATTTTTAAATTATGATTTTAGGCTTTATTTGGATTGATTTTTATTTTATTTTTTGAATGTCATTCCTATGCATGCAGTTTCCTCTGTTGTCCAAGTGTTTGCGGCTGCAGAGGCTATGCTCTGAGTCCCCTGAATCCTCACAACACCAAATAGTCCAACTCCCTGATTTCCCAGGCGGTATCGAAGCATTTGAACTCTGTGCAAAGTTTTGTTATGGAATTACAATCACTCTCAGTGCCTACAATATCGTAGCTGCAAGATGTGCTGCCGAATATTTGCAGATGACAGAGGATGTCGAGAAGGGGAACTTGATATACAAGATTGAGGTTTTCTTCAATTCATGCATCCTTCATGGGTGGAGAGATTCCATTGTGACTCTACAAAGCACAAAAGCTTTTCCTTTGTGGTCTGAGGATCTTGGAATCACAAGCAGATGCATTGAAGCAATTGCTTCTAAAGTTTTAGTTCACCCCTCAAAGGTGAGCTTATCACATAGTTATTCTAGAAGGGGAAGGGATGATATATCTTGTAATGGTGCGGAGAGCCAAAGGCACAAACCATCAACCAAAGGCTGGTGGGCTGAAGATATGGCAGAATTAGGCGTAGACCTTTATTGGCGAACCATGATAGCAATTAAATCCGGTGGAAAGATCCCCTCAAATCTTGTTGGCGAGGCATTGAAAATTTATGCATCTCGATGGCTACCTAACATATCGAGAAATGGACGTATCAATAATCAAGAAGCATCAGACTCGGATTCAGATTCAGCCACTGAAGTATCATCAAAGCATAGGCTACTTTTGGAATCAATAATAAGCTTGCTTCCAGCGGAGAAAGGTTCAATTTCTTGTAGCTTCTTGCTTAAACTCCTAAAAGCAGCCAATATTCTTAACGCTTCCTCTTCTTCAAAGATGGACCTGGCTAGAAGAGTTGCACTTCAATTAGAGGAGGCAACGGTCAGCGACTTGTTGATACCTTGTCTATCATACACAAGTGATACTTTGTATGATGTAGACATAGTGATGACAATATTGGAACAGTTCATGTTACAGGGGCAGAGTCCCCCAACTAGCCCACCAAGGTCCAAGCTGGGATTCGAAAGGAGAAGGTCCCGGTCAGCGGAAAATATTGATTTTGAGTTACAAGAGAGTAGGAGATCTTCTTCAGCATCTCATGGTTCAAAACTCAAGGTGGCAAAGCTTGTGGATGGATATCTTCGAGAGATTGCCAAAGATGTCAATTTGCCACTGTCAAAGTTCATTGCAATTGCTGAGTCTATACCAGAATTCTCGAGGCTTGATCATGATGATCTCTACAGAGCTATTGACATTTATCTCAAGGTAAACAACAAATTGACGTCAATTGTTTTCATAATTTTACCATAAACTCACCTTTCTATTTGCCTAAAAATCTTTAGACAAATTTCATTATCATGTTTTAGGATGTGGGTCACCATTAGCAGTAGCTGACCAACTCCTTGACCTTAGAATCTTGTCTTGTCTGCAATTTATTGGCAGTTGGGATTTGACTGACCAAACAAAATTAGCTTCAATGAAGTCTACGCCATGTGCATATAGCTGTGTATTTAGACATCTTGTGGTTGACAGTTTTCTTGCTGTACAAACTACAGTCGTTTTAGGTCAGAATAAAACTAGAACCCTCCTAACTTTTCAATATAGAGTTAAAAGTCCACTGTCCACACAGATTTGTCTGCAGTGTGACCGGACCTCGCACATTTGACGTATTTCCTTTATCATAGGGCATGAATTATTCGCAATTCTTTGAATTAAGTGGTCAAAATGAGATATTAAAGAAGAATTTACATGGACCACGCAGGCACATCCGGACCTAAACAAGTGCGAAAGGAAAAGGTTGTGCCGAATTCTAGACTGCAAAAAATTATCTATGGAGGCCTGCATGCATGCTGCAAGAAACGAGTTACTCCCATTAAGGGTGGTGGTACAAGTTCTATTCTTTGAGCAAGCTCGGGCCACAAAGGCCGGTGGCAAAATGACTGAGCTGCCTAGCAACATCAAGGCACTACTAGCCGGGCATGGCATTGACCCTTCAAGGCCTCCACCACCATTAAGCACGACTAGTACCATTCCAGGAGATGATCAATGGAGCATCTCAGGCCTTAAATCTCCAAAATCAAAGCTTTCAACTTTACGAATGAAACTAGCTGAAGATGATGAATTAGATGAAAATGATTTGCACCCAGATGGAATGGGAAGAACTTCCAAATTTAAGGCTTTCTGTGCTCTTCCTGCACGACCCAAAAGGATGTTCAGTAAGTTGTTATCGATCAATAGAAGTTCCAGTGAAAAGAATTGAGTGACTTATGCTTGTTTTCGAGTTGGGGCTGGTAGGGTAACTAAAATACTCTTGTTTTTGTATTTTAAGAAATGGCCTTGTAATTTTTAGCTTAAAAACAAAGAATCTCAAAGTGCATTGTCGATGTAACCTGTTAGATTATTGTCTCAAATTCCTTGTGTTATTTGGACTACTCATCTGCCATTGAAGAATAAGATTATAATTTTCAGAACGCGAGAGGAAATTGTGTGTGTGATGCGAATGGATCTCAATTCTGAAACTTGAGAATAGTTGTATCTCAGTCATTGTGGGACCACAAGCGTGGCATTGGTCTAGAAATCTGCAACACCTGATTCTGTCACTTTGTTGCAGATTATTGGATCCTCAGATGATAAAAAAGTCATTGGTATTTTGGGTTTCTGACAGTTTGCAGCGCTGTGATACTGGAAAGCTTTTTGTCTTTTGCCTTTGTTTTGAGGTAATCATTTCAGCTGCCTTTTAAATTCCATCGAATTATGAGCAAATTAGGCCTTGGCATTTGGGCAGATCAGAGATGTGCTAATTCTGACGTCTGGGTGGCTGGAAAATTCTTTTGTCGCCCATGATTATGCCAATCTTGTCAGCAGAGAAAATGGTATCAAAATGCGACATCTGCAAAACACAGATATACAGAAGTTTAACACAAGCCGGTATGGCCGGTCATTCCACTTATTATCATAATTATACATCATCAAAAATAAATTGGAAGTGGAAATGCTGAGTTGCCAAACAGTTTAGGCAACTTTACTAGGAATAACTGATGCAACAAGTTGGACATTTCTAATGCGTTTACAACCTTAAGGGTCAACTTTTATCTGTCTGTTCCATATTCTTTGTTGCTTTTGACAGGAATATTCCGATAAATTATTGTGACTCCTTTCAAATTTCTTTCATATAGCTTTCGTTCTGTTTAGAATGATTCACATAGATGGTTGAATTTTGAAGCATTGATGAAGACATTTTACTGCTGTGTTCGCTTAAATTTTGACACAATTCGGTGCAGTCTGAAACATATATCGTCAATATTTGTTTTACTGGAAAGTATGCATAGGTGTGAGCCGAGTCCTTCCAACATATATAGGTTAGTTACTTTGCCTAGTCATTGACTCATTGTTGCTGTCATCATTGCGGCTCAACATGAATCATGATCATAGGCTTTCACTTTTCACTGTAAAGTTAGAACTATCTTCTAGCGCCTGCAAGGAAGGATGATGAAGGACGATATTTTAGAAATTTTAAGATTTTAGAATTTTATTATTTTGGGATTTTTTATTTTAATTTAAGTGAATTATGGTATGTGTCCTAATCTTTTATTTTCATTATAATTCTGATTCAGTTTTCTTTTTTAAGTTAACTTAGGAAAATGAGTTCATCCTATTATAAATAAAGAGGTATTGTAATTATTTTGAGAATTTCAGATTCAATTATTCAATAAAATCTTTTTTTTATAATTTCCTCTAGAATTATCTATCAAAATTTGGATTAGAGCGTCATCTAATCTCGCATTACACGTTATTAAAAATCTCATTGAATTGTTTTGATTAGCACAATTTCTAATCACGCTTATCGTTGGTTTGATTCAATACTAGAACGATATCTAGTGCTTCCTACCCAATCAGTAATGCTTCTGCTACGCCTCGCCTTATCAATTAGTATCAGAGCTAAAAGCCTGGTTCTAAACTATCCTTAAAACCTATCCCTTTTTTTTTTCCTTTAAACTCGGTAACTTTAAAAAAAATTCAGAAAACCCAAAAAAAAAAAAAATAGAAGTAGAAAACGTCGGCTCCGTCGACCACTGTCCAAGGCTGCCGGCGTTGAATTTCCTTCATCGATCAGCCCATAACCACCACCATCCAAGTCAGAACAAACCAACCATAAAAAATCCGCGTCGTTCTCCGCCATTGCACCTTGAAATCACCGAAAAATAGACAAAACATCTGCTAAAGCTACCACTATAGTTCGTCGATTTTTACCGCGATTTAGCTAGCGCCACTGTCATCAATCCAATCCTCTCTACTACCTCAAACTCTTTCACCATTCCCCACCATCGATCGACTAACTAGTCGCCGGAATCAAAGCCAACATTAAACGGCCGCCTTTAACTTTAAATTCTTGCCAAAACACCACCTTTTTGGGAAAATCACCATGACCAGCATACTCACCGGTCCTAGACCTTCTAGATCCACCCATCCTTGCCGAATTTCCGACCACCATCACAAGAAAACCTAAACTTTCACTTAATTACTGTTTTACCTAAAATGTTGTTCAATTTTTCAGTTTAGTCTCAACAGTTTTAAAACCACCCTCTCTTACCATATTCATTTCAAATCACGATCATACAGAACCCGAGAGTTGAGCCTTAATTGCGGTTTTGCCATTGTGTGGAATTTGACCATAAATGGCAAACTACCATCCTTGCCCTCCTATTTATCATGTACCGGAATTATTTACATACACTCGTCCAAACAAATTTCTTGATTGGTTGAACAAGATTGAGCATTGGTTTTTATTTTGGCACACTCCTAAAGAAGAAGCAAGTATTGTTTGTTGCTAGTAGATTAAGCGTAAGTGTTTTAGAATGGTGGGATGAGTTGCAAGTTTCTTGACAAAAGCAAATGCAAAATTTGATCATGGAACCGTATGAAGCGTATTTTACATTTTAAATTTATCCCTCTTGATTATTGTTTGGTATAATAAGGTATGACATTTGTTTCTGCTTATGCTTATGAGTTTGAACAACTTTATGGATGCAATTATTATTATGAGCTTGAAGAAAATATAGTTATAAGATTTGTGAAAGAGTTTAATTTATACATTTAAGAAATGATGCCTACATACACTATCGATACTTTATAAAGTGCAATTCATTTAGCCAAGAAAATTGAAGTGCAAATCAAGTCACAACAATAAAGAAGTAGCTTAGATGATGCGATTAAAGGAATTGTCAAAGATCTAACCAAACAATGGTTTGTCTCTATAATAGTGCCTAAAAATGCACCATTAAGTTCACCTATCATTGAGAAAGAAGACTTGTGTAAGATGCCTAAGGAAAAGGTACAATTTATTATCGATTTAAAATTTCAATCTATCAATCTATGTGAAAATGTGCATAATGTTTCCTTGGAGGACAAGAGAAGTGTTGAAGATGATGAGATTTTTTATCTCTCTGGGATTTTTATAGAAGAAGAACAATATATCATTGATTTGTGCATTGGACCGAATAGTAGGATCGAGATTGTGTAGCAAAATCAAGTTGAAGAAGTTGAAATGATTGAAATAGTTTTACCTATTCACATTGAAGAGGGGAAGATTATGCTTGAAGAGGATTTGATTGAAAAGGTGAAATTTATTAGAGAGCGCATTGAGCAAGAATTGGGGAAGAGCAAGAGTTATTTAATTGTTGTTCGATCTTTGAAGTCTTCGTCGCCTTGAAGAATGTACAAGTGAGAGAAGTTGATGAAGTATAGATTCTTTAAAGTCTCGAGAAAGATTGATGAGAAAGACCGTAAGTTCGAATTATAAGATGATTTGATTTTACACAACAAGTTTCATCCTCTAGATTGTATTCAAACTCGAAGACAAGTTTCTTTCAAAATGGGGAGATTGATGTAGGACGTTATTTTATGAATTTTAAGATTATAGAATTTTATTATTTTGAGACTTCCTATTTTAATTTGAGTCAATTATGATATGTGTCCTAGTCTTTTATTTCTATTATAATTGTGATTTAGTTTTCTTTTTTTAAGTTAACTTAGGAAAGTGAATTTGTTCTATTATAAATAGAGAGGTCTTATAATTATTTTGAGAACTTCATATTCAATTTTTTAATAAAATCCTTCTTTTATAATTTCCTCTGGAATTATCTATCAAAATCTCTCTTATAGAGTCATTTGGATTAGAGTGTTATCTAATATCACATTACGCGTTATTAAAAATCTCATTGAGTCGTTTTGATTAGAATGATATCTAATCACGTTTCGATTAGAGCATAACCTAATTGCGTTGGTTTGATTCAATACTAAAACGATATCTAGTGTTCCGTACTAAATCAATTTTGCTTCCGCTATGCCTCTCCCCATCAAAGGATTTTTTTCCTACAATATTAAACTCCATTTAGACCTCCAACTTTTCCTTCAAATCCTTGACTTCTAAAAATAATAATGTTAGGTTTCTCAGCGTTTAACTCTTAATTTGAATCCTAATTAGTGTGACATTTATTTATTTAATAGTGGTTAAGTAATTTTATAAACTAACCTATAGCATTCAACCTTAAGTTGGATCTCAAATATTAGGATCCTAAGATTATTATTTGTTTTGTTTTTTTTTAAGTAATCCCCAATTTAAATCATTAAATCGTATCAACGTACTATACATTTTCAATATCTACAACCAAATTATCTGCAATTAAACATTTGTGACCATTTATCGTTTACGGGTGTGGAGTCTAAGCATGTGGTTTCGCAGATATCATCATGTTAATCAATTTTTAGCGTCATCGAAGAAATGGAATTTGCTTGGACCAGCTTAGATCCTACTAGATTTATGTGGCTGATAGTTGAGTCCAATATCTTGTTTGATTGGAAAAAACTATCAGAAGTTGATTTTATTTTATTCTTATATCATGAAACATCATTTATTTTTTTTTATATGTTTTTAAAATTATTACTTAAAAATTATATTTTTCCATATAATATCAGTTTCTCTTTTATAATTATAACTTTTTTTCCACATGAGCTGTAGTGATTAAGTCACTTCATCTTAGTATGAAATAGACCTAATTATCAAGAAAATCTTCCCACGAAAGATACACTAAGCCAAGACAGGTTTAATTGCAATTCTTCCTTTGCCTTACAAGATCCTCAGGTTAGAACCTTCGTTAGCTGCACCTAATGAACAAAGCTTAGCAAGACAGCCAGTTAATTATGCTAGGTTTACAAGTGGTCACCATAAGCTGCAATACATAATTACCTTCAAGTAATTGATTACATTACATCGCACAACAGTGTCACGACTTACACGCATTCACAAAACGGAGTAGAAATAACAGAAGATATCAACAGGATTAAAGTAGAAACCATAGATATATTAAGCAGCCAATAAAAATTAACGAGCACATTTGACATATATGCACAACATAATACAATAAAAACAATCACTGAGCCTCAACGGTGTTTGCATTACTAGTAGCATCGGCCTTCGAGGTGGAGTCTCTCGAGTCAATGCTTTTAGTCCGCTGGAGAGTCGGGGCCCGGTGAAGCCTGCACCTGAAGGAACCTGCGTGTGTAGTAGGCGAGCATAAGCAATTGCTCTTGGCCGAACTTGGCTGTCTTGTTAGCCCCGATGTTGGAGATACCATTTCAGTTTCTTGTGGAACCTCCACCTTCATATCATTTCTGTTGCTCATATGTCCACCCTCCATTCAATTTTCTTTCCTTAGAACTTCCCCTGCAAGAGCTAATTCACGGATCATGTTGTATACCCACAAAATGCAAAGCGAAGCAGTAATCGTTTGTGATTCGATGAGAAATTTTTACCTTTGGACTTTGGTGATGTTCTTGATTGACCCAGAAAGCGCACCCCCAAATGAAGACCAAGTAAGAGAAAGAGATGAAATTGGGTTTGGCTAAAAATGACAATATGCTTTATTTATTTCTCTATCACGGGAATAATAATCGATTCCATTAACGTCCCACCTAGATATATCACTTTAGTTGTGAATGCCTCAACCACTCCCCCAATTAGAGAGAACCCATCATATCAATATGACCCCATTACGTTTTGTATAATTTGATCTCCTCTTTTTGGGCATGCACTTGAATCATGAGGTACTATGCCATGCTTGTGAAAAATCTTTAAAAGGGTCCCCCGTTATCATCGCAGACCTTCTCGTGGGCGTCATTTTGGCTCTATCACTTCTTCCACCAATTCGTATTTATCAATTACTATTTTAATTTAGGACGAATTATATATATTTTGCCCTTGCCCCTTTTTTTTTTTTTTTTTCTCTCGCTCATTAAATTAATATGAAGAAGAAAATCCACATGCATCATGATACAAGGACATCACATTTTTAACCGTTCTTAATTATTTATGTAGTGGAAATTGGAAGAGGATTGGTGTAGAACATCTTTTAAGCAGGCAGAATGTGGATAAATGAAGTTAAATGCGGGGTATAATAATAAATAATCACCCCACCCAACAATAAGTTTTGAAAATTGAGAAAAGAGTGACTTTTGAAAATCTGATTTTAACAATAACTTTTATACTTAATATGATTTTATATGCATCCTTATATATATATATGTATTATAAAAATATAAAATTATCCTTACTAATTAAGAAATAAAATTATTAACTTTGAAGAGATTATGATTATTACAAGTTATATTGAAATAACAAAATAAAAAAATAAAATTAATAATATAAAATATTTATTTTAGTTATCAATTATTATACATACACAAACAAACAAATATTCTTTGTACATGTTCATATATATTTAAATAATTTTTTCTCAATAATATGTCTAATTTAGTCATTTATATTCTTTCAAAAGTTTAACAATAACATTTATCAAATACATAGGACTGCTTTTAAAATTTACGGTATTTTTAAAAATAAATTTTATCAAATATTTTATTAATTCTCTTTATACCTAATTATTTTTACAGTATAATCAATAATAATTATTTTAAAAGTTATAATATTATTAAACTAACTCTAAAATTTGTTGAAGCTGTTTTATTTATCTATTTATTTTTATTTAGAGAATTTGTGTAAGATTGGTGAAGGAAGAAAATGTCCACCATACGGAGGCCCACTGGATGTGACTTTCCGTTGATTATCCCGCACGAGATATATATATAGACATGGTGGCATCCCACGTGGCAATAACTTTTAAATATTTCAAATGATTTCAACAATGGCCTGGAATCCGACCTGGCTCAATAATGTTACAAGAATTCAAGAACTGCACTTTTTTAATCCATGCGTGGCCTCCGCTCAAATTGCAGCTTGTTGCTCTTGATGAAATTTTCGGACTAACAATAACAGTGGGCCGGCAGAGAGACTTCAAACACCCAGTGGGCTAACTACTCGAAAGACAATGATTTCATTCCAGACCCAGTAATATCTGCAGACCCAAACAGAAAAGCCCAACATTCCCCTTTTTTCGTTTTTGTCAGTAGACGTGTCTTTTTTCTTCAAAAAGAAAAGAAAAGGAAAAAATTCTACCCGACTCTGATTAGATAAAAAGACTTGCAAATTCACCACACAAAAAACAAGTGGGTCTTGGAACTGCTTACTTACTGTCTTGCCAAACCAACAGAAAAATATGGTAGCCGTCTCTGTGTACTGCACTTCTGTATTATTTAAAAATCAATAAATTAAAGTAAGGTTATTATTGAATTACGTTTAATCCCTTCATAATCTTATTGGATTTTAACATGTCGGACGGCCCAGCAGCTCTCCACGTCTAAATAATGGTCCAGATCCTCACTCATCTCCAATTATAAATGGATAAGCCAATCAAAGTGTAATAATTACTTTATGTAAAATTTCCAGTCGGGATCGACGTTAGAGAATAATTAGCTCGTTGGGTTTTTTTTGTGTTTTTTTTGTTTGGGGGGGGGAGGGGGGAGGGGTGTGCGCACATGACAATCAAATAAAAATTTTAATGAAAAATAAAATTACTTATTTACTTATTGGAAGAAAATTATGTAACAAATATGTAATTTCGTTAAAAATTCGTATGACTTGCTTGGTAATTAGTAGACAAAGGGTATATGAATACTTTTGTAGTTCTCTATGAATATAAATTTGTACTGATATGATTCGATCGAGCTAGCTGTTTTATTTTGGTAAAATAAATTTTTATCTTTCAAATTAAACAAATCAATAAAATCCTCCCCATTTGTTTTCACTTTAGCACAGCAGTTAAATTTGGTATCGGCGAGCCAGCCGAGGGCAAATTGTTACTTTTATCATATTTATATATATCCAAAACACTACAATCTTCAAGTTGCCGAAACTAGAATTATATTAAACAAACTTCAAAAGGGTAAATGTTGTGTTGTGTAGCAATGAATTAGCAAATCATTATGTCACAAAATTTCTTGCATCAGAAATGCTATTATTTGATCTCTCAAGCTTTTTAGAAAACCTTCTTTCACAACTCGGATCATCAAAAAATTAAAATCAATGTAAAATAATAATGATTTAAAGAAAAAAGCTAAAATAGATGAAATGCCTGAATTTACACAACGTGCACTTAAACAGTCCATTTTGGATGTTCAAAATTTCATTACCACGAAGGGGGCGGGGGAAACTTCATTTCTGTATGAAGAAAGGTAGAAGAAGATAGCAGGAAAAAGAAAAGGGGCAAGAGATAAACGATTATAGGCAAAAGCTGTGGTTAACACAGCCTTTGAGTTCCGAGGTCAATGCAGAGTTATCGAAACACAAAATAATAAACAGAATCAACCCAGAAATGGATTTGAAAAGTTTCATGACATAATTATAAACTCCAATATATATATATGATATTTATATAAAAATACATAATTACTTGGTGACACATGACGATTTATGAAATCTCCAATTTATGAAATCTCCATGGACGTACATAAGAGCTAAAACTTTAAACTAACAATAATTAATTCAATATCTAAAACCCTAATTAAAACAGCGACAGCAAATGAAACGATGATGTTATTCATTTAAAGGGAAGAAAGCACTAAAACTTTAAGACAAAAACTAAAAGAAGTGAAGCTAAGCATTCTGAACCCTAGCGGTGAAGGCACTCATGAGCTCTGGGTACTGATGAAACTGAAACATATCGTCTGAAATGGATTCGGTACCCACTGGCAGATTTAGCGGCAGCTCAGTGTTCCCGTACAGCACCGCCTGAGACTGAAACTGAGAGCCAGTGATGACTTCATTGAAATTCCCGAACTCATTTTGGGGACTTAGTGGGCCACCACCAACACCAACACCAACACCAACACCACCATGACCTTGCAAGTCAAAGTAGAAACCTCCGGCAGCAGAAGGCTCGTCTTTTATCCCAGAAACTCTCTTCATATTAACCGACATGTCAGATACCAGAGGTGCAGCAATAGAGTTTGCTTGTGTGTTGTAATCATTTGAAGAGGGTTTTATAGGTTTTATAGAATCATCATCACAGGATTTATTGGACTTGGACGAGGGATCAGGGAAGAAGCCTTGAATGATCTCTTGCAGCAAGCCAGAATTTGAAGGTTCTTGCGGAAAGAACTCCATATGGTCATCTACTAGCTTGGCAGCTTTAGCTGAGCTCACCACAGTGGCGGTGGTAGTACTAGTGGTACTACGAAACCCTTGTTGATGATTATAGGTAGGATTCATCATGAAAGAGCCAGTACCAGATGAGAAAGCAGTACTAGTAGTAGTTGGCGAAGAAGATGAGTTGTTGTTGATAAAAGGAAGCTGCTGGTCATATGAATATAAAGGCTGAGGAGGAGGAGGAGGAGGAGGAGGAGGAGGAGGAGTACTGGGAGTGTAAAAAGATGAACTTGAAGCAGAAGAAGAGTTGCTCAACAAGTCACGTAAGAGAAGCAGGTTCAGTGCGGAGTTTTTCTCCTCAGGAGCAGGGTTAGTAAAAGATGGTGGGTTCAAAAACGGACGAGCAGTGTGAAAGGCTCTGACGGACGGCTGAGATTGTTTTGAGAAATTGAAGGGAGGGATGAAATGATGAGGAGGGGCCTCTGTGGCAACAGCTGGGTAAACAAAGTTGGTTCTTGCTTTCATACCACGCATGGCTCGAGCCGCACAGTCATAGGCGCAGGCAGCTTCCTCAGCAGTGTCAAAGGTGCCGAGCCAGCGCCTCTCCTTTGACTGTGGGTCCCGTATCTCAGCGGCGTAGCGACCCCACGGCCTGCGCCGGACTCCACGGTACCTCATGGTGGTACCTGAAACGTTACCCCCGGTCTCTTTCAGCGACCTTTTGTTGCTGTTGGAAGTGGTGGAGGTGTTCTTTTTGCTGGTCTCTGATTCAGGCATTTGGGGCATTCCATTAAGCCTTCTCAGAGCTTCTTCCATTTCTTGAACTTTTTTTTTTTTTAAGAAAGAAGAGAGAATATTTGACGATTAATCAATGCCGGGGGTAGCTTTGTATTTTCTAGAGAACAACTCAAAGAAATTGGCACCTGGAGTTTGATGGTGGTTTTTTCTATTTATAGAGAGAAGCGGGGGTGGGGGGGGGGGGGGGGGGGCGGGGTTGGCTGCGCTACTGATGGTAGTGGATGGTGATTGATTTATTAATGCATTTTGGTGCAACACAAAATTCCAAAAATAAGGAATTAAAAAATATATTAATTAATGAATCAATCAATCAATATTCTGACGACTAGGATTATCTGCTGGCTAACCGTCAGATTTTAGAGGGTTGTGATCATTCTATTGAATCTCGTTGCTTTTGCGTTGTTGTTGTTATTGTTATTTAATAACAATGAAATTCTTTGCAGACTGTTTATATATTTATACGACTAAAAAAGAATATTGTTTAATGAGTGTTGTTAAGTTACAACATTTAAATATATCCGGCAATTAAACTACAATTAGTTTAATTGATGCAACCTAGTAACTTAACAAAGTCCTTGTCCAATCATGTATGTGCCTGGATGATGTTATTATTTTTGTTATATTTCTTCTGTGCATTCCCCTTCTCTCAAGGTAGCTACATGCAATAATTCATATTTTCAGGGAATTAAATGTAGTCATTAGGTTTTATATTCGTGTTACAGTAAATTATGATATTTTCATCATAACTATTGTTATTATATTTTCCTTGTGCTCTTAGCCTAATGTTGTGGAGCTGTGATTAACACTTTTCAAGTACTTCCGACTAGTAATAGGTTATTTATTAATTGAGTATTACTATTATTTTGCTGAATTTGATTTAGCACTAAATAAAGTTGTGCTAATCTTTAAAAGATTTATTAGTGAGTCAGTGACATAGTGGTAAGATTTAATTACATATGTTTTTATCTGATAACCACTGATTATGACTTTATAATTAAAAAAATAACACAAACATTAGATAAGTAATGAATCCAAATTTTTTCGTGTTACATAAAATTTGGGAACTAATTGCAGTCAAGAATAGGGAAACATTAGGCATATAGCACAAAATTATGTAGTCATCTTACATCTTTAGAAAATAGCAAATTAGCAACAAATGTTGAAAAATTAAGAACATAAAAACAATCAACCTACATGTATATAGACTGAGAATTTTTCTCCAACAAGAATTTTCTCATTTTAACGCATTGAGAATGCCATTAACAACCAATAAAATTTATATTTCAATGCAATAATAGATTAAAAAAATATAATTTTTAATATATTGAAATCTGTGTTTTTTTTTAAACAACAATACATATGTAAACATGTTAGAGATTTGATAAAATTATACTTAATTATACACTAATTTTAAGCCTTTAGATTAAAAGCTTATCCGTTGTCTGAATCTAATGGGTTAAATAAAATTTGACCATTAATGCCTGCTCTCTCTCTCTCTCTCTCTCAATTATCTTTTTATTTTGTTAATTTATTTCTCTTAAAATTTGGTAGATTAGAAGATATTGATAGATTTACTCTAAAACTTTATAAATTCAGATTCAAATATGCATGACATATATATTTAAGTTAGAAAATAATAAACGAAAATCACTTATTCCGTTGGAATTTTCCTTGATACAGAGCATTACCTCCGTTAACTCTATTCATATTGTTCACAAATCCATTTAAATTTTTTTATAAGTGTACGTTTGTGGGGAATAAATTTTTTTTTTTATTCAAAGACATTTGCAATTGGACAAAACTGCCAGATAATTCAATTGATAAAAAACATGAGATGAAGGAAAAGAAATTTAGAAGGAAAATAGATGGTAGGGAGAAAGGAAAAATATTGAAGAATGATAAACAAGGTGGGGGGGGGGGGGAGGCTGGAGAGAAAGCACATTAAAACTTAATTTATGATAAAATTATATGTTGTTAATCTATTAAATCCTAATGCCGATAAATTTTTAGTCTAAAGACCTAAAATTAGGGTAGAATTAAGCGTAATTATTGAAAACTCTTGATATATTAGTTCGACTCGATGAGTCTATTATCTTAATTAATTACTATAAGATTGACAAACTTGGAGAAATTAATGGGCAGCTCTTACCGTGCCAGCTAATGAAGAGCTCTATTGCACAGTAATTGCCTTGTATTCCCGAGAGCCATGGATGAAAATAAGGGAAGTGCGAGACAGGAGTTGTCGTTTTGCAGATATGTGTGTATCTGAGCGTAATTGATTGATGCAGATTGAAGATTAAAAAGTTATTGGAGAACCAACCCTCCCTTAATTGTACGTTTCATATTCATCTCATGAATTTCTTACAAAATATTACCCACGTTTCTATAAATGGCTCTGCATACATATCCGAACGTCTCTGTTTAACATGTAATTACAAAAAGTTTGCTTAGTTGTTTTTTCTAATATGGGGAAGTTGAAGGGCTCTATCGATCTTGCAGTAATTGTAATTCTGATTTCTGAATGATTACACTGGCGGCGCTCAGAAATTGTTCCTCCAACTTTGGTTCTGTGTCAATTTCTAGCTGGTTTCACAAGTATTTTTGTGATAATAATTAATTAGCTGTCCTTAACATTATATTTTTTGAATATATAAATATATATTGCGTACAGTAATAGTGAGGGTTAGGGTTTGAAAACCAAGGGATTACGGTCACATGGACTTGTCTGAAGTGGGGATTTGAGTAGGGGTCTTTATCTTGAAGACAAGCGTTTTAGGGTTCAGCCGGTTGATGGAGACTAAAGTTGTACTATTCTCTCTTTGAGTCAGGAAAGCTTGGAAAAAGCTACGGCAGATGTCTACCAACACCATGGCCGTGCCGTGCCCTTCCCCATGCCCGTGCCCATCACATCCATAACATTCATCTGATCTCTTCTTTAAATCTTCACTAATTACTTAATTCTCTTCGTTAATCGTTAGCCTAACTGATCTTTGGATTACAACGAAATTCCCTTTCTGTTAATATATAAGTTCAAGGGAACGGTTGGGGACCCAAAACCAAAAATATCAATTATCAAAATTTGTTTATTAATTAAAACGAGCACAAACGCATGCATGCCAAGGATGACTCTTTCTATCAGTCTTTAATTCTATCCACATTGAAGCTGCGGCAGCTGTCCTTGGCGAGATGTAAACTCACCTCTTCTAATGAATTATTAAAAACTTGAGAAATGAAAATATTATAATTACTCGTTTTTGTTATCATTAATTCTGGATCCAGACTTTGTAAAGATCCGAGAGATGCATGCCTTATTAAATATGGGCTATTTAACTAATTATATTCATTTGTCTGAGGTATTATTTTTGAAACGAGAGCATATACTGCATACATGCGTCTCCAACTACGTATGCATGATTTCATGTAACCAAGAGATAGTATATCATCAGAAGAATTCAAAATGACATGAGCAAATCTCTCGGAAGTATACTTGATAATTGATGAAGGGAGGTCGGTAATGAGCAGTGGCTATCAGCAGAGATCCCATCAGCTGATGGGGCATAGGTATCAAGCGATACAACTACTAGTTTCCCTTGCGCTTGCAGGATAAATTAAATTAAATAAAGAAGAACAACAGCGTGTACACGTATGGTATGATCACGACGCATGAGGTGAGGGACAAGAGAGAGTAAATGACGGTGGCGGAATAAGGGCGGGCCGAGGGAGACGCCAAAACCAAAAAAAGCCTCCAAGGTAAATTTAAAGATTTTAACGACAAAGGAAGAGATACTGTCAGACCGACCGATATAATATAATAATACAGCATTTCACCATTGAATTGAATTGCCCAGCTTTATTAACTGCTTGACAGGAAAAAATAAAACAAAATAAAATCCTCCAGAGACTTTATGCCTCTACCGGTCTACCCTCGACCTGTAAGATATATATATATATATATATATATATAAAATTCTTCTTTTTATTTATTTTTCTTTTACTACAAAAATAACGAGATATCGGGAATGTCTTTGCGCTATTCATTGCCTTTCGGCATATCCCCATCATCCCATCCGTCAACACTTCTCAAGTTGCTTTGATTTCCTGTCACGGGTTTTTTCATATTTTTTAAATTACTGAATTGTCGAGATACAGCTACTGTTATTTACAATCCTTTTTAAAAAAATTAAATAAGTCCCATTACTTATTATATTATTTACATAATTTTTTAAAAAAATTATAAATTATAGTTGATGTAACTTAACAGCCTTCTTTAAAATAATATTAATTAATTATAATCCAAAAAATATATTGTCAATTACTCAAAACAAAAAACTACAACTTACGTTTTCAAATATATACAAGTCCGTTTATAACTCTTTTTCTTACACATTTGGCACAACTCAACCATATTTTATTTTATTTTATTGTTTTTGTTTTTGAAATTGCACTGCTTAATTATTTGTGAACCACTTAATAGCTTAGTATTAAACCCCCCTCTCTTCATACTCGTGCGGATAAGGAATTTTGAAATGCATGACCAATAATATTGTAAAGAGGAAGAAATATACACATAGAACTCTCATGAGGCGTGCATCGTCAAGCACCACGAGTTTTAATTTGGCGGGGCCACGTTGTCAGTCCAATAATCTTACCAATGGGATGTCGGATACGCGTCGTGTCGTGTGCGACTCCATGCACAAGATCGACCATCTATAAACGTATGTCTTGTAAAAGCACAAAATAACCGTGTGGTGGCAATAATTTTGAATAACGTCTGTACGTACATTAGAGCATATCCTTATTCAATTATCTTTACGCAGAGGCTTCAGATACGCTTATATGCCTTCGCTCTAAACAAAATCCCTACATTATTAATTGTTTGCTCCTTGTTGCTGGCTGCAATGCCTTTTATTTAATGTAGGCCCTGGCTTCAGGAATTGGTCGGCATCATGCTTCATTTATTTCTGAAAAATAATGAAGTACATGTTTTTTTATTTTTAAATGAGGGATGGATAAACGTGAATATAATTTTTATTCTACTTATCACTCTTAAAAATTGAACTTTGATCCTCAAAAATGATAAAATTATTGTCAACCCACCCAATCAAGCCCTTAGAGACAAGTACATGCTTCATTGATCCTACTTAACCTGTAAACTTTGTAAGGGAAATTAATTTGTTAGCTTTCGCTAAAAAGTCCTATTATTTGTCGATTACGAATAAGATTATTTTAATTCATCTTTTTAAGCATAACATGATCTCAATTTCACGTATGTGAACAGAATTTGAATTCAAATCTATTACCAGATTCTTGCCTCTCACTTGACCATTATCCAATTAAGAATTGAAAATTAAGGCAAGAAATAATTAATTATATTGTGATTATTCGTCGTAGCATTTTTTTTATGCATGGCAGGGATTTTTTTTAAAAGTGAAGTTTCATTATGTTCCGTGATTAATCGATTTATTGTATCTTCGAATGAAACTTTCCCGGCTTCACTCAAGTTTAAAATAATAAAAAAAAAAAAAGAACAAAATTTAGATTTGATTCGCAAAATTTTAAAAACCCACAGAAGGTCACATACTCACATTTCATAAGGGGGTATTAATTAATTATCATAGGACAATATCATGTACCAAAAGTTATAAGCGATTGGTAACCATTAATGAAGGAAAACAATGGAAAATCTATACGTATATCTCGAATGATTTTTGGCGAACTTCTTTTAATTGGAAAAAGAAAATGATTCACAAATTCTTTCGTCAAAAGCTGGGGAATTACCAAAATTACGATTTTAAATGTAGTGAAGTTAGGTTTAGAGTTGTAATTGGTCACGTGTGCAAATAAAAAGAACGACAATGAATTAACTAACGTTAGACCCACGCGAAGACCTATGTAACGTAGTATCTTATTTGGTTCGTACTCAAATAACTTTTAAATTTTTTTTTTTTAAATGTACAACCTTTTTTAATTTTAGCTTTTGTAAAAAGGATGCATCAAGCCTTTAAAAAGAAAAGTACAAAAGGAGAGAAGAAACATAAAAAACAGTAGTGTCAACAAGCAAAGTCAACCAGTGCACGGGCAGCCGCAATATTAAGAGCACGGGCATCCTACATAAGCGTAACCTACGCAGTCTACAAAATACAAAACGGTTTCAAAAGAAATCAATGGCCGCGGTTACTTAGATGTAACAGTTTCGGACACGAGGAACACGTGGCACAAGATTAACATGGGATTATGGGAGGCAGCATCCTGTTCAGTCCTGACAAATTAATCGAAATGAAAGCAACATGGCATAAATTATCAGTGAGCAAAGCCGACATAAGTAAATTATGGGATTTCAGGCCTGTGTGGTCCGTATTATTTGGCTTGCTTATTTCTAAACACTTCAACAGAAAAATTAATGTGTGTGCCCCGCTAAGATATGGCACGTACATAATTCAATTTCAGAATTTACATCAAATCAACCCCACATACGGCTTTGATTTCTTTAACTATTTATTATTTGTAAGACAGCCAAGGATCAAGCTCTTGCCTTGTCTGATCAGTTGAAGAGTACAAGTACCTCAAGTGACGATAATGGTAATGAATGATGATGAGTAACAGATTTGGCTTTGGCATACGTGCAACATCAAGTTTGTTGGGTTTCATAAGATCAGGTTCTTCATAATTGCATATATTGGTCGGTTTTCGCCTGTTGAGGAGAAACAAGTATGTAAAGTTAATTACATGTAAGCAGGAAGCTTCACTAGCGAAGGTTATCCCCTGCGTGGGACGTTATGTAAAATTGTGTTAGCTAGGGAAAGCTTGGTAGATGTACAATCGGTCTTAGAAAACTACGAGTTACCAGTGGCACATATATGGTATGGTAATCTTATCTTAAAAAATATTAAATTAATCGTTAAGGACATCAAGATGAAGCTCAATTTTTCTAGAGTATAAATACTCAAGAATTCGTTACTTTATTGAAGTAAAGACCAAATTAAAAGGTAAGAAAACAAACATTCTACCATAATATGTTTTATCAAATAATATATTATACTTTTATCTTTTAACTTATCCTTGCAGTATTAAAATAAGGGATCCCTTATTAGAAAGAGACTATATATATATATATATATATAGTACATAATAACTTCTTAATCAGAGATCTCTTATTTTAACAAAATGAGAACTAAACTAAAAGACAATACAAACTCTAATATAATGTGTGTTATTTTTTTTTACTGTAGTTGATCGTTTAGGGAAACATATTTCACATCAACTGAGATTAATTGCTTCATTAATAATCTAAGATTGAACCAAATCCTCAACTCTTAGTTAATCATTAAGTAAGAGTTAGGCACATGAGTTTTTTTTTTTTTTAATATAGTATCAGAGTCAAATCAACCATGACTCTATGAGTGGGCCCACATTACCTTATTATTGAATCAAACTATATAAATATGTCACCCATATTTTCTTAATATGTGAGGATGAGCAAATGAAAAACAAACTTACATGTTATAAGGGTAACTCAAAAAATATCTCAAATCAACTAAAATTAGTTAACTTTCGAATATAGGAAATTAGACAATTTCTACAAATGGTTTATGCGTTATAGAGGTTGGCTTTATAGAGGTTGGCCTATGTTGAATTTTATAGGGGTTAAGGAAGCGGCCACTCGAAAACTTTTAACCTTTACCAACCATAATAGTTTTTTTTTAAAAAAAAAACTACAACTGTTTAAAGTGAAAGCATTCAATTGAAGAGAGTCGTAAACAAGTTCAAGTGACTGGGCGCTAGAAAAATGTTTGAAACCACAACTTGTGGGCGCGAAATTGATTATTTTGCTGCGATCGCTTAATGGTGACAAAGTAAACACGATGTGCTTCTTCTTTTTTTATTTTTTTATTTTTTTTTATTTTTCCCTTATAAGTCCGTTTAAAAAAATAGATATTGAAGTTTTCTTCGATAAATAGATTATGGGTGTATTTGTGATTGAATTGTTTTAATTTTTAAGTTACAGTTGCTACGAAAAAAACTGTAACTATAAAATAAAAATTAATAATATGTAATAATTATAAATTTTAAATAATAATTTTAATAAAGTTATTAAAGATATAATAAATTTTCTATTATACAAGTGAAAAATTGTATTCATATAATTTCTAAGTTACAGCAACCCGTGTTTACCAAATATTTTAGTACAGTAGCTTTTAAGTTACAGATGTCCAATTTCAATCCCAAACGCACCTTATGTATATCAGTGCACTTACCTGTTAATTAATGGGTTGGTCCAAACTCCTTATGGTCAAATTTACCTAACTCATTGCTTAAGCAACCACCAACCCTAATTCCTAACAAAAATTAATTAATTACTATCGCTTTGAAATTTCAAATAGATGTTTGTCTATCTTTAGGTTGGTATAATGAATCTTGAAGGAGGTTGTACATGTACCATAGTTACCATAGTATTGTAACTAACGTTGGTATGAGTGTATGAGATTTAAATAATGTTAATGTAAACAAAATGAGCGGCTTTCTAGCTAAGGAAATAGCAAATTTTATAAGAAATTAATCTACACATATCCAGCTTTTATTGTAGTTCATGGGATCCCTGAAGAACCATGCTTATGAGTGAAGAACCATGCATATGAGTAAAGTTGGTTGATTCAGATCCTTTTATTGGCACCTTCAAATTTCTCTAAAAACCTTAGAATGTTAAAATTGGGAAAGCAACAAACAACCCTTTACGCCTCTCGCTCGCCATCTATTCCAAACTCATCGGTTACTTTTTGGTGGATCTCAACGTCGCTGTCAAACGTCCATCATACATGCATGTCCCTTCTTTCAGTCCTCACTTTTCATGCGTGCCTTTTCTCTCTAGCCATAGCTCCCTCCGCCCTTTCTCTGTCTTCACGCACACATACACACGCGGCCCAAGTTAGAGACCCGTGCCGTGGCAACAAACATCTGCGTTACTCTTTTCGACATTCTGAAAAGAGATGGGGGATAACACTAGAGATTAGGTGCGTTAAAAGAAAAGAAATTAAATAGAATTGTGAAAATAAATGAACACAATATTTGTGTGTTTATCTGTGTTTGTTTGTACGTGTGTTCTTTCACGTCTCAATGGGCAATAGCCGATATGGCTAGGATTTCATAAAAAAAGAGATGTGTGACCGACATAAAAGTAACACGAACTTAAATACCATGATAATCTTTTTTTCTTTTATCACGGTTAATTCTAAGCCCCAATGGGCGCTCTCAGTTGAAACCGGACAAGATCCCTGAATGCTAAAACAAGGTGTCAGACATATCGGAGCATCATAAGAATTTAGGGCTGCAAGTACTGTGAAGAAGCCACGCGTTGCTCAGTATTACTGACGACCAAAAAAAAAAAAAAGGATAATTAAGCGATGGATGTTACATGTTGAACTTTTCAAAGTAGTGGTTAGCAGGATTTTATAGACCTGTAGGTTTTGCCTGGACATTTTTGGATCTCGAAAAGGTACTAACCAAACCAAAGTAGGACGGTTTGTATCAGGGATTAGGGTTAGGGTTAGAGTTCTAAGTTCTTATGGCCGAATGTTAGCTCTGGGTTAGTCTCTCCACTCTCGCACGTGCAAGTGTGTGTGTGTGTGTGTATTAGCGTGAGTGAAGAAGCTTTGTCCGTGTGGTGAGGAAGAAAGAGGGGACATGCAATTTTTTATTTTTTGAAATTAAGGTTTTTATCTCAGTAATTGTATTGGCATTTTTAATTCTTCTGTTGCATCATAACCTATCGATATTTACTAAACCAACTGTGTGTGCATACATACATTAACTTTTTAGTGAGAAAGCTTTCGATTTATTAAAATTTACACTAAATTAAAAGTTAAAAAAATTAAAATTTTAATATAATATTGTCTTATCTTTAGCGTATTAGAGCTAGTGTTTAAATGGAACATTTATTTAAAATTTAAATGAAACAATTTTAGTTAATTTTATGTCATAACTTGTCATTCATTTATTAGACTTTGAATTTTATAACTTAAGAAATTATTATTTTATTATCTAAGTGATGAATCATATCATTTAGGACTCAAACTATGATTAAGAGAGTGTTTTTTTTTTAACTTAACTATTTAGAGCGACTTAACTTAATTAATTAAGTTAATTAGAGATGCTTGTCTTTATAACTTGATGAGATTTTTTAAATAATTCTAACTTAATAAAATGAGCTGGCTTTTTTTTTTTTTTTAACTTTTTACTGAATAAAGAAATCTAAATCTTGAATAGAGAAATCAGAATCAACAATTAATTTCTAATGTCACAAATATCCTTATTTTATTATTTATTTTTCATCGATACACATTTATCTACAAATAAGCTCATCTTTATTTTTTTCAGCCATTGTGGAATCCCTTCTCATGTTACTTCTCTCATCAAGTTCTTAAATCTTCTATTATTAGTAATCAAAGGTATTATTCTTAAGTTTTTTTTATGGAATTATACAATCTATTTTTAGTCAAAAAAAAATTTTATTTGTTATAATTTTAAAATTATTATGTATTCACTTGAGCATAGTTTTGCTTATGTATATATGTATGTATGTATGTATGTATGTACGTATGTATGTATGTATGTATGTATGTATGTATGTATGTATGTATGTATGTATGTATGTATGTATGTTATTTGACATTTAAATGTAATGAGGGTATAAATGTAAAAGTATACGTTTTTAGTTTTTAAAGTTGAAAAAATAAATAACTTAACACTTATTTTTAGAGATTCAAATAAAAAAATATTATTCAGATTTAATCATTAAAATTTATTTAAATTTCAGGACCATTCAAGTTTATTTAAAATTCGGATGAAAAATAAATGCTATTTAAGATTCCTAACTTTTTTTCTAGCATACCTTTTTCAAATTATTTTTTTTAAGGTAATTACTAAAATAATTTTTTAAAATAAATTCCTTATTTTTTGTGAGAGAGAAAAAATAAAAGAAGAAGAAAAAAACAGTTTTATATTGTAGAACAAATTCAGGAACACTACTAGGAAAGCAAATCCAAAGTTGACAAATCTAAAGAAATTCTTTTCATCTAGATTTAAAAACCACCCACTAGTTGCAGGTAACCCATAGTCAAGAAGTTCTGCCCTTGGTGATAATTAATTAGAGAGACAAACAAATCAGACAACGTCTTTTCGTAAGGTTTGATTGATGAACTTTGGGGAGTCTGTAGTACAGCTTGAAGCATGCATCATATTTGGATCTGCGGGCCACGACTGCGCATCATCAATATTTCGCCTTTTGAAGCATTGCCGCTTATTGCTTTGAATTTCTGTTGTGATTTTATCCCTCGAGTAACGGGGTCAAAGATTTTATGGTGCTGGCCGATTGGTTTCAATTTTTTGTCGGCCCATTATTTTCAACTTTTGAGAACAACTATTAAAATTAACAATTAAAAAACTTCTTTTTGGGCTTGTTTTATCATAGGTGATACCCAAAAAGTCAATGGACGTCTCTTTCCTTTGATGGGGCAGGTTCCATAAGCTCAATTTCTAATGGGCCCAATAGAATCAGGTTAACGAATCCAAGACCATCACAACTCACAAGACAAGTTCTGGAAATTTTCAGCGACAAAAGATGGCTCATTGAGATTATATTTGGCGGAAAATCGAAGCTACCTTATCCTATAGCTATTGAAGGGACTTGAATGGTCCGTTAGTAGAAGCAAGATTGACGCAATCAATCTCCTTTGTGAGGCGGATCCATTTGGCATTCTTCCATGGCTTCCTGAACACCCTTGCAGTCCACAAGAGGCATCTTGTGGCGATTAGAGGAGAGGAGGAGCTCGGTGCCACCGTTGGAATGTTGGTCATCGATGAAACGTCTAGAAAATAATTCCATTAAGTAGGTAAAAGAATCTTGTCCAATTTGAGGCGATGAAGAAATGTAATCACCGGAAAATATACCGCCAGCTTAATGCTAATCAAGGAGTCAATGTCAAAATACACATCCTCTTTAACCACCGTCAAAAAACTCATGGGAGTTCCTAGCTTCCAATATGATCAGATCAATCACAATGTCCCCAACTAGGACCAAATATTTGTCCGTAACGGAATCCATGGAGAAAATGCCTTGGCAGCTCTTGGTACATAGCATAACTAAAATTCACTAAAGAGTACACGAAACCTGTTGGAGACATTTACAATCCAAAGCAATGCAGTGCTTGAAAACTATGACGCCTAACATTTGTTTCAATATTTGATTTTGTATATAAAAGTTTTAGAACGGCTCATCAGTCATCTCATGGTTCCTCGGAGGTGTGGGACGGCACCAGGCATCAATCTGTGCTGATGGATATGATTAATCTTGTCATAATCGTACGTCATCATGATGAGTTAATTTCCAGCCAAAGATCCCTAGGACCTAGGTTTTGCTTCATTCTCTCCGTATTGGGACTGCTAACAAGTAACAACAACAGTGGCATCTTGCTCAAGAACCCACCACGGAGAAACCTGAGCCTTTGCAATCAGCTTTAATGCTTCATTCTCTATGAATTGATTGCTGCCCTATATTGTCCATGCTGCTCCTAGAGGGGAGCGGCAGTGACAATTGTGCCCTTGGCCTTGCAAAATTCTTTGAGCTTCTGCTGCTGCAGAACAGGATGCATCTCCACCTACAACTATCATAATTATATCTATAGGGATATGTTTGTTTGGAATTGAAGTGTTGTAATCCACAGCTTCAAAAGCTAGTGGAATGAAATCATTAGCTGATAAATGATGGATGATCGATAAAATATAACGCTACATAAGAGACTTGTGTAGAGCTGGGATAACGTGGTTACGATGGGCTTTGTGGCACCAGAGCTTGGAAGTATTGAAGCCTGTTGGTTATTCCATTTGCAAGACGTAGCAACTTTTGCAAGTGCCATGTGTTCAGTTCACAGGCTTACGCAGTGGATTTGTATTCTTCCGTTTACAAAGACCACGCCTACAAGCAAATATTTCGAGCAACCATAAATTTGCTTGACAATGTAAAACTTAGTATGAATTAGAACCTTAATATTTCGAACACAACTGCTCTGCCTGGCCTTGCCACCTAAATTTCCCTGCAAATTCAAAGATTATGTAGTTAATGCTTCATAATTTTATTCAGTGCCTAGTTAAATTATAAGTTCTTTTGAGATCTATTGTTTGAAGATTGAGAGAAGAATGGGCCAAAGATTAGTCTGCTGATGACAAACAGCGGCTATTTAGAGATGGCAAATCTTTCTCCGGGGTTTTTCATTTTGGATTCTTTTCCATTACCGATGAGGATATTTCAGAATTAAAATATTTAGAACTTCATAATTTCAGGGGGATAAATCGGTTGATGGTGAAGAAAGATGTTAATATTAATTGACTACCAGAATATTTCATAAATTCTTCGTAACACCTAAAATTTTGTCCAACTTATGGTAGTTGAGATTTGTTCTGTGCCTTTATGAACAACGGCAAAATTATAGATTCCCTCGTCAAATTTAAATTAGAAATACTTATACCCATATTTAAATCAGCTGTGACACTTGCAGTACTTAAATTTAAAAACACTTCTATTAATCCCTTACATTAACAATTTAAGTTATTTCATAATAAAAAGTTTGTATTTCTCCTAGTCAAATTAAATTATTTTATAAATTGTAAACATTTGTCAAAATAAAATATTATATATGTATTACCACAATATTGTCTTTAATAAGTTGAGTTAATTAAATAATTTATGTATTTTTTATTATTTTATATATGCCAGTGAATGAGATGCAGCCCAACGTACACACCAATGAGCGCAGATTGATTACACCTGGTACAGAGAGGAAAAAAAAAAGTTGGATTCCTTTCTATCTGTTTTAGTCCATCTTCAACGTTACCATGTTCGAATTATAAATAAAACAAAATGGACACTTTGAGAATTGAGACCTAGCTACTGAAATAAATAAATAAATAGAATAATTTTCTTTTCCAATTTTTATAACTGTAGTCATTAAGCAAATGTCTCTAGATAAAATACATTCGGAAAGCAGGTGAAGAAATCATAAGCAACATATCTGCCGCCGCTGCATCAACAAGCCTCTCAAAATGACTTGATATTTTACCATAACTGGGCAGTGTTGACCGTCACGAAAACTCTCAATCATATGGCCACTCGCAAGCTAAATTTGTAAAACCTAACATCACCATACTTTTATTTGCCACACCCAAAATGAGAATCAAACAGCTATAGTTGTAATATCAAACACTAAAACATTACAAAAACCACAACAGACTGTGTGTCAATAGAATTAAGTATAGCTGTAACAATTTCTTACATGCACCAGAACCTCTCTCGTCATCAACTGTACATGTGACAACTTTTGGATACAAATCTGCAATGACCAGGCCATCATGAAATCATAATTGTTGATCCAAAAATGGATCTGCAGAAGTTTTCCCTCCTCCCAGATATCCTCCAACACTTTGAGAAACCCCGGAAACAAAGTTAGTCAACATAGAAGATCCCCATGCCAGCCATCCGCTCTGAGCTTGTTGCTGCTGGTTTGCTCCAAGTATGCTCTTCTGTTGTGCCTCAGCTATAATGTCATCCCACCTCTTTGCCATAAACTCCTTGACAGCCTCAACCCCTTTATTGACTATCTCCACTGGGGGAATAACAAGTGGGTTCTGGTCCAAGTTGAGCTTGGTTAGATTTTCAAGCCTGAAAAATGTGTCAGGAAGAGCTCGGATTTGGTTGTTGCTGAGATCAAGCTCCCTCAAATTTATCAGATCGCCAATAGTTTCAGGAAGCTCAGTCAAGTCACTGAAATTACTGCTCAGGTTCAGCACCTCAAGACTCGTCAATCTCCCAATTGCACGTGGCAGGCCATGAAGCTCATTGAAATGGGCATCCAGGTATTTCAGAGACCTCATTTCACAAATTGATAGCGGAAGAGTACGTAGCTTATTTAGCTTGATTGAGAGCCTCTCAAGATTCAGTAATCCATACCCAATATTTGTTGGGAGACACACCAAACTGTTAAAGCTTGCGTCTAACTCCAACAATGAACTAGAAATGCAGTTAGTAACCAATAGTTAGAAACAGGCAAAGAGGGACTTCAGGGAAAAGGAGAAAAGATGTCCGCTAAGATCAACAGATGGATTTGGATAGAAAACCTGAAGAAGAGCAGATCGTAATGAAATACCTGCAGCGAGCAATACTTTCAGGAAGGGTGTTAAGCTTGTTTCCTGACACGTTAAGGACTTTCAGATTAAGTAACAGTCCAATAGAATCAGGCAGGGACTGTAAAAGGTTGGAAGAAACATCAAGTTCTTCAAGTTTCTGTAACCCTGCTATTGAATCCGGCATTGCCTGATTAAACAAACCAGAAGTTACAAAGGATCCATGTCAGCAGATGCTACAAATTCCACTTGATAAGATAATTTCTATTATCATCAAATAAACACAGTTTCTTTGTCAGTGAAAAATGGAGGAGATCACAATTCATACATGGTTCACAAGAATCTGATTTATAATTGCAAATGACCAACATCTTCTTAAAAGTGCTCTACGACAAAGAGATATTTCATCAACCAACACAAGATTTTATACAGGAAAAGCAGCCACCTTAAGTGAGATATCTGACTGATGAACAGATAATAAGATTTCAGCAAACTATAATTAATTAAATAAGCTCCAAAAGAACAACAGCAGGACAACTTAACGGCTTCTAAGTAGAAATACAAAAAATATTCACTCCATCATGCATCAAAACATAAAATGAATTCAACAATGATTTTTGATGGTTCCATAAACATGTCAACGTTTGAAATTATAGACGAAGATCCAATAAAGGAAACTAAACAGCAATTTGCAGTCACAATAAATTCAAGCATCACTCATGGCAATTAAACCACCAAAAAGTAATGACAGTTCATTGACCAAACACAACCAAAGCTTCTAGCAGCACAAACATTACAGAAGATATTGAATCACATGCTCACTCACCGCTTTAAAAATGAAATTTAAAGAAATAAAATAAAATCATATGTTCACCTCCAAGTGATTGCGCGAAAGATTAAGCGAAACAAGGCCGCGAAGCCGCCCAAAAGCCTCAGGCAGAAGCTTCAACTGACGGTCCGCAAGATCAACGGTCTCAACAACACCGCCGCCCTCTGCCTCTTTTAGTATCTTGACAACGCCCTCATTGACATCCACCAACTCAGCCGAAACCGAATCGTAGACCCGATCCAGCATCTCCTCCGCTTCCTTAAACTGCCTCTCACAATCCTCGTGCATCTCCTCTAACTTCACCACTGCCCTGTACATCTCAACTTCCGGCGATGAAGGTGCGGTTTCTTGGAACTGGGAAAGCTTGGATCGGGCAGCCGATACGGTATCTGGATCGGGTCGAGTGCCGAGGAGTAAGCGGGTTTGCGCGATTTGTACGGGAACTGCTTGTGTCAGTGAGGAGATAACTGTAGAGTTGGTTAAATGAGGATATTTAGCCATGAGATTGTTGTACGCTTGCTGTGGAAGAGGAGCATGGTCGTTAGGGTTCAGTTGGGATAAAGCAAATACCAGAAGTGGGTAATTCTCAGGATTTGGATTCATGATGTCAGTTTCTGAAGAACAGCAACTTAGTAAGACTAACCACCAGAGGAAAAATTCAATTATATAAACTGCTTTAATTTTTAGAGTGTTTGTTTTCGTGGAGGAGCCGCAAAACGGGGGGCTACGAGAATGAACCCTCGTGCCGTGTGTGCTAATTTTAATTTAATCTTATCGAGTAAGTGACCCTGTAACCAAAATAAATAACTAAAATGCTCAAGACTCTTGAGCGACTATAGGCAGAGACACTTTGGACTCCTGCTGCAATTCGGCATCTTTTTTAATTCTTTTTACCCTTTTTCTGGGTTTGACCACCTTTGAACTACGGCGGTTGGGAACTCTTACATCGGTTCATGGAAGTAAATGGGTAATTAGCATATGCTTAATCATAAACTCGGTTCCCTCTTAGTGAATTTCAACCTCACGTCACTAAAATTAATTTCACCTCCCCTCAATAAATTCATGCGGCGAATTCACATTACCACCGTTTGGGTCCTCATGAATCCCAAATCATCTCCTTCCAATTTCGGACAGCCAGCCAGAAAAAATAAAGTGAAAGCTAGAGGACAATAACTACAAAAAAAAAGGTGATATTCTACTTTGATGAGAAAAAATATGTCGAATAAAATATGATGATAATTAAACTCCAAAAAAAAGATCAATTACAAAATAAAAGCCAGCTATGGAAATCAGTCTCCAAAGAGAATGTCAAAATTTGCACGTGAAGTGACTCAACAACACATATTTCACACTTCCTCTAGCAACTTCGCATAATGAAGTGACTCAACAATCACACATTTCTCGAACTTCCTCTAGCAAGTAGCAACTCTGTCGATCAAGCTTAGCAAAAATTCTTGTGACCATCGATGTACTTGTTCACAATTTCAAAATGAAGCAAATACACCACGCACTCTCTCAGTGGACTGCCTTCTGTCTTCCATCAGTATCTTCTCGTTCAACCTGAGAGAAATAAATTTCAGGTGTTAGGATTGACTGGAAGTGGAATAAAATACACAATGATGGGGATGAGAAAAGGCCAATCCCAAACACTTTCCAGAACTTGCTTCATTTCACATATGACAATAACGAGAGAGATATAAGAACAATTTCAAACTAATGCTTTCAATACAAAATTTCAGAAGGAACTGAGATGGTATCCTGGGAAAAACAAGATTCATTTAAAATTTCAACAAAAGAACAACATTCGCGTCTCAATCAATAAGGAATAAGGTGCCTAATCCAACACTATTCGACAATCTTCTGTATTAACTCCCATCCAAGAGGACGATAGGACAATATAACCTGAAATAAGAACATGCATTTTATACCAAACGACAGCCTAAATACCCAGATTGGTTGGTGGAATTTGGAGTGGGAGAATTTCGAGAAGTCTAGCCACATAAAATAATGCTGAGATGAAATAACACAGCATATGATTAAACAAACCATAAGATACTATACACGGATCTGGCAGAAAGACATGCTTAACATGACTCCCAAGAATTTGAAACATTATTTGCTGAGCAGAGCCAAGCATCAAATGCCAAAGCATGCTTGTGAACTCTAGATAATGCTGATACAATCTTTTTGGATTCAAGAGGGGAGTTGGGTTATCAGCCTCAGCAGAAGTGCAACAATCTATTAGTCTATTACTAAGCTAAAATAAGATCTTTAACACATCTCATGTTAGGCAGAGATGGAGATTTTTAATTTTTTTAAAAAAAAGGCATATCACATTAGTATATAGCTGGTTATGCAGAACCAAAAAAAAAAAAAAAAAAATCAATTTATCATAGATCCTTACCTCAACTAAAACTCTTGCTTTCTTCTTTGGTTTGGTACCACCTTCATCTTTTTCAAGCTTTCTCAAAGCCAAACTAGATTCTCTTCTCACTCTCTTGTGATCAACTGATACTGTCTCATCATCATCATTATCATCCACTGAATCATTCACCACCAATATTAAGTGTGAACACATAAATGGATGAAATATAATTTTAGTATCTGGATTTAGTCAACTTGCAAATAGAAATAAAATTAGAAACATGATCACAATGTAGCATTTTAGAAACGGGAACAGAATGTAGAAAAAATGAGGGAACAGATGCTACTTCTAATAAATTACAAATAAAGTGCCTCAGCTCAAACATCGTGTTTTGATAAGTTATGATTTAATCAGCAAACTATACATACATAAATAACTCATGTATTGATAAAGAACTTATCTAAATTAAATAGATAAGACCAACTGAGATAACTACACAAAATATCTAATGGAATGTATCTAGAAATAGTTTTACCATCATCATCATCTAAGTTGGACTTATTAACTGCAAGACCACTAAAATCTTCTATGTCTTCTTCTTCTTCAAGATCATCATACCCTTCAACATATTCGATTTCAGCTTCCTCCTAATTTCAAGCACAAAAAGAAGTTCAGCGGTCAAAGAATTTTGATCTTCCACAAATCCAAACAAAAAAATAAATTTGCTTTCAGTAGAAGCAATTTAACCATGACATAGCCAACCGACAACCATACTGCAAAAGAAACAAACAAGGAAAATGAACTACATAGAAGTCGGGTCTCCTTTTATAGGGTTACCTCATCCTCTTCAATGTCGTCAGCAGCCAGCTGTTCCTTGTCAAGAATCTCATTATATTTTTCAGCAGGATAATTGTATATGTCACCATAAACTCCTCTCTTAAGGCGCTCCAGCAGTTCTTTTTCAATACTCTGCAGAAAAAATAAAGCGTAACTGAGAGCTATGGAGAAAGTATAGTTGATGTACGTCAGTTGCATTACAGCAAAAACAACCTTATCCAAAACTGCCGCCCTTTCAGCCTTTTCTTCTCTTCTAGCCTCCCTCTTTTTCTCCTTCCTAGGTGTTGTCATAATCTTCTCCCTACAACAAATACACACAAGGCAAAGTGAAAATTTAAAATGAAAAGAAAAAGTACCATATTCAACCCAAAGAAGTTACAAGAAAATCCCTCTAGAGAACATTTTCAGTAATCGGCACAAGGCAATAGTAAGCATCATTCCACATGGTAAGAGATCTAAAAACTATGACTAGTTAAAAACTGGTAAGCTGTGCACCTTGTCTTCAAAGCAAGTTTTCTCATACGAATTCGCATCTGAGTCATTTTGGTCAACCGTTGCTTTGTTTTGTGCACCAAAAATTTGGGCCAGTACATCTACAGTTGAGGAAATGTGAATTCAGACCAGGCACTTTAACAAAAACCACAGGTAGAAGTATACAAAATAAACAAAACTCATGGAACCACAATAAGGTAGATAACCATACCAGATTTTTGTCAATAATTTCTAGTGCCTTTTCATAATTTCGGGGCAACTTCACTCTTTCCCACAATTGGTTTGGTTGGTGAGCCCTCTCTATAGTCTTCATGTACAAATAAAATACACCTGCATTGTAGAAACAACCACATTCAAGAACAGAATGTCACTTATAAACCTACACATATACATACATCAATATGAAAAAGAGCATATCAATTCATGAACACACAAGATAAATGAAATGCACAAACAGCTTGATCACGCTACGGCTGCACCACCATAGCAAAATTTTTTATTCATAAGTCATGGACTGAACCAACAGGAAGTTTATTTGATAAAAAGAAAGATCTCAATCGAAGAAGAATAAAATAAGTAATAATAACATTAAAAAGAAAGTACCATCATGGTCGCGAATGGTTGCGTATCGACTGTTAGCGAGAGGACAAGAGCTTCGGTTACAAATCCCAGTCACGTTATACGGATTCCTACAGAATTTGCCAGTTTCGATTCTACAAGGCCCAGGACAAACCAATCAAAACTACCGTAAAATTGATATACATAAATGCATGAACCAAAATGAATAAATTTTGAGAAGAAAAAAGCTTAAAACGTTAGAATTAAGGGAAAAAGCACTTACTTGGCCATGAAACTGCAGTGATTGTGCCTGATAACTTGCCATATAACCTCATCGTGCTGCATCTTTAACCCTTCTTTATTTAGGGTTTACAAGTGATCGAGGGTTGAAGCTTTACAAATTTGCACTATACAAAAGCTGGCGATTAAGTGTTAACGCATCAAAGAGGAGAAGATTCTATCAACGGAAGTCGGTTTTAACGGTATTTCGCCTTAGGGTTTACGAGGAGGTTTTGGTATTCAAAAGGTAAGAGACGGTGGCGTTTGGCAGAGGTTTCTTTATTTTCATTAAAAAAAAAAAATGCAAAATTTTCGCCCGGATGTAGTAAAATGGGCCGGGCTGTTCTTCCAGGCTCACACTGAGCCCGGTTTTTCTTAAAAAAATCTTTAAAAAAAAAAACTCCATTTTGAGTAATCCTTACTTCATCAATCATTATACGAGTACTTCTAATGGCTACCGTGTATTAACATATTAAGATGGAGCTCACAGGTAACGAGTTGAGGAGACAACCAATTCACGGTTGCAGCAGCTGGTAGTGAAGAAAAAGGTGGCGGAGCAACAGCTGCAAACACGGAAGATATGACATGCATCGCGTGACGTGGTAGTAGCTTTGCTCCTTTCTCTCATGTCTTGTATTGCTTTTTGGAGGATTAGGTTATATAAATTTTCATTATTAAAAATAAAAAATAGATTAAATAATAGATAATTTAAATATATATTTTTTGGGTGCCCTGTTAGAACAGAGTGGACTGTGGTGCGTACTAAACAAATTAAATTTTTAAAGTTAAATTCTTGAGCCGAGGCATAAACTGGTTGTAGCCGAATCGAGAAACTGGGCAATAAGCCCAATCGGTTTGCAGACTATCTGGGTCAAATCCCTGGCCTAATTCTGCTTCAATTTTAAACATCTGCGGCATACATTCTGGTACGGCCGGAAACTCGAGCAAAATTTGGAGGAACGCTTCGGCTTCGATTTATGCTTTGAGAATAATTTGCAGGATAACTTGTATTCGCTCAAAAAATTAGATCACTAGAAAATCTTGATCCTAACAAAAATCGAAATCTAGTATTACAGTTTCGCGGTCTAATCAGAGACTCAGAACTGCTATTGGGCCTTTCTGTATGATGTTTGATCATTTATGGCGTTTGTCCATCAACGATGGCATCAATACATGCAATGTGGACCCATATCCATGTACATTCTACAGAAAGATTAACAAATTAGCAGTTCCAACGACATAAACCAAACCAAATTATTGAAATGCGTACAGATTTTCTTAAATTCTTTATACACACACACACACACTGATATTACAATTAAAAAAAGCTACTAATATTTACAATTAAAAATCTAGAAAGATCTTTTATGTCATAATGAGTGCTGCAGCTCGTAGGACACGGCCTGAATTTTCTATCCTTACGTAAGATTAGAAGAATTTTAATCCCAAACACTCGATGAGCGCCTGGGGGCTGCTTGTTGTCAATGGGCAAAGAGCCGATTTTCTTTAACTTTCCAAAACTTCCAATCTGCACTTTTCACAGTTCTTGTCTTTGTCTAGAATATCTGCTATCTATCGTATGTGTACCCTTTTCTTCCACTTAAATCAACTTTCACGATTCTTGCCATAAAATCTGCTATGTCCTCGAAAGCAAATATCTGAATTTTCCCTCCACAAAACAAAATATTTTCTGAAAATGTTCAACTTAGGCCAGCAAGCAGGCAAGCACAGTCCCACCTGCAAGCGCTAGCTGATGAACCAGCCACATATATTTCAGGCTCACGTGTATCCTTCGGTAACAAGCATCAACTATTTCCCGTTTTTCCTCCCTCGTATAAACAATTTTTATACGAACATAGAAGTTTCATTTATTTCCCGTTCCAGCAATGTCCTCTTCGAAGGGTCCCCGCTTTGTAAACTTACACAATCTTTCATCACTATCAGCTTCACTGTGCATGCCATTGCCACGGGCCATTAATATATCATGTCCAGCCCATTAACGGAGTCCCCTTCACTTGTCATCACAATCACAGACTACTGACGAGGCGGACTAGACACGGTATGCCAGTGGGATCCATGATGCTTTTTAATGCGGATTCTCCCATCTCTCTCTATCAAAATTAATAACTAGTCCAAATTGCATTCACGGTTTCGGTGGCAGTGGCATACCGTCAATATTTACTTTAATCTTCTTCGAGCTTGCCACTGCCTACTAGCGAACCTTTTTCTTTATCAGCTCACAAATAATAAAGAAAAAGATAAAGAAAAAGGATCGCACAGCACATGGTGGTGGGGTTACAAACCTTAAAACCGCTTTATCTTTATGACTTTTTTATATTATCACAAGATAACAACTAATATTTAAATTGATCATTATTATTTTGGCTTCTGATTAATTTTGCTATATCTCTCCGAAACGCCGTAGAGCCAGCCAAGGGAATCTCATCATCTTCCTTCTGAATGCTATTACATCAGTGGAGATCATTGGCTTTTGTTTTCAATAATCATAGCTAATGGTAGCTAATGGGTAATGGGTATCTCTTCCTCTTGCTATTTTATTGGCTATCCATTTCGTACCCTTTTTTTATTTATTATATTTTATTTTTTCAGTTTATTATGGCGTCCTATTCTTCTTTCGTCACCAATCATCATCTGTAGCTCCAAAAACCAGCTGTCATGGCCCATGTAACACTTTCATGGAGATCTTGATCTTCCGTTTTCAATGAGTTTTGGTAATGAGAAGGGGCTCATTGATGATTCCAAAAATGGTCCCCCAATGTCTTCTAATTAAATTGCTTGCTAATCTTGGAAGTATTTTGTTTGATATGATTTATATGAAACTACCACTGCTTGGTGCTTGCTCATCCCAATTGCGATCAACAGAATCTGGTCAAAATGAAAACCACTCATCAACAGTCAGAGCCCAGCCATGGCCCCCATAACTTGAAGAAAAGCAAAAATATCATGCACGGCGCGTAGCGCATTCCAGACAGAATGGCCGCGGCAGTGCATGCAAATTAAATGCAAGCGATAAAAAATCATCATTATATTATTCTCTCCAATATCTTCTTTAATACTTTGCTTCGCTCATAACTAATTAGCTGCAAAACCCCCACCCCGCAGACAGAAAACAAATTAAAGAATGATAATTAATAGTAAAAAAAACACACACACACTTATTGATATCAGAAGGATTGATGAAAGTATAAGTTCGTAGACAGCAGAAGAATCCAGAGGAGGCTATAGATACCTGACGAAGTGGGTGGCAGAGATTACTAATTCCCATTCCAAAACTCTTAAAAGTAAACAATAAAAACAAATTCAGAACTTACTAGTTGCCCTACTTTGCCCATAATTCCCACGTACGTCATCAAATTTGCATCCATCTGCTTCCACCTTGATTCTCTCACTTGATTATCCTGCAAATCGCAATATTTAAATTAATCAAATACAGTAAATTGAAACAGAAAAAAGCAGCTTATATAAATCAACAAACAAGCAAACAAAAAAAGGAGAAACAGATAAGAGACGAGAGATAAAAGTCATGTAGGTCAGCATTAAATAAATTAATTAAAAAAAAAAGTCTTCTAAGTAACAGAGAAGATGATAAATTGATGATGCCTGTACAGAGCCAAGCAAAACGAAAACAACAGCACGATGACGGACACGACATGCATTAACAACATGCGTGTTACACCACGATGGAGCTCAAAAGGGTTAGGAAAATAACGTGGCACGCAAACACACAGAACACAACAGAGGATGTCGATAGAACAATAATGAACTAAACCAGACGGTTGTGGAAAATAAACATGGGAAACTGGAAGGTGTTATGGAATGATGAAAATTGTACGCATCGCATCCAGGAAAAAAAATTAAAAAAAAAAAAGACAATTAAAGTGATCATCAAACTCACCATCACAAAATTTTGGATCCCAAACGAAATTGGACTGAAAATTCATTAATGGCTACGCAGCATCAAAAAGAAAGCAAAGCAATCCTTCTTAACGATTTACAGTCCCATTACATCATCATCATCATCATATCTTATCTCTATATATTTTCAAGTTCTTTTCTTTTTCCCCTTTTCTATTTAACTCTGGAGTTTTTTTTTTTTTTAATAAAAAGTCCTCATGATCATTCTGCGATCTGTGGCTATTGCCAGTACTTGCCGTTATGAATGAGGTAGATATGGCTAGGATTTCCATGAGCATAATAACCATGATGAGGATGGTATGCTGTAATATGCTTGGCAGCTGATTTTTTTAAGCAGGGTGGAGACGCAACCGGAGCGGCTGCCGGAATATGACGGTGGCAGCGGGTGACAGAAGTTGATGGAGCTGTTGTTGTTGATGATTTTGGCGATGAGGAAGCCGATGATGATGATGAAGAAGAAGAAGTTGGCGAAGAGATTTTTTTGGGTAGTGAAAGGAAAGCTCTGATCTTTAAAGAAGATGGAGGTGATGCAACACGATCGTATTCCTCGATGAGATTTGCCAGATCCTCATCGGAGGTGATCGAAACCAAAGCGTCAAGATCCTCTGTTGGCAATTGACATCGCAGACTCACACTCACCGTTGCCCCACACATCTCCCCAAGCTTCAACAACAGCTCTGTAACACCATCATAATCATTTCACCCCATATCATTATTACGTACGTACATGCATACATACATAGGATTGTTTCTTTAAACCTACTTAAATAATAACGTTAATAATTAATACTACGAGCTCTTTCTTTAAACATCACAAGCATAAAGATAAAGTGATAACAAGAAGGGGAAAAAGATCGTCAACTAACCGGTGAAAGAAATGGAACGGTGAACGGAGAGCATGCGGGTTTCGCCACCGTGGTAACGGAGTTTGCCGTCGGGATAACGGGGGAGAATTTTGCCGCCATAACTGCAGAGGAACTTGATGGTGGTGGTGGTGGTGTCAAGAGAAGGCCCGGCCATGTTTTCTTTGGTGGGGCGTATTTAGTCAGAGGGGAAGAAGAGAGGAAGGAAGGTGAAGCTTAGACAACTTGGAAAAAGCTTTAGCTTTTTCAAGTTGCGTTGCGTCTTCAAGACTAAGTTTAGAACTCTCGCCCTCCTATTTATAGAGTTTTTTCAAATACAAAACAATAATTTTTGCTTGCAAGGTAAAAAGAGATTTGCGCCGAGGTTAAGAAAGAGAGATTCCCCTTCCGATTATCTTCTTGGAGAAGTTAAATGTATGGTCAAGAGTCGACAAGACTTAAATTATAGACAGATTCGAGTAATGCGTTGCGTACGTTTTTTGTCTTTTAAAAAAAATAAGAGATTAAACAAGTTTTACTCTCCTTACCATCTCTCATAATTGAACCGATCAAATTAATTTTTATTCTTTTTATTATCTCTAAGAATTGAACCCGAGTCCATATGAGTACATTATCATCTAACTCGATTTAACCAAATTAATTTATGTATGTTATGTATGTATTGTTTTTAAAATATCACCATTTAACTAATTAATATATTTAATTGTACGACACATGAAATGTACTCTAAAATTTCTCTTTAAACGCTGCCGTTCCTCTTGTTCATAACTTCATATTTCATTTCACACTTCCCAAAAAAAACCTTTATTAAAAAAAAAAAAAACTTCATTGGCTTTTTTTTTTCCTCTGTCAAGGGTTCACTAAGGGTTTATATTCATTGAGCTGGAATTCACATAATTGAACCCTGTGAGATGAAGTACCTTTGCTTAATTGAACCGTATTAGACTCACATAAGAATTACAATTATTTATTGATAACCTAAAAAAAATTGTAACTACTTCCTAATAATCTTTGAATAATTATTAGCGCTTGATTTTTAAAAATGAGTAGTGATATTTTAACTCTCTCAATTTTTCTAATCATCGTTCATTTTTTTTATTAATCTCACTTATTTCATAATTATTCTTCTTAAATAATTAAAAAATTAAAAAAATACAATTTCAGAAATCCTAACTACCTTTCAACACTATTGTCACCACCTCAAGCCATTGCACAACTAGCCCTTAGTTGCTGATTGGCCTTATTAAAAAATTTCCCAATATCCACAAATCAAATCACATCATTATTTGAATTGATTTTAGTGAGATTGATACGATAGAATCAAAAAATAATAATATCAAATGAAAAGAGACAAAAAAATAATTTCAGTATATGAATAAAAAAATTATAAATTATTTGGTATGAATTATAAATGATAAAAATGGGCTAACAACAAAAGGGCACAAATCGGAATGAATGATAAAGAATGGTGGTTTGAGGTGGTGACAATAGCAGTGGAAGGTGGTAGGGTTTCTCAAATTATTTTTATTTTTTATTAAATTTTCATCCCTTAATAAGAATAATTTTAAAAATAAGTGGGGTTAATGAATAGCAAGGTATGGTAAGGGATTAGGGGGTCAAATACTTTGCTATATCGTAACTGATTTTAGCTATCTAACTAATGTAGTCTAGTTAGGTAATCAACTCCTTTCCTGTATGTGATTATTGCTTTTATTTTAATATTTTGTTTAGATAAATGATTAATCTACTTCTTTATGTCAATTTTTTAACCGTAGCAAGAAGCAAATTACTGTAACGCGATTATGATTAGAATCTATAAGGGTCCCATCTGGTAAAAATAATTAATTTGAGGGACTAAAGTGGTCATTTTGATGTAATAAAAAATATATATATCGCTGGTAAGAATATCAATCCTTCACGTTAATTTGATTGAGATCACTCATTCATTCATGCATAAGAAATTCGTATTCTTGGAAATTGAGAAGTAAATTTAACCAACAAAAACGAAAGGAAAGGAATACGGTAATCATTTTATTTTTGAAAATGAAAAAAAAAAGTTTCAGATGATTTTTTTTTGTGTAATTAAAATTTGATATTATTTAGAGTTGGACTATTGGCACTCATTTATTAATTTTATAAAACCCCTGTTATATTACAATTACATTTAATAATAAATATAAATAGAATTAAGTCATTTATATTTTCTTTATCTCTTCAATTTTATTTTCCTTACACAATATAATTTTTTTATTATCATAAAAATAATCTGAATTTAAAAAGTAATCCTCTAAACCAAAACAAATTCTTGTAATAAACAGAACAACTTAATTAAAATAAAAAACAGTTAAAAAATATTTCTAAGTATAATTTTCTTCTTACTTTTTCTTTAGAAATTAACTAATAAGGAAGATTTAAAGAGAATAATACACATATTAAGATTGAAAAAGTTAAAAAATTATTAAAAATTAAAAAATTTATATAAAAAAAAGAACATTCATTTAAAAAAAAGTAATATTTTTTTTATATTAAATGAGATATAATTAAAAAAAAAAATTTCAATACAATCTTAAAATCTTAAAAGGTGTTAATAGTCCTGCTCTATTATTTATTTTCCTTCAACAAGTTCTTATCAGACACTGACATGAAGTCATTTTTACGCTGTAAAGTTTTCGTAAAATACAAGCACTGATATTTTCTGAACGCCGCTACAATGTATCTCGCCATAAATATTACATCCAAAAATATTTAAAGATTAAAATTAAAAAAAAAAAAAAAAACTCTCAGGCTGGTATATTTTTTTTTTGTTCATCCATGAAAAGTAAAGTAAAAAATAAAGGCGAAAATGTTGACTGATGAAAAAAAATAAAGAAGTGATGTCATTTTCAACGGCGGCCTTATATCTAACATTGTTCAACCGTAATAATCTTTTATCTGAAAAATGGTCCAGGCCAGGCATGACCCACGCAACGGGGTCATATTTAAGCACGTAGCCATCGGAACTCAGAAGGGATGGCATGGGAGCCACAGCCACTTTGTCTGTAGAGGAAGACTCGGGGGTGCTCGGGGCTCTATTTGCAAAAAGTCAGTGTGTGATTCAACAGTTTATGAATTACGACGTGCATATATAATACCAGGTCCATTTTACATGGAACTTTTGTATGTGTGGTCCTGCAACGTTCAGTGTCCACATACTTCTACATAGAGAGTTCTAATATCCAGTTCCTTCAGATGACCGGCAACTTGGAGCGTTGCTAGCTTCGCGTGTCGGATATTCCGAAATGACATCGCTTTGTGCTGGTAAAACGTTTCGAGTTTAATTCTTTTCACAACTTTGATCGGTTGGTAAAAGCAATTTGCGTAAAGCCACGGTGTTGAGCTTTGTTTTTCAATATTCTCTGGCCTTTACTTGTCGTCGAACGATTTCTCGGCGGGATCAAAATCAAATTATCGCGCTTGATTCCGTATAAGCATTATTTCAATATCTCTAACAACCCAAGTACTTAACTACTCGACCACCAGATGGGAGTTCATTTTTGAAGCAATCACTTTCATTTTTATATATGCTGGTCCTAAGAAACCTTAATCCTTCCCACATAATAGCTTAATTTCAAGAAACATGATCAGTCAACAGTCAATAAATTTATCCCATGTCCACGTGTAACATCATTCCAAGAACTAGACAAAAAAAAAGAAAAGAAAAATAAAGAGGCTGATGCTCAAAATTGCATCTAGATAAATGATTTAAAGCTGAAAATTACACTTAGGTTTGTTTGTTAATTCGTACCATCTCGTTTTCGTCATGCCATAATCCTCACAAGTTATCAATCAACGTTTTTAACACAGCTGCCTCAGAGATAACTCGTGAAGAGATTGAGCTAAAACTCCCACCATTAGATGTCTTCTTCATTGATTATGCCCATGCGATAATCCGAAAATAGAATTCATAATAACTTGTCATAAGGTCCTGTTTTGTATATACTATCCTTTTTATTCAAATTGGTATGTAACTTGTGCAATTTTCAAAAGGTCCTGACCTCATTATCCACCTTTATCTCGTTATCCTCTTGATGAGGGAATCACGCACTTTGCTTGGTTCATTCACATACCAGATGGCACTTTTTTTAATTTTCTATGTTTCGGCAACGAGTCGGCACCAGTTCACGTTGCATAAAAATAGCACATATCCTTTAATGTCCAAAAATGGTCACTCTCTGTTGAAGCAGCATCGTAGCATAAAACAGCCACTGTTGTAACTTGTTCATATTCCTTATGCGCGTGTGCTTTCACAAATTGTCCTTGCTTTCGGTGTGTATGCAGCATGGGATATGCGGTTAAAATTGAGACCTTACAATATCTCGTTTACGTGGCATGGACCCATTGCCCACTTGTATAAGAGATGAGGCGGCCTGAATTATTTTAACACGTAACCACCCAATAAGTCGATCCTAGTAGGAGAGAGAGGGTCGGTTGTTTTTTTTTGGGATTTTCAAAAAGCATGAGAGGACTTACCACACGTGTCAGCAAAAAGCCAAATCCTTCCACCTTGTATATTTTTGACGTCTTGTTTTGAAATCAAATGTACTCCAATTAATGAGAAATCCTATTAGAAGTACTCCAAGTAATTGATGTATATATAATTATAATTAATTTAATTATTATTTATTGTTAAAAAATATGTCTTATTTTTTTTAAAGATTTTTTAAGATTTTTTTTTTAAAGAATAAGTAATTTTCTCTTTAGGACTTGACTTATTTAAAGAGAAATAATACTAGTATCAGAAAAGGAATATTTATTATATAAGTAATAATCACTTTATATATAGATTTTGGGTTTACTTATTTATATAATACAACAATCAGTTCTCTGCAAGTTAACAGTCTTTAGTGTGAGAAAAACAATTGATCTATTGAAATATTAGATGTTATCGAGTTTTTTGGTGTAAGGAAAAATACTTGAGTGATTGTAATAATTTGAGAAAATACTTGAGTGATTGTAATAATTTGAGAAAATACTTGAGTGATTGTAATAATTTTTTCATATAGTGAATTTTCTCTCGTCGTCTTTGGCGGCCGACCGTGATTTTTTTTTCATTATAAGAGTTTTTTTACATAAATTCTTGTGTTTTGTGATTGATTTTTATTTTCTATCTATTTTTTTATTTGTTATTTATTTGATATATTTTTTCTTGTAAAATCTTGGTGGGATTAAAATTTTCCAATATTTGTATAGTAAATTTTAAAATAAAATCATACATGTTATATTATTATTTATTTATTATATGATTGATGTATTATATATTTTTTTTCAATTTATGGGGGTGGGATATTGATGATTAGGTTGCATGTGCGGTTCCGATCATAATGTTTGTGTGTGTGATAATATGTACCTCAAAGTTTGGTGTTTATCAGATTGTGATTGAGAATATGATAGGCAAACGTGGGCCCACGGTTCTTGTAGGAATTACCCGGCGTATGTTGGCAATGCAGTCGACGTCTGATTTATCTCATATTGAGTGGGCCATAGCCCCATATGATTTTGATGTTGCATCAAGGAAATTTGTTTAGGTATTTATGTTATCATTATGTGGATTGGGATTGGGATTGTAGAAGGTATTGGGTATGCGCCCGCGGCGCTTTGGTTCGTGTACTTCTGTTCGTTGGTGTGGGTCCTACAAGCATGATGCTCTCTCACACACACACACACCGCCAATAAAATGGGATTGATCCTCGTTACAGGGAATGACTGCAGGCCACGCGGTGGTCAGAGAGAACCAACGTATGAAACATGGTAAATTGGGACCAACGCATTGTCATACGGGGTCAATTATACGTGTCAGAATTGTATTGGCGAAGTGGGCCAGGATTGGCCCGCTCCTAATCATGTGTCATTGTGCAAGAAGAAGATGGTGGCCGCCGGTGGGCCCTCGGCCAACAAAGTCCAAAGTCCACTTCCGGAGAATATTCTCTCTTAAACTCTAATTTTCAAATGACATTGGGGCGAGGGTATGACCATGTGAGGGCGGTGAGGATCTTCAAAACATTGAATTGCGCGCATCTGAAAAACGAATGGGGTATAATTATTTCAAGGCCTAAAGGAATTGTATATAGCATTATTATATAATTTTTTTTTCGGAGTGGGTTGCTTTACAAATTTGATAGAATACGATAGGTTCGGCAAAGCGAGAGGAACGAGAATACACCACCAATTTGATTCTGCATTTTCTCACTAAAGAACCATGGCAGTGGCATATCGGCATATTAGCCTTTGCCTGCCTGCATACGTATATCGGATTACAGCACTTGAAGCTGCTCCAAAGAGTTGGACGAGTTACATGTTTATCTCAATTTTTCATTTTTTATTCTTGTGATACATACAAATAAGTAAAAAATAAAATTAAAAAGGATTCGAAATCTTTCCTATTCGAGGAAGCTAATTACCTATGCTTGCCACTTGCCGTAAAAGCAGGTATTTCATTTTTGCCTTAAAATTATTATTATTATTATTATTATTATTATTATTATTATTATTATTATTATTATTATTATTATTATTATTATTATTTCAAATAAGACTTTTGCCTTCATATTCAGTTAATTGGAATAGTTCATGCCGGGACCATGTTAGATATAGTTGATATTAAAAAAGATTCTTAAATCACAATTTGAATTTCAGCATTAGAGAAAACACAAATGAAATACCCCCACAACCATGTCCGATTATGAACAAGTAACGAAAGCTAGTCTAGGCCAAAAAAGGAGGAAAAAGAAATTGCTACAAAATAGAAAGAAGCTTAATTGCATTACTGCAACGCTTGAGACAGTTTCTTCCATACATCAATAATAATTTTGTCCATTATTTCCACTTGGCATTATCGGCATTTTTGCAACTCAATTCTGACTGAATCAAAACTTTGGCTTGCAAATTCTGATTAGAAATCACAGACAAAATCTAACTCAAGTAATTTTCCCAAGAAGGGCGATGCATAGACCCACCTCCTACAAAACTAGTTCATAAAAGAATGATAATTAACAGATAAATGTATGCCAGTAAGTTTTTTTCACAAATTAATGGTCGGGGATGAGTTCTTAGGGTGATCCTGGTGTATCCACCAGATTCTTCTGTGTCATCAACGAATCAATCTCATAAATTGGATTTACTGACATTTAAGTACCAATAGTTCTGGCTTTCAGATAAGCCTTAGTTCATACTCACCAGCCATTGTTATGTACCTCACCCATGGAAGAGCATGGTAACCACTTTTCTCTATAATTTTCAGGTACCGAACCTACAAAATTTACCATGTACAAGAAAAGATGATTATTTATCTTAACTTCCTAGGATTAGCTGGAATTTCTATTAATTAACAACACAGTCTTTCAAAAATCATGAACTTCGACTATATTATTTTCTTTTTTCTTTCCCTTACCAATTAATGTTGACAAATGAAACAAAAAAGATATCTTTGCCGGTCCATTTACCGCCACGTATAAGCTATCAGATTCATATGGTTCTTTAATGTGAATCTTTGATGAGAAACATCCTAATAAAGAATTATTTCACATATTTTTTTTTAAACCAACTTTAATGCCAGAAACTTACCAAACAAACTACTTGCCAAATTTTGAACTAACCAAAATTTTGATTGGTATGACTTGAAATCAATACAAAGTGGGTTTAAATTTGCCTAATCATAATATTAAGAAACTAAAAAATAAAAAGTAGGGTTGACCAAAAGCAAAAAAGAAACGGGTCAAGTTTGAGCTGATCTAACTGAAAGAAACTGTAACTGACCTGACTAATAAATTATTTTAGATTCATCAGCTTACATCCCTATCTATATCAATCTATATTTATTTAATTATTTTTTCTGCTTAGGCTACTATTCAGATAAGAATGGAAATTAAGAAAAAAAAAAACAATTACAAAAGCTGTTCTACACGATTAAGTTGTACAATACATTAGTAAATTGGGTCAGTTTCATGCCAATCCAAAATGATCTGTTAACTTAGGGTTTACTCAATTATTTTCATGTTACTTGTTTAAAGAACATGCTGTATTCATGTTTTAGGACTTCATATGACTAATTAAATGGGAAGCTCAAATAAGTACGTTTAGAACATGCAAGCCTCTTGTTTTTTTTACTACAGGTTGATTAAAGCTAGTTTCATGCATCATTCAATTTAAGATGGCCAAATCTCGCAACCTGGTTAATAATAAATATAGAGTGACAATGATCTAGTAAAAAGGCACCAAACAACTTGAATCTACAAGGTATTAGACAAGTTCGGGTGAAGCTACAGTCTCAGGCGGATCACCAATCAGTTAAGTTAAGACCTTATTTTAGTGCAAACAACTTTCCTTGACGTGCTATTTAGCGAAGAAGTAAGCTACATATATCTGCATAAGTAAACGGCAGTGATAGGCAAATCTCTTTTTACTTTTATGTCTAAATGTCATTATTCCTTATTCTCTTCAAACATTCTAAACAATAGTGCAAGTCACTGAACCAAATTTAATTTAATTTTCTCACATAGTTCTAAAATACTACTCCGATTCTTGAAGAGCAGCGGAGATGAAGCAGATGCAAGTTATGCAATTCACCCAAAACAATAGTTGGAACTTGACAAAATAATAAGGAGAGCATATATTTTATGCCATACCTGTATTCCTGAAACAGTAAAATATGGTATTTCAAATTTCACACGTATGGGAGCCTTTCTCTCAGGAGTTGCTTCTTCTGCTGTTATACTGGGAAGAGTGAACTCAGCCCTCAACATGTATTCCTAGATAATTTGGATTGAAAACAGGATCAAGAAATGGCTGAATTGCATGAATGATCATAAAGAAGTTTATTCGAAATCTAGGGGTAACAACAGCAAACAGATGAACAATTAAACAATAAAGGGTCAGCTGATACCTTGCCACCAGGAAAAGATCTAATTTTCCAGATTAATGCTTCATCTTCAGGTACATATGATGCAGATCCCATTGATGTCCGAACATCTGGATTGGAAGCATCAGATGACACTGGTAACTCAATCTCAACATTTGTTGCAGTACTGTATAATTCAATCATTTTTCCATTAGTAAAGAGAATTTTGAACATCAACCTGTGCAAAATTTAGAGCAATAAAAGTTAACCAGAAAAACAAATGCAACGTGATAAAATCAAATACCTACGCTCCTTGAACTGACTTCTAGCTTTCACCAGGATCTCAACACGACTTCTAGAATGCCTCTCAACCTGAGCTTCAACCCAAATCAAAGGCTTTACCTGGACAAATAAAGAAAATTATCAAATCCCATTCAGATAGTAATCCAAAAAGTGTTAAAAAAAGAAAATAAAGAAAGAATTATTAACCACAAGGTGAACCTGAGTATTGAGTCTGTATGTCATGAGATCAAAAGATCCATCAGGTGGTATGAATGAAATTGTCCGATCATTTTCAAATCGGGCCAAACGTACACACCTGCACCAAACAGGGTATTTAGTGAAAATAGTAATTTGGAAATTAAGTTCATTAACCCAATCCAAACAAGCGATGAACAACACCAGATTTCGAGTAGTTCAGAGTGTCCAGTTACATACTGGTGAAATTTGATGTCATCCAAATCGATAGCCTTTCCCTTAGTTGAACGACCTTGAGCCTCCAACAATATTCTATCATTTAGGCCAAGCTTACACTCAGGCATGCCACTGAAAAACATAAATCAGTGGCGTTAGTCTCCAGCTACAGCTGACTGATAGAAATAACTAGCATACCCAAGCAAAGAATGAAATTTTGGACATGGAAGCACACTCCTTGAAATTTGTACAGGTTGGACTAGTCCCACACCATTGTATAAAGAAAGAAAGCAGAAATAAACAAATCAGATCACACAAGAATCCAACATAAACACATGAGATCTGCCTAAGCATCCAATTACAAGACTAATTTTCATGAGAAATAGCTCCAAAAGAATGAAGCAGTAAGAAAACAAGTTGGAGTAATCAATGTGGAAGGAATCTACTACAGCAACTGTGATCACCCCACTTCAATCTACATCATTAGTTTCATGATATGAAAGAGTTGAGACTCTGTTTGATGACAATCTTTACATGGTGGTGGACATTGACCCAAACATCAAACAGCAAAATTTATCTTCCATCATGGTATTCACTCGAAGCTCAGAATTTGACAACACATGGATTTTGCTACTCTCAACAAATTTACATGCTCTAAACTTGCTCGGTACTACATTGTTTTATTCACTCATAAAGAATGCAAGTCCTCAGGCACAAATTTTTCTGAGAAAACTATGAGTTACACTGGAACAATGAATAACTGCCAGCCAGTATCCTTGACAAATCTAATTAGCTCCGATTTTCATTGGTCAACACACCTCAAATAAGTTCTCATCTTCAGTGCTCCAACGACATCTGATCTAATGATTTGTCCATTGCTGTTGACAAGTATATTAACATGCTCCACGACGTCTAAGAAAACCTGAAGAAACAAGAAGTGACCCCCATCATCAGTGGCTCAAGGCATCTATTGAAAAACTGAAGAAAAAGTCACCCACTTCATTCTTTTTGTAATGTATCCCTTCACTGCGCCAAGACACTGCATTTGTGACAGCCATAGGAGGCCTCTGAGTAACTTCCATCCTATATGCATCAGTCTTGATGAACTCACTTAAGATATTCGCTTCGGTATATTGAGGATAACCAAAGTCCATCATTTCATCAAGCAACTCATACTGCAAAAAGCAGAAGGAACCAGAATTACAATCTAAATATGTTATGAATTCTTATGACTCGACAAACATCATATACAAAAATGAATACTGAAACATCAACATACCACAACAACAAAGTTATCTCTTAGCGATTCCTCTTCTAACTCTTCAAAGTAATGTTTAAAGACCTGAGAGAAAGAAACACATCAGAATTGCGCACTTGCATAATTTATATTCAAATACTTTTCGGGAGGTAAAACCATTAATGAACACCACAATCACCAATCAGGCTTACATCAACTACCCGGTGTAGAAAGAAAAGAAGGCTGGCAGCATTGCAATTCTGCCTCGACGCTGTCATTAGATAAACATTGGAGTGCTGTATAAACAAGTATGTGACTCCATTATCGTATACAACCGGATCCTGCGACTGCGCATCTCCCTAATAACAAGACATCGAGCGCAACAAAAAGAGCAATAAGATAGCCGTATTCAGGTTGGACGAATAAACAGAGAAATTAAAACGACAGATCCGGGGTGAATCGACCGAAAATTGCACTAGCTTGGCTCAATTAATTTAGCAAAGGAAATCGGGAAAATATTGAAAAATAAAAAAAGAGATGAATGGAAATAACATCTTTTTCGATGAGCTTGGTGAAGAAGCGCTCGGCTTGCTTTGCAGAGACGTCACCACGGTAGTCGCGCCACACTAGAACTCGGCCCTTTATGTCTAGAACAAAGAGTGCGGAGACTGCACCTGCCATCTTGTCTTCTTCTACGGCTTCTAAAGATCAATCAGAGATCTGATGGAATGATAAAAGTCGTTAACTGAGAACAACAATTCATGCAAAACTGAATCTGGGAGTTGTAAATTTTGTGGCGCCATGTAGATAATGCATGGTGGCGAAGATAAACCGTCTCTGTCAGACTCCTTAAATCAACCAACGGTAATGGAGATCGATCGATCGATCGATCGATTGATCTTTCCCTATTATTTATTGTTGCTTGCCCACTTCTAACCTCTATGCTGCAACATAAGCGGAGCAGCGCGTACTGCAGCCAATCGCGATTCGCATGATACTATTTACTGATACAGTCTATTCTATCCGGTGCCGTTTCTGGAATTCACGGGGCCACAAGTCCAAAATAATTACCGTTGTTCGGTAATCATATAAAAATATGAATAATAACACCACCACAAATTTTTTGTACAAAATTATTACTCAAAACAAAACATATACACACGTATATATTATATTACATTACAATCTATCGGAAATTTGTTGAATTTCTATGTAAATAAGTTTGTTATAGCTTGATCTGAATATCCATAATGCTTCCAAAATTCGAAAGAAAATATTATTTTGAAATTCATGTGTTCTTTTTCTTACCTATCTCTTAAACTCTATTTATATTTATTCAAAGAAAATAATAATATCTCCCCCTCTCTCTATATATAATAATAATAATGAGTAATATATATAATAACGAGTAATGTGGCAATAAGGTATGTGTATAATTCAAACAACAGCTAATAAGTGGAAAAAAAAAAAAAACGTTACATTGCACACTGCTGAAAACATTTGAACCTGAAATTCTCTCAATAGATAGCCATTAGAACAATATCAGCATGTAAAAGTGGAATCAATCACACCTTAAGGTTTTTTTTCTTTTTTCTTTTTTTTTTTTTTTAAAAAAAAAGGAGTCTATCTTCCATTGAATAAGCCGCTGAAAACTTGGCTATCCCCTCCAAGTGACGCTTCCCACTCTGTAGAGGTTATCATGATTTGAGATAATATGGCAACAAGGTCTCTCATTTCTGGTCTACCAACTGCATCTTCATTCAAACACCACTCTGCTACTGCTGCCATCTGCAAATTAAATGTTGAATTTCATCTCTTATTCGTTCAAATTCTGTTTATTTAACTTTAAATCCTTTGTTAAAGCAATGGGAACAGACTTCGAACCATGCGGCCTAACCTTGTACACATTCTCCAAAGGATAGCTGCCTCCGAGATTGACATCTATGATTTCTTCTAATGCACTCTCTGGATCTTCATCTCTGAAAACTTCATTAACCTGAGCAAGCAATGAATTCCAAATGTGATGATGAGATCAAGAACTTGATTCGTTTTCGTTCATAATGATGCACAAATTTGACTTACCATTGTTATAAGCGATTTCATTTTGGTTGGCTCGCTGTCATCTCGAATAAGCGCACGTTTGCCTGTTATCAGCTCCGCTAGCACTACCCCGAACGCAAAGACATCGGTTTTAGTGGTCACATGGAGCTCCATCACGGATCTTGTAAAAAGAAATCAAGCATAGCAACTCAATAATGCGGCTTTTGTCAGTTACGAATGCATATCAAAACCGAAACGTTTAACAAAAATGTACTCTGGAGGAAGATAGCCCGGTGTTCCTACTAATCGCGTTGCTAACATTTCTTTTTCGTTGGTTCGTTCCTCAAGCTTCACCAACCCAAAATCCGCAACCTAAGGTATCATTGAACGATAAGAAAGAGTGATATTATTCCCCAGTGGCCAGTGCTATAGGCGGGGCTAAAAGTGGGAACAATGGTTCAGGTTTTGGTACCTTAGCACGTAGTCCATCATCAAGTAAAATGTTGCTTGTCTTGATGTCACGATGCACGTATCGAGCTTTCGCGTGATCATGAATGTACTCAATTCCCTTTGCAGCGTCGAGGGCAATCTGAGTTCTTGCTGTCCAAGTCAGAGGTTGGTGGCCTTTCAGCAGCGGATCATGAAGATGATCGCTAAGTGATCCATTTCGAACATACTCATAAACTAAGTAGAGATGGTCATCTCCACTGGCATACCCAAATAACTCCACCTAAATTACATTACATTAGCTGCCAGGTAAGAAGTAAAGCCCAAAAGTTGCAGACATGCCTTTGGTTAATGACCTACCACATTTATGTGATGAATCTTGCACAAGACCTTGAGCTCTGCAAAGAACTCTTTGGACTTGTTAGATCTCATCTTCTTTATTGCAGCCTCCTGAACGAATGTTGACGAGGCATGTTAATTTGAGATATGGCTAAGCATTACTGGAAATAAGCAAAAGTTATCGAAGTGAAGCCATACTCTTTCCCCCAACAGTCCAAAGTACACGTTTCCAAATCCTCCCCGTCCAATAATCCTAGATTCATCAAAGTTATTTGTAGCCTCGTCAATCTCCTCAACACTAAAAATTGTTGTCCCCTCTGACTCAAAAACTGTCACATCTGTACGATGCAAGTTCCACTATATAAATGAGTTAATCTCCTCCATCATTTTTCATTTTGGTGTCAAAAAGTTCTTGCGAAAAATACAACATTCTAAAAGAGTTTACACCTAGCTGACCTTCTATAATTTCTTTGTACTGGCCCTGCGAGGAGAATGCTCTATTGTTACTGCTCATTACTTTGGATACGTGTTTTGCATCTTCAGCGGTCTTTTCTTCGGGTCTCTTTCTCCTGAGGAGAATAATTATTAAGGTAATCACTGAAAGTAGTGCCACAGCTGATAATACAGCGATGACTATGACCCACTTATGTCTCTTTCCTGATAATGAACGGCAAAACCAAGGCAAAGCATTGTTAAATTCTGCAGGAGGTTCTTATCAGTTAAAGTGTGTGCGTATCTTGTTTGCTGGCTTGAACAGAGGAAATTTAGGACATACTAAATGAATATTTGGTGACATATTGAATGTGAGATAATGTATGTAACTTGGTGAAATGGATGGTGGAAGAAAATGCTATGAAACTAACCGGATCTCTTAATATTAACAAAGCAATGAAATGCAAACAATATTTAAAGCAACTAATAAGGAAGATACTAGTACGTTAAAAAAAAATTCAAAATCATGAAGTTTCAAGCAATAATCTTAGTTCACCAGATTTACTCGCCGTAGGAAGTCCATTTAGCTCCATCGGCACAAATAAAACCCAACAAACATCTATATAACCTGGGTTCTCAATCACCAGCTTGTTCATGCTTTCAATGCCACTGATTTCAGCAGAAAGTAGAGTGGCAATACCGGACAATATGTCTTGCTGCTGAACTGTGTATGTTACCACTATTTGAGTGTCAGTTTCGACGCATCCACATAAAAGATGTATTGGAACTGCATCTCCTGCAATGAAATAGTTTTCTTCTCCTCCGACTTTCCAAGCTTGTCCGCTATAAATCATAGCTGAAACTTTCACAAATGTGTCACTTGGCTGAACTTTATAGGATGTATCATAGAAATAACCTCTGGTGCCGTTGACATCTGTGCAAGAACAAGGTACTGTTATCAGGTAGTCTTTTTGATTGCCACGGAAAATTGGTTTGATTTGTGATGGGTTCACAGAGTAAAAAGAAGCAATTTGTTCTACTGGGAGCCCCTGGTCGATGTGATACAATGAGGCATCACATGTATTGATGTGTTCATTGCAAGGAAAAGAGTCCATAACGCTTGGTTTGATGGGAATTCCAGAGCCAAAAGCTCTGGCCACTGAAGAGAAGAATAGAAGGCAGGGAAGGAGAAAAAGGGAAGCCATTGTTGTGACCAAGGGCATTTTCCATATGATGGGGAGAAAAATGGGGAATGAAATGGAGCAATTCAGATTTATTGTTGTGTTGTCTCTGTCGTTACATTTTTAGGAGGATTTTAAGACAGTGCATGTTACAAATTAAATTATTGAATATTATTATAATGTTCATGGGTAACTCCCTCTTCTAATCATAGGTTCTGGCGCAAGTGTCCAAAACCATCGATATGATTTTGTAATTAACGGAGTTTCTTGGCAAGCTAGTTGTGATCCAGTGTCGTTTGTTCTTGATGGGTTCTGTCGATGCTTACAATATCTCGCCGCAACAGGGCGTATCTTTACCGGTATCAGAAAACAGGAATGCCGGATGCATGTCATATCATATCAAACTGTAGTCAAACTTAAATAAATTAACATAAATCGTGCTGTGTAATTTTCATTTCGTCGTACAGATTGCGCTGTTATAAAGAGAAATAAATTAACATAACTACGAGCCCATTGGGCATAACATAGAGTTTTTCCATGCAGGGGAGTACCTTATTGTTTCGCACAAGCAAGAGCATTAGAGTTTGAAGGCCTTGTTTTCCTCGCCTAGCACAACTTCAACTACGTTTCTTCAACAGGTGATTGTCTCTTCGTAGTGACAAAAAATGCTTACATCTGACAGAGCAGACCTATCTTAAACCTTGCTGTATGTTTGATCATCGTTTCCAAACGCGTATAACTAGAAAAATTTGGGTCACGAAACTGTGTCCGGAGCTGTATTTTGGTCTTTTTCATGATTGATGTATAGGGTACATTTAGAAATAAGTTGTATGACTTGCAATCCACAGCTAATTTTGACTAGAGAATTACCAGCTCTAGCTGTCCTAACTGGTTGCTTCAACATTTTGAGTCTTTTGCTGCCATGCTTTCAGAATTAAGTACATGCCTTGTAGCGTACCATTGTCATGTAAATGAGCAACGTATCTTAGGATTGAAATTAATAAAGTACTTGGGATACGATTTGCAAGGATTCCCACCATTCTTTAGTTTGTGTTCCATCACAGTACATTTAGAGTGTTGGAGCTTTAAGCTGTGAATCAGCTGACGAGTGAAAGACCAAGTTTAATAATTGGTGCTGATGTGCACGGTATTTTCTTTCTTGTTTTTAAATGAAAGCATCTTGATTTGTTGGACCTGTTTAATAAACATAGAGGACAGAAAGAGCCTTGTGGCATCTCCATATGTAAATTCTGATAATCTTAAGTTCGAGGGCTCTTACTCTGGGTCCCGGAATTGAAATGAAATTCAAGAACATGCATTCCGAGAATGATACAAGAAACAGATAGTGAGAAGGAAATTACTAATGGGGTCTTTTAAAATCACTAAAACTATTGAAATGCAAACAATATATAAAGCAACCAAGGAAAATACCTGAGGAAATACATGCACATAACTTCGATGAAATTGTTGTACTAATAAATCAAAATCATGAATTTTCGAGTGATTATCTTAGTCACCAGGTGTCTTTGGAGCAGGAAGTCCCTTTTAGCTCCATGGGCACATATAACACCCAACCAACATCTATGTAACCAGGATTCTCAGCCACCAACTTGTTCAATCTCTCAATGCCACTGATTTCAGCAGAAAGTAGAGTGGCAATACTTGGCAATATGTCTTGTTGCTGAACTGTGTATGTTACCACAATTTGAGTGTCAGTTTCCACACATCCACATAAAAGGTGCATTGGAACAGCATCTCCCGCAACGAAATGGTTTTCTTCTCCTCTAACTTTCCAAGCCTGTCCACTATAAATCGTAGCTGAAACATTCACAAATGTGTCATTTGGCTGAACTTTATAGGACGCATCATAGAAATAACCTCTGGTGCCGTTGACATCTTTGCAAGAACAAGGTACTGTTATCAGGTAGTCTATTTGATTGCGACGGGAAATTGGTTTGATTCGCGATGAGTTTACAGAGTAAAACGAAGCAATTTGTTCTACTGGGAGCCCTTGGTTGATGTGATACAACGAGGCATTACATGTATTGATTTGTTCATTGCAAGGAAAAGAGTTCATAACGCTTGGTTTGATGGGAATTCCAAAGCCAACAGCACTGGCCAATAAAGAGAGGGAGAGAAGAGTGGAAAGGAGATTATGGGAAGCCATAGTTGTAGCCGTGGGAATCTTTCGTATGATGGGGGAGAAAATGAGGAATGAAATGGAGCAATTCACAACGATCGTTAGGTTTTATTTGTCGTTACAAGTAGTTTCCCTCCTCAACCACAGATTCCCACACAAGTCCTCTTTATGGGTCTGTCGATGCTTACAATTCCATAACTTTCTACGTTTATCTCACCGAAAGTGGGCGCGTCTTTTGTTGGGATTAAGCATGCCTCATGCTGATGCATGTCATAATCAGTATCGTATCAAACTGCAGTCAAATTTACATCATAAATTGTGTTTGTCAATGGACGTACTTTGGTTCCAGTGGCATATGAAAAGTAAGGAGAGACTGGAGTGTATTTTTGATTTACTACACTCATTTAATATATGTAGAATATTTAAGCATAAACTAAACATAATTATTAGTTATATTATTATCTTTTAAAATAAATGTATGCATGTCATACATACACTAAATAATTACGTACAATAGAAATATTATAAAATCTGCTAACTAAAATTGTCCATATGATTTAACTACACAGCCCATTGGGCAATACGTGAATTTCTCAAATCCACGTAAAGAAGAATCATACGTAGCATATGCAGATGAAATTGAGTTGGAAGGCCTTGTTTTCCTCCCGTAACACTACTTCAACGGGTGATTGTCCCTTTGAAGCGAAAAAATGGTTATGTGGGTGAGGAGTCCTATGTCTTAACATTTGCCGCATGTTTGATCTAGAAATTATCCAGTTCAGGATTTTAGATCAGATGAGCACTCATGACTCATGTCAGTAATTTCTTTAACGCTCATTACATGAATTATCTGGCTGACAAAGCTGGAAGCTGTATTTGGATGTTTTCATATTTTAGCTGGGTACGCTTAGAAACGAGGTCTGTGACTTTCAATCCTCAGCTACTGGATAAGAATTATTAAGGGTGTGTTTGGTATTGAAGTTGAGCCGCTGTAGCTTAAAAGCTACAGCACTAAAGTGTTTGGTAAACACTAACTGCTGTGGTTCACAAACTATATTGATATAATTTTTCACTTATATTATGACAAATCTATTATATTTTTAATAATTTTGTCAAAATTATTATTTAAAATTTATATTTACTACATAATATTAACTTTTGTTTTATAGTTACAACTTTTTTTCCACAGCAGCTGCAGCTTAAAAGCTACAACACCTCAATCCCAAACGCACCCTAAGTGTTTCGCTAACTAGCTGCCTTAACACTTCAATCTTTAGTTGCCGCACTTTCAAAATTAAGTAGAAGCTTAATAATTATAAACATACCCTTAGTGAGGGGCATATCTTGGTATTATTCTTTGGTATGAGTTCCGTCGCAGTACATGTAGCGGGGTTTGAACTTTGAAGCTGTAAATGAGCTCAAGAGTCAAAGCCAAGTTTTGAGTTTTGACAGATTCGTGGTTCTTGTTACGTTAAGTCAACTGAACAAGCAGGACTCAGAAGGCCGGTCATTTGTAACTGATACTGATGTGCATGGTATTTCTTTTTTTTAAATGAAAGCATCTTGATTCTGTTGGACTCGTTTAATAACTCAGACAGGAAAATAGCGCATCTCCATGTAAATTCTGATTATCTCAAGGTCAAAGGCTTAACGGAAATCTGCAATTTACATAGGAACAGCTACCAAAATCCGCATTTCAGGAATCAACTGTATTTCAGAGTACCAATCTTCTGAGAAGTGCAAGTATTTTGACAATAATTTCTCTTCTCTCACATTTATTGACCTTAAAGAAGGAATTGATCATGTCTATGTAAAGACAGACTACAGCAAGATGATATACGTATATGTCAAAACAAGCTGAAAAGCACTAAAACAACATTATGAATGTAAAAACATAATGATAGGGAAGAATGGTGCATCAATTCTAAATTGTCAACATGACAACAAAATTTTCTTCTGACAGGAGTATATTCATTCATACAGATATTCTAGAGAAGTTGTAGTAAAAGACTAGACATAGCCGAGTAAGAGAGTGCAACTAGACAAATACCCCTTTCATCTATATTACTTTGTTCAATTTGATTCCTCTATCTCAAAATTTTCACCTAAAATTGAACAGGATGAAAAAACATACTTTATCATGGCTGCATAACAAAAGTTGTGAAGTGTGAACCCATGGATGCTACAGTGATAAATCACCTCCCAATTCGTCGATAACTTTCTCCACCTTAACGATCATATCTGGTTATGACAACATAACAGCGACAGACAAATTAGCATTAGCAGCTTTTAAAATTTGGTCTCTCAATTTTATGTTTATGTAAACATCCATGTCCACTAAGGTCATTCAAAAGAGCATGCATCAGATGGATATTGGAAACAAGAATTAGGTTACAGAGCTGGCAAGCTTATATGGAAAGAATGTATATTCATGCTTCAATTAAACTACCTTTGGCATTCAAGGAAAAACAATATAAACAGATGCACCTCAGGCCTTTCAACAGAAGACTGTTGCCTTAGAAACATAACTTACCTTGGAAAGATGAATCTTCCATATACCTCTGCAAAACATAAATATATCAGTGCACCAGTAGCATTTTAGAGCAATTACATCTAGTAAAATCTATGCAGTTTCAGAAGTGTTCTGAATCACTCTACATAATGATATTCCACATCACCAGTTTATCATTATGAGGACCAAATGACAGGAAAAAAATAATAAACCCAAAATATGAAAGGATACCACAATTAGAGATTTGAGATCAACTTCGTTGGAAACAGGTGGTTGAGCTGCAGCTGCATCATTTTTCACATAAAAATGTTAGCAGATGGGATCAGAGGAGATTTTTTTTTTTTTTCTTATAACTGGAACAGTAAACCAACCTTCCTTGACCTCAGAGCAGCAATTAGCTATTAATGATGTGAAGCTGGGAGGCAAGGTTGGATAAAGGCCTTCATAGACATGATTAACATTGGTTTCTTGGTTGCACAAGGGTTGGTCAACTTCATAGTTCAAGCTTGGCGGCATTTCAGGAGTGTAAGTGTCAACAGAAGCCATGATACTCAATTCCTCCTCACAAGCTCTGCAAATACCAAACTCTCAAGTCAGTATCCCTTTGATAGTTTACTAAACATGTGATGCCTAATGATTCTCGATAATATAAATCTTATGAAAAGAAATTAAATAAATTATTCATATCTTAATTTCTACCTAGAAGGGAGTATACTAGAAGACATGAACTCAGATCGAGATGAAATTTCGGATTGGAAATCACTGTATAGAGGTTCTGGTTCCTCTTTGTTCTTCAATGTCTCCTAGGAAAGAAGCAGAACATAACATCATCAGAGTGAGGACAAGAGAGGAATGCCAAAACACTACTGTGGGAATGAATGTGCTCTTGACTTCTTTTAACAATAATCTGTTCTATTGAACTAACAAACATCATAGTCCTTGTAATTGTGGTTATACCTGCAAAACATTAACAAATGACTCTGCTTCATAATTTGTTGAAAATCGCAGGGCAAACTTCTGGATCTGCAAACAGGAGAATCATGTTCATTGTGAATGCCGCAATAAGGAAATAATAAATTGGCAAGATTTTGAGCTTAATTGGGGGTTTAGTAAAACTACTTAGATTTAGCAGTAATGCCAGAGGAAAGAGAACTCAATACACTGAAAACAATAGTATGTGTGTACAGTATCGTCAAAACAACTTAGCTTGGATATACCATGAGATAGACTATTCTTGAGAGAGTTTCCATTTTCCAGTCACTTTTAAACGAAACGCAAAATATAAGCAGTCATTGCAGCAAAAATATTTAGCGGTAAATATGTATAAATAGCACTCGGTGATATTCTATATCAATGTTAGCTGATCTATTTTCTAATCATGTTCAGTGTTTAAAAATGGTTAAAAACATGGAAAATATCATCCTCGAATCCAGGATTTACAAGAATAGGACCATTAGACCATTAGTTAGTAGTTACTGAAGTCTTAGGATCCCCAAGAATATTATGCACATTCAAATAGGAAAGATATGTATTTCACCTTGTATAAAAGAACAACGTTCTTCTCTGTTGAAGTGGTCACAATTTCACCAAGCCAATTTACTCAAATTGTTTATGAGAAAACATATACAACTCAAAATTTTCAAAGCAAAATAATTACAGTTCCCGCAATGAATCCATGCCAAACACAATGGGATGTTTCACACGTTCTCACATTCCTTATCGCATATGATGCATGCCAAAACATACAATAAGAATTAGCTTAATCGAAGCAACAAAAAAATGTATGTTAATCAATTGATATTCATAACTTGTAAATCACAACGTAGGAGTTGTAAAAGGTATTAGCAGCTTGCCTCGCCTAAGGAATCTAGGTAGCTGACAAATAAAGTTCTGCAACCCCTGGCAGGATATCCAGAGACGCATGACACCTGAGGCCAAGAGAATTGCAACTTGGAAATGCAGTGCTCTTCCTGCAGCATATTTGATCTTGATCAAATTACTCAACATTCCAATAAACCTGGTCCAATTATTTTGGAAACCATTCCTGACATTTTTTTTTATTTTCCCAAAATTTCAAACTTCAACCTAATAAAAACTAAACAGCTTACATCAATTAGGCGACACAATCAAACAGAATCCTCATAATTAGAATCAAATTGTACCAAAAAAAAAAACATAACTGCAAGTCTTATTTTATGCAGTAAAGTACAGATAGCTCAAAATTATAAAATAGGGGAAAAGTAAAGTGCCAAATTTCCGAGAAGATGCTCTTGATTTATGCAACTACATCAAAAATAAATTAACATGAACAGAAAGATATCAGTCATGTGGCCTTATTATTTAAGTCATGAATTAGATCTAATCAATTTTGACGACAAATAAATAAAGTAAAATAAAATGACAAGGAGCTGTTAGAACAATCCAGAAACAGTGACTCACGAGTATCATCTCGAGGAAATAGACGGAGAGGATAGTGTCGGAGGTGGGGCTGCCGTAGATGATGTGGAGAGAAGCGTCGGGAGAAGAAGTAGAGATCCAGTTGCCGCGTTTCCGGCGGATTTGGAGAGGAACGAGTGAGGGACACGTGGATGCTAGAGAGGGGTTGGGGGAGGCGAAGTAACGAGAGTAGTGGATCTGATGCCACTGGTCTCTAGTGGTTGTGGCGGTCACCGGGTGTGGCTGCTCGTTTCGTATCGTCATTGCTAGAGTTCCCGCCATTTTTTTAACTTGTTATTAGAACAATTTTAAATTCCTGTAGAAAGAACAATTTTAATATTTAAATTCGAGTGTAGAGAATGCAGAAAGATCGAGAAGAGGAAATGTTTTGCTCTATGTGAGCAACAACGCTCCTCGCTCCACAACGCTAGCGGAAACTGATACATCTCGCGCTTATATAATATGTATATTAATTTTCAGATATTTATGTTATGTGAATATTTATTTCTGGTTATTGTTAGTTTATTACAGAATTTTTAATATATATCTATATATATCAATTAGGAAAGCACAATAATATATTAAGAGGAAAGCAAAAAGCAAATGAGAGACACGATATATGCAGAAAGTAATTTTATTCAATATCAAGTCTATAAAAATTAGAAGTAAAGGCCTCTTTTTATACATCATAATCGTAAAAGATAACAATCTTTAAATTAGAGAGATAATCAAAGACTCATAAGAAGGTTAAAGACTGTTTGGTGGGAGATAAAAAGTTACTTTCATGAACATTCACATAAATTATAATTATTTTATAACAAGTATGACTTTATTGAGGTATTTTTCTAATAACACGAACATGACACAAAAGAAGTTTTTAGACTCTCTTTATAATAGATTTGGTGCAAGGCCGACTCTAGAGTATTAGGGGTTTTAGGCAAAATTTCTTTATGACATATTCTTACATTTAATAACTTCAATAATTAAATAAATATAAAAAGCTCAAAATTTAATTAATTTTTTAACTATATATTGAATATTAACAATCAATAAGATAATAAAAAAATTCAAAAAAGAAAAGTAATCAAGAAGATTTTTTTTTCAACCTCCTAAGATTATTATTTCAATAAACTTTTTTTTTTACTCCAAAAGTAAACAAATAATGTTAAACAAATATAATAGTTTTCGTTATAGAGAAGAGTGTAATAAATTTTATAATGTTAAATAATTAAGGTTGTTTGAAATAGATAAATAATTTTTTAATATTTTTCTAAGAAAAAAATAATGAATCAATAGTTAGTACTATTAATTATAGTTCTTTAACATTAAAGTTGTCGAATATAAAATTTGTACAAAAAATTTTAATAGTAAGATAATTATCAATTAAAGAGAGGTCTAAAAAATAATCTTTCTTATTATAAGTAAGTTAAAAAAAAAATTAATTTGAGTATATTAAGGAAATAAAAAAGGGTTTTCTAACATATAAAAACTAAGCAGTTACAACGGAGTCTTCCTAATATATCGAGCTTTAGACAACCGTCTTGTTTGCCTATGCTTAAAGCCGCCTCTAATTTTGTGTTAAAGTGACATTTTTGTTAATTTTTTAAAAAATATATATTTAGTAGTTATTTGATAAAAATAAAATTAATTAAATCTTAATACATGTGTGGTGGAAAATTATTAAGAGTTGATCACATATTACTTCACACTATATCTAAATTCCTTAATAGACTTTTAAAAGTTAGGCTGCCATGTGGTAAACAAAAGATTAAATAATTCAAGTTTCTGTTAATTTTAATTTTATTTAAACATTACATCATTTCATTATCATATAAACGGATTGATTATCAAGTGTTACTTTTAAAGAGCAACAGGGTCAATTTACTATTGGATTACAAGTCCAATAATTATTGAACTAAGTACTGATATCATTTTTATATTGAGTTTTTAGAAAATCATGATTGATAATTATATGGAAAACTAAATAATAACCGTTTGCTATTATATACACACTCGCGATATAAGATTAATAAAAATCATCCCAACTAAGATCGAAGTTATTAAAAATTAAAAAAACTAACATAAATATTGAATCTGAATTTATTTAGAACGACTGTAATAGAACTATTTAAAGGTAATCTAATACACAAGTTTTCAACTGTTATTGTAATATATTAATAGTGTGTTTACTTATAAGATTGAAGAATTGAAATCCAAAATATGAATAATTGATGATATTTACTTATTAAAATAGTTAAAGAGAATGAGGATGAAATCTATAGAGCCCACATTAATTCGTGGGGGATTGAGAATCAAGTTCTCTTTTCTTAAACTCATCATTTTATTTTACTTAAATTTAGTATTTTTACTTTTACCCTCGATTAAGATATCGTTATATTGTTGTTATTGTTTTTATTCATATTCTTATCGTTGTTGTTAATGACGATGATGGCATTCTTACATAAAGTAAATATATTAATGAAAATACAACTATAATTTTACAGTTTAAGTAAATAACTTATTTTAATTTTCATTTTTCATTCTAATTGTAGTTTATTTCGATTATTTAATCAGTAATTCAGTAAACGCATTTAGTAGCTTAAAACATAACTGGCTAAAACGGACCGAATCGAACGAAAGAGCATATGCGGAGGCGGCCCAATAGCCGAGATAATAAGAGATAGATGCTCGGGTAGGCCCAAAAGGCTGGAATGGGAATCGGACCGGACTTACACCTGTTGACCCGAATCAAGTGGTTGCTTAAAGCGAACGCCAAACGGTAGCTGTGAAGACGCAGAAGACGAAGTTTGCATAAAAATATTTTGCATTGAAAGGACCAACAGCAACAAACAACCAAATCTAAATTCGAATTTTGTCCTATTTCTGCTACCAAAATCCAACAAAGAGTCCTGGTGCTTAACCAGTTCAAAAAAAAAAAAAAAATTCGAACAAAGAGTAATTACTTGAACCTGAACAGAGAGAGAGGAAGATGAATACGCTGCTCAATCCAGAACCTTCTTTCTCCTTAATCCCTTCAATTCGAATCACAAAGACTCATTATCTCACACACCGACGACTCCAGGCTTCTCTGCAATTCTCTTCAACAGACGATAACCGTTTGACCGGTAGAAAAATTCGTTTAACCGTCAAAGCTGCTCTTGACTCAGCATTGATCGACCAATTGGGGCTTAAAGAATCTGATATCATAAATCCGGCGATTTCTTCTTCGTATCGGAGCTCCAAGTTGCCAAAGCCGAATCAGACATTGCTTGAAGCTCAAGCAAAAGTTTGCACGGGCCCCACACAGACCAGGCCGCTTAGTGAGGATGAGGCTTTTGAGGTTTTGGATACAATTCTGAGATCAGGTTAGCCTTTTTGAATTTTGGCTAACTTTGTGCTCTATGATACTCATTTCTCTTGGCCTTCGATTTTGTTTTGTGAACTAACATGTCGAAGATCATGCTGCATTAAGAATTAGTGGTTCATATAGATGTAAGGATATCTTTGCACTCACTTTTATTTGATAGCTAGTCTTTGTCATTTCAATGCAGTTGTGAATTAAAAGTCGTAGCAGCTTAATCCCAAGTTGTACCCTCAGTTTGTTGTAATTAAGTTGCTTGTTATATTTCCCTGTATTTTAGCTAAGGGGGATCTCAAAGATGAAGAGAAAGTTTCCAAAGCACAGCTCGGGGCATTTTTTGCTGCAATGACAATACGTGCAAATGCCTTTCCAGAGGCAACCCAATGGAGTGAAGGAGAAAGGCGGGCAATGAACACATTCTGGCCACTGCTCATTCGAGCACTCCCACCTGATGTAATCTTTATAGCTGATCCTGAAGGATCGATAATGGGTGCAGGAGGCTCAATTGGGCCCCATTACAATGGCAATGACACTCAAGAAATGAGATTGGTTGGTGTCCTTAGGGAAGTTTTGGCTGGAGGTCACCTTGGATACGAGGAAGTCCAAGGTGTTCTTAGAGATGTTCTTCCGCTGAAAGTAGATAACAAAACCTCAGGAGTGAGTGAGTCGTTGCTTTCAGCATTTTTAATTGGTCAGCGTATGAATAGAGAAACTGATCGCGAATTAAAAGCGTATTGCCTTGCATTTGATGATGAACTTGGTATGTGTTTGATTTTCAATATTGATTTTTAGAAAACAACTTGTGTACTTTCTTGTTAATCTAATTTTTCAACTGATGATAGGTCCTCCACCAGTTGCTGATGTTAAATCATTGACACATTATGGAGAACCTTACGATGGAAACACACGTTTCTTTAGGAGTACATTGTTTGTTGCTGCGGTTAGATCCTGTTATGGTGAATCCTGCTTGCTTCATGGTGTGGAATGGATGCCTCCTAAGGTAAGCTTCAACACTTTTATCAATAGTGAACACACTAGCTTGTTAGCTATTCTTTTTTTCCTCACAAATCTTGAAAAATGTATGCTTAAGTTTGAAGTTCAGTTATGTGTTCCAACCCGTAAGGGAAAAATACATTTTATAATGGTTCTGACATAATAAAAAAAGAGTCTTATGGTTTTGCTGGTTTTGATTAGTCCTGTTGTGGAAATAATCCTTCTCATGTAGATTTCTCTTAGATGCCGAGATGCTGATGTTTTGGAAACTGTGCTTCTTATATTCTTGACTCATAACATTTCAAGTGCAGATTATTTGAATGGTCTTGTTCTCTCCAGGGAGGTGTTACTGAAGAACAGATGCTGAAATTTATGGGAGCTAGTACAAACTTGTCTGTCCTGCAGGCAAAAGAACTGCTCGAGGTCTTTTTTTGTTTCATGGATACCAGTTTCCAATTTCATCTTTATACTCTCTTTCCCTCTGTCTCTCTCCCCTCCCCCTCCCCTGTGTCCTAACCTTCATAACTGTTGTCTCAGGATGAGGAGATTGGTTTTGCCTATGTAAGTCTACGTGAAGCTCGTCCATCTCTGTACGGACATCTCTTTAAGTTACTGTGTTACAGCTGAATAATATAATTTGTTTCTGGAACTGATAAAGTTGCAAAAATGATTCTTTTCCTTTTGTAGATATTCCTTGATTGGGTTGAGGGAGCACATAAAGAAACGTCCCCCAGTAGCAACAAGTGAAAAGGTTCAGCAATTTGTCAGGGTGAGCCATATAGTTTATTGATTAGACTCTTTGTTATGAGTTACCTGTCAAACTTCTAGTCCAGAATCTTTTCTGCTTAGGATGTTCCTGAAGTAATTTTTTGTTCCCTTGTTTCCAAGTAGTGAAATACTTTAATCTGAAGCCATTATCAGGTGCACAATTTCACGGTTATGCATGTGTTTCTTTACACTTTATTTTCTTTTTCTGGATAATAACTAATATTTCTTGTATAGTTTTTGGCGCCTGACTACCCAAAATGTATTGCTTTTTCAACAGGCTCAGGGAAGAGAAGCAATTGTTGCTGGATTCTATCATGAAGGATATGAGGAGCCCCTCTTGATGCTTATGAAAAGAAGAGGTGTTCATTCTGGTTTGGTGGTGAAGGTTGAAACTTTGCCTTTCATGTGTCATTGAACTGGGAGCTTTTCCAATTATTAATTTTGAAACATCTGTCTTCAAGATCATTTTTAAATTGGAAATGCTAGTTATACCAATAGAATGGTTGGCCTTAATTGAAACCTACATTAATGCACCAATTGAGTAACATGGGAATAAATGACTTGTTAATTGTCTGAATTTGTGTTGGTTTAGGGTGAGGAAGGGGCACTCTCAATGACAACAAGATTGCGCTCGGTAAATGCATCAAAAGGACTTCCTGTGAACTATTGTTCAGGGTTCCGTTCGCTGAACGTGGAGTCTACTTTTGAAGGAGATGGTTTGTGTAACTTATCCCGCCTATTGAATTGCTTAAAGTTCATGTGCTATATTTCTAGCATCAATACTGTAACCTCAAATTTGGTATTGCAGGGGTGTCACGCCAGAGTTTCAACCTCGAGGTCAATGCCAGTAACTATGGTTTTGAGCCCACCAACACTCCAAGAACTGATAGATCGGTAAATTTTCTTTTTACTATTAAATCTTTGTATGATGGCCATGGCTACTGTATTAACAATTAAAACTCGTTCCAATTTCTTACTGTTTCCCTGCCTTTTGAAGCTCATGGGAGACCTCTGTTTTAGCAAAAGTAGCACACTTCCAAAACCTACACCTGCTAACAATGAACTGGAATCTTTCGGCTATGTCTAACTTATTTTAACCTTAGCTCCTTTTTTCTTATTTTTTCTGTGTGCGTGTGTGTTTTTCAAAACTGGTGTCCCAGATTGCTTGTACTCTTTTGTACTTGTTTCTAGTGTGACTACATTTCTGCATTTTCAGGTTTCAAAGAATATTGAATTGGGTTTGGCAGCTCTTCGTGGTGAGAAAGGACCAACATATGATCGAATTGTCTTGAATGCCGGAATGGTGGATCACTTGCTGGGATGTGATGGTGCAGAAGATGTATCAGTGGCAATGGACAGAGCCAGGGAGGCCATTGATAGTGGTAAGGCTCTCAAAAGGCTCCTTAACTACATAAAGATTTCTCGCAAGTTGAAGTAAGTGGTGTTCTTGCTCCTTCGGGCATCTGATTTTTGTTGTAAGATTTGAGTCGGACAAGTCAGTGAATACCATGAGAGTGAAAGAACACACAGTAGGGGAATAATTACAGGTCTTTTTGGTGGTTCCTCCTTTCAAAAGTTTGTACATGTATAAATTAAGCTTAACAGCATTTTCCTTTTCTTATACATGGTCTCACAATCCAATTTCCCTTCCTCTGTTGTTGTTTACTGATCTGGATGGTGGATCGATGTAAGTTTTCTCGAGGATGAAAAAAATTAAGTACCTATAAGATAACTTTGGTTTTTATGTTTATTCTTTTATTTTTCCCTCTTCCTAATCTTGAATTATTGTAGTTAGTATATGTTCAGGTCTAGATAAACGTTAATATTATTGGATTATGGTGCTACTGCCACACTCTATTATCCTCTTCAAGACCCGCTTTCTAAGCATGCCGCATTAAATTAATTGCAAAATCATATTGTTTCTATCAACGCCGTTTAATATTATACAAATAATCCTAAATCAGTGCTCTCTCGTAAATCCCAGTGAAAATATCCCCTCAATAAATCCAAGGCTAGTCTTTTGCTGCTTAAAACTTCATCAGAGAAATATTCTCCTTACAGCTAATCCTCAGTCTTATAAAAAGATAAAATCTCTTTTACTAATTACTTGGATTGTAAGTAGTCTATTATTCAGCTTCTCTTGTGAATCAAAATAGAGTTTTTAAATCCAATTACGAAAAATATATATTTTGGGAAGAAAAATAATATCGCTGAGGATGGTCTTTATTATCATTTTTTTTTCTTCTTATTGTCATGGTTCAGTTTGTTATCATTTTTTTTCTTCTTATTGTCATTGTTCAGTTTCTTTCATTTGCGTTGTTCGTGGGTACACAAAAAGTTTTGAAGGGAGAAACTCTTTTTTTTTTTTTTTTTGAAAGGGAAAGGACAAGGAATTATTTGCGCTTTTTTTTAGTAATTTTGGTAGGGGGTAAAATCATAAATCAAAAAAGGGTTTAACAGAAAATCAAAGGCTTTTTTAATGGGTTGAGGCCATTTGAACCAGTATATTATTTTTTGTGTATATATATATATTTAATAGGGAGGAGTTATCAGCACCCCTTTATTGTTCTTATAAAACCCCACCCATTTGTTACAATGTTATCCTTAATTAAAGTTACAATAAAAAAAGGACCAATTGCCTTTTGAAACCCCAGTTCTTCCGTTGTTTATCAAAGCAATGAGTTATCGGAAAGTATCGTTAACATGCAGTAATTTAAATATCATTTCCGAGCTACAAGAATGATTAAAGTAAGAATTTGAAATCAGTACATTTTACTTTCAATTGCAAACAAGAAAAATAATTCCATCCCATACAAACATCCAGCTGATACAAATTAAATGATTTATTAAAATTGTGAAAATTATAATGAAAAAGTTTATTTGTGAGGAAAACGTGTTGCGAAAGCTTCTCTTACATGGGTTTTAGCGATAGAAAAATATAAGTGGATAATAAGAAAGAAACAAAAGTTCAGAGCAGGGATTTATGTAGCAAAGTTAATTTTTGAAATTATGGAGGCGTTAATAGAAATAATATATTTTTCATTACTATTTTAATTGGGAAAGGGATTTCAAGAGGATTTTATGAGGGTGTTAGTAGCTCCACTCTTAAATTAAAGGGTATGACTATTTGAACCTATCAATTTCTTTTAAACATCCATTTTTAAAATAAATTCATTATCAAAAGTTTAAAATTAAAAAATCTCAATTCACAAATCACGTTCTCTCTCCATCTTACAATTGCATATTCTCTCCCTATTCTCACATCTTACAAACTAAATGCTCAATTTCAGTTTTTTTTTAAAATCATTTTCTTGGCCTCTTTTAATATAGTATGATCTATATGTCATGCTTTCTATAGATAGGATTTTTTTTTTCTTGATATTCATTAGCTTTTTTGTTTGGAAAAAATTAATTTCTTAATATTCAATAACTTTCATAACTAATAAAATTTTGCTAATGTTTATTTTTAAATAGTGGAATTTATTCCTCTTACTTAATGATATTAATTATTTGTAACCAAAAGAATATATATAAATGAATTAATGAGAATTTGTGAAATTACGGAGAAAAATAGAAGAAAGAGTTACTTAAGTAATTTTTTCAAAAAAATTATGTAGATGATAAAATTCTTAATTAAAAAGAGGATGTAAAAAGGAAATTAGTGGGTTCAAATAACTCAACCCTTAATTAAATTTTATATTACTTAAATACCCATCAATCAATTTACCATTAAGGACAAAAGAGTATACTTTTTTAGACAAAATAGTATACTTTTTTAGTGACAAATTAATATTAAGTTTAACTAAAATAATTTTACTTCCTGGGCCCATCTTTTTTGAAATCCTAATTTGTTATTTACTATCTAACTCAATTTAATTATATACAAACTAATATAGTTCAATCTGGAATGTGTGCAGAGGAAAGAACTCAATTAGAAATAATTTTTTTCTCAAATGGTGGAAACGTTTAATGCAAGTCTTTGTTTTAATCTCACTTCATAACCGGAGAGGCACACTTATCATATACGTGAGACAGAAGTTTCTTCTCCATACATGCTGCAACTTTCCAACTCTCATATATTTTCTGATTGTTTCTCTGTCTATTGATATTTGTTATAAAATACTTCAATGAATAAATTTTTTTGCCGAAAAACTACAAGCAGGATAAGAAACTTTGAGCACGAACACTAACCATCAATCTCCACTTAATTGTTCCGATTTGACATCCATATTTATTAACTGTAAAATTGAAAGCTTCACAGGCTATACCAGTCAACAAGGATGATGTTAAATAATTTTGGTGGGTGTATTCCCAGAAAATAACAGAATTATTTAAAAACTACAGGTTATAATGGAGTTAGTTTTGGTATAATAAAAGCGTTCAACGTAAAATTTTAACTTCCAAATTTAAGCAAAAGTCATGTTGAGTAACTGAGGGTAAAAAATAATTTAGTTGATTCAAACAAGCTATCGGGCACCGCTCATATGCTGCTACAGTGTTCTCACAAAAGATCGGTCCAGCCCTATAAAAAGGGCCAGGATTTTGACAAGCATTCATTTATCAATTTATTTATTCTTTCGCGAAGGTTTTGTGACTCGGTAGTAGGCAGTGTTGTTTGGCACCAAATGCAACCCATGAGTTTAACGAATAAAGAAGTTTTCCGCCGCGCCATCCCCTTTTCCATCTCTCAAACACATAGGCATCCCGCAAACATGAGAGGAGATTTTATTCAAGCGGATCAAAACACACATAATAATTTGATTTTATTCAATCAGATTCAGATCAAAACACCAGGAAATAGTTCTCGCATGGTGGTTTGGTGATAATAAACAAAAGCCAACGAGTATCTAATAATAACATATCTCTCCCCCTTTCTTTTCTTTTTTTTATTCATTGATAAGATTTGCTCCTTCAAAATCAACTCTGAACTTCTCTATGTATGATATGACTAGATATTTCAAAAACAAATTTATATCTGTAGAGCAGATGCAATGGAACCCGCAAGACTGAGAACTTCAAATGGTGGTTTGTTCAAAACCTCCTTTACAGTCACTGGGCAGGAGTCACTAATCCAGAAGTAGGTCAGGCCAGACTCAGGTTTTCCTAAGTAAATAAAGAGAATAAAAAGGAAGTGAGGTTACCGATCCGCACTGCAGAAACAATATAATGTTTACCATATTTCTTTGAACGAAAAGAGAATTAGAAAGATGGTCAGCAAAAACAATGACAAACAGTAGTGTGACTTAAGATGTAAATGTAACTGAGTTTATCCATGCAATACCTCCAACATCTTGCTTAAATCGTTCCCAAGACGCATTAGGAAAAATCCCATGTGTCACATAAGCGCTTATTTTTGCTGCTCCATGGGCTGCTAGCACTTTCTAGAAAGACATCAAGGTAACAAAAAGTTAGCAATATTGTTTTGGGTTGTTAATCTTTGTGTTAAATCAGGTCATTCATCACATCCTCAAACTATAAAACACAATCATATCCCATATTCAAGCTTTCGTGATTCTGAAGTTCAGCCACTCTAAAAATCTCAGGACAAAATTGTCCCTATGAATTCAGGGTAACTGCATTTTTACTATTTGGTAAGTAAAATGTTTTCTTTTTAGTGCACTCTCCTCATCTCTACAACAATTTGGAGGTGCAACCATACAATCATTTTCTCTGACCATCCAACAAATTTGTAATCATAAGCCTATCTGGTTCCCATAAAGCAGGTCTCTACTGTAGAACTATGAACAGTGCACTGTAACTTTTACATCAATGAATTTCTAAAGTGTAAAAGCAACTAAAATGGAAACCTTTAGTACCCCAAATTTAGGAGCTTACTCATATTCTTTTATTAGTCAAATCATGTTACTTTCCAGCGGCGAATTATAATCCTGATCTCAAAACCATACAAGAATTAATACAGTAGAAATTGGAAAAGTACAAAACAGAACAAAAAGTTATATACCTGACATTCAATTAGAGTGCCACCTGATTGAACCAGATCATCAACAATCACAATGTGGCGTCCTCGAGGGTCTCCCTCCTTAATGCGTACAATCCTTTGGTTACCTTCCCGAACTTTATTACAAACAATCTGCATATTAATAGTGTGAAAAATCTATGCAGGCACCCTAGTACAGAAATATAACAAGATGTTATGCAGTACTAAGTTGAAAGGACTTGCTTATTGTTCTGGGTAAGTACCATCTTTAGAAATACCTTAACACAAGCAAAACTATGTTGAGCAATAAAGGATAATCTCTTAAAGCAAACCAAGCAGATTTGTTAAAGTCATTGCAACTAGAGGGCACAAAATCGGAAGTAAATTTATTGTATATCATCCTCCTGGATAAGCTATAGTAAACAAATAAGATGATACGGCTATCGGAATACAATAATGACTCCTCCTCAAATAAGATCACCCTTTATATCCTTGACAAACAAATGACCACAAGATCATACCCATTCACTTCAGCTTTTGTTATAGGTAACAGTCCTAATTCCATCCACCTCAGAAGGCTTGCAGCCCAAAGCTCTCAACCAGAGGTCACCGAAAACCCTAGTGGATGGAAAATTGTGCAGTAACTTATTAAATATCATCCTATCACTTCCTCTGTGTGTGTGTGTGTAATGCTCGCATCATGGTTGGGTTTTTGTGATTATATTGGTCTCAGAAACAGGTGAAAATTTCATTGTTTCCAGAACCTCATTCCCGCAGTCTGCCATGAAACACAAATCACTTGCTCTCTTTCTCGTTTGCTAAATCTATATTCCAAAGAAAAATGAGAATTCAAGCTTATATATTATTTATTCTAACAGCTGTTTTCATATTCTGGTGCATGATGAACACAATATAAGTGACTCAAAGCATCCTTAATACCATTGGAAAATGCTGCAGCTGCTTATGAAATCGTTTCCACGCTCCATCATCAGGAAAAGCAATGGAAATCTGGAAAACTGAAGAAAGTCAGAGCAGAGAACTTATTGCGAAAAACCAGAGTTTCTTGAAGTAATTAAACTCATTAAATTAAACACTCAAGTCACTTAGAAGTCCAACATCTACTTCAAGTAACAGGAACATAACCACTTGAAAAAACTGACTTTTTGGAGTCAAGAATAATATGTGAAATATAAAAGAAGAGTCCTTGGTCACTTATTATTTAGGAATGGACTCAAACAAATAAATTGTTACAGTTGAAAACTTAGTCAGATCCTAACTCCGTGCTTATTGCAGAACTTCGGTAAAAAGAAAAACAAACACTGTAAACTAACTTGATCACTTATACATAAGTTTGCAATGTGGTTAACGCATGGAGGACAAACTACAGAACTGACTCAGTCAAGTTCAAGGGAAAAGGAAGATGATTTATACTTTGTAGCAACCATATTTCTTATTTACAATTATTATGAAAACTACTCTGCTTTAGCGGATGCTGTAAGAACTGTTGCTCTGGAGTTTCAAAAACTAAAATCTCCCATCTGAAAAGGAAAAAAATCTTACATTGTCAGAATCAGGGAGCTGTTGGAGCCTATTTAACAGCAAAGGTATCGCACTTTCAAAGCATGGTAAAATAGTATCACCAAAGTAGAACCTCTCCTAAGAAACCACAAAAAAAGCCAGGTGAGATAGTTAGAAAATGGTCGCAAGCAAAGCAATAGAAGAAAAATATAATTGCTAATTGACTAGCAGAATAAATCATTTCAAAATAAAAAAACCTGCAATGCATGTATATCAAATGTCACTAAGCTAGTTGGTCCTCCCCTAGAAGTTGGTATATTTGACAGGATCCTAGCAAGAGTAAAAGCTGTTGCAACATCTCCCTCATCCTCCATGCGTTCAGAAGTGCCGGTGGGAAAGAAAGGAAGGACAAGTGTGAAGGAAGAGATGAACAGTTTCGGCAACGCATAGATGACAGATAGCTGCTCAAAAATTTTACCAGGAGAACTAAAGGAGGCGAGAAAAGCTACATGCTGTCCACGAATGCCATGAGCATTTGGTATAAATAAGTTGGGGAATCCATCTTCGAATTTCCTAGAGTTTCAGATAGCAAATATGTTAAAAGGCAATAACTAGAACTTGAATCAATTGCTTTACTCAAATTCAGACAAGCAAGAATGGCAACTTAAGTAATATCTAATTCAAACCCGCCCATAGCAAAATACACCGCACGGCACAAGTGCACAAGCTTAGTGAATAGTGATTGAATCGTTTCACATATAATACTTGGTGGAAAATCATCACTAAACTGACAACGCCTATTCGATGAGGGACCCACAGGGGCCCAAAAAAGCTCTAATTTTGGGCCGATTTACAGAGGGAAAAACATATTTTTTTCTCTTTTTTTCCCCATTTTTGTTGGTCATTTTGGTCAGATCAAAAACAACTTTTGGCTAAAATTAAAAGCACCTGAAAATTTTGCGATTCCTCGTACATCTAACAAAACTGAAGGAGAAAAACATTAAGAAAAAGAAAATGGGGGGTGAAACGATAAAATTACCTCCAGTTGATGTTACGGAGCTCAATGGCATCAGACTGAGCAGCCACTCTCTCAGCAAGCGGATGAGTTTCGGGGCAGTAAAAAAGGCAGACCTTTTTCATCGTCCTGGAAGCCGATTCCGACGCAGACGCGGCGGCAGTGGACGTAGAATTTTGGATCAACTGAATAGGCTCCGAACCGGACTTGAACTCAATGCTCCATTTCTGAGGTTGATTTTCGAAGCTCTTGATTTGTCCACACTGAATAGTTTGGCTTTTGTTGGCGTATAAGAGGTTTGAATTGCAATTGCTGGTGAATTTGAGAAAGAGTGGAGATTGAGGTTTTTGGGAAATGAACGCTGCCGGGGTCGTCATTCGTCTCCGTTTTTGTGTAGCTTCCGTGTTGCGCTTGGAGACAGAGTCGGACTGTCATCTCCACATTACGATTTTGTCGCCTTGTTCCTTTTTTCAATTGCCACGTTTCTTCGTTGTTATGCTATTTGCTGCGTGCTGCCTGCCTTCTATGACTATGGGCCGCACTGCTGCCGTCAACGATGTCGTTTATGGTTCGGTATAGCTTTTATTTATTTGAGTAAAATATTTTATTTTATTTTATTTTATTTTATTTTCGAAGACTGCGTTTGTTTCGTTCTGAATGACGGTGTTGTTTAATATTATAAAATTATTGTAATAAATAAGTCTTTAAAATTTTATTATAAAATGAATGAAATAAGAATATATAATATATAAATGACATTTTAGATAATTAAAATTTTTAAAAAGTCTTCTAATATTTATTCTCACTAGTAGAGATAAAATTATTTAATTACTTACTAAAAGTTCAACCTAAAAGGATTGAGCATTTGGTTCCATAAAAGTTAAACTAAATTTATTCAATTCAGCTCAGCTCGATTCTGAGGTAAAAATTGAGTGGTTTAGAAATTGAAGAGTCGTTTGATTTTTATAATCGATTGGTTTATTGTTTAAAATTATATATATAATTTATTTGTAAACAATAATATTTATCTATAATAAAATTAATTTACACTAATATTTTGTATAAATCATGAATGTAGTGATTACAATGAATTGAATTAAAGAAAAAAAAAAGGTTCAAACATAAGTGAAAAGTTCAAAATTTTAGCCAATATAAAAGAAAAATTATCAAAATTCTTAAACTAAATAATATTTAATCGAACAGAACTGAACTCAATTATCTTGGTTCGATTCAAATATGTAATTTAGGTTGTATTCGTTCATATATTTATAAACCAATCGATTTAAGAAAAAAATCGAACTAAATTGATTGTTGCCCTCCCTTATTTAAAACAAATACCAAATAACAACAATTTTTTTTTTTTTAAAAAAAACTTATGAAGCAAGTACTTGCATGGGTATTAAATAATCCATATTAACTTGCATGGGTATTAAATAATCTATATTAACTTGCAATTTTTTATTGTCATAATGTTCAATGGACACACTTGTCATTATATGATTCATGACAATTATCGTTTAAATAATTTATATTTTACTTATTTATTAAATGATAAATATGAAATTACTTATTACTCTATCTATTGTTATCATTTAATAGATAAATATAGCATCAGTTAAGACGGACTAGAATCCTAAAATCCCTTGAACTACTCTTCATAATATTCCCTTAGTTTTCGCGCACACTAATTTTTGGTTTTGGCCCAAGTTTTTATAATATATGTATATGCATTCGATCCACGCCACTCTTAGGGCCAATTTGAGATTGCGGTTGAAATTTAATAAACTGTTTATTTCATAATTTTTTATTAAAATAGTGTTTGGTAAATTTTATAAAAATAACTTATTTCATAATTTTCTCTATTTTGTTAGCAGCTTTTAAAAGCAGGTAAAAGGTTACTTTTCATAAGCAGCTTATTGAATAAGTTGCCACACCTTTTTAAAATCTCTATTATAACCTTGGATTTTAATAAAAAGACAATTATATCATACTTATCCATAAACCTTTATATATAGATCATACCTTTATTTCTATCATATTTTATATAACAAATTATGAAGTTCTTTAGATTTTTTTAATTGAGTTTTTTTAATGTAATTTTACATATTTAAGAAAAAAATATGTTTAAACAATTTATTAAACATACTCTAAAAATAAAAAGTAATTAAAACTTATGTTTATTTTGGTCATTATATAATAAAACAACATTTCGTAATAAAATTTACCAAACATATATATTCTATTTTTCAAACCATAGCAACTGCAACAACACATTTTACCAAACACAAGCTACTTTTTTAATCAGCAGCTTATTTTATCTTCACAGCACAAGTAGCTTATTTTATCAGTCTCCGCAATGCCAAACTGGCCCTTAGCCAAGCTGAGTCTTCTTTGATTAGCTTATTAGTCCAATGGACACTAACTGGAATTTTGGAGACTTGTATGTAAATTGATATAAGTTTGAGTGCTGATATTTAAATCCCATATTTTATTTCAATAAACTTCATCAATCACTTTTATTATAATTCTAATTTTATCTATGTGCAAAATTATTAAAAAATATAAATAGTTTTTATCTTCTAGACTTTGTCACTTTGTAAACTGATATCTTTTGTAAGTTTCATGTGAGAAAACAACTAAACCATCTTAAAAGACCAAAAAAAAAAATTCACAATTTAACAACATCGATTCATATCCCCCCCAAAAAAAAAAGTGAGCAAGTTTACAAAACTCCATATGTCGCTTGGATTGTTGAAATTGTTCTTTGGATAGCTTTTCCATGGTCTTAATAAGAGAAAAAAATTATAGAGATTGAGTAGTTAGCAACATACAAAATGTTAAAATTAGTGACAAATGAGCAAGTGATTTTTGCATTCTTAGATTGTTAAAACAACTAACATGAAAGTAAGATTATTTTTTTCTCTTGTCTTGGCATTTTTTTGGCAACTGACTGGAGAAATGAGAGGTTGAGCAATTAAAGAAAACAGTATGCCCAGCTTGGATCAAGGTTCTGCTTGGTATATTTTTTTAAATAAAGCTTATGTAAGTAGAGTTTTTGTTAATAAAGTTTTTATAAGTAGAGTTTTTATTTAAAAAGTTTTAATTGTTTGAGCTTTTATTAAAAAATTATAAAATTACTTTAATAGGTAAGTTATTTAAAGTTATGTTATGAAGAAATAAAATAAGATTATAAAATTAAAAAAATAATATTTTTGACATTTTAATATTTTAAAAAAACTTTTGATCTCTACTCGCAAAAATCCAAAATTTAAACTTTTATTAACAGAGGTAAAATAACTTATTAAGCTTTACTTAAAAGACAATCAAACTACAAAAAAAAAAAAAAGCTTATAAAATTAAATAAGCACTTATAACCATTAGATAAGTCATATGAAATATACATTAAATTGAGTATTTGACAAAAAAAGAGAATTAGGGGAATTCATTTTTTGTAGTTTCAAATGAGGGATTACAAAAAGTGGAGAATGAAAAATAAGAAAAGATTAAGAATTACATAGGGTACACATGCTTTTAAAAAAAAAATATTAGTGTTTACTGAGAGATGGGAACTGATGGGCATAGTGATTCAAATATTACTACTCTTTAAATTTTAAAGTATTGTTACATTTTTTTTTTTGAGTTACATAGATATTATGTCACGCTAAATTAATTTTATTTTTTAATTAATTATAAGAGACCAACAAACTTTTTTTTTTAAAATTTTTTAATACGAAGAGACCAACCAACTTATTTTCTCCGGAGACAAAAAATTGCAAGTAATGCTATAATTTTTAAATAATATTACAATCTTTATCATTTTAACTGAAGTAATATTCATCCATTTGGCGGTGACATCTATAGTTATGAATAATTTAATAAGTTAATGAAATTGAAGACGGATTGAATGAGACTGTCATAATATTGCGATACTAATTCGGAGGTCTTATTACAGTAACACTGTTCTAGTTTCATTGAGATTGTCTTTCTACGGAGTTGATTTTTTTTCTTTTCCCTTAATTGTTTTCACAGTCCAGAACAATGTACAATCCTACAAGGATTCGGCCCAAAACCTCACTGGAGCCGAGGTGTCGGTGGGCTTCACTTGACCCGAGCCATTCCTCCGTCCGCCATCGGACCATCGGTGACAACCAAGCGACTTGCATGCGTTCAGCTGCATAAAGAAAAGTCGTATATTCAGAAAATTAAATAGTAATTTCCACGTTAACGTGATTTTGCACGTTTTACAGATCTTCTATTATAACCACATATGAGTGTGACGTATCAATTTGAATGACGTATTTGGAAGCTCCACAAAACTCGTACAATCTATGCGCTGAGAGCCTGACGGCCTGAAAATTAGAAATGTCGCTGAGATGAGGTTCCAGCATGATGGATAGATTGCTTAGACCTTTGCCAATAATAATTTGTGCCCGGCGCCGCTTTTGCCTTCTTAATCATATTCTTATTCATCTTAAATACCCGAAGTGTTAACGTTGGAGCCTTTACTCATGATATAACAAATATTATCTTTTGTGCTTATCCTAATCATCACTTCATATAAGTCAAGATATTAGCCGCCTAGCTTGCTAATTTAATTTTTCACTTTTTTTTTTTTTTTTTGCGGTTGTTCTACTACGGATTACTCACGAACCCAAATCATATCAGAAATTGGACCTTAACATTATAAAAATAAATGAAATAAACATGTAAATTATTGCTCAAGCCACGACCACAACGGAGAGAATTGTGCAAACAAATTAATATCAACCACTACACATTTTGAGAGCGACTAATGCATAAGATTAATATTTTGTATCCAAGCAAAAAACTTGACCCCCAAAAGCCTCAATATCTGCCAATAATTCACAGTTGAAGCTACACCACACTTCTCGCATGGACTTTATCCTTTTGTGTCAAAATCCTAATATCAGCAAGCGCAATGATCCATCTCTTTTTTCTTTTCAGTGGTTCTGGTGCTGCCATTGCATATTTGTTTTGTTGTCTCATATGATGCCCTTTTAATTTTTATTCTCTATTTTATCTGACAATAAAAGCCTTTAAATAGAGAGCTGACGCACACAACACAAGGCTAAGCAGGTGGGTGCATTTCTCTGTGCATGTCAGTGTAATTGTAAACATACAATTGGCTCGAGCCGAAGTTAGCCCACAAGCACTCTCTCAGTTAAGATCCCAGGTAACTAGCTGCTTTTAACTGTGGATGATCTGTTCTAATAACAAATTTCCGCTCTTGATTTATGTTAACCAACTGGGTCTCGCTTGATAATTTTTCTACTATCAAATGGGTATTTATTTATCTATTTGTCTATTTCTTGCTGCTGATGATTTTGTAGGAAGAATGATCATTGGTCAATTTTCCTACATTGATCTTTGCCCTTTTGTTTCTTCATAATAGTCAAAATTTGTTGTTTGGTTTTATTTTGTTGACGGTAAAAGAACGTTCGTTTTAGCTGTGATGCTCAGAGGAAGCTTCGAAGAGCCTTTATATTTTTCCAGTTATATGTTTTATTTTCATCAAATGACTTCCGTGTGGTTGGTTCTTTTCAGTTGGCATGTGATTTTACAGTCAGGAATAATGGTAATTGTCCAGTGATTTGGTTTGCTGTGACCTCAGGAATTCATTATATTGGTTAATAGCAATTAGCAAGTGATAAATTACACCAATCACTTGAACAATTGTTGTTTATAGAGTTTGCAACCTTCCATATAAACCCAATGATCAGTTTAATTACATTGGATTTTGGGTGGTTTCTAAATACGTCCCTTTAACAAATAATTGAAAGAAATTGTCACATCTTTATATTTTGTTTATAACAACATTTTTGTATTTTGTTTGTAGAATGTTATTGTCATAAAGCATTTTGTCTTGGATTGCTATAATTCCATTGTTTTGGTTTTTCTCTAATTTTCTGGTTCTGATCTGCACTCATAATTTGTTATTTTTACCGTCTTTGTATTGTGTGATACTTATAAGAAGGTGTTTAGTACATCATGGCACCAAAGGCATTGGACTATGAGTCTATGAATGAAAACGTGAAGAAGGTTCAATATGCTGTTAGAGGAGAGTTGTATCTTCGCGCTTCTGAGCTTCAGAAGGAAGGGAAGAAGGTATAGACTAGCTTTGTTCAGGTTCTTTTACCATTATGGTTCTATGCATCTGGTGCCTAAGTTTCAGGAGTTTGTTGGCTCTGCTTTGCAGAAGCTTTTCTGAATTTGCTTTTGATTTTTTGATACTGAATAAGGTCTTGTGGTGCATCTATCACAGCCCAATAAAATAGTTTGTAATGGATTTATAGGAGCATTGGACAGTTTCTCGATTATTGTTTTCTTTGTTCTTGGAAATAGCTGAGGATTTCACTTTTCATAATTGTTTGCCACATATGGATTGATTTTTCTCTAGTTGTCCAATTCATTCAGATTCTAATAGACATACCTTCCTGTTTGTTGATGGGATACCTTTGGAATGAAATTTAAATTTATTACTAGAGCATTAATCAAGGAGTTTGTGGAGCGATATGACACTCATTACAGATAGAGTACCTGGATAATGTCAAATACTGATAACTTGATTGTATTTTAGGATGAAAGTGTGGTAGTATTACATGTTTTAAGTATGCCCATTGAATTCTTTGTGTGCCTTTGATATAAATAGAGTATTTATCAGCAGTATTACATGTACTAATTAATAGGCATTATCACAGTGAGAATTTTTACACAGACGTAAAAGTTCAATACTATCTCATTACTGATATGTATTATTATATTACTATTAGTGTTCATTAATCCATACAAAGTGATGATTAAGGTTAAACTCCCTACTTTTGATCGTTGAAAGTAATTTGATTTTTTCTATATCTTAAGTCATTTCCCGCAAATACGGTCGAATTAATCTCACCACTTCAATTTCATGTCCACAGATTATTTTTACAAATGTTGGCAACCCTCATGCTCTAGGACAGAGGCCATTGACCTTCCCTCGGCAGGTGGGATTGCAATAATTTTATTTTCAAGGTTAACATTCTGTTAAATTGAACATTTTGAATTGCTCATGTAGCCACTATTTAACCAAGGTAAAGTTCAATTGCAGGTGGTTGCTCTTTGCCAGGCTCCATTTTTGCTAGATGATCCTAATGTAGGACTTATCTTCCCTGCAGATGCAATTGCAAGAGCTAAACATTATCTTTCCCTGAATTCAGGGGGTCTAGGTATCTTCTTGGAACCATCTTCTATTTTATCCTCTTTTTAGAAAATGGTTTAACCAACCATTATGGGTTGCAGGGATATCTAATTCCATTTATAGATTTAGGGAAATCTAATTCCATTTATATATTTATGCTTTCCTCTCTTCCTCAATTTGTTAGCGAGTTCCTTTCTTCCTTTCTAAATTTTGATTTTTGAAGAGTTAGGAGAAGCTAATGAAAGTAATGCTATGTGCCAAATATTGCAGTGCATGGTGCCATTTTAGCTTAGAAGCTGCATTTGCCATTACCCATACTCTCTCTTTTTTCCCACTGTTTTCTACAATGCTTATATATCTATTTGCATATCATATGTCTAGGTGCTTACAGTGACTCCAGAGGTATTCCAGGTGTAAGGAAGGAAGTAGCAGAGTTCATTGAAAGGCGTGATGGTTATCCAAGGTGATAATGCTCGATATCGCTCTTCATTTTTATGTTTTTTGGTTGACTATAGCATCGTTGGTGACCAAGTTGTGAACTGAGGGCTATATAATTCTTTCTGGCAGTGACCCAGAACTCATATTTCTCACTGATGGAGCCAGCAAAGGAGTTATGCAGATTTTAAATTGTGTCATCCGTGGTGAAGGGGATGGGGTAATATATGTTTCTACAATAACTGAAAGCATGTTGTCCTCTTCAATCGATTATGCGTTTCTTCTTTTCTGATTGTGTGCCTGAATTTGTTAGATTAGTATTATTGGTTAAGTGTTTCCAGATATGTTAATTCAAAGTTCTTAATTACCAGGTTTTGGTTCCAGTTCCACAGTACCCACTGTACTCAGCTACCATATCTCTTTTAGGTGGTTCTCTTGTTCCATACTACTTGGATGAGACAGCAAATTGGGGTCTTGATATTAATGACCTTCAGCAGTCAGTTGCACAGGCTCGTTCTAAAGGAATTGCGGTAAGCATCCCTTTCCTCTTATTTGTTTCAAAGAATATGGGAAATTTGTTCTGCTGGTACCAGAGAACTAGATAAATGAATGGAATTAGTGGAACTGTACGTAATTTGATGAGCCAGTTATGGTTTGGTGGATTTCTTTCTAATTTATGGTTTGGATATTAGAAAAGCAAAGTTTTCTGTGCAAGTTCTTGCAATTTTTTCTTTTTTTTTTCTCTAGCATTCATTCATTCATCACATTGATATTCTTTGTCTTTCTCTTTACTGGATTTTTTTAGAATATTCTCCTTTGTTTTTGTGTACCTTTTGTACTAAACCACTGACTTTGCTTTCCAGTAATGTTTACCTGCATCAGTCTGAATTTCTCATGTTGCACAATATATCAGGTTAGAGCAATGGTGATTATTAATCCCGGCAACCCAACCGGTCAGTGTCTTAGTGAAGCTAATCTAAGAGAAATATTGCGATTTTGTTATCGAGAGAACTTAGTGTTACTTGGAGATGAGGTTTATCAGCAGAACATTTACCAGGATGAGCGCCCCTTTATTAGTTCTAAAAAGGTACACTTTTTATTTTGTTACTCTGACCTATCTGTGTATTTGCCTGGAGTTTCAGCTTGTATTGATTGATGTTACATTGTCCTTGTAAAAATGATAGGTTTTGATGGATATGGGGCCACCCTTGAGCAGGGAGGTTCAGCTTGTTTCGTTCCACACTGTCTCGAAAGGATATTGGGGTGAATGTGGACAACGTGGTGGATATTTTGAGATGACTAATATTCCCCCTAAGGTCACTACAATGTGCTTTATCTAATTTTTTTTCATGGTCATATTGATTTGGCACGGCTATGATTCTTCAACTCTAAATGGTAATTAAGCCTATTATTGTTCATTTTGATCCTAGCTTCCGCCATTCTTTGTTGCAGACAGTTGATGAAATTTATAAGATTGCGTCTATATCACTGAGCCCAAATGTCCCTGCACAGATATTTGTGAGTTGCGGTTAGACTTTTTATAGTTAATATTATGAATCAGGCTGGGTGCTCTCTGCTCACTAATTTACTAACGGTGAGAAAAATGTTATCCTCTTTCTGATTGCAGATGGGACTGATGGTTAACCCGCTTAAGCCTGGAGATATTTCATATGCACAGTTTGTTAGGGAAAGGTACATTCACTTAAATTCTGTACAAGTCGATACTGTTGTCTCTTGCTTTCTGCAGAAGTGAACTCCTGAAACGTTTTTTCATTGTTTCAGTGATCAATATTTGTTGCCATCAATTTGAGCTCTAAATTCCAATATACTTATTCCCATCCTTCTGCAATAGATTTTTCATATATAATAAACTATTGAATGGGTAATTCTAATGATTGATAAACCATATTCTTCTATAAATGCTAATAAGTGCAAAGAACCAAAAAGTTAAAAGTACAAGAGATTTTGGGATTGTAGAATTGTGATGTCCACTGTGGCATCAAAGTAGTGATCTTTTTGAGCAGTGAATGACAGTTCTCAATGACTTGTAAAACATGCAGTAAAGGGATCCTTGAATCACTGAGGAAAAGAGCAAGAATGATGACTGATGGATTCAACAGTTGCAGAAATGTGGTTTGCAATTTCACGGAAGGTAACTTGTGCATTTTTGGTACTCCTCAAAGGTTTAGTAGTTATTTATGGCGTGAGAGTTAAGTCAAAATTTTTTCAGGTGCTATGTATTCATTCCCTCAAATACGCCTACCTCCAAAAGCAATAGAGGCTGCTAAGAGGGCGGGAAAAGTTCCTGATGTTTTCTACTGTCTCCAGCTTTTGGAAGCCACTGGCATTTCTACTGTCCCTGGTTCTGGATTTGGACAGAAAGAAGGGTAATTACTCATTAAACATTTTCTTCTCAAATATCCCTTACGAGAAATATTCTTTACTAGAATCTGAAAGATTCTTTTCAAGGACATTTACCTGTTGTTCTCTTTTACCCAGCCACTGCAACATCTTTGCAATTTTGGTGAGCCACATAACTCAATACAACTCTCTCTTAAGGGTTAAATTTTCTATACAGGGTCTTCCATTTAAGGACAACAATTTTACCGGCTGAGGAAGACATGCCAGCAATCATGGAGAGTTTCAAGAAGTTCAATGATGAGTTCATGGAGCAATATGAAGATTACAGGGGCTATTCAAGAATGTAAGGGACGTTGAAATTCCCAAAATTTGTATCATATTCTTCGTAGGCTATAGCAAGCCATTGATATATGCTACTACTTCCATCCTAACCCCTTTTTAGTAGGAAAAACTTAACAGTCGGTTGAAGATTGCCCCTATTATCTCTGTTTGATTCCTGTTTCATCCCTCATAAATATTCTCTATGAATTATGGACCTGTTGGTACTCAAAACATGTCAGTGGTGCCTAAAACTCTGTTTCATGCTAGAAGTAAAATCTAAGGCTACATTAGGATCTAGTTTTGACGATAGAACGTAGCCTTAGGATGGGCAATGCCTTTCCCTGCGCATGGTTTGTCGCAGGCCTAAAGAATTACCGACACGATTGGCCCTTGTTAAACCGTAAGTTACATTTTAGGAATGCTAGAATAAAATAGCTCCATTTCTGCTTTAAAATAGAGGCCTTACCCCTGAGTGCTTTTGTAGGTAAGGCATGTCACCATCCTTGAAGCAACTTTAAGGGATTACAAGCGGTGTCAAATTTATAAAATTTGATATTTTTTCATGCAGCGTCTAAAATTAGATCAACTTAAAGGGGGGAGGGGCTATTTAAATCCATTAAACTACTTATTAAGTCAATTTACTAAATAAAGTTATTACTGAAATGTAAATTTTTTAATTTTTACTCTATAACCTATCTAAATACTTAATATAGCCTTACTAAACAAAATTATTATTAAATCAAATTTGAAGTAAACCGACCATTTTGGAATCTTCTTCTTCGTCATCTTTTTTCTTCTCTATTTTGTATTTTGTATTTTGTATTTTTCATCTACAGTTATGAATGGCTTAAAGAGAGAGTAATGAGATTAGCCACAATCATTTTGGTATTTGCAACTATAATGGTATTGAAACTATTGCAATACGAAGACTTGATAAGAGTAAAGGAGTAGTTACCAATCAAGCGGGCTTTTCAAATTAACCATGCACGGAATTACATAAATTGGGCAGGTATATTTGTTGCTCGCATCCCAACAGAAGTGAAAGAACGAATTCCTCAAGTTAAATTCATCAGGCCAATCATACAAGACTAGTTTTTGTCCAAAAACAAGTACTCTAATATATTTAATAGATCCTAAATCATCAAATAAAATTCTTTTTTTAACTTGATTTTAGTCCTTTATTGCTTTAGGAATTCTCGTGATTCGAGAGCCGTATCTAAAAATCTGTAACTATTAGTCCATTTTTCCCTAGAGTTTTTTTTTTTTTTTTTGGTGTCATGTCCTTAAACATAATCGTGTTAATAGATATTTTGGTAATAAAAACTTTATAAAAATATCGGGTGCAGAAAGTATTTTGAGGGATTCAAAAGCCCCCCGCCTCAATTTAATTCAAAACATGATCAAAAGTTCATGTTATAATTTTTTTTCCTCAAAATTATTTTGAGCTTATACATCTTGATTGCAGCATCGCATAACATGACCAACTATTTGACCTTAAGGTACCGTGCCTCATAATCTCAATACCACCCCCCCCCCCCCCAAAAAAAAAAATCCAACTATCTCTGGTGCCGGATTTTATGGTGCCTTAGTTACAGCCTCACGTAACTATCGGAACAAAGTTCATATATTTATTTAAGAAGAATGGGGGCAAATTTTTGTATATAAAATTATATTTATTGAAATTGCGAAGTGCTATGTTTTAAGGGAAAGGGTAGAAATATACGCTCAAATTCCTAGCAGAAATAGAATGGACACGAGCAGCTTTGACTGATATGACATCAACCGGATGTGCCTTGACATTTTCCGTGGGCAGGAATATGGTATGTCGAATAGTAGCAAAGTTGCTTTCGTATGTGGAAGTGGAACTACTTTTCTTTTTCTTTTTCTTTTTCTTTTTTCTTTTTTCTTTTTTCTCCTGTAGTTTGCATGGCCATTTTTGCTACTACTTCTACACCGTTTCTTCCTTCTTTGTTTACTAATAAGACATACATATAAGGGGACTCGCCCATGTTGCAACAGTTAGCAACATAAAACTCAGGTTCACGAATTATTCTACATAATTTTAAAATGATGAAAAAATTTATTAAAAATGATTTAAATTAATATAACAACTCAAGAATGTACATGCCACCCAGACTCAAAAATCTCAAGAATTTCGCGAAATTAATTATTGTCAAATATCTCAGCTTCCTAACCCTATATCGATATTAGGTATATGGGTACTGAGTCAGCCTACACGTGCAAAACGCCACGTCACTATCAGGAAATCAGAAAATCGTAGCACCAATGATGTCAAAAAATGAGAAATAATGAGTGTATTAACAACGACTGTTGATGATCCCCATGGCCCCGCGTAAACGATTTGGCGCCAAAATCCAAGTCAATCCCCTACTGCTGCCCGCGGTCAGCAATTCTTACGGGCACCCACCCCTCTCTCATTATTCAATATTCATACATCAAAAAGTTTAATTATATAAGAAATTAGTATTAATTATTTAAAATAAAAATTATACCGCCTCGGCTTATGTCACGAGTTTCCTCGGGTTCTCTTTTTCTCTCTCCTTGTGATTGGTACAGGCAGGACATTGAAGCATTGAAACATTGAACATTACTCTTTCTTTATATTTAAAGCCTATTACATTACCTCTAGCTTTCTCTCACGAGTCATGTCCCCTCGTATGCTATAGCTTCTTAAAAGCACTTTCACTGAAGCAGAAACTCAAGTCCAAAAAAATCCCTTTTTTATTGCCTTTTTTTTTCTTTTCATCCTTTCACTTGCACCTTTTTCTCCATCTCTAACCCTAACACTTTCCTTCTGGCTTCTCTCGATTCTCCTCCAATCCCTTCACAAAAAGAAAGGAGCAAGCGGGGGAAAAAAAAAAGAGCCTATCTTTATTCTGTGCTCTTTATTCTTTATTCTCTGTGATAACACTTGATAAGTTGCTGCTGGTTGGTTGCTTTGTTCCAAGATATGGGGTTATCAGGGAAGCCTCAAGTTGACGGAGGGATAGAATCAGAAGGGAAAAGATGGGTGATTGCTGGAATTCCGTTACGTGCCCCGTTAAAGCCTATATACACGAATCCTGTTCCTGCAGCCGTTGATAACGAAGTAGACAACGGTACTGACGAAGAGCTTTCAACGACTCCTACGAGTGAAGATGCAAGAATTCCGGCGAAGCTGACGTGTCCGGCGGCTCCAAGGAAGCGAAAGCCTTCCTTGAAGTGTAATTATAGTGGCGTTAGGGAGTTCTTTTCTCCTCCGGATTTGGAATCTGTCTTTATACGCCATGTTGAAAGGGCTAACTGATCATCTACTTATTAGAATCGCTTTTCAAGTATTTGCCCTTTATGGTTAATTGATTAATCTACTATAGTTGCTACTCTCTTTTTTTTTTTTTTGGTTATTTTTCTTCTCACTGTACTACTACTTGTTGTCCTTTTAATTAGGTACTTTTGCAGTGGAAATTGTAGGATCGGAGTTTGTACAGGGTTAGTTTATAATAGGTGAATAAAATTGACTCTTTTAGCAGGCTTTAGCTGTTATGAGTTCTCTAGTTATTTTCTTTCGCTGGCTGTGATCACTTAATGTAGTAGAATAGAGGGTTTGTCCTTCATGCTTGGGTGTATTGTTTTGCCGATGTGTGACAGAAATATTACAAGAGGAGTACTTGCACTTGGTGGCTAATTAAATGGCAACACTTTATATTTGCTACTAGTTAAGTTTGTATATCAACAATTTTTAAGCTAGATATGGTAATTGAAGATCTGGGTTTCTATTACAAGACTGTTCTAGTTAATTGATCCTTGTTCAGGCCTAGCAGTGGGATTAATTGACAAACGCAAGTCAACATCATCTAATTAAATGAGTAGCTAGCTAGGCCAAAAGTTTGTCAAACGCAAAGCCAAAGTAAAGATAAATCCTTTTCACAGAGAGAAAGAAAGATGCTGCACGGATGCTCGTATAGATGATTGACTTAAGCGAAGCCAGAGACCCACCACCTTTTAATTTGCTGATATCGCAGGCCTCAGGCCTCAGCCCTTAAGCCTTCGTCCTCTTCTTTTTGAGATCACTTAAAAGAGTTTTAGAGTCTCACTGTGTCCCACGCACAAGACCCCCAACCCACCTCGGACGTTTATGCTAGGCTGGGAAGGCAGGTTCTCCGACCTTAATTGCTTTTGTGATAACCCAAGAAATATGGACAAATTACATGTGCCGAGCTGTGGATTAGAATCCTATGTGATTTGAACGCACCTAATTATTTTAACACTATCAAGCTCAAAGTTTGCAGACCAATAATTGACGAACCCACTTACATGTTATTGCCATTTGAATAGGCAAAAACTATGTGGAATGGAATGTGTTTATCATCAAAAAGGTGAAAAACCCCATTAGTTTATTAATTAGCCGGAGAATGTGCGTGATCGAACAAACGACATGTTTAAGAGGAGACAGGGGGAAGTTCACCTAATCTTAGCTTATCTTTTAATTTTGTACAATATTAAACACATTTGTCTTGGGATCGGTGCCTCCACTGGGGCAACTAGTAATTCAACACGGCTAATGAGGACCGCAAATCTTACTTGGCATGTAGTGGGGCACTATGGATTAGATTACTTGCAGTTACTTTAATACTTAAAAAGTGCCAATTATTGGTGGATCGGGCAAAAAGGTGCCCAAGGGGTAGTGTATGTTATATGCAATTACCGGATGCTCTTTCAATTTCTTTATGGTAATGTTTTTTTTTTTTATCTTTGAGGGAGACAAGGGAACAGTTCATTTCTTTATTGATGAATTACGTGCTATATGCCGAGGAATTAATAAACTCAGGTTTCGAATGGGAGTTACTCCTTCAGCCACGCAATATATTCTACTATCTTGAAAATTTAGGCTATGTTTGTTTGTATTATATGTTAAATACTTGCGACTTGACTTTAACAGCGCTACTGATTATCAAATTTTCACCAACACGTAAGGTATACATTTTTCTTTTGACATACCCACATGACCACAACTAAATTTGTCTTGCAAATCTAGAAACATGCTGAGAAGTTCGTTTTGCCACGCCAAATGAGAGCCATAACGAAGCAAATGTAGGCAAATTTGAATTAATAGAAACAGATACACCACGTGATACGTACCCAATCACCGCAAAACAAAATCGAGAATTCAATTTATTTCTACTTTGGATTCAAAACGAAAATCAAATGGAGTTACTTACTGCAATAACTGTGCCCGTTAATGCCGAAAAGAAAGCGCAAAATTAAATCTTCTGAGAAGGAATTTAAGCGAAAGCAGTTCATTCTCTTAAAAAGTGACGACATTGACTCTGGCAACTATACTGTACATGGCCATCGCGGCTCAGTTTGATTGGCGCAATAGGCACAAGCCGTTTGTCGTCTTCTGGTTGCAAACAATGTGGTTGGTCTGTTTGGTGGGGCATGTGAACGGCAAAGAGTAACTCTGGTTCGAAGATTAAACAAACGTGTGAAGGGGAAAAACAACTACGAGTAGTTCAGTTGAGTGTTTTTAGAGTAGGGGCGGTCCACGGGTCCTGTTTTCATCAGTCTGGCTCGTGGTGCCGGCGCTGACGCAAAAAATCTAGTGGGTTTTGCAACTTGTGACGCACAAGATAGCTCACATTCTAAGTCCTGAGATGAGAGCCACCAGTAACTTTGACTGGTCTTAGTTTTTGTGATTCTTCAAATAATTTATAATTCTTTAATTGAAGCCTCATTGGTTAAATATTAATTTAAAATATTACGTATAATTAATTAGGGTATTTCTCCATCATTAGAGTCTTGTTCAAATGGTCAAGGTCCCGTGAAAGGAGGTGTTTTGAACAGCACACGGTTCGTCGCTTGCCTGCAACGAAAGTAGGAGCTATGAAACAAAGCAGAGTCTCGCGGGCTATCAGTTCGTTTCTTGCTGCGTGTTTCATCTCTCGTGTGATGTGGTCATTTATTTAATTGTGATTGAATATTAAAACTTTAGTTCACGTGTGGAACGCAGAACCTCTTTGAAAGGAAAAATTATTAAGAATCAGTGAATCACACGGCTAAGGTTTCAGAGGGCATTTCGTTTTGGGTATAAAATGGATTCTGCGCAGAGGCACGATCAAATGGTCAAATGGATTCAGATTTCCTTATGATTTTATCAGTTCACTATCTAATTATTTTTTTTTTTAAGATCTATTTATATATGGTTTTATTAAATTTAATGGCCAGAAATTATTCCCTTTATTAATTATTTTTTATGTGTTTTAATTCGTTAAAACTAATAAGGGTAGATGATTCAGCAGGGTTAGAATTGGTTCTGATTTTAATAGAACTTAAAAAACCCGAATAAAAAAATGAAACCGAACTGTCACTGATTTAAAGCATGCAATCGACTGAAAACTAGAATTGAAAGCAAACAAACTAAATATATGCAATTGACTTAGAATCAATGAGAAAACCAAATTATAATGTGTTAGGGTATTATAAAATTAAATAAAAAAAATTGAATTAGTGGGATAAATAGAATCAATTAAAGCCCAAGTCCTAGTGTTTTCAGTTACTAACACGAAAAAAAAAAAAAAGAAACTCTAATATCAAAAGTTTTCCAATCTATGAATAGGGAGATATTGATTCAGAACCATAAATCTCATATTCATCAACGATTTTGAAGATGAAGAAGTGGAAGAAAATGAAGATGAAGAAGTCGAGGTGGAAGGAGAGGGTGTAGTGGTGAGGGGCTATAAGAATCTTGAAAACTTAAGATTCCTTAACTGGGGTGGTGTGACGAAGGAGCAAAGCTGGGCGGTATGCTGGCAAAGTAAAGATCAGTGTCGGCTTGTCGAAGACTTAGGGTTTGATTTTTTACTTGGATTTAGTCAGGATACACACACACATAAGTATTAGGGTGTGTTAAGGAATACCGTAAAATCATGAGCTTGTCTCTCTGATCGACCCTTATCAAATGTCACGATGTCATATTTTCTAATCATAAAAACGTACTAGTTTTTCGGTTGGAATGTGGTTATGAGATTTCGAACCAATTCATTTCGTTTTTTATCGATTTAACGTTGTCGCATTTTTGCCCAACTTAATACTCTCTGTCATGGCTAATTTTTCCGTTTCGCTTTACAATTGCTGCTTCTATCGGTTTGTTCCATGACAAATCCTTCTTGTGCTTCACAATTAATCACTGTAATAAGAAAAATTCCCACTAAGACTTGCTTACTCTATTAAGTGTGAACTTTAACAATAATAATAATTTAAAGAGATTAACTCATAATTTTGAATTTATTATTATAAAAATTGAGTTAGAGGAAAAAATGCAAGAGTCATGAATCCTACATCAAGGTCATGAGAGTAAAAAAAGAGGTCATGATGCTATAAATTCTACGATAAAGTTATGATAGTCAAAGAAAATATCGAAGTGTTATGAATCATACATAAAGATTATGAAAGTCAAAAAATAGACCCTATTGCCATATACAATAGGATTAATATCCTGCAACACGTCAAAAGAATGTTAAAGAAAAAATATTGGTCTCATAAATAATGCAACAAGATCAACATCTCATAGCAGAGTCAAGGATAGTCAAAAAAGAGTCCTGACACCATATAATCCCGGACCAAAATTATAAAAGTCAAAAAAGAGATCTTGGTGCCATGAATCATGAACAAGCGTCATAAAAATCAAAGAAGAGATGCTAGCGCCATGAATCCTATAGCAAGATCATGGATAAGTTAGAAAAGTCTTACAATAGAGCCTATTAGTACTTTCATAGAAATATAGTAGAAAACCATTACAACCCTGGAGATTATGGGTCAGATGCTTAACTAATTGGAGCTTAACAAAGCTCCAAATGGAATGATTTTATAAATGTGATCTTCAAAGATAGATCCTAATCATGCATAATATAGATAACTAAAAGGAGTTTGAATTTAAATTTAATGTTATAAAAAATATTATCTTCCTAATTTGGAGCTTAACGAAGCTCTAAATGAGGAAGATTTTATAAATATGATCTTCAAAGATAGATCCTAATCATATATGATATAGATAATTAAAAAGAGTTTGAATTTAAATTTAATGTTATCAAAAATATTATATTTCTCTTATGAACACTAGTGACACATTAAATTCTATGCCTTATTTATCATACCGCCCCATTTATTTATTGTTCTAGTTGGGCTAGATTTCTGCATTAGTAGTAAATCTTCTTGATTTCACTATAATTTCATCCTCTGCTCTGTTAAGTTTGTATGAATTCACACTCAAAATACAATTTGAATAAGCGAAAATTAGTGGGAAAAATTGTACTTCAGCATCTTAAGTATAGAACATATAATACAACATTTTATCAGACAAATAGAACATATGATACAATATTTTATCAAACGTATGGAGGGCATCAGAAAATTGTAAACTTATTAAAGAAATAAATGAACTATTCCCTCTGTTTGTTTACTTACTATAACAACATCATCTCCAAATATAACCGTTGGTTTCAAAAAAATTCAAATTATTGACATAACAATGTCACTAATTGCAATAATGAAGAGATTGATGTTGGATCAATACTGCCTTAGCGATTATCATAAATTTAACTTAGCTCTGGGCTTCCTACCTTAATAGCATTTTAAGCGATTTTAATGTTTTCATTTGTGATTTGTGAAGGCATACTTTTTATTTTTTTTAAAAAACTTGTTAAACCTTAATTTTGGGAGAGACAGAGAAGGTTTCATGGGGTTTTCAAAAAATAAAAAAGGGAAGAGAAAATTTTTTAAGGGGAATAAAAACATGCATTCTAAGGAAAATTAAATAAATCATATTTGTTGAATATAATAATGTCATATCTTAATAGATCTTAAAAAGATCAAATTGTGAGTACATCATTGGAGGATATGAACACGAATGAATTGGCTTTCACTAGGGTTGGCAATGAGATGGGATGAGACGGGATTTATTTAATTCCGGTCCTGTCCCGTATATGTAAATAGGATTAAAAAATGTCTTATTTTTGTCCCTTTATTTTATTTGGGACAAAAATTTATCCTTATCCTATCCTGTTAAATATGTCGTCCCATCTCATTGTCCTGAACAGTCCCAAATCTAATTCAATATAGTAAAAATCTTAAATAAATATAAAGTAAAAAATCATATAATAGTTTTATTTTGACTACATGTATGTTTGAATATAATTTTATGCTAACATTTTTTACTTGCCTATTTGTTTCAATTACACATTAATATTAAGACTTACATTACAAAAACTATAGATTTAAACAGTAACCAACTTCAGCCAAATTAAAATAACTAGTAGCCCCCAAGAGCGTAGCTGAGTTGGTTGGCAATGCAATCTGTCGTTCTTTACTTGTGTGGACTCGGGTTCGAGTCTTGGGGGTGGGGAGATAAAAATTGATTTGGGCTTGCCCACTCCCCATTTCCTTTTGAAAAAAAAAAATTAAAATATATAGTAGTTCAATAATATAATAATAAACTAAAACAATATGGATGACTATGGGATGGGATGAGATGGAACAAGATTTGTCAATCTCAATCCTGTCCCATTTATGCAAGTGAGATAAAAAAATATCTCATTTCCCGTCCTTTTATTATCTTTTAGGATAAAAATATATCTCAATTCTGTCCCAAATAAAATGGGATCCCAATGGGAAAAATTGTCATCCCTAACTTTCACATTTGTTATTTAATGTCTGTTTGGTATGACTTATCGAATGGTCATAAGTACTTATTTAATCTCCTAAACTCTTTTCAAAATTTTTGTTATTGTTTGATTTTTTTTAATACAATTTTTGAAAATAAAATAAGTTATTTTATCTCTACTAACAAAAACTCAATTTTTGAGTTTTTGAGATTAGAGGTTGATTTTTTTTTAAAAAATGTTAAAATATTTAGATTATCCTTTACTTATTTGACAATCTTATTTCATTCTTTTTATAATATAACTTTTTAAAAAATTGACTATTAAAGTAATTTTATTTTTTTTATATAAAAATTCTCATTGACAACCAAAATTACTAAAATTTTCCTAGTGAAAACTCTACTTATAAAAGTTATAACAATAAAAGTTCTACTTAAAAAAGTTATATTTGAAAAGTATACCAAACAAAGCCTTAAACTTTATCTGCATTCATACCTTTAAAAAAAATTGTGTAATTATTAGGTGGAGTTTGTTTTGTTTTACTTTTTTTTTAAACATAAATAAATTTAAATGTAAATTAAGCTAAATCTGAATGCATATCCTTTATATGTGATATTTGTTCGAAAAGCTATAATTATATCTTTTAAATTTCTATTTAAATATTTTTAAAAAATAAATTTTATTTTTTTAAAACAAAATGAACTTGCATTTATAATAACTTGTATTGACATGCTAAAAATTCAATTCTAAATTGAATAATTTGATAAAATAAATTGACTTTATTGAATTATATATAATAAATATCTGATTTGTATAAAAGATAAAAGTAATTAAGCTTTTATTTGGCAGGGAATCATATAAGGCTAACTTTGAGAGTTGTTAAATAATAATAAGAAAATATTTATCGACACCTGATGTTTTGTACTTTATTAAAAATGCACCAATTTTATTTTTCTTTTGCAACTCTATCTGAATTTGACACAGTGTGCAACTTTTTTGCTTTTCCATTACTACCGTTAGAGGATTTAACAGAATATTAATAAAATTACTATTTTACTCCTTGAACATAAAATGACCATTTAGGGCCCGTTTGGAATTTCTTTTGAGAGGGTTAAAAGCGATTTAAAAAATTAAAAAGTTAATTTTAATGTTTGGTAAAAAAAATCAAAATCACTTTTACCAAAATCAACTCCTCCTACAGTTAATTTTGAAAAGCAAGGAATGAGTAGCTTTTAAATTCTGATTTTGATAATCAATTTTATCCTTTAATATAATTCCATAAATATCCTTACAATTATTACCTAAGCCCCAAATTATTTTTATTTAAATTGGAAACAAAATTAATACTTTAATAATTTTTTATTCTAAGAAATAATATTGCTGCAAGTTTAATGCAAATATAATATTGCATGACAATCTATTATTTGTTTTCATTTTAAGTTTTTGTAGCTCGTTACATTTTTTTAATGTTTATTTTTGGAATACCTAGTTATACTTTACTTGATGTTATTGAATGAAAATTGTAGTTAATTTTTTAATTATCGATTGTTTTAAGATAAAAAAAATAAAAGAAATAAAATCAAATAGTAAAAATTTATTTTTAGTTAAAATCATTATAATACACAATTAAAGATATTATATTTGCACATTTTTATATGTGCGAGTAAATTTCATTTTACATTATGTACATTTTAGTCATTTATTTTCTTACAGCAGTTGAATAGTAAAATTTACCAAACACTCATAACTGCTTTCAAAATTCACAGTACTTTTGAAAATAAACTTTACCAAACACTTAACTGATTCCCTTCATATCTGATTATTTCTAAAACAGAGCTAACGACAATTATTTTAAAAGTTACAACATTACCAAACTGGCCCTTAATCATATTTAAATGACAAAAAGTAAACTTCATTTTATAGTTGTTGGGACCAATACTACTACAAATCAATTATTCGAACTCATCAAATCTACATATTTAAAGGTATATAATCACTGAAATAAGTACTTTAGCTAATGTTTATCTCGTTTACAACATGAATCAAGAACTTCGATTCATATAATCCAATCATAAATAACATATTTTCATCAATAATAAATAGAATCGGTCATAGTTACTCAAAATACACTCAAAGTAACCATAAAATTAGTTACGGGAAACTTTATACATTATAGTTTGATCTTATCAATGAAAAAATAACAACATAAAACCAGTTATGGAAAACTTAGAGTTCATAGTGTGTTCCCATCAACCCAAAATAATAATGCATTCCAAAATTATCTAAAATAACAATCAATAAATAATATTTTTAAATTTTTTTTAGTATTATGTTAAAGATTTTAACAGTGTCAATGAAAAAGTAAAAAGTGATACATTTCGATAAACTTTGTGTGAACAAATGTGAAGGAAAAAAGTTTTGATGTATTTTTAATAAAGGGTAAAACATTAGATGATTAGTGGATATTTATCCAATAATAAATCATCTCTTTTTTGTCATTAGTTAAGACATATTAATGTCAATTTAAAAAATAGACACATATAAAACAAACAACCGAATTATTTGAATTTCTGATTCAATTGTTGCTTATATGAAATTCAAACAATTATTATTTAGTACTCGATTATGGATTTTTTAAAATGAAAGAAGAATTTTAGGTCCTTTTTTTTTTACTTTAAACTAAAATTTGTTTGTTTAAATATGCTGGTTTTAAGTGAGTTTCTCTCTGTGTGTGTATATAAAAAGTGAGTTTTATCTTCATTGATTAAAAATATTTTGTTGTTTATTAGAAATAAATGTTTATTTAATCATTGCATTTTAAATTAAGTATCCATTTAATTCTTATATTTTAAAAAATATCTCAAGACATCTTTGTTAATAATATATGGCACTCGTGTCCTTATTTTTTATTTGCTTTTATAAAAATACTCTGGCAATAACATTCTTGGGACATTAATTTATCTATAACAAATGATAAAAAAAATTTGACCCTAAAAATAAAATAAATATGAATATTAATATTATTATTATTATTATTATGTTACGTTTAGGATGAATTTGATAAATTAATTTTTTTATAAATAATTATTAATAAGATTATTGGAAAGGTATTAAGCATTGTTTTAAAATTGTAATAAGGATATTATTGTAGAAGCAAAGAAAAATGAGTACATAAGTGTTAATTATTTAAGAATAAGGGTTCAGATTTTTTTTTTTTTTACTTTAAAGACTAAGCAAACACTTATATGGGGACTAATTAGGGACTAAATCATATACATACACACGCGTTCATTGATTTATTAAAATTATGTTATTGTTCATAATACCGATAATGTAGACAATTTGAACCATTCGTTATGGGAAAGTTGGTGCAAAGATTTCGCCACACGGAATTAAGCACAAATAATGTACTTTTAACGACTATAGAATACAGATGGTTGTTCAAAGGAATGGGAAGATGAAGCAAAGAACATGGCCGGATCGATCGACCGGCTCTCGGTTCACAGCGCTTCAATTTCCCATAGCCGAGAAGGACAACCGCCGACCAGAACTCACTCCCAGTGCACAGAAGACTAAAATCAAACGGCCCAGCCGCTTCAGCTGCTCACGATCAATAAAATCAACGGAGGGTCATGATTTCGCAAGCCTACCGTTCGATGTCTTGAATAAAATCGCAGCGTCATTCACGCTGCCTCAACTGAGAGCGGCGTCGCTGGTGTGCAAGTCATGGAACGACGCGCTTCGGCCGTTGAGAGAGGGGATGGTGTTACTAAGATGGGGGAAACGATTCAAGCACGGCCGAGGCGGCGTCCGCAAGAACTTGGATAAGGCTCTCGACTCGTTCTTGAAAGGCGCAGCTCGCGGCTCCACGCTTGCTATGGTTGACGCCGGACTGATGTATTGGGAGATGGACAAAAAGGAGGCGGCTATCGGCTTGTATCGGAAAGCCGCAGTGCTCGGCGATCCAGCTGGTCAGTTCAATTTGGGAATTTCTTATTTGCAAGGTAACATAGTTAACTGATTAGTGTGATTAGTGTTAATTAATTTTATGATTCAAATAAAGTAATATTATCTCGTCACGTGCAGCGCAACCTGCAAATGCGGAGGAAGCTGTGAAGTGGTTGTATCAAGCTTCGATTGCTGGCCATGTTCGAGCTCAGTATCAACTTGCACTTTGCCTGCATAGAGGTCGAGGAGTGGATTCCAATCTTCAAGAGGCTGTTAGCAACTTTTTCTCTATTTTTTTTTTTCATTTTTATTATTTTTTACTACTCAATGTGTGAATTTTTTTGGTGGATTCCACTTTTGATGTTATTAGGGACTTTTGTTCTGAAAAGTTTTATCTTGACTCAGGCTAGGTGGTATTTAAGAGCTGCTGAAGGTGGCTATGTGCGTGCTATGTACAACACCTCACTTTGCTATTCCTTTGGGGAAGGTTTGCCACTGAGTCACAGACAAGCGAGGAAATGGATGAAAAGAGCAGCTGATTGCGGTCACAGCAAAGCTCAACTTGAGCATGGACTTGGTCTATTTTCGGTATAAATCTATACCTTTACCTTTATATCACATTCTTGCTTCTTATCTACCATCTGAGAGAATGTGTCCCTTTCTCAGTAATTTGGGTAGACTGAAAGTAATATTTTCTTTTCCAATCTTTACAATATAATTAAAAATGTTCCAATATGGAATTTTATAGTGCGGGAACGTCTAGGAAAACACATAAACTGTGCGGTTTAAGCGCTTTAAGTTTTAAGCCTCTAAAAAAGTTTTTCCGGACTTTTCCCGCACTTAATGGTCCTGGACCAGAAAACTACTACAATGTAAGTGTATGCTTTAAGCACTTTGAACACAGGAGATTGTATTAAGGTGTAAAAACAAAATAAAAACAAATCAGAAAGAGTGACAGCCTGATGTTTTACAGAACTAAGGCATTTATAGCTGTGGGCTGAGGAATCGACTTTTTGTTGCTGTTCGTCCCTGTGGTGCTTTAGTTGACTTGTTATTGCTTACCTATTAGTCTGATGGACATTTAGGCAATACTTGGGCAGGAAGGAGAGATGATGAAAGCTGTGGTTTACCTAGAACTTGCAACACGTGCTGGTGAAATAGCAGCAGATCATGTCAAGACTGTAATTCTCCAACAACTGTCGGCTACTTCTCGTGATCGTGCCATGTTACTTGTTGACGGTTGGCGAGCTATGCCTTCCTTTCACTGAGTCTGACCTAATGATGGATTACAGGCTTTATAGCTATTATACTAAATTCCTTTACGCTTTTTTTTTTCCCTTAGTTTTCCTTCTGTATAATTAGAGATGACAGTACATACTATATCCTCTTTTTTCCCCCCCTTCCCTTTTGATCCTGTTTTTGAAAATTTATGAATATTATACGTGCTCTTAGAGGCATTTAGCTTTATAGCTCCGATGGACTTGTATTGTTTGCAATTATTGGTGTAAAATCCTAATTTTGTTTGTTTTGACTTTGAAGTTGTTTTTCCATTTAGTCTTAAAATTCATACTACAGTTGTGTCTTTCTTGAGGTCATACAAATCATTAGAGAATCTTTTAACTACATGTACATGGTGTAATAGTCAAATTTATGGTGCTTAAGAAATCTGATGGATTTACTGTTGAACGTTAGAAATCTTCTATAAGATAGGGAAATGTTCTGCTCAAGTACCCCTAACATGACCCAAAAGTTATAAGTATTTAACACTCCTGGCTCCTGAGCGAAATCTGACCTAATTCAGTTGAGTAGGCTATACAGGGCCAAATTCAGTAAAACTTATCCACTGACTTGATAGCTGTTGCTTTTTGTATGACTAGGGATCTTATGCAGAGTATTCATCTTAACTTTAGTTATACAGTTTGTTGCTATACAATGAGAAGTAATTGCTCAGTTGTCGTATTTTCTTCTCTTAATAAACGGTTCCCTGTGCTAATGTTTATATCATGGTTTATGGTTTTGTTAAGATAATTTCCTGGTGGTTTTTGTAGGCGTTTGGTAGGCGTAAATACTTTTATTGTTGGATGTTACTTTTTATGGTTCCAACCCAACCCCCAACCCACCCAAACCCCCCCCCACCCCACCCCCCCCACCACTCTCTAGTTGTGTTGTGCTTTATTTGCATTAATGGAGTAAACTGGAATAGCTTGTCCTGAGGTTCAATGGTGTTATGGGAAGTTACTGCCCCTCATCTTTTCTATTGGTTCTGATAATAAGTGACTGACGGCCCTTGAAACCATTGAAGATTTACTGCTCAGCACTGTGAAAATTCATTCAATATTGGCTTGCCGTGTCGCCCTTTGAGAGAAGCTGAATGTTGCCTCTGAAAGTCTACAATTTGTGTCATTATTTTGCTAGATTATCCACTCATAGAGGAGGCTTGTTTTCTTCTAGTACGAATGGAGGAATTCATTGGCAGATTGAAGTTGTGATGGGAGTTGTGCGTGAACTTCGGCAGGACTACAAACTCCGCCAATTAAGTGGAGGTATTCGTGCTTTACGTTTCAACTTGAGTAGCTAACTAGTGCGAATGCTACATGGAGTTCAGAGCAAATATATTAATGAAAAAACGCAAAATCTTTTCTGGAGCAAAATGATTTGCTGCATGTTCCGTCCGGATTAAACCTGAGATTTTGTGCTTCATTTTAATTATCAACGGGCCATGGGTTCTTTCTATGCAGCATTCGCACTTGGACTCCGTAGCAAGTAGAAACGCAATGCCAAAAAGCACTAGATATCGCTTTGACACAAATGGACACAAAATTTCGACTTCGTTATGGCTCGCTTGGCTTTGGCGTCAGTTAGTCATGACTCATAATTAATTATCGTCTTAACACAAAAGCCACTACAGGAGTGCTGTAACTCTAGTGACCTACATTACAGATGCGCAAAATATGTGTGTGAATGAACGAACAAAAAATCTCGACTATTTTTCCTCATTGCATAAAAGACGGGAGACTGAGAGGGCTGTGGTTTTTGTCAAATATCTGTATTTGTTCTTATCCCTGCACCCCGACAATTCAGAAGTTAATTCAACTGTGATTTATCAAACAAGATCATTTCTGGTTTATGATGGAACATGTCCACACGATCCCAAATGTTTGCAAGTTATGAGCCAACAAACAAAGACCAAAAGTTAAAAAGCAGCATCAGTCAATATACACTTCTAAGGTCAATCCAGTTGCAAAGGTAACCTAATGTCGGAAAAATAACTGTTAAATTGAACATATACAGAAGTCAAATTGAAGAAATAGAACAAGAAACCAAAATACAATGTATCCATATAGGCCACAAGTCCCCTTAAACCTGTGCTGCTAACTAGGTATTAATTCATTTAATTTGCTTTGAAATAATGTCACTCCTTTGCCGGGGAACTCTCTACTTTGATTAACTACTACTTATATTTCAGTGACCCAATAATCTGTTTTCTGTGCCACTGTTTCCCTCCAATAAAATGGTATCAACACAAAAATTTGCCCAAAAATAAACATCGAATGCATCAAGGCGCCTAAGCCAGCCTCTGAGGATGAACTCCAGTGTGATACAGATTGAGGTGATATAATGCCTTTGACACCAATTCTTTCAACTCAGGATGTTGCGCCACCACAGTACGGTCAGCCCCCTCCAGGGCAGTTAAAACTCTAGCTTGTTCCAAAGCCTCACTATTGCCGGCATGTAATGCAAGGTAGCAGAGCAGAACCAATCCGTGCAATTGTGTGCGATCATTACCCCTTAACAGTCTCATCAAAGGCAGAACAGCATTGAACTCAATAATTGCCTTTGAATGCTCCATACAAAGAAAATTCTCTGGAGAAGCAAACTTCTGCAATGCAAAAGCAGCTTCTGTTGCCACTTCTTGGTTTCTATGACTAAGCTGAGCAACCAAAGGACCAATCACTCTTGTCTCCCTAGCAGGGAAAGTCCTAGCCAGTGAACCAATGGATTTTATAGCAGGAATTTGCAATGTGGGGCTATCTAAATCTTTAATCACCCTCAACAGCTGATCCACGACTGCTTTAGCAGCAGGTGAATTGGTTTTGAAAGCTGCACGTCTAAGATCGGCATTAGATTCAGCAGCAGCCGTAATCTCCATTACAGTCATCAAACAATTAAACTGCAACTCTCCTTGTTCCTTCTCAACCAATTTCGCCAGACAAAGTAACCCTTTAGTCTCAGATATTCTTCTACTATTCGCCACACTCCCTCTAGCAAGCATCCACAGTGCCTCAGCACAAGCAATTTTCAACTTAATCTTCACTTCAGGCTTCTCATTTTCTCTGTCTTTCCTGTTCTGCCCCGACCTGCTACTACTAGTCTCTGAATACAAATACGGACGATAATTCTTCGAACCAACAAATGAATTTTTCTCCATTTCTTTATTGATCTGAACAATAGTATGAATACTCTGCTTACCCAAATTCGGCCTTGGATCATCCACAAATGTCTCGAAAGACAACAAAGTGACAAGTGGCCTAATCACATTCTCCCTTGCGAAATCATCTTGCGCCAATGCATCATGCTCGGCCATTCTTGCTACCAAACTTGCCACCTGAATCTGAACTTTCATAATTGAATCACTCAAAACATTCACTATAGTCGGAACCCCAAGCTCACTCACAATAACCCTCACTCTCTCTTGATCGTTAGCTATGTTATTAAGCGCCGTCGCAGCCGCAACTTGGGCCTCGAACGACGCCGTTTCTTTTAAGAGTTTTAATAACGGAGGGACTCCGCCCTCTTCAACTATAATCTTTTTATTGCGGTCGTTATCTTTAGCCAACGAAGCCAATTCAATGGCGGCTTCGATACGATCACTTAATTGGCCCATTTGTATGGCCGCTATATAAGACCAAACCCAAGATAACATCGGGTCATTACTAGCTATGGGTGGAAGGGTAAGAACAATACCGCCGTAGGCGCCGATGTTTTCAGAGTCAAATATACTTAAAAGCCACTTAATGTCGCCAACGGACGCCTCCAGCAAGTTCGTGAGCTTCCGAAAGTCGGCGGTACCGACGATTGTGACGACACGTCGTAAGACGCTCTGGCGCTTGCACTTACGGACCAGGGTTAGGGAACGTTCTAGATTCTTCGTGACCTCCGAGACTACGCGGCGAATCGGACGCTCGTAGAGAGACTGAGCCGAAGTGGTGAACCGGACAACGGTTCGGAGCATTTGCGAGAGCCGATCCACTTGCTTTCCAACTTCTGCACACTCCGCTTTGAACGACTCCGACTCGTCAACCGCCGAGCGAACTCGCTCCGCTAGTAAAATCGGGTACGATAACTCGTCCTCGATTCGTTTCTCTTCGATTGAAGATGACATAACTGCTCCCAAAAACTCGACTTTCTTCTTTTCCGATTATCGCGTTGTTTTTTTTTTCTTTAAGGATTGTGAGTCGACGGCGGGTCAAAAGGCTTGTGTAAGATTACTGCTGTTCATTTTATTCCTCTCCGCATGTGTGTGTGTTTCTTCTTCTAGGAAATTGTTCTGCAAGTGCGTGTAGTGCACGTGGTATGTAAGAGATGACTCAATAACCATTTTGTGGGCAAGCGACTACCTTTCAATTGCTGTCAAAGAGGGCGTCTTTAAGAATTTCAAGTGTCGTTTTTTTTTTCCCTTTTTTTGTTTTTAATTCATTGTATTATTATTGTTATTATTATTATTATTATTATCATTATTTTTAAGAAAAGCTTTTCAATTCATTTATAATGCAGTTAAAAAAAAAAATCATCTGTAACGCTAATAAAAGGATTACTCACTTAAAAAGAAAATTACTCTTTTTTATTCATATTCGAATTTCGAAAGCTTTTTAGTTATTAATGTATAAATTAATTATACCGTTTGGTGTCCTTCCTTAGAAAGATAATTGTAAAGTACAACACTTATGATAGCTTATCTAAAAAAAGTAATTAAAATTAAAATTTAATTCAAAAATATGTTATTTGTGGTTTGTGGCCATAAATAATTCTTTCCATATTGAAATGACACTAATAATATTAGAGATCTCAATAGCACATGTGACTCATTAATGAAAATAAAATTAATTATTATTCTATTCTATCATTTAATTGATAAATATCAAAACAGTCGAAATTTAAATATTGAGTTATATAAGATTACTCAAATGATGCAGTAGAAATAAATAATTGGGACCAGAATCATTTCATAAGAGTATTAGATTTGTTTTCAAAACATTAATTTACCAATTTTGATATTCTGACCGAAATGCAGATAAGGTAATTGTTCGCGGTTAAAGGTCCATAACCTTGATTTATGTAATAGTGATGGTTGGTGTGGTGAATTCGTGAATGTACATAAAAAAAAAATAAAAATGATACGGCACCTACCAAAAAGAATCCACGTCAAGGTTTTCTTAAGTTACTCATTTTTGTACGAAAATATTTTGACTGTAAATTATAATAAAGGTAACTTAAGAAAGTCCTACGTGCCAATGTCTTTTGAATTTCTTATCTGAAAAAACAAAAAAGATCGTCTCTTGAATTTGACAACTTCCTCAGTTGACATTTCACTGGTAACACCAACTTATTACAAACGTACCAAAGAAAGATAACGGATAGAAATAGTTGGGGGCACGTCTTTTCTACGACTTGGGCTTTGGAAAAAAAAAAAAACATATATATATATATATATATATATATATATATATATATATATATATTCACTACTTAGTACTTATTCTTATCAATACGTATACTTCAAATTATCATAATTACAATTATAATGACATATACATGTAATAAATAGGAAGTCAGCAAAAAGCACCACAGGACTTCTCCGACAACTAGAGCTTTTGGACTTTGGAAACTATCCAATCACAGTTCGCATCCAAAGAGGCCCAGCCATGGAGTCGAGACCACTTAAAATGACAATGACACACTGTTTTTCAGTGAACTGCGAGTTTTCTGGAAACCAACCAAAAGTCCAATGTATGCTTTTGCCCGCATCCTTTCAGCTAAAATGATTTACCGTTGTACCCACCACTTTTTTTTTTAGATTATTTTTAAAATACATAATTTTTTTATTTTTTTATTAAATATTACTTAAAATTATAATTTTTTATATTTTTTTATTTCTGTTTGTTAATCGATAAAATTTTATTAATTTTTTTAATAAAATTTTAATTTTATCCTCTAAATATAAAATTATAATTTTATTTTATAATATTAATTTAAAAATTATTATTATTTTATTAAAAAAATTAACTAAATTTTAACCGTCAACAGATAAAAATAAAAAAATATAAAAAAAATATAACTTCAAATAAAATTTAATTAAAAAATAAAAAATATATATATTCTTAAAAAATTCAAAAAAAGATATGAACGGTAAATAATTTTCCTTAAAACATATCTTACCAATTCATAACAGTAATAATAATTTTTTTTTCTAAGGGAAATAAATACTTGTTAACAAATAAGTAACAATACCACACGACGTCTATTAAAATAGTACTTTCGTTTCTGGATAAAAAATTATTATTTGCCTAAGGTTGTCCAAAGACTTAAATTTTTAAACAAACGACCCAGTAAACGAAAGAAGCAAGCACCCGCGGACTTAATCAACGTACGGATATACATTCAGAGCTTGGCAAGCAGCGGATTCTGGACGGGCTTTTCGGTGATCACGGAGTCCTTGAGATCCAAATCGCTTTCATTTGGAGGGACATCCACTGCTGGTGAGCAATTGAAGAACCCATGTGGCTGCATCACCAACAGCCGAAAACATTAAAACTCATAACCTTAGTTATTTGCAATATCAAACAAACATGACTGCTATGTGGCTACAGGATGAGAGGCATACCATGAGCATAAAGCCAATGCGATCCACAGGCATCACAGGCCAGTCTTCCAGTCTAGGAATGTGAGTCACTCCAAATACATACCTGCAATAATTTCATTACAGAATCATATCACAAGATGAGAGTAATTAACATTTAAACAAAAAATGAAAAAAATTGACAATCATTTCCAGGTAGTGTGAGTATTACGTCCCTACACCAGCATTTACTCTCTAGACAATTTGCAAGAATATGAGTTGTACAATTAAAAAGGGCATGCAGACATACAACATATAAAGATAACATGTATTGTATGCATTAATCATGCGAAATCCACCAACAAATTCAGACAATGAGACAAGATCTAACTATATTCGATAAAGAATTTCAACTAACCACAGAACTATGTCAGTTTCTTCCAGAGAGCGATTTTGCTTAACCCAAGTAGCCAATCCTTCCCCAACTCGAGGATTTTGATTAGGAAACTCTCCTCCAGGATACATTTCATCATGTGCATATGGAGTAACCCAAAGATTATGCTTCAAGAAGGTGGCTCGTCTTAAAAATTTGGCCTCAGAGCCGGCTAATGGCAAACAGTTTGAACCAGGTACTAACTTATAACCAGTTAGCTGTCCTGTACGGTTAACGGTTCTGGTGTTTCTGATCTGCAAGACGAAAGACATGCATTCCATCAAATAATAGATCAATTATTTTGTTAGAGGCAGTTTGATTTTCTTTTCCAACTCTAACTTCCCTGCTCTATTTTCAAATTTGTATGTGATGTGTGATGGGTATATAGAAATGATATAAAATGTTAATTTAATTTAATTTATCATAATGTGAACCAATCCAAATTGCGGCATAACTACCCTAAAGAACTAGAAAACTACTCAGTGCTGACATAGAACTACAACCAACATTGTTCTGTAATTTTGAGCACAAATCTCCTTACCCGAAATGACACAAGGGAAGACACTTACAATCCAATGACGAGCAGTTAAAGGATTACAATCACGCATTGCTTGCAATTCTGATTTGAGCAGTTCCTCTTCAGCATAGAATGCATTATTGTGAACATTATTCTTCCCTGGTTCTTCCACTTTAACATTCATCTCAACTACCTATACCAACAAGAAAATGTTGCTCTTACTACATCATGCTAACACATATGACAATAATTTTCCTTTATAGTTGAACAACAAATGCCCCAATGAAAAAAGTCTAATTCATTATTGAGGACACTTCATACATTAAGAGACCACAATATTATCTTGTTCCAATGAATAAATCCAAAAATAGATTCAACCAAGTCATTAAAGAAAATATCTTGTCAATACAGAAGAATAAATCCTGTGACTGTTTTAATCTTTAGTCAATACAGAAGATAACCTCTATTGCCATGTTTGGTTTGAAGAAATGAAAGGAGATTAGGAGAGGGGAGGGAAAGAAATAAAAGCAGAAAAGATGAACTCCTACCAAACAATGGAGATGAACCCACCCTCTTTTACTCTCATTTTCTCTCCCCTCCTCTCAATTCTTCCAACCAAACATGGGCTAAGGGCTAAGTAATTCACCTTGAATTTACCCAGAGTATCAGAGAAAGTTTCCTCTGCAACCATTCCATAGAAAAGCAAACCTACTTATCAAGTACTGTCAAAATAAAATTAAGCCACCTACAGCCCAAAGATCTCAGGAAAGGACCATAATCCCTCAGCTACTTCAATGACCATTTAAAAACAAAAGCAATGCCAGAAATGGGAATCAAATAGTAAACTCTACTTGTAGATCAAATTGCCAGCAAAACAGACCCCTGAGTCCTATCAAACAAAGAACAGAGGCAATATCCTCAGATCATTCAGATCCTCGCAATGTGAATCATAACAATTTTAGAGGAACTGATGATGAAGCCTCAATTTGAAACCTTATTGAGAATATTCTAAATATATACATCTATAAAAATACATATATATATATATCCCTAGTAACCATTTATTCTACCTGATTATGTGCTTCACCAGGCTTGCAATCAACCGCCATGTCCATACGAGCCACAAAAAAGTGTTGATGAACAGGTGCATACAACCCAGGTGCAATAATAGTCCCATATTTTCTCACTTCTCCAGGTTGCAGTGCACCTAAGCTGAGAATTCCTGTGAGCTTAACCTCAGCTTCAATCTTCCCATCCTATAACACAACATTGCATCATTAGGATTTAAGTGGTACCATTTGATGAAAGTAGCAATACTCGAGGCAACCTAATGTTTAAAAGTAGCAAAACTATTCAGTTGTACACTCAAGATGGCATCAATATATTTAAGAGGGGAAAATTAAGATAGAAAACATAAACTGATGCTACACCACCAAACAAAATTCCAGATAAATCAAGGCATAAATTAGCTTGCCTGGTAAAAGTGCCAGAAAAATGCATATTCATAGTTGGCCACAGTACATATAAATGACACTGATAGCCTTCTAGACCTTCGAACTTCTGCCAATCCTGTTCTCCAATCCTGATGCTTCCATAAGATACCATGGTCCTCTTCATGCAAACAAACACAATTCTCAATTGTATCAACACCCCCAGCAAAATTGGTGAAATGAGCATCAAAATACTTGATGTAGCCCAAACAATCGCACCCCTGAAGCAACAATATAATATGTAGTAAAGAATTTTTTTCAAATGATAAAAATAATATGTTAAATATATAGATAATTCAGACAATCAAGGAAAAGCAAAAGAGGTATTTAACCTTCTTAAGAGAATGTGCATTTTTACCCAGCCCATCTTCCCCTGCATCAAATGCATTTTTCCTGCAATGGGGATCATTTGGATCCCCATAAGGGACCACCATCTCAACAAAGCTTAACCTGTGGGCTACAGGCCTCCGACCTCGACTACCATCAACATATGCAACAGAATAGATGATCAAACCTTCCCTAGGAGTAAAACCAATACGGAAATTCCACTGCCAACCAAGATTGAATTGTAATAGAAAATGAATAACATTTGCAACTGATAAGAATCTTACAAACCTAAGTAATCAATATTTGCATTAACAAAAATAAGCACCTTCTGCCATTCAACAAAATGTCCATTAACACGGAAACTTGGACCCTCAGGCTGAACAATCTGAAGCGGTTTTATATCGCTTCGGTCAACACCTCCTCTTGTTTCACCAGCTGTGTAGTTTCTTAATGGATCAGCTGGTGGTAGGTGAACAAGCTTACGGTCTTCAAACTCGATCACCACCATATTCTGCATATCAACAAGCACATGGATTCCTTCCACTGGACGAGCATAACCGTTTTCCATTGGGCAGTCACTCTCGGTTCTGCAGAAGATGAGCGGTTTAGCAAGTCTGCGACTTGGAGCATCTGCATCACTGTGATACCCTACACACCTAAAAGAGAGGATTTTGGGCACAAACCATTAAAAGGAGCACAAGAAATGCACAGAAAGCATATTTTTACTGAACATCAGTTTGAAATAATCTCAGCATGGTACTAACCACGGATCCACCATAACAAGATCCATGTCCTCAATACCCCTCTTTTTCATTGCCTCCCGGAATGGAGGAAAGTCTTTGACAACAGCTTCACATTCAGCATACTCCACAGCATCCTGTAATAAAAAATTCAAGAAATCACATTAATGATGCAAAAACATGAATAGACCTGAAAAGACAAATATATTACAAGGGGTTTACAGGGATGCGCCATGCACCCAATTACTAGATCATAAATCAAGTAATCATCTATCTACACTAATGATAATTAACATTGGAAATGTTTAATAGGAAACACGAGTTCACTATTACTTGTTTAGATGAGAAATATAACATGATAGACCTAAGTAGCAAAAAATTTACTTTTGTGTAAGATAAGCACCCCTATTTACAGCAAAAATGAATCTGTTCACTTCAAACACAAACTACAGACAATCAGTTTGACTAAATTAAGATTGCCACGCACAAACATTAACAGTACATAAACATATATACTAGCATACCATGGGAGGCTGGACATCTGGGACAACTTTCGATGAGATAACTTTTCCTCTATGGTGACCACCTCGGGTTGCAGCATGAACCTCCGACAGTTCAACAATCCATATGCTTGTCTCATTCGACCTTTTGTTGTAAACAACAAGTCTTGCTCGTCTAGGAGGAAGTTTAGTAGGAATTATTGGCCCACCTTTTGTCCTGGGAATTAATGATGGCTGAAAAGGAGGGAAGAAATAAGCATCTGCTAAGGCAACCACTTGTTTATCTGGCTCCACCCGAACCACTTCCACAAACCGCATGCTGTCTCTCACCTGAAAACCAGATTTACTTGTCACCCCCCTTTCATTAACAATATAATGTACTTAAAATATAAACATCATATATGAGGAAAAGTTACTTCAGGGGTTGCTCCAGCAGCCCGAACAGTAGCTACTGCCACAGAGATCTCAGCAGCGGATAAAGGGTCTAAAGGATGGCTTGTTTGAGCCCTCACCATCATTGGAATTCCTATGCAAGCAAATCAATGGATGTAAAAGCGTAGTTTGGTTAGTAATAATAGATTTTCTGGAATTATGAGACAGCAGTTTACTCTCAGTCAGCTGCTACGTAGGGGGAAAAAGAACCGAGTAAAGATAAGAAATCATAAATATAGTTTTGTTTGGTTGCAACGAAAATATACCGTCAACAAAAGAAATTAAAAAAAAAACACCAAAGAAACAAACAAACGGGGACAATAAAAAAGAATTAGTATTTGGGGCCCAAAGCAGCAGATAGGGACCTCACTCGCTCACTCAATTGACTTCATAACGAACATTTAGCTATTCATCTTTCTCAAGTTGAAAAAAAAAAAGAAGGAAAAAAAAACAATCACCATCCGATAAAACAACAATTAAAAATACAAACAAAATCGTTATCAAGAATAATCAATAACACTAACAAAAGAAATTAACAAGAGATAAAAAATAAAACCTTTGGTTGAGGAAATGGTGTTAGGAGGAGGAGGAGGAGGATCAGGGAGGGATTCAACGGGACGGATGAGAGTGGTAACGGAGTCACGCTTACGGATCGGATCCAAGGAAGGATCCGACCCGGAAGCCTTCCAATCCTTGACGGGTTCAGTGGCGGAAGGCTTGGAAGGGTTGTTAATGCAACAAGCAGGCGTCGTCTTTTCCTGAGTTGTGGCCATTGTAAAGGCTTAGCAAGCGCACCGTATCCACTGCAGAATTTATCACAGTAGTATTCCACTGACATACAGAGCAAATTATCTCTGCGTCCTCCTTTTCAGTAACCTTTTAACACTATCCCCCTTCACTTACACACAGCCACAGCCACAGCCCACGGATCAACAAACTCAAAATCACTTTCTTTCTTAAAGAAAAGAGAGCGGAAGAAACTCAAGAAGAATCGAGATCCAAGGGGCGGCCTTTTATTAAAAAGGAAGTGGATGTGGATTTAGCGTGAAAGAGAGAGTGAGAAATTTTGTTTTGTTTTGTAATTCAATTAATTAAGACGTCGTCGTGTTATCGGGTGGGTGGGCGTGGAGTGGATCGAACTTGTTAGATAAGGACAAGCGACTCGTGGAGTGGGAGGTGATAGGAGCCTCCGCTTGTCAGAGACGTCATACAATTGATCGCTGCTTAAACCACTTTTTTATTTTCCGTTTTTTTTTTAAAAAAAAAAAAAAGCAACGAAGTCAATTTACTAGTCAAAGCAACGAGATATTTTACAATATCTTTGGAGGAACAACAACAAAAGAATTTTTTAAATTTTGTTATCGCAATATAACCGATAATGTTAATAATCTTCTTACATTTAGTAATTTTATTTTTTAATTAAGAAAAGATAATTTTAAATTGTTACAATATATGTAAGAATATATATAAAATTATATTAAATATAAATCTTATTCTTAAAATCATCTTTTGAAAAGTTACTCTTTTATTATTTTTAAAAATTTATTGTAAGATAAGATGATTTTATTAAAAATAATTTTTAAAAAATTTATTAAATACTAAAATTAATGTTTTTAATTTTTTAAAATTACTTTTAATTTGTCCAAAGGAATCTCAAATGAACATTAGAATACAAGAGTATCTTGATCGTTTTAAATATGATACTAACAGATAAATTATATCATGAATTAATAAATTATGACAAGTCAGGCCCTGGTGTTGCTATCCTTTCTGGAAATTTGAATTAGTAGGAAGACCTATTGCCAAATTTTTTTATTGGACAAAATAATTTATTTATTTATTTTAATTCTTAGAAGCAATAATAATGATATCCCAAAATTTTATCCTAAATTCTATCTCAAATAATACAACCTATATTTTGTTATTTATGATATAAATTAATTATATTATCTCACTACTAACAAGTGAATGTTGCATTCTATTAAAACTGAAATTTTTAAATAGAGTTTTGAAATGCTAGCACTATTAAAAAATATATAATATATTGTTGTAGAAATACAGCCTATTTAATAAATGTGCAACAGTAAAAATATCATGCGAGTTTTTGTTATTTAGTTAAAACGTGTGTAATTAAGAGAATTACGTGAAGAGTCCGTAAACTATTAAATCTGAGAGATTGGAATGTTCGGATTATGCAAAATATACATCATATTTTCTCGTGTATGATAATAATATTAAGTATTTGTCATTTTTATTGAATATACGTTCATTAGCTGAAGTATTGGTTTATGACATACCGTAGACAAGCGATAACATGTTAGGCGTATTAATTATGTTGAATGGACCAAAATAAATAAGCAATTAGATGGCGTTAGGCGGGTTGCAATTATATTGCACGTACAAAACATAGTACGAGTAGGTTTTTGTGTACAAAGAATAACGGATATGCTCATTTACGGTAATATTTGTCGTAACTTATGATTATATGGCAACACACTTTTATAAATTATAATGAAATACTACTAGGAAATTTTGTTAATAGCATGATTAAAGTTACAACATTAATATTGTAATAAATATAAATTTTATAAATTACACATAATATTAGTAATTATAAGGTAAAATAAGTAAATTATATATAAGAGTGTTAAATTGATGTTTTACAATTGAAAAAAAATATTTGTAAAAATAATTAAAAAAACTTGTAAATCAACATCAAACTTTAATTGAAAAATAATTTATTCAATTAATTTAACTAAACAAAAAAAATCACTCATCAATTAAAAAAAAATTATTACAAACAATTGGTATAGGTTTCATTGAATTGATTTAACCATAAATTTTATATTCATTCTTAGACATTTATAATTTCTTTTCTTTTTTTAATTTTCTATCATAGAATTTGTTTACCATATTGGTTAATTAAGCCAAAAAAAAATTTCTTATATTACTATACATATATAATATATCAATAAATTCATATCTAAATCCATTTTTATCCTTAATAAAATTTAATATATATCATTGCATATATTACATAAATCCAAAACTATAATTATTTATTTTAAAAATAAAATTAGTAAATACATAAGGTAAAACATTGTTATAATGAATTTTTATTTTTTCTTTCAATAACTCTTATATTAATTTATTTATTTTACCTTTTATTTACAAGTCTTATGTTTTCATTTACATAATTTGTGGTTTATTTTACACTTAATATTGATTTACATATTTTATGTTACATTTATAATTTTTTTACCAATAATATACTAATTCACCACTTTTATGTTTATTTACTTATTTTATTTATAAATTTTGTGTTCCATTTACATAATTTATATTTTATTTTACATTTACTATTAATTTAAAAATTTTATATTAAATTTATATATCAATATTTTATAGATATAATTTATTATTTAATTATAATATTGATTCTATAATTTTAATCAGGGCATGATTAAATGAGCAAAATTGCTACTATCATTTACCGCAATATTCGTCATAACATATGTTAAGTATTTTCTGAAACAACCTGCCGCGACTACAGTCTATCTCGACAATTAAAAATAATAATTAAATAACTAATTTTATTTTTATTTAATTATACTTGGAAGGATTAATTTAATTGCGTCCCTGTCAAGTACAGCTGTAAAGCAACAGGCTAATTTGATAATGTTCAAAAGAGAAATAGAAAGTTAAATAATTTTTCTCTCATTAAAAAAAAAAAATCTAGGTGGATTAATTTGAAATAGTATGGGGGGAATACGAGGAATGAGCAGTTATGATCCTTACCGACAGCAGCAAGAAAACATTACACGTCATGGTGCTTGATTTGACTGATTAGTTAATTAGTGAAGTACGCAACACACAACTGGCAAATGCGTCAATGCCAGTGTTAAAAACATGCGCAAACTATAAGAAGCTGTGTACTGTTGACGCCCTTACCTCACCAACGCACATTATTATTATTATTATTATTAGTATGTACCTACCTCTCTACACGAAGAAGTGGAAAAAAAAAACTATAGCCTAAAAATTAGACAAGTCTGAATAAATTACAAATTAAATTTATTTGAAGAAGCAATGTGTTGATATCACTTTCGGTAGCAATATTATAGGTTTATATTGTCTATCAATGGCAAGGTAGAGGCCCAATGTAAATAAGTTGATTGATATTGTTAATTCAACGGCTGGGGATGTATTATGGAGAAAACTCCCACGTCTCAAATTGTCATATTGCTGCTAAAAGTAACATCATTTCGAAATTGATGAGAAGACATGACGTTTTCAAGTTATCCTTATTTTGATCTCCACATTTCTTTTTGGTTCACATCGTGGAAGTTGAATTGTAATTGGGCTGCTTTCGAGTTTCTAGGCCCATATGTTTGATTCAATTAAATGGGTTTGGAAATCCTCACTCTTAAATTCTATTCCCGGACTGAGCTCAGGGGGCGGAGTGCCCCATTTGCGGTGAACGGGAGCAATTTGTACGAGGATTGACATTTGATCATTATAGCTCCCGAGGAAGTCACTTCTCTTTTAAGTATATTGTGTTGAGTTTAATTTTTGCTGAGTATCGAATTAATAGTTAAGATTTATTTTATATTTTTATTTCTTTTATTTAATTATCATGATTTAATACTCAATAGAAACTCTCAACACCACTTCCTTGTTCTTCTTTTTATAGAATTTCATAATACTCTCCGTTATCTTTCTCATTATTTATTTTCTTATGTCAAAAGTTTAACAAAATAAAATAATTATTTCTAACTAAAATGAATATCTTTACGAACTTTTTTACATCATCAAGTAACTAAGGACCTGTTTGGAACATGGGGTGGCTGCTCTAATCCTAAGAGTTAGGAGAACAAGGTTTTTTCTTTTTTTTTTAAAAGAAAGCAAACCTTTCATAACTCATAAAAACTCTTCTTAGTTTCCAAAATTTCAAAGATCACCCAAAAAATTTTTGTCGAGGTACCAATTTTATTATTTATCAGCTCTATTACTCCTTTTGAGTTCAATTCTAAAACCACAGAACCTACTTCAGCCTTGCGAGCTACTAGCAAACCCCACAAAACAACATTTACTTCAGCCCTCTCCACATTACCAACATTGTTCTCTGTTTTAATAGCAGCAACTATGACTTCAACTTCAGAATTTCTGATAACAACTCCCATCCCAACTAATTTATTTCCCCATTCATCGCGGCATCCACATTAATTTTCACCCATCCCTCTCCTGGTGGATACCATTGCCGAGGCTCTGTAGGAACCTTTTCAACACAAAAACCCTTTTCCAGTGTCTTAATTCATTTTACAGAGTCAGCAACATAAAAGACTCTGGCTACCAACCTCATTGGATCCTCATTAACCCCTTTAAACAACAAATTATTTCTAGTATTCCATATAACCCATAGAAGAGAGGCTACTAACTCCCCATTTACCTCCCTTTGCTGATGATGTAGAGATTGGAGGAGGAAACTAACTACGTCCAGAAAGTTTCCTCTTTGAATTGGCTTACCTAGAGGAGACTTTTTCCAAATTTTCCTTGCTATTTTGCAGTCCAAAAGGCCATTGAGCTATATCCTCCATTTGATTTCTACACACCGGACATGTTACCTCTCGCATCACCCTTCTCTTCCACAAATTTCCAGCAGTAGGAAGTAGTTCTTTAGTTGCTCTCCATAGGAAAGTCTTCACTTTCTCATAGACTACCAGCTTCCAAATCGAGAACAAGGCTTTAAGTGTTATAAAAACTGTTCACATCCAATGATCTAAGCAAAAAATATAATAATAAATAAAACAAAAAAAGTGTGGTTCTCCCTTATTAGAATCTATATACTTGTCCAGAATCCAGACCTTGAGCTGCCTAAGGGTGCAAGAGATAATTTTAATTACATATTTAAACAGGAACAACAGAACAATTAGAGTACATTTGATTTTATTTTTCAACTACTATTTTTCGTTTTCAAAGGAACACAAAAGTAAAAAACGTGTTTGGCAGCAACAAACTTTGCGCTGTCTTCATTTTTCAAGAAGTGAAATATTCTTGTTTTCCACTTTTATTTTCATAAAAGTGAAAAACAACTCTTTGATGTTCTTAAATTTTTATTTTTACATGGGGCCTATTAAAAAGAATGGGATTATGACTAATGTCCCATGTGCTGTTAAGTCGGTTGTTAATAGATAATACTAAGTTTTTAACTTTTATGTTTTAATGATATATTTCTATTATTTTAACATGTTGTTTTGGTTTTAACAGGGTGAGGCATTTTTCAAAATTATTTCTTAATTCTAACTAATCTTATTAATTTTAGCAAACATTCTTGAAAAATTACTATTAATTTTCTCTTTAGTATTAATTGTCACTCTGGTTTATGAAAAACTGCCATCATTATGAGAAAAAATAAATTCATTTTAACTAAATATAAATAAATGGATCTATTATATTTATTAGTTTTAGATTCTCTAAAATTATTGAAAATTTATTTAAAATCAATTTTTTTTTCATTGTCTTTCATTGCCTCCATATTTTTAGATTAATAACCAAACACGTTTTCATATACTGTTAAGAAAATAAACTAAGTATTCTCGATTTTAAAAGTATCTCGTGAAAAACATTATTTTATTTCTATAAAATAAGTTTAAAAAACACTAACTTGAAGATTAAAACCAAACGTACCCTTAATAACAATGATTAAAGTTGAGGTTTTGTCATCCTTAATCACTATTGTTTTGAAAATCATGTTTTGTGATATATCTTCGCGAACAATAAATTATGTGTAGCACGAAATAATTAAAATACATTTCGGACAATAATTGTTTTTTACAGTTATTTAATCAAAAGTTGACTTTTTCTTTTTAAGCACAAATAAAAAAATCTTGAACAGACCATAAAGGACAATTGCACAAAATTAACTAAGACAAAAAAAAATCATTATAAGATAAGCACGATATTATTATTTAATTTTTATTTTATAGTCCGTTCAAAACATGGCAAAACAAAATAAAAAGAATTTTTTTTTGGGGTCGAGATTGAGTTTTTCTAATAAAAGTCTTGACATCGAAGAAATAATGAAATATTATAAAAATTTTATAGTTTTTTTTTTGAATTATAAAAATTTTATAGTTAAAGCGATAGAACTCAAAAAGTGTCATTTCGTTCATTTACGAATATCATTGTTGGCAGTGGATGATATAATCGTGCTGAATAACTCGGTGCATGGGACCAATGATACAATTGCGCTGAATAATTTTCTGGTGCGACTCGCAAACCAAAATTAGAGCCGATAAAATTTGAGGCCGCTAATTAATCCAACATAAATTTGACAGGAATAAATAAATTTAAATACTCAAATTTGATATAATTATTAATAATAAAAAAACTGTGTGTCTATTAACTTAATTATTTTTTTCTCGGGTTCAGATTCAACTTTTAGATGTGTCAATATAAACCCATTTTATCTTCTAACAAATCTTACTAAAAATAAAAAATTTTAACGGATTTTTATATCTTTTCAAAATATTTGCTTTCGTGGATTTAACTTCTAATATGTGTGACAGTTCATTGTTTTAAGTTATTTTTTATCATTTTAGTAAACGTTCGTATCATATAATATGAGTTCGTAACTCTATCGTTACTTATATATAAATAGTTGTAATTTTTCGTGTCTTTTCAATTTGTTTTCATGGATTTAACTTTTAATATGTGTGACATTTTATTGTTTTAAGTTACTTTTATCATTTTAGTAGATGTTCATATTATATAATACGAATTTATAATTCTACATTACTTATATATAAATAGCTGCAATTTGTGTTAAAAGTCATATATATGTAAATCATGCAAAATAGATATTAATTAGATTAGTGGATCGTATCGTATTATATTAAATGATATGATTACTCTATTACTAAATGGATTGTGTTATATCACTCGTTTATTTTTGGTGTTGGATTCAAAATTCACTGGACTATTATGAACATATATTTCATATGTTATGACGTGATGATTTATTTGTTTTCTATTTTCGCTTCCGTTAAGAACAGAATTTGAAATTTTGGATTTATGTGTTATGCATGTGTTTTGTGGTAACACGCTTCTAATTCCTATATGTGGCTTCTACTCGCAAATAAATTGACATGATTTTGCAAATATTTAATATAAGGCTCCGACCATTGGAGACCAAACAACTTAGGTTGCGTTTACTTATTGGAGTGGGAGTGAGGAGTGAGGAGTGTGGATTCCTCCCACTCCAATGTTTATTTACACAAATAAAGAGGGAGTGGGATTCCCACTCCGTGGGTCCCACCCATTTTTGGAGTAGGGAGTGGGAATCCATTCCCCCCTCTTCTTTTTTTACCCTTATAAATAATAATATTAAATAATAATAATTTATTTAAATAATAATATTATATTATTTTATAAAATATATTTATTAAAAATAATAATATTAAACTTATTTAAATATAATATTATGATACTTAATTAAAAATAATATTATTATATTCATAAATAATTAATAATATTATTATATACTATTTTATCTGAAAATATAATATTATTATATTTATTTAAAAATAATATTATTATACTTATTTAAAAATAATAGTATTATATTTATTTAATATTAGTAATTAATAATTATAAATATTTTATTTTAAAAAAATTAATTTTATACTATATTATAATAATAATATTTCATTTGTGCTATTCTTATCAATAATTTTTTATTTACATAATTAAAATTAAAATTAATAAAAAATAATAATTTACATAATTAAAAATATTAATAGTTATTATTAATTTACAAATACAATAAAATAAACTTTTTATTTTTTAAAATATTTTTTTTATTAATTTTGTAATAAAAAACTATAATTCTTTAAATAAGAATAAAATTATAATTTAAAACTATTTACTACGATTTTATACTCGCATTCTAGTATAAGTAAATAATCTAGTTCCACTCCACTTCATACTCTCAATCCCCTCCTAATCTCATGATTCCCCAATCTAAAAAGTAAATGCGAACGTAACTTACTGCCGTTGTCTTTTCTTTATTTTGTTTTTTTATAAAACTTCATTCAGGCCCCTTATATTCTACTTTATTTATAATTTATTTATAAATATTATAAAATTTTTTAAATTTATTCATAAATTTTTAAAATATCAATTTTACTTTTATAATTTTTAAATTTTTAAAATACTCTCTATTTAATTAAAAAATATAATAATTATTCAATGAATTATAATTATTATATTATTATTATTATTTTAAATGGATTATTATTATTATTATTATTATTATTATTATTATTATTAACAACAACAAAAATAAAAGGTATTATTATTATAATTAATACATTAATAATAATTAATAATGATTTTTTAGTTAACAATTATTATTATTATTAATTAATTTTTTATTAATAATAATATTAATTAATAATTAATAGTAATAATAATTATTAACAATTTAACTAAAAAATCATTATTAATTATTGTTAATATATTAATTAATTATAAACTCATCTACAAATCCACACTCTCTATTTTCCCATCACACTCTCTATCTTCCCCCACCTTCCGATCAAGATCACTCTCACTCTCTAGACTCCAAGTCATCAAATCCATTCACTTCTCTTCTCAACATAACACTGCATCAACAATACCCCCAACAAATTTACCATCACCACCTCCACCACAAGGAGCCAAGGTATTCCCCTTCGTTTTCTCCATCTTTATTGGCTTCATCCTCCGTTTCATTGTCCCTAAATAAATAAATAAAAATAATTATTATTGTTAATAATTTAATTAAAAATTATTATTAATTATTGTCCTATTATGGATTAAATTTGAAGTGTTGTATCAAAATTTAATTCAAATGGATTGGATTTGAATATAAGTATATTTAGATTATTATTTTATATTTTAATTATTATGATTATTATTATTATTCAAAAATTAATTAATAATAATAATTATTATTGTTAACAATTTAACTAAAAAATTATTATTAATTATTATTAATATATTAATTAATTATAATACCTTTTATTGTTGTTAATACTAATAATAATCTATTTAAAATTAAAATTATATTATTATAATCATAATTATAATTATAATCCATTAATAATAATTATATTTTTTTAATTAAATAAAGGATTTTTTTAGAATTTAAAAATTATAGGAATAAATTTAATATTCTAAATATTTATGAATAAATTTAAAATTTTTTATAATATTTATAAATAAATTATAAATAAAGTAGAATATCTTTTAATCCATAATTATTAAATTCAATCCATAATTATTAATAATAATTATTGTTAACTAAAAAATTATTATTAATTATTGTTAATGTATTAATTATAATAATAATACCTTTTGTTGTTGTTGTTAATAATAATAATAATAATAATAATAATAATAATAATAATAATAATCCATTTAAAATAATAATAATAATAATAATCCATTTAAAATAATAATAATAATATAATAATTATAATTATAATTCATTGAATAATTATTATATTTTTTAATTAAATGGAGGGTGTTTTAAAAATTTAAAAATTATAAAAATAAACTTGATATTTTAAAAATTTATGAATAAATTTAAAATTTTTTATAATATTTATAAATAAAATATAAATAAAATAAAATATAAGGGGCCTAAATGAAGTTTAAGTTACGTTAAATGTAACTTAGGCTTGCCCTAAAATAAAACACATTTAGGACAGTGACTGATTTAAGAACGCAGGCAAATCACGTGGCAACACCTGCGGCAAAACTAAAATCATAAAAGGAGTGGGGACTGGGGTTGGTGCCACTGCCAAGTGCCAACCCCACAAGAATCAAATCCTTACGTCCCTTTGTCGGTTTCTTATTTAGTTTTCTTATCAAATTTCATTTAAGCCCCTTATACTCTGCATTATTTATAATTTATTTATAAAAATTATAAATTTTTTATATTTATTCATAAATTTTTAAAATATTAAATTTATCCCTATAATTTTTAAATTTCTAAAATACCCTCCATTTAATTAAAAAATATAATTATTATTAATGAATTATAATGATAATTATGATTATAATAATATAATTTTAATTTTAAATTTAATTTTAAATAGATTATTATTATTAATAACAATAAAAGATATTATAATTAATTAATATATTAATAATAATTTTTTAGTTAAATTGTTAACAATAATAATAATAATAATAATAATAATAATAATAATAATAATAATAATTAATTCTTAAATAATAATAATAATCACAATAATTAAAATATAAAATAATAATGTAAATATACTTATCTTCAAATCCAATTCATTTGAATTAGATTTTGGTACAACACTTGAAATCCAACCCATAATATGATAATAATTAATAATAATTTTTTAGTTAAATTATTAACAATAATAATTATATTTATTTAGGGATAAGAAAATGGAGGATGAGGCCAATGGAGATGGAGAAAACGAAGAGAAGTACCTTGGTTCATTGTGGTGGAGGTGATGACGGCAAATTTGTTGGGAGTATTGTTGATGCGATGTCATGTTGAGAAGAGTAATGAATAAGTTTGATAATGTGGGGTCTAGAAAGTGAGAATAATCTTGATTGGAGGGTGGGGAAAGAGAGAAAGTGTGATGGAAAAATAAAGGGTATGGATTTAGAGATGAGTTTATAATTAATTAATATATTAATAATAATTAATAATAATTTTTTAGTTAAATTGTTAACAATAATTATTACTATTAATTATTAATTATTATTATTATTAATAAAAAAAATTAATTGTTAATAATAATTATTGTTAATATATTAATTAATTATAATACATTTTATTGTTGTTATTAATAATAATAATAATAATAATAATAATAATAATAATAATAATAATAATAATAATAATAATAATCCATTTAAAATTATTATAATCATAATTATAATTATGATCCATTAATAATAATTATATTTTTTAATACAATGGAGGGTATTTTAGGAATTTAAAAATAATAATAATAATAATCCATTATTATAATTATAATTTTATTGTTGTTGTTGTTAATAATAATAATAATAATAATAATAATAATAATCCATTTAAAATAATAATAATAGTTATTATTATTATAATTCATTTAATAATTATTATATTTTTTAATTAAATGAAAGATATTTTAAGAATTTAAAAATTATATGAGTAAATTTAAAAATTTAATAATATTTATAAATAAATTATAAATAAAATAGAGTATAAGGGCTTTCAATGAAAATTTAAAAGAAAACAAAATAAGAAAAAAATAAAGAACCGTGAGTTACGGTTACCGTAACTTAGAGGGGTACTTCTTTTAATGGATTAGAGTCGAGGAATGAGGATACCATAACTGATTACATGCAAGTGAGGTTCCCAGCTCCCATGCAGCGCAGTCTGTCTTTACTTAAATGGATTCCAAAAACCAAAAATATTGAAAACAAAAAACAAAAAAACAAAAAACAAAAAAACAAAAAACAAAAAACAAATGAAGTCGTTTCCGCATCGGTGCGTTGTTTTTAGTCCTTACAAAGACTTTTCATTAGTACCTCACCATGCCATTTTACCTTGGTGGTGCAGATTTACAGATTAAACCTTTGGGAAAATAATAAGAGCATATATATGTATATATGTGTGTGTGTATAATTTAAAAATACAATATGTTATATTATAACTTCAATGGAAATGTATATGTGTGTGTATGTGGGTTTTATACACCCGAGTTTTTCAGCTTCAACAAGGAGAAAAATTTGGACCATGGTCATGTAATTTTTACAATTTTAATTGCAATTGCAAGGCAGACAGCCCGTGTGGTACCAACTCTTGTATATTTATGGTCTATGGCATCCTATTTGTTATAATTGTAAGAATTGAACTTGTCTTGTAAATGTTTGTTTCATCTTGTTCAATCATTTATAATTTTTAAGTATTTTCTTATCAGATTCACTTAAATACATATTTTTTTAATTTAAAAATATAAAGAGATGGACAAAGTCTAAATTAATTTTTTAACCCTTTACCTCTTTTAAAATTTGAACACTCTTGAATCTAATTTAATACAAAGCTATATAAATATAGTCTAAATCCCGTTAAGCATGGGCTGCGTCAGTTAATTATCTTTTGTTTTCGCTGGGAAATAAAAAAAAAACCCATCATCGATCTTTTTAAAACATATGAAAACTCGACTTCAAAACTTCCTCTAGGAAAAAATGGAGAGATGGATATATCGATAAACATTGTACTTATTCTGTTATATATTACCATTTAATATATTTTGATGTGTATGAATATAGAAATATAAATGGGCTGTGTGTGTGGGCGGCCAAGTCTCCCTCAACGTGACCGAGGCTTGTCTAGTTGTCTTTTAGAGAAGCTACTGTTGGATTTTAGTTGAGGTGATTCTGAAGGGCGAAGGCCATAAAATATACATGTGATCATAAAAGTCAACCGGCCAAGCCGGTTAATAATTAGGGATGGTAAAAATATCCGTCCAGTCTGGACTCGCATCATACTTAGGCGATGTGGGCTGGGTGATATCCGGCCCGGGTATGAAGGCAGGTCGGTTTTGAGCATTATTTGATAAACTCAAAACTCAGATTTTATTAAAAAATATTATAAAATATATATTATTTTAAATATTTATATTTATTTGACTCAATACACAAATATAAATTTTTAAACACTTAAAGTTCATAATTTCATGTGAAATTTTATTAAAATAAATTTAAACTTATAAAATTACCAAAAAAATATTATTATATTAAAAAATATAAAATTTGGGTATCCTGATTAAAATCCGATCCAATGTCGTGATTAAAAAATCCGGCTTGGGTGTAAAAAATTTGCATCTGGGCTGAGTCTGGAAATTGCGATATCCGGACCTGGGTTTTGCCAACCTTATTGATAATAGGTAAACGGTGAAAAAAATCTAAACTAGCAACTGAGGGAGCAAGTTAGACAAAATTGAAAAATAAATTGTCTGCGAAAAGTCCTTATCGATTTATAATTAAGTGAGAGTCATAATCAACCCAATGTTCAATATGATCTCCATGAATGGATACTAGTCTACAAAATTAGAATCAATAGCAGTATGCCAATCTTTGTGAAAAAAAGAAAAAGAAAAATGGAGTTATGATTTAGTAATTCAGATCATAGCGTAGATTGAACTGCGATGGTTCCCACCCACCCAATTTGTACATGTAATTTATATTTATGAAAATTCAATCCTTGGGGAGATGGCATGGTCGATGTTTGATGTCATGGAAAAAGCTTCTAACCTTACATTCACAAAACAATTTTGACAGTATGACCCAATTTTAATCGTTTCGATCACACTATTGTTAATTTAATGATGGTTTCAAGTCAAGACAAAAGCATCACTCGTTGCATAAATAATTTCCTATAATCGAACAAGAGTGACTATGCTAGTTGAGCAATCAGCACCTAAAACAGCCAAAATTGTTGCTATATGATGAAAATGCCCAAAGCCAAGTGCCCCAGTGGGAGAAAATTTAGATTATCTCCCTATCGTTAAGCGGCTCCAGCAGTCGATTTCATGCTCTGCAACTTTTTCAAACGATCAAATATTTTAGCAGTCCGGTCGGGTCCCATTTGAAGTTTGTTTTCATGTAGTTTTCTATTCCTATTTATTTATTTATTTATTTTAAAGAGGGGACGACGATTGATGAACAGGGAAATAAAAAATTAAAAGAAGAACTAAAAAAACAAAAACAAAATCAAACAGATCTTCTGAAAAGCACGCTAGTTTAGGTGCATCACTTGTACTTGGCCACCACATGAAATATAGAAATCAATTAACTTTATTAAACTTTCCTTTTTAACAATGGTAGAGCACCTTTGTGACTTTTTTCAATCTTTGTCCACTTTACCTATTTTTTTAATCTCTCTTCTTTAATTTTCACAGGGCTTATTTTTGTACGCATTAGTAATTAAAGTAGATACTTCTCCGCATATATATTTAATTTGTATACGTTACTTTTTTTTTTTTTTTTTTCTTTCTAGTGGGCCAAGTTGTTCAATTGTTGACGTCAGAAAAACAAGCCGTGGACCAGCTTATTTGTGTATGAATTATGATAATAATAATTACACGTTTCAAGGTTCAAGCATAATCACTTATATTACATTCCCATTTAGTATAAGGATTTCTCTAAATTACGGAAACCGTAACTTACGTCCCTTTGTTTGTTTCTTATTTTGTTTTCTTATAAAATTTCATTGAAGCCCCTTATATTCTGCATTATTTATAATTTATTTATAAATATTATAAAATTTTTACATTTATTCATAAATTTTTAAAATATTAAATTTATCCCTATAATTTGTAAATTTCTAAAATACCCTCTATTTAATTAAAAAATATAATTATTATTAATGAATTATAATGGTAATTATGATTATAATAATATAATTTTAATTTTAATTTTAAATAAATTATTATTAATAACAATAAAATGTATTATAATTAATTAATATATTAATAATTATTTTTTAGTTAAATTGTTAACAATAATAATAATAATAATTAATTTTTAAATAATAATAATAATCACAATAATTAAAATACAAAATAATAATGTAAATATACTTATCTTCAAATCCAATTCATTTGAATTAGATTTTGGTACAACACTTGAAATCCAACCTATAATATGATAATAATTAATAATAATTTTTTAGTTAAATTATTAACAATAATAATTTTATTTATTTAGGGATAAAAAAATGGAGGATGAGGCCAATGGAGATGGAAAAAACAAAGAGAAGTACCTTGGTTCATTGTGGTGAAGGTGATGACGGTAAATTTGTTGGGAGTATTGTTGATGCGGTGTCATGTTGAGAAGGGTAATGAATAAGTTTGATAACGTGGGGTCTAGAAAGTGAGAATAATCTTGATCGGAGGGTAGGGGAAGAGAGAAAGTGTGATGGAAAAATAAAGGGTATGGATTTGGGGATGAGGTTATAATTAATTAATATATTAATAATAATTAATAATAATTTTTTAGTTAAATTGTTAACAATAATTATTACTATTATTAATTATTATTATTATTATTAACAACAATAAAAGGTATTATAATTAATTAATATATTAACAATAATTATTATTAACAATTAATTTTTTTATTAATAATAATAATAATAATAATCCATTTAAAATTATTATAATCATAATTATAATTATAATCCATTAATAATAATTATATTTTTTAATAAAATAGAGAATATTTTAGGAATTTAAAAATAATAATAATCCATTATTATAATTTTAATTTTATTGTTGTTGTTGTTAATAATAATAATAATTAATTAATAATTATAATAATAATTAATAATAATAATTATTATTATAATTTTTTAATTATTTTTAATAAAAAAGATATTTTAAGAATTTAAAAATTATATGAGTAAATTTAAAAATTTTATAATATTTATAAATAAATTATAAATAAAATAGAGTATAAGGGTTTTCAATAAAAATATAAGAAAACAAAATAAGAAAAATACAAAGGACCGTAAGTTACGGTTACCGTAACTTAGAGGGGTCCTTAGTATAAAGTACGACACGACAATAAAGTTTGTTTTCCAATGTTTTGCAGGCACAGCATTCAGTAAATGGAGAACTGTAATCAGCCACTTCTCGCTCTCAGTACTAGAGACCGAGACCAAGGCCAAAACATTACCACCACCGGTACCACCTCTTCTTCAGCCATATTCGTCGCCGACGTCGATGACATCCCTCCGATCACCGGAATCGTTGACTTCTTCGGAGAGTTCTCCAAAGAATCCAAGAAACTATGGTACCTAGCTGGCCCCGCCATCTTCACCTCCATCTGCCAATACTCTCTAGGGGCCATCACTCAAGTCTTCGCCGGCCACGTCAGCACCATCGCCCTTGCGGCAGTCTCCGTCGAGAACTCCGTCATCGCCGGCTTCTCATTCGGCGTCATGGTAAACATATCAATTCGATTAATTATAAAGAAAAAAAAAATATTTTGAAGCATGTATGAGTTTACATATTTACTCTCTTGATAAATTAAAGGCATGGGACTTGAGACGTGTGAAATTAATGAAATGTACAGCTGGGCATGGGGAGTGCGCTGGAGACGCTATGCGGCCAGGCGTACGGTGCAGGGCAGCTTGACATGCTGGGGATATATATGCAAAGATCGTGGGTCATTCTCAACGCCACAGCTTTAATCCTTACGCTGATGTACATATTTGCTCAGCAACTGTTGAGTCTAATAGGGCAGACCCCGTCCATATCAAAGGCAGCTGGAATCTTGTCCATATGGATGATACCGCAGCTGTTTGCTTATGCGGTTAATTTCCCCACCGCAAAGTTTTTGCAGGCCCAGAGCAAGATGATGGTCATGGCTATCATAGCGGCCTCGGCTCTGGTGCTCCACACTTTTTTTAGCTGGTTACTGATGTTGGAGCTGGGGAGTGGTCTGGTTGGCGGTGCCGTGGTGCTGAATGCATCTTGGTGGTTCATTGTTTTTGCACAGCTGTTTTACATTTTTAGTGGGACTTGTGGCCGAGCTTGGAATGGATTTTCATGGAAGGCCTTTCACAATCTCTGGGCTTTTGTTAGGTTGTCGCTTGCGTCAGCAGTCATGCTCTGGTACCTAGATGAATCTGAGAATCTCTCTCTCTTTTAATTACTCTTTTTTAACACGCCATTTTTCCGAAGCCGGGAAGAAAATAACTCAAATTGTGTCCATCTACACATGTAGGCTGCTGGCATCCATGATCTAACCTATTATTATTAATTTTTAAAAACTTTTGTACTAAAGACACTTTTTTTGAAAAAAAACAAAAACAGTATACACCATTTTTCTGCACATCATAGACACTTACTTAAAAATAAAAATAAAGAAAAATGTAAATTATTAACTTATTTTTGTAATTGACACTGTATATTTTGTCCATTGTCCATTGATATAAATTCTCCAATGAAAAGTTATTATAGTAATACGACAGAACATTACATTACTGATTTTCAAAAAAGAAAAAGAAAAAGAAAAAGAAAAAAAGTATAAATTAAAGAGGCATTAGATTAGATTAGATTAGATTACTGCATTGGATCTTGGTCCCGGTCGATATGTTTTTAAGTAGATGCATTATTTTAATGTTGCTGCTAATATGGCTTGTAACTTAGGGGGTCCATTATATTATATAAAACACCTCATGAAAAAGGACAGTTGCTTTACGAATCGAATCTTGCTCTAGCTGTGTAGATACAAGTCAACTCATTTTCTTGTCCCGCTAATTAATCTGATATTTACTGCTTGTTATTCTGAAGAAATAATGCTCCCAGCGCAGCGGATTATGTTATAATTAAGTTGTGCTTATTTTTCAGCTTGGAAGTATGGTACTTTATGGCGTTGATACTCTTCGCGGGATATCTAAAGAACGCTGAGGTGTCCGTCGATGGTCTCTCTATTTGGTGAGGTTTACTCTGTCTTATGACGCCATTATTAATTTATTAATTAGAGTATTTTCTGTCTGTTTTCGTTCAGTATTTTTAGTCTTGAATGTGTGCTGTCGTGAGCCCATGACGACCAATAATGACAAGAGAAATGAAAAACATTTTCTGCTTGGAAGCATGCTGCTTTTTGAAATATTCTTATCATTAATTAGACTTTCGGGATATCCATTGAAATATTTTAAATTTTTATTTATTTGTGAGGTTGAGATAATGAGATGGAGTTAAATTCTATATCGCTACTTTAAAAAAAAAAAAAAAATTGTCAGCAAAAGAAACTGTCGTGTTGAATTTGGATGTCCCTTAGACGCTTTGACGAGACGATGCCCGTCTTTTTCTATTTGAGCCTAGCCACCTTTATGTGCAGGAAAATACCACCGAGCATTACCAACAAAAAAAACATTGCACCAACTTTTACGCTGATTTGATGCTCAGAAAAAAAAAGGATAATTTATTATAATACTTATTCTTAATTTTATTCATTACAAAAATCACCTTATTGATGTTTAAGAATTGATTAGGACATGAGAAGTGTTCAGGGTTATGGTAATTCTTTCCCAGCCCCTTAGATACGACAATAACTATTCCTAACGAATTAACTTTGAATTTGCAGCATGAACATTGTGGGATGGACCGTTATGGTGGCTTTCGGAATGAATGCGGCGATCAGGTAATCAATTAATTAATTAGATGCATAAAACACACATCATTAATTAATTAAGCTCCCGCATATTTTCAATTTCAACGAATTTATTAACTCAATTCAGATCTAATTAATTACTTACTTAACTAATGAACAATGATGCAGTGTGAGAGTTTCAAACGAACTAGGGGCAGCTCATCCGAGGACTGCAAAATTCTCTTTAGTGGTGGCCGTAATCTCTTCATTTCTGATTGGCCTTTTCCTTGCACTCATACTGATCATCACGAAGAACCAGTACCCGTCCTTGTTTTCAAATGATGCAAACGTTAGAGAACTTGTTATTGATCTCACACCGTTGCTGGCTCTCTGCATTGTCATTAACAATATCCAACCTGTTCTCTCCGGTAATTAAATTAATTAACCAACTTGTGAATTCTTCTAGTATTACTTCTTTTTAACATCAAAGAAAATCTATTACCTGCGTATGTATTTTGTGGGGGATCTGTAGGCGTGGCCATTGGGGCCGGATGGCAAGCTGCGGTTGCTTATGTTAACATTGCATGTTACTATCTCTTTGGCATTCCTCTTGGTCTCATATTGGGTTACAAAGTTGACTTGGGAGTCAAGGTAATTCACTCTTCCACTTTTTCGTTTTCCAAAAGCGATCTATACAAGCATCCCATAGAAATAAATACCCAAAAATGATCTTTCAATTGATTTCAGCCAGACTTGCATGCCAAAATGTTGGTTGATTCCGATGATTTGTTTGGTGTCATTGGTAATATTGTTTTTAGGGGATCTGGTGTGGGATGATCTCAGGAACTGTGTTACAAACGCTTATACTGTTCGGGATGATTTATAGAACCAACTGGAATAAAGAGGTACGTATATATGCAATATTCTTATTAATTGCCGAGCAAGCGAGTGATCTTGTGAAGCTACTCATTACATGTGTTTTGGAAAGATTTACTTAAATTGGGATCTGATCTATGTAACATGCAGGCTTCTATTGCGGAAAACAGAATCAGGATATGGGGTGGACATACTGAAAACGATGCCGACAATGAAAAATGATCAGAGGCCTTAGAAGCATGGTACTGCTGAAATCCAACACCTCAATCTCGAAATAATTTTTAAAAAAATATTAGAGATCTCAATGTTCAATTGATTTTCAATTGGAATCTCAATTAACTTATGTGCTAGTCATTCATTAGATGGTATAAAGTTCTACATTTAATAAATGAGTGATATATAAGTATTGAGACTTAAGCTGAGTTAGTATTCTTATCATTGTTACGAATAAAACAATTACATTTAAAATTCAATTCCGATCTTTCAACTTTTTTTTTTTCACTTAAATTAGTTTTGAGATCCACTTGATTTACTTCAAAAATAGTTTACTTCTCAAGCATTGCTATAAAACACCGAGCCTATGCCAATTATCGACCCGAACTTCTGGTCTCCCACAGCTTTTTGGAAAGAATCAACGCGACCTTTATTTTAAAAGACGCACACATTTAAAAATATGAAAAATAATGAAATAAATAAAATTAAACCAATAAAATTAAAAAAAAATACATTTAATTAATGTAAACTAAACCAGAATCAATAATCAAAATCCCATAAAACTGTATAGTTTTGCACTAATTGATTAATTACTTCAATTTTATACATCCACACATTGATGTTTCGTGAATCGATCATTTGTTTCGCGGAAAATGGAGGCCACACTGATGTTTTAAGAAAGTTGGGAGGAACCTAGATGATTGTTGAAATATCCGAGAGTAAAATAAAATTAACCCATTTATCTGTTTAGTTTATAATCATCCAAATGAAAGTGGTACAACAACGCAATGAAATCAAATTGTGTCATGTGTTAAATAATCTGTCGTAAATATTTATTGTATTAATTGCATAGGCGACTTGACAACCATTATGAACTTTTTATCCGAACGACGTGTGGTGATTGGGATAAAACTGATAAAAATTTGTAATTTGAGATAATTGCCCGCCTGACAATTCCTCAAGCGTCTCTCCAGTTCGTGAGGAGATTGTAGGAGAATGCATATCTTAAGCCTAATTAGACGTATTATTCTGATGCTATATTTCTATTATCAAATGTAAGGACGATCATTATCACAAGGAGAAAAAATAAAAATAAAGAAAGGATCCTAATGCCGATTTATTGATCTTGAGAAGTTACGTATAGCGAACTTCAAATTCAACCACCAAGCACATAAATCATAATGCATACCCAATGCATTTATTATTTTTCGCGTTTAAGGAACTAAGCAAAGTGACCACTGACCACAACGAAAAAGGACAGAAGGAGCAAAGTCAAATCAGCGCCCCATCACTTGTAGCATTTTATTTTACTGATATTATCGAACGCCCAATCAATCATATTTTTATTATTCTAATAAGATAAGAGATCGCCATGCGTCCAATAGTAAGTAGTAATCCACAGTCAGTCGTCAGTTCTCAGTTGAGGCCACGGGTTTAAAGGCAAATATGAGTCATATGTTTGGGAAATGTATTTTTCAGTCCCCAAGAATCTGATAACGTGGAGATGATCACCTGGCACCACACCAAGTTGAGCTACAGAATATAGAGTTAAGTAGGCATAGTTCGCCACTTGCCCAAAACCCATGCTCTCACGAGTTCGCATGCGAGGGTTATTTTGTTAGATAAGTTAGAATATCAGCTATATATTTAATTATAAATAACAATATATTTATCTATAAAAGTTATTTATCTAAATAAATACTTTATAGAATATCACATGTAATTAATATTAAAAAAAAAAAAAAGCAGGCGTAGTTCAAATACGTACTTGTGAGAGGATTATAGGGTAACTTGAGTGGACAAAGCAGATTCAATAAAAGCATAATCCGAAAGGGTCAATCTTTGTGTTCCTGTGATGGAGAATTATGCTAAGCGGCCACTTATCTGTCCCCTACTGGAAGAGGAAGACCAAGAGCAAAACCGAAAGGTCCAAAACCATCTATTAGTACCAGAGTCACTCCCTGCAGTAAGCACCGCCGTCTTCACCGCCGGCGCTGATGACATCCCTCCGATCAACGGTGTCCGTGACTTCTCAAGAGAGTTCTTGAAAGAAGGCAAGAAACCATGGTACCTGGCTGGTCCCGCCATCTTTATGACAGTATGTCAATACTCTCTTGGTGCCATCACCCAAGTCTTCTCCGGACACGTCAGCACCCTCGCCCTCGCTGCCGTCTCCGTCGAAAACTCCGTCATCGCCGGATTCTCGTTCGGTGCCATGGTACACTATTCATTACTTGCTTCATTCTGCATGTATAAGAATTAGCTATATATTTTAAATCATTAATTTCATATGTAAAAACTTCATTTATATGTTATTGGTTAATTAATTAATTAATTATTTCATGAACTAAAGATAATCTAATTAAAACGGGCGTTAACCTACTGCGTACAGCTTGGCATGGGGAGTGCACTGGAGACTTTATGCGGGCAAGCGTACGGAGCAGGACAGCTGGACATGTTGGGGGTGTATTGGCAAAGATCTTGGATTATTCTCATCACAACAGCTTTAATCCTGCTGTTCGTATACATATTCGCGCAACAAATTTTAAGTCTTATTGGGCAAACCCAGGAGTTATCAAAGGCAGCGGGAACTTTTGCCGTATGGATGATACCTCAGCTATTTGCTTACGCATTGAATTTCCCCATGGTAAAGTTTCTACAGGCACAGAGCAAGATCATGGTATTGGCCATAATAGCAGCTGCGGCCTTGCTACTGCACACCATTTTGAGTTGGTTATTGATCTTCGGGCCTGGTGGGTGCGGCTGTGGCTCTAAATGCATCTTGGTGGTTCATTGACATCACCCGACTGCTTTATATTTTTAGTGGAGCTTGTGGTCCAGCTTGGTCTGGTTTTTCATGGAAGGCCTTTCACAATCTCTGGAGTTTTGTTAGGTTATCTCTAGCATCTGCGGTTATGCTCTGGTGAGTCGGTTCTATTAATCGTTTTTGCTACTTACATTATTTGATTTTATTAATAATTAATTAGTCTTTCGTAAACCATAAAACAAATTAACTAATAAATTCCATATATATATAATTATTGGGGCTTCAAGTTTCAATTCTGAGTATATATTTTCTTAATTTGTGCAGCTTAGAGATATGGTATTTTATGGCGTTAATACTTTTTGCGGGATATTTAAAGAATGCGAAACTCTCCGTTGCTGGCTTGTCTATACGGTAAGCTTAATTTACCTATATCTTAGCTTCAAGCTTTTTGCTATCTTCCAGTGTATTTAATCAATTCTGATTGTTAAATCTAACAAAATTTGACACGATATGTTAGTAAATACAAATAAATGAGTATGAGTTATCAAATATGATACTATTATTAAATGAATTATTTCCAAATCAACACTATTTTTTTTATGGGCTATGATTTTAATTCTTTACTTATTTATCCGTTTAATGATATGATTATTTGTAAAAAATAAACATTTATATAGTATTGTTGATGCCGAAATCCGATTAGGTCGGTTAATAGTTTGATACTAAACTTCTGCATCGACGTTGAATTTATTTGGTGGTGAAACGACTTGCCAATCTCCAAAAAAATTCTTTGACCATGAGCTGCTGTTCAGTGTGCTCCTGAAATCACAAAAGACAGTAAGAGGTGCTAGAAGTTTTTCTAACGTAAACCCTTCAACACTCAAGTCAGCGACCAATAAATTTAAGGGAAAAGGAAATAATAAATTAAAAAAAGGAAATTATAAGAGGAAGAGTCTCTCCCTTTCTTTAGATTTCTCTAAGGCTTTTTATGGGCACCCGAGATTATTACACTTTCTTCAATGAGTGACTGTTACTAAGTTAAATGCTCATTTAAATCATGAGTTAATGAAATTGTTATAGAGTAGTTATTAAGTTGTTATTATATATGCTCATGATATCAAGAGCTATTTTCTACTTCAGGTTGTCTGCTCATGGTCTCCATAATTATTTCTTGCTCGAGGTCGTTTGCACATGGTATCAAAAACTACCTCTCAAAAACTTATTAGTTATTTACTTATTTTTTATTTAGAGGAGATCTGGTCACCCTATTTCATTCTTCAAACACCAATTACTTAGTTTCTAGTATTGAGAGTGAAATAAATCAAGATTGGAAATTATAAAGTTTATAATTTTTACAAACTTAAAGCCTTAAGCGACTTATTTTGCTCCTTCTACTGACCCAGCCATGAGTGAGCATGTATCACCAGTTTAAGGTTTTATACCTTATCTAGAGTAGGTTTTAAGGCTTTTAATATTTAACTGACTTAAGCAATTTTAAGCTACTCTTACCAGTTTAAAGTCTCATGTCTTACTTGAAATAGACTTTATGGCTTTTAACCTTGTACTGATTTACGCAACTTTAAATAGCTCTTGTTAGCTTAAGATTTTACACCTCATTTAGAGCAAGTTTCAAGGAATCGAGTTGATTGAGTTATACCATTAGTCATTCTATGACCACAATCAATTTAATAAGTTATCCTCATTTCACATAGCTAGACGTAGAGAAATAATTAAATTTTCATGAAAAAATTTCATGTAAATCAAAATATAAATTTTGACCTATTTTAATTCCTACAAATGCCCACCCTCAAAATATTCTCATATGAGGTTTTTGCTTCGAACTCTTAAATATGGATCTGCTCTGCAAACTGACTATCTGATTTTGACGAAATTCTGTAGCGACTACAAAAAATATCTTGAAGAAAACAAAGATCCGTAGATTTTTTTTTTTTTTTTGCTTATAACTAAATATGTTTAACCATTCCACATTTGTTTAAGAACTTGAACATTGATAATGCTGCAAATCAATCATTCTTTTTTTAAATAATAGACTTTATGTCTAGAATCCAATAAAACCAAAATAATCAACCAAAGAAAATAAACTCATTTGTAAATGTAACAGAATGCAATCTTTGCTCAAATTACGAATAAAGCCCATTCTAGCAGGATTATTTTATAAGATAATATTAACAACGAATTCCAAGAGATAATATTCAATTCTTTCATCAACAAAATCATGCATGTTATCGAAGTAAGCATGTTATGGAAGAATTTCCAAGCATCTTACTTTCGATAGACTGATCACCATGGAATTGCAATTTATGTTTTAATGAAAATTTACTTAAAAGACTAGAAAGATAAACAAGTGAAAACCTTCTCGGGCAACATTCAGTCTAACCTTGGTTGGCTTCCTTGTTTAAGCAGACTCATCTGTTTATGCCCTGTAACCTTCTACTTTGCTTCGGCTAGATGAAAATTGATAAAGGTGCAAAAACAGCTTCTCATCTTGATCTCTATAGACGGCACTGAATGTTGATACAAGAGTCTGGTATCAAACCATTAATCAACCTAATCTGATTTCGACATCAATAAGTATTCCATTATGTAAATTTCTAGATAAATTTAAAAATTTAATGGTATAATTGTGTAATATTTTAGTAGACATGTATATTTTATAGTTTCAATATTATATAAAATATTTAAATATATTAAAGGGTATACTTTTAGTAAAGTAAGTACAAAATATTTAATATAAATCATGTTAAACATGTATCAAACACATTAATAATCCAGGTAGAGTCTTATGTTTATTTTTTAGGTCGAGATCGAATTTTTATATTTTAACACGCTATGTAAGTCAAGTTTAGGTGAATCCAAACTTTGCAAGCTCTATTGATTGATGATCATATGCGTAGCATTCACATGAGCGCCTCGTATTGAGATTCGTGGGTGTTATTACGGTTTGTTGAATCAACAAGAAGTCAAAATCCAGTCAAGAAGCGCCAATTTGGATAATCAATAATGAGGCCGGCCCCAAAAATTCTTAATAGTGATAGAAAGTTTCAACCACGACTTCATTTTAATTTTTATTTTCAAATACAAATTTAATTCTTTAGCTCCCCCAGATTTTCATTTTTAACATGGATGGCATTCTGGAGTTTATTATTTTTCATTATGACCCCAAAGTGTTAATTGCTAATGTGCAGTGATACAAATGATGACAAGCCAATTTGTTTGAAGTATTATAGTTGTCTGTTTATTCGTCTCCCTTCCCACCACGGTTAAAGCGAAATCCAATGACCATGCAATGTTGGCCGTATGGATTGTTTGTGACTTTTAGCTTTCATGAAATTGGAAGAAATTTGTGTTCTTTGTTGAATTGGATAATGTGGAGATCACAATTGTGTTTTATGTCTAGAGTTTGAGAACTTTCTTCGTAGGAACTGCACTGATTCACTTGTATGAATATTATAGACGCAAAACAAAGGGAATTTGTTTGTTCTTTTAACTTGCAGCTACATAAATATAGCTAGAACTTTGCTCATTAGTCCTCCTTTATGACATTTTTTTTTGGCTCTGAACTGTTGCATTGGGATGCAGCATGAACATTTTGGGCTGGACTAATATGGTGTCGATCGGAATGAATGCAGCTGTAAGGTACGTAATTAGTTCATTGATCAATCTCCTGGTTCTACGTACGCAGTTAAAAATTTCATACAAGTAATGAATTTAGTCTGAAAAATAAATGCAGCGTGAGAACTTCAAATGAGCTAGGGGCAGCTCATCCAAGAACTGCAAAACTTTCATTAGTGGTGGCTGTATTTTCTTCATTTCTCATCGGTCTGACCCTCTCCCTCATTCTGATCGTCGCAAGGAACCAGTACCCGGCCTTATTTTCAAGTGATCCGGAAGTTAGAGATCTTGTTATTGATCTCACACCATTGCTGGCTCTCTGCATTGTCATTAACAATATCCAACCGGTCCTCTCTGGTAAATAACTGTTGCATTAACTGATACATTCTATATACATTTGCTCTATTAGCATTATTGCGTTATGTGAATTTCAATACTCTAATGTGTGATCACGTCTCTGTAGGAGTGGCAATTGGAGCTGGGTGGCAAGCTACGGTTGCATACGTAAACATTGGGTGTTACTATCTCTTTGGCGTTCCCCTGGGCCTCATATTGGGTTACTTGATTGACTTGGAAGTCAAGGTGATTCTTCTTGCCTTTTTCTTATTTTATTTTCTCCTTTTTTTTTTTTTTTGAAAATGAATATTCTCTCATGCTTCGAATCGAATTGGGAACCACCGCATACAAGACAATTGAGTGCCTAAAGATTGTTTTTCAATTGGGCTTAAGCCGAACATGCAAGCTAAATTGTTGGTTCATATCAATTAGATGTATGTTATTTATTTATTTATTTATTTATTTATTTCTCAGGGCATTTGGTGCGGAATGCTGTGTGGGACAATCTTGCAGACTTGTGTGTCATTTTTGGGATAATCTATAAGACCAACTGGAACAAAGAGGTATGTAATTTTAAGTATCGAAGATTGTTGATTATATGACTGGATAAGCAAATGAAGTGGCATGTGTTATAATGGAGAAATTTTGAAAAAATTTATATAAAATTCCACTTCCCATGTCATATATAAATTGATTGTATTAGTTTGATGTATTTTAAAATTCTTCATTATATTATAGATCTCTAAATAAAATTAATGTGCAGGCTGCTATTGCTGGAGACAGAATAAGGAAGTGGGGGGGGGGCACACGGAAAATGAAACCTAAAAGAAAACAGAGATCTTGGAAGTACACTGAAACTATTCGATTTATTGACAAAAATTGAAAGAGGTGGCATATAAGGAATAAAGGAATCCTATTTAGAAGTGAATTCTGATTGTAATTGAACTTCGTTTTATGATTTAAGGGCTTAAGGCCAGCCGCCTTGGCCCTCGAGAGCCAAGGCCCACGGGTAAAAATGTAGTATTGATGCGGGAAAATTTCAAATTAATTGCCGCACTAGACATGTGCCATCGAACATCTCATAATAGAAGTTAAGTTGTGTCTTCGGCGCAAACCCGAAACATTATGAAGCCCGCTGCTGCTGTTTCCGCGGCCCATGGTTTCTTAAAAAGAAAAAAGTTTGGGAGAAGTGCTTTATTAATTGTATTTTTTAAAAATTCAGTATCGCATCAAAATGTTATGGATTCCAGTAAGATCACGTCCAATATACACTGTCTCTCATCAGTAATGGAGGATGGTAAGCACCAAGAGCGAGTGCCTTTGCTGCCCACCATGCTGAGGGCAACCCTTCAATTAGTGGCACTATGAGATGTCTTTAGAGGGTGATTGAGAGAACCAAACATGTTCTGGAAACTTGCTGGTGCGGCTTTCCCAGTGTCCCTCCCCAATTATGCATGACTAATTAATTATTATGAACTTCTCTGTACGTTCTCTTTTTTTCTTTTTTTCCTCCCCCCTGTAGTTTCAATTGTTTTCGTTTCAGTACTAAAATGGGCAGCAATGGATATTCATTAGGTGCTTATAGTGATTTATTAGCACATTACATTAATATGATTTGAAGTCCCTGAATTTCTTAAAGAACACGTATATACGAGAAGCGCGCGCACTCGAAACTCTCAGTGGGCAAGCATTTGAAGTTTACACGCAAGGATCATGGATCGCCATGAACATTTCATCTTTAATTTTAATGTTAGTATTGTATACATATTCGCCAGGCAGCTTCTGGACAGACAACTGAGATACCAGTCAAAGGCGGCAGGCACATTCGAGCTTCGGATGATGAAAAGATCAATACATATTGATGTTGAAATTGGTCTATGCACCTATTTTTTTTTTGGGTTGATAATTATATTAAATTTTGCAGCGTCAACACATTTGGCTGGAAAACCACGATAGGCAGAGGAACGAATTAAGCTGCGACGCATGATGAAGAAACTAACCACAATCAATTTCTCTTTTGGTCGTTACCAATTACAGGACCGAAAAACATTTCGAGAACAAATTTCATAATGGTTTGAATCTTTGAAGATGTGCAGTGTGAGAGCGTCCAATGAACCAGGGGCAGGTCACCCACCCAAGAACAGCAGAGTTTAGCCGCAACATATTCGTTGACTGCTGGACTTCTCCCATCCCACATTCTGATCATCACGGGGAGGGAATATCCGTCTTTTCTCTCCAGCAACTCTCAAGTCCAGGCTCTGGTTAAGGAAATCACACCGTTCTTGGTTCTCTCCATTTTCATTAAATATGTATTATATTCAGCCTGTTTTATCTGGTAATTAAATACGTACGCTAACCCTTTTCCCTGTGCCGATGATAGCATTACTTAGTCGGAGGTTAAAATTCGCTGACTTTGGAGCTGGATGGCAAGCCACTGTAGCCCCTGTGATTATTGGTTCTTATCATCTAGCGGGGCCTCCTTTGTGTCTTACTTTTGGGTTAGAAGCTCGACTTGGAGGGGGAAGGCAACACACTGACACCCCCCCATTCTGAGTATACTTCCTGGTAATGAAAAAGTTCATTGATCTAGAATTACATCAGTCGGGGACGATCGTCCGGAGTTGTAATATGTTTTACATGATTTTCAAGACAATTTGGGCTCAAGAGGTAAATCTCTAGGATGGATAATCGTTTATGTGCTTAAATCCACATCTCACTTCTGGTATGGAAGAAAGACTGGAAAGTAACAACTATAAAATTAACTATATAAACTTATAAAATCTGTTTAATTCAAAGAAACAAAATCACAAAAATAAACACCCTAGTTAATTTGTAACTCATTGACAACATAAATCAAGAATCCCAGCTCATATAATCCATCCTAAATAACATATCTTCATCAACAATAACAAATCTTAAAAAACAATAAATAGAAACAATCACAATTATCCAAAATACATTCAAAATAACTATAAAACAAATTATGAAAAACCATGGAATTTTATACTTTGTTTCCACCAATAAAAAAATAACAACACCAAACTAGTTATGAAAAACTTAGGTGGCGTTTACTTATTTATCTAAAATTTGAAAGGATCTAAATTTTACTGAAACCTAAATAGGACTAAATTTATAAAAGTGAATGACATGTTTCTTTTTCTTTTTCTTTTTCTTTTTCTTTGACATTTAGGGGTAAAATAATCATTTTCTTCAATATTTTGTTAAATCCTTTAACAGCATTAATGAAAAGTGAAAAAATGACACACTTTTTAAACTTCAAGCGGAAAACTGCAAAAGAAAATTCTGACTATATTTTTAATAAAATGCAAAGCATTAGATGGCCGGTGAATATTTGCCCACAAAAAAATGGCCAGAGAATATTTATTTGCCTGAGAAAAAAATAAGGACATGGAGGGCACAAGGAGAGCTTACCAGTTGCAGAAAGAACAATGTACACTCTAACGATTATCCATAGATATTTTCAATTTAATCAATTGTTTTCAAGTTAATGACTTTGTAAGCAAAAGAACATAGAATTAATACTTATTTATTTTAAAGATGGCAAGCATGTTTCAAACTTCCATGCCTTTCATATATGTGAAGATAGTTTCAGAGCAGATAATTCCTAAAAGTACCACTTTCTCCAATGAAACAGAACCATAGATTTTGGCCACGATAGGGAATCATGATGAATCGTTAAATGACGAAACCCAGTCCATCTCATAGACAATCTAATTCTGCCAAGAATTGATTTCAGAGACGATTACTTTCTGTCTAAAATGGAAATTAGAATCCTAAGCAATACGTGAAGCCTGAAACATTAAGCACCACAGCTATTATATGTAGAAGTAGAACATAGTTGACACCAAGTGAACTCCATGTAAGAAATATAAGACATGGAATTCAGCTTAGGAATCTAAAATCAGGAGATAAATAGAAAATGTAATAACATTAGCACAACAAATGCTAGCCGACATAGCTCAAGTTGTAGAATATTAACTCTGAAACACAAATGTAATATTTCAAGCTCACGTCAAACAGTAGTCATATGGGTCAAAGAAAATTCTATTCATCTAACATCTAGCATCAGATCCTTAGCTGGCCTACCAGTGTTAGCACATTTCAGATTGTGTATAACAAGACCAAGGAGCCCTTGAATATTGGATAACAAACATAGCTCCATGAAATCAGAAATCCTTATAGAACATCACCAACGGTGAAATAATTTAAACCACCTCCAACCTGTGCAACCGGCAAATGTAAGGCAAATAGGCTCGTATTCTCAATCAGGAAAAGCAACACAACATCTAGAATAAAACCCACATCGGCGACCATAAACAACTGCTTAAATTCAGCAACAAGTCAAATAAAATAAGACATTCACGTCACATTTAATCATTAAGCGAGAGATATACCCAAAAAGAAAACATTGTGATTTAAATAAGTCTCAAAACAGATCCCGGAACAAAACAAAATCTCTAAACAAGGGAGAGTTACCAAAATAACCCTAAGCTGCGAGCACGACAGCGCCACCAGCCTCCTTGATCTTCTTCTCAGCGGTCTTAGAAACGAGCTTGGCCTTGACAACGACGGGCTTGTTCTCCGGCAAAACACCTTTGCCCAAAACCTTAAAGTAGCCGAACTGAGTGACATCAATCATCGGAACGTTGTCCTTGCTGGCCTTTGCTTTCACATCTTGTGGGACCATGGACCAGAGCTTGTCGATGTTGACGATGGGGCAGTGGAATTTGTTGCGGAGTTTGTGGAAATACCTCATACCGACTTTACCAAAATAACCCGGATGGTACTTGTCGACGAGGATTCTGTGGTGGTGCATGCCTCCGGCGTTACCGCGACCTCCAGGATGCTTTCTGTGTTTCCCGATACGGCCATGGCCGGCGCTGACGTGGCCTCTCTTCTTCCTGTTCTTCTTGAAGCGGGTCGTCATCTCGGCAGCTCTTAAGAAGTCGCGAGGTCAGTGTTGAGGTGGCGGAGGGTGATAACGCGATGAGATGGGGGGATCGGGCATTTATATGGTCGTCAAGAGGCTAGGGTTTTGGTGTGATTTACTGGTTTGGGATATGTTAACGGGCTTTTGATTGGATCTTCTTGTTGGGCCTGTTATGCGTTAATGGGCTGCGAAAATCGCTCGCGGATGATTTACTAGTGTCCAAGTCATGATTTCATTATTAATGAGTTAATGTAGCCTTACATACATACATACATACATACATCTAGAACTTACACCTCAATTTATTCTGTAGAATTAAAAAAATAGTTTTAGCGGCAACTTAATTCCCTCCACACTTCGAACCCATAATGAAAAACACTTGCTCAAAATTTTACTTATCATATTCGAACTCTCAAACCATTTGAGAAGAATCCGGGTAAACATACGCAGACGGGCAAGTATGTTAGCTGAAATACCAAACATAGTTTCTATGTAGCGCTTTTTAAAGATATAGTATTATTCCTCAGATACTTTATTTAACCATTTATAATGTCGCAAAAAATGCAAAACCCTTTGAAATTTTATGTTCCTCAATTAAATACCATTTTTTATGACACACCGACTTGGCAAATACCAATGGATTTTTACAATTTTCCAAGACAAGAATCAGTAATTGGAAAGAAAGTGAAAATGGTCTTCAATCATTAGAATAGCCCCAAATCCGTCGCCTCTTCGTATGGAACACTGATGAATCTCCAAAAACTTTTGGTAATGCAATGATGCTGGGTTTGACAATGCTACAGGATGGCAACCGAAGCCTTAGCACAGTTGTTCTGCATAAGCTTGACGTGAAGATGACAACACCCATACGACGAAAAGGTAATGCGAAAATTTTGTAAACAAGAAAGGATGAATGCAACTAAAACAAAAACGCTAAAGGATGTATTGTAAGCAAGCAAATTTTTTGCAAGGATGACATGCACAAGTGTGCAATTCACGAACAAGAGACATTTTTCAGCTTCATAGGTAAAATTGTACAATTATAATGAATTCGCAATAACTCTGAAAGAATAATACACGAACGCAGAGGCAATATAAACCAATCAACCAAACACATCATTACTGAAAACAATTACAATATGATGAATGTGTGACTCATCTTTGAAGAAAGATGGCAGCTCCAACCAACCCAAACCACAATGTCAAACCTACCCAGAAAGCACGGTTTTTCTCCAAACCGACAGGAGGTCGCCACACTAGAAAGTCCCCCAAAAAGTCTCTGGAGGATGGAAGCTGGTTGGTTGTTGATCCACCTACCCTCTGATCCCTGTCCTTGTTTTTATCACTCCATGTTGCTGCATAGCTGTAATGATGGGACACAAATAATCCATAAATCATTAGTGGTTGTAAGTTAATTCGCTCAAGGAGGGATTGAAGCCTTGAGAATTTGGCAAATACATTTTCTTGAGGCCATAATGGTATGCAGCAACAATAAAAGTACAACTGGTGGCAAAGCTTGAAAGAAAAACATATGGAACTGAACCATGAAGGGATTTGAAACTGAGTTTGAAGTGAATTATTATAGATCGTTGTCTCATAAATTTACATTTTAAGCCCTTCTAGGTTGTCTGTTTTTCAGCAAAAATAATGTCAAATAAAGGAGGGTCTCACTTCAAATGAAGTAGACAATTATGGATATGAGAAATCATTTCTGATTATGATGCTGTATATATTTATTTCACAAAATCTGGGATGCTTGATGTAGGTCAGCCAAAACCTAGAAAAGGCAGACAATAAATTATCTATTTTTTCACGGTAACAGTAGGGCAACTTCAATAAATAAAAGCTAAAATAGATGCACATAACCGTCCTATAGACTCTTTATCTTTTCTAAGTGATTAAATTATAAACAGACAACATTGATCACAACCACAAAGAAGGAACAAGTCACTGGCCTAGTACCATCACTCTAATCATGGCTGAGAAAGAAATGATGGCATTGATTAATCTAAGCCAATCAAGGTAGCAAATTAAGTAACACTGGACTACCATACCATGTTGATCAAACTAGAATTTAAACAGAAGGGCAATTGGTCATTATGAATATATGGCTCTGTTTCTGGCTCAAGCTACAGCACTCGGTTAACTAGGAAGCAAATAAACATGACGAATTGATAAGTTAAAACGAAAACCTCAAGGACATCTTATGTCTGTATGCGAATAAGCCAATTCTTGTATTAGTGTAGAATAACATGAGCTGGCAGATCAACTTCCCAGCATGTTCCAATGGACGGATATTGAACTATTTAGATCAAAGACAACAAGGTTACTCATTTTAAATATTAAACAAATAAAAGCATACACCACCGCAAAAATTGTAACCGAGATATAATATTGAACCAAGGCATCAAAATTACCTGTCATAACTAGAACCAATGAGTGGAATCGTAACCATCTCTTCTTGAGATATCTTAAGCTTTGGCGCTTGCAAGATATACCGTAGGTCAGCAGCTTGGCGCCGGATGTTTTTACTGGGGTGCTTACTTTCCAGTTGCTTATAAAGAGCAATGCAATCGGCGTGGCGGTTATTTGCCTCGTAAGCCATAGCAAGCCATATTTGAATCTGAAAATCCAAATGCGAACGTTTCCTATGAAATCTATGGCTCAAATTTTCCAAGAAACACCATTTGCAATCAAAGAGACACTAATCGGTTATTAACCAACCTCACCACCAAAAAACGTTGGTCTGGGAATGATAGTGAGAGCGCCTTCAAGAAACTCGATGGCTCGTCCGTACATGCCCTTACCGTAAGCCTTTTGTCCCAACTCGAACATCAATTGTGCTGTGGCTCTCCTCTCCGCCTGTTCCTTAGCCACCTGCTCTCACAAACAAATAGATAAATAAAATTACAAATCAAGAATTTAACCAAACGATTAATAAAATCGTAAAAGAGTCGATTCATAAAGAAGAAACCTTTTCGAGTTCTCTTCTGACTCTCATCCTCTTCTCTTCTTCAGTCTCTTCTTTAGCTTCACTTTCACTATCAACCCCCTCCGCTTTACTCTGCAATTCCTCAGCTTTCTTCTCTAACTCTCTCATCTCTTCAATCTCTCTCACTCTTCTTCTCATCTCTTTCTCCCAATCATACTCCTTTTCATCATCACCATTCCCATTCCCATTCTCTTCGTCGCTGGAACCCGCGTCGAAATCTACAGCGTTCACCTTCGAATTTACCTTGCCACGTGTCACCACCCGCTGGTTCCAACTGTCCCCCTCAGAGTCCAAACTCTTGTTGGCTAAAGCAGAGTAGTTCAAGTGAAGGTCTCTCTTTGGTAGGTTCAAAACGACATCAAGAGCCAACGGGCGAGACTTACGGTCCGTTATTACAGTCCGAGGGGAGGTCAAGTCTGGTAATAGAGCTAAATTTCCCATAACCACGGCCATAGTAGCGGTCAGGGGAGAGAGAGAGAGGTCGAATGAATGAATATGAATGACAGAAAGTTTAGCTGGCGGAACACAGTAGTGAAGATATTTACTTGTCGATGATGATTCATAAAGACTTAAAGTGTCCTTGCGGTTGCTTCAAATGACCGAAAAGCCGCGAAATGACGAGGGCAAAGTCGTCTGAAATTATTTTCGTGGCGCTATGTAGACGAGAGTCGTGTTTGCATACTGTGGCGGCGCATGATCACTTGAGTGGTCTCGCGGAAGCGGTTGGTTTGATAATGTCAAACACGTCACGATTCCTTCAATATCTATCAGCCGAAACGATACCGTTTGGTTTAAAAGGTTTTTATGGAAAAAAAAAAAAAGAAAAACCGAGAACGTTGCTATTCAAAAAAAAAAAAAAAACACACGCTGGACTATCTAACGGTGTGAAATCAAACACAAGGAACCGTTTACCGTGTTCCCTTCACAGTCGCCGATAAAAAGAGCGAAATGCAACTCTAGGACGCATGCTCACGCGCCTCCACACGCCACACATTGCGCTCCTACGGGCCCCCCTCTTTTCAAGAAAGATTTTATTAATTTTCTCTGCAGCCAAACACATAGCCGTTAACTATCTTTCTCCAATGGCTGTATCACTCGGCAACGTACGACCTTGCGTGTTAACTTCATTTCACCACAAATCAACACCTCGCGTTTACCGCAGTAATCTCCGATTCTCGAAAAATAACAGACTCCGGCTTCTACTTTCAAAATTCTCTCCCAGCTCTAAACGATGCCGTCACTTCCATACTCTGAAATCATCGTCAATTAACGGAGTCTCAGTACAGAACGACAGTCTTGAGCACTTTGATGGAGAAGTCAATGTTGACTTCAATGAGAAGATTCGGAGATGGATTCGTTTTACTCAATCGATACTCCCTGGAGGAAGCTGGTGGAGCTTCGATGATGATGTCGAAGTTAAAATTTTGGCGAAACCGGTGACTTTGTGGCGGGCGCTTGGCAAAATGTGGGACTTGGTTTCTAAGGACCGTTGGATTATTTTAGCTGCTTTTTCTGCCTTAATTATCGCGGCGGTGCGTATAGTTTCTTCTTTTGTTTCTTAAGTGTCAATATCAAATAAGTTCTATGCAAATGTAGATTACGAGATCAGAAGCATAGAAGTTTGAAAATGGATATAGCATTGTCAAAAGTCAAAACAATTTCCGTTCGAAACTAGATGTTTGGAGAGTGAATATTACTTACGGTTACTTCACTTTAGAACTTATTAATTCTCTGGCTACTGGTTTTGTGGAACCTTAGATGAGATGATGGCAATGCATTAAAGTTCTATTGCATTTACTAACTGCTTTGATTTCCTGATACAGCTTTCAGAGATATCCATACCCCATTTTCTGACAGCATCAATTTTCACAGCACAGAGTATTGAAATTGCAGTGTTCCACAGCAACGTTAGGCTGTTGATTCTGCTGTGTGTTACTTCTGGAATATGCAGGTTAAAATTCTGTATGGTTAGATCTCCTATCTCCTTTACTTTGCAAACTATGGCATGACCCTCTTTCTGCATCAGCTAGGATCATGAATTTACTGAATAGTTTTATATGAAAATCTTTTGTTGTTGCTGCATATGTCAAATCTCTCTCTCTTTCTCTCTCACTCACATATGTCGTTCGCAAGTTATCTCATTCAGATTTGCACAATGGCTACATGCGGGCTTTATATGAACTTTTCTCATAGCATACATGAAATTTGGTTCATCTCAATGAACAGTAGTGTGACAGAACAGCTGACTCTGTATTCTGTTTATTTGAAATTCAGCGGTTTACGAGGTTGCTGTTTTGGCATTGCGAATATGATTCTTGTAAGTCATTATGAAATATTTTCATTTCACATGCACATATTTTCTCTTTTGATATTTTATTTAGGTTCGGCCTGGTCAGTAGAATATGACTTCAGCACTGACTGCATTCCTGTGATATTTCTCAGGTAAAGCGAATGAGGGAAACATTATATTCTGCTCTTCTTCTTCAGGTTCTAATCGAAATTCAAATTTCGATAAATATGTTTCCATTTGTATCTCTAAGCAAGATATACCTGTTTGGATTATCATAGCATATAATTGACTTACCTTATTGGTAAATCTGTTGTAGGATATATCATTTTTTGACTCAGAGACAGTTGGTGATTTGACAAGCAGGCTTGGTTCAGACTGCCAGCAAGTGTCACGAGTCATTGGAAATGATCTTAATTTGATATTGCGCAATGTTCTTCAGGTCTTTTTTCTGAAAAGATGATAGATAATTCTGAGACTGCTGTAATATAAGAATAATTTGTGTCATTGTTTCTTTCCAGGGGACTGGAGCATTGATTTACTTAATAGTTTTGTCATGGCCACTTGGATTATGTACATTGATGATATGCTCAGCTTTGGCAGGATTAATGCTGATATATGGCCTGTAAGATCATGTACACACTCATATTTTCCTCTTTTAAAACTTGAGCCTGACTTGCTGAAAGTACATGCCTGTAAAATGCCTGATTAAAATGAGGACAGTCAAGGGACGTGTGGCTAGGATAGAAAGGAAAATCTTAGATATAAGTATGTGCACTAATTAAGTCCAGGGACTTGTTTAATGATGTGTGAATATAATTGACTTTTCAATACTAGGCAATGCCTTGAAGTACATGGAAAATACTGTCTTAAAAAAAAAAATACATTGCTCTACAACAGCCATGGAAAAAGCTATCTTGCATTTGCTGAGGTGTGCACTGTACACGTTTCCTTTTAAACCTTTTACTCTTGGAGCACATGGATGACTGCTTCAACGGTGTCCTTCTGTGTAGGTACCAGAAGAAGGCAGCAAAGTTAGTCCAAGAGATCACTGCTTCTGCTAATGAAGTATATCAAGACACATGATCTGTAATTTTTCAAGAGATGAGGTTCTTGAATTTTTTTTTTAATAAATAATCTGACTTATATTCATTTGTGTAGGTCGCTCAGGAGACATTCTCATTGATGAGAACTGTTCGTGTTTATGGAACAGAAAAGCAGGAAGTTAAAAGGTGATGCATTCTACTGAACCTTGTCTTTTGTATATTATTTCTGTCTGCACTTTTCCTTTTGCTGATGCAAATTATAAAACTAAAGAAAACACATCTCTGCAGGTGCATGTGTGTTATAAGTGGTTTTGAACTAAAGATGTTTCCATCTATGGTTGATAGGTACAAGCACTGGCTTGGGAAATTGGCTGATATAAGTTTGCGACAAAGTGCTGCATATGGATTCTGGAACTTGTGCTTCAATATGCTTTATCACTCAACTCAGGTTTTTCTCTTTAATTGGCTTCAAAATCTCATGTTCTCTGTTTAAAGATGGTTCATGTCTGGATAATCATTAACTTTTACATGAAAATGTTATGTTAGATACTCAATGATAAATGGCATTTTGTACAATATGCTTGTGCCGTTTGTCTCTCCTATATAATCCTAAGATAAATTTCTTTCTTTTCAATCATTGTGGTAATGATATTCTTACCCTTGTGTTATCTTTTTACTATATGCACAGTGATTCATGCAGTTGTCCATCTATTGATTTACTTAACTTCTTTTGACATGGAAGTGTCTACAATTGTTTAATTTAACTGCTTTAAGTGTTACTGCAGTTGTATGCTAGTCTTAAAATAGTGTTATTAGGTATAAACTAGCACGAGATATGCCAAAGAAGGATTCACTTCAAATTGTCTTTCTGGCTTAACTTAACTGGTTCTCAGGTTTAGCACCTTGAAGTTATCTTCTGGGCTTGGCTCTAGGAAGCCTGCTCAATCCCCATTTTGTGACTTGTGCATGCTTTTGGCCTTCAACTTGACCTACCCTGTTTCTTGTTCCTGTTTGCAGTTTGAGGAAACTCATGCTAACTTTGGCCCTCCGTTATTTGACCGGTCATATTATATTCCTTTCTTTTCTGTTTGACATATTGTGAGGAAGTTCTACGTGGCCCTAACTTAAAATTAATATGCTGGTATTCTTTGGCTCAACCTTGGAGACAATGCATGACAGTATATCTATATCTATATCTATATCACACTTGACTAAGTTAACCAACCCTTGGATTCTAAATTCTCCACCTCACTTTCGATTGAATATGCCATTTACTTTCAATTCTTATGATTAGTTGGGATCTTAAAAGAGGCATTATTAAATGCATTTCCGTTAGCCTTGTTAGCCAAAAAGTGTGAATAATCAATTTTGTACATTTCAAATTCAAATTAGTGCATCTCTTGTCAAAACCTGATGCTTTAAGTTTATGACACAAATATAATAAGTACGTTTATTTTGAAGCGCCAGTCTTGTTTTTCTTCTTACCTTAGGGTTAATGTAAATTTGGGTTTGACTTATGCTTTTGTTGTCACATTTGTTTTGTAGGTTATTGCTGTACTGATTGGAGGGATGTTTATTATGAGGGGTAATATAACAGCGGAGCAACTTACGAAGTTTATATTGTACAGTGAATGGCTGATATATTCAACATGGTGGGTGGGAGATAACTTATCATCTTTGATGCAGTCTGTTGGGGCAAGTGAAAAAGTCTTCCAATTAATGGATCTCATGCCTAGTGACCAGTTTATATCAAAAGGTTAGCATTTTGTGAACTTCAATCAAATGTCCAAGATAGTTAGTGGATCCCTGTGTTCAAGGTGATTGCTACTTTTTTTTTTTGGCTAAGAAATAAAAGATTAAATAAATAACTATATGAAATATGTACAAGGGTTGGTGGGACTACAAATCCACAAAAATAAGAATGAGAAGTCCCAACCTAAACAAAACACTCAAAAAACAGCAGAAACAAAAAAAAAAAAAATCCCTAAACCCAAAATCACCAGCTCACTAAGAATGCAACTCTGTTAAGATACAGAAGCTTCCCAATTGAGCAAAATAAAAAAGAAAGAGATGTCTTTGAATTCAGCAGTAATATATGCCCACAGGGAAGCTCAGAACGTCACTTTGTCCCATAGGTTTGAAGGGTCTTCCCCAGCTTTGTTATCAAAGATTTTTTGGTTTCGTTCATTCCACACAACCCAAAAAATAGACAAGACTGCACAGTCCCATAGAACCCTTGCATTTTTCTCCCCTTTAAGCAAGAAAAACTTTCCAATAGGAGGGAGCAACATGAGGCAGGAGCTGACAGCTTAGATTGAAGGTCTTAAACAACTTAGACCACAAAAAGTAAGCAGCGGTGCACCGTAGAAATAGATGATCAACATTCTCCGATGCGTTTTTACAAACGACACACCATTCTGGAAATAAAGCCATATTGGGTCTTCTTTTTTGAACCACGTCATTCGTGTTGATTTTTCTATGAGCAACAGACCAAACCATCATCTTCGCCTTGAAAAGGACTTTAGCTTTCCAAATCCGGCGAGAAGGAGAAAGTGAGAGAGCATTGGGGTTATCTATGAGACTAAAAAAGTAAGATTTAGTGGAGAAACAACCTGATTTATCTAAATTCCAAACTCTCTTATCATCTCTTAGATCATTAAGGTAAACCCCCTGTAGGATCCCAAGCATCTCAGCACATTGTTCAGATTCTCTATCATTCAAGTTTCTAAGGAACTTAAAGTCCCAACTCCACTGCATAACAGAGTACTTAAACATGCTAGCTATAGAGCACTCACGACCTCAAGAAAGTCTGTATAATCGAGGGAAAAGGCCACAGAGAGCATCCTCCCTAATCCAACAATCCTCCCAAAATCTAAAGCTCTGCCCATTACCAACTATCAGCTTAATATTGTATAAAAAATCTGTTTTCCCTTTTGAAATAAACACCCAAGGACATCTAGTACTCCCCCTAACAATATCAGCTACATCCCAACCATTTTTATGCAACCCGTATCTACTTTTTATAACACTATGCCAAGGAGAATTAACTTCCAAAGGAAACCTCCATAACCACTTCCCAAGCAAGGCCTTATTTCTGTTAATAATATTTCCTAACCCTAGTCCTCCCTTGGATTGAGGTTGAGAAACTTCCCTCCAGCTAACCAAATGATCTTTTTTACCCCTACACTTTCCCCACAAAAACTCCCTCATAGCCTTTTCTATCCTTTTAGCCACTGACACAGGAATTTGAAATGAGGACATAAAATAAGTAGGAAGGCTGGACAGAACAGATTGGGTAAGAGTTAGCCTCCCTCCTTTGGAAAGACAAGCTTTCTTCCACCCATCCAATCTCCTCTCAACTTTCTCCAAGACTGGAGCCCAAGGTGATTGCCACTTTAAGCTCTAATGTATTGATCTCAGAGATAGATTAGTATCAGCAGGTTGTTTACCATGTAACAATGAAGCATCACATAATGAGTTGAACTTGATCGTTTTATATGATATATTCTTTTCAGTATAATAAATGCCTGTATTCATTTAATTTTACTTCATGTTCATTATTGTATTTTCAGCATTTTGGATTTGAATGATATTTATTGCAGGAAAGAAATTGCAAAGATTGATGGGACGGATAGATTTTGTTGATGTATCTTTCCGTTACTCTTCAAGGGAAATGGTATATCTCATTGTCATATCATAAACACCTCCTCTGGTTTTTTACTTTGATCCTCGTTTGTCTGATATTCCCCCATATGCAGCTGCTTTTTATTGTTCCTCAGGGCACTAATTCTCCATACAAAGTGCTGGAGTATACTTTTATATCATAATAATAGGGGATCACAGTTGATAGTAGCTAATAAATAGAGTGGTCTTCAGATAATAGAGTTCATTAGTTCCCAATGGGTGGTAAATCGCCTGCAATTATACTATTTCTTTCTTTAGAAAAAGAACCTGGGAAACATCATACTTCTCGTGTTTAAAACTGAGATCACTTGATTTGTCATTATGGCTTCTCCTGACTTAGTGCGACCTGGTTGCTGATTTTAATTTGACCAATTTAATATTAGATGATACTACGGCAATAACCATCTGTCATATATTTTGATCAGGTACCTGTACTGCAATGTGTGAACATTTCAGTGAATCCTGGTGAAGTTGTTGCAATTGTAAGTATTTTGTTCACTTACTTTATTTCTCGGCCACAAAGACCATAGGAACTTATTTTTAAGATTTGCTATGTTCTTTTTTAGGTTGGTCTTAGTGGTAGTGGAAAGAGTACCCTGGTGAATCTCTTGCTCCGTCTTTATGAGCCAACAAATGGTCAGGTAGAATTTCTTTACTGCTATTTTTTTTAATCCAAGGTATTGCAATTTATCAATGAAAACAGAAGATATAATGAAACTTGTGGATGTTATTAATCTGTTCTGAGATTTTCATTTTAAGTCAAGTTGCTGAAAGATATTACAATCAGGAAATAGTAGGTGAACATCTGTTCTCTTCATAAGAGTTGTAACTGAAGTTTTTCTTTACATGTATTTCTGTTGGATTCTTTTGCTTATGATGTACAAAATATATCTTGGCTTTCAGAAAGGTCGTGTTTTGTGATTTTAAAACATGCTTGACATTCAATTTGTCCACTAAGAGTTGTTATAACATTAAATATTCAGTGTTAATCACCCTAAGTCTGTGCACATATTTATTCTTTCCTAGTATGGTTTATCTTAATTTCCTAGAACTTTCTTATACAGCCTAGTCTGAGTAGTATATAGTGTAAAGATTGCAACTTCTGTCAATAAGAAATATTTTTCCCATTATTTTTCTCAGCTTCCCTGATGCAGAGATCATAATCAATAGCCAAGCTATTCATTCTTTACTCCCATGTTAATCTATTAATTATTAGTGTGTGGATTCCTAAATGTTGAATTTTCATTAAGCTCTTTTAATTTCAGATTTTGATTGATGGCTTCCCAATTAAAGAGTTGGACATCAAGTGGTTGAGGGGAAGAATTGGATTTGTGGGACAGGTGTTCTTCTTTGATTTCTGATTTTGATTGATGGCTTCCCAATTAAAGAGTCAATGATAATTTCCTTCTCCTTAAAACCATTTTTCTTAGATCTCTCCTACTTAAAACCTTTTTTTCTTGGACAGGAACCAAAACTTTTCCGCATGGATATCAGTTCAAATATTTCATATGGATGTACCCGGGATATAAAGCAGGAGGACATTGAATGGGCTGCCAGGCAAGCGTATGCCCATGATTTCATCACGTCGCTGCCCAGTGGTTATGAAACGCTTGTGGATGATGATTTGCTTAGTGGGGGCCAGAAGCAGCGAATTGCTATTGCCCGTGCCATTCTTAGGGACCCTACTATTTTGATCCTCGATGAAGCCACTAGTGCTCTAGATGCAGAGAGTGAACACAATATCAAGGTAGCTACATTGAGTAATGGTCTCCTGGTCAAGTCACTTCATTTCCTGTCTCTATATGTACTTATTTGCTACTACATCTAGGGTGTTCTCCGTGCTATCAGAAGTGACACAATGACGAGAAGAACTGTATTGGTGATTGCACACAGGTTAATATCCACCACCCTGTCATTTGAGTGTTAAATTGGAGTCCGAAGTTTGATCGTTCACTTTGTACAGGCTTTCCACTATACAAGCTGCTGATAGGATAGTGGTAATGGATGGCGGTCAAATTGTTGAGGTTTGTACTATGGCTATTTTTTTGCAACTTCTAATCATTATTTATGCTCACCATTCATTTTGATAGTTCCATCAGTATTTGTGTGGTTGTCAATATATACATATATATATATATGCATGACTGTGAGTGCTTTCTATGGGTTTTCTTTATGAACAAAGCAATGCTAACCACAAAATCCTCTTGAATTCTTCTTGATTCTTGATTAATAATTGTTAGTGTCATATTCCCTTTCGCTAGCTTATTATCTGGTGGAGAATACATATCACCGCTTTTCGAGATGATTAGATGTTTTCTATTAGACTAACAAGAAAGAATGAAGTATTGAGCTTAGCTCTTCCCTTGCCATCCTTATGTGAGCCTCCCCGGACTAGCTATGAAACTATTAGAGGACTGAACCTGTTTGGATCAACTGTTGCAATTTTTGTGTATCCCACTCTGCAGTTTGTAGTGTAAGTTATGTACATCATTTTTTTTCTACCATGCAGATGGGAAGTCACAAGGAGCTTCTCCGAAATGAAAGCCTCTATGCACGACTGACTAGAAGGCAAGCAGATGCAGTAGCATGAAGATGGCACAAATTTTGGGTTATTTCTTCTTTATTTTTCTTTCAGCTTATTTATGAGCAGTTGAGTGGTTCAAGCAACATTTTTACCGCTAACCTGACCGATGGATATTTAGACACGAGAAAATTGTACCACCATTTTGATCATCATGAGAATGCGAGGAAGCCAAGATGTCCAGAAGCTTCTAACAGGAAATGCTGCAAATTCATCATGTATTCATTTGCTGTGTAGGTGTAAATTTTGGGAAAGTACAATACCGAGACATGTATATTTGATCATTATTATTGCAACTGCTAGTTGTTTACTTTGAAATAGAAATACTATATTGAAAAACAAAAAAAAAAATGAAGGGAAGAAGAAGGAAGAGTGAGATGCTGGATAGAGTAAACTTTGTCATAAAAAGTTTTACAATACCAAGCATTATTCTATGATATGTTTCGATACATCATACAAATACTGTAAACTGCTCGACGTGTACGTGATGAAGTTGTAAACCATTCGATGATTTCTCCGGAATAAAAATTTTACAAAACATCACTGATCACTTACATGCTGAAATTACAAGTTATTTGTTATTCGAAATTCATAAATTGTGTGATGTATCATATCCACACAAAACAATAAAATATAACAGAAGATACTACTTGCTAAAGAGTTAGAATATGTTGTGACATCGTTCAAGTACAAAAATCTTTTTCTTATTTTTCTCTTTATAGTTTTTATTTACGAAGTGTTTACTAAATGAGTGATTAACGATTAAATTTTAAATTTTGATATCAATAATTAAATTAATTTTTTTATTTTATTTATAATTAAATTAACTTTTTGAACTAAATTTAAAAAATAAGAAAAGACTGAGAGAAAAGAACGAAAGAAAGAAAGAAAAAAGAATATCTTAAATTAAATCCTTTTGGAAACTGTGTACCCCTACGAAGAAGAAAAGGGAAAAATCAAATTCCCCTTCTAATTTGTGGAACGAGCGTCGTTCGTCAGGACGCGACTACGAGAGACCTAAAACAATATGGAGGCATACCAGCAGTCCCACCGGTACATGAGACCACCACCAGCACCAGCAGCGGGGCAACAGGCACCACCGATGGCAGATCATTATCATCACCATAACCCTTACCTTCACCAGCAGCAGCAGCCAAGACTGCCTGCCCCTCCGCAAGGCCACCAATGGTACTCCAACCAATTCCAGTACCAGCCTCCTCTTCCTCCATCTCACTCTCCATCACCACCCCCTCCTCCTTCCCAGTGGGCTCCACCCGCCCCTTCTCCCGCTTATCCTCCTCCTCCCCCTCCCCCTCCTTATCCTGCGCACCACTACCCTCTCCCTCCTCGACCTCACGTGCCTCCACCTCCTCCTCCTCCCCAAGTTTCCCAATCTTACCCTCAGCCCAATCAGGTAATTACCTTTCTTTCCTTTTTGGTGCTTATTCAATGCCGAATCTTTTTATTTATTTATTTATTTAATAACAAAATCAATGTTTGCAGGATTGGGGCAACTCGAACTGGAGCCATCACTACCAAGGCTGGGATTACACTGGTAGGTAGTTCCATTTACGTTTTAATGGCAGGAATTTCATGTTTTTGGTCTGTTGACAGCTGTTTATTACTGGGATGAAAGATTCTATCTCTTTAAAGTTATTCCAGTTCGTTTGTATATCTTCCTAGTTTTTGGTCTGTTAACACCTGTTTATTACTGGGATGAAAGATTCTATCTCTGTCTCTGCATTGTCCCAACTCTGCAATGCACTTTCTGAAACTTGCAGAATAATTATTCTTTACTTAATACATGGAGTAAAATAGAGAATAGTGATTGCACATGTTACTTAAGACGAAATAATCATAGTATGTTCTAGTATCTTTTCCTGCTAAATCAGTCTCACTGTTACTTGGGTTGTTTTGGACTTCAGTGAACCTGAACTGGTATTAAAGTAACCCAGGAAAGTTTATCAAAATGATTAATATTCTTGGCCCCAATATACATGTTACTGTCACGCCCATGCTGGTGTTAAAATGTAGGAGTGTTTGCCATTCTACTTCTTGTTGCTTTTTACACTCGCTCTCTTCTGTCTACCTCAAAATATATAATAAAATTCAAACATTGAAATATATATTTTTTCTTTTTTTTTTTTGTTGCTGTTTATGTCACCGACTTTTATTTCAAATGATCTTTGTAATGACCTTTATGATTCTTCTAATGGCAGCCCAGAACAACGCGCCAGATTGGGCTGCCAGGGCTAAGGAATGGGCCAATGCAAGGGCTGCAATGGAAAATCAGCATATTCAGTCTCAATATCCACAGCCTGCTGATTTTCATTATGCAGATACTCAACAACAGTCTACTCCAGTGTCGAGCTATCAGCAATTTTCAGTTCCAGCTGCACAGCCACACCAGCCACCAATGGCTTATCAACAGGAGACTGCGGCCATGAGTTCGGTGCCATCTTCATATGGTCCTGATGTGCATATACCTTACTCTGGTGGAGACGGAGCTTCAGCTGGAGAAGCCAATGTTGGATTTCCTCATCAAGAAAATTCACGTTCCAGTCCGTCTGTTCATCAGCAGGAGGTACCTTCTAGTTATTCTTCTGTTACAGGTAATAATTCACTAGCATATTGAACTTGCATGTGAAGCTTGTGCTCAAGAACTGCTTCTATGGACCTCATCCTTTTTTAACTACCCCATTTTTTTATTTCTGTTGATACTTGTCCTCAATGCGACCTTTGCTGGAGCTATATTTCGGATAAAGTTCATGATCTTCAGCATTTCAGACATCATAACTTTAGCATATATTGAGTCTTCTTAATTTGCTTTCTCAATTCAGTCCATTTGGTTTGGGCAAGGGCAGGGTGAATAATCCTACCATCTCAATTCATTTTCCCCTTTTGTAAGTTGATTTGGTCATTGGAAAGTAGCTGAAAAGCACCATCACATTCGTGAAATGAAGTTGTGACCATTTTTTTCTCTCATATTTTATTTTTTGAGAGCCCCCATTTGATAATTATATGTTACTTGCTCTATGTGATGTGGCTGTTGCCTTTGAATGACATTTTATAGTTTTGTGATAGACAAATGCCCCATCTCTATCCAGTGCATAGATATGCAGAATTAGAACTTGTTCCATTGTTTAGAAACCCTCAAATTATGGAAATTCCCCACAATTCTCCTAATGCCAGCTATTTCTGTGATATTCTATATGCAAAGAGAAATTGTGATGCTGATTGATGTCTTATTGAGGGTATATGATAGCCTCATTACCGTGTGTGGGAGGCATGGCAATATCAATTCGATGCTGAGATATTTTGCCTGTTTAATTAACTACTTTTAGATTATCTATTGCTGCTGTAAGTAAAGGGTAGACGCTTTTTGCTTTTGTTTGATTCCCAGAAACTTCAGAGATCAAATCGATTTTGTCTGCATAACATCTGAAAAGCAAACAAATAGTGGTCAATTTGGATTCCTATGCACTTAAAGCTTATTTTATTTCTTCGACCTGCAGTTTGACTCTTTATACCAATGGCAGGTGCAGAAGAGACTGCATATCAAAAGGAGCACATGTATGGATCCTTGCCTATGCCCATTTCTTCTGCTCAGGAAGGACAGCCATTTACATATGGGAATCAGGCTGCTGATCCTCCAACTGTTCTTAGCGACCAGCCTTTAGATTTTGCACCTAGGTTTAATCATGATGAGGATCTTCACATGCAATCCAGTTATGCTGCTCATCATGAGTCTGCAGGAACTGTAAGAGGCATTGACCCTGTCTCAGCAGTGCCTTCTGTTAATTCTTGGACCCCCCCTGTCACACCTGGTGTTGCTTATCCACCAATTCCTCCAGCAGGCTCACAGGTCTTGGTTCTGGTTTTATGATTGTGACTTTGGTTTCAGTGCTTGCTTTTAATATGCTAATGTGTTCTTTATTTCTCAGCATGACCATTCCATAGCCATGGCTTCTGTTCCTGCACCTGCTGCACATCAATTTGTAAGGTTTCCTGGTTCGGGCTTCCAGCCAACAATTTCATCTGCCAGTGCTTTTGGCATTGGTGCAGGAGCAACGCTTCATCCTACAACGGCCTTTCCAGGTGATGTGTATGGGGTTTCTGGTGTGTCCGAACGTCCCAAAAAGGTAGTTTATTTACACTAGTTGACTTTGAATGCTTCTGTGATCATTATTGAGAGATTCCCCACAGATTAGCTACACATTTGCACTTGTATCTTTTGGATCTTTTTCTAGGCTCCAGTGCCCAATTGGCTTAAAGAAGAAATAATTAAGAATAAAGCTGCCATCACAAAGTCTTCAATAGAAAATACTAAAGAGGAACCAGAATCCATTGAGGATGAAGTTGTTCATAAGTCATCTGGGAAAGGTGAGCAGGCAGATAGCAAAAGCATTGATTCTTCTAGGTCAACTGAAGAAGAAGACGATGATGAGGTTTTATTTCTTTATCTACTTAACCTGATTATGATTTAGTTTTTCTTATTATGATATAGTTATTTGGATGCACTTATTATGCCTTTGGATTAAACCTGAACTTTTGCTGCTATGTAGGATTACGTGGAAACAGCTAGAACTGCAGCAATTAATCAGGAAATAAAACACATCCTGACCGAAGTTCTTTTGAAGGTTACAACTGCCTGATAGCCGATGTTCTTCTAATTTTAATGACTTTAATTCCATAGTTTTCATTTTTTTTCTCCCGCCCTTTGACAGGTTACTGATGAGCTGTTTGATGAAATTGCAACTAAGGTTCTTAGTGAAGATGATCTGGAAATTGAAGGTGAGGACATTGTGATCTCTGAGTGTGCTAACAACTTTTTCCCTTTTTAAGAGTTTTCTCTTATAGTATGACTTTGACTAGTGCAGTTAACAACAAAAACATGACTTCAGATTGTAAAGTATCGCCACCTCCCCCATCAGTCCCAACTCCTAAGGCTTCCGCAAAGGTTCTCGTTCCAGTTAAAGCAAAGGACTCGGAAACTGAAGGTGCCAGTGAGAAAACTAGTTCCAGCTCACCTGGAGATGTATTGGGTCTTGCAAATTATGCCTCAGATGATGATGGGGATGATGAAATTCAAAGTTTCGGCATTAATAAACATTCTGAGAACATACATGATCCTGCTGAGAATGGAGTACATGTGAAACCCGAAAAGCAAAATAAAGCTGAGACACATTCAGGGAGGGATTTGAAAAAAACTAATATCATTGGCGCTATCAGTGCGTTGGGTGAGAATAGAGATGCTACTCATGCATACTCTTCCAATGCGGTCTGTGGAGATGCAGATAATGAAAGCAGTGTTAATGGTTCTGGGTTGGATGAAACTTTGAGAGAAAAGACTGGAATGAAAACAAAAAGTGAACTGTCTGGCACAAATGTTGGTGTGAAAATATCAACAAATGATAGTTTACTCAATATGGAAACCAGAATGAAATCAGTTAAAACTGATCGACATGAAAGTAAAAAGAGTTCTTTGGGGAAAGATGGTGGTAAGGAAACAGAGGTTGGTGGTGGGGTTGATGACAAGGGTGATGAAGATCATCGGAGACTGGATGAAAGGCATTCAAGAAAGGAAAAAACTGATGATCAAAATGGCTCAAGAGATAAAACAAGAGATGGAGGTGCAAAGTCCGAGGAAAAAGCTAAAGAATTCAAGTCAAGGAAGAGATACACTGATGATGTCAAGGAGGACAGAAAAGATGCAGAGAGACACCAAAGAGGTAGTATCAAAGAAGGTATTGATAAAAAAAGAGAACGGTCAAAGGAGGAAGATACATCAAGATATAAACTTACTAATGACCCAGACAGGCATAAGAAAAGGCATTCTTCTTCAATTAGCAGTAAGGGTAGAAACAGCAAGGAAAACTCAGTTAGTCATTTCAATGATTCAAGTGATCAATCATCAGATGATTCTAAAAGGTTTCTATCTTCTATGTTTTTATCCCTTCTCTTCCCTCCATGTTGCAAAGATCTCATGTTCTGTCATGCACTGCAGGAAGCGGCATTCAAGAAAACGCTACTCATCGCCATCACCTGTGAGGTCTAGTAGAAGGTAACCAACGCATCAGTTCATAACTTTTGTTCATGTTTCCATTTCCTAATTTGAAGTATCTTCAAAGGTCAAATTTGGAGTGTTTAGACATACCATGGGAATTGAACTGGCTATTGTGGTTTATATAACATTTAATAGGGGGAAAAAAGTTGTTTTCTATGAGGACATATTTCTAGGAACACCAAAGAAAATTAAGATAAGCAATTAATTTAGTTCCATTTATTTGTTCCTATGTCAAAAATAAAAAAAAAGGTTGTTCACTATGAGATAATTGCTGACTGATGAAGAGGATGGTTTAACTTCAATTTCGTGAGTTCTTAATGCCACTTATGAAGCTTGTTAGTTATTTAATATGAGACTAGGATAGCTGATGACTTTTATTTGTTAATGTATTTTTTGGTGGTTTCGGTTTCTCACTCTCACATGCATATTCTCTTCTGGTGTCAATGTTAAATGCATATAGTTTGATTGTTTACACTAATTTTACTTTTTGCTCTCAATTTGATTCTTGAGATGGGACTGACCTTAGACACTGAGAAGAGGATTTACTGGATTAACTGTTTTTTATAGCTGTATCTATTTAAATGCACTTTCTGTTACATTTTTGGTAAAACTTCTTGGTCTTTTATTTTTTGGGTTTGAATACATAATTTGTAAGATTCATGACATCCACCACAAAGCCTGGCTTTGCCATGTCTCAAAGATTATATGTTCTGCAGTTGTTAATTTTCTAATTTTCCCATCTCTAAAAATTTGGTGGTCAAATCTCTTTCTGTGACATGGTTTCTGTATTTTCTGCTCCTGATGATGCGTAATACAGTGGTTATATTTGCTTCGATTTGTAATCAGATAAGTTTCACTAAATGAGAAATTCGCACTACTGTCTGTCCTGGTAGGTTTTTGGAACCACTTTACAGTTGACATTCTGCTCAAGTTTTATATTTTCTTATCTTCTTGGAGTTCACAAATTCTTTTCCCTGGAAGTGTCTTTAAGTTGATAAATGTTATAATGTAGGCAGTTATTGTAAGCAATGAACAAACTGTTAGGGCATTTCCTGATATGTGATGGAGAGGCATATAACTCGTTATGTTTGTTTTGTCTTTTCCCTCAGAATTTATACATCTTTTCTCAGCTGGGAAGAATTTAAATGCAGAAGGTCAGCACTAGTAAAGTTCAATACATTATAGGTTGATGCACTAGCCACAATAGCCTTCCAGATTTGCAGGATCTCCTTTTGTGATACTTGGTTTCTTTTGATGATATAGATCCTTCTTGTGTCATTAGTGAAAGAATAATACTGGGGATCTCAACATTTGGATCCCAATTTTTACCGCAATTGATGTGGCATTCATCTATTGGATCGTATAATAGTAGTTTTAATAGTTATAATTTCACTTGTAGCTGGGATATAAATTGGGATAAAAATATTGGGATTTCTAGCATTATTGTTAGTAGTGAAAACAAACTATAAAGATAAAGTGAAAAAAATGTGGCAGCCTGAATATTGAGTTTGACTATGTAAGAGGCTGAACATCTCATGAATTATGTATATTTTAACTTACCATATCAGTGTGATCAATGTTTTCATTTCTAGACATGTTACGCGGTCACCACATAGCAAGCATTCTCAGCGCAGGCATTCTCCCTATTCTTCTCTTGAAACAAGCAGGTATGATACCATGTATTCTTAAGATTAAGACTGTGTTAATGTTCATAAGACATACACAACCATCATTATAACAATATGCAGCTCAGGTGAAAGTGTTGGAATCCTAAAATTTCATTACAGACTTGCATGTTGCTTAGTTCATTAACTTTGCGATTTTTGGCAGAGGGAGGCGGCCAAGATCTAGATCACCTGTGCGGAGGCAGAGATGATTAAAGGGATTTCTGTGGTTGATTCAAGGTTTGAAGCAGAGGACTTCTGTTTGAATGTATTTGAAGGTTTGATGTACCTTGAAACTGGAGATTTCACTTGTGATACTGTTGTGTAGCAATGGCTTCCTAGTAGGTTTCTGTGATCTCTCTTGAGTCTTGACTAGAAATGAATGCATGCTTAGTGAAGCTCTGTGGCTTCTGTTCAGTTTAGAATTAAGGATGGTAGCATCTTGTGCGCCTTTTGATGATGCTTGTATCCTTATCTGATTTTGTTCCCTAGAATTATCACTTGTATCTCAGTTTTGTGATTTTAGGCTAGCAACGGTTCTCATGTCGTATGGTTCCTATCAGCAGTTCTTGTGCAAGCTGGCAAGTTGTGCTTAGTAGACGATCAGAGATTCTTAATTCGTTCATTGTTTTGAAATTTAGCGTATGTTTGAAAATTTCCATCAGCCATTGGTGCTGAAAGATGGAATTACAAATTATCAAATATAGGTTGGTGGCTGATAAATATTACGATGTCAAAATATCAAACAATTTAGGTTATGAGCAATACTCGTTGTTTCGATTGAAAGACTGCTCTCAAATAGTTAATATTTCCATTGAAATATTCTGCATGTTATTTGCATGGTACTTGTGTACGATTTACTAACCATGTAAACCCTCTGTTGTAGTCAAATGGAAAACTGGGCATCTGAAACAGAGTTGATTTATGATTAGTGTGAAGTATGAACAATAAAAAGCTGATGTTTCCAAGCTGAAAGGATTTAAAATCAAAATTTTGACATATTATTAGTATGCACGTGTTACGAAATAAGAATGATCAATCTAAATCGAAAACAGTTGTAAACTAGAACAAGAAAAACTTGAAAGGTAATTGTTCAGTATTCTTTTATGAATTTTTTTTTAAAAATTAGTGTGGCATTTTATATTTCATTGGATGAAATAATTTTTGACCACATAATTAATTTTTATTATTTTATATTTTCATTCAATTAATAATATATAACTTAACTTATACAAAAATAAATTTATACAATTGCTGCCGTGCTGGAATCTTTTATCTTCGTATAATCGTTCCTGAATTGTATACACGAATGGGCCGAGAAATAAAAACAACCACAGCGCTCAGGCCACTGGTGTCATAATCTGAAATATTGAAATAAAAAGAACAGTCAATTGAACTGATGGCGCAAAATACAAAGTGAACTGGTGGCGAGGTGGTGGAAGTGGAACGAAAGCTGACGTGTTCATGACGCGAAACGTCACATGTCCCGTGGATTTGGCCGTCTAAGAGGAGGTGCGAATGATAGTGGTGGCCTTTATGTGTTGGGAGCTCCTCCACTTCACGCCACAGGTCAGAGCTGCATTTTTTAATTCAGTTAAAGTCCCACTTCTCCTCTCTCTCTCGTTTTATTGAAACTTGAAAGTATTCAACTTCATTTTTTTAATAGAACTTCATTTCGTTCTTATTTGCATTACAACAATGAAATTGAAAATGAAGGTCCTTTCTCATCGTCTTTTTTTTTTTTTTCCCTCTTTTATTCTCTCTCTTGTTTCTAATCTTTATAAATGTGGTAATTCAATGCATTTTGTTGTTTTGATTTGTGTTGCAGGTGGTGTTGCAACTGGGTTTATGGTCAATGTGGCTGTCTGGGTTCATTTTAATTGGCCTCTCCATTTATGCTACTCACAAATTATCCACCTTTAACAAAGATGAAATCAATAACCATCCAAAAATTGCAATCTTTGCAGCACCTGCCCCGTTTACTGGTTCTGTTGGATCCAGGCAGAGTCTTGCTATTCGGTCATGGCTTGGCTTGTCACCTGATATCACTGTTATTCTCTTCAGCCAACACCCTTCTGTAGCTGCTTTTGCTGCCAACTTTAGTTCCAGACTTTTTGTTGAGCCCAATATCGATTTCACGTAAGCATTCCATTTTTTCCCCCTCCTAATTGACTCTTTTGGTTTTCCACTTGCTTAATATTCCATTGTAATTATTAAATGGTCACCATTTCTTTATATCCTTTAAATCCAATTGAATATTATCCCTGTTAGCAAATGTTACCTCTGTCAGCAAATATCACCTTTTCATAGCTTTAATAGTTCTATATTGAATACAATCCAGATTATCATTTATCAAGATTGTAAGCTTTTGATTCTTATTTATGCAGTCATTCAAATCGGTGTTATACAATTAGTTATTGTTTTGTTCATAATTGAAAACCAATTGACGAAACATTAGCCTTCTGCTCTGTGTTTGGGTGTTTTTAGGTTTCTCGGAACTCCATTCTTCCATTCTATGGTAGCAAGAACACAATCATTGAAGTCAGATATATCTGTTTTGATTGATCCAGAAACCATTCTCTTGCCTGACTTCGTTTCCGCCCTGAATTATGCTTATGAATCCGAAAATGACTGGCTTCTTGTTGCTTCATCACAAAATGTTTCCTACTTCCCATTTAACTTGAGTGATGATGGGAAATTTTGGCTGAAAAAAGATGGGAAAATGGTTACAACCCAGGAGGTATGGAGGAATTGAATCCAGATTGAAAGTTGATGGCCTATTGGTAGGAACTCAAATACTCAATTGATGTTGTTTCATTTCATCAGTTCCAGGAGATACTTGATCAGAGTCCACAGTGGAATCTTTGTGAAGACAGAATGCTTTTGGCGTGGAACAGTGTGGAGCTGCCCTTACATAATGGAGTGCTTCCCCCTTTCTTATATGGAAAAGGGATGCACAACCAATGGGTCATTAGTGAGGCCCTGTCATGTCAACAAAGATTTGTATTTGATGCCAGTTGGACTATCTCAAGTTTATTTTTTAATGATCCTGAGAATTTATCTAATCAGTCAGGTAAAGAGTCCCAATTTTCAGGTGCAGAAAGGAGAAGCTGGGAGTCTGTTGGCAATTCCCACCTTGGGGCTCTATATGGATCATCTTTCTTTCTTCAGATTAATTATTCTGGTCTTGCAAATCTTGTGAAGTGTGATGGGCAATATCTTTTTGTCAATACAACAGAAAACATTGTTTATCCAGTTACATATGAGAGTTTGAGCTTCTGGAAGGGACAAACATTCCATTCTTGGAGGTTAAAGAAACTTATGGCTTGTGTTGATGGTCTTAAATTATTACACAGAAGATTAGATTGCTCTCTCACAAATCAATTGAAAGCATTGCCGCCCTTTGATTTTCCATTTTCCTTGGAGTCACTCCTTTCAGTTATTGCAGATAAGAATAAGACAATTGTGCTTGCAGTTGCTGGATATAGTTATAGGGAGATGCTAATGAGTTGGGTATGCAGATTACGTCGCCTCAGGGTCACAAATTTTGTTGTTTGTGCTCTAGACTTTGAAACCTATCAGTTTTCAATCTTGCAGGTATCTTTTCCATACATTTTCACTCTTTTTTTCACCTTGAAATGACTTTAATCTTTTTTTGGCTCTTTCTCTCATGACAAAATGCATCTTATGTGTAACCACATTCATAAAGAAAATCATAACCAAAATAGGAAACTGGGGGCATGCTAAATAGGACAAAGGTTTTAGCAACCAAAAGTATAGCTGACTTTTGCAAAACTAAAAAAATTAATTCATTTTGTCTTTTCTAGAGAGCCAATAGTTCACATTGTTTAAATTTGACTGTCAGGAGAATGTAAAGTTTGTTTAGTTACAATGATGATATATGTATTCTCACATGGTTTTCAGTGCTTGGAATTGCTTTATATAATCCAACAGGAAATTGTTTAAGTTGTGTGTGTTTCTTGAATATTCTCCCGCAAAACCCTGTGGGGGGTGGTTCTTGCCTGCACTTTTCTGATTTTATTTTGTCCCAGGGCCTACCCGTTTTCAATGACCCATTAGCTCCAAGTAACATCAGTTTTAATGATTGCCACTTTGGAACAAAATGCTTTCAGAGGGTTACCAAGGCAAAGTCCAGAATGGTTTTGCAGATACTGAAGTTGGGATACAATGTTCTTTTGAGTGATGTTGATGTGTATTGGTTTAAAAATCCATTGCCATTGCTTTACACTTATGGGCCTTCTGTTCTTGCCGCACAATCTGATGAATACAAAGCAACAGGTGATTTACCCATCCTTGCCAATATTATAGATAACCATCCATTGTTGACATTGTTTAAAATATGGCTTGAATATGTAGAGTCGAAGGATTGGATTATTAGGATATCTGATTGAATTTTCATGCTATTTACTTCTTGATTATTTTCATTTCTTCTTTTAATATTTGGTGTAAAAAGCTCTATTCATTTATCTATGATGTTATTACTAGATGACATGCATATTGCTCCTCCGTGTGTGTGTGTGTGTGTGTGGTGTTGAAAATGTGTAAAATCGCCACCTTTTGAATTGGAAAAGTAAAGAGATAAAACACTTAGATTCTTTGTGCTGCTGTTTCTATCTACAGGAGCCATAAATTTACCAAGGCGCTTGAACTCTGGCTTCTACTTTGCTCGTTCTGATGGTTCTACCATTGCTGCTATGGAGAAAGTGGTAAAGCATGCAGCAACCTCTGGGCTATCTGAGCAGCCAAGCTTCTACGACTCTTTATGTGGGGCAGGTGGGTCCAATCGTATAGGAAATGATAGATGTGTAGAACCTGAAACAAACTTGACAGTTCATTTCTTGGACAGAAACCTCTTCCCAAATGGTGCATACTTGGGCCTGTGGCAGAAAAAGAATGTAAGGAGAGACTGTGCAAAGAAGGGTTGTCTTGTTCTACACAATAACTGGATAAGCGGGAGGTTAAAAAAGTTGGAACGTCAGGTTCTTTCAGGCCTATGGGAGTATGACACTGGAACAAGAATGTGCATGCAGAGGTGAGACAGGACCAAACTGACCAAACTGGCAAGAATTTTCTAAAACATACTGGTTTTTCTTATCTTTGTCGTGGCTAACTTTGTTCGTATCATTGAAGAGAAGAAAGGGGGGATATATTCCTTCACTTATACTTGCTTGTATACCAGGCCTAGGTTTCACCGCTGCTTCATTTGGGAATAAATAAGAATAAGGACAGCCGGCCAGGGAACAAAAGTTTATCCAAATTAGACAATGCATAATACTGTTGAAATTACCTCAAGCTAACATGATGCTCCCACTTCCTGCCACCCCCCCCCCCCATTGACTCTGACGAAACATCTGGATCAGACAGCTTATTAATTGCTGGCGATGCTGAAGCGTTTTGCTCAATCATTAGGGCTAGTCAGGGAGAAGGATAAAGATTCCATAACAAAGAAGGAATTTGGCGAAGTGCCAATAAAATTGGACATGACCGTACTATCAAGGGATGAATGTGTACGGATAGTTCATGCAGGGGGACGAGAAGAGTTGTACCAAAATGCAGTTCCTGTGTCCCAGTTGATGGAAAAATATCCTGCGATGTGCGTCGCTCGGCCTGAAGTTTTCAAAAATCCTCTTGAGTCCTTTTTGTGGCCAGAAGATAAGCTGTTGCCTGGTCAAAAATATTTCATGATTCCATCTACAACCGCGGAGAAACTGAAGCAAAAACACCTGACGAACTTTAAAGTCCAAGGACCTTCCGAAGGTGTAGTAGATACGACAGATGCAAGGATCACTTGGGAAGTGCGAGGAGACAATATGGATGAGTCTGTTCGTTCTGCAAAAGAGTTCTATGTCTCTGGGGAAAGTCGGTTACAACGTCCAAACAAAAGAGGAGTTAGAAAGAAGAAGGCTTTCGTACCACCACTTCCCAAGAGAATGATGCTCCATGGATACCAGTGGGAACCCAGCTTAACCTCTGTGCTAGAACTGTCTCCATGAATTTGTTTCTTTAACGGCTCTCATCTTTGTATTCTGGTACATTGTTCTGCAAACCAGTTGAATTGTCAATATATGGATTTAATTTTGGTTGCTCGAGAGATTTAATGGACAAATATGATCATTAAAATAAATTAAATGGAATAATTTTCTTGCTTTATTCTAGTTACGGCATTTCTTAGTTAAATGACTCGTTGAGTGCTCTTGTAAAGACCGTCTTTTGTTATTACACCATGTTAATAAAACGTTAGATATCCTCCTGGTCACTTTATCATCTGTTGGTGATGTGACGTTTATAAATGGTAAAATATTTTCAGGGTCATTTAATTAGGGTTGGATATTAAGTCCAATTTTAATTTTGTTTATAAAAAAGATTGGGCATGGGTATAATTTTTTATATCCCTTTATTTGATAGGTTGGGTGCTAGTATAAAATACTAATACTCGTGCCCGCATACTAAAATCATTTGATTATTAACTATTTATTTATTTGTTAATGTTTTAAAAAGTTAAATTTAAATAAATCCTAAAACGTAAATATTAACACTTAATAACTTAATAATCAGAATGACCATCTAATATAATATTGTCATAAACATTTATTTAGAGATTTTAGTCGTTTAATAGACTACACACTTACTAAATAAAATCTTGTCCTAATAATAAAACAAGTGATAATAAAATAATATTGAAATCAAGGTCAATTGAAAGAAGTGAAGGGTCGATAAGAAAATGTTAAAGTAGAGACTTTTATTTTCAATCTAAATATTTAATAATATATTGATTGGGATTAATTGAACAATCATCAAATTGTAATTATTATTTACTTAAAATTGAAAACTTTTTTAAAAAGATTTTAGAATAAAATGCTAGATGTTCATAAGCTAAATAATTAAGGTATCTTTTTTTTAATATATGTAGATGTTACAAAATAAAAGGGGATAAAGGAAATAGGGTAAAAGGAAGAATATCTAAAGTCTAACTTGGCTCGACCCTTTAAAGAAGGTCTAGATAAGAGCTTAAGGGAAGAAAGCTTGAGCTACGCTTGACTCTCTATATTTTTTTAATATAAATTTATAAATTAAAATAATACATTAAAATAAAAAAAGAAAGAAAATAAAATTTAAATCCACTAAATTATAAATCAATGATGATTCAAAAAATTTAAAATTATAATATTAAACTCTCTCTTAAGTCTTAATTAATTAAGATAGTGCTTGAATTAGAGAATACAATATTAAAAAATTAACTATGTAAAATTTTATTTATTATTTTATTTTATTTTATTTTATTTATGGTTAACTATTAACTTATTACAAATTTATAACAATTTAAAAAAAAAAATTGAAATATGATGCAGCCCAAGCTCGACTAGGCCCTACGGTTATCCTTTTCTTAACATGGGCTTGGTCTAAACTTAAAAAAAGCTCCGTCCTGACCCTATAATTTACCATCTATACTAATATCTCTAATGTTCATCGTTCAAGTCACAATAGGTAAGGGAAGTGGGAAAAATGTCCTCCACGAAGCAAATACAAATATATGAACATTGTCATCCCCACTCAAGATAAGATTTGTCCTCGATTTTTGGAGTGGTGATGGTTTCAAAGTAATCTGTTTGAGCTTAGATGTTGTGCTCTGATGAACACAAATAGTAGCATACCAGTCCCCAGTTGGGTTTTGGAATTTTTGCTGATTCCCCTGTTCTTTGTCAGCCATGATTTTATGGCGCCGTCCTCAAGAATGTAATCCAGTACGTCCAGTCCAAGAAGGATCTCATAGCTTTTCTGGTGAGAAGTAACAGTAAGTTCATCGAGAATTCCAATTAGTTAAATAATGAACAATTTATTTCCAGCGAGTAGCATTTCAGAAGAATTTTTTCATTCAACACAAAAAGTGAAGTCCTCAGAGAGCAGGCCTTAAACCAAGTTCAGCAGGGCAACCGAATACCGTCCCCTAAATTTCCTAAGTCTGAACAAAAGGCAGTTTCGGCATTCCCCATGCTCAATATGTAATGACTTCCGCACCGGAGGAAACCACGTCAGCTCAGGAAGTAATAATCATACAAGAATTTTGTTGGTAAAAGTATGGATGTTTTAGTTAATCACATGAATCAAATTGTTTCTTTTTAATATTTGAACTCTATTCAATATATAAAGGACAAAAGCTTGGTCAAGATCCATGTGTAGAAAACAGCAAAGGTGGCACCAACGGGAATTGTCACAGCCCAGGAAAGGACAATTTCTTTCACAGTTTCTGCTCTAACACTGTTTAGTCCTCTTGCAAATCCAACTCCCATGACTGCACCCACCAAAGTATGCGTTGCTGAGATGGGCAATCCCAGCTTTGAAGCAAATAGAACCACTGAAGCTGCAGCAAACTCAGCTGCAAATCCTCTAGTGGGTGTTAGTTCTGTTATCTTCTTTCCAATTGTGGCTATCACTCTATAACCCCAAATCATCAGTCCCGCAACAATTCCGAAACCTCCCCACGCTAGAACATCTATTGGAATAACAATCTCAGCTCCACTGGCACCGCCGTGAAGAATAGATAAGGCAGCTGCCAAGGGACCTATTGCATTGGAGACATCATTTCCACCATGGGCAAATGACATGAAACAGGCTGACAGTACCTGCATATACCCGAAAACACCATAAACTATTTCCAGCTGGGTACCTTTGGGGCCTGCAATATCAGAGAAAATTCCAATATTCTTGTTGTGGATATTAGTATCCTTGAGCTCAGGTTGCAATGAGGTGGATTTGACGAGGAGATGACCGAGTTGTTTATGAATAATTATGTAAACTAGGAAGGCCCCAGCAGCACCACATGCTAAAGCTTGTGCTAATGCCAAAGGAAAGATCTTGCTCAGAGGAAATGCGGCAAAAGAGATTCCAGTTACACCCACAAAAACAGCAATTGGAGCAGCAGCAGCCGCAGCTTGTCCAGGATTTGGAGCACTGTATACAAACTGAAAAGCAAAAAGGTTATGACAGAAACAGAGCCTATCCCCATCCCTGTAATTGAATATAGGTTAGATTTAGAAAAGTTTGTACATAAAAAATTATCATGCGTAACAAGTTGCCATTTGATCACTTTAGCCCTTTTGTGGTAGGTTTGTACTAATTAATGCAAAGCATTGAAAAAGGAGTCAGCATATTGTGTCTAAGTAACTTCTACATGCTCATGGCTCAAGATTTTCTGAAACTCTAAAGCAGTGAAATCATCCTCCTTAAACTAATATAATATATATTTTAGAAACCACACGCACAAACAGATAAATTTTTAAAATTTCACAAGCCAAGGCAAAGCCATGTTGGATGTAAGGTGGAGAGCATTATTAGTACAAGTCCATAAAGTGAAAGCACATACCCTACGAATGCATTTATAGACAAGAAATGAGACCATTGCTCCCAGGATCGGCGAAATCACCCATGATGATGTCACCCTCGCCAGTGAACTCCAAAAGACAGCACCAGCTCCCCCATAAAAAAGACCAAAACCAACCATCGATCCCACTATACAGTGTGTGGTGGAGACAGGCCAACCATAATATGATGCAACCTAATAATACAAGATACCATTAGTGGAGCAAAACACAACCGAAAAATGTAGCATATAAGCATTAAGGGGAACAACTCCCCACAATTTTAGAGCTATTAAAGTTACAAGAGAAATTATTTAAGCTGCTTATAAAATACAATAACTATTTGGAAACTAAAAGTTCAATACTTTTCGGGTAGCACTTAGTAATTGTTAAAAAGCACAATCTTGGACTCTCAATACCTTTCTAAATACATATTAGTAAAAACAAACTAAATACCTACAGGCATAAGTATAAGAGGCCATAGAAGAAATGAATACTCCCGATTACTCTTAAGTAACTGAAAGCTCTGTTTACTGAATCTAAGAATTAAAAACTTCACGAGTATCATTTCGAAGCTAGAAATTCTGGTAGCGATCGATGGCACAAATTCTTCGGTAAAGTGTATTCAGAGCCAACTCAACCCTGCTGCTTAATTGAGTTGTTGCATACTCAAGTAAATTTCATATTATTAAAAGCTAATCCGCAACATCATAATCGAGATTTAAATACTAATTAAAAAAGGAAGTTCACACAATGTACCTGCAACCAAGTACCAGCTGCAGCCAAAGAAGAGAGCAAGCCAGCAAAAAGGAGAGTGTCCTTTCCCTGAAATACACTAGCAACAAGAATCCCCTTCTGCATTGTACTGGTCACATGGGTTCCCATCAATAACGCTCCTGAAAACTCCAGTACAGCCGCAATCAAAACAGCTTGTCGCAGTGTCAAAGCACCTGATCCCACTGAAGTCCCCATAGCATTGGCTACATCATTGGCTCCAATATTCCAAGCCATGTAAAAACCAAATAAAAGTGTTGCATGTGATAAAAGCTTGGTCTTTATATCCAGGCCTTGACCCAAAGACTTCATGAAGAAAGGAAGAGTAAGAGCAGCGAAGGCTATGCATATCGAAATAGCAGATGCCGTACTTGAAGATATATGAAAGGCTTGTGCCATTCCAGGCAGGCCCTCATCACCAGCTTCAGTCTTTCCAGGTTCATCATGATGACGTTTCTGAACTTGGAGTCCTTCCTTTTGTTCTTCTTCGCCTTCAGCTTCCGCAAAAGATGACATACTAGCAAAACTATGCGCGAGTCTTGAGTTCTTGAGGCTCAGGGGAGAATAAGATGATCTGGGTAAAGGTAAATTTGGCTTGAGAAGAAGAGCTGAGGAGGAAGAACGATGTTTGCGAAGGAGAAATGCTTCTCGTGAAACAGTGTTTCTTGAAGAAGATAAGCAAAAAGAGGGAGGCATATTTTGGAGGCAGTGATAAGATAGAAAGGGTGGGGAAAGGAGAAAGAAGAGTATCTAAAGGAATTATTCAGACGGATTCTTGGCCATGGAATGTGCAACAGCTCATCGTGCTCAACAACAACAAGAGAGAGAAGTAGGTGGCGCTGGAGATGGGGAAGAGATGAGAGTGGGTTCATTTTCAATTTTCTTTTTTGGACTTTTGAATGGGGAAAAAAATGAGGTGCAAGAGTGGATTTGGCAGCTTCCTTTGGTCGATTTTAAACGAGTGGTGCTTGTTTCTCTTGATGCTTCTCTTCAACCAAGCCATGACAAGCGTCCCCACCCCACCATTCGAAGAATTTTCAAGAAAAAAGAAAATAATTTTAGAGACTAATAATAAAACTTTATCCATAAGAGATTCAATTGTGTTTCATACAAAGACTTGTTACTTGGTTGCGTGTGGTCACGTAACATTGTGACTCGCGCCAGCAATCAACCAATACCAGGTAGAAATCTTTATAGGCATGCATACATTACATCAATAAAATCTACCATATTATGTTTCGTTGGACCCAGTGAGTTATTAATTGGCTCGTTAGACTGTCTAATTTAAGTAAAATTAGAGCACATGTCTGAAGCTGTTCAAATGGCTAGCTCCACCTTATCAACAACAGAAATTCATTGAGCTCTTGTGTTTATACCGTGGTCCGTGGCCAAAAGTGAGGTCCACGGAAAAGGGCTCAGCGTCGCCTAACAATGAGATTAACTGGGTTTTGATGAAGAATCGGAGTGTGGCCCATATCTACATGTTTCATTTTCATTTTTCCGAATTATTAGAGGGTTAAATTATAAATTTGATCTATCCTTCCTCCATTGATAATATGTTCCAAAAATTGATTAGGTGTTGAAGGAACATGTTTACATACATGAATGACTAAAAAGAAAGGAAAATAAGAAAGCCATATATGGTGTTTGTGAATCTGATCATATCATGATTAACATTTTATTGCAAATATATATAGATCGAAATTGGATCGCCATCAGCTTCCCGGACGCTTTCAATTACTAATAAATCCACCTTGGATTGCCGATAACCTCTCCAAGAAAACATTAAAGATCTCATCTCGACTTAACATGCTAACCCTAGCATACTTTGGATCAGCCCCGAAATGCTTCCCTCCTCGCACCATTATCTTTTCTGCTGTTAAAAGTTTCTCACAGTCCTCATCCTCTTTGCTCTCCAACCATGCAAAGGCTGTTAAATAACAAGACAAAAAGATGCACCAAATTAATTTATTAGTTATCTATTTATTAATTGATTGATTGATTAATTACCTGGATACGAATTTGTGAATTTTCCAGTGAAGTTGCAGTGTTCTAGTGGGTACTCAGGCAAACTAAAAACCCCACTTTGTCTAATCACTTGGCGCAGCATATTCCATCTTTCGGACATGAGTCGTCGGCCATACTCGAAGAAATTAGGGTAGCCGTGGCTAACGATTCCAAGAATCTTAGCAGCTCGGAGCTGGGATTCTTTTGATACGCCTATGGTACTAAGTTTCATAAACATAGTCATCTTTCTTGCAATTTCTGTATCCTTAACAAGCGCCCAGCTGAAAATACATAGGAGTGTCAGTTTCAATTTATAACAACTACTAGATTATGAAATTATCATATGAATAATTAAATTATGATGTATATAAATATGCTCACCCAATGCGAGAACCAGCATGACCAGTGCATTTTGAGAGAGTAAATAGCATAATACCATGATCAGCAGCTCCGGTAATAGGTGTGTATTGTGGCCAATAATAGGCTAGGTCATGTATAAGCTTTCCTTCAGCAGACCGGTTCACCTTCGCCACCACAGCATCTCTGATTGTTCCATCAGGATTGTTTGGTGAGTTGACAACCTCTATGTAAGCTCCATTATTTTTATCAAATGTGTTTGCATCACCATCCCATTTGTATAGCCCTGAACGTAGATAGTTTGTCTCCGCTGGATATTGCTGCAATCAATAAATTTTTGTTATATATTGTTCCATATTAAATTAAACTATAATAACTAACAACTGACTGATCACGAGATGATTAATGATTAATTATAATCTTCTCAGTTTAGTTCTTTTCATTTATTGTGGCATATCCAACTCCAAATCTTGATCATGTTTAACTCAAAAGTAATTAATTAAACTTAAGTTTACATATGTTTGCCCAACAGTTAACATGGTTCCTCCATGTTGCCATGTTTAAATGATTAGGATCTATAGCACATGCGTGCAACACATGGAATACCAATTTTTGTTCATTTTAGTTAAGTGTATGTTTGACAAACATGTTTGTTCCTCTGCCTCATGATCTATGCAAGATACTGCAATGTCGCAAAAAAGTGCACACTGTTTTAATTGATCGTGGTCATTTGACTTTGCTTTACAAACACACGTACTAATCAGGATCTAGATATGTCCATATTAAAATTTTTTAAAAAAAAAGTCAAACATTAAGGGTTGACTGTGATTAAACCTATCGGAATGCGATTTCATCAATTGGCTCACCGAGTAGTAAGGGGCAGCGGAGACTACACTGATGGGCTCGGGCCCACCGGGAGAAGAGAGAGCGTAGAGTGCAGCCTGATAGAGTTGTGTCGAGCCCGTCCCGATCACGATATGCCGACCGTCGGATACTGCATTCGCAACCACATGATGTAGATTGTTGATTGCTTCAGCGAGCTCCGGTACCAAAAACCAGCATACATTTTCCATATCGCTTAAATAGCTCATCAAATCACCCCCAGAGATCACCATCGTACACTTATCTCCCTGCTTCCTCCAAAACGCCTCAAACGCCATGGGATCCCCCCTGTTGATTAGGAATTTTTTTTTGTGGGATGAAAGTTAATTAGGATTAAATCAACAACTATCCTATTGTTTATCGCTATAACTAGTACATAAAACTTATCATTACAAGAAATAATAGCAACAAAATTCCAATCTCATCAAAAGATTTATCCGAAGAAACAACAACCCAGAGCTGTAAAGAAGAGTTAATGGAACTTCTCATCAAGATTGGGTTCAGTAAAGATTATAAGCATGAATCATTTCGCAAAATACAACTGTGTGTATGTATGTATGTATAAAAACGAAACAGTAGTACTAAAACCCTAGAGAATGCAGTGGCCTAGGGCAAGAATTGGTTATATATGACTTACGGATCGAGGTTGATGCTGGAACTTGATGAGAGAGTAGTTTTTGGATTGTCATTAGCCGCAATAATACAGTTACCTGCAGATGAGAGAGTAGTTTTTGGATTGTCATTAGCCGCAATAATACAGTTACCTGCAGCAGTCTCAAAACCAACCATCTTGATGTAGTATTCGGTATGTGTGCGAGAAAGTGCTTGTCTCGAGTAAAAATTAGGGTTTGAATGTGGGCTGCTTGATGCGTTAGCTCTTGATTATATACAGAGGGAATGAGGCGGGGATTAATATTAAGGAGTGGGAATGGTGCATGATTCTAGCAATTGTCTGCGTTCCATTAAACTTGAAATGTATGTATTCTAATCTCATCAGATTTTGTTGGATGCTATCTGATTTATATTATTTATAGAATAATAGAAACTTGAAAGTGAACATACATATATTAAAGGGAACGAACATACATATATTAAAGGGAACGCACGTAGGAAAGCTAGAAAACCAGATTTTGTTGGATACTTCCCATAATTTATAGCAATATCATGATTATGTGTCATGAATAACAAGGTCATATTTGTTTTTATCCCTTTTTATCCAAAATGCCATATGGGAACAAAATGGCGTTTTATGTGCTATTTTCACTTATATCAGTATTTTGAAAAAAAAAGAAGAAGAAAGAAATAGAAATAGAAAAGAAATTAAGAAACATTTCTGCCCTTGGTTGCCAATTGCGATCGAGAGGATCAACTTTAAAACTATACCAATAGATATACCTTAATTTGAAGAACGACGAAAAATTAGTACATTCAATTAAGTCTAAAAATGAAAACGGTTTCAACACTCTAATTTATAATCCTAATTAGATTGACTAGTATTAGCTCCAAACTCCCAATGTCATTATGATGAACTAAACTATTGGCGCCGGCTTAACCCTTCGGCACTATAATATTTAGTCTCATAATAAACTTCAAAAATCTCAGTCACTTACTGTTTCATAATAAATAAAATGAGAACAATTTTAATAACATGATAAACTTTAAAAAGCTCAATCACTAACTATTTCACAATAAATTAAATGAGTAATAATTTTGACAACATAACGGTTACTTGAAAAATAATAATAATAATAAAATGTGGACCTTCTACTTCGTGTTTTTCTCTTATGTAGGTTCTCGATCATTGACAGTTTACCTTTCCCTAATTCTCCTTAACTTCCTTTAGTGAGTATTTAGTGATTGATCAATTTTTCCCAAATCACATTTGTAAGCATGAGACCAATTATGCGGCTGATGGCCCTATATATTCGCTCCTTCACCCTTTTATTACTAGTCTACAGGGCAGGCTTTGGAGTGTCTAGAGCCTAAGGTGAATTTATTTTATGAGACCTCTTTTTATGTAGCAACTTCAATATTCAAAAAGCATAAAAGAGTTCAAAATTTGTTTCATCTATAGTTCCTGAATTTCAACAAATAATAAAAAAGATTCTAAATTTTTTTAAAAAAATCTAAAATTTACTTCTTTTAGAACTTTTACAAAAATAAACAAACAAACAAATGATAACAATACTATTTCCAAATAGAATATTTAGAATTGCATCACATAGAAAGTTGATATGATGAATTGATAACTAGATAATAGATATAAACTTTGTATTTTAAGAAACTAATTTTTTTACTTTTTTGAATGCACTAATGCATGTAATAATTTTCTTTACAGCTAGAGAAGAGAGCAATACATTTTTTGTCTATGATTTTTAAATTATAAGGTTCTTAATAGAAATTAAAAAAAAAACTCAAAATCAAAGACTCTAATGTTAAATAATTAACTTTTTAAACAAATTGAAAAGATAAAAAATTTATTTATTTTTTTGGGAAAAACTAATAATGAACGAATCAATGGCTAGACAATATTACTAATTATATCTCTTTAATAATAAGATTACCATGTATAGAATTTTTTTTTATGAAAAATAATTCTTAATTATAGGATAGTTATTAATTAGAGAAATGTCTAATAAGCTTTACCACCATACATATATCTTTTTAAAATCTTTATTAATTAGATAATTATTAATGAAATACTCAAAAAATGAGGTCTTCCTAAAATTTGGGGCTGTAAACGACCGCTTTATTGGCTTATATTTAAATCCACCCTTGCCGGCGTAAAGTATTGCTCGTTGGCTCAATCCCTAGCTTATGGTTAGGGAAATCACATATGAGCTCAACTATATATGCCAAACTCAAATCCAATCATATCAAATTTAGTAAAATATCTCGTAAAAGAATTTAAATAATGATGAGTCAAATTTTATTGAGCTTTTTATAATATTCTTTCACTCATGTATTTATAACAGTGTAAAGTTGAAATTTTATTATAACTTTTATTCAATAACTATCAATCACAATATTAATTTTTTTTTTAAAAAAAAAAGGTACTCAACACATGAAACGAAATTGGTAGTGGAGTGAAAATTTTAAAATTGATAGAAACAAATAAGAATAAACAATGTGTATTATGTAACAATTATAAAATAGTATCAGCTCGTTTGTATAATATAATATGTGGCAAATGAATCAATTATATTTATTTTCGAAAATAAACAAGTAAGACTGGCATATTTTCAGGGTGAAATTAGCCAAAAAGAAAATAAATAAATAGAGATTATAATTAAATTACTAATGAATTTAATGATTCTGCATTGATTATACACACATTATTTCAACCAGATTATTAAACTGGAAAAATATCCTTCGAATATCTCATATGATATCGGTCAATCGGTCAACTTCCCCATGAGAGATATATCACATATGACGCTCTACTTGCAGACATCATATGCAGCACAAATGGCCTCTCTGCTAGCGTGTTCTGTGCCTCTAGAAATTGCTCAGGACAGGCAAGCTATCATCTGACCATCTGCCCTAAGGCAGTCAACGTCACTAATTATCCGAGTTTTTTTATTTAAGCAATTTCGGAATGTGAGATCATGTGTTGTCGCTTAAACACATAAATAATTCCAGGAACATGCGTTTTGATCTTAAACACATAAATATAATTGCTATATTAGTTAGGTTGGCCATTTAATTTATTCAAGAAAATTTAGTTTGGCCGCCTACACACATGACTTGCGTTGCACATCTAAATATAGAGTGACTCATTGTCGGCGTCAACTTCATGCGCCAACAACAGACTATGCATGCGGCACCGGTGATCACTCAAGCGACGTTCGTGGCTAGAACTTCTTTTTTAAAGAAAGAAATTAAATTATAATCGGGGATTTATAAATGATTTTTTTCATCATTGCATTTTAAGGAAAAACTTATTACTGCTCTAAGATTAGAGAAAAATACTACAATTGTCGTGGTAATGGTATCAATATTTTTGGGAATTTTATGAAAATGACCTAAAAATTGAGCCAATTTGCAAAAGTAGCAAAACTTTTACTTTTTCCCTATGTTTATAGAAAAAAAAAATATTTTGAACAATATGTCTCTAAATATAATGGCAGCTAATCGTCACCAGGTATTGGGGATACTATTGACCACCAGTTAATGGTTGATAATCTCTCTTTCTATATATATATATATATGACCTGAGATGCAGACACATTGTTAAATCGTATAATTTAATAACATTGAAAATTATTCTATTAAACTACACTGCTTAACATTGTATCCGCATGCAAATAAAAAATGAGGGCGCAAAAAAATTGAAAAATTTTGGTGAACTATTTTAACGCGGTCATTTTTTTCTCCCGAATTATGGTCATCATGACTATAAAGTTTAAATATTATAGACGGATACAACCCATGAAATTCTATGAGTCCATGTCAGCCAAGCCGACGACCAAGCCGAAGGCGCTATGAAGCCCTGGTCGACAGAAAACGCATTCCAAGCAAAACGATTGTATTGACCGTATTAATTATTCCCAATCAGAGGTTTAATTTTTTTAAAAAAGAAGAAGAAGACCTTGTTAATTATTCTGCATCGGCTACCTAATCATAGTAACACTGATTTGTATTACATACTAATTCGTAGCAGTCTATCGAGTATATGCACTTTGGTTTCCTAACACTTATTTGAACATGTAATTCGGAACTGAATGCGTACCTCATCTACGAATTATGATCAATAACAGATAGCAACAGCAGTTAGAGGCATCAGCTCCTCTGTAATCGCTATGATATTAAAATGATGTAATTTTGACTCCAGTTGGGCAAAATGAATGCCACTCTCTCTGGGGAACCCAAATTATAAAAATAGTCCATGTGATCCGATATCCCTAAAATAACTAGTTACTAGTATAATCAAGTTGATTTTTGGGTAGGTAATATTCTAAAAGTTGTGACAACCCTTCAAAAATAAAGGCTCTATTCCCCTCTTTTCTTCATCGCATAAGGACAACCTTTAACTCCATTGAAGTGAAAGTTTCAGAAAGTTTCAGGAAGTTATCATTTCAAAAAAAAAAATCATGCACGTTACTACGATAATAGATCTTTATGTATTCATCATGTTCAAGAATGCCTGTGTCCCTTATGTATTCATCATGTTCAAGAATGCCTGTGTCCCAAGTACATCATCTACTTTGGTATGAGAACAAATCAATGAAAAGACTAAGGCCCACTGACAGCTCTCACAAATCTACAACCTAGATAAACCGATACGAGGAACAAAAAAATTAAGAGTGGAAAAAGATAAAAGTGCAACGTGAAAATGTACATTTACACCAGGGATAGGAGAGGAGAGATCGAGGCTGCATTGTACAATTTTCTCTTCTGGTTGTAGCGTACGTGTGAGACTAACAGATCCTATGCTAATGGTGGGACTGATCGGGCACAGATGGCAGATTCTTTCTAAATACATGCTTTCTGCATCGTTCAAAAATGCTATCATAGATCAGATCAAACTGAACTCCAGCTCTTTCGCGATTCACAATGAAGAATATATGGTCAGCTTCCACAATCTTGTAGTACCTGCATAAAAGTAAAAATCATCATTAAGATCTCACAAGAGAATCATAGTTCTACCACCAAAAATGTAATTTAAATTCTTGTGGCAACTAATGCAATCTTATACAACCATCAACAAGAGCTGGCATTTTACATGGTATATGATAGCTGTTTTACAAAATCTATAACTTGGAAGATAAAGAATTAATACTTCTCCAATAATTTATAAATTATATAATAAATTCCTTAAAATTCATGAAAGGCAGATTCGTTTGAAACTGGAACAGGGGTCAAATTTGAAGTTTCAATGGTTTTAAACCTTAAAAAGCATATTTTCATGAGTATGATATGAATTGCTTTGGATGTTAATATGAATATTTATTTTTTAAATATGAATTGCTTTGGATGTTAATATGAATATTTTTTAAATGTGACCATATTTTGCTCAACCAAAATCAATACTCACAATTCTTAACATGATTTGTTGGTAACTGTAATAAGCAGATAAAGCTTTAAGAAAAATAACTAACCAAATCCCCGGTTGCAAAGGTTGGCAATCAGAATCATTTACAACATAACAGCTAGGATGTTCAATTGGGAGACGAGGGTGAGTCATGGATATGGTGTTCAATGCTCCATCATTGTCCCACCAATCCTCATCCCTGCAGAAGCATTAACCTCAAAACATGAGTCATGATGCAATTCAATTCTAGTTACAACTCCCTAAACATATTCTTGTCCAACAATAATTCCATTTAAAGTTCAATTTCAACATCAAATACTTCTCTCTCAATTTGGAAAGAAGAGTAATCGCCACAGTAAGAAAATGTCAAACATTTTAAATTTCAGAGATTTATGAACAGTTTTCTTGGAGTAACAATTATAATTTAATCTAGGGCAAGAGTAGTAATCTATCCCAACACGACATCATATTAAAAAAAAATCCAAATGACTCAACCAAACATAATTTCAAAGTCAACAGGATTAGGTTAGGATTTAAAGCTATAACAAATGAAAAAATGCTTATGCTTCTAAAATGATAATATCTAAGCTATATAACTAAACACCACATTATATGTTGTTTGAAAGAGCATACCTGTAGCCTTTGTAAGGGGGAGGGACATCTGGAGGTTGACACCATTGGGTCATTTGCAATACTCTAATGAACAGAAGTGGATGGATTCCAAATATACTAGAAGGTATCGTGATACCCATAATCTTCCTGGTACGCTTGGTAGCATAACTGAAATAATATGTGTTGGGAAAGGTTTGCAGATGGCAGTTAAGTTGCAAAGACCCTTGAATTGTAAGATCAGGGAGAATCCAATCTCCTGAAGCAAATGGCCCTGCATTACCCATAAGGCAATCAAGTAGACCACGAATACCCATTTTCTTCCAAGACATGTTAAAGTGATCAAACCCAAAATTGTAATAATCCTTTAGCCAAACAATATCAAGCCAGTCATATATTATCACTCCTATGCGGCACAGCTGAAGCAGGCATATTGGTTTCATGGTTCTCCCATCTTCTGGTCTGTGACAATTTGAAAACACAGCAGCGATGCTCTGTATCAGCCGTGTTTGGTATGTTGAAGAAAATAGAATTTGATATTGGAGAAATAGACAATGAACAAAGTCATTAATAACTTCCCAAGCATCATTTGGGAGCATTTCAACTATAAGGAACAAATAACAATTTCTGATGTACGAGCATATGACTGAATAGCAATATTCCAGATGCTGCTGCTTCAACTAAAGCCTTAAGCTAGTTTACATTCTCCAGCAATAAATCATCAATCTTAGTAAGTGGATATTTTATTGTATCATTCAGATACTGCATTTGCTGCACCATAATTTTACTAAATTACTGTCTAAACTCAGAAGGAGATTCCCTGCAACATTTCAAATATGGAATCCCCGAGATAACGTTGTTTAAAATAAAGGAAAAAGATTGAATAGAACTTACTGCATTCCATCTAAGTAGGTTCTTGTAGTCCCATTAAACGCGCCTGACAAGGATGTGATGCTCAATACCCAGTTCTCTGAAGTGTTCTCATACCCTTTGAATGCCTAAAAATCATTATAAAAAAATTTGATATAACCAAATAAATAACAAAAAAAGATAGATTATTTACCATTGCAATGATTACATGAAAAAGCGGGACCAACCTTATCAGCAAGCATTTGCTGCAAAATGCGAACAACCTGAGCACCGGCTGAATGCCCAACAAAGTGAATAGGATGGTCCTCATCCCATTCAGGGTAATGCCCTGCATCCCAGTAAAGAATGCAAAACAAACTTCAAGACTAACAAAACATAGTGTTGGCATCACGCTTAATAATTGCAAAAAGATAAAGAAATAAAAAGAAAGATTATCAACCTTGTCCATAAACCCGTCCAAACTGTGAGTGGCCGCAAGCCTTGCTGTGTTCTTCACCATAATCAACTTGCCCACCTTTTAAATAATAGAACAACTCACGAGCCCTGAAACCCAGAACCCCAATATAAAAACGGGAACTTGAGTAAAGAATATAACAGCAACAAAGAAACAGAAGAAGAAATGACATTCATGAACCTAAATCTCAGTATTCAAAACCAAAAAATTGCAAGCAACCTACCTATCATATATGCTAGTTAAAGACCCCAAATCTGGCACAAGAACCCTCTCATCTTTCTTCTCTGCCCCCGCAAAATACGATAAACCTCCCAGCCTCTAATAAAAGAAAATCCAGTTTAAGAATTGAAATGATACATTAAAATGACATAAAAAAGGCATTCGTTTTGACAACGAAAAATCAAAACTTTAAATGACATACCCCTTTGCCGAATCCAAAGATTCCATGGACTAAAACAATAGGAGGAAGAGTATTAGCATCAATTGTAGGCTTTGCTGTGGGTACATTTGGCGTTTCTTGTTTAACCTCCGTAACATTTACATTCGGCTTGAGAAAATATTCATTCAAAACCTGAGAGAGATCACCAGCCACAGCTGAGCTAAAAATGTAAAACCCATATAACAAATGCACTATAGAACTCACAAACAACTCTGTCAATTGCAGAGCAGATATCCACCATCTTATCATCTTGTCAAAACTGAACTCTCCCAAGAATTGAACAAAGATTAAAATTTTCTCTTTCTTTGCTTTGGTTTTTTTTTTCCCCCCCAAGCCGGAGCCTTCTTTGAACCCCAAAGACAAACAAAGAAGGCTCTTTTGCGATTGCAATAACAAAAGAAAAGCAAAAACTAAACTCGTCTTCTCATCAAAACCCCCCTATGATAATACAATATTTCTCATAGAAGGATCGAGTCCTTTTGTTTTTATTTTCTTTTCTTTTGTTCAATTCTTCTACGTTCTTTGTTTCAAACTTTGAAAATGGGTTGCCACGAATTTCTCATTTTCCGCCTTAAAAAATCACACGAAAAAAGACAAAACGCAACAAATCAGAAAAGCCTTACTGTTCATTCCTTGGCTTTTGAGAATTCGAGTTTTAGTCTTTTGGTTTGGGTTGGTGACAGGTGTCCTAGTGATGACCGCTCCCACCAATTTGTACAAACTCTAGAAGGGTCCCACTAAATACGGAAGATTGTCAATATGATAAATCCTAATAAAACGAAAAATGATTTTTAATTTGGCGATAAATTTTGATTAATGATAGAATTCTTTCGTTCTGGTTCTAGGCGTCTCTTTCGTGGTCCAGTGCGCTGGATCAGCGCTGTAAGGTTCCCAAATTCAGCCAACTTCCAACTGCATTTTCCTTATCCTCTTTACCCCTTTCTTTTTAAATTCGTTTTCAAAATTCTGTTGCCCACTCGCCTTTAACGAGGTGTGAGTTCACGGTGAATAATAATTCAATTCACAATTAATTTTTTCTATAATAAATATAACTGCATCAATATAATTTCTTTCTTTGCAGATATAATCAAGATAACAAAATTGATTGACACTTTGTATAAATTATTTTGACTATTGAAATAAATAAATATCAATCTTATTTCTCTATTGATTTAATTTGTTTTTCTTGAAAAGCTTCAGTAATAAAGAGCAATCTTCATAATATTTATGTCCTAAGTTTAAGTTTCAATAGATATGTGAATTAATTAAAAAAATATATATCCTTCATGGACAACTAGAGATTATGTCATTATATCAAATGTATTTTCCAAGGTGCTTTTTAAACAACTAGAACTAATGCACTTATGGTGTGTTTACCAATTAGTAATCAAAATATATAAGAATTAAAATGAGCTGAAATCAAAACGAGAAATAAGAATTAAAATAAATTATTTATTTTAGCTATAGGAATCATAATCATGATGAGCTATATTGTCATTTATGTGTTTATTTTATTTATAATTGGAATTGAAATTGAAATAAGTTAGGTTATTTTAAATGACTAAGAAGTCTTTAATTAAATATTGTCATAATTATTATTTTGTATTATTATTATTAATTATTTTAATAATAATAATAATAATATTATTATTATTATTATTATTAATACTTTATTTTATTATCAACAACAATAATAATAATTCATTTTAAAAATAAGAATAAGAATAATCAAAATCAGCATTGTCAACACCAACAATAACAAATTATCATCATTGAAATCGAGTGGCAACATGACGGTTGTTGTTGCCAGATTGCACAACATCGAGAAAGACCCAAATAGAGATAATAAGGTGACAAGTTGTTACTCTAAAACTAACAACTAACAATGAGGACGACGACGCTTGATTTTGGCTGCGATGAATTTGATATTTTTATTTAAATGGAGGGTATTTTCAAAATATTAAAATGTTAATGAAAGCAAAATCGATAATCTTAAGAATAAGAGACTGATTCCCATTCCCTTAGGAATTAGTCTTCTCTTGATTGTTCTCCTAAGTTTCCTCTAATTTTTATGTTTAATCAATGATAGATCACCATATAATATGCTTAAAAAAATTATTAAATCACCTAATTTTTTTAAAAAATTTATTTGTATGGATAAGTAAGTTAATTTTAAAAAAAAAGAATTAAAAAATTAATTTTAACTATTCCACTGTTCTGTTTTTTTAGTATATACATAAATCCCTTAAGAGTGCTGCTATGTCTACCGAGTCAAATCCCGAGTCAAACCCCGAAATTCCCACTTAAACGACGTCGTTTTGATCTTAAAATTTTTTAATTTGTGCGCCAGCTCTGTGTGTGCGTTTTGCATTCTCCTTGGCTGCGTTTATATGTTCTACACGACATCATCCTGGTTCCTTTCCAGCCATGTGTGTGCGTTTTTTTGTAAAACGTTCTCCTTATTTGCATTCTCTTTCACAATTTATAAAAGTGTGAGCTTCTCCTAAATTTTTAAAATGCAAGTCTCTTTAACCATATTTCTCCAGCTACAAAGCCTGCAAGTAAGAACTATGTAAAACCCAGTTATGCAAAGTTGATTTGAGTGTTGTGTAAAGTGCGAGCAAATACTTCTTACTACGATTTCTTTTCAACTACATTTCTTCTTAGTTTTGTCATTTGTTTGTGCTTGTTTCTCTTCGACATCAATTTTTTAATAATAATTTCATTTTTACGTACCTTTTCCCAATTTAACTAAAAAACGGATAAATCGGGTTCATTATCTCATAACTTTCTCCAATTTTGTTATTTTACTTTCTTTAGAATATAGTATTTGTGGTATAAAACAAGCTCTGGTGTTTTTTCTTCTTTTTTTATTATTTATTTTATTTCCTCTAAGGTTTTATTCTTTTCTTCTGCCAATCAGTTGTTAATTCTTTATTTGAAGTAATAATGGACGAGGTTGATGAAGTAACTTTGTGGAGAAGATGTGGTCATTTTTGATTTGGGATTTTAGATTATTTTTTTGTATTTTTTTTGATTGATTATTGTTGAAGAAAGGAAGAGGACTACTGAAGAAACGAAGAGGAAGAAGATGTGGCCGTTCTTTGCTTTTGCCGCATTGTTGTTAATAATTAAACCAACTAACGCCTTGCCGATTGATTAGTATTGAAGAAACGAAGAGGAAGAAGAAGATATTTTTGCCTTTTTACCTTAAAAAAAAAAAAAAAAACTAAACCAACCAGCTGACCTCGTTTGGAGCGAATTAAGGCAAAAAAAATATAATAAACGGTGTCGTTTGGGAATTTTCGGGGCTTGACCCGAGGTTTGACTCGGGGCAAGTAGCATTTTCCATCCCTTAAAAAGGTAGATTTGATTTTTTAACAATGCAATTATGCATGTTTACCATTTAGAAAGTCAATAATGACTGCGCGCGTTGAAGAAATAGTGGTCGGCTCGGGATTGGTGCTTCATTCCTAGGGAATATCAGTTTTGAGGCACATGGCACATTTCCGTGTTGGCTAAAGGCGAATCAAAAGCTGCTACGTACAAATATAATTGGCTGCAGAAGGTAAATTATATGTTCTATATTGATTATTATTATTATTATTATCATTATTATTATTATTACTATTTTACCTCAAAAATATTGGGGTTTGGCGGGTCTCTTTTGGTTGCTTTTTGGCTCAAGGGATTTGACTGCTTTTGCTATGCAACCAAAGCCGTTTTAACTTCTTGTTAATGTTATGCAACCAAAGCCGTTTTAACTTCTTGTTAATGTTATGCAACCAAAGTCGGTTTTAACTTCTTGTTAATGTTAGCGGGCCCCTTTACAATGGTTTTGTTCATGTACTTTGATTAACGTCATTATCACGTGTTATTTGTTACTAATCAAAAATTATATTTTTTAAACACGGTTCTTTCCCCTTTTACGATACCGACGAAGTTACGGCGTGACAGAATTTAAACAATTAAATTGGTGAGACGAAGGGATGAGTCAGCACATAATTGTTCCGGACAAAGATTGAACGAGGGATAACATAGAAAAGTGTCATGTTGGGTATGACGATTCGGGATGTGGAAAAGCGTACACGCCAACAAAATTTGGTTGAGTGGACTTGGGACCATGGATGCGCGCATGGCTACAGCTACAATGGGAAGTGTCGAGAACATGGTCCCTCCAAAGTGTCTCGACGCCATTAGTGCATTAATATACTAATCAGCACAAATTATGTAAATTAATAAAGTTACCGAAAATTAGAAATGTAACAAATAAAGAAAGAATAAATGTGAACAAATCTTAGGCGGCACGGCACAATTGACCTCGAATGTCATTCTGGGCCGCTAGAAGCCTAGAATTGACCAAACCGGGGAACATGTGCTGCTGCCCCTAGCTCCAAGGAGAATCAACTTTATCATAAGAAACTTCTGGAATAACTTAAACAATAAAATATAATTTGTTTCTTAGACCTCATTAAAGAAAAAAGAAAAAAATGGAAAAGATCGATAGATAAAGAGGGTGGTTATTTAAATGTACTAATTTTTTTTTTATATATTTTTTGAAATTAAAAATTTTATTATCTAAATATTTTTTTAAAATCATTTAATTAATCTTTTCTTCTCTTTCTCTTCTCACTTTTAGAAATTCCCAATCAAATCATTAAAATATATTCTTTTATTTATAAATAATTGATATTATTAATTAAGAGGAACAAAACCCACAATTTAAAATGAAAGTCAAATTACTAATAAATTTTTATCAGGCACGAAAGTTCATGAATATTAAGTAATTAAATTTTATCAAATAAAAATACTAATTAATATCAATAAAAAAAATTTACATATAAAAAACATAAAATATAAATCATAATATATTAAGAAAGATTAAAAAATAAGTTCAAAAGAAAATTAAATTAAATACTTAGTTTAAAATTTTTAATTTTAATAATAAATTTATTTTTTTAAAAATAAACATATAAAAAATTTAATGTGTTTCAAATAGGCACGTCCCGGATGAATAAGACGCGTTTACAAGTAAGGGTTTTGGTTACCTTTGCACCTTTGAAACGTGTATCATCATCGGCTTTAGCTTTGAGTGGGGTCCCTACAAAGATCTTTTACCACATGTTTAAGTTTCTAAAGGTCAACACCCGTGGTCGGACCATAATTGATTGATGAGACGCAGCGACGCCAAAGTTGTGGCCTCTGTCTGTGGGGGGAAAAAACTTGTGTGTGGTAGTGCTAGTGCTTCGTCATACAACAAAATAACTACTCTTATTGTACGACGTACTGATATTTAATCACTGCCACATTACGCAAAACCATTGGGCTGTCCTTCCCCCGCCTGTGAACTCTGCCGCATCCTGGATCTGTTTTCAGATGCCATGCGGATTGGCACGTTGAAGTAATGCTGGAATTTGAATAAGCACTTGGTCGGTGCGGTCCGTCAAAAACTTTTGTCGATTTCTTCATTTTAGTTAAGTTAGTTGAACGTCCATTTCCGTTCGATCTAATTTATGTATGTAAATTATAATGAAAAGAGGTAAAATTATATATGTAGTTCCCATTGCTTTGGTACTGAAACTTCCCTCGAATTTTTTAAGGTCAAATTCTATCGATTCCCTAAATTTGACTGTTTCTGTCTGTCTCAATTATAAAAATGCCTAAATGTTCGTTCTTCTCGCATTGATAATCGTTGCAATGTGTCCATGGAATACACTAATTGATGCCATAGTCTGTATGCTTTATATTGTCTATGATAAAGTAATAAAAAAAAATTTTGGTTATTATTTCAATTTCTACCAAATTATCAAAAATTAGTGTCTTAAATTCATATTAGTATTGAGATGTTGTATATTTTAAACTAAAGCTACTTTAGAAAAAAAAATTATAATTATAAAACAAAAGGTAATAATAGATAGTAAATATAAATTTTAAATAATAATTTTAAAATTATTAAAGATATAATATATTTTTAATTATATAAGTGAAAAATCATATTAACATATCTTCTAAATTACAATAATTAATGTTTACTAAATATTTTAATACTGTAACATTTAAAATACATCTGTTTAATCTCAATCACAAACACTTCCTTAATCAAGTATGCCTACCTTAGTGGACACTCATAAATTCAGCTGCCATAAAAACAATAACATTTAAAAAAGATTTTGAATTTATATGATAGCATTAAAAATGGATGTGCCATGTGCGGGGAGATAACCATGTGTGGGGACCTAGTAGTGCTGCTAGTCCACTTAATAACGTACCACCATATTCCTATATTTATACAGAAACTACTGCATTTAATTGTGATAAAGCCCCTCCAACAATTGCTTCTTTATCTTTTGTCATGTGTTCATGTCGATTTGGAGTTTGTTGGATTTGTAGCTCAATGGTGGTGTCATGATGCTCTACACAATGTCGAGAGTTCTTTCTGATTTTGATTTAAAAAAAAAAGAGAGAGAGAGAATAAATGGTATTTTCATTTTCAATATTATTAGAGAGAGTAAATTTTCTAATTAATAAGTTGTATAGACCGTATCACAAATTTATACACTTAGAATACTAACAGATGACAAATTATAATAAAAATGAGACTTGTAGCCATTAAAAAAAAATGTTTGAATTGTGCATTGTGGTCAAATCACTTGATAATCCAATGACTAGTGTTCCTCACATTCAAGCTTGAATTGAAGTTTCAAATTTTAATTACTAGTCCAAATTTATAAGTTTGAGTTGGTTTTATTTTTAGTAGCAAAGATTTTTTTAAGTTTTAATAGATTAATGTTACATTAGTTGAAACTTAAATTGAGATTTATAAGTGATCCATATTTTTATTCTGATTGTATCTGTAAAATTATTTATGAGGTTGCGGGGAAGGGATAAAAAAAAGGAAGTGGAGGTGTATTTAGAAATGGAGTTTTTAAAAAGGAAGATAGCTGCAGGAGGGGTGTTATTCGTGGCCCGATTATAACATTGTTTTGGGCACAATATATCGATATGCAACTCAAGTGAGGGCCCAAAAACAAATAAGCACAAACAGAGTTCTTCACTCTTCCGAAGCCTAATTGCCTAAACCCTGCGGGGCTTGTAACTGTTGCACGGCATCTGAGACTCAGTGAATCAATGCGAAAGCACAAAAAGAGCAGAGCAGGGGGTTTAGATTTTAGGGTTTAGAGAAAGCTAAAGAAGAAAAATGGAGATGCTGCAACGGTTTGGGAGGACCAAGAAAATAGCAAAGCGGTCGAAGAAGCACTTGGAAGAAGCGCTTTACGACAGGCTATTCAAAGAAGGTAGCTCCGAGGTTAGCGTTCGACGGCAGCTGAACCAGTTTCTCAAGAGCAAAAAACGTGTCTTCAAATGGGAAGTCGGCGACACTCTCAAGAAACTTCGCGATGGCAAGCTCTATTACCCCGCCCTCAAGGTTTCCCACCCACCCCCCCCCCCCCCTTCTTATGAGTCAGCTAAATATTCATGATTTAGATATTTGATTCATTTTACTCGGGGAAAAATATCAAATCTCCATCCTACGGCCAATTTGTAATTTTATCAATCTTAAATTTTGGCTTTTGTAGTCTAAGTAGTTAAGGCAATTAGTGACACTTGTGTATTGGCTATCTGGTTTGTGGAATTTGGGCATTGTAATGGTTTTGTTTTAATGTATGAATAGAAAGTTGAAGTAGATTTGTAGAAAGTAGAAACTAGAAAGGATTCTGAAAAAATCAGTGGGTTAAAAATGTTTGGGTATATCCAATGAATGTCACCTAATTCATCAGTTACTAGGATAGGCAGTCAGATGAGTGTGCTGCAGGTTGTAATATTGTCTTTCTGTTTCAATTCTAGCATGTAGAATGCTAATTATGGTCTTTGTTGCTTGAATTGTCAGTCATGGTATCATAACTTGAACCAAGTTGCATTTGGTTTCTGATATAGCTAAGCCTGGAAACTTTTAGGTCGATATTCAATGCAGACAGTAAGCATCTCATGTAATATTGATGTTGATGTTCATTTTACTTCCACCCTATCCATGCACTTCTGGATGGATGATAATAAAACACTGTTTTTTGCCAAATGATGGCACAGTTGGACTCAAAACTAAAAGTCGCTCTCTCAGCTCACCTGGTCATTGCTGTTTGTTGTCTTGTTAGCAAAAATAAAACCCTGTATTGGTCTTCTTTCATTTAGTCTGGGAAAGGTTGGGGCAGTTACAATTCTTTGGTCACATATAATTCCTCCCTCTCAATATTCTGTTTCTTTCTTTTTCTCTTTGTTTTGCGGGTTTCAGTCTGAATTGTTTATTTGCAGTTATCAGAAAATATGGAAAAGAGGAGTATGAATAAGACGGTCAGTGATCAAGCTATTCATCTTGATCTAGTTGCCAAAGTTCGAGGCATTGATGCTGCAGAAAACTATTTTGTTGATCTTCCTGAAACATCAAAGAACCATCTTACATACGGTTCTCTTCTGAATTGCTACTGCAAGGAATTGATGACAGAAAAAGCAGAAGCTCTCTTGGAGAAGATGAAGGAACTTAACCTTGGGTTTAGCTCCATGCCTTTTAACAGCCTCATGACCCTTTATGCAAAGACTGGCCACCCAGAAAAAATACCAGCCATTATACAAGAAATGAAGGCCTCGAGTATCATGCCAGATTCATACACATACAATGTCTGGATGAGGGCTCTGGCTGCTGTCAATGATATATCTGGGGCTGAGAGAGTCATTGAAGAGATGAAGAGGGATGGTCGGGTTGCTGCTGATTGGACAACATTCAGTAACTTAGCTTCAATTTATGTTGAAGCTGGATTGTTTGAGAAGGCAGAAAGGGCACTCAAGGAATTGGAGAATAGAAATGCACATCGAGATCTTTCTGCTTACCAATTTTTAATTACATTGTACGGACGAACGAGTAACTTGTTTGAAGTTTATAGAATATGGCGCTCGTTGAGGCTAGCTTTTCCCAAAACTGCAAACATAAGCTACCTGAATATGATACAGGTTCTGGTTAACTTGAAAGATTTACCAGGTGCTGAGAAATGTTTCAAGGAATGGGAATCTGGTTGTGCCACTTATGATATCCGAGTCGCAAATGTTATGATTGGAGCATATGCCAAGGCGGGTAGGCTAGAAATTGCTGAAGAGTTGAAGGAGAGGGCCCGCAGGAGAGGTGCCGGTCCTAATGCCAAAACCTGGGAGATATTTTCAGATTATTATCTGAGAAATGGGGACATGAAATTGGCAGTAGATTGTTTGGAGAAGGCTATAGATACTGGTAGAGGGGATGGTGGAAAGTGGGTCCCATCGTCTGAGACTATCAGGACTTTCATGAGGCACTTTGAGCAAGAAAAGGATGCTGATGGTGCTGAAGGTTTCTTGGAAATCTTGAAGAAGGTTGTAGATGATTTAGGGGTGGAGGTGTTCGAATCACTGATAAGAACTTATGCAGCAGCTGGAAGAACAAGCCCTGTCATGCGTCGGCGTTTGAAGATGGAGAAAGTGAAGGTGAGTGAGGCAAGTAGGAAGTTGCTTGAGGCGATTTGTGTGGAGTGATCTCCCCCCCCTCCCCTCCTCTTCTTTGCCCTTAATTCTGTTGTCGGAATTGCAATTCCTCCATGGCAAGGATTTTGAATTGCTGCTATTGTGTTTCAATAATAATATGTGCTTTTCTTTTGCTTTTGATATAATTCAAAGGCCTGAATCATGTTTTTTTGTGTTGATATATTAATTTGATAGATCGTTGGTTGTTTTTGGAAGCATCATTTTAATCCCAGGAATTATTCACATCATAATTTACTGCAACTCAAGCCATGTTTAGGCATTTGCTCTTGGCTACTATCATTCCCCAAAAGAGAGATACCCAAGTTCTGTTGTTTGATCTTGGTTTTCCAGTACAGTGTTTTCATTGATGGGGAGGTCCAGATAATATTAGGTATAAGACACTGGCTCTACACCTATGGCCTTGTGAGACACATGGAGCTTCTTTCCTACCATTGGTTCTTATGAAATTTTTTTTGGTTGGTGTTGGGCCGTATCATCCCAACCAACCGATGCTAGATCTGTTTTCTGGGGTGGTGTTGCCTTTTCTGTGCACATTAGCTTGCGTAATGGATGAATGAACGCCACTGAAGGTCACTGCTGATCTGGCTTCAAAACCTCAATATTTTTGTTGCCTGTAATCTATTATTATAAATTTATAAGGCTGAAAGTCTGATAATGTGCAGGATGAGGATGTCTATGTGCACACTACACACTATGCACATGTTGCCGGTAAGTATATACGTGAAGAGAGTTATTCCCGCTATTAAGCTCGTTTTTGTCTTTGGACCAACAAATTTTCAACTCACGAAGGGGAAGTTTTTCAAAGGATTTCTTTTCTTTTCTTTTCTTCAGACTTGTTATAATCATCTCTTTTAATAGGTTTGTACTATGGAGAGCCTTATTTATCTGAATAGGTTTCTACTGGTTAATGTAGACAGCATGGGTCGATAAAGTCACTCATAAAAGTTGTCCAAGGTTTTGTTGAAAATTAATAAAGTAGTTGGTAGGTTACATCTGAGGAGTGCGTAATTTCTTCGGTTCTGGACCACCAAATTTTTCGTTCAACTAAATGAATGCGAGAGTGAAAGTGTCTAATCTATCTCATGTCTACCCCCTACACAGGATGTACAAAATTTGAATGACATCTCCCTAGTATTAGCAAGCTTGTCACTGTTTTGTCTTTGTTTTCAGATCCGACATCCGAGAAAGAATAACGAGTTTACTAATGGGTACACTTTAAGTTGGTGATTAGTAATCAATCAAAACGAACAGCTGGGTTTGTTATCCAGCTGTGAACTCAAGCCCTATGGCCCATGGCATTGACATCACTTTTCTGCCGTGCGAGTTGTAATATTCATTAGAGACTGTCCAAGGCAATGAAAGAACAATCAGTTTCAAGACTTTCGTGCACCGTCACTGATGCTGCCGATCAATTACAATTGCACTACTCCACTCCGCAGTTATCCGAATTTTCCACAAATCATCACAGACAAGAACGTCTCATCAGATTCTGAGTTATTATTGTTGGGGTATTAGTTCGCACGATTGAAACCCTCCATTACGTTAGCGTGTCCGCTTGACATATTGCCACGTTTTGATTCTGACAGACGTTGTCAGCCATCAATCATCATAGGTCGCGGTTGGGTAGCTGGCTGGCTGGCTGGCTGGCTGGCTTGCTTAATTAAGATTTTAATTCTAGAAATGAAAGCTTTGCCATTTACAAACGGGCAATGGCTAGAGCCTAGAGTCAACACCACAAGCCACTCCTGGTACTGCCTGTAAACTCTCATTTATAATTTGATCCTATTTGTAGGTTTTCTAAGCTTTCACTTGCGTCTCAAGTAAGGTATTTTACAACAAAATATGACGGGCGTTCTATATATGCTGACTCAAACGCATTCTCCAATCTCTCTTGCCATTTATTTGCATTTGGGGATTTTGTTTTTCTTTATTTCTACTCATTTCGAATCGATGAATCCTAAATGCACATGGCCTACTTGTGCAACAAAATGCTAAGTTAATCAATTATCTCAAGGAGTAGGAGTTGCTAAGAATTTTCAGATCCAATGTGGTCACCGGTAATTGCTGCTAAGCATTAAGCTGCGTGCTAGTGCCTCATTTATTATTATAGGAGCAATAAATATTGTTGGCGTGAACTTTAAGAGAAAAGATTGTGAGCAAAATCATGATCATATATTCATATCCATATGTGGAGTCGTACAGATGCAATTGCAAACAAAGTTCATGTGGGAACACGATACTAGAAATAGGACAATTTCTTAATCATGTCTCCACTCTGCGTAATATTAATTGCCAATAGCCTTTGCCTTCAAGTTAATTAAATACAGTGCCTATAAAAAAAAGTTAATTAAACACGGTGCCTATTATATTTCCTCCATCAGTAAAACATAATTATGTGATAAGCTAGCTGTAAATTAAAATAATCTTAGGTTTGACTTGTACAGGAAAGTTTCTTTATTCACCGATCTCTATAATTCTTTATATTCATTGCAAACTTCTGCAAATATTTGCCTGAAATTACAAGTCATCATTAAGCTTCCCCGAAAATACTCGAAAAAGAAAAGAGTAGTGATGTTGCAGGGGGCAGGGGGGGACCCCATGCCATTTATAAAGAGCAGGTGCGTGCAGGATTAGAGCATTTATTATAATCATGGTGGTTATTGGTTAGATTTTAGCCATTTACATTTACGGGTCCCGGCCCTTCGATTGAATACCCCCTAAATGAAAATCCTTCTAATAAAAACAAAGAGAGCGAACGAAAAAAAATCAATAATCACAAACCATAAACATATATATTTACTATTTCTTCCTTTGCCAATTTTACACCAATACCCTAAAATTGGTATAATTAATTAATGGATCACTTTCAAGCTTCACCTGTTAGTTAAGCAAAATAATTATAAGAATAAACCCAAACGATCTCGAGAAGAAACCCAAATCACCCAACAAGTGAAAAAAATGAATTATATTAATAAAAAGAAAATGATCTCCCCACCCGTATACTTTTTTGCCTTTGCCTTTAGGGACACCTTGGATTTTTCCCAGGGCCCCCATAGTAAAAATAATTGCCCCAAACTCTGTTAATACCTCCTTGAATGTCGTAGCAGTTGGGGTGATCAGCTAAGACTCTTAAGTTTGATAATGGGATTAAGTTATTATCCCAATCGACAACTTGTAAATTTCTGAAATATGATGCTTTGCCAAATCCTTCTCCAGCAAAATGGCCACTGCCCATTTGTGTTGATGTGTGGAAACCACTTGGCCTTGAGTTTACAACTTCTCCACCAAATTGCACCATGCTTGCATGGTCCCTAAGGTGAGTGAACAAGAATGATGGCCAATACCCGACTAGTACCCCGGATCCGAATTCAAGCCACCAATTTCCGTGCTTTGGATCCTGAAAATTTTTTGAAATTAAAAATGGCTTTATTAATGATTATTTATTTTGCATGTAGTGTGTGTGTGTGTGTGTGTGTGTGTATTTGTATGTATGTGTATATAGAGGAAGCTTGAGGAGAATTTATGGAATAATGAAAAGTGAAAATAAAAAGAGTGGAGGGGTCAGTACTCAACGCTCTTTTACTTAGAAAAGAAGAGAATCTTGTAAAGTAGAAAAGCAATAATGAAATTACTGGTATTATTTTTGAAGCTCTCAGTGCACGCGAAAGCAATATACAACCCCTGTAGTGCTAGTGCAATTTTACAGCCATGCATTATTATTAAATAAGAAAAAATGAAATAAAAAATAAAAGCCCTGGGTTGTTGACAAAATAATTATGTCTAAATCTTATGCAATTAACTTGGGTCTCGACTCGCTACTCTCGAGCAGATTATTTATTTTATTTATCTACTTTTGAGAAGGTCTAGCACTTTAACCTAAGCTTTGTAAGTTGGTGAGGCTCCAGCTCCATCATTGGCTGCATGGAGCTTTTCCCGTAAAAACTTCCCAGGTTCGAGAAAAGCACTCAGATCGGACGGCTCAGATTCGTCTGTCACATTTGTATTTACTTATGTACTCAAATCAAATTCTGGATCTGGCACTCTTATTTTGTCTCTATTTGTGACCAAGACCATCAACTGATGATTCAATGCATCATGCTCAGGCTATATATTCAAGAAAAATAATTGAAAAGAACACGATCAAATTTTCAATTGGATTACCTTCCAAATCAGCAAGCTGATATCGAATTGGCCACCATTGTATGATGATGTCGGTGAGATTGCAGCTCCAATTGCGATTCTATTGTTAGTTTGAACAAAGCCGGAGCATAGCAAATTGTAACACCCAGTTGCTTGGTATGCATCAGTCTGTAAATTAATATTACTTTTAGTTTTTTTTAAAAAAAATTATTTACACGCGAATAAGTCAAATTATGCACACAAGATAAGCCAAATTTTGTGTTGATTGTACTTACAGTCCAGTAAGTGAAGAACCTGGGATAGTTGTCCCCATACAGCTCTGGGCTTACCTGCAAAAATATAAATGATTTAGCAACCAACCATGGGCAAGAAAATACAACAACAGTATATACATAAATACAAATATATTATGAAAACGAGGGGTAGTTGCACCGTTGTAGCAGCTGCTTTAAATGTTAAAAACAAAACAAATATTTGACAATTTGATGCAGTAAATATCGAAAAACATGCTTGGCTCATTCTCGGGAAAATTTAATAGAATTAGGAGGAGGTTGGACGTGCCTGCCAGCCAGCTTCAATGGTGTTAAGATCATCCCCAAATGAACCAGATATGACCCACATCTGCGATAAGCTGAATTCATACTGATTAACCACTCTTGGTGCCCACACATTTATGCTTGCTTTTGCTCCATAGTATTGATCTCCAGTCACATACCCAACTGCATGCTGTAAATTAACCAAATTTCAAAATTTAAAATTGTGTCCAAGATGAACATCAAATTAATGGACAAGTTTTTAATATTGATGTGATTTCTCGTTGAATGGTGAAAGAATGGTTGTTAGTCAAGAGAAATGACAAAAAAAAAAAAAAAGAATCATGACTATTGATTTAGTGCCCAATACAAAATTAGCTTAGCACTGAAACCCTTAATTTCACATTATAATAAGAAAGTTCTAAGAAAGAAGATGAAGATGGCAAACAGTCATTATACAGAACTGCAGGGGACTCATTAATGAAAAATTCTTTTGCACTGAAATAAGTGAATTACTGTAATTACTAAAACCAAGAAGCTGCTTGTGTTTAATGACTGAAATAAAAAAGCACCAAGCTACTAGAATTACTTATTTCGCTCAATGGGAAAGTAACAAACAATACACAGAATTTATTAGGTCTTTTTCTTTTTATCTCAGGAGCTCATAATGGATGAAAACTAGACATTGCAGCACTTATTATTCTGTGGAACAGTACCTCTAGTCCATTTTGATGAAATTTCACCTTAAACTCGTAAGGAAAAAAGATTAGAAAATAACAAAAACATAAAAAAGTAGCAAATTTACATTTTTGTTAAACCTGTAAAAAGTTAAAAAAAAAAAAAAAACTCTTTTGATAATTCTTTTACAGATTTAAAAATTAAGATGATGGTCCTGTTCAAAAAGAGACCTAAAGCAGGAGACAATTAACAAGCCTGGTGTGCCATTTTCTTTGACCACTTTCTTTAGAGTTGTTTGTTTATTTGAATATGGAGGCAAGACTCCTGGGGGAAGAAAATGATGTTACAGTACAAATTTATTTAATTAAATATTTATCTTTTCCAAGAAAAAACTCTTACGCACTAATTACCTCGTGGCCATTGCTGTTTGTGTCCCTTCTAACACGTCTTATTTTTTTTCTTCCAAATTTTCGGACAGAAGTAGCTCTTAACACGTCTTGTTCAGTTGTTCTTCTGATTGGAATTGTTCCTTCTGGACATGATTCACCAGAGAAGCTCCACAACTGAAATTCTTCGGTGATGATACCACTTGGGTTGTGCCCATCTGGTCTTGCCGGTGGATCCTGAAAGTTTCAGGAATGTTTAGAGGTTTAATGATCATTTGTTCAATTGTTAAAGAAAATATATAATTACCAATGGTCTCTGTCCTTTCAACTTAGGATGATCAAAAGCATGCTGTAGATGAGTTTCTACACAATCTATAATATCACCATCAGGACTCTGCAGCAATAAACAAGAAAATATTAGACGACGCATTTGAAGTCCAAGAAAACAGAGCAAAAACAGGGGAAATAAAAGTGATCCTCTTAATAGAGGAAAAGTGAAAATGCCTGAATGGTCTTCACAGCAGGCTTGTTGATTTTGTTGAGATGAGCTCTAATAAACTTCAACTTGTGTAACTCTTCCTCTGGGCGGAGAGTTGTTTGATTGGTTGCGTGTGGATTTTCGCCGGTATCCGAAGAATGAACAAGACAAATCGAAGAAGAAAGTACAAGAAGATAGGACACAAAAATGGGAATGACTGAGGAGATCTTACAGCAACTAGAAGAAGTCATGTTTGAGAAACTTCCTCGAGTAGTTGGTTGTTTTTGGAAACCTATTTGTATTTCTGTACATTTGTGTTGCTGTTGCTGTCTGCTTCTGCTGTGATCAAAATGACACCATTTATGTCTAGTTTTTGTACGTAGAAACACCACTCCCACCAAATCCATCCAACACGAAACGATCATTCTAAGAGACTCCAATTTTTAGTATTCACTCTCTCATCACCATTTCCCAAAGCTCTCTTCAACTTCTTCTTCTTCTTCTTCCTCTTCTAAAATACCTTGGTTTTATGCTCTGACACCTTGGAACTTCTAAGACCTAAATAAATAAATAAATAGAAAAACTCACAAATGGGCTGTATTTTCTTAAAGTTTTAAACATGTGGGTGTGGAGATTAAATACTAGGGTAGTGATGAAATCATGCCTAATATTTTTAAAACTTATGAAAGGGAGAGAATTTGTGAGAGAGAGAGAGAGAGAGAGCGAGAGCGAGAGAGGTGAGAGGGTGTGTTTCCAGTCTCCGATACAAGGACTGAAACTTTAGCTTTTGTGTTAATTTTAAGAGGGCAAAATATCACTCATTTCTGTTATTCTTTACTTTGGTTCTGCGGACAGATAGGAATTACACTTGATTCTGGCCTGGGTTACCGAAGTTCTTTGCTTTGGATTACTTCTCTTTCTCACTTCCCTAGATGTTCTTTGTGTCAGCTACTCTAAATTTTTATATTTGAGTAATCTCCCGTTTTAATGGCTTCCATAATTTAACCAAATAAAAGCTAACCCACTTTGGGTTTTCCTTAATTTGTTTGCAAACTCAATTTGGGTTTTGGAAAATTTGACCAAAAAGAGATTTTGTGGCTCGTCACCGAGACTACGGTAGTTTAGGTTGCACATTGGTTCGTTGTTGTTACATTCTGTGGGTCACCACTCACCACTAAGATTCTCAAATATGAATAAGAAGAAGTCAGCAATATCTATGGTCTCAAATTTTGACTTAATGTAGTTTCTTCCAACTGTTACATCCTTATTGAGCTGTCATTTTCTATATATGCGAGCGGTGACCACTTTTTTTTAATTTATTTTATTTATTTATTTTTGTGTTGAGCCTGCTGTATGTGCTGGCACGCGCACTTGGTTATGTGCACTCATTGCATGCCTAATGCACAAACCCTATGCATGCATGCTTATGGGCTTAACATTACATTTACGGGCTGTTGTCGATCGCCTATGTCGATTTTGGGGCTCAATCTGATTTGTTTGTCAAAAGAAAGAGAGAGAGAGACAAAAAAAGAAGAAGAAGAATAATCTGTCACCAATTATGTACTCTCGTCACTTTTCCCATGCATGGTGCGTTAAAAGAATATCAACCATCCGATTTCTTATTTTCAATATTTATCAAGTAAAATGTATCATCCATTAGAAAATTTTGGCTCTTCACCATGGCTAGCTAGTTAGTTATGTAGGGTAACTTGGGTTATCTCAAGGTGGTTTTAAGTATAGATAAATAAGACGGTTGTCTAAGTTTCTAAATTTTAAGAAGACTTAATTTTTTTAATATTTTATTAATAATTCTCTAATTAATAAATATTTTTAAAAAATCATGTATGGTAGTAAAGCGCATCAGATATCTCTCTAATTAAAAATTTTATATTAGACATCTTTCTAATTAAAAAATCTATATTTGATAATCTTATTTTTAAAGAGATATAATTAATTAATTTTGTCTAACCTTCAATTCATTTATTATTAGTTTTTCCTAGAAAAATAAATAAATTTTTTACCCCCTTTTTGTTTCTCAAAAACCCTTGATTACTCAACATTAGAATCTTTGATTTTGAGTATTTCTTTTAATTTCTATTCAAAACCTTATAATCTAAAAATTATAAATGAAAAAATTTCTTACTCTCTTCTTCAGAAAGAAAATTTTACATGCATTAGTTCATTAAAAAAAAAGTAAAAAGAATACTTGTTTCAAATACAAAGTCCATAACCATTATCTAATCATCAATTTATCATCTCAACTTTCTATATGCTACCATTATAAATATTTAATTTGAAAATAGTAATGTTTTCATTTATTTATTTGTTTATATTTGTAAAAACTCTAAAGAAAGTAATTTTTAGGTTTTGTTTTTGAAATTTTTTAAGATCTTCTTCATTATTTATTGAAACTCAAGAACTAAAGATGAAATAAATTTTGAATTCTTTTTATATATTTTTTAATATTGAAGTAACCGAATAAAAAAAAGATCTTATAAAATAAATTCAACCTCTATTACTTTAAAGCCGCTTAGGTTACCTTTTCTTCTGTATTGTAACTAAGGTCTCTTTTCAAGGCACTGGCGATAATGCCTGCCACTTCTCCAGCAGCGCCTACACACACACACACACACATATTAAAAATCTCTACTAGTACGTGTTATGAAAACTTTATCGCACCTACCTCTGCAGCAAGAAAATTAAATACAAAAAATTTAGGAATAATATTATTGGCCCGCCAGCCAATGTCACTCTCATTACACAACCAATTGGCTAATATAATCGAGATCATATCTCAGTGCAACAATGCTTTTCCCTTTGCTTCTCTTCAAGACCCCCTATAGCTGCATATCTAGCATATATGACAAATTACTGTGTTCAATTAGAAACAAGTAAATTTTAGCTTGTTTTTTTTCTGATAATTTTGGTGTAATGTTCCTTTTTACTAATTAAACTAGCCAATTGATGATAAGAACACAAAATTAAAGCTGCATATTAGGCTGGTATTTAAATTGCATGGGGCCATCCTTGTCTTAGCTACTTCACACACACACAACACTATCGTGCACGGTCCCAAATGGCTGCAAATTAATTGTCTGATACTTGGTGGTTGATCATAAATGAAAATGAGCCCAAAGAATTAATCCCCATATTTATTTGTGACGGTACCTTATGAGGTATCAAGAAGTTAACCCTACGAACGGCGTCACAGCCCTCGGCCTAGATCTGTATGTGGTGCGAGAGTTGTACTAACTCATGTGAGAATTACTCAAAAGCTGGTGGTTAATTTGAAAAGCTCTGCTAATTAAAAGCAATTAGTTTTGTACATTTGATGTTCTTTATGAAGTGGGGTGGGACACCATGCAGAAGTTTTATGAGAAAAGGCAAGGAGATGGCTGGGAACTATTAGGGTAAATGAGCCATCAACTGATCATCAGACAATGTGTGTGCAGTTCAGCACGCATGTGTCTCACTGTGTGTAATATTCTGTGGAAAGTGCCATATTATCTATAATGAAGTGAAAATATTGTTTGTTGTTCGTTTCAGTTTTAATATAATCTTAAATGAAACTCTAAAATATTCCATCATTAATATATACAGACTTCTTACAGTGCCTTCCTGCCCTGAAATTCATTAAGATCTTTCAGAATGTTTTTTTTTTTTTTGGATAAGTGCATATGAAAATATGATTACCTCTTTTGAGGAGAGGGTGATCGTTGATGCTGTACGTTCTAAACCATGTGGTGTTATCTTTTATAATAAATTCCAGTGTTTCCCTTTTCGTCATCCTGAGCTAGAGAGGAAAAAGAAAAGCTGAAATTGAGGCCATTAATGTATTCAAAGTATTAGACCTAGATTCTGACGTCTATGCACCAGTCATCATTGCAGTTTCGCGGGGTTGCAATCAAATGTGAGAGTAACAAGCCTGCTTCTTTGATGCACTCGTATTCAGATATTTTAAAAACTAAAAAAACTAAGTTATACATTTAGATCAATTCAAACTTTAAATTAATTTTGATTATAGCCAAAACCTAGAGTTCAAGTTTGAATAAAATTTACACCTAGGTATAATGATGGTGTCTCCAACTTGAAGCTACGAGATGTTCTTGAAGCTTCTGGGAAAAGAAACAAGAATATTTTAAGTATTCAGAGAAGGGCCATAGACACAGTTATTTGATGTATGTTAATCGACCCTTCACGGTGGGAGCCAAAGTTTTCCTTTTTTGACATTTCATTGCTGTTAGATTGCATTGACTCTAGATATTGAGTTGAACGAATGTATCAATTAAAAGTCACTCCACAGGATCCATCGATCATTTTATTTTATTTTTCTAATTTAGTGAGATAAAATGTAAAGTCAATTTGATCAGAAAAAACCAGAGCGAAAGCTCAAAAGCTAGTGCTTGAACAGGTGTTGTTGTCGGCAGAAACGGCCCATTAGATACATGTTTTGGTGAAAAGTCCATGTAGCCAAATGGGTCCTGCCCTAGCCCCAAATCCAAAAATTCAACGCGGTCCAAGTTGTCAAAAGCACTTTTGTGTAAGTGATTTTAGAAGCAGGTTGACCAAGACCTAAATGGCTTGGAGACAACACGACAAAGACCCATTTCTTATTCTGGGGCAGCGGATTGCCCCACAAAAGACCAAAGGTGAGCTTTATAGGATTAATTTCCTAGCAGCTCGAAAAAAGCTGAGACAGAGAATTGTGAGAGAGAATATAGTGAGCTGGTTGGGTTAATCTTGTAACCACGCACCAATAAGTATTTAGCAAGTTTGGAATGATGTATTTGTTGTAATTCCTTGACTTAATGGAAAAGATGAACCGCTACTTTTTCTAATGAAATTCTGTTCAAAGTCTAAGCCAAGGGGACAAATAATCCGCATACATTGACTCCATATCAAAAAATAAAGAGGGCAGCTGAGATACGAGATAATCCTTTACAAAATGCTTTGCTTGGTTGCTGAGAAGATATTGAAGGGTTAAAAAAAGATAATAATAATAATAAATAAATAAATAAATAAAATTTTCGAAATGAAATTCTGAATGTTAACCAAAGGAAGTTAATTATCTCAAATCAAAATATCATATATATTTTGGTATAACGAAATTTCTTGGCAGAAGCAGAATGGAATCAAATTAAAGCATCCATATCTTTGGAGGACTATGGTTAAAAGGTGGAGTTATAGTAAAGCTAATTACGAGACCCGCATGAAAAGAAGCGAATAGAATCATGAGAAAGAACGGTAGTAGTTTAATTAGGAGCTTAGAACAAGAATTATAAATTTATAAGTATTGGACACCAAGTATATAAAAAATCATATATGTTATATTAGTCCACGGTATAAGATAAGATGCATGACATTTAATAATCAATCGATACACTTTCCTCTATTTGTGTGTAGCTAGTATATTTTAAAATAAGAAAGGGGTCTCAAAAAGTGGCAAAAAGCAATATAGCTAAAGCTCTCTTAAGCATGGAACATTGATGTTGTGCAATGATTTTGTCTTTGCGTGGTCAGCTTTCCCACTTAATTGATGATAGAATAATCTAAGTATAAATCCTCAAAAAAGGGTTTTGCAAAAGAGAAAGTAATCAAATTGTAAACCTTTGGGAAAATGTCCCTTGAGCATATTTGTCTAAAATCATGATTTAGGAAGGTGATATTTGTTCCAAAAGAATGTTCTGTGCTCGATTAATTTTTTTATTTATTTTTTTTTTTTTCTGGTGTGTGGCATGCATGCTTAGGGCTAGGGCATAATCTCAGTGATGGGCCAATTCTATTCGTTCACCATCACCATGATGATGTTGACCAAACCAAGTACATGATCTCAAGTGGAGTCTGTTCGTCATGCTTGCTATGGAGACTACAGGCGATGATGATTAATGATCACAGTTATATATGTGTGTTTGATTCATTACGGTCATGCAGTACACTATCATATCTGCTCATGTCCTGCTTTCTGCCCAAGATGGACATGGTGCAAAAATGCTAGCTCAGTTGATTAGAATCAGATCGTCTCTTCGGCTCCTGACCAAAACCGGCTAAGAGCCGACTGAGTGCAACCCGAGATCAGATTTATCAAAAGGCTTAACGCTTTTTACACCGTTCTAATGTCCACTTAAAACCCCGGTTTTTTAACTACAGCTAGAGAAAACTACATAAAAGGATTATTATGAATTTGATTAAACTTAATTGTCTATACAAATTATGAATAAGAACTGTCTCTAAATCCTAATATATGATATAATTGATTTTTTTTAATAAAATTAAAATAATTTTAAATCAATGAAGAAATAAGCGATCTAAAAATATGTTTTTTTTTTCCTTTGAAAAGGTATGGCTATAATTTAGTTAATTTATTATAAATTACAGTAAAATTGATTAAAAAGTCGGGTTCCATAAGAGTTTTAAATAAGTATTAGAAGCTTAACTCTTAGCAGAATTTGAAAGCCCTCGCTCTGTTAATTTGCACATTTTAGATGGCTGGCTCTACAAGCATGATTGTACGAGCCTGCTCTTCGGATTGATGGCTTAAAAGCCAGATTGTGTGTGGTGAATCATAACGGGACAGGGACAGTGACAGTGACATTTTATCATACTTTACTTTTTTTTTTCAGATGGACATTCTCCTATCTACTGTTAATTTATTCTTGCCTATTAATTCGAGGAAAATTAAAATCTTAATTAACTTACCTCTTAATAAGTGGAAGAAATTTTTAATACTAATTTTTCGTTGGTGGCAGAACTTAAATCAGCGTCCCCTAAATTCCAAGATACATGTCCTCTTATTGGACTATAAAGCCTGTCAGTCCTACTTACATTACTATTAATATGATAATTTATATTAAAGTCCTTAATGTTTGCTTAAACTTCAAATAAATTATTAATTTGCACAACCAATCAACTACATCATGTCTAATTTCTTTTTTGTCACTTAACTTCAACAATTTTTTGGTAAAATTTATTCATTTCAAATTATGAGAGTAAATAATCAAATTAATTTTCTGTTGACGCAATCTTAATGCTTAAAAATGATTAAAAAACCCAAGTGACCAAAAAAAAAAAACTAGGGGTTTAATTGATTGTCTGTTCAAGCTATTAAGTTAATTGAATTGTAAGCGAACAACAAGGATTTTTATGTATATAAATTACTCTATTAGTGGGATGTGATTGCACGTGTACAGAAAATATCAACACCATCTTGATAAAGAGAACATTTTGTTCAATGTAGGAAAATGCATCCCTCGTATTCCACAATATGAGAGGATTGCATCTTATTTAGAGTGAAATAATCTGAGTCTACGAACAAAAGGGGACGAGTGGTGTTTAGCTGAAGAAAAAAAAAGGAAAATGGACGGGACTGTTTATGAATCATACCCTTTCAGATGTTTGCCCACCAAGCCAAGAAAATGCATTAATTTCATGAATGCCGTGATTCTCACGCTGACTGCATCTTTGACTCATTCTGTGCTTTATTGAATAGAACTCACTTTTTTTTTTCTTGATTACTAAATTTACTTGGCAACCCCACAAAGTGAGGCTCCACTGCTTTGACAAAATGAAGTGGCAATACAATTCTTGGTTGCACGATTCAAGTGGCAATAAATAATAATCTGAGAACCGACTAAAGTTTGATTAAAATACAAAAGGGTACAAGAATTTGATCTTCTTTGCAGCAATCTCTGACATGTGGAAGGTACAAAACAAAACATCAGATTGATATCTTTCTATCCATTATCGTTGGCATCAACTCTTGGCTTACCTAATATCCCACTTGAACTTGATCAGGTGTTGGTATTTAATTGCTTCTTGCTCATTCTAGTACAAAGCTCGCTATCTGATTCCGATGCTGCTTGCACACAACACATGCCGATGTATCTCTATATAAACCAAAGTAAGAAGAAGTTTATTTTCACCATTCAGAAGGTTGAGCAACAAGATGGAGGTGCATTTGGTGCCAATTGTACTGCCAGTATGCCTTGTACTGTCAGGTTTTGCTATTGCTATCGAATCGCCGCATTACGCAGTTGTTCACTCAGAATCCGATTTTGAGATCAGACTCTACAGCGAGGCCTCCTGGGCCTCTGCTGTTGTCCAACGAAGTTCATTCCAGAACTCTACCAAACAAGGCTTTCACAGGTTTCGTTATCTGTCATTGTCTAGTTCAAATAATTTGTTTTGACACTAATAATAATCACCATATCTTTTTTGACATATTTGCATGCTACAGGTTGTATCAATACATTCATGGAGCCAACCTCAACTCTGCTCGATTTCCTGTAACTGCTCCGGTCCTAACAACCATTAACCCAACAACTACAAATGGTTCTGTATGTTATGTGAAAATTTATCTGACAGCTAAATCGCCTCCGCAGCCCAATTCTGAATTGAATTTGGAGATTGAGAAATGGACAAGTCACTGCATTGCGGTTAGGAAGTTTTCTGGATTTGCTCAGGATGATAACATTAACAAAGAAGTTGAAGCTCTTATGAATAGCTTAAATTTGCACTTCACAGGAAATTCATCAATTCCAGAATATACACCATCCTACACAATTGCTCAGTACAATTCTTCACATCACCAAGCTGGGCGTCTAAATGAAGTGTGGATAAATGTTCCAGGATTTAATGCAGAAGGATGTTCGAATTATCAAGGAAATTATTGATTTGGCTCTTCTATGATGTCCGGAACCATCAGGGGATTCGATCTCTGATCATTTGTAAAATAAAAATAACGATAACTCCCTGACTGTAAATACATCTCTTCGTCAAGAATGCATTGAAATTTGGAGGTCTCTAAAGTATTTTTAAGATCTCGAAACAGTTTTAATTAGGCACGTATTAACCTATTACGTAATGTAGGAACGTACTAACCTAAAACTTAAAATGTTACATCATTTGTATTGTCATAATATTGTGCTCCATTGGAGGTATAAGACTACAGTTCATAGAAGCTAAGGTAATATTATGCTCCGCATTGCAGTGTAACAGTACATTGCCTATAATTCATAATACAACAAAATACATCACGTTACAGGTTAATACAAATGTTATAACATTTGTATTAACATTTTATTATAACATCACATTTCAATTACAACATAGTATCTGCTGATCCCCTATAATGAAGCGTATCATTTTACCCAGAATCAATGAAGCAGTACATGTCTAGGGACAAAAATGCAGTACGTGGGTAGTCTTGATACAGAGCAAAGCATCCAGTATACAATTTCCAAGTGAATTTACATGCTCTGGGCAATTGCAACTTTATTCCTCTCTCCCTTAGTACCTTCCTTTATTTCACTTTCTTTCAAATAAATACTCACTCCCCTTTTATCCTTTCTTGGCTTGACCTCTATAATTTCTTTTAATGTTTTTCATTGATATAATGCTTTTATCAATAGCTTACCGATCAGGAAAAAAATAAAAAAGAAAAAGAAGAACAGCCTCACATTTGGGGTCTTGTCTGGACAACATATATTTTCCCATCCCTAACCACACCTTCAATGTCTTGTGCAGATCCAAATAGCTCCTCAATCTGACATCCTGCACGAGCAATGGAAGAGAGAATTGATTGCTGGAAGTGTCCATCAGTGATCAGACGGTCTGAAGAGTAATCAACCACAACTTTCTCGGCTTCATCCATTGGCACACTGCATAATAAGGGAATATCAAAATCAACATGAAGCATATGAAAACAAAATGGAAAACAAAAAGTCCAATAACACGTTTGATGTAAATATGTGCGCCTATAAAATAAACTGCCAAGGAAATATGAACATCATACGATGGCACAACACAGCCTATTTTGCCAGCAGAATCAAACAAATTAAATGCTATCTATATCTGAAATTGCCAGTGCGTAAGAATTTGGAAGGACTTTACCTGTCATAAAGGCCAGCACCAGCATAACCTTCTAGATCTTCACCATTGGAATCAGATCGGAAGATGATTGATCGTCTTATAAAAAGCCCAATGGGCTTGCTTGGATAACCCAAAACCTAAAACTCATACAAATTTGTTAGTACAAATTGCAATAGATTGATTACCTGCCTGAGTAACAAAAGATGAATGAATGCATGGCACACAGAAAGCTCTCGTATTTTATTCAGGTTCATTCTTAATAAAAAGAACCTGGTCAACCAAATGAAGATGTTTTACCTGAGGAGACTTCAAATCATTTTTCTTGCAGAAAAAACTCAAAGCACGGCCTGGATAAGCTCCAACTAGAGTTTCTCCAAGTCCCTTCACCACCTACTCCAGAAGGTAATACTAATTTAATGCTTTTCCTTATGAAAAATTAATTTAAATGCCAGAAGGAAATAACTCAAAAAGTAAATGAAAATAAAATACCTCAGCATATATTTCTGATGAGTCTCCTGAAGAGGGATTAGTTGTATGGATAACAAATGCATAATCAGCACTGATTATTTCCTGAACCAGGACAGCCATGCAGAGATATTCATGATCTAATTTAACTTTCCTTGTGCTGAAGAATGCTCTCTCATTCCATTTTGAAGCCCAGACCTGGATTGTAAGTAGGTAGCATATGAGTTCTCAAAATATAGAAATAGAATTTTGTAACTGAGTTAAATGTAAAATCAAAATTAAATTGAGTGTCACGATAACAAATAAATGTTGCTTCACATTACTAAGGCTAGAGTCTTAAGAGGTACAAGAGCATAAGAAATTTTGTTTGAAAGAGAAGAAACAGACTGCTAATGGACTATGTATAATTCCATTGGCTACTCCTCTCCCTATCAGATAAGGAAAAAGAGAAAGGTCCAGGATCAGTCCTGCTAGGAAGCATGAGTATAATATATTATCTGCCAAGTAGGCTGTTCTGCATTAGTGAAATACATACAGAGAAATCAAAGTGTAGGTGATATCCTATTCTACAGGGGAAGCAAAGCAGTTTACCTTCTTGATGGCCATCCATGCTTGCTCCCAGCGCTGCTCACCTTCATCACCAGGCCAAGGCATACCAGAACTTTTCATCTTGGTCTTCAGTTCTTGGACCTGAAACAAATTCTTGCTTCTAAGTTAAAAATCAAGTAAATATCCCAGAAGAACCCCCAAAGACTTGCACATTATAGATACTTAATTTCATAATAGGTAAAGGATTTTGGACAATATCTGCATCATATGGAAGATTTACATGATAGAGAGGACACCTCAGGGGTCACTCAACTGAACTATGTCTCAACCACAATGTAGCTGGGTTCTTACATGAATCCTTTCCACCAATCCTACTTAACCCTGGGCCTTTGGAAACCTAGGGATTAAGCAAGGAGTTTAAAAACATATTTTATACATGAAATTAGATGCTGAATAGGGGCAAATAGAAATCATCTTGCTTCAGCTGGGGGGTGGTTGGGGGGGGAGGGGGATGAGGAACTTGATCAAGGAAAAGCAGCCCAAACAAGACAACTACACACCTATCAACCTAATTTCCTTTGCAGTTATACATCAAGGGAAAACATAGGCTGGTCGAGAATTTATATTATCTTAAAAATTAAATATCTTTAAAAAAGAAAAATTGTCTTATCCCTAGCAACAAAAATAGCATACCAACTGGTTTGGTGCTTTCATCCGTAAAACTGTTTCCCGAATCTCCCTAAGAGCACTATGGTCTTCCTCTCCTAACTTTCGTTTCAAAATTTGCAACTCCGCTGCCACTGCCTGCCAATTATAGAAGAGAGAGAGAGAGAACAGGTCAGACAAAGAAAACCATACATTCCCCGCAGCAGAAAACATGCATTATAAATTTTTTGAAATTGAAATACTTTGTAAATATCAGGATAGTGGCAATGTGGCATGATAATATCCTAGTAAAACTTATAAGTTTTTCACTAAAATTATTAAACCTTGGAGGTACACGTCCAGCATGAGTTCTAGAGATCTTTTTCTAAATCATCCAGATTAAAAGATCTACAATCCAAAAGTTGCCATGTTTATGTTCAACTCCAAAACCAAACTATTAGCAAAATAGTTGCTCTTCCGTTTAGAGTTTGAAACCCAGATGCACAAAGATTTCTTCTGCAGGTACAATGTCACAACTAATAATCATCTTAAAAGATATCCAGGAGTTATATAATGATAAAAGGACTCATCTAATGGTAAAACTCCAAATTTCAGAAATCAAAATATTTAATTGCTGGATACAAGTAACAAGTTAGCCTGCATAAGATAATGAATTATTCAAGCTTCTGATGAAAGATAGATTAGAAAATGGAACTCAGAACAGTAAAAATTCATTAAGTTTCAGAGATGTTCATAAACCTGATTTATATCATCTGAAAGAACCTTCTCAAACACTCCAAATGGTAGGGCAACTGATGTCGGAATCCCAATCCAAGATGGTACTTTTCCTTTCAGATATGCAATATTACGTGATTTAGCACCAACCTGAGAAAATTATCCCGTGCAAAGTATTTACATCATGAGGAACTTAGCAGGAAAAAGTTCTGAGTACTATCTTAAAACAACAAAAGAAAAATAGAACAAGTACAAAGAGAACAGATCCTTCAACATGAAAAATAAACAAATAAATGTAATTTTGAAGCTTCACCAGTTCACCAGTGAACTCATCAGATGTTATAGCATATCTGCCAGCAAACTGCTTTTTGACTAATGTAACAGAAGATGAAGGACCATCTTCTTCTTTCAAGCTCGCTGAACTTGAATCTTGTAGCTCACTGCCCTCCACCACACTGAAAAAATGCATAAAGAAGAAAGCAAGATAAGATTTCATTTATTCCAACATAAGGAATTCTGGTGGAGAGAAAAATATAGAATGTAAAAATTCTGAACGATGGATTTTCAAATTCCCCAATATTGTATGGCACATGACATGGTGTATAATCATTTCCAGCATTAAGTTGCATGTGAATTACCTATATGCAATATCAGCAGATGTTGGTTTTAGGTGCAGCATTTTCCCTTCATTTGCTTGTAGGTCAGCCAAGATATTGGGATCAAAGCATGTAGCGAAGCAAACCTGTAAGGAGTATTTCACAACCACAAGAAACAGTTATCATCTAGAACTGGATACAGCAAATTCAAAAACAGTAGATGATTACCTTGCAATTTCTAGCTCGAACTGAAACATGTGATAGGACATCTGGCATGTCCGCTGTCAGTACAGCAACTGTACCATCTGGAATTTCTTCCTCTCCTTTTACATGTCTTGCCAGTAATATTGTAGGCCGATGATAAGATTTATCCTGCACAGCTAGTAACTCATCCACAACTGCGACATATCCAAAAACTTCAACAGGGCTGATAACCTGCCAACTGTTCCGGGGAAAGTTGTATTAGAAATTGCCATTCAAAAGTGGCAGATGTTACAACAAAATCCTATTTCAATGCCTTTTATGGAACACGAACATCAATATAATCAATTTATAATAACTAAAACTGATTTTAACTATTTAAGTTTCCAACAGGAGTCAGTGAGTTGGCAAAGGATACTGTACAAACCTTCCCAGACTAGCTGTCTTGCGAAGAACTGGATCAAATCGATTAAGGAGTAAGGATAAAGCTGCAGCTGATCCAGCACGAATCATTTCCTCTGTAAATATGTCCACCTGGAAGAAGTATTCATCGAAATTATTTTCTCTTTTCTTTCATTTAATGACATGAAACTCAAGGTACCTATCTGAAACATAAAATCAAAGCAGGATTTTTTTTTTCCTCATATACTGCTAGAAATGACATACAGCCCACTTATCAACACTCAACAGTGTTCCAAGATACTCTGCCGAAGGTTGCAAAACTTTCTGGTACCAGTCTGCCTTGCTGGCAAGTGCAAGGCGAGTTCTGTCAAGAACTGATTTTGCAAATAATGCCCAGTTATCACTTTTACTCTTGGACATGCTTAAAGCATTACTCCAACCCTGCATACATGAAGTATGAAATACAAAAGATGATTACTAAGAATATTTCTCATGTAGAGAAACAAATCAACATAATATGCTAACACATGACTGAAACAGAGCACCTAGAGATTTGCCTTTTCTACTGTTGTAAAAGGATGAATTGGTGGTTCTGCCTATCTGAAGAATACTGCCAAAATATATAATCGTGCCCAATAGCCTGAGTCCTCAAAGAGGAAAATTTTACCTTTAAACAGTAGATGAGATCCTCATTGTCATCTGATGAAAGTGCGAGATTTTCAAGAATCAGAGAGATGAAGTACATGATTTTCTGCAAAGTGTGCAAACAGGCCAATCAAAATAAGCTAAAATCATCAACCATGCACATTCAGAGACACCAACGAGTTCATGACAATGACATAAATGTTAAAGAGGTTTAACCATTGAGATGAGCATAAGCTGATGACAAGAATTACCTCTGGTCCAGCCTCATTCAATTCCTCATATCCTCTTTCAATAGCTGTCCTAACAGTAGACTCAAGGGCTGTGTCCAAAAATAATAGATCCTTCAGACGATCATTGTGCTTGAACAGCAATGGCCGAATCTCTTGACGAGCCTCCAGCAAACCCTGTGTTCAAGTTTGACACAGAAACAATGCGACGGTAGAACATTATTGAAAATAGTAAATTATTATTCGAAAATCAAATTTGACTTACCTCAAGCAATGCTTCTACATTTCTATCTTCAACATGCTCAGAGACAAATTGGAGCAATTCCTGCATATTGAAGATACGTCAAATTAGAGTTGCTTCTGACAAATCTGTTTCAAACAGGTCACACTTTGAATCACAAATAGGGAAGAAAAGTTTAAGATATTACTGGAAATCCAGATGGCAAGTTCGGTATAGGATTTATCTGCACCCCGACCATGAACCCTTGACCCTGAAGAGATTCCAAGTCCGATCAAATTTGGAGAATAAGACATTTTGTTAGGAATTTCAGCTTAACTCCGACAATACCTCAGATCTGTAGCCCAAGCAATTCGTGATAGCAGACTCAAGATCTGCACCTGAATGGACTGCCTAGATATGAATCAAAATAGGCCCAATTGTTACTTATGTTTACATTATTTTATGATAAAACTGAAGAGAATTGAATGAAGTTCGTTCATCAAACGAGCACAGGTGAAAAAAAAAAAAACTCTTTCAAATAACGAAACAGAATGGAATCTCTACTATTATCCACTCCAGTTCAATCATCACAAATGCATGCATATGTGGACCATTCAATACTCTTTCATACAGTTCTCAATCATCACCAATAAACTAAGAAATCAATTCAAGCATTACACCCTTCGTCTTTTATGCAAAAATATGCATGACCATATGTGTATTTAGAAAACCATGCATGGCACAACAAGATCTCAGAAATGACTGAAAATGAACCAGCTGCAGTTTTCATGTAAGACAGGATTTTACATAAAAACTGACAAGAATAGCAAACTGCCTTGAAAGGTTTAGGAAACCAACCTTTAAGGTTCTCATGTATTTTCCTAGATCACGCAACAGACCATCCTTCTGATCTCTTCTGAAGTTTGGCTCAGAATGGATCGCACGATCATAACTTAGAAGACGTTCTTTCGTAATGCCATTGTCATTCAAAGTCTTCCAGTAAACACTGATGTCCCAGTCACTTTTAACATAATCAATCAATGCCTGCAAGAATCTTTTCTTATAAAAAATTTTAGTAAAAGAAACCTATTGAAGAACTAGATTCAAATTCACATTTCTGATACCTGACAAATTATAACATCATCAGGACTAGTGTTATTATGCAACTTCTGATGCCATTCTTCCATCATTCCACCCTTGCAATCATTGTTTCTCTAAAATCATAAATTACAATTCAGACAACTCCAACCTTTCAAAAACAATGGGAAAATTGGAATACAAAAGAAAGAATAAGTAACAAGAGATTCTATTTTGACCTGGATAACCAGGATTTCATCGCGAATTCGCTGTCCCACATCTCCTTCACCTCCACGACCAACAGTAGACATAATCATGCGCACAATTTCCCTGTACTCTGGATTACTAATGTAGACATTCTGGAGCAGGTCTGTGAGCCTATCCTGGGCTTTACTGATCTCACTGCAACAATGTGGTGAATAAGTACATTTAACTTGTCAGATGATTTGAGTGATAATCAGATTGGTAAAATGAAGCTTACTTATGAAAAGAAGAGAACCCAAATTTCTTTTTCTAAGTAAAAAGGTCCAATAGATTCAATAATGGAAAGGATTAGAGTTCAGTTGGCAAATAGGTAAGTAATCCAATTCGGCCACCACTTTATGGTGCCATATTTCTCACCAAAGTATAGGAGTGATGAGTACATGGGAAAACTCAAAACATTCAAATCCTGGATTCAGTTTATGTATCATCCATACCGTGGTTTGACATTGTAGTTTTTATTCCATATTAGCTGCCTTGTAGCCATAAACCTCATCCACACCAAGATCCCAGCAAAGCCCAGTTCACCAGCCGCTTTGGCTTCTTCTATCAAGTCTGCTGCAATGTTAAACCTAAATGGAGAAGGGAGAAAAGGATGACTTATTGCTCAAGAACAATGGCCGCAGAAACTATTAACGGATACCATTATACAGGTAACTTATTAAGCAGATGTATGATAATAAGAGTTGTTTTTTACTGCATTTTAGTGGACGCTACACCTTTTATGATATGCTAATCAGCCAGAGATCAGGTTGAAACTTCAACCTCTGATGAAAGCATCAACAGTGAGGAAACCAAACAAGAGAGATGCACGAGGCTTTGCACATCTTAAGCATACCAATGTTGAAAAACATCAGAACCAATGTAAAATAGTTGGTTATTGTGACCATTTCCCCGTAAGAATGATAACTTTTTTAAAAAATAAATAAATAAATAAAAGAACCTTGAGTTAATGCAAGCTCAAGATATTAGGTTTGGGGATTAATCATTCCCTGCATTCCTCTTCACAATCTATTATTTGGAAAGTAGTCCCCTTTTGGGGTACACTCGTCATCTTTTTGGTAATAAATAACAAAGTGAAAACAGGCCCAAATATAAGGACAACAGACATACACCCAATTTAAATCTAAAAATTCTATTAAGCCGAAGTTATCTTTAAGGCAGCCAGTTATCCAAAAACAGATTATGTGTGCATTTATGAATGAATATAACTTGGTAATCAAATTTGATCAAAAGTTTTCCTCAAGTCAGTAAACCCAGCAGATTACTGACCGGTGCATAAAGGACTTCTGTGCCTCAATTTCCAATCCTGCTATTTTCTCCAACAAAGCCTTGGCTGTACCCTTGCCATCACCAACATCCTTAGACCCACAAAAGTCAAATTAATTATCATGGAAGGAGAAATGTAATTGGAGAATAGACCATCATAATAAGAAATCTATGGTCACCTGTTGAACTTGCTTAGATTCATAGCTAAAGTCAACATAGAAGTCAGAGCCTTTATTCTTTATCCAATTTCCACCAGACAGAAGGACAAACGACATTCCAACATAACCTTCTTCTTCAATCTCTATCTCAATTGATTGGACCTAAAAATTGGATTCAGGAAATCAACGGCTGTTTAAAAACCAGATAATATGTTGATTCCAACATTTTCATTAATGCAATTTTTAAAGGTCCCTAACCATGTAAAATCAAATCAAATTATTGCACACCTGATAAGGTAGATCCGCAAGAGAGCTAGTTGTGAATTTTGTTTCAACTGCCCCACTCAGCAAAACTGAACCTGCAGGCATTACACTTGGAGGCGGAGCCTGCAATCCATACATCTTATATAACTAATGCATGTAAAGATGGCAATGGTTTACATGAAGAAAAATTTGATTCTGAAACCCAACATCTTCTCAAGGACCATTTAAATAGTTAACAGTTTAAAGATTCTTACCGACCATTCTCCAGCCTTTTTAGACAAAGCCCAGTGGAAAATGAGTGGCTCTTTGAAATCAGTAGCTAGGTGAATTTTAGTCTTGCCACCAGGCTTGTCCACAAGTACCTTAAAAATGTGTAGAAAAGATTAAGCATTAAAATACTTCCTACAAGGTGAAATACCCTCGAAAGAAGGGAGTGCAGATGGCTAATATCAGCAAAACATCTTTATCTCACCAGAAGTTTTTTGTCAGCAAGCTTGTAGATTTTCTTGTTGAGAATAGAATCACCCTCCTGTTCTTCAATTGCCTTGACGAAAATTTCAACTGGCGTCAAGGCTTTTGGTTCAACTGAAATATTCTTCTTCTCCATGGGTTCAGCCGCATGTTTGTTTAGAATATGCATAAAGTCCCTCTGCTTCCTCTGAATCCTTTCAGTGCTAAAATACTTTTTAGTTTTAAGTTGATCAGAGACCTTAGTCTGGATCTCCCCTTTCATAATCTTTTTCCGTATTTCGTCAAGAGAGATACCTTTCTCTAGTTCAGATTGCAATTCTTTTCTTGCTTCCTCAAATTCCCTCTAATTACATAAACATCAATACTTCAATAAGGCAATGACTAACATCTTTAACCATATTAATACCATAAATGGACAATGTAAATACTATATAATAAAATAAGAGCTGCCGAAAACAATTAGAGCAAACGAGTTGCAAATTTACAAGCTGTTGGTCTGCAGAATAATTGGGCTTCCCAGATCTCTCCCACCGTATATAGGATTGTATTTGCACAAGATCATCAGGTATCGTCTTTTTCGTTCCATGGGAAGAAGATTCCTTAATTTCTTGTCTAACATTTTTGTTTGTTAGTTTTGCTCGCAGGTCCTCCACAGAAGTACCTCTAACAATTTCTTCCAACAGCTCAGTGCGAGCTGCTTCATACTCCTCCTATGAAAATGAAGAGTGTGCATTATGAATAGACAACATAGAAAGATCAGAACATATGTCCAAGCAAATTTGGTTTGTATAATATATAGGGGTGTTGGCAATCCGTATACACATTTCCTTATGGTTGTTTCAGAAGAAACTAAAATAAGCAACAACCAAATAGTGAAGAACCGAAAATTCTTGCCTTAATATAAGGTTACAGAAAAATTGTACAAGCAGTGTTATAGCACATTTAATAGGACATGGTTTCACATGCTGCATAGCACTTATCCCTAACCTTTGAGAATACATATCCTACTGAATGATATTGACAGAGTCAGCAACTTACAATATCTTTTATTTTTATTAACTTTGGCAAGACAGAACAGAAAATTTCAAGACTAAGTCATAAACAGTCCAACTTATAGAAATATCAAAAGGGTGTCAAATTGAGCAGGCAACCCAAAAGGAGAAAAAGAAAAAGAACTCAAGATTAAGAAGAGAGCAGAGAATACATAATTAATCAATTACCTTCTCTTGATCGGGAGTATAAATCTGTTTACCCTTTCTTTCCCACCTTAAATATGATTGAATCTGTACAAGATCTTCAGGAACTGAAACATTTTGAATCAACTCCTTTCTGATGGGTAACTTTACATGAAAATTTGCACCATTGTTTTTGAACCTGGACGAGAATTTTATTTTTAAATTTTAAATTCTAGTCATGAAAAAAAAAACATTATAATGAGCCCATGTACAAGTTATTACATATCAAAAGCAAATGTAATACAGGCTCACCATTTATTCTGGGCTTCATCAAGTATAAGAAACTCTACTGCTACTATTGCAGGATCATCAATCTCTATTTTAACGAAGGATTTGGAAGCAGACTATGGAGACAAAGAATATTAAAATAGAAATAATAACAATAAGCAGTTAATTATATATAAGGATCAGTCAAATAATTTTGAGTTCACGAATGATGGTGTGCATTTTAGGTACTTACGCTCACAAAGGGAGTTCTAAGCGCTCTATTCTTATAATTTTTGGTTCCATCTGGCTGACGAGAAGGAAGTACCCACTTTCTGGCAGCAGAAAAAAAATCATAAGAGAGAACTATTGACAAAAAAAAGGAGGGGTGGTGGACCTGAGGTGGGGCAATTTACAAAAACTTGAGACTTGAGTACAGGAAACTAACAGCAAAAGACATTAAATAAATCACCCAGATCTACATATGAACTTACCCCTTTTTGTCACGTATCGCACCCCAGTGTAGAAGCAAGGAATTGCTACTATATGAGATCTCAATATTTACTTGTGTCAAAGACCCTGGAGTTGGAGCTCCAACTGTAACCTGATCAAGTTAATGGACAAAACTTTTTAAGTCGATTAGTTGCTATGAGCTACGGCAAAATTCAGAACAACCCAGCAAAGTGTTGTTTCATGCATCTGAGGTTGGATAAAAATACTGGACCTGCAATTCAACATTCCCATCAAGGTTGAATTTTCCTGCAAGCTGCTGCAAGGCAAGAGTCAGTCAAATCCATTGAAATATCAGAACCAAGAACTCATATGCTCTAGCAAGCTCTCACACACAATACAGATGCACACATGACGCAAGCATTTTCATAAAGTAACATTGACTAGATGAATATGATTTCGGTACCCTCCATGGGATTCATGTAAAGATTGGTTAATCCATGGTTCAAAGCATTCGAGCAAGCTACACTTTCATTTCTTTACCAAGATCCATTCTATGCTTAAAGATATTGTGAGAAGTCTTTTCCATGACACAATGCAAAACTTCTAACAGAAATGTGAGAATAGAATATTCTAATTTTGAAAGTTAATGAGAATTTATTGCACCTGAGGGAAGCAGGAATGTATGAACCTAAGCTGTACGAGAAAAGTTTGGCACATTCTATACACATAAAACTCTTCATCCTAGGCTGGTTGTAATTATTGTTTTCATGAAAACTTCTAGAGAATGTTAAAGAAGGGGAATATACAAGCAAATAAAGATTTGATGAAGCATAACGAAGACCATGAATCTTTTCAATAACTTCACAATGCTTCTAATCGAACGAAAGGTCGCCCTTGTAACATTTAGGTTATTCCAACCTCAGAAACATTATGTTAAAATTTTTAAAATATTTGCGAATGCTATTAAGGAGTAATTGTTCCATGTTTAAACTCCCGGATTTTGGTCTTACACCATCTTAGCTATTCAATTGCAACAAGGTCAGTCAATAAATCTGAAATTGAAAAGCACATACTGTGATTTTCAATATTCAGCAAGGGAAAACTTTACCTCAGAAGCTGGATCCATCGCTAATACAGCACGTGGAGTGATCAAAACAGGGCGATGCCTTCCCGCAGCTAACTTTGGTCTTCTGACATTCAAACTCGTCCCATAAAATTTCGTAGATAAAAGTGACTTGCGTGCCGCCGTCCCCCCTGCCGGTTGATTTACAGAGACGGCTTGAAACAAAGAGTTTGCAGGAATGCCAGAAGAATGAAATTTGCTTTGGCGCTCAAAAACCGTTGAACAAAGCAAGCTCTGTTGGAGTACATTACGGCCTATGCTATTGCTCATATTCCTCTACAAGAAGTACAATTCTTAGCTCCGGAAAATAAATAAATAAATAAATACAATCGAAGGATCGTACGACAGTGTGAAATGAATTCCAAAGAGTAATAAAAGCAAACAAAGCAAAGTTGAAGGAAAATTTTATTTATTAGAATATTGAAGAAATCAGTTCACTAAAGTAAAATACTTAATAAACATAAATTAATACAATTCTAATTTTCAAACACAAAAAATTTTCTCGGCAATCAAACAGAGAAATAACTGAAAGCTTAATAATGGATAGTGGAAACTCGTAACTTACCTCAGAGTAATTGGAGCTTGAAACGGCAAGTGAATGTGAATATACGAAGAGATACTGCTTGATTGAGATATTGACGAAGCTGAGAAGGTGACGATGGCTATTGGCTATTATTTGATTTATTTGTTTTTAATTCACGGAGTCTGTAAGAAACAACTACTAAAATCTGGAGCGAGGCTTCAGTGTGATGCGATTTATCTCAGTCGCCGACGACGCGTGGCACCTTGTAATAGGAGCATCAATGCAAAAAGCTCGCGAATTGAAGAACTTCACGTTCAAGTCTTGTGATTTTTTCCGAGAAATTTCAGATTGACCCTTTCTCTTTCGATATTTTGCGGGGTATTTTTAGAGTCAATTATTTTTTAATTTTTCTATTTTTGTGAGACTATTGAAATGCAAGTTCGAACATTAGCAAGAATGCAAGATCTAGAATCTAGAGTAAATGTCATTATTGAATAATATCTTTTCTTAGTTTAAAAAAAATGTATTAAACGACAAATGAAAATATTTTGAAGCTTATGAAAATTGTTCAAAGTTCAGGCATGCACCAGTGGCAGTGGCACCGAGCACGGCAATACACGTCAATTGCAGTAGATTCACTCTCGTACACTCATTGATAGATCCAAGGTTCCTATAAATAATTGAGTTGTGATCATATTTATATATAACAGTATCCAAGATGTTATATTTGAGTTATCACTCTTTAGTACTAACTAAAAAAAAAAATCTAATTCTCTTTTTACTTTATTTTCTCGGGGTTTAAATTAATTGTACAATTTTTCAGTATACTGGAAGCAGAAATTATTCAGAGTGCAAAGATAGCGAAAGAGATCTCTGAAAATCTATTACCTTTCAAATCAGCAAGAAAAAATATAAAAAGAGTCACAAGCTAAAAGACAAAGTTGATACAAAGAGGTTGGGCCTCGGACAGAACACATGAAAAACGAATGCAGATTTGGTATTATGGCACTTACCCGACCACGCAAGCAATGCTTTACCTCTTTTTTGTCCTAGTTGTGAGATTGTGACATGCTTACTTTCTCTTTGAACAATTTACGTGTAGGATATTTATTTTCTAGATTTTTCCTTTTGCTCGATTGATGGTGTTCGTAGGCCGTTTGATTAGAACTGAAAATACTGTAAGATTTGAAGAAGGAAAATGGTGAGGAGACCGAATTTGCTAGCAACCGCGCGCAATTTCACTTCCATTTTTAACCAGCGCAATATAATACACAAGAACAATTAAATCGAGATAAGAAAATTAATGGTGTTTTGCTCAGTCGGCTAGCATGTTCGATCCCAATATCATTACTCCTTAAGGAAATAAAAGATAAAGCTGGCCTCCCAAAATATCAGAGAAGTATTAAAATTGCTTTGAGAAAACCTTCGGTTTCGTTGTTGGATTAACTTTAGCTTTTGGCTGCTGGTGATTTTATGCACCGACATTCTCTCGTGCAGAGGTTCCTCCGTTTCTCAAATATGACTACTTAATTTGTTACATAAAGAGTTGTAAACAAAAAAAAAATGCAAATAAAAATTATTGGATATGTAAAGTCTCGAATTTCGTGATCTTTTGCCTTCGATCAGTAATTCTTTTTAACAAAATATTTTTTTTCGTTCGCATTTTATAAAACATAAACTTTCGCACTGAAAAATTACTCCACTTGTTTACAAATATATTGTACGCCTGTAAATGAAAGAATGATTAATTACTTGGTAATTCTATTGTAAGTCATTTCACTAGAAAAACCAAAAAACGTTTCTCTTTTATACATTAGTGGTGACTTTTCTAGAAGTTCGATTGCCATATGACGGAATCAAGTTGAAGGAAGAAAAAAAAAAAAAAAAAAATATATATATATATATAAATAAATAATAAATTCTTAATTTTATGGTAATGACAATGAATTCATAGCCAATTAAAGATATATATTTTAAAGAGTGCGACTGGGAAGAAGGAAGATATTTTGAAAAGATTACTCATCAATGTGGTTTTGGTCCTCATTGACAGGGTGATCTTCTGATACAGCGAAGAAAATAACTAGGTGATATAGAGATGCTTCAAACAAATGTGACAGTAATTATCAAATTATTATAATTAATAATGAGCTAGAATTATATTAAGTAGGTGATCGAGAAACAATTTTCAAGGTTTCCCGATTCATTGGATTGGAGTTGAAGTTGAGCTAGCCTTCTATTCGTAGCTGTTATTAATTTAATTAAATGATGTTCCGCAGGATGCATGGAGATGGCGCGTGGCTGTGTGTCTACTGACTAGTCTAGTCTAGTCAAGCCAGGTAGCCAATGCCATGCAGTTGCTGGTCATGTGACGCAACGTTCTCGTATTATTAGCAAGAGGGGAGGGTCTGCCAATTTCAGCAAACGCGTCGTCGCAAGAAGCAAAATCACTCACAGCAGCACCAAGGTTCTTGTCCAGGGACACTCTATCACGTTCCTTTAGATTCTTTTGGGCCGTCCTCAGACTTACAATGGCGTAACCAAGACTGTCGTGGCAGGTATCCAGTTCCCTTGATGTTCCAAGCCTCTTCGTCACTTCTTTTGCGTTCACTGTTTCCGCAATCACTGCACTAATTGCAGCTTCTGTGGCCATTTCCGGATTTGTAATCCCCTTCACTGCTGACCTGCACAGTTGCTGATAGTCCGTTTCTTTGCACAAATCACGGGCTGGGCCTGGGGTTATGGCATTCGCTTTTCCGCCGAGGAGGCTGAAGGCCGCCGCCACGGCGGCTGCAACAAAGATCAATGACAGTGAGTTCTTGATCGCCATTTCCTTTTATTTTTCACTTTTTTGTGCTCTTTTTTAGTTGTATATATGTTTCTTTCTGCTTTTCCTTTTTCTTTTTCTTTTTCTTTTGCTTTTCTGTTGGATATGATAATTTACTGAATTTTTGGTCTGTATATATACTGTTTGTGATCAGGTTGTTAGCTAGTCTCTTTATGATCGCTGTTCTGGCCTTAAGTTTTATAATTAATTAAGATTGTGATGTGTTTCCTTTGAGTGACGTGACGCGCAACATATAATAAAATAAAGCTTGTGATATGCTTCCCCTTGAATGTAGGGTCGATGGATTTTTACTTTTCTTACTGTGGATCCAATGATCCATATCAGATGAAAGAGAACAAATTTGTGACGTTGAAATAATAAAAGCTAAGATATCGCATAAACCATATAAATTAAGCTTGTATTTCATATGATAAAATAAGAGAATATCTAGGGGGAAAAACAAAAAAAAAAAACAGAGAAGACGTAAAGAATTTTAAGGCGTCCATGTGGTCCTCGCCAGCATGATGCATGGTGTATATTCAATTGGGGTCATGGTCGTCCATGCAACGATGCTACTGATGCCAGCGAGCGGTGCGTGGCGCACTCCTTGGCTATATATTATTATTATTATTATTTTCAAGAAGCAAGAAAATTGAAAAATTATTCCCAAAAGGGTTTGAAAGTTGGAAACCCACCTACCCAGTAAGTTTTTATACATGCATTCGATCATGTCAGGGATGATCTGACTTTCAGATAATTGAAAGAAGCACGAATCTTACAGAATAAAACAGAGATTATGTTCGCAATTCCTCAATCGTGGGAATTGACAGCGTCAAATCAGCTTCCACCATTCCCATTGAAAACCCGCCAGACGCATAGCTAGCCCCACTTCCTCCATCTCTGGCAATGCCTTTGCCATTTGCCAAGCACTACCAAATGTTCTTCTCGTGCCTAAATTCAGATTCTTTATTTTTATCATTATTATGACGTTTAATTTGAAGAAGCCGCACTTGTAAGATCATGCGCACTACAAAACATTTATATTTTGTTATAATCCGATTTAGGTCCCTTTGGTATTAGGGTAAAATTATTACTATAAAGCAAAAATTAATATTGTGTGATAAATATAAATTTGATTAAAATAATATAAATATTATAAATTTTTCATTCTTACGCGTATAAGATCAAATTAATCTAATTTTTAAGCTATAAAAATAGATGTTTAGCGAGTACTTAGATCATATTTGGAATTGAGGTACTATAATTTAAAAGTTACCGTTGCTACAAAAAAAATTATAACTATGAAAAAAAATTAATAATATTTAGTAAATATAAATTTTAAATAATAATTTTAACAAAATTATTAAAAATACAATAGATTTTTCATTATACAAGTAAAAAATTATATCAACATAGCTTTTAACATACAGCAGTCAGTGTTTATCAAATACTTTAATACTGTATTTTTTAAGTTACAATTGTCCAACCTCAATTCAAAACATGCTCTTAATGTAGTTCAACTACACAAGCAAACAGGACTTTAGACTCATGGACATGTATTAGCTGTGTAGCTGCTCAATTTCTCCAAGACTCCAACATCAAGATCAAAAGAAAAAGAATCTAAAACCCAATCATCGGGAATGTTAAGAGCATCTCTAAAAGAATATTCAAATTTTACTCTTCAAATATTAATTTGCTTACTCATGTAGCAAATAAGAAAATGAAAAAAATACAATCCTCTCCAAAAAATCCATTAAATAAGAACAAGTTAATATTATTTTAATCAAATCTTTCCCACTATTAATTTTAACTGCCCTCTATTTTTTTTCCCTCCAACAAATTTAATTAACCTCCAATTTTTCACTCTAATTATTTTAATCACCCTCTATTTTTTTTCACTCCAATAAATTTAGTTACTTTTTATTTTTTTCCCTCTAAACAAATTTAATCAACCTCCAATTTTTTAGAAGCACTTTTAACTCTTTATAAATTAGATTGTTTGTGAATGGACTTGCTCAACCTTGCACTATTAAGCAATTTTTTTTTTTTGGCTATTGTTTCCTTCATGGCCAACAACTTTAAGATAGAGATGCGGTCAAATTCATCATCATGTGATGATGAAGTTGAGATGATTGTAGCAGTAGCCATTGAAAATAGAAGACATAAAAATCTAGGCATTGTGGCTCCGTCAAAAGTCACACAACAATTTGGCGTGATCGATTAGCAAGTCATGATAGGCTTTTTCATGATTATTTTTCTAAAACTTTTACATATCCTCCAGATAAATTTCGAAGGAGGTTTCAAATGAATTGCCTCTTATTTCTTCATATTAAAAATTTAGTAGAACAACAAGATTCATACTTTGTCCAAAAAAGAAATTGTGCTTGAGTCATCGGTTTGTCATCACTATAAAATATCAATGCTGCAATACGAATGCTAGCTTATGGCGTATCCGCTGATTCTATTGATGAGTATGTGAGAATCAGGGAAAGCACTACAATCAAAAGTTTGAAAAAGTTTGTTCATTGAGTGATTGAAATTTTTAGCTATGAATATTTGCGATCACCTAACACAAATGACATTGCTAGACATTTATGTTAATTTTATAATATTAATTTTGATGATAACAAACTTATATGTTCTTGATCAAAATGTTGGAACTATTAAAATGAATTTCTTAAAACCATAGACATGTTTAAAGAAGCTTAATGACTGTTAACTTGAGTCAGAAAATATTTTTCTAAACAAAAGTTGTCAAAATATATAGTCTGAATATTAATGGTAGACTGTTTGTTTTATAAACAGTGAATCGATAATTTACAGACAGGAAATTATCTTCTTAATCCTGAACCGTTTATCTAATAAGATTGTGGAAATTAACGGTGAACCGTTTATTACAAATGATAAACCGATAATTTACAGAAAATTAGAGTTTTTCTAATCTCAGCTAGACTTGCTTTGAAAAGATTATGAAAATTAACGGTGAACCATTTATTAAAAAATGGAGAACCAATAATTTATAGAAAAGAGAAAGTTTTATAATCTTGAGTCGTTTAACAAAAACGGAGACCTAAGTTTGTTTTGCAGGTTTCTGGAAATAAACGATGATCTGATAATGGTAAACGGTAAACCGTTTATTTAAAATTTAAGAAATGGTTAACTGACAGCAGCAAACGGCAATCCGATTATTATCAAAAAGTCAATAACAGCAAATTTTCAGCTCCAACTATAAAATAACTCAACCAATTTCAAAGCAACAGTGATCCAAAAGTTATCATTGAGCTTACTACTGAGAAAACAATCTTCATTGAGCTTCAAACTTTTTTTTTACTTCATTAATTCATACTTTTAGATTTCATTGATTATAATACACATTGTGTGAGAGATTGTTTATTTGTAATTTTTATTTTTGAGTGATTATAAGTGTTGGGATACACTTGGGTTAAGAGATTGAGAATAATCTCTTGTTATAAAAGTTTATTGACACCTCTGAAGTCAATTGTAAGTGTGGTTGAAGTCTTGGAGGCTTACTTAGTGGAATCCTCAAGCTTGGTGAGCTTGGAAGTGTGGACGTAGGCACGGTTGGCTTAACCACGTAAAAATTGCGTGTTTGATCTTTCTTCCCGTATCCTTTTAATTTCAAGCATTATTAAAATTATTATTTTTTATTTTATTAAAACATTATTTTAAATTGTTGTGTTGTTTTATTTGCTTAAGTTTTAAGAACGTAATTCACCCTCCCCTCTTTGGTAGCCTAGTTAGTATTTTATTTTAGTATAAGGGGAACAATGTGGGTTTCCAAGAATGTTGGGAACTCTTGATTGTATACACTAGAAGTGGAAAAATTGTCCAATGGGATGGAAAGGGATGTATGTTAGTCATGCCCAAGAACCAACGATAATATTAAAAGCAGTGGCCTCATATGATCTCTGGATGTGGCATATGGTTTTTGGGTTACCAGGATCGCATAATGACATCAATGTGCTCGATCGATCTTCATTATTCAAAGACTTAGCTAAACAACATGCTCCATCAGTAAATTACCCAATCAATGGTCATAATTATACAATGGGGTATTATCTTGCAGATGGTATAAAACAATACCATATCCACAAGGAAATAAGCATAAGAACTTTGCTAAAGCTCAAGAGTCAGCTAAAATGGATGTCGAGAAAGCATTTGAAGTGCTCCAAGCTCGTTTTGCAATTGTGCATGGACCTGCTCGCTTTTGGGACCCTAATACACTTCATGATATCATGAAGGCATGTGTTGTAATGCACAATATGGTTGTTCTAGATGAACGTGTTACTAATGATATAGAGGACTTAAATGATGAAGTAAGTAATGAAGATCGGGTTAAACCATCATTATGGAATTCATTCAAAATTATCATCAAATTAGAAGCAAAGAAAGTCACTCTCAACTTCAAAAAGACCTCATTGAACACTTGTGGAAACATCAAGGATCTCGTAAGGCCATGTAATTTGATAACATGCTACATTATTATTATGTTTGTCTTTATTTCTAAGTAATTTGTGCTGATTTTAAATGACATTATTATTACTATGTTTCAAATATATTTTGTCTTCTAATAATTCTATTGTTGTGCTTTGTCTTTCCTGTTATGTTTGTCAATTTTAAATCAAGGCATGCTAAATAAAAACCAACTAGTAATTAATAAATTAAACATATAATATTAATTACAAAATTACATGAAAACATACAACAATTTAAAAGAAAATAAAACAATACAGAACAACAAACCATTCAATCTTTATTCCTTTTTCAATAATCTCCATTTGATGATGATAATAGTATTCTTGAAGATGAGAAGGCATTTCACTTGTTTCCATTTGCATTATTTTCTCTTCTTCTCGCAATTCCTCTAAGTCAGCTTTTCATTTTTTTTATTTCCACCATTTCTTTTTCTAAAAGATATTTCTTCTCATCCATATATGCTTTTCTTGCTCGTTCTTCCTTTTTGTCAGCACACATTTCTTCTAAAACTACCACAAGAGGATCAAAATTCTTTTCTCTAATCTCACGTTTCTCACTTTTTCTTTCCAAGTGGTCTTTTTAAATCAACAAAATTGGTGTCAACATTATCATGTTCATCAAGATTTATAGGAGTCTTTGTAGTTGATGAAGAGGATATACCATGCGATGAAGTTGAAACTAAATCCTTTTTCTTCTATCTTTTTGCTTGGTTATCAGTCAACCATTTGGGATGATGCCTCAACATATTCCAACAATGTTCAAAAGTAAATTTTGTTTTGAACATTTCCTTGTATAGTGCCTTTGCGTTCATAATTTGAAATCATTCACTTTCATTTATAAACAAATAAAATGAAAAAACTAATTGATTTATTTCATTAATTAAAATACATACCTTATCTTGTTCATTCACCCTACTTTGTTGTCTATTTTCAATTTAGGAAAAACAACGGTGAAATTTTTTGGTAGCTTGTTGTATCTTTTACAAACGTTACGTCAATGATTTTTCATCCCGTTCTGATTCAAAATTCTTGTATTTGTGAAAATAACCCAACACTCGAGCCCAAAAGCTTTGGTGTGTTTGATTATTTCCTTGGACAGCATCCAAACTAATATTCAACCATAATGAAACAAGATGCATATCTTCGTTCACTGAAAAAGCTTCATCGCGTTTCTTTTGTGAAATGGAACCAAGAGGAGTTACTGATAGAGATGGTTCAATGGATTGAAATGAATTAGGAATTTGTGTAGAAAATGCTGGATGATCGAATTTAAGGGTGGACAAATGACCCGATCCGACCCGATCCAAAATTTTAGGGTTTGGATGAAGGTTTTAACCCGATCAGATTAGATTTTGGCCAATCTGATCGGATCAGATCATGATCAGATCGGGTTTAACCTGATTCGATCCGAAAATCTAAAAAAATTGTAATTAAAACAAGCAAAACCTCATTGATCCGATCGAATCCAATTGAACAAATTCGGATCAGATCGGATGGGGTCATAAATTCGGGTTGAGTTCGGATTATATTTTTCTTAACTCGATTAACCTGAAATCCAATCGGGTTGATCCGAACCCGAATTTGCCCGCCCCTAATCGAATTGATCCATTTTGATGAAGTCAAGTGAAAAACTGTGTAATGGTATGAGTTCAATAATATTTAATAGGATGAAAAAATAGTTGTTGAATTGTGTGATCTTTTTAAAAGGAAACATAAATAATGATTATAGCAATCTTATATTTTTCATAAATAATAATAAAATATTAATAGAAGAGAAAGAAATTTACTCGTCAATATTAAAAAGTGAGAAACAAATCTTATTTGAATAATACAAGTTAAGGTGTCTTTTTTTAAAATATTTAATATTGATCGGACTCTCCAAATAAGAAGTAAAATTCTATTTGAAAAGACTTTTAAAGATGCTCTAATAACTGTAATGGTAATTGGCACGGGAATTGATCACCGCATACATAAAACCAGCAAACAAAACAAAGTCAACCATTTCAAAGAGTATAGGTGCTAGCTAGATTTTTCAAACAACCAAATAATAATTTATAGAATCTTTAGGTATGATTTTGGACCCAGATCCACCATCAAAATAGGCATCGAACTTTGAGTTTTCTTCTGAATGACCAATTTTAAATTAAACCATTTTCTTAGTAGTCAGAACCCGAATTGATTGAAAAGAAAAAGTGTGTAATAGTTGGGTTGATCCAATTCATTATAGTACCTTTTGAAATATTTGGTACTCTCAACTCTTCTTTTTTTTAATATGACATGGCCACTCTTAACGGTGTGGTTTTGTTGAGCTTGAGCAATGTTAGAACGCAACTCAGGTCAAAATAGGACTAATTACGACACTTGTAGAGGCATCGGCATCCCCCAAGTCTTATGGTTCAAATTAACAGTTATGTCTTATTATGGCAGGGATAGTTAATTATTGAACAAAAATACTGACTGATGGTCAACAAATGCAGGCGTAAAAGTAAAGAAGACAGGCTTGTGAAGAGAAGGCTGCCAACAGTAAAATTACAAGAAAAATGAAACCAGTTGATTATGTATGAGAAACATATTCAGGATATATCATTTTGTGTCATTTGCCTTTTTCCCTAACATATACGATACTCCATAACGTTCAATAATGCAAACTGCTCACGGGCCTTGGCAAAGAAATGATTATTCCGTTAGCCGTTGGCCATTCTTTTCACACAGCATTAATGTTTAATAGTGTTAATACAACTAGGCACTTCCTACCTCCTAAGTCTATCTTCATAAGTTAAACGAACCAATCAATCCACTAGGAAAGTGAAGCTTGACATTCTGCCAAACTGGAAAACAGAGCAAGACCTCCATGTTGTCACTGAGCTATCTTTGCTCTAGGATACTTTTAAATTTTGTGTGGTACAAGAAATCTCTGGTTAGAATCCCATTTACATTTATTTAATCAAAAAATTTTATTTTAAGAAATGGAATATCATCTGGCTGTGGCTGTAGGGGATGCGCATGCAGTTTCGGTTCAATTTGATTTTTAGAACCAAACATCAAATCCCATCAGGTTGTATTTATTATAAAAAAACTTAAATTTAATTTACTCTTCAAAAATATGAAAACTTTAATTTACTCTCTCTTTTTGTTCATAAGAATGAATGTAATGACAAATAGAGGGCATACTGATGATTTTTCTTTTTATCTTCTTAATAATAAAATGGGAATAAATTGATGTTTTCATACTTTTAAAATTAAATTGAAGATTATTATTCTAAGTGGGGGTGACTGAAGTTTACCTATAATTTTATAATTGGTAACGAAGAAAGTCTTTGGAACGTCACTCTTCATCTAATTAGTAATTACTATTTACTACACACATTACAAGAAGTGAATGAAAAAAAAAAATTCGAGGAACTGGCAATGAATATTCTGATAGAGAGATATCAAACAGAGTCTGTGTTTGGCATTAAGTAATAGTAATAGCCAGTCTAACAACCATAATCGGTCGGTATTCAATGACCAATGTACCCACCTAGCCGATTCCACCACAAGTCCACAACCAATGAATCTGCCTGCCTTGTTCATCAGTCGTCACAATTCACTGGGCAGGCCCTGGCATTTCAAATCATAATTACAAATTGACAACATTTTGAGATTTACAAGTTCCAATCAGGGTGCGGTAGTCTTTTTATGATGAGGTAGAGAGTTCACAGGAGAACCTCTTGCCAAAAGTCAAGAAGTGGTACTTATTCTATGATTTAATGGCTTGCTAGTTGCAACTCAAAAGCCTTCCAAAGTCAATGACTGAGTGCCTCGTGCAACTTGGTCGGTTAGTTTCGCTTTCCTGCAACTACAACCTTTGAAGTTCATGCAATCCAGGCTTGGCGGGACGTGAAAGTGTTCCGAAATTTCAACTTGTCCTTTTTACATAAAAAAAGGGGCATTAGTCATCAACACAATTCTCCAAGTCACAGATTTTGACGACTTCGAAATTTGCCAAAACTCAAAAACATACCAACCGCTATTTGCTGTAAATAAAAAGAAAAAAAAAATTACTGACGGTAAGGAGAAAATGTCTTGCATATCGAAGCTACTGCATCAGCCGTAAAACATCTCAATAGCCTTCTACAATTTATGCATCTATTACAAATTGGTAATTACATTATAGAAAAAATTACTAGTCTATTCATGTTACTATTAACAGCTTGTCTTGCTTTATGTATAGGGCTTCGGTATTATATAAGTTGTGCCAAGGACGCCACTGAGTTCCTATCTTCATTTCCAACAAAATTAAGGAGCAGGAGGCAATTCTTATTTCTTAGCGCCCCTTGAAAATATCTCTTCAAGTTCAAGACACTGAGGATACAATATGGAAGTGCAAGGGCAAGACATGAATAGCACAAGAAGAGAAACTGATGAGCCTCGGAAATTCGGTCTGCCAGTGGACTCAGAACACAAGGCCACCGAATTCCGGGTATTGTCAATAGCAGCACCCCACATGAGGGCATTTCATCTATCTTGGGTGTCATTCTTTTCCTGTTTCGTATCGACTTTCGCAGCTCCTCCGCTCCTTCCCATCATCCGAGACAGCCTCAACCTCACGGCAACTGACATCGGAAATGCAGGAATTGCATCAGTCTCTGGTGCCGTCTTTGCTCGTATTGCCATGGGAACTGCTTGTGACTTATTCGGTCCCCGTCTTGCCTCTGCTTCACTCATCCTCATCACTGCACCTGCAGTTTACTTCACTTCCATCACCTCCTCGCCTATCTCCTTCCTCCTTTTACGCTTTTGCACGGGCTTCTCTCTCGCTACCTTCGTCTCCACTCAATTCTGGATGAGTTCAATGTTTTCAGGTCCAGTAGTTGGCACAGCTAATGGCGTTGCAGGTGGCTGGGGCAATCTTGGTGGTGGTGCAACACAGCTCATCATGCCTCTGGTGTTTGGTGTCATCCGAGACATTGGTGCCATCAAATTCACCGCTTGGAGAATTGCATTTTTCATCCCTGCCCTGTTTCAAACTCTAACAGCATTTGCAGTCTTGATCTTCGGCCAGGATTTGCCTGATGGAAACTTCGCCAGGCTGCATAACTCCGGAGACATGCAAAAGGATGAATTCTCACGGGTGCTTTATCATGGGACAACAAACTACAGAGGGTGGATTTTGGCGTTGACTTATGGTTACTGTTTCGGAGTGGAGCTAACCATGGACAACATAATTGCAGAATATTTCTACGATAGATTCAATCTGGAACTTCACACTGCAGGAATGATTGCAGCGAGTTTCGGGTTAGCAAATATCGTTTCCCGGCCTGCTGGAGGAATGATATCGGATATAACGGCAAAGAGGTTTGGGATGAGGGGAAGGCTTTGGGCTTTGTGGGTTGTGCAAACCTTAGGAGGTGTATTTTGTGTTATTCTGGGGCGGGTGGGATCTTTGACTGCGTCCATTATCGTGATGATCATCTTCTCTGTGTTTGTCCAAGCTGCTTGCGGGCTTACGTTTGGAGTAGTTCCTTTCGTCTCTCGGAGGTAAGAAAACTTCAACGCAAGGAGAGTTACACTGGCAACCAACGAATTTTCCAAAATCTTAATCAAATATGATAAAGTGATATCGATGATGATAGTGACGATATTCGTGCCACTGATCCCCAGCTAAGGCCCCTAACTTATTTTTCAATAGCAACCAGGCCATAACTATCAACGAATTGATGGATGACCAATCAAAGAGAAGAGAAGGAGGATAGTAAGGTTAAAATTGAATTTATAGGCAGAAGAAGCTAACTAATCACATGATGGACAATTTTCAATTGATAGGATTTAATTAATTATATTTATACACTGTGAACAAGTTGTATAATGAAATAAATCCCATTCCATAAGCTACGCAATGTTGATGTGGATGTTGATATTGACACAATGCATATATTTTGCAGGTCGCTGGGGGTAATATCTGGAATGACAGGAGGTGGGGGGAATGTAGGAGCAGTCCTGACTCAACTGATTTTCTTCAAAGGATCCAAATACTCCAAAGAAACAGGGATTACTCTCATGGGTGTGATGATCATTTGCTGCGCACTCCCAATTATGCTAATTCACTTCCCGCAATGGGGCGGAATGTTCTGTGGTCCATCCAAGACTATTGCTACGGAAGAAGACTATTACTTATCCGAATGGAATTCGAGAGAGAAGGACAAGGGTTTCCATCAATCAAGCTTGAAATTTGCCGATAATAGCAGAAGTGAAAGGGGAAGATCAAAAGTGAACTCTACAACTGTTCCCCCTAATCAAGTTTAACCTCTGCTTCAAGCCCATGGCCACTAGCTATTTGCACAAACGTAACGCGCCTTTATGTGATTGCAATGTTCAAGTTTTAGTTCATCAATTTATTGGTTATCACAATATGTCCATGTGCTGGGAAAATCTCCTCACAGCAGTAAGATATGTTTACAACTGGGGGCTGTTTTTTGTCTCTTTGCAATCTACATGTATGCTTATATCTTTGTTCTTAAATGTCGCCAAGATTACCACCTGTCTCAAATGAAAAAAATATATATATAGAAACGGTCAAAAATATCTTACAACTGTTGGCTACACTCTCGTGAGAGGCTTAGCTTGAAAGCACACAAAAGGCAGACAGGCATGTTGTCTTGAAATGGATGGAATACACCATTTGACTGAAGTAGTTTAAGATCAACTTAAAACACAATACAATAACAGGTTGTGTTGAAGATCAGCAGGTAAGATAAAAAGTTTTATCGTATTTAGTAAAATACGCCACGACAAAGGATCTGTAGCAATGCAGAGTTAAAAATAAATTTTGAAATAATTTAAGCTCGCCGAGATTTACCATCTCCATCGGCATCAAATAAAACTATGGAAACCGTCGATGGTATTTCGTATCCATTGATTACGCTTGCGTGCAAGTCCTAGCTTCCGTGCACACAGAAGCAAGGCGAGCACATCTTCTGTTTGTCTTGAAATGGAATATAGCATTTCACTGCAAAATAGATTACAAACTTTCAAAAAATTAAAAAAATAAAAATAAAAAAGGAAAAAGGGAGAAAACCGACAACAAATTGTGACAAAATTCGGCGGGTTAGACAAAAATTGTATCGTATTTAATAAAATACATCAGGACAAAGTTTTATAAATATTATCATCAAAGAAAGTACAAAACGATGTTGCTCAAGATTTGATATAATTCGCATGACGCAAAAAAAAAAAACTGATGTAATCAAATGACAAAATTTGGGAAGGAATAATCTTCACCTGAGAAAGAGCCGATTCAATCTTTTTTTTTTTAATTCTTTTTAATGACAGTAAGAATAAATAGCTATTAGCAATACTATCAAATAAATTGATATCATTGCGAACGTTGATGTTGATTTAGCATCATGTTTGGGGATGGTAAAATCCGAATTTCGATATGAATGTAAATGCTTTTGGATCTGCATTGAAGCTTTACTATTAAATCCGTAAAAAATTAGTGGATCTAGATGTGGGTAATATTCATAGAGATTGTTGGCAGATTTTCTAAACATACGGATCCGTATAATAATAAATTTAAATATAATTTTAAATTCATCAATTTACTTAGTAATATAAAATAAAATTCAATTATAATTCAACAATCAACAATTCAACATTAATTCAACATAAATAACATAAAACATAAAATAATCCAAGGTAAACCGATTGATTACAATATTCTTTAATTTTATTATTATTATTATTATTATTATTATTATTCCTTAATATATTTTTTAAAGTCAATGAAGATTATAGAATTAATTATGTTTGTAAATATTAAATAAATAATTTAATTATAAAATAATAATAATTTAGATATTTAATTTTTTGAATGCACTCATATCTGGATCCGCATGGATCTTAGATTTTAGTCTTTGGATTTGAATCTTCTTAATCTTTATAGATACGGCCAGATTTAGGTTCTTTTGCCATTCTTACATGTCATAGTAGTGCTGAGTTGGTCTTACAAATTGGAAGTTAAGGGACCATAATGAAAAGAAAGAAAAAAAGTTGAATGAGCCAAAATATTAAATAGCATTATTAAAAGGGGAAAATTTCAGGTAAGTGGATTATTGACGGTAACTCCATAATTATTGCCTAAATTATGCATAAATAGAACTTACATTTTATTGGCTGAACGATCGAAAATGATATATGAAATGACGCATAAACGGCAGACGTTGCTCTGGTTGATCTGATGATCTGGCACCGCGCATACAGACGTAAGTTACACGGTCAACTTGGGTTTTGCTAAGGCGGGCCCATCCAACATTTCATAGCTCGTCGGCCAAGACTGGGCCAAGAGTAAAATACACAGTTTTCCTTTTTGAGAAGAGTTCGACTATTGGCAACCCTCTAAAAATCTTCTTCAAACCCCTCTTCTAATTATACTGCCTTTAGTGCTATAAATACCCCTTTATTTATAAGTCCTTAAATTTTTAATAATTTTCTCGCTCTTAAAGTTCTTTTTTAGTTTGGATGTCCGTATTTTTTCCTTCGAACTTTCTCCATTGTTTAATTTATAATTAAAAAATCTAAAAAAAGACGTAAGAAGTACCTTACATCTTGAAAAATAACGAATATTTTATAGGTGTAATAAAATTTTATTATATCTGCAAAGTATGGGTGTAACAGTTAGTTAGAGAATCTTTTAAAATTTATTTTTTATTGGATAAAAATTTATCTAATTTGGTTTATGTGTTTATTACAAGAGTTTTATTAGAATTAGTTCTTCAATTCAGAGTTTTGTTTCCTTTATCTTTTCATTTGTCATGTGACATAATGTGAAGTATATTCTATGACTCTTTTGGAGAATTATTTAACTCCAAAGATATGGGAAAAAAAAACCGAAAGAAAGATAGAAAGATTATTGCAGTATTTTTAAAAATTGCAGGGACATAAAAAATTCATATTGTGCAACTAAAATAGGTGAAGAGAGAGAAAAAAATTTAAGTACGGCTAATTTTAATTGTACATATATCTTTAAATGTAATTTTAATATAATAAAAGATTTATGAAATAAATGAAGGATGCCAAGTTTCCTACTCTTTTGGTAAAATGAGGTCTGATTTTTGTTTTTATTTTTTAAAGAAAAATTGCTATTAAACTTTCCGCAAAGTCAAGATAAATATGAATAACTTATATATATGACCGATATCACTTTTATCCCTTATTATTATTATGATATTAAATTTTTTTATTAATAACCCTGAAAAAAAGAAATTAAATTTTCAATAGATATTAGATAGGTGTCGGATGGGGATAAATATTCGAATGGGTTGAGGACCCACGTCTGAAGCTTTATCTTTGCTTGTAAAAATGAATAGAGGCTGGGCCGCACGGGCATGCGCGTGCGCTGAGATTCACTAAAGGGGTTATGTATATTGGGCGGTGCGGGCGCCGCCACCACCAGAAATTTCATCAAGCACCTTCCATCTAGCTAAAGCCACCAATTCGTTGCAGAAACGAAAAGTCACAAAACCAGAAGTGGGTCCAACCGTAACGGGCCGGAGAGGTGCACGTGTTCCACCTATTCGGATCCTCGAATGACAAATGCAGCTCATCTTGGCTTATTCATCACGACAACCAAGATCCATAAATTAAATATAATGGTAATTAATTTCCTCCCCCATTCGTATGTTTTTTTTATAGCATCTCAACGGATTTTAATAGGTAAACCAACTGAAGCACATATTTACGCACATGCTGTGGTGGCACATCTCCCATACGTTTGCAGCTTTGTCACACCCCATTCATTGACTGAACAGAATGGGAGGCCTAGTGACCAGTGTTGTCCACTTTATCTGCAACTTTTTGCCCTTTCCATTTCTCTGCCAAGAGAAGTGGTTGACTGTGCTCTCCCACAACCCTGGTTTTGGGTCTCCACTAACCTACACTGTGCGCTCTTTTGTTCGTTTGAGGAAGAGAAGGAGTGGAAATTGAAAAGCTTCTCGCTTTCACAGACCCGCAATAGCGACCGCTGATGCAGTTAGTTTCAACATGGCTTGCAAAATCAACTCCCGCGGATAAATACATATTAAGTAAATAATTAACTAATATAGTCTGGGTACAATCCTCTCAGAGTTAGTGTCCACTTTACCAGTTGCTGCAGGCTGATCGTGAATAGTTTATTAGAAAAGAATATTGCTTAAATATATGTGGATAATGGATTCACCATCACCAGTGTACAAGAAATCTTGGGATGATGGAAAGACGTGGATCTCTGATGTGGTTTTACAGACAACTTTAGTTCAACTTTCTAGTTAATTAAGGCCGTTAATTACAGGATTATGCGACTCTAACGAATGTTCTAGAGTTAAAAAAAAAATAACTATATATATATAATTAAGTGAAAAATTAGTTACTTGCACTGCATATATATATATATATATATAAAAGTTAAAACTACAACAAACCATCACCTTCCCACGGTAAAAAAAAAAAAAAACGTTAGCAGATGGGAAGCACTTGCCACAGGCACACAACTGACATTAGGGGACAACAGAAAAAAAAAATGCAGTACAGTCATTATGATCACGTCCTAAAACATATATATTAAGGGTGGTGTGAGATTATTTTTGAAAGATTCAAAAGTAATTTTAAAAAGTTAAAAAGTAATTTTTGTATTTAGTAAAATATTTTAAAATTATTTTTTATAAAATCACCTCATTTTATAAGTGATATTGAAAAGTAGAAAATGAGTAGCTTTTAAAAATTTAATTTTAGAAATCAATTTTAAGGCCAATTTAGTAATACTATAGCTTTTAATATAATCATTTTTAGATAGGTTGTAAAAATAATCAGTTATAAAAAGAATCAGTTATATATTTGGTATAATTTATTTTTTAAAAGCAGCCGTATTTGTTTAATAAATATTATTATTAAAGTGCTGTAAAAATATAAATGACTATATTGGATATAATGTTAAATAAAATTTATTTACTCGTTTTTATACATGTATGTGGAATATTTTTTATTGTGTATATATAATAATTGATAATTAAATGAATATTTTATATTATTAATTTGTTTTTTTGTTATCTCAATATAATTAGTAATAATAATAATCTCTCTAAAGTTAATGATTTTATTTTCTAATTAATAAGGATAATTTTGGATTTTTATAATATATAAAACTGATTCTCAAAATTAAATTTTGAAAAGCTGTTTTTTCACTGTTTTTCAATCTATTATAAGATGGCAGTGATTTTGGCAAAAGTCATTTATTAAAAAATTTATCAAATACTAAAATCAAATTTTAACTTTTCAAAATTACTTTTGAGTCTCCTAAAAGTAACCAGAAATAGGCCCTTATACTTAATATAATCTCATATATATTATAAAAATCTAAAATTATCCTTGTTAATTAAGAAACAAAATCATTAACTTTAAAAAAGTTATTATTATTACTAATTATATTGAAATAACAAAATAAAATTAAAATTAATAATATAAAATATTTATTTTAATTAATAAATATTTATATATATATATAAAAAAAGACACACACACACAAAATAAAAAAAAATATTTTATATACATGCTAATTAAAATACGTAAATAAATTTATTCAACATGATGCTCTTTTCAGTCATTTACATTATTATAACAGTTTGACAGTAAAATTTACCAAATATATAGGAATATTTTAAAACTCACAGTGCTTTCAAAAATCAAATTTACCAAATATATAATTGATTCTCTTTATAACTTATTATTTATACAGCACAACTAATAACAATTATTTTAAATGTTACCAAATTAACCCTAACACGTGTGTTCATGAGATCTTGCAATTCTTTTGACAGAACCACTATCCCTTCTCAAACAATAGTCTATGCTTGAAGGAACCAAAGGAGCTTGTGATTTTCCGTAGGAGTTCCAACACAAGGCCTGTTGAGAACGTTGATATTTCGAAGAGGGTTTCAATTGAATGTCGATGAGATCAACATCAGAGCACGGGACGCTGTTACTACATGCTAGATGAATTGGCTGCACTGAATATGTTCCAATTATCTGATTGAATTCAACGCCGGATATTGCCACGGCTCCTGTTTGGTTGTTGCATAAATGCTTGTCACAATAGTATTGGTCAATTATTATAGGGACCTTAACATCCGAGACTTGAATGTTGGAAAATGAAACGTTCTTGACGGATCCAACGCCACCCTGTGAATTAATTGAAATATTATTACTATTAGAACCCAATGCTAAAGTTGACAATTTATAATTAATATTTAAAATGAAACATTAACTTGTGTATTCAAATTTGGTACCTGCCACGTCTTTATTCTAACCCCAGCTAGAGTATTTTGCAATGAAATTTTCTCCACAACAACATCGGAGACACAAGCAACGCTCTTGTCTTTCCCTAGTCCTCCTAAACTGTGGTTACTTATTATAATAAATTAACTGCACCACCTTGGGGAAAAAATAAACAATAATAATAATCATCTTTTGCTTAATACCGCATACATAATACTGTATACATTTTTTTTTTTTTGAGAATTAATACCGCATGCAACTTGAATCAGAATCATGATCCGTGTACCGAATCAGATTTCATACCTTGCTTACCTTATACCATGACCGGGGCCACAATTAATGTGATGGATGTGTACGTTTGAGCATCCAGTTTGTATTGACACACAGTCATCTCCTATTCAAAAAGAAAACCCAACTCAGTGTTATTAATATTTAAAAGCAATATTACCAAATCTATAGTGATGTAGCTGATGTGCGCACGCTGGTATCCTATTTCCTTTGTTTTATTTGAAGTTTTATTTTTTGTTTCTCTTTGGTCCAGTGATCACCGTTAATCACTAGTACTTGACCCACAGAGCCCAGGAGAAAAAGTTGCCCTAGTGCTTCTGTTCATGCTTGCCTTCAAAAGTTAGTTTAGTGACAGTTATGTTATCAAAAAAAAAAAATTCTTGAAAACCAATCATATTTTCCCGCAGCAGATTACTTTTTGTCTGCAATACCAACGTGCCATGCACCATCGATTCTCTATTTAATTATAGGAATAGTCACAACCACACGTAATAGGCAACTAGCAAGATTTATACTGTATATAAAATTAGGGGGATCTGTGTATGTGTGTGTGCGCGTGTATACACAGATATATATAGATGTGTTATATATAGCTAGTTCTTAGTTTTAATTTCTTACCACATGCAATATCAGAATGCTGAATTTCTACGTCTTTTGTGTTTTGAAGATGAATGCCGTCGGTATTTGGGCTATTTTCTGGAGAAAATATATGAATATTTTTAACCTTGAGCCCACCGGAGCTGTCAAATTTTAGATGGCACAGAGGACTGTTGTTGATTTTGATATCTCGAACTGTGACATTATAGCTTGCATAGAATCTTAATGCCTGCAATTGTAATACAAATGCAATATTAATTTGGACCAGTCTACGTAACTAGTATGATCATAGATTGTAATAATCGATTCGAAATAATGAGGGAAATCCTTACCGTTGGCTTCATTTCTGGAAAGTGTTTGCATTTCTGCTGCCAATACGATGTAAAAAAGTATAGCTGCTATTAATTATACCATACGAAAAAATTAACTTATGTTATTTAGTTTGAAAGAACTATATATATGATCTCATTAATACACTAACCTGAATAGAGTTACATTGAGAGCCGCCCCACCATTCGGAGCCTTGACCATCAACAATTCCATTACCTTGAATGGTGAAGTTATGGAGCCATTTGAAATTTATCCACTGAAACAAACTAGATTTTGACCATGAACCTACTTTTGGAGGTGCTAAAAGGGTGCCATCAATCTGTTGGAACTCCACGTCGATTAGTTTTGCTTGTTTGTGTTATGCAAGTTAACGGTGTAATAACAATATTATAAAATAAAAATGACAATTGATTATTAATTATAAGAATTAATATACTCATTCCTGTCCTTTTTTAGTTTTTTTTTGTTTAATTTAATAAATAATGATATGAAAATGCTGTTCCAGAATCAGCGAGATGAGCTAAAAAGAAGAGAATGCAAACCTGAAGAACAAGGTTTGGCATGCACGGACCTTGAAGAGTTATGGGCCTGATAAGGAACTTGAACTGTGATGGAATTTCCACTGTAGCCCCGGCCACCCTGCATGCAGCTTTCCATGCTGCTACAAGTGCCTACAGTTCAATTATATTGACAATTTAATAATTTCTCGAAAAAATTATTCACATGCACACACAGAGACACAAAAAAAATTATATATCTTAATTCGCAGCTAACGTTGTTTACTATACCTTTGTATCATCAGAAACTCCATCTCCCTTAGCTCCAAATGACAAAACATCGAAAATACTGGGCCTCGTCCGGTTATAAGAACCATAATGAGGAAGAGGTGTTGGCGCGGGTGATGGAAATCTTGAATCAGGCTCAGGGCCACGCTTATCTTTCTGATGCTTGCGAGGGCGGGGCTTGCTTTTCTTGGTATGATGCTTTCTTGCCTCGACCGACATTATAGAAAATGTGACCGACACAGTCAGCAGAAAAATCAGAACAAATAGAAGAGATGATTTATCGTTTTTCTTCATCTCAATTCTATCTCAAACAGATCAGGGAATTCTGAATGGAAGCTTGTTTCAGCTGGGTTTACTTTAATTTGCTCGATCGTAGCAGAAAAATGTAGTAGTTATATATATAGACAGTTATATAGAGGAATAGAGTAGCGATGGCATGCACATTTTTATTTGTAGTTGTGGCGAATATAGAAATTATATATAAATTAGGTTAATGCCCCAGCCCCAGGCATCTTTACTGGTGCAACTGCAGCTTCCTTTGTAAGTTTTAGTGGACACCTCCAATGACCATTTTGACCATTCCCGTTTAGAGAGCGGCCGTTATGTTGCTTATTACAAGTGATCAAAATGATAGCAACCATAGCTTAACAAAGTTGCACTACAAATTTCGTACCCCTAACTTATATGTGTAGTTACCTTATCAAGTCATTTGATAATTAGACGTTGTATTAGTGTCATATCAGTTATTTAATAAATATTTTACTATTCTTAAAATAAATATAGACCTTCATTGGAGTAGTTCAACCACAGTGCTATAGCATAAAAATAAATGTGGCGGATCAAGAAAAAATTATTACCGTAGCCTAAATTACATAATGCTAAGATGTGAAAATTAAAATTTTATGGGTTAATGAGTTTATAAAGGTTATTTTTTACAGATTTAATGGGGATTAATTTAAAGATAGTAAAACTATTTATGAGTTAAGGGGAAGTAATTAGTAACTCAAGTAATTTTTTCTTTATTTTTTTTTAAATTATTTCCTCACTAGTCATGAGGTGATCGGCCTCCAATGAAGATGATTTAATGAAAGATGAAACGCCTATCAGTATACAAATGAAAATGTAGCATTTTAATTAACAATGACGAATATTTTTTTTTAATAAATTGTTTAGGATTGTATTATATATCATCAGTCATCAACTATTATTAAAAAAAAAAAAAAAAAGCCAGCACGTAAGCACGCGCATGAAGCCAACAGTGGAAGCTAGTTTGAGGGGAAAAAAGTTTGTATTATTAGGATAAGGTTTGGATAATTTTCTTAACCCACCCCCATAACAAAATTTAAGGAACTAAATACCTAAACCTAAGTGTGATGACATAGGTGTCCGAATTATTTTAACGTGAGTGGTTGTTCATGCACTGGAAAAGATAGTAGACTCCTGTCCTAATTCAATTAGCAGACGAATTAGCGCACTAACTTACTATATTCAAAACAAGTTGCATTAAATTAAGCAAGAAATCGAATGCCCCACGTCACAAAATGTCAGCTATTAATCACTTTATTCGTTAATATACAGTATTAATAATGTCCAAAAAGAAAACCCCAACATGGAAGTAGCTGGTCCTAGGTTTTTAAGTCCCAGACAAATTAGAGTTGTCCACTCGAGCTTTCACTCTCATTGCCTCCTCCGTCTCTCTCTCTCTATACGATGTTAATTTAATGAGAAAGTATTGAGTTTAATAGAATTATTGCCTTTCACGTGTATTTTAAAAATGCATATGACACAAGAATTTAACAAATTAATGAAAGAGTATATCTTGAAAACATCTTTTTTTAATTTTCTAATTTAATGCTAAATTAAAAGAGTGATAATAATATATATAATAAAGCTTCGATGAATTATTAGCCTTAGGATTATGAAAAATTTATAAATTTAGCGAATATTATTATATCAATAAATTAATAATTATTAATTTACATAAATGATCACATTCATAATTGAAATTTTTGTGAAGTGTAGAGGTAGTATAAGAATGTAATTATTTTGTCAAACTGTATGATATGATTATGATTTGATTAGTCACTTAATCATTCTTTAGTTAGATCATGATTACGTGGTAACTCATAAAAAAAAAAGGTTTTACGACTAACATATAAAGTCAAGCTCTTTCTCTTATTTCTCTTTATATAGCATTTGAATACAACAATTGCTCATGAAATGCACAAAGCATTATCCAAATATAACAAAGAAACGAATAGACATGTCATATATATTTAGTTTTAAATTAATTAATTAATTATGTATTATTTGGATCCTATAGAAAATAAGATTTTTTTCAAATTTATTACTTGATAAATTTATCTGGTCATTAATTTACCATGTTGGCCTCAAGTCAAAACTAAGAAAAATTATTATTTTTATTAAAATTACCAATTTATCAAAAAAAGAAGTTATACTATTGTGTATATACCCAGGTGCTGAGAATACATTTAGATAAACAAGCTCATGTCGAACCAAAATCTGATCGTTCCGTCAGTAAGAAGACCCATTTGATGGAAGTGATAAAGTAATGGCAGTTTTTTCAAGTTGCGAGATGCTGAGGACCCCTATGTAACTAGCATTCTAATGGGTAGCCTTAGGCCGTACGTGAAAATTATGGTTAGCGTGTTCACACATGAAACGAAACGCAAAGATATAAAGGAGAAAAGAGTGAGAGAGATGGATTTGTATTTACATATAGCTCATCAAATGATATATACATTAAAAATATGTTCATTCAAGATCGCACGCTTTGTTAAGGTTGGGAAAATTATTAAATCATATGTTTTTAATAATATGATGATATTATATTTTTAAATCATATAAATTAATAATTTTTTAAATTTTAATAAAGTCTAAAATATTAAATTACATCAATACTTATATGTGTATATATTTCTTCTCTAGTGAATATATCACTAAAATATTAAAAAAAAAAAAGATTTTGATAAATTAAAAATTATATTTTTTTATTTTAGAATATTAAAAATTATATTTTTTATTTGTTAGTAATATTCTCACTTTAACAAATATAAAAATATACTTATTAGTGAATGACCCCCTCACACAAACACTAACATTCTCACTTCAATAAAAAAAAAATATATTTATTAGTGAATGACCCCTCTCACCACACACTAACATTCTCACTTTAACAAAATAAAAATATACTTATTAGTGAATGACTACCCCCCCCCCTCTTCCTACATTAACATTTTCACTTTAACAAAATAAAAATGTACTTATTAGTGCTCACTTTAAGAAAATAAAAATATATTTATTAGTAGATGATCCCCCCTCCCACACACACTAATATTCTCACTTTAACAAAATAAAAATATACTTATTAGTAAATGACCCCTTCACACACACACATAATGCATGGGGCCGATCACACAGAAGGGTATAGTAAGAACGCTACCGCCGTGGGCCAAACGTGGGACTGGTCACACACACATACACACACGCACGTGCGCACACAGAATGCGTGGGGGCGATCACAAGGGCGGGTATGTTAAGCATGCAACTCTATTTTGTTTGTTCTCTTCTAGCAAGCTTGAAAGCACGCACGCCGCCGCCGTGGGCCAAACGTGGGACCGGTCGTTACTGCCACCACTTCGCCATATATGTATATATATTTGCTGTAGTAGCAACCCAGGTGGGGCGGTGCTCGTTCTCTTTTTATTCACAAGCATGATTAGAATTTTTATTTGAGGAAGTAGTGTCGGTGAAAATCTTTTCTTTGCTTAAATTTGAAAATTCTCAATTTTTTGAGAAGAAGTTGGGGTAAGTATTTGGTTTGATTCTGATTGAATTGAACTGAATTGAACTAAAATATGATAGTTTAATTTGATTTGATTCACTCAATCAAAACCGAATGATTCAGTAAATGTTAATGGATTGATTTTTATCTTGAATTAAACCATAGTATCTTTGCATAAAACATGAATGGTTAATGATTATAATTGAATTGGACTAAAAGAAAATTAAATTTTGGTGAAAAGTATAAAAATTTGGCTAATATGAAAAAATATATCAAATTTCATGAACAAAACATATAAAACCAAACTTAGAAATCGAATCAAAATAATTTAGATTGGTTTGGTTTAGTTCCTAAATTTGGTTGATATTTGATTCATAACTTCTTGAACTAATTTGATTTGATTTGGTTCAATTTTGGATAACACCAAACCAAAAAAACGAACTGATTTATGCCCAACCATAAGAAAAAGTCTATTTTACACTAGTGCTGGATATAGGTCAATTTCTTTTCTATTTGTAATAATTTTTTTTCTAATTTTCTGAGCTGTACTCATCAAAACTCCTTTCAATTGATTTCTAATTATGATAATAGAAGAGTTATATGTAATATTATAAAAAAAACCCTTAAAAAAGGGGAATAACTTGCTTCTTTTTTATTGGTGGAGATATATAACAACGTCATAGTCATATTTCATTAGATATGTAAACAATTGGTAGGCGAATTTTTCTTAATCACACCCATACAGAGTAAGGTAAAGTTCATTCAATCCCTATACTTTGATGTTAATGTTTATTTAATCATTATATTTTAAAAAATATCCCAAAAAATTTATGCAATTAAACTATTGATACCTCTTTCCTTCTATTTTGTTTCTTTTATCTTGTTTTTATAATACTACATTCTTATAATAATGTTTAATTTTTTTGGACATTAATAAAAAATTAAATTGTAATCTAACCCCAAAAATAAAACAAAACAAAATAATATATATTAATTTTTGTGGAACATTCTGCTGATGAGTTAATGTATTAATTCTTTTAAAAATTTATAATTTAAGTTTTTTACATCATTAATTTTTTAAAATACATGAACTTCCAAAAAAATTAATATATATTCTTTTTGTTTTTATTTTTTGGGATTAAGTTGGTCTTTTGATTTTTTTAAATGTCCAAAAAAAAATAAACATTATTATAAGAGGGTATATTGTAAAAGTAAACTAAAGGAAACAAAAAATAACGACAACGGTATTAATAATTTAATGATAAAAATATTTTAAAATATTTTTAAAACTATAATAATTAAACGGATATTAACCTCAAATATAAGATTGAAGGAATTTTTATCCTACGGAATATGTTGATTGATACCCAGGATTAGTTTGCCTGAAAACACTCAAGAAGCTCCAATTAGACTGCTTCTAAATACACACAATCATCCAAATCAGAAGTGGACACATTTTTGTTTTGTCGTCCGTCTTGGGCCTTACCAATGTTCGTGCTATCCGAGAATTTTTGAGCCTCAGCTTGGGCCTACAAGTTTTCCGCAACCCAACTCCTTTTTGTTATTAATTTGAGAAGGTTCAGCTTCTACTCTACAAGAACATTTGTTTCTTACAAGTCTAATGGGAGAAGAAATGAAGAATGGCTGACACGTTGATGAAGAGTACAAACGAAATGAACTTCTAAATTAGGGGAAAAAAAAAAGTAATCATGTGAAATCATTACACACTCAAAAAATGCAATATTAATGATGATAATATGAATATAAATTCTATCCATATAAATTGACGTGAATAGCGTTATACTATTGCTACATGTGTTACTTATATATATTTTATTTATTATTTTAAGAACTTAAAGACATGGATAATCATGTGAGTCCACGTAATATTATTATTCAAAAGGAGAAAAATAAAAAAATCTTGTCATTAGGGTTATCCAAAATTCCAAGTAATATGTTGCAGAGACAAACTCTTGAAATGTTGTCATTCTGTCGTCTACAAAACCCAAATTTTTGGGGTAAAAAATCAATCAATCATATTATTACATTAAAAAATATGTAATGATGTTAGTTAATAATACGAATATCCACTCCTTAGTATGGATGGCAATTTTTGGGGTTGGGCCAAGCTCGAGCTCGACCCAATCACTAAAATTGAAAGCCTGGTTAGAAAAAAAACCTGATTATTTATATTTCGGGTCGGATGGGGCCCAACCCGAGTTAGGTTAGGGTTGGGTTGGGCTTGTTTTAAGTCTACATAGTACTTTCTCTCTCACTTTAAATAGTTTGCTTTGTTTTGTCCAATTTTACTTTACTTTGTTCGATTTTGTTTTGTTTGTCAAGGATGTAAAACAAAATTACTTTATTTTAGAAACATTACATGTCCTTATTTTTTTATATAAAAGAAAAAAAACTAATGTCTTATACAAATAAAAACACAAAATTTCACAAATTCAATTTCACAACTCAACATTAAAAAAAAATTCATAATTTTTCTCATTTGCATTACTCTTTTATATATACATGCATGTGTATATATACTCCATAAAATTAAAAATTCATAATTTTTTCATATATTTTTTTAATTTAAGGTCAAGTCAGCTAAGGTCCAATCTTAACTCAAATTTTGATCAATCCTTAATATTTTGGCCCGAGCATGACCCAAAACATGAAAATTCTAGCCAAAACCTAAAAAATTCAGATCAAATCAATTAGGCTAAAATTCAGGCTAGATCAAATTACCATCCCTACTCCTTAAGCCAATCGACTTTTAAAAGCAGCCATCAGCAAAGAGTCAATGGTCCATTTTTGCTTCCAACAAACAGACTTAAATGTCAAAATACTCGTCAAGTCTCTATTTGTGGCTGGTGGGGGGGCCCGTTAGACTGAATTAAATTGGACTATAATATATTAAGTAATGTATGATGTATTTGACACACTATCATATTTGGTATGATATAGATTATATCATGTATTATAATTTTTTATATTGTTAATAAAATTAAAGTATTACATTCTGATTTATCAAAAGAATTAACCAACCATCGGTAGCCACCACCGGCCACCACCAACCACCGTGAAAATTAAAAATTTTCTTCATCTAAGTTAAATTTGGTTAAAATTCTCTTCTTGAGATCTAGAGAAAGGTATTGATAATGTCAGCAGTGAAGCTCTTGTTTGTCAAGTACATACATTAAAATTTCAATCACATGTTTGCGATGAACGGAAGCTCCATCTCTAGTGATATTAGTACGCCATTGAGTAGAGCTAGAAAAAAAAAATTCTAACGACACTAAATTCGACATCAAAAGATTAAGGAAAAGTTTTGATTGCGGCGGCTGATGGCGAAGTTGGCAGTGGTGCGTGTTACCGGTGGCAACAATAGATTACCGGATATAATTAAATATTATTAATAAACTTATTAAATTAAAAGTTAAAACTATTAAAATACATTTAATAAATAATTTTAAAAAAGAAGAAGAAGAAGAAGAAGAAGAAGAAGAAGAAGAAGAATAGAGGCGACACAGGACTGCGGGCCTCATTTCGGCTCTAGAAAGTGACTAATTGGTCATATTTTTTTCGGGATCCTTGTGCTCATTAAAAATGGCGCACATAAAATAACCCAGTATAGACCAGGTCTATATAGCACGCCAAACATATCCTTTGGGCATTAACGTGTATCGTTTTAGACGTCCTACAGAAAAACGGTCAGTATCCGTGGGCTGTGGGCGCTGGAATCCTATTGTCAACATCTGAAATACCGATCAATTTCCTGTGTTTAATTATTTATTACGTGCACTCAAGCCTCATCTTGTTTTGAACTCGTCGTTGGCGACTTAGCATTAAGGTATCCCGTCCACTTCCTCACACGTTGAGTTGACTATTCTTTCCTGTGCACTCGGTTGGCAATGGTACGGAATAATTCAGGATTTGCCAATTTTAATTTTGTTTCGTATATATAAATGGGATAGAAAAAAGTTTTATTCTTTATTTTTTTTTATTTGTTTGGGACAAAGATTTATTTTAATCTCGTCCTACTAAATATTTTGTAGAGTTGTTAATGGGACGAGATGAGATATGATTCACCAATCTCGGTTCTGTCTCGTAAATGTAAATGAGATTAAAAAATATTCTATTCTCGTCTATTTATTTTATTTTGGATAAAAATTTATTTTAATTTCGTCTTGTTAAATATCTCGTCTCATCTCATTATCTTGAATAGTTTCAAATATAGTTTAATATAGCAAAAATCTTAAATAAATATAAAGTATAAAATTATATAATAATTTTATTTTGACTACATGTATGTTCGAATATAACTTTATGTTAATATTTTTTAATTACTTATTTGCTTCAATTGCATATTAATATTAAGACTTACTGTATAAAAATTATAGATTTAGACAGTAACCAACTTCAGACATATTAAAATATCTAGTAGTTTAATAATATAATAATAAACTAAAACAATATAGTTGACAATTAGATAGGATGGGACAAGATTTGCCAAGATGAGCAAAAATCTTGAATAAGTATAAAGTAGAATAATTAAATAATAGTTTTATTTTAATTACATGTTTGAATATACTTTTATACTAAAATTTTTTATTTGTCTGTTTGTTTTAATTGCATATTGATATTAAGACTTACATTTCAAAAACTATACATTTAGATAGTAACGAATTTCAGCCATGTCCAAATACCTAATAATTTAATAATATAATAATAAATAAAACCAATAATTATAATTGACAATGTAATAAAATAAGACGAGATTTATCAATTTCAGTCATACTTTTATACATAAATAGGACAAAAAAATATTATTCTCATTTTTTTTAATTTTTTAAAATAAAAATATGTTTCTATCTCGTTCAAAATTTAAAGGATCCCATCCCACTATGAAAAATTGCCATTCCTCCTCTGTAGCCACCATTAGTTAACTCTTTGACCATAAACCGCTGCAGACCTATTTTCACATGAATCTCAAAATACCTCAAATAACCGCCAAACTACAGAATCACACGTTTGCATTTGGACTCGCTCTCACAGAAACATATCCGCTCAATACTTGATCAATGTCTGTCTAATCCTTCTCTGCAATGCCCAATGAGATACATGAGCCCGAGGCCGAGCACAGGTGTTTCTTTCTCGTTTTCAATTCCATTGTCGCATAATTTTTCCTTCTTCAAGTTCCAAGCCGAGTATCCAAAAACACACCACTTTAATTAACTCAGCTTCTGTTAATGAGTAATTATCTTCTCTTTATTCTACTTGCCTCCATCTCTGTCTTTGCAAAGCCTTTGCTTTGTGATCCAAGAGCTACAGGGGCAGCTCTAATATGCACCAACAGGACTGCTTCATCATCACTGCGCCAAACTTTTATAACCAACTTCTTAGCAGCCATGGACATAGTGACTCCACTTATAGCAAGACAAAGATACGCAGCTGTTGTAAATGGAACGGGGACTGCATCAGTCTATGCATTTGGTGAGTGCATGAAAGATCTTTCTCCAAATGATTGTAACCTCTGTTTTGCTCAGTGCAAAACTCAGGTCCTGAAATGCCTTCCTTTCCAGTTAGCTACACGAGGTGGCAGAGTCTTTTATGATGGATGTTACTTAAGGTACGATGATTATGATTTCTTTAACGAATCTTTGAGTTCACAAGACAGAACTGTTTGCGGGAGTAAGGATTTTGGCGGGAACAATACTGTTTTTGGGGCTAATGCTATTGAGTTGGTGAGGAATTTGAGCGTGCAAGCTGTTAAAAATGATGGATTCTTTGTTGGGTCTGTGACTTTCAGTAGAGGGAATGCTTCCGTTCATGGGTTGGCTCAGTGTTGGGAGCTTGTTAATGGAAGTGCCTGTGAAAATTGTTTGGAGAATGCAGTGTCTAGGATTGCTTCTTGTACCCAAAAAGAAGAAGGGCGGGTGTTAAATGCTGGATGTTACTTGAGGTATTCAACTCAAAGGTTTTATAACAATTCAGGGCCTGATCCAGTTCCAGGGAATGGAGGTGACTTTGATTTTGCCTTTTTCTTTTTTTCCCTTTTTTGGGCTATCATTTTGACAAGTGTAAGACCTTCCTCTTTGAGTTCATACTCAAAGGTTATATATAAAAGAAACCAGCTGATGAAGGTGAAATTAAGATGTCCAATTCATATACCCAAAGAACCAAATCCTAATTTGTTAAGATTTGTAGACTTTGTTTTGTTTCGTGTAACAAGATATGTGAAGGACAATTTGATATTTTGTAGCTCTGTGTTTCCTGGAATATATATAATTTACTCACAATTGCAGGTTCTTTTTTTTTTTTAATCAAATGGTTGAGACTTTATATTTTTTCTAGAAATTGTACAAACCTATATGTGAAATGTTTTGAAGTTTGCTTCTGTGCCGGATATACTTTAATGACATAATATTATGTTAATATTTTCCAGGAGACAGCAAACTAGCTGTCATCCTTGCAACAGCCGCCGTGGCTCTTCTGCTGGTCTTCTCATTGGTTGTGTTCTTTGTTAGAAGAAAACTCTTGCAGAAGAGAAGAGGTATGTATTTGAGACCTGGTCTTAAATCTTTGTATTCAAGCTTTCAGAAGTTTTAGCTCTATTATTGACACCATCATTTATCTAACATATATCAAAGAGCGGAAGCAACTAGGAGCTTTACGGGTTGCTGTCAATAAATCCAAGCTCAATTTCTCATATGAAACTCTTGAAAAGGCTACAGATTACTTCCATGAATCCAATAAGCTGGGACAAGGAGGATCAGGTTCAGTTTATAAAGTATGATATAATTTCACCTCTAGTTCTCCACGAAGAGAATCGTGTCTTCACATGTGGAGTTTATTGGGAGCATTTCATTTTGTAAATTAGGGAACTTTGCCTGGGGGAGAGGCTGTAGCAGTAAAGAGGCTTTTCTATAATACAACGCAATGGGTAGATCATTTCTTCAATGAAGTTAATTTGATTAGTGGTATCAATCACAAAAATCTTGTAAAGCTGCTGGGATGCTGCATTACTGGCCCCGAAAGCCTTCTTGTCTATGAATTCGTGCCAAATCAGAGCCTCCAGGATAACCTCTTTGGTTGGTATCTCGTCTATGAATCCTTATTTAATTGAAAGTGTTGTGATTATTTTATTAATATATTCTAGTTTTAAATTTATTAATTTAATTCAGTTAGACAAGATGTTGAGCCCCTAAGGTGGGAAGTGAGATACAATATCATATTAGGTGCGGCAGAGGGTTTGGCCTATCTTCATGAGGAATCGAAGTTGAGAATCATACATAGAGATATAAAGCTTAGCAACATACTACTTGATGAAGAATTCACAGCAAAGATTGCTGATTTTGGACTTGTGAGATTGTTTCCAGAAGATAATACTCACATCAGTGCTACCCTTGCTGGCACTCTGTAAGTTCAGAGTTTTGTTGATTATCTTCATTAGCATTCATGTTCTACGATATTTCAATTGTTATCATCAATGTAATATAGGAAAAATATCTGCACTTTCTTTCGAATTAGACATATTAACATAATTTGGACGCACTCATCAGTTGCTTTGCATTGAGATTATGTCAACACCTACTAGATTTGGCACTAAAAACTTAGCTCCCTCTCACCTGGGTTTTCATTTATATCATGTATGTGAATCAGGTGAGTTTGATAAATTATAATATCTTTTTTGCTAAAGCAAATATTTTAGCTCCTCCTTTCTCTTTTACAGAATGTTACTAGCTTTGCATTTTTCTAAAATTGCAGTATGAAGAAGTCATTTTCCTTTCCCTTCTGCTAAAAAGTTTAGATTTTGAATTCATGATAGGGGTTACATGGCCCCAGAGTATGTTGTTCGTGGCAAGCTGACAGAGAAGGCAGATGTTTATAGTTTTGGAGTTGTCGTTATTGAAGTCGTATGTAGGAAGAGGATCAATTTATTCACTCAAAATTCTTTTTCCATCCTGCACATGGTGATTCTTTTAACTTGGCATATCTAACATAGTTCATTTTCTAGTGGTAAGTATTTTCTCGTTTCAAGCCTTCAAACTTACCAAAACTTTCATCTCTCTTGTTATGAGGTCTGGGATCTTTATGTAAAGGGACATCTGCATGAAGCTGTGGATCCAGGCCTAAAGGGTAATTTTCAGGAAGAGGAACCATTACGAATGCTTCTGATAGGCCTACTATGTGTTCAAGCCTCTGCAGAACTCCGACCATCAATGTCAATAGTTGTGAAAATGCTCACAGGTAATCATGAAATCCTACAGCCAACACAGCCCCCATTTCTCAATCCTAATGGTTCTGAAATTAGCTCAGTGGGTACTCCTTCAACTTCCAATTCTAAGTGAGTCTTACTCCCAGTCGTTAGGGATCAGCATGACACATAGTTATATCGAGCCTATATGACCCTTCATGAACCTTTTCCTCTAAAATATTCTGTACGTTATTACTTTGTACTAAACTTGTTCACAAACGAAAATTGTGCTATCCCTGACATGGTTAGTTCTGTGAATTGCTTCAATATCCTTTTCACGTTCAAAAAGAATTCTAAGTTGAGCGTTCTCCATTAATGATGCTGCAAGCTGTCAGTTATGGTCCTCTTGTGACCCTTTTTAATCTCTTGGGATACAAAGCGATTCGGCCATACAATCTCAACTCTTCGGACACAATCCATTTGTTTATATTATCCTAAAATCTTTTGATAACTTGTTTGAGCAAAATAGTTCATGTAAATCGTCTCAACAATTTTTTTGTTAATATCTTGTACTGGAAGGATCTGTACTGATTTCATTGAATCAGTTATGTATAATACTCCAATTCACATCTAAAATTTTTGTCCTTGGGAGTGTCTGCATCCACATATATGCAGTGGGTATGCCGTATTTGACAGTTCTACTGGTACTGACTGTTAAAAATAGAAACAGAGAATTCTCAGTGGAATCAAGCGAAAAAGATCGACTATTTTACCAGCATTCATCTGCAAATCATTTTCAGCTTTGGCTGTGGCTTCCGATTTCTTTCAAATAAGAAACTAGAAAAGCATCCTCAAGTTCAAATGAACTTAATATATATATTGCCAGTAACAGCAACAGAAGCGCTTTCAGCAGCAGCTATAGTTGATTGTTGATTCCGAAGTTGATTGTTCGAGAATTAGCTCATGTAACGGCCAGCTGCTAACAGTTCAGCTCTTTGGAAAAACGAAAAACCCGTAACATGCAAAGATTAACTTCATATTAAGTGGCAACTTTCGAACATGCCGTTATCCTTATAATTTAGTACAAACGAGCATTTTTGCTTATGAGTAATTCCCAAGTCAATAGATATGGTAAGTAATTTGACAAATTAATAGATGGCTTATAAAAAAAATACTAGGATGAGTTAAACGAGTTATAAGCAATCCTAATTCCCAAACTAAAGTCATGGTTAAGGTCTCAATGATAAATTAACTTTGACTTGTTAAGGTGCGTTACTTACAAAGAACACTCTCATTCTTTATAAATTGCGCATTTGTACAATGAGCTCTGAAACCCACTTAATTATTGACTTTGTTTTTCACAATTTTTAACTAGTAAAATGTTTTTCGCTCTGATCCTCTCCTTGGCTTCTCTCACAACAACCCTCTATGTATTATCTTCGTTTGCTTAGCTTCTTTTCATCACTTTCAAGTTCCAAAAGGCTCGCGATCCCACTCAGAATTCAGAATCCATGCATAGATAAAGTTAAGGTAACAACTCTCCGTTTACCTCGTTTCAAGAAAACTATATTACGATGCTCTCCTGATCCTCACGTTATTTAATCTCCTCTCAACTTTTACAAATTTTATATGGTACGTGCGTGCGAGTGCGTGAATTATGGTAATAATACACATAATTTTTTATTTTCGTACTTATCTTATAATCATCTTCGCTTAGGAGAAATTCATATCAAGAAATGAATCTCGGTCCCATTTCGCATATACTTTCACTGGCGTGCAAATTACCCTCGTGTTGGGTTCTTACTCTTGTATCAATGGGAACTTGCATGAAAGCTTGTTCTTCATAGAACGATTGTCACGAAACTGAACACGTTTTTAGTGCTGGTCTAATAACTGAAAGAACATATTTAACTAGACTGCTTGTCCGAAATTGCATGCCTGTATTCGAGGAGTGGTAATCAGGATTTTAAAGGAATTAGGTCAAACTTTGACTATTAAATAAATTATAAGATCAAGGTTTGACTTCAATTCATTCAATAAACGAATAAACTAATTCATTCATTTAATTTGTTTATCTTTCATTTTAACTTAAAAATATATATAATATCACGAATATAATATTTGTTTTTCTTTTTCTAAGGGGTCATGCTTAATTAGAATTATTATTGGATAAGCTGTGATAAAATTTGCACCACCAACAACACGAATTTGACTATTTATTTATGAAATAAACTTTTTCAAATTAAAACATTTTTATTCCGGTTCGAAAAAATAATCCAGACCCTGATTGTCGCAGTTAGGAGAGTATCAAGGGATAGCTGTCTAGAAGTGAATGGCGCTACAAAAGCTTCTAGTTTCAGTAAAGTTTTAATTAAATCGGAGTCTGGAGCTGGATATGGTGCAATAATGTCTTGGCTGTAAGTTGGTGACAGCCACACTGCCACAGCCTCTGGGTGGAGCCCATATCCTTTGTATAATTCAATGAATTAAAGAGGGTCGGGTGGGTTGTACGTGGTGCTGTGGTTCGCGGAGATCATCGAAGACGACATTTTACTAGAAACTCCTTTTACCAAAATTTCATCAAACGTTTATGGGTCCCTTTTTTTCTTTTTTTTTTATGAGAATAATAATAATAAAGGACAGGAAGGTGATGGGGCGGGTTATGACAGTCAATTTTGAACCATAGAAAACAATCCGAAGTTAGTGGTTCTTGTTTAAGTGTGAAATAGAAGACTTCATGTAAGCAATCCAGGCAGACTCCAGATTAGGCCTTTTTGACCTGTCACTTATGGCTGCGGAAAATGAACAAACAACCAGGAACCCTTTTGTTCAGATTTGAGAAACCGGTGCCGAACTTTCCTTGTCAGTGAAATTTCGGGATTAGCGAGGCCTTGCAGGGTTGACTAATTGACATCTGTTTGCCATTCGAGTAAGGAGCCGCTGAGCCTGAGGTGTCAGAAACTGACACGGCATTTGTCATGATAATGGCTTGACCAATTTTGTCTCTTCTTCTTCTAGAACAACGTTTCTTTAATCTATTATTGTTCAAACCTCACATCCCCTTTTTCTTTTTTTTACCTGATTTGTTTCTCAGTTCTCTCTTGTTTCCTGTTCTATTGTTTTCATTTCTATTTACCAGAAGAATATTCAAAAACTAGTTCTGTTTTCTCATTGTGGTTTTCTTTCTGGGTTCATTCATAAGCAAGATTTGAGAGAGTTTTATACAAATCCAAAGTCGCCCCAAAAAACTAAAATGAAGAAAGCATTTTTGTTCCTCGTGGGATCTCTACTGATGTTGGTTAGAGTAGCGGGTGATCCGAGAGTTCACACTGTGAATATTAGTTGTGGGCACCAACTGGAGCACAACTCTAGTATTTTTGTGCCAAATTTTGTTAGTACAATGGAGAACATAAGTGAACAAATGCGAACATCTGGTTTTGGATTGGCAGTAACAGGTTCAGGACTGGACATTAACTATGGCCTTGCACAATGTTATGGGGACCTCTCATTGCCGGACTGTGTGTTATGCTATGCTGAGGCACGCACGCTGCTACCCCAATGCTACCCTTACAATGGGGGTCGCATTTACCTTGATGGATGCTTCATGAGATCCGAGAATTATAGCTTCTTTGGGGAGTATGAAGGGCCTGAAGACAGGGCAGTTTGTGGGAATGGGACAAGAAAGAACTTGAGCTTTCAAGAATCAGCTAGGAAGGCTGTGATGCGTGCAGTTGCTTCTGCACCAAGCAAAGGAGGCTATGCCAGAGTCCAAGTGCAAGTTTCAGGTGCAGCAAATAAGTCGGCTTATGTGTTGGCCAATTGTTGGAAGACCTTGAATTCTAGTTCTTGTGAGGCATGCTTGGCGAATGCATCTGCATCTATATTGGGTTGCCTGCCTTGGTCAGAGGGGCGAGCACTGAATACTGGATGTTTCATGAGGTACTCGGATAAAGATTTCCTTAATAACGAGCCAGAGAAAGGAAGATCAAGAGGTAACAGGATTCCATCCATATCTTTTGCTCCATTGTAAAATTGAGTCACAGTGTAGTTGCTTATTAGACGATTAACTTCATAGATTTGGATCATCTGTGCCGGTCACAGGAGTTTACCTTCTTATGTTGATAATGTAGCCTGATCATATATTTGTATGCAATGAAATTTTTTCAGGGATGATCATAGCTATTGTAGTTTCAGTAGCCAGTGCCTTGGTGGTTTTAGCAGTTGGAATAGTTATTGGAACTTATATTTGGAAGCAAAGATCCATACGGAGGAAAAGAAGAGGTAAAAAATTATTTTCTATGCAATTTTGGATATCCAAAATTGAATACATTCTGGAAGATTGTTGCTTACGGCGTCTCTGCCATTTGATCAGAATATGTTGGATTGTTGGTCCTATGCATTTCTTATACTCCAAATACATATAACTCGCAAAACTGCCTACAGCTCCTAAATGTTTATGTTCCAAATATTGGAGCCTGTAAGAGGATACTGCAGTATTATAACGCACAGCTAGTTGCCTCTTAATTTTTCCTCATATTCTCTACTGCCGTTGTTTGGTCCTTCTAGGTTCAAATGATGCAGAAAAATTGGTAAAAACGCTTAATGATAGTAGCCTGAACTTCAAGTACTCTACACTTGAGAAGGCTACAGGATCTTTTGACGAAGCCAACAAGCTTGGCCAAGGAGGATTTGGAACTGTTTATAAGGTAGCTTATCTCCTGTGTCGATTCGTCTTCCACTTATATTTGTTTAGATTTTAGCAAATAATGAAAATCATTGCAGGGAGTTCTGCCTGATGGAAGAGAAATTGCTGTCAAGAGACTTTTCTTTAACAACAGACATAGAGCAGCAAATTTCTACAATGAAGTTAACATTATAAGCAGTGTGGAACACAAAAATCTGGTTAGATTACTGGGATGCAGTTGTTCTGGACCTGAAAGCCTACTTGTCTATGAGTTCCTGCCTAATCAGAGCCTTGATTGCTTCATCTTTGGTAATTACTGAAACATTGAGTGTGAATTTTGAGAGTGACAGATGATTCTGCAAATAGGCATAGCCTTGAACAACAATTCCTCTGTATGTATAGTTCATCTAAGTTTGTACTAGCTCTATCACACACGACATGATAGCTGCAGATTATTTATAATCATAACTTGGTTAATTGCGACATGACAGATTCAGCCAAAGCTAAAACACTGGCCTGGGAGAAGAGATATGAAATTATTCTGGGAACTGTAGAAGGTTTGGTCTACCTTCATGAGCAGTCCAAGATCAGAATCATTCACAGAGATATAAAAGCAAGTAATATCTTGTTGGATTCTAGACTACGAGCTAAAATTGCCGATTTTGGGTTGGCCAGATCTTTCCAAGAAGATAAGAGTCACATAAGCACAGCCATAGCAGGAACTTTGTAAGTATAGTCACTAACAAAGAACAATCCTTGTACATATTTCTTTTAGTTTTATAATATTTTGTTTCTTAGCAACATAAAAAACAAAGAACAATCGGTTTCATCATTTCCACATTTGTTAAAAGCAAGCTATAATTTTCTTTCATGATTTCTCAGAGGATACATGGCTCCAGAGTACCTAGCCCATGGCCAGTTGACTGAAAAGGCAGATGTCTACAGCTTTGGCGTGCTTTTGCTGGAGATAGTTACCGGAAGACAAAACAACAGAAGCAAAAATTCAGAATACACAGATAGTCTACTCACAATTGTAAGTTAAAGAAAATTCATATAGCCCAAAAGGTTACATATATACATACATTCATATATCACTAAATAAACCATTACACTATTTGTTTGCTTTTCAAGGCATGGAAGCATTTTCAAGCTGGGACAGTGGAAGACCTCTATGACAAGAATCTCATGTTGCACAACTATCATGACAGCAATGTTAAGAATGAAGTGTTAAGAGTGATACATGTAGGTCTTTTATGCACTCAAGAAAGTCCATCATTACGGCCAACAATGTCCAGAGTGCTGCAAATGCTAACAACAGAAGAACAACTTCCTGGACCCACTAGTCCTCCATTTATAGATGAAAGAACCATGGAACTTCATGACAATTGCTACGATCCTTGTTGTCCCATGAATTCCGGTGCTTTTGCATCAGTTGGCAACATGTCCAACAGCTCTTTCTACCCTAGATGACCTAAAGAACAAATATAGAAGGAACTTCAAGTGCATCAAATTGATATTAAAAGTGAAGACCCCAGATATATCTGATAATATATATCAAGCCGTTGGGAAGCATCTTGGTGGCCTTATGGTGGCGCTCAGCGTCCATGGACATGTGATTGGGAATTGGAGGAATTGTTATTTAGCTATTGGCATCAGAGGATTTGTACATATTTATTGAGGTTTGCCAATTTTCAAGCCTATCACATTAGTAAAGAAAGTGTAAAACATTGTAATTTGTGTTGCGACTGGTAATCTCAATTTTGTTGCTATAAGCGTTGACTCATCCAACACGTGATGTGCTGGATTAAAAAGATGAGTGTTAGTTCGTGACAACTAGTTTGCCTTTCCATGGTAGAGTCCGATCCTCATACTAATCGTTTTTCACCTCGAATAGAACATAGATGATGATTTCGCATGAGGGCTTCATTCACTAATTTCATTTTTTTGAGAATATTGCTAGACAATTTTAGCTGCTAGGTGTAAGTGCTATATTGCACCATGTGCCTATTAAAAATTATTAATTCGAATAGTAGGTATATTTTATATTGGTCCCGAATTAAAGATCAATGTAAAGCACGATTTATATTGATTCTGAATTAAGAAATCAATAACGGATACGGTTTATGTTAACTCTTCATAGAAAATCAATACCCATTAAATGATTTATATGATAATTCTTCATAGAAAATCAATACCCATTAAATGATTTATATGATAATTCTTCATAGAAAATCAATACCCATTAAATGATTTATATGATAGGTTAGGAGAAAACAAACAACAATCAAACCCGAAAACATTGATTAAGTACAGCACAAACAACAATCAAACCCGAAAACATTGATTAAGTACAGCACGTGACTACTAATGAAACCACGGAAACTCAAATACAAATCAAAACAGCTATCAAATCTAAAGACCCCAAATTAAACAAAAGGAATGAACAGTCAGGACTCATTTGAAATAAACTTTTCCGCCTATCTCACATCTCTCATAAGTAACAGCCTAACTATTAAGAAATGATCTTTTGGCCAATTTTCATAGTAAAGTTAAAGTCAAAAGACATTCATATCTAAATAATTCTCAATTTCCTAACACTAAGTTGTGCGTCCGACACTAAATTGAAAGTCCAAGTGTCTTTTGTAGGCTCACATTCGAGCTCAATCCACAAAAGCTTACAAGAATTGCAAGATATATCCAGAATCTTCGAAGGAATCATGCATAATTCTCTGTCATTCCATTGTTGAATTATCATGAATCGGATTAGTGAAGAATTTTGAGAACCTTCACTATGAAAATTGATGGTTCTTATTAATGTGATCCTCTTAATTGTATCTATGCTTAGAGTAGAAACGACTGAAAAGAAATGAGGACAAAGCATACAATCAAATTAGTCTTTTTGCAAAATAGTTGGAAAGTTGGGGAAAAACAAACCTAATAGTGTACATTTCAGAATTCAACACTCTAACAGTAGTGAACCTTAAACAATTGTAGGTTTCTAGTCTTTGGAAAATAAAAGAGAAACAAGAGCTTCTTCTGGAGAACGCCAAACAGGACATATATCTACCGTGTGGCTACCAAGTTGCCCATTAGACCTCCACTTATCTCGTAATGTTTGGCTCTAGAAAATCCTATTTCCAAAGCAAGTTTCTCCAACTCCTTCCCTGCATCAGAAGAGCACTACTGTAAGCAGATAGACGGGAAATCATAGTGGCAATGTAACAAACTGGATGCTCATTGATTCATCCAACTAAGAAACAATGTACTACAATTGACAAGAAAGTTTACTGCAAACAATTTTTGAAGTTTCAAACTTAAACTTTCAAGAGGACTTCTCGAAAAGTGTTGGGTTTTCATCAAAAGAAATGTTATTAAATACCCTATGTATTTTAATAACCAGAGGATTTCTATTTGAATCTTGTTGCTAACAACGTGTTTATATCGACTGATTATTCTATGACCAATCAAATAAAGTAATCATATTTCACCATAAGTTTAGTGATAGGCTACCAACCGGTTAAAAATTCTCTGATAGAACTCTTCAGATATTGGTACTCCTTAGCAAGACCATAGCCAGATGCCACTGGCACTACAACATTGTCGATCATCCATTCCTTGAGGGGAAAAATGAAAAAAGAATAAACAAATAACTTGAAATGTTTGCAGCTGATATATAACTAGAAGAGCACTATATCCAACCACCATAAAGATCAAATGAAATTATTAGAATAACAACATTCAATAATAAATGTCAAAGATAGACCATAAATTACCATCTCAAATCAGAAAGTGAGTGAAAATCAACATTTTAAAGGACATATGTCACCAAGGTCATTTTTATTGAGTACCTGAATTGCGGTAGTAAATGGTTGAGTGCTTTTATTGAAATCAAGGACCGAAATTCTAGAGCCTGAACATCCAATGAAGAATGTAAAATTTTGATCACACAACTGTTTTAATTACAGATTTTTTTTTTATTCACGTACAGTGGGAGACTAGATAATACCCGGTTTTAGAACTCGGAAACTCTCCTCTAAAGCTTTACGTTTATCTACCACATTTCGCAGTCCATAGCCCATGGTAATGGCATCAAAGAAGCAATCAGAAAAAGGCAAATCAAGAGCATCACCTTCTACCCACCTAGATGCAAGCAGAAAATTACTTCCTTTGGAGAGCTGCCAAAACCAGATACTACTAACAGAAATAAAATTTTGAAGTTCCAGATGCAATTATCAACTCAAAGAAAAATGGGCAGGAAATATGTCTTTTCTGATATAAAAAAGTTATAAAAAGGGTGACTGAATGTCTTTAACAACTGGATTTACCAATGCTCACTCTATATTCTTGTAGCAAGCCTTTGAAACTAAGTCTTGCCGAGATGAAGCCATTGACAATAGGTCCTTCGAGAAATCAAGACCTATCACCTGCAAATCATAATCCGAAAAAGATAAATCAGAAAGTGATTCTAGAGTAAACAAGAATATACAAAATGCACAATTCACTAGAAAAGAAAAGAAGTGCTCTTATATGATGCATTTCCGTCTCCACAGATGATTAAGAGAAATAAAGGATTGCCAGAGATGAGAAACCTTGCCCTGAGACCCAACTTGCTCAGACAAAAGAAATGACAAATCCCCACTTCCGCAACACACATCCAACACATTGTCTCCAGTTTTTGCACTGTCACAAGAACCCAATATTCACATAAAAAAATTAAAACAATAAACAATTATAGTAACAAAAACAAAAAAAGAAGAAGAAAAGGAGAAAACGAATAATAGATATATACCCACTCCAGGAAACAGCCATTCGCTTCCATATTCGATGCTGACCCAAAGTCAACAGATCATTCAACTGTAATTTCAAAGAAAAACATAAAATATAATAATTGTTGCAAAGAAGGAAAATAAAAAGGGGAGTGGGGTTAACTGACGTTATCGTAGACAGGAGCAATGCGGCTAAAGAGCTCCTGTCGCTCGCTAGAGCATCCAACACGCCCGTAACTGAACCTGAACTGGCTTCTACTCGTTGATGAAAATGGAAGACACAGCTGAAGCGAAGCCATCCCTCTCACTTCACGCTTCACTCTATCCGTCTCCTCTTCACTGCCAAATGCCAATATTATATTATATTGTATTATATTAGTCTGTGGCCACATTTCATTGGCCCATTGAAGTTGATGTTAACTACTCACCTTACCCGTACTAGGCTGGACCATTCCATTCTATTGTGGGCTCAGTCCGGTCTGTACAGAACCAAAGCCTAGCCCGTCTTTTATACAATTTTAATTTATATAATTGAAAAAATATGTACATTATTGACTCACAACATGTGAGTCCCCCAGACTTCATTGTTTTGACAAATACGCTAAATGTTTGATTAGTCTCTATACACTTAAGCCTGTTCAGTCTTTATTTTCTAAAAAATATCTTAAGATACTTCTGTTATTAAATATACTACACTTGTACATTTACTTTTTCTTTATTTTTACAAAAAATACTATTGCAAGAATATTCTTATCTTTTTGAAAAAAATAAATTAAAAAAATTAAAATTTATTAAATTTTCAAATTAACCTTAAAAATAATATAAAAATTTTTAAATTTTTTTATGTTAATATTTTATGTTTAGGGTTAATTTGATAAATTAATATTTTTTATAGAATAATTATTGCTATAAGTCTGCAAATATTAATTAATTTATAAATAAATTGTTAGCAAGATCGTTGCACAAATATAAAAAAATTAGTAGTTCTTTCATACTAATAGTTATTGATTAATTTACTAATTAAATTTTTATCAAAAAATTTATAATGTCAAGAATATTACCGCAAGGATATCACTACAAAAACCAAATAAAAAATAAGGGTAAAGATATAATGTATTTAATTACAAAGGTGTTTTGAGATATTTTTTTAAACATAAGAAGTAAAATAAATACTTAAATTAAAATATAAAAACAAAACAAAACTTTATCTTTACAAATACAAACATGTACTATTTTGTATTAAGTGAATCATCGACTAGATTGACTCATTTGAGTATGATTGTATACCTTTAGAGGTGTTTGGTACCCCTAATTACATGGGGTTGGCTTGCATTAGCAATGCAGCCCCATGTATGGTGCACCAAGCTAATGCCACAACTTGCCGCATTAGCTTTTTTTTTTTTTTTTTTTTTTTTAACTTTGTAATAATAATAAATAAATAAAATGTTTGAATATAATATAATGTAATGTAATATTTTTTCATTATAATTATAAATTAAAAAATTAATAATTTATTATTCAATAATATTATATTATATTTTAATTTTTATGATATTAAAAATATAATTAAATAATATATTATTTAATTATATCATAATAATTAATATATAAAATTGATTAATCTTTCATGAGTTAATATAACTAATAATAAATATTCAAATATGAATAAATTTGAATAATAATTGAAAATTAATAATATAAATAATTACTAAATAATTTAGCACAATTCATTTTGTTAGTGAATATGTTACAACAATTATATCACTTTATTATTTTGTAATTATCTTTTGGTATATATAAACTTTTATTCTATTATCCTATGATGATTTTTGAAACTAATCTTATAGATTTTAACTATTCATTTATATTATTATATTATTTAGAGATTATTTGATTAAATTATTTGTTTTGATCTTTATTTCACAGGTTGTATATTTAGAAAATACTGAAAAATAAATGTTATATTTCTAAAAATTTAAGGATATAAGCTTTGATCATTATGAAAAATTATGATATTTTTTAATATGTTGATTAAAAAATGTTAAATTTCCAAAATACAAAACTTTTATATGTAGTATTTTGCTAAGTATTAATATATATTATTTTTTAAATATCTAATTTAAATTAATAACAAAAAATTAATATAATACAGTGTAGCACAAACGTTGTGTAACATTGTTAGAATACAGTACTAATGCAAATATAATATAATACAATAAATATATATTAAAATAATACGATACAACATAATATAATATAGTGCCATATGTTATGTTAAAAAGAATAATAATGAAAGGAAGATTCAACTTTCAACGGCTGCATCCACCATTTCCAGCAGCCTTGATTGTGATGGTGTGCAAGTTGCATCACATCCCTTGCTTTTGATATAATTAAAGTTTCAACACTAACTTTCAATTAGATGGACGATAAAGTTGTTGATCGTGACACAGATAATTGGATTAAGAATCCTAGCCCGATAGTTTAGAATTTTAGATAACCAAGAATCAGATTTTCAAAGGTTGGCTTTTCTAATACAGGAACAGCATCTTGGTGTTTGATTCTTTATTAATGAACAGGTAAACAACCTCTTTTTTTTTTTTTTCCCTTCTGTTCTTTTCTCTCCTCCGAAAGAAAGAGCCGCACGAAAACATGTAAGCATAACAGAATTTAAATTTAATAGAACCTCATTCCTTCCCTTTGTATTATTTTTTTGGTTTCTTAAAGTAGGTTATTTCCTAGCTTTTTTCTTAACATGATTAGATTGAGTTCACACATTCTAGATTTCTACTCCGCATCTTTGCGGGCAAAGATGGAAGTTACGTAGAATCTCTTTTGTTCTATTAGGAGACAGACAGAACATCCCAGCATCATATTTATATAAATTATCAATGTTACTGGATTCCACCGAAAGTACGAAGCAAAAATATTCCAAATTATCATTCTTCTGTTTACTACTAACATTGTAGGTGACATTTTATATCTTCCTTGATTAATCAAAATTGTCGGCGAAACCAATCGTGGCCTCTGATCTTACTTTAGTCATGACCGTGCATCCAATCTAAATATGTAACAACCTCATCATGAATGTTGATCAATTGAAAATGTACGCGCACCGAGCAAAACAAGATAATTTTCCCTTTAAATGATGAAAGTGTGCATTTTCAGTATCAGTGTAAAGTTCTCATATTAGACATATACAAGAAGCCAACACAAGCGCTAATTTATCAGAATGATGCAATTGGGAATTTACATGCAAATTGCAATTTCAATCGTCGGTAAACAATGGCCCAGAAAGGTTATCCATTACGGCAAAGTGCATGTTCTCCGATGGTTTCCAGTGGCGCTTCCGTTGATTTATAAACCAATTGTTGATTTGCTTCTGATCCAGTCCCGTTGATTCAGCCAGTTGAAGCTTATCAGCTTCCTGCAAACACAACAGGATCAAAATTATGTGAAGCTTCATAACTCAAACGGTATAATTCTAGTATCTAGTACACTGAAAAAGAACCTCAAATGATACACTTGCAGGCACTGGGCGGCCTAACAGGAAGAAGCGAGATTCAAGACCAATTTAAAGTATATAGATTTACCGTTGGGTATGGCCATTTATAGTGAGTATTCCACCAGTCAAGTAGTGTTTGCCGCGATTCTTTTGGCAGCTTTCCTTTCTTCTTCTTCTTCGAGAACTCCAGCTTCAAGGAACCAATGCGACTGCCAAACTTACGTAAAAGCTTATCTTTAAGATGTCGATCTTCATCCCTTGCTTCTGCATCTTGCAACTCTGTCTCCCCACCACTATACTCCTCGTCCGACGAGGCCGCACCGTCCTCTGGCCAGACAAAATTTATTAATTCTTCAACTTATTCTCAAATAAGTTCACAGATTATTCTTTTTAACCAAAAAAATAAAAAAATTTACACATGTATATCTAAATTATCAAGTAAGGAAAAAATACTAATTCGAATTGGTCTATGAAATTAAGTAATTACGGGCAATGAAAAATTTCATTCCCATGCATCCCTCACAGAGATTAATAAATTGAAACACTCCAATTAGAGGATGGTTAAATCGATCACAAAAGCTATGCCAAGTGGCAGAAGATAGATACACACACATCATATAACAACGTCATAAAATGAAAAAGTAAAAGATGAAGAGACAGGATAATAGGGGGCAGAATGGCTAATAAAATTGGAGGGACCGGGGCCCATAAAAATGAATTGAACGCCAAAGGTCAGAGAACAGTGAAGACTGTCAAAAAGGGCGCACATGTGGCAAATGGGGCGCAGAACGCCCAGTGAGTAGTAATGTCCATTGTCAGTCAAGACACTGAGTTGACGTGACGACGGTGCGGCCATCACGAAGAAATTTTAGATGCAGAATAAGAACACGACTTGCGACATTAATAACGCCCGCAAGCCACGCTCCAACCACAGAGGCACAGACCAACCGTAGGGCCCCCCTCGTGTACCCCACACCCCCCCCCCCCCCCGGTCCCCACACCCCAGCAAATCTTGCAACAACAATAATAATAATAATAAGCTCATCTTCTTTGATTGCCAAGACTAACCCATAACAGTAACCCAATATAATTGATAATGCCCAGCACGGACAGTGGACACTCAGAAGCCAGATATGCTATATGACCCAACCACCACCACATTCATCAAATGGACCAAATGACTTTCATGTTATTTGAATTTTGAAATTCCTAGTGTTGGTTTCAACTCTCATCTCTTGTGTCCATAGGGTATATTGCTTTGTAAGATTTGTCCAGGTACAAATACAATAAATAGCCCATTAAACCTAAAGCCCATCAATGAAGGCACAGGCAGGTTCGTGTCCCAACAAAGTGGGAAGAACATTCTCCGAATTGGATGGTTGTAGTCTTGCAGAAATCTTTCCTTTCCAACCAATAAATATAGATAGCAATGATATATACTTAAGTATTAGTTAAATGAACATGCTTTAAAATGATAAAACTATGAATAAATTCAAACTGTCTGATAATAAAATTAATCTAAGGTTAGTCCCCCCAAATCAATGATGAGGTAGGGCTTGTGACAGCTATTAAATTTTGAGGTGGGGAATTATTGGAGAAAGCACTGTAGAGAATAGGGTATGAACAGCGAAGGGGAACAACTACAAGATCAATGGGGAGTGAACGAGTGGGCCACAGGAAAGTGGGGTGATGGGCAAATTGAACCAAAAAGACACCAGTGTTATGAACAGACAGGGGGAGCCCACCCATACCCAGCAGTGATCAGACACGTGTGAGTGGCCATGACAAATAGCGCGAAGACCCACCCACCAAGAAAAGCAGGGAACAAATCATAGGGACCAAAGCAGTAAGCTCCTCCACCGCCTGTTAAAAAGGCTGGCGAGGTGAATGAATGAATCAATAGACGGAGTCTATCAATTTTACTTGGTCTAAAAATGCTGAACCTCAGCGGCAACTGCGGGGGTCCATGTGAAAGTCCGGCCACACGCTCTACCCGGGATTCCCCCCGCGTTAAAAAGTCACTTTATTATATTATTAATCAAACTTTTATTGGTTTGCCCGTTCAAACTCTGGTCAAAGGCTTGGCAAATTCGGGACTGTTCCTCTGAAACTTGTTCAACCAAAACCCATGTTATCACATGGCCTGATAATTCTGAAAACATCAAGCGAGCCCCTTCTGGAAAAGAGAAACAAATCTAATAACCTGCTTCGATACAAGCTAGGCACTGAGAAAACCAAAAATAAGTACCCCGACGTTATAAATGTTACAACCAAGGTCTAACAGACAGCTATATTTCCCATGCACCCATAACATCTTTTTTTTTAATTACTGATTTTTATAATCAGAGAACTACTACAAAGACCAACTAGATCATTCATATGTTTTACTGCTGCCTGGTTTCTAAATTCATAATGAATTTATGTATGTACCGCAATTATATTTTAGGGGATAAACTTCCCTCACTACATTACCAGGAGGGAGACACTGGAGTGCCAAAATTGGGACTTGAATCACTTCCCTCCATGTTTTGAAGAGTGGCATGTGCCAACTGAGCATAGACAGAGGCAACTAATTGCATCTTCAAAAGAAACTAAATTATCAGCTAGGAATCCGGCCAAGAAGCTTAAATTCATCCAAAGCAACAATGATATATGCATGTTAACATACTGATCTAGAGGTCAAGTTTCTACATGTGGGAATAATTAACAACATTAAATCTAAAGAGCAAAGATAGAACAAACACAACCGCTACCATCATTATATGCAAACTGCATATGACAATTTCATACAACTGAATATCCTAAACTCTTTTCATTTATACAATGTTTTTGTTGCAAGTCACTGATGGAAGTGGTATAAATTTTAATCAAAAAATTAAAATGAAATTGCTTAACATTTATGATCAAAGTCTCCATGAAACAAAATAAAACCTTAAAGAGGTATCAAATAAACCATAGGCATTGCATATGCCATGCACGATTACTAGGCAAAAATGAAGTAAACTACCGTATGCTTTTTCTACCTTAAAGATACACCAGTCCATCCATAATGATCTGGAACTAAAATGACAGCCAACAGAAACATTAATCAAGAACAAGCACCGCTAAATTATCCAAGAATACAGAAACTTTATTAATAAACAAAATGATCAGAGACCAGCTAAGACGCAAAAGTATTACATGGACAGAACAAACAGCAGCGTGGCCCTAGCACATATAGACACCTTAATCCAACCACACGAATTTATGCCAATTTAATGTAAATGTCCCAAGTGGATATCTGCAATGGCGGCATGCTTAAAGAATCTTAGAAGCCTTTTCTTCTTTAATTAAGTTAAATATAAAATCTTCGTTTGGCAAAAGATTATTAAGGTGAACCCACTGAAGCACAGGAGAAAACAAAGAGAATACTAGACTAATTAAAAATGTTAATAACATCGATCACTTAAAAGGTAATGTGTACTTTGAAACTGAAAAACTATATCTGCAAACCATTACTAGCCAGAATACTGTGATCCACAACTATTTTTTTATGCAAACAACACTACAATTAATCATATGAAAGGCTGCTATACCCATGCCATTTGCCACTCCGTAGCAAATGGAAACAACAGCAGCTTCTCTCTGACATGTTATTTGCCAAAAAGGAACAAATCCATGCTACATGACACTATATATATATATATAACTTATACTCAAAGGAACTAGTAAAGCAAAAGCATAATCAACAAATGTGACTTGTACTAAGCCTAACTTGTTCTCAGCTATCACATATATAATGGATAGACAGCTGCATTGACTTGGAAAAAGGAATTTGAGAAATCAACAAAAGATTCAAATTTTAAGAAAACCAAAGGCAGCACTTATCAACATACTATTAAACATCAAAACGTGTTCTTTATTTAGAAAGCCACTGTGATCTAAGATCATGTGAAAAGAAAGATGTGTATGCGAACCTAGAGTGGTGGATGATGAGAATGCCAGATGTTAAAAAACAACTATATCTACTTCGCATAATTAACTATTTAATTAATATTCTAAATTCAAAACAAATTTCAAGAAGATTTAAGAAGCAATAGTACCCTAGCGGCAGACAAAGCAATCAGCCTCAGACAATTCCCAATGTCCATTTCTCATCTACCACTACATCTATGTTGGAACTTGAATCCTTTAAAGCAAGGATCAGACATCATTACAGGCTGTCGCCTTGCCCTTAAGTTTGACACGCCCATTTATTTTATGAAAGACAGATTTAAAGCATACAAGTCGATCCAGTACATGAATCAAAATGTTTTCTTTAATTAGTTTCAAATACAAAGAAAAAAGAAATTTCATCAACTGAACTTACTAACTTTAATTCCATTACGGCACAAATTATGTTTGATCATAAGAAGGGAAAAATTTCTAGTCCCTATTTGCTGTCAAATCTTAACCTTTTCAGGAAGCATCTACCTAATGAATTTTAAGCCTGATGCAGAGAATGATTTCAATTCAAATTCCTTTGAACACAAAACCACAAGGTTATCATTTTATTGGAACTTCTTGGTAAATTTTTCAGAAGGATTTGTTAATTTAGATTTAGATTCAAGCATGTTAGCATACCATCCATCCAGCTGCCAAAATAATATTTTTCTTCCAAATTATTTAATAATGACAATTAACTCTCCTATTGCACTAGAGCCAAACCCTATTTCTTCAAAGTCAAAGACCTCACAATAAACCAAATTTAAAAAATTATCAACAAATGAAAATATATTTACTTTTCCACTCTACAATAGATTTTCCAATAGACTCATCTTAACTTAACTGACATTATAACTTTTCAAGTTCATGAAAGGACTTGAATAAGTTATTCAAACCAAACCAAGCATTCTAAAAAAGGATTGTACAATCACACTGAAAAGGCAGTAAATGATATGAATTTCACACCAAGTTCCCATGTTAAAAGCCTGGCATATTTTATGCTGAAAAAGCCAAAGAATGAGAAAGATATTCTTACTCAAATATTAATCCACAAACACTAAACTTGGGAAGTTAATCTATAAATACTAAACTTGGTAAGTTAAGCAGAGAACTTATTACTGCAAGAAGCTATTGCCTAGACTTCTCCATCAATTTTGTGTCCTAAAGAAAGTAAAAACCCAGCATCACAGTATTCAAACAATCAAAAAAACTATTTATTATGTCATCACTGAACTCTGAAACGTCAAAATCAGATTGTCTTAACACAAAGTTTTCACTTTCAAGCAAACAGAAAAGCGAACTAAAAGAAAACAAATACAGGAAACAAGATGATGAAGACCAAAAAAGAAAAACACTGTTACAAGGTCCATTACTGCAGAAACCTTGACCAATTTACGCTTACCCTTCCATGTATAGACAAGAAAGAGAGATAATAATAAGATATATACAATCATAACCACTGGAACCATACACAAAATAAACCAGGCGAATGAAGGTGGAGAGAGAAATAGTCACTAATCTAAGACTAGGGGTCTCTTTCATTCATCTCTAGGGTTTTTGTTGTTTTTTATGTGCCTGTGCACACTCAAATGATACACATGAAACCCTTTCGTTATTCCTATAGTTCTCACAAATACAATTAGTTTAGTGGCTACTTTAAACTTAAGACTAGCCACCGTAGCAGTAGTACTTGTCGCTATGCTATGGTGAGCCATGATCAGAAGCGCAAACACACAAGAATTTGTCTGCCGGTCTCAGCCATGTCATTGTTTCTTTCGGTTTTAGGCATACATTTGTGTAAGTTGTGCAGGTAAAATGCCACCCCCGCAGAGTAAAAATAATAAAAACAATACTGTATATAGCGCAAAAATCAATGAATCTTTATCTTTGTGAGAAAAAAGGGTGGTTTCTTTTAAAACAAACAACCATTAAAACTTGAGAATTGAAGGGGGGGAAGGGAGGGGGAGAGAGACTGACCAGAAAGGCTTCTAACGGAGGCAGTGGTGCAGAGATTACGAAGCTGCAATTCAACTTTGTTCAAAAAGGTGGTCGCTTCATCAAAAGGCCTTGCGAGATCAGATTTATACTTCGCCAACATGTCGCAGTAAGTTTCCTTGTAATAGAAAAGCACAGAAGCAAAATTTAGAGATAACAAAACTTGGATAATTTAATTGAAGATTAAAAAAAAAAAGTTAAACCATGAATTCGTCAAGCTCAGGATCGGCTCCAAAGCACGTGGGCACCATGTCTCGTCTATACAGATCCTTCTCTAGCTGAATTTCATCTAACAGATTAGCTATTTCCGGAGGAGCTCCTACCTAAAACCCCAAAAATGAAAAAAAATAAGCATCCAAGTAATAAGCAACATGAAGCTTCATTCCACAGCATAATTTAACTCAAAATTAACTTTCTTCAGCGCCAAAAACTATTTTCCGAAAGAAAGAAAAAAGAAAAAAGAATGTTCGACATTTTACACTAGGCACAAGAAAGAAAAAATGAAAAATCTTGGATCTTGGAGATCAAAGACATGGAAACCAGAAAAAAAAAATAAAAGAACAGAAAATAAGAGAGAGAAAATAAAAAAGAAGAAAAAAATCCTCCACAAACCACGCAGGTTAAAAGCTCAAAGTCCGAGCAAACTGAAACTGTTGTGTGAAACACAAAAGTTTCTGTTAACCATCAGAAAATAATTAAACGCTTGTTCGTTCATTCATTAGGTTGGGAATTAAAAGCACAAAGCAAAAGAAAAGAGTACTTCAATTTTCCTCTTCTAGCTAGCCAGTTACCTCCTGCAGTACTAACTGACACATAAAATAAATAACTTTAATCCATTAAGCAATTACCAGCCTGTTTTGCACCAGACTATATAACAAAATAGAAGGGTACTCTTTGTTTTAAGAAAAAAGAAATTATTTACTTCACCTTCTGGCAATCTATATAAGCTTCAAGGAGTCTTGGGTAACATGGGTGTGAAGCGATTTTGGCTTTGATGACAGTGGACACATCTTCCACTTCTGGTGGTTGAATCTCATGAGGGTGAGGAGGAGTACTACTAATTGGAGCGGCAGCTTCAGATATTGCAGACGCAGCAGCAGTTAGTAACTCATCGGATCCGAACGTGGGAATCCGACCGGGATAAACAAGAGGACTGCCGGAGTAATCATGTTCATGCGAAGTAGGAAATACCAGATTCTCCCAGCAGCTGCCCTTATCACCAGTCGAGTTAAAGCCGCACATTTCATCCATGAATATGGATGGATTGTTCTTCTACCAAAACTATAGAGCAAAAACAACACCAACAGCCAAATGATTATCGCTGAAGCTGCTTACAGCTGCTAAATATGATATGGGGATGGGGTTAGAGCCAAAGGGCAGTAACACTTGCTAACACGTACAATGGTTAGTAATAACAATAATAATAATAGTAACAGTTTTTTCTGTTTGTTGTTTTTATCCGAAAGATTGGATTTGCTGGAATTGGAGTGACAGAGAAGAACTGACAGTGGTCTCGGGGACTGTGATTTTTGGCGAAAAACCGAGAGCCAAATGCTGTACTGAAGCCGGGAGCCTCTCTATTGCTGCAAGCTGCGCCTCTTTTGTTCTCTACTTATGTTTTTCATCTTCTTTCGTTTGTGTTTTTAATAATTATGAATTTGAAGATTAGATTGGTTAATTATATTTTATTGTAATAGATTATTAGTTAACTAGTAAGTGAAAGATTAAAGAAAAGTCCCGCAAGTCTACGCTAAGTCATGTACCACACGAGTTGGGCTTTTTTTTAAATGGTTGTCTCATTTATGACGAACAGGTAAGGTACCATTGCCCAACTTGCGTACATAAAACACCACTTCTCTTATTGATTTTTATAAGAATTAATTCCTTGTTTTACTTTTCCTTTTCTTTTTTCCCTTCTCTGATGAATAAAATATGATGATTGATGTTGTTTTATCTGCCTAATGGCATAGAGAGAACAAATAAAGAAATCGTCATATCGAAGCTCTTTGGTTAATAATCATTAGGGTAAACACTCTTTTCCTATGCTGAAATGAATGAGTTCAAGTTTTCAGTAAACAATTATCCCTCTTTGTATATTTTTATTCTTAAATGTGGGAAAGATTTCAATTGTCTTGAACGTAAATTTTTAAGCTATCCTCAGTTATTAAATTCTATGGTGTAGGGTGGGATCGTTGTTTGATATTTGAAGTATACCCATCCACTAAACTGCCACTAAAATAAGATTCTGAGAATATATTCATCATCTTAATTAATATAATTATGAAGATTGACAAAAACTAACCACAATGAAACTATATATATATATATAACAAAACAGGAGTGAAACAATATCTAATTATCACAAAAAATGAAGAACTCATTGATTTAAGACATGGTACATACAAATAAATTTTTACTTGAAAAAGAAAAGAAAAGAAAAGGAATAGCAAGGATTTCTCATATAAAAAGTTTGCTAATTGTGCTAAAACCCAAATGAGCATAATGATTCTAGGTCATTTTATAAGCGACTTAAATGGATAAAAGTGAGCAAACATACTTTATAAAATTTCAAATCTTCGTAAATAAACTAAAACATCTCTTAATTTAAATTAGCTGTGAAGAACATATATGACCATGAAAAAATAAATCAGTGCCTAATGATTAACTCGATTCCTATTCATTTTTCTCAGTCTATTTAGAAGTATATATACGCACATACATAGTGATTAATATCCTCCACACATGCCAAGGAGACCTACGTAACCTATGTTTCCTAGACCTAATAACAGTGTGTGGCACTGCCTCCTTCTGCCCAATCAAATTTTATCATAAATTACTTTTCTATTGCTTCAAGGTGAGCTTTTTTTGCATCTTGTTGTACGTCTTTGGTTGGCGGGTTCAAAGCTTTCCAAAAGCGATTATTAAGGTTGTTATAGGGCTCTCGAGACATTCGTTTCGAAATTAATCTTGTAAAACATGAAAAATAAAAAGAAACACCTATCAAAAAATCAATTTGACTGAGGCCACCTTTGAAGTCTAGTCTAATTTTTATTTTTTTTTGGGTTGCCAACAATGATCACAACGCTTCTAATTACCATACATGCCAATCATAGGTTATTGAAAATTTTAACAGTGTGCGGCAGTTCAGAGAGTCCCAACTCCAACACTATTGGTGTTGGGATTCATTCCTTTCCTATAATTAGGTATGAATAGAAAATTTATCATAAAAATATACGGAGATTGGAGTAGTATACGTATTCTCTAAATAGCAGTAGGGTATACATATGTAAATAAAAACTTGACATGATAAAATTTTATATCTTTTTTTTCAATATATTCATTATAAATATTGAATCTAAGAAAGCGCGGTTTAAGTTTAAGACCTTGTACGAGAAAATGAAAATATTTTTAAGGTTCACCAAAGTTAGTTTATTTACCCATACACTAGCCAAGTCTTCATACGGTCGCTGACACAATGCTGGTTCTGGCTATCTAATAGGTCGGACACTAGTTTTAGTCATAGCTCATTCGTGGATTAAATTGAAAGCTGCAGTGTGTTGCCCCCGGGCCAGCTCTGGGCAAAAATTTTTTGAGGCCCCATGTTCATACGACCATCAAAACAATTTTCCTATAATATCAATAAAATTAATAATATAATCTCCATAAAAAAATTATTAAAATTTATTTTTATTTAGCCAGGTTAAAATAATTTTTGTAATTCCGCACGGCAAGCAGCAAAGTAGCTACGCCCCAGGCGTAAATTTCCCAGTAAATACTAAATACTGTCCCCAAAAAAGAAAAAAGAAAAAATTAAAAGCAGTAAATGATGAACTATCCCATCGCCTATCTAACGCTACGACTTTTCTACCAGACCTACGAAGGAGGCAACGCAAAACGTTAAGCAATCTGGGCCGTAGATAAATCAAATTATACTTAGATCATACGGTGAAAACTTAATAAAATCGTGTTGTGTAACCACGCGCCCTAGCTGTTATTCTCCAAACCAAATTATAGCATGATTGGTGGACATAATCACGTGTGGGACTCACATGCTGTAAGATGCCAAAAGCATACAATAAATAATCGGTTACGCAAGTCTTCTTTTTGTTTTTTAATAAATTAAAAAAAAATTAGGCAAGTGGATTTACGTAATCTCAACTCCTAGTGTGTCAATTTGAATCAAGATGCGTTGATTCGATTCAATAAAATGAGTTTGACTTAAAAAAAAATTGATTCGTTTAATAAATGAGTGAATTTTATTTGATTGGTTAAATAAATAAGTTAAATTTAGATTTGAGGTTGTTATTTTATTTATTTATTTAAAAATTATTTATTAAACGACTTATAAATATATAAATTAATAAATGATTTTTTTTTATAAAATTACTTATTTACCATTAAAATTAAAAAAAAAATTGTTTAAACATTTTCAAGCTATAAGGTACTTTTGTAATTATGAAATGATAATAAGCCAATAAGGAAAATGAAAGCAGGGCATCATCACTTATCAGCCGACCCTAGCTCCACCCTTCATTTTCCTTCCTCCATTGTTGTCTCTTTCACTTGAATTTGAAGACCTTTTTTTTCATTACCTCAAATGAAAGCCAAAACAAACACCCCCAAAAATTAGATCAATGTTCTCATCCTAAATTTTCCGAGCTTCAATTCTCTCGGTTATGGCAGCGAGAAGGTCTTGAATAGCTACACTTGCGACTAATTCGACTACCAATTTCATCCTTCCTTACGCCTTTGAGTTTCTTCGGCTTCTTGTTTTTTATTTTATTTGTTTTTAGCTTGGATCTAGTTGTAATAAATCAATTTTGTTGATTAGATTGTAAATGAATTTAGGTGAATCCATTCGATTCTTTATTTATTGTTTTTTATTTATTATTTAATTTAATTTTGCATACTAAATAAATTGTAAACAATTTTTGTTTATTAAATGTATCCGATCTGAATATTATTGAATTTTGATTTGACTCATTCACCAATTCGTTTTGCCACCCCTAATCTCGATTGTCTATTACAATAGCCCTAACATTGTTATCTTTTTCAACACTTTTGGCATTATTTTTATTATTATATCTTTCAAATCAATATATAACTTGGGATGACAAAATTACCTGCCAACTCACACAGCCACCAAAATCCACAATAACTCACTTATTGCGGGTTGTAAGTGGGTTTAGTATTTAAGAAAATTCTGTCAGATCTCGAGTATTCGCCAACCTACATTCTTTATTTTAATTATATATAGTTTTATTTTTAATCATAAGGATTGTATTAACAAATTTAATCATAAATATTTGTAAGCTAAAGTTCTTAATACTTAAGCATAACCTATCTCACTACAGTATATATATGTATGTATGTATATATATATATATAAGCCTGAGGCATAGATTTAGTCTTGCTAGGCACGGTTTTGATTCATTAGCCTAATATGAACGACTGAAATCATCTACATTTGCCCTTATCGAAATCAAGAGTGGAGCTGGCAAGTGCACACGACCCATCTCCCCATTATACGCGCGTGTGTGTATGCATTAAAATAGATACAATAAACTTTTAATAACTAAAAATTTTATAATCTTTAAGTTTATTTTAATTGATTGATTTTGTTTGGTCTACTTTAATGACTTGAATATGATGAATGTTTATTGAATTGTTAACAATAGTTGTACAAAATTTACTTTTTAATTGATAATACTTGTATATTGATTAAAAGATAGAGCAAGACATTAATATGAGTGATGATGATTTATTTATAACAGAAATATTTTGTGTATTTGTTTTAATGTTTAATTTTTAATTCTTATTTACATTGATAAAATCGAGAGTTGAATATTATGTGGATTTTTAGACTATTGTTATAAAATTATAATTTGAATTACACAACTTATTTTTATATTATTAATTTTTTTTTAATATTTGTGATTTTAAATGATAAAATCTACAAAAAAAAAAAAAAACAAAGCCATTGTGGATTGTGAATGGATTTGATAATAGTCAAAACCCACAATTGGCCCTTTTTTTAAAAAAAAACAAAAACCTGTTGTAGGTTGTAAGCGGATTTGATAATTTACAACTTTTGTGGGTGCGAGTTTAGTAATAGTAAATCTATATGAAATTTTGATATGTCATTTTTAAAAATTATAATATGTAAAGATATTTTTCAATCTAAAATTTATTGGGAGTCTAGAGGCATCATATATTTGTAGTGTGTTCCAAATATCTACAGGCACAAAAATTTAGTCCATAAATTTTGAGAAAATATCTATGCTATATAAGGGAAATTATCCACTTGGAGGCTTCTCAGGGCCATATAGAGACAAGCAGGGGTAGCTGCCTCAGCAAGCTTTATTTTTTTTTAGGAAATACATTTTTAAATTCAACCACAAATTTTATTGGCATCAATAAAATTTTTAATTTATCCCCACCGATTTTAAATAAAATATAAAAATATAGGCTTAAAATTAAATTATCGTCATTAAGATTACTCCAACCGAGTATGTTAAATAAAAAAAAAACTATTTAAAAGTACTTTATAAAAATTAAATTACAAACAATTAAATTTAGTGCATGGATTTGAATTCTGACTAAGCAACGACATCTCACCATTAGGTTTACAATCTCAGTGAGTGTAGTTGTGGCCTAATGTTCTAAGTTCCAACAACATGATCGTTTAATAATTAGTACATAAGGTACTACTCGGCCTTTGACCGAGTGGGTAAGTCGGTGCCATCACAATTATAAGGGCACTAGTTGAAGCCTTTACAAAAGCCTTGTGCGGGATTTTGAATCCTTCCTCAATTAGAATTTATAATTGAGTAAAGACAGTCTTCTCTCTTATTAATGTGAGTGGAGTAAGCGTTCCTCAAATATTAATAAATGTTAAAAATCTAGACAATATTTTATAAGAATTTATGCATATTAATCCTAATAATAGTTTCATATAAATATGAATTTTAGTATGTACTTTGTAAGAATTTATGTATATTAATTCTATTAATAGTTTCATATAAATATAAATTACATACTTTATAAAAATTTATATATACTAATTTTAATAATAATCTCATATAAATATGAATTTTAATTTGCCATAAACAGTTTAAAAAAAAAAAAAACTAAAACATACGGTGCATCAATGATGGCCTAATGGGTGGGTCCGGAGTTGATGATATCACGTCGATAATTAAGTACAATCGACATCGCATAAATGTGCTAAATGCAACAAATACACATGGGAAAAAGAAAGTTGTGGTGCGTGTGATGACCAATTAATTCAAGTAATCATATGTATTATTTAAGACGACAACGCATTGGTTTTTATTTCTTAACAGTCGCGAACTAATGGGCTGGATTAAGGACTTCAGGGGAAAAGGTCGAAACTTTAATTTGGGAAAGGTGATTGATTGATCCTCGCGGTTGACAAAATCAACCTTGGAAGGTAGTTTAATGCAAAGGCAACGACCGAAGCTTGGCTGCGGGCCTCATAGACATCCTAATTGAAAGTTAGTCATTTTCTATATAAATTTAATGTTTTCCACCCCTTCTTTTAACACTGATAAGTATACTTAACCATTAAAATATTAGTGATATTTATAATAAAAAAATCTATTGGAACTATCCCACGGGTGTATTTAGAATTGAGGAGTATTAAAGTGTTCAGTAAATATTAATTATTTTAACTTAAAAATTATATCAATAGAATTTTTTATTTGTATAATAAAAAATTTATTATATTTTTAATAATTCTTTTAAATTTATTATTTAAAATTTATATTTATTACGTATCATTAATTTTTATTTTATAATTACAGTTTATTTTTCCGCAGATTTTAATCTCAAATACACCCTAAATCAAATATCTGATGGTAGGTTTAGATTTTTATACTCACTTTTGTATGAGTATATACTCTATATCACGAGAGAAATCTACTACCACTCAATTCCATAATTAAGTGAAGGAATCGAGTCACCAGGTGACATGAGGACTCCCACCAATCGGCCTTCAAGCGAGAGGCATGTTTTGTCCCCCTTAGATATATATTTTTATGTTATGAGAGTCTCAAATTTGTTATTTCTCCATTGTCACCGCCATGAAACTAAAATTTTTTATTCTGCCGCTGTACGAAGGAACTAAGTATATTAAAAATGGGTCTTGTGAACTAATGATTTCGTCTTTATTGGGAAGAAGTATTCATTGTGATCGTTTAGTCGTCCAACACTTACTAGTAAATGAAGGTCATGGCAAAGTAAGTTATCGTACTTAATTGGCTAGTTAATTTTTGGTTGACTTCTTAAATGCCACGTACCAACATATTGTGATAAATTTTCGAATAAGTCACCCCCTTATTCTTTGGCTCCAATTTTATATTAAAAAAAAAACTTTTGAGGGCTTAATGACATGTTTGGTATGTATGCTATTCAAGTCCTTTTCCGTGATTTTTTTTTGTCAGATATTTAAAAGCATTTTGGATTCGTTTTAAACCTGAAGCATAAAAAATCTGACATAGGTTTTGACAAATCACTGACTACAAGTGTATATTTTAGGAAAAAAAATAAAACGCATGTTCGGTAAGCTTGTTGTCACTCGTTATCCGTTACCTAGGGCTATTGGGCGCAATTTACTAATCAAGCGTCGCTCATGATCTTGATTTCTTATAAGCAGTTTAGGTGAATGCTCAAGTGCAATAGATAAAAATATAGAAATATTTAAATCAAAATATCACTATCACATAAAAAAACCTGACATAAAATACTTATAAACTCATATCATGAAACAATTCAAATTAATAGTAAATCTGGGAATTAATTTTATTCTATCCACCTTTACATTTGTTATTAACAAAAGGAAATTAAACTATTTAACCAATTCTTTGTTAAGTTCGTAAACACTTCTTTGTCTCAACTCTTATGCATGAGGATAGGAGTTTAAGTGTTTTTATGGGTATGAGGATTTATTTGTTTATTGTTTTGTTCTATTTAAGAATTATTTTAGATCCAATCACCATGAGTATGCGTTATTTATTTGGTTTCATATTGTTTGGTTGGACTCTATTGTATTTTCTAATTAACGTAATTGGACCGAAAAAAAAGAAGAAGAAAACAACCTAATTTAAATCTAATAGATTGAAATCAATGAATTTTTTTTTAAAAAAACCTAATAGATAGATTAATAAGAAAAACTTTCTGACAAATCCAGTAGATTAATTTGTATGTTTTTCTTATTATAAAATCCTGCAGAATCGGGAATCGGGCATTAAAGTAATAGACTAAATCGATCAATTGCACATTTTTATGTCAAAATTGATTTACATGATTATGTTTCATACTTGCGGTGCTATGATCTTGAGCATTCTAAAACAGATTCTCTCCCTCTTTTTTAATAATTTTTTATTGAGGCAACCAAGGGAAAGACACTCTCAACAAAAAATCATTCAATCAAGTCTCTTAAAATATTAGAAGAGCAATGATTAGACTGGGATAATGTTCTATCATACCATAATTGGCTTGTTTACTAACATACCATATATAATACAATATCAATGACAATTATCAAACCCCTAGACCAAATTATGTTCTTTAAAGTTTACTCGGCTATGGGAATTTCAATTTGACTCATTAAAAATTTACAATCGGGCCAAGATATTAACCTATGCCCCACTGGCCTGTGCCAGAACCTGCACCACCACCAGTTCATGCAATATGAGCGGGCTTTGAAAAATTTTCCTCTGCAGCTTGCTTGGTAGCTGGTGGCCTGGGGCGTCGGATCTCTTTGCTTGTAAGTAATTGTTTGTGGTCTTATTGATTTGATTTGATTGATTGATTGATTGACTCGTCAAATTTTTCTTGGGTGTCATTTTGGTGCAAATTAACTGTGAAAAGCAAAACCTAAAGCCCTTTCCCATTGGAAAAAACAATAGTTTTGACCCGTAAGGCCATCACGGTTTTACTGTATTACTCCTATTTTCAATCTGTACCGTTAGATTATCCTCGAACCACACAAATGCACTCTTACCAAGACCGATCAAAGGTTCTAAACCAAAGCTTAACTTAACGCACACACAGAGTAAGTAACCTAGCTGTACGATTAACAGTGAAAAGTTTAGAACGTACCAGTGAGAGCAGCCAATGAACTTTATTGCCTTGCTGCTGATATATTAGCTAAAGCTACAGCTTACTTGCAAGCTCATCAGAGGTCTGCATCAAAACCACACGCAGCACTTTACAGTTTACAGCGAATAGAGTGGGAAAGAGGTTAATGGGAAGTGGCAAGTCCAATGGATATGGTGGCTATTTTGGTTCTCAGAATGAGGGTTCACTTATGCTTCAATATATATAGATATTCAAATGCCACAAGGGTCAGTAACGTAACACTAACAGGCAACAGCCCCACTAAGTTAGTAGCTCTATAGTTTTCAAAAAGTTTCGTGATTAGCTTTGATTAATTGGCAAACACATACGCATCATTTCTAAAAAGAAGCCAACCCCAGATAGGGCTAAAGGCCTAATGTACGTGTGTGGTTTATTAATTATGTTATCATGGAGAATCCAATTTAAGGACTGTAATTAAATGAACAAATTAAAAAACACTCTAATTAACATGATTAATTTTAATTTAATTTAAACTGTTGCACTCTTCTGGCAACTTCGCGAGGTGGACTTGTAGGCTATAGCTAATGTTAGCGTCACAAGTGCACGTGTGCGTATTCGTATTCTATTATATATATAGATATATCGTTACAATCAATTTTGCAGAGCACGAAATAATCTGAAGGTTGCTGGCTGTGCCTTGTGAAAGCAAAAGCATCATGCGGTCCATTTTACTCACGTTTCTTAATGCTTTTTACTCGATCACATAAACACCCCCAACAAGCTTAGGCTTTAATGAATTTCCTTGTACCAAATCCATTCAATTTCATTCCTTCTCGATGTGATTTGTATCTGACGAACCCAACACCGTGGCTTGCCTTACAATCAAATACCGACACGTGTTCAATCTCGACATCTTAAATTTTGGGTTCTTTCTTTTGTTTTTTTAAAAGATCGTCGTTTAGTCAAAACGAGTAAGCTTGAGAAAAAGTTAACCCTTCACAGCACCAAAACAATCTTATTAAATGGTGTATTTCGAGAAAGTTGATTGATAATTGTGAGTCAAACATATATGTACGCGGCACGAGCCCATTTACTTGACATGGAACAAAGTCATTTTCAAGAGATACCCAATGAGATGATATAAATGTAGAGGTTCCAACTGACTTTGTAATTTAGCATTCAGCACATATCACGATCAATCTTAAGCCACGTTTTTTTTTAAAAAAAAAAAAAGGCAAAAACCCTGGAAAGTTTCAAGAAATTTAGCTAATTAATCATGAGATTAAAGATACCTCAAGCCGACAACATGTTTGTGCTTTCGTTGAAAATTTGGACATGTTTTGAATCAATTGGCTTATTTGGCCACGTAAATGCTTGTAGTAGCCGACCATCTCCAAAATCATAGCTTAATGCAAAGTTGTGCATTTCCAGAGACTGCGATTTGCTTCATTGTTGAGTGCCGTGTATTTAATAATGAAACCTTTTTTTCGCTTTTTGAGAATTTTTTCAACTCAAAAGGCAGGTATCAAGCAAAATGCTGATCTTCTGCAAATCTGCATGTTCTTTGACTTTGGCCTGGCAATCAAGAGGAGCGATAGAGATTTTCTTTTTCTTTTTCAAATTGTGTTGATTCTGTAGCTGATTGGATGAAATCTTAACTTTTAAGTTTGACGTTTGAATATGGAATGGTCAAAGGCGCAAGGCAAAAATTTTTGTTTATCTTTTTATCTTTACTCCTTTTTTTTTTTTAATTATTGCAAGATTACAAGGGAAAGAAAACTACATTTTTTTAATATGTATAAAGCGTATGGGTTTTCTTTAGTTTCTTTCTTTATCTCATTTTACACAATCACTCTCAACTATTTTAAATTATGAAATGTCCAAAATCTCAAAAAGTATGGGCTCAACAAAAATTTTCTACATGAAATGATTTAAATTTATTCTCTATACGAATTACTTGAATCCTTAAAATTCTAAATAAAATATCTAAAAGGTAAGATGTGACAAAATGCCTAAGAGTGTGATTCAACGAAAAAGACCTAAGTCTATTCTTTATAAAAAATTACTTTTATACTAAAAAATAAAGCTGCTTAATGTCCATTACAAAGGCCGAGGTCTTCCTTTATTTTTCATAGAATAACTTGGGATTTGACCAAAAGCGTTCTTCTTTAAAGAATGACTTATGTACTTAAAAAAATACTTTTAAGTAAAATGTTGAAGCGTTAGTGATTGAACCCTTTACAAGGTGCCAAAGATTAAATTATACAAACAATGACCTAGTTTAAAAATCTTTAAAAAGAATGACATATCTTCATAGAAAATATTTTTAAGTGAAATGCCCAAAGGGCGACTCCTGGACAAAGCGTCGAAGGTATAATTCTATTGAAAAAAATGTCCTAGGTCAATTAATTGCAACAAATAACCTAGGTACTCAAAAAACAATTATAAGCAAAATGTTCAAATAAGGAGTTTTGGCCAAAGCGTCAAATGCATAATTCTACAAAATTACAAAGAATGGCCTAGCTACTTAGAAATTAAAAGCAAAATGCCCAAAGGATGAGTTTTTGACAATATGCTAAAAGCGTACTTTAAAAATGATCTCGGTCCATTCTCTGTAAGAATTACTTAGGTACTTAAAAAGTATTCTATGTAATTTTGCTTAAGGGCAAGACTTTCACAAAAAATAACATATAGGTTCATTTTCTACGAGAATGACCTAACACTTAATCTAAAGTAAATTGCACAAGGACAAATGTGGGAAAAGCCCCAAGGGCGTAAAAATAACATAGGTCTATTCTTTACAAAAATGACCTAGGTACTTAGAAAGTTTCTAAATAAATTGCCCAAAGGCAAGAATAGACAAAACACCTAAGGTTTTGATTCTAGAAAGATAATGTAGGGTTAGTTTGTATAAGAATGACCTAAGTACGTTGAAAATACTCTTAATAATGCTCTGAAGGGTAACATTCTATAGAATAGGTTTACAAGTGGACATACATTTTACAGAATGAGTCTACGAGTCAACAAATATTCTATGTATTGCGCTTATGATAAACAAATATTATACAGAATGTGCCTACATTTAAATAAATATTCTACAACTAAGCTTACAGGCCAAAAATACATTCTATGAATTGAGCCAACAAACATTCTTTGAAATGTGCCTTCAAACAAATAAATATTTTGTAGAAAAAGCTTGTAGGCCAGCATCCATACTGTGGAATGAGTTTATGAGCCAAAAGATTTTACGAAATGAACCTACAAGCAAAATGTTGACAACCAATCACTCTATGAAGAACTAACATAGGTGCTGAAGTTAAGTTTAAGCCCATTAAAAGGTGAAGAGACAAAAAATGCATTATAATTGTCTAAAAAATACTTATCATGGACAAGTTTTGACAAATATGGATGTGTGTCTTCATGCATGAGCCTTGAATGACACTAATCACAATATTTGTTCTATATAGCCTCTTTAATGTCGATTGTTGCACATAAATCCTTCAATTGACATAAGATGCCTATATAAAGGCCATGGGCTCCTCATTTGATGGTAAGAGGAAAAAGAGGTACAAAATGCTATCCATCTCTCTATAAATTGAATAAAAAAGTACTGACTTGACTCTTAGAAGGTTATTACTGGCATGCTGACCCTCTTTAACAATTGTTTAATTAATCAGAATAAGCCATGTAATTGGAGACCCATACCTTAAAGAGAAAATAGTTCATAAAAGTTATACACACAGACACACACACACACACACACACATATAAAGTTTGGAACACAAAAATAAATTATTATACATTGAGCAAAATTTGCATTAACATGTTTAATTGATTTCAGTGATACTAACATTATTATGTGCATTAGTTATTTTTTTTTGTAAAAGAAGGTTTGCTTAAAAGTTTAATTTAATTGATCTAAATGAGTCAATTTAACAAAAATGATTTGATTTTGATGGGTTTCAATGAAAATAACAAATTGAATTAGTAATTACATATCCAATAAAAAGAAAAGATAATAAAATGCATGTATAATAAAATTCATGATACATGTTTTACATTTAAGTAATTATGATTGTAAATGTGAAGAGTTGAATTGTGATTTGGGGACCAAAGTGAAATTGAGATATATTTTTAAGGCCATAGTGCAGATTGCATTTAGTTTAAAGGTCGATATGCAAATAAGTTGTTGACGTGGCCAATAGTTTGTTATGGTCGTTAGCATGTTTTTGGAAATTTTCTATCTCATTTATGGGTCACTCTGTAATTCTTGCTTTGTTGGAAAGCTAGTAATCTTTTCTGATTTGTTCGATCTGTGTGTAATCAGTTTGAGCATTAAAAGCTTGTGAGTTTTTCCTTTAAAATGGTGGTGTCTGTTCAGTGTGTTGATTCATGTTTCTTTGATTTTGTGTTTTTTCTCTAATCTTGATCTATTCTTGGATTATTCTTTGATTGATTTTCTTCTCAAGTTACAACAAGTGGTATCAAAACTTGGTAGATCTCTACAAAGTCTCTTCCAAAACCAAAAATTGAAAATTTCACCACTGGTGGTGATTTTTCACTTTGGAAGATGAAAATAAGGGCTCTCATTGTGCATCAAGGCCTTGAATCTGTCTTGGAAGAAGAAAACCCAGAGACTGCTGCAAGCTCCAAGCTTAATGAGAAGAAGAAGACCCATATATTGCTGCAAGCTCTAAGCTTGATGAAAAGAATAAGTATATCAAGAATAGAGCCTATAGTACTCTAATTTTGAGTCTCAATGACTCAATCTTAAGAGAAATTTCAGAAAAAAAAAGCCCTAAGAATTTGGAATAAAGTGAAAGCTTTGTGCATGAAAAATCTTTGCCTCACAGACTTTTCTTGAAGAAGAGATTATGCACATTCTTAATGAAAGAGGGGGTTTGAATTCAAAATCATTTTAACACCTTCAACAAGATCATTCTTGATCTTGAAGGGGTGGAAAATGTGAAGATCGGTGATGAAGACATCTTTTTTTTTTACTCAGTTCACTGCCAAAGATTTATGAAGACTTTGTGGACACAATGCTATATGGTAAAACTTCTTTGACCTTAGAAGATGTTAAAGCATCCTTTAGTTTAAAAGAAATTCAGAAGAATGGACATGAAATGAGTAAGGGTGAAGGGCTGATTGCCAGAACAGAGAAGACAAGTGATCAGAAAAACAAAAATCACAAAAAGAAAGGACAAGGAAAGAATCGAGATAATGTAGAAAAAAAGAAAAAAGAAAGAAAGTGTTTCTATTGGAAAATGGAAGGGTACTACATCAGAGATTGTGAGGAGAAAAAGAAGAAGAATAATCAAGGATGGTCAGGTGATGCAACTATGGCCTCGGATGACTTCACAAATGAAGGTTACCACAATGTTGATTTGTTGATAGCTTCAAAAGATGACTTAGAAGGTCAGTGGGTGTTGGATTCAGGTTGTTCTTTTCACATATGTCCTAGTAGGTCACTTTATCATGAATATAAGTCTATTGACAGTGGTAGAGTCTTGATGGGGAACAACATTAAGTGTATGATCAATCAATATAAGAATATTTGATGGAGTCATTAGAACTCTACATGGGGTCAATCAATATAAGAATATTTGATGGAGTCATTAGAACTCTACATGGGGTCAAACATGCTCTTGAGTTAAAAAGAAATTTAATCTCTTTAGGCATGTTAGATAGTGAAATGTACTCTTTTAATTCAGATAATGGAAGGATAAAAGTGACTAAAGGCGGTACTATGGTGATGAAAGGAAAGAAGAAAAATGGATTGTATGTGTTGATTGGCTTTTCTATACCTCCAAATGTTGTAATGACTGTAGAATTTAATGTAGATAAAACAAAGCTATAATATCTTAGACTTGGTCATATGAGTGTAAAAGGGCTTCAGGAACTTGAGAAGCAAGGACTGTTATGTGGTGACAAGATAGGTAGTCTTGACTTTTGTGAGAATTGTGTTTTTGGTAAGACACATAGAGCTAAATTTTCTAGAGGGGTGCAAAAGTCTAAGTATGTCTTAAAATATGTATATTCTGATCTATAGGGGTCGGCTCAAGTGCCATTTTTATCTAGGCGCAAGTATTTTATGACTACTTAAGAAAAGTATGGCTTTATATTTTGAAAACTAAAGATCAAGTTGTAAAGAAGTTTAAAGCTTGGAAAGTATTGGTTGAAAATCAAAGTAAGAGGAAATTAAAGGCTTTAAAAACTGATAATGGCCTAGAACTTTGTAATATGCAGTTTGAGAACTTCTGTTAAGAGCATGGTGTTTTAAGACATAAAACAATCATAGTCACCTATCAACAAAATGGCTTGGCTGAGAGGATCAATAGGACTTTAATAGACAAGACCATATGAAGGGAGTCTTTGTTGGATATATTAATGGAGTTAAAGGGTACAGGGTCTGGTGTGGAGAAAAAAGGGAAGTGCATTATCAATAGAGATGTAGTGTTTCATGAAGTTGTATTATTAAAGGGAAATGTAGCATGTGTTACTGATGTACATGCAGCTAATGATGTTGAACAGCCTGTTGATACTCCAACACTTAAAGTGGAGCTTTCTAATCATCAAGCAGAAGCACCAGATGATGTGGGTAAAATGCATACTAATGTTGAAGACATTGAGTCACCATCCTTGCAGCAATCTAGCCTTCAAGATTATCAATGGTTAGAGATAGGACTAAAAGGCAACTTAGAGCCTCAATCAGATATGGCTATACTTACTTAATTCCTCTTGCTTTAATTAGTACTAATGACATAGCAATTGAAGAACCTGGAAGCTATTCTGAAGCCATTAGAGATAAGGATTATGATAAATGCCTGGCAGCTATACAAGAAGAAATTGATTCTTTACAAAGAAACCATACCTAGATACTTGTGCCAAATCCAGGAAACATGAAGCTAATTAGCTGTAAGTAGATTTTCAAAAGGAAACAGGGGGTTCTAGATGTTGAGCTTTTAAGACACAAAGAAAAACTTGTGGCCAGAGGGTATACATAGAGAGACGGCATAAATTTCAGTGAAATTTTTTCCCCTATTGTTAAACATTGTTCTGTTAGTATTATCTTAAATATGGTGGCTTTGTTTGATATGGAACTTGAGCAAATGGATGTCAAAAGAACTTTCCTTCATGGAAATCTTGAAGAACAGATACTAATGATACAACTTGGAGGCTTTGAGCACAAGGAAAAGGAAGATCATGTTTGTTTGTTGCATAAGTCATTATATGGATTTAAACAATTGTTGAGTACTAGAAAGTGTGTATTTATAATAGAAAAAATCATCATTCTACACTCCAAGTCTCACTAATATTTCTATTTTTATGTCTTTAAGTCCCTTGTAATTTAATTATGTATGTTTTATTTTAATTACGTATTTTATGTATTTTAGGAGATATCATGGTCATTTCACAATGAACGAGAGATCAGATAGAAAAACGGACAGCACTTTTAAAATCAGTACAGTTGAAAACCTTAGGAGGAGCATAAAAAGATAAATGGTACTGTTCACATATACGGTACGGTTGATATATACGTTCGACACCTATACTATTCATTTCAGACTTTATTCACATGCATGATCGTATGTTGACATGGCACTATACGATGACGTGGCGGCATTTGATTGGACGAATGATGTGGCATTGACCGCTTATGTGGCATTGACTGATGACGTGTCACGATTCTATTAGACCAAAAATGTTGACCGGTGACGTGATAGAATGTTAGTGGACCGAAAAAATGTGTGTATGGTATATGTATATACACAGAATAACAGCCCTAATGATGTTTTCCATCCAATAGGAACTTGCCACGTGGCGTAATCCTGAGCGTTCAAAATCTTTTAATCTGATGGCCATGATTTACTCAGTGTATCTATAAAACGGGGTTCCCCCCCTAATCTGACACCCATGAATTCATTTTTTTAGCTCTATTTTCTGTAATTCCATCTCCATCTTGTATTTTCTACGTATTTTAATAAAATTCTCATTTTATCCCTAGTTCAAATATGAGTGGCTAATTTCCTTTCAAGCTTTGGTTGAAGGTGAAGTCTCAACATACTCCATGGGCTTAATTTGGTAAATTTACTTTTCCTTCCCCTTTAATGATTGTTTTGACTTTTCGTAAACAGATAGTAATAATCTTGTCTGGATATCGGCTGGAATAACCGCCTTCCTAGGCAAGGTTATTACTATTTGGCACAGGAAGCCCTTAGCACCATATCTATTAGAATGTGGTTCATGAGGAGTGGAAAATCCTCCTTCATGATTTAATTGGTACTAATAATGAATGTTAAGCCGATGATGCATGTTGAGTACAGATCCAGAGATCCAAGCATTTAATTTTAATAGTTTATTCCATCAACTTTAATTTAAATTAATACATTACCTACATAATTGTCATTATAAATCCAATCACCCACTTAGAAAATTAATTCTACATACAATTAAAATTCACATCCTCGTGGGATCGACATTTGTCACCGTTGATCTATTCTACAATAGATTCGTGCACTTGCGAGTTCAATAAAATTTGCACAACAATTTTTAGCGTCGTTGCCGGGGAGGTAAGTTATTTTAATTCGTAGAATTTTTTTTTAATTTCTTTATTTTTTTTATTTTTTTTTTAGTTGTTTCCTTATAATATAGGAAGTCAATAGGTGATGTAAATAAGGTTGTGGGGTATGTGGATTCTGACTTTATAGGGGATTTGGATAAAATGAAATCAATTTCAAGATACATATTTATATTAAACATGTGTATGATAAGCTGGAAAGCATCCTTGCAACCAGTAGTAGCTTTATCCTCTATTGAGGCTGAATTTGTTGCAACTACTGAGGCAATTAAAGAGGCTATATGGCTTAAAGGGATTCTCAATGAGCTTTGGTTGAATTAGAAAACTGTTCAAGTGTTCTTTGACAATCAAAGTGCCATTCAACTAATCAAAAATCCAATCTATCATGAGAGAACCAAACATATAGATGTAAAACTACAATTTATCATAGAAGAAGTTGCAAAGGGAACTGTAGCTGTGTCCAAGATCTATACAGATATGAATCCAGCTAATGCACTTACTAAAGTGCTTCCCACTGCAAAATTTAAGTTCTATGTGAACTTAATGGGTGTTTTGCCCAACTCAAACTGAATTTAGGAGTGAATTACAAATAGTTGAAGGTTTTTTAGATGTTGCTTTGATGTTGAGTCAAACTGATCAGATCTACAAGGTGGAAAGTAAGAAAAGTTGAATTGTTTTTTAGACCAAAGTGAAATTGAGATAGATTTTTTGGGCCATAGTGTAGATTGCATTTAGTTTAAGGGTCGATATGCAAATAAGTTGTTGACATGGCCAATAGTCTGTTGTGGTCGTTAGTTTGTTTTTAGAAATTTTCTAGAAACTGCAACTTATAAAGGGCTATTTCATAGCCTCTGATATATGGCAATTTTCTCTCTCATTTCTGGGTCAATTTATGTAATTCTTGCTTTGTTTGAAAGCTGGTAATCTCTTCTGATTTGTTCGATCTATGTGTAATCAATTTGAGCAATAAAAGCTTGTGAGTTTTTCCTTCAAAACGATGGTGTCTATTCAGTGTATTGATTACTGTTTCTTTGATTTCGTATTTGTTCTCTGATCTTGATCTATTCTTGGATTATTCTTGGATTGATTTTCTTCTCAAGTTACAATAGTAAATTTAAACAAAGTTGATTAATTAGTAATTTAATTAGCTTCTATTGGCTTAGGCACTAGAGAATGACAAAAGTCAATCCTAGGTTTTGTCATCCCTAATAGGTTATAATCTTGATACCACTATGTTGTTATGATTTTCTTCCTCATTATTTGGTAATTTAGATGTACTTGCTTATTTAATTTAGTTAAACATTAATAGATATGAGAAAAATTGACAAATTGACACGAAAGAAAGTGTTTATAGTCAAAGGAAAAAGATGCTCCTAGCCATTTATGGGCAAAAGATAACTTTTTCTATAGCAATCTTGGGAGACAAAAATGGAAGTATCATCAATAAACTTGGAGGGTGTTGGTACATGTGACAATTTTATCTTCATCATTTATAAATTTTAATTATTAATTAGGTGAGACAAAGATAGTGTCGATTACACATCTTTTGACTTAATACAAGATATAATTAAATAATTAGTAGAGTATAATCTTTTATTTTAAAATGGGGCCTCGTGTTTTGTGCTCTATTTATTAATTAATTTATGATATGAGAAGTCAAATTTTATATAATAATATAGGATAAAAGTCCCTTTTTTTTTCCCCCTAATATGAATATTAGGATGAAAACCTTAAAAGAAGAAAGATCGTCTACACACCCAAGATACATATGTTTATGATTGGGCCAGGCCATATTATAAATTGCAGAGTTCCCCATTGAGTGGTGTTTGCAAACACCCTTTCAATATACATTACTGATAATTCCCCTATTCAATTGAAGTTACATTTAATAACAAATGTAAATTTAGATTTCTTTATCTCTTTCATCTCTTTTACTTGCACTGGTATGCATTATTTTCTTCTTTTTTTTTTTGTCTGTTGTTGCAAACTCTTTAGATTTTACATCAATCTATTATTTTAATATTTTTTCAATTTATGACTTTTATCTATTCAATTAATTTAGTAAAATTTAAAATAATCCATTTTATCTTTATCTTTTTTTTTTTAAGATTAATTATATTGATCATTGGGAACTAGTGTTTTTGAGTTTTGTAGAGAGATAAAGCTTGAAGAGAAGGATAGCAATAACAAAATTTGAAAACCTTATCACCCATAAAATTATTTATGTGAAGGGTGAGGCAAGAAGGTTTCAAAAGAATATCTATGTTTATTTATTTATTGGTTTCTGTCACTGCAGAAGAATTTTTAGAGTGAGTTAAAATAGTTAAAAATTAAAGATTCAATAATGAGCTAAAAAATGAGGACTCAATTAAAAAGATTGTCAATTTAGAGAGATATTATTTTTAGTATTAAAATGGAGTGAAAGTGGAAAAGGAGTTTTAAAAAGATAATTGATGGGTGTTAGAAGCCGTCTCTTTGCAATTGGAAAGCTTGAACTGTTGATCTCACATAATCCATTCAATTGATGGACACTGGTAAGAGATAGACTCAACTCCATAGTAAATTGCTTTGAAAAATGAAATTAAAGCATCAAAATACAATATTTTTTCCCCCACTATTGAGGTATCCGTGGAGCTAATTTAAATCAAATTCATATATGCACTCCAAGCTCATGATAATTTAAATCAAAATGAAATTAAAGCCAAGCTATCCTTTAGCTGCATGGTAACTTACCTCTAAGCAGACTCTCTCACTTCACGTGTGAATAGCATAATTCATAGAGTGGGAGTAGTGCCTGCTTTAACTTGTGTACATGTCTAAACTTAGCTAATAATTCCTTGAATTGTGCTGTAATTGTATTTAGACTTCCTAAAAACGCCTTGTTGTGTAGTATTAGTAATCGGGGGATAAAAGGCTTAGATCAATCTAAAGTAAAGATGGGCTGTTTCTGTATCCAAAGTGACATTACACACCAAGTAATATCAAAGCTATAAAATTGTTATACAAGTTGTCTGCTTTTATTTAGAGTCATAGCATGACGATAAGTGACAAGTCCAGAAGATTGAAGTCTGAGATTACTCGGCATCTCAATTTTTCATTTGGTTCAAATAAAATTAAAAAGACGTGAACCGTTGAACAACCTATTACTTAATATTTTAACTAGCTTTCATTTTGAGAGGCGCGCGGGTGTCGATTCAAAAGATGTTACTAATTCGAAGACGACAAAAGGAGTCATAAATCAAGAAAGACTATTTTCAGTCGTTTTAAGTCTCTTCAGTCATCATTTCACGTTTCCTCGACTTACCCCAAGTAGATTCTTCTTTTAATGGCATGTTTGGTTGGTTTGTATACATACAAGGAGAAGGGAGGAGAGAAAAAGAGAAGAGGAGAAAGAAATAAGAAAAAAAAAATTTCATATTCAATCAAACAATGCAATATAAAATTATTCTCTTTTATATTTATTTTCTCTCATATTTTTTCTTTTATATTCGTCTCCTCTCCTACTATTTATTTTAACTAAACATCACCACCTGTAATGGTTGTGATTTATCATTCAACCTCTGCCACTATAATATGATTATCTTTGCATCCACCGACAATTGTAAGATCTAAAATTGAATATAACATATCAGCAAAGTGAAATACTCTCAAGAAAAAAAGAAAAAAAGAAAAAAAAAAGCCTTAGTGCGTTAAAGCGAACGTAATCCGTTTGTTTTTACGTCGAAGCAAAGACAAATAATAAATAATTTAAAGCAATGAGTGGATAGTCCATGTGTTCGCAATTGGGTGCATTTCTGATGGGGAGGCCACCTCCCTTCAGCCTGTAGCAAAAAATTATACTAAAGAGCCTTTAATTATACTTTATAAGAAGGCTAAAAGATGATGACTTTGAAATTTGTATGATCAAAGCCGTGAACTGAAGTGAAACTTTTCCACTTCAAAGAACGTAGCCACTGAAGTGATGACACGCTTTCATTTCTTGCAGATAATGGGAACAGTGTAAAATGGCCTTTTAAGATCATGAATAAAGCAATGAAGGAGAGATTGTCAGCCACTTTAGCTTGATCGAACTTGAACAAATTCGGCTTCATCTGGGAGAGCTAACTGGCTTATGTTATTTTATTAATTGTAACTTGTAAGCCCAATACAACCGTCAATGGCTAGCTAAAACCGATTAGGCTGGGTTGGCTGCCATAAAAGAATGGGATTAGTGGACAATCAGAAGGATTTCGGAGTTGAAAAAATGTTGGAGATGAGTATGAATTAGTGGATCCACTGATGATGCAACAAAAAAAAAGTGACAAGAGTCCAACAATTAAAAAGTTATTACACCAACAAAAAGTGGAGTGCCTGCCTACCTATCTCTTTCCGGACATTGACAATAATATCCCTTCATAGTTGATGAATATTCAAGATATTCATATTGTTAAAACCAAGTATGGTTTTTGAGTCATCTGTCAGTCAAGCCAGTACGGTACAGTAGCCTTACTGGTCATGGGTTCATAAGCTAATGAAGCCAGTTTTGTGCATGTATATATGTGTAACAACAGCTCCAAAAGTACAGGACTCATGTAAACTGGCTGGCATAATTGCTGAAAATGGTTAGTTATTACGTGAAGGGCAATAGAGTCATCTAAAGGGGACAAGTTGTAATTATTAGACACTTTTCGACCACAACTTAGCAACTTTTTAATGGTGAGATTTTGTAGAAAAAGTAAAGGGGGTATTTTGGATAGTGACTTATCCAGTTCTTTCATTTATTTATTTTTCTACTTCAGATCACCGTTCATCAGCTACTTAAAGCCAATGACTAGAGTTTTAACTTCCCCCACTTAGCTTTGTCAGGAGCCTCATTGGATATTTGATATCATATAAGCCAACCTATCAATTTCTTGAAATTGAAAGGCATGGAAGTGCTTTGGCAAGAAGCACTTCACGGCTCTTAGAAAAAAAGCATCAAGTTCATGGAGAGGGATGTATTCTCATGACCCTCCTCCTCCAAAATTCAACAGTTTGTCTGTGCTTCAGTCTTTTAGCTCTCTGTTAGCCACTGAAGCAGCAGCAGCAGCATTAAAATCTAGCAGAGGCTTTTTGGCTAATGCATGGCAAACCGGCAAGTCACGAAACGGCAATGGGCTCGGCTATTGAATCTTGTTATGGCTTTTTTTTAGCTTTTTCTCTGTTTTGAAGTATTACTGTAGTTCCTGCATGAATATAGAATAAAAAAGTTGTGTTAGTGTATGTTATGTATAAGCTGCAGAAGATCAGCAAGTTGATTTGTTTAACCGATGAGTTTCTGCAAATCAAGTTGACAATAACATGGTGATGTGATCATCTTTTCCTGCTCGTTTATTATATTTGTGCATGTATGAGCCTGAAGGCGGAAGTATGGATGGTTGATGGTTCCACGTGTTTTTGTGTTTTGAAATAAGGTAGATTAATGCTGAATTTATTGTTAGTTGGGGCATTAGCCCTCGATCCACATCACTTTGGCTGGGAAAGGTTCAAAGGATCTGAGAAATTTTTAGACTTCCAGCTACTGATATTCCGGCGTAGCTGCTGTAGGCCGTACATAGGAAGATTTTTACAATTTTGTGCTCTTCGCAGGCGGCTGCTGTGTGCTGTCTGTAAGGAGCAAGAATACATCCATTTTGAAACAAGCAAAACATTGTGCATGCAAGAGCAGTACACAAGCAATTTACTCATTTTTTGGACATCACACAGAATTAACGATTGCATAACTGCTATTTGACACTATCCTGAGCCTCCAACCTTGCTTTCAGCTAATTCTAGTAGAACTAAATATTTTTAGCTCAAAATGGAATTGCAACTTGAGAAAACAGCCCAGAATGTTCAATCAAACAAATGGGAGACTTCACACTTTTCTTCTGTAATTTGAAGTGTACATATACACAGTTGATTTGTAGCTCTACGTCTGCCTGTTTTGCAAAAACTCAACGTAGCACTATTCTGATCGTATCTCAACAAGTCAGAAATCAGGTGAATATGCTGGGAAAATAAAGACAATAAGTTAATTGTCTACGGATCTGGTCAGCTTTTCCAGGATTCTCTTCCAGTCTTCAAAAGTGAAACATATAACAATTCATTCCAAGTATCTGGCACTCCAGGTAAGCACCAGTGACTGCAGTCTTGAGCGTTTACAGCTGCAATTCGTTCCTGATCATTTTTGTATTCCATCCGGTATATAGAAGGATGTCCATCTTTTCTGAAATCTGTAAGCCTACTGATATTGAGATATACTACCGGAGTTTTCATTTCTGGAAGCACATACTCCAGAGCTCTCATTTTTGAAGGGTACTTCGCTAAGTAAGTTACATTGAAGATTGGCTCAGTTTCTTTATGACACTGCCCTCCTGAGTTCCATTGCCCTCCTCTGTCATCACATCAAACACTCACAGTCAGTTATACAAAATGGACGGGGAAACAAGAGAATGCCCGCCATGACTAATCTGTTTACATATACATGACTCTTTTTATATGAAAAACAGAAAACATAACAACAATGTATTCATATCGTGTTACGCTCAAGATTTACAAATTCCTTTTGTTAAACAGAACATATCAAAGAAACCATTGCAGCATCAACTTAGCTCCATTTCTTTTTACTTTTTAGTGCCAAATTTAAGTACCTCAAAGGCATCATTTCCGAAGATCCAGGGAACTACATGTGTAGGGCATTGAAGAAGCCACTCAATTTTAAGTGAACGATTATTTTAGGGAAAACTGCATGATAACCATAATTAATTGTTTATTCAACAGTGAGATCCTGTGTGGAATCCGCAGAGACGGGAAGCAAGCTCATAGAGATTAGTTTTCAATTTAGATTAACTTAAACATTTTACAGAACGAACACATCCAGGAAGAAAAAAGCATTGGAGAGTACACATGGTGTTCAACCACAAGTGCAACAAAGCAAAATGAGAAGAAAGTGCCATACTTAAAATGGGTGACTGAATATCCTCTGAAGAAAACCTTAGTCCGATTGCGATCAACATTCTTGTCAACCCATCTAGCCCAAGTGGTGAGGGCCCTCTTATAAGCTTCTAGCACTTTTAGTCTTGGGTGCACAAAGTTTCCTTCTTGGTAATAGTCTTCTCTGCAAGGCCACAAAATGCCCAAAAGGAAGAGGAGAAAGAAACAGATTGAGTTATTTGATTAGCAGGGCATATTGTCAAATGAAAGAAAAACATGAAATGCAGAAAATTCTGAAGAAAGGTAAACACAAGTTTCATTTCCATCTCAATCATTTTCTTTCAAACAACAGCATTATTTAACTCAATCCATGGGCTCAACAATATGTAATACCATAATGCAAAGTGAAGACATTATGAAAGCAAGCAGTGTGATAGTCTGAAGGCACTCACCCTCTGGAAGTTTTCTCATGGGTCCACCAGTGACCTGTATTGAAGATGATGACATCGGCATCCTGATACATTGAGGTTGTACGGTCCATCAAATCCAGTCTTAGGGTCTCAAATGTTCCATTTCTGCCAGTAAAAGACGATTCTCTAACGAGAAATGGAGAACTAACAAAGTCCACAGTACAATTGTAGTCCTACAATAGCATGAAAATTGCCAGTTTTGAGAGATGCATATGACGAAAAAATAAAAAAAAGGAAAATTATTCTAACCATAAATGAAGGATTCTCCTGAAACTCACCTCAAATCTGAAAGCATAAAAACCTTTCTTTTTAAATTCCCTCCTTCCAGATATCTCATAGACTCTTTCCTTGTTTCTGATGCTATGGCGGAGGATGCACACCAGAGACTCCCACATGTTCCGATTCAGCGAATCTCCCACAAAAACTAATTTCTTGCCTCTTAATCTCTCCAAAAAATCAGTTGCATTCAAACTGGATAAGAAATGACAAATATTTAAAATTCGGATATGTATTTTTTTTTTTAACTCAAACCACAAGGTATCACAAAAAGAGGTTGGCACATAATAGAATCATCATACATACAAACCCATTATTATGATTAAACATGGAGATAAAATCATACTCACAAGTGACCTGAATTTAATCTGATTCAAAGAATGATCACATAAGTGTCTAATAACTCACAGAATCTAAACAAGGTAAATGTACAACTTAAGGCAAACAGAAATGGAAACCAAGTCATACTCCTCACCACCTCAACAATCTGGTCAACAATTAAATAACACTAAATAATTTCAGAATTTTGTTATCAATTAAACCTCTTCAAACACTTTCATTGACTATAGAATCCTTGTGTGATGATATAATGAGTGCATTAAAGTAGAATAAAATCCTTGAGCCCTGATATTTTTTCTAAATTCATAATCAAACAATATGTACACTAGAAAAACGAGAGAGAACAAAGGGAGGTTACACCTGGGGATGTCGCACCCATTTGGCTGCCACTTCCATTTAACAAATCCATCGTCAGGTCTCCCGTTAAGGTGACAATCAAAATCCCTATCAATATAAGGACATGAACCTGGTGGATAATATGGCTTAGAGTCATCCCTCGCCCATCTACCATCAAATATATTACATTTGTCATAAGAACTGCCATGCGTCTCTGTAGGTTCAGAATCATACCGAGGATTTGTGATCTTATTATTTGAGTCATTCAAATTTCCTCCGTTTCCTGACAAATTACTCACATTGATATTATCGGGAACCTTGCTATTCACATAACTAGTATTATTCACAAATTGACTCCTAATAATCTCATCTGAATTCACATCTCCTTTGACAACAAGGCTACAATTCCCACAACTCTGTCCTTCCTCTACAGGGAAGCTTCCATTGTTAAATGTCTGAGAAAAATTTACTTTGCCAGCACCAGAATCCAAAAAGTTTCCATGTCTAGAAACAGCTGAAGCATTTGCTTCTAGAATGCTTCCAACTTCAGCCTTCTGAGTCAAATTCCCCAAATGGGCAATCTCATTAGACACGTTTGCTTCTTGGGATTTTCCCACCAAATCGACGGAGCTGTCCGCTTGCCTGCCGCCACTAACACTAACACTAGTATCATTTGATACAGCAGTTGTAAATGAGAAAGGCCAAGAAATAACACGAGAAGAATTATTATTAATAACTCTAACAAGATTAAATCCTTGAAACAAAGGAGAAACAGCAGGAGCCTTTAGAGAGTTGCTAAGCAAAAGCACAACAAACACAATGACAGTAGCCGCAACACCCAAACCAAATCCAGAAACTACCTTTCTTCTAGGAGATAGAAGCTGCTCTGTAAACGCAACTTTTCTCGACTCCATTATTGCTGGTTAATCTCTGTTAAAAGGCATGCATTAATAATTAACAAAACAATCGTGACTCCTCCAAACACAGAACTGAGGCGAGAAAAATGTGAAGGGGCGTTGGGATCCAAGTGTAAGTGGGGTGCAAAATGTGAAGCTTTGAGGAGAAAAGGATTTTAAAAGTGTTTGTTGCTTTGCTTTGGGAGATTATTACAATGAGAGAAAATGGAGTGACTGTGTGCTGCGTTTGTTTTGTGTTGTTGAAACTTTGGAAGTAGTTAAAATTAAACTAGTGACGGTGTTGGAAATAGAGTTGGATTCCTTTACAGGGTAAAGAGAGTGAAAGAAAATCTCACAGCTGTGAATTACTAAAGCGTCCGGGTTGTTTCCACGCTCATGTAAATTGAGTTACGCAACACACCCTTCAAATCTTCTTCTTCTTCCATTTCACACCCTGGAAAACAAAATTAGAACATATGGGATTAGCAGACGGTTACTGGAAGTCTGGAAAGCAATTAGCATACAGTCACAGGCCACGTAAATACTATTTTTTTAAAAAAATTAAATGATAATACTTTCATTGTATAAAATTATTTATTAATTCATTAAATAAAAATAAATTTATATTATATAATCATGTAGTACTATATTTTTACAATTCAACGTTAAATTATACTATGTTATAATACGTTATACTATAGTAGAATAACTAATGTACAGAGATAGATTATGATATAATATTTTAATATTTTATTATAATAAAAAAAATACATTATGAAAGTAAAAAAATAATTATTTAATACTTAATTTCAAAAATTAAATAATAGAACCCTAAATAGTAATAATTTTTTTAAAAAAATATTTTCTATTAATGTTAAAAAAATTAAACTAATAATATTTGTATAAAACATGCCATTCTACACTGAACATACATCACAACTTTATACGTTTTAATTGCAATATACCATAACACAATACAATTAATATAGTATAATGCCTATGCTAATAATTAACACAGTATCTAATAATTAAATAATTTAATACAAATCGCTTGTTAATTATTTACATTTAATTATTATTTTTTTCTTAATTTTTTTAAAATAAAAGTGAGTGTTATATTTCAGAGATTAAATTAAAGATAATATTTAAAAAATTTTAAATAATCCTCCAACCAAATAAATAAAAGATCTAGAACACTCAAACAGTAAATTTGGCTAATGCATCAACAGCATGATTACAATATTTTAAAAATTGCCGAAGTTTGAAGCTTTTCCGCGTTAAAATTAGCGCCTGTACTTCTGAAACAATTTAAAATAACTCCGTATTTATATGATATATGTACGAAATAAATTAAAAAAACCCGAAACGAATCCGACTCCAGACCCTCCGACGGAGACAAACTACACACACTATTATTATGGGAATTATGATTATCGATGGAGTTACCTTCTAATCTAATCTTCTTTAAGGGGATCAATAATTGATGCAGTCATGCAGATATAAGGGGGGCACATTCGTCACTTCCGGAAACACATGCGGTTCTCCATTAACTGTCAAAAGCATGCGCGGCTCCACCGACACGTGGTGGCACCATAGCCGTTACAAAAGTCAGAATACGAAGTTGGGACGCGCACGCGGCACGCGCTTATGCTTCAAGTTAAAATAGACAGTGCGTGCACCGAGAATAGGGGTCCGTTGATTACCTGACACTTGGAGAAATCCAGTTATTGGTAGGACCATTTGTTGACAGTTATACTTTCGGTGACGCGAGCACGCTATTTTGATAACACCTGAAAGTTGCCCATACCCTTGGTGGGGCCAAAGTTACCCGATCCGAGAAAACGAAAACTAACGCTGTTCAGAGTAAATTTGCGGGCACGACGGTCAGCGTACCCATAGACGAAGTAGACGATGCTTCTAGCACCTTCTACAATTTGTAGTCCTGATTGGAGGAAATCTTGTGTTTAATGCCAGCATTATGTTTGTAGATCTCTTTGACAAATACTATAAAAAGTAATTGAACTTTTCCCAAAAAATTCAAAAGTTTCACAATTCACACCCATAACGCAAAAGGAAAGTACATGAAACATTCTCTTAAATGTTGATTATTAAAATTAGGCCGTCAAAAATTGTCACGCTCGTTTAGGAAATATCAAATAGGCACCGTAAATTTGAGGGGCTCAAAAATAAAATAGGCTAAAAGTAAAGTTAAAAACTCAAATCTTTTCTGAAATTTTGTTTCATCAAACATATCAGAGGCCCCCATCATAGGTTCTCCAACAAATCAACGTAGATAGCTATGCCTATAGAGAAATTCACTTCAAGCTTAAGCAGCAATCTTGCAAAGAAAATATAGCAACAACTATACAGAAGATCCTTTTTGGACAGACTACATATTTGTATACCTAACACGGACCAAAATTTTGTGACAAGGAGCTCAATCAACTGGATTAATTTTCCAACAAAGAACAAGAAGCTTATACATGAATTTCCTTTTTAACTTTTTACAGATGAATACATGGCATGTTGGCATGCAACGGCTATCAACAGCAATCTCATAATTTTGTTCACGTGAAGGCTCAAAGCATGAGTGGTGTGGTGTATAATGGAGGGTAAGAATCACCTAGGACCAGAAAGCTCCATCGCCTCTATCACAAGCGAAGATTCTTCTATAAAATCTGAGTATCTTTTTTCATAAGTCCGGTACCTTGGTGTCTCGATCTTCTGCGATGCCTCCCATTTCTCGGCCAAGCCGTCACCTTCCAACATCTTTAATACTTCAGACATCTTTGGGCGGTGCAAAGGGTTAAATTGAGTACATAGAAGCGCCACCTGAACCATTTCTTCCAGTTCAATCCTGTCAAAATTTCCCTTCAGATCTTTATCCACCATTTGGCTCAGCTTTCCTTCCTGATGGAGCTTCTTTACCTAAAAGAATTATAAGTTAAACGGAAACGTGAGAGAAGATTTAAAACCATATCCAAACTTGATTGATTAGAGGGAATATGAGAACATACCCAATCAAGCATCACACCTCTCTGGTTTGCTGCTCGTCCAAAATCCAAAGCTCTCTGACCTGTGATTAGTTCAAGCAGCAAGATCCCAAACCCAAATACATCTGTCTTTTCTGAAGACTGACCAGTTGATAAATACTCTGGAGCAATATGGCCAACAGTGCCGCGCACGGCTGTGGTTACATGGGAATCCCTGTGATCCAAAAGCTTAGCCAATCCAAAATCTCCAACAACTGCCTCAAAATCTTCATCCAGCAAAATGTTGGCTGCCTTGACATCACGGTGGATAATTTTGGGGTCGCACTGTTCATGTAAATAAAGCAGACCCCTTGCTGTACCCAAGGCAATCCTTTTCCGTCTTGCCCAATCTAAAGCTGGCTGACCATGAATGTGATCTGCAACCCACAGCAGATTAAATTATTTTAGGGTCTAGGGAAGACATCAGATCCTGGAAAAACTTTTTACGTACTAAAGTTGAAAATTGTTCTGTATAATCATCACCTTTACTTTCAAGCAACAAAAGTTGAATGATTGCTTGAAATTTTACACTTAAACAGAAAATGAAAAGGGTTTTCACCAACTGAAAAGGGAGCTAATGAAGATAAATTAGTGATTATTATACCAAATTATCCTGTAGGACTTCAAAGAAGTATAAGCAAAAACCATTTTTAGAAATTTGAGAACTATGGTTCATTTACAAAATTAGTGATAAGCATACAAGTCATGAACATTTTCAAAAGCTTGTTTTCATATGAAAAAAGATAACCAGAGCTTTTCTGAAACTGTTAAAGTTTTTTTTATAACCTACCCAAGTTAAATTTTGTAAGAGTCAGCAAACTAACCTCTTAATCTTGATGCTACACTCCCATTTGGCATATAGGGATAAACAAGAAGCCTTTCGTTTTCAGTAGAGCAGAACCCACAGAGCCTGAGAAGATTCCGGTGGACAGCTAAACTTATGGTCTCTACTTCTGTCTGAAATTGAACTTCACCCCCAGCTATATTATAGTCCTTCAGCCTTTTAACAGCCACCAAATCTCCATCACTAAAGCATCCCTTGTATACAATCCCAAATCCACCTCGTCCTAGAATATTTTTTGTGCTGAAATTGCAAGTTGCAGCCCGGAGCTCCTTAAATGTATACCTTTTCAAATGACCCAAAGACACTTCTGGATCATATTGATCTGCCACACAACATATAGTGGATTAAAAAGCATGGATAAGTGGAAGACAAAAAATGGTTTATGGCAATGCAACCAACTAATTATACTATGAATTAGAATTTAAAATGTCATGGAATTAGAATTTAAAATGTCATGGACTAGAAAGCATGGATAATAGAAGCGCCTGTTAATGGAGAGTGGATAATTCGATGCTTATGCACATTAACTATGTTTGAACTTTGAAGTCCACTTTAGTTCCAATAATGAGGGAGATGGAGATGATCTCACAATCCAAGATTTGATATCTGAACTTTATCTGCAAGGCAACCTTTCTTCACTCATTTTAGTAACTTTGTAGACTTTAATTAAGCACCCATTTACTCAGTCTCCTAGTCTTCAAGTCATTTACAGCTCCTTTCAAACATAAATAACTTTAAAACAGAGGATAACTACTTAAAAAGCTCCAACAACATATGAGGACTTATAATAATTAATAATATTTTGCAAATAATAGGATATATATCAAAGATCCTAGTGTTTTTAAAAATTTTCAATTTTTTTGACAAATATAGACCAATAACATTCCCAGCTAACCACCCAACAGTGGGATTTGCAGTCTAAGGGGGCTAGGTCATTACTGTTTGCACAACTACTTACGCTTCCGTCCAGGATTTTAGCAATAACTCACTTGTGAAAACAGCCATAAATACATAAGAATTTACAAATAGCTATGGAAGCTTTTCTATTGGGTTATAATCATTTGTCCTAGTGGACCAAACCCAAAAATGTGCACATGGCTTGGCACACTCACTATCAAAAATTGATTATATATTACAGCAGGCTCTAGTAATTGTTAGCCACTCACTCTGTTTAGAATGTGTGAATTAGGAATCTATTTCTTATTGTACTTTAAGATTCTAAACACGAATGATCATATTTGGCAATATGTCATATGTGCGTGTGTGTGTGACCATAAAAGTGCAGTGAGAATGTAAGCATTAATCATGTAGCAAAGCAAAAGAACGAGAGAAAAACTAACCATTGACATCAAAGAAAATCTGCTGATTGTGTCTGTAACGCAACCAAACAAGTAAGCCGACAACAGTTATGACGAAAAAAGCAGCACCAAAGCTTGCGCCAAAAGCAACAGCCATGCGATGGCTTTTCGTCCCAGAAACTGATTGATCTATGAAATCACAGATCCAGCAGTTCAAATATTTCATCAGAAGGTTGTAGAGTAGAATATTGTAAAAAATAAAATAATCCTAGATAGGCTATGTAGCAGAAACCTTTAAGACCATTTGGCGGAAGGGAAAGAGGTTCTGGAAAGACAGCAGAACAATTGTTGGTCGCCTTCGGTCCGCAAATCAAAGGATTTCCTGCAACTCTGAAGAAAATAAAGAGAATCAGAATAATAGAAACTATTAATACAACAATCTGTAGACAGAACAAATAAGTTTTGGAACAAGGACAGAATGGCTTACTTGAATGTTCTTGCTGATATTTTAGGCAAAGAACCACTTAGATTGTTATAGGAAAGGTCCCTACAAGCAGAATTAACCTTCAGTGGTGAGTTATATATACTGAAGTAACAATGAATGAAACTTCTTCATTTCCAGCAAAACTAGGAAGTAATCATGTCAAGAAGTTAATCATACATACACTAGAGTAAGACCTTCAATCTTGGACAAAGACTCAGGGCATGATCCCGTAAGGCTATTATTGTTCAACCGCCTGACTTGCTCAGCCAACAACATAGAACATGTAGGAATTAGAATCAACAACAAGCATGAACAGTAGGTGAAAGATGGACAAAGTTGATGCTAATTAAGGATGCAAGATGAAAAGCAGTGTAAGGATTCTGAAACTTACAAATAATTCAGATTTCCAAGGTCCCCCAATGAATCAGGTATTTCACCAGTAAATGTATTGTTGGAGAGATCAAGAGTCTGAAGCTTCTCCAACTTCCCAAGTGAAGCAGGAATAGGACCCGAAATTGCGTTATTCTGCAGTAACCTACACATTTATGCAAAGGATGAGCTATACATCAGCTAAATTAGCTTTGTAGTAGGTGAGCAAACTGAAAATTCACTAAAAAACTACTACTATCGAAGTGATAAGAATGATGAATTTAAAACCAAAACAAGAAGCACGGAGGTAATTATTTACACTGATTGCAAGTTGCTGAGGTTTCCAATGCTTGGCGATAAGGTCCCAGACAGGCTCTGACTAGGAAGTCCCCTGTTTAAAGCAAGGACACACCAGTGAGAAATTGCCTCATAGAAGAAGTGGAAGAATTGTCATACAGGGAGATTCAAACAACTTACAGAGCAGATACATAGCCATCAGATGAACAAGTAATCATTCTCCAGCTACAAGGATCCACCGAAGTGATATCCCAATTCTCCAGAACATTGTAAGGGTCGTGTAGATTGTTTTTAACGGCCACTAAAGCTACCACTGCTCCAATTTAAATGGAAAACAATTAATAAACAAAGGAACTTAGCTTCTGTACCATAACATAAACATGTTTTATCAGCCAAAACAGTGTCAAACTAAAGAAAAGATTGTGGGTACTAACTAAGAGTAATAATAAGACATCATTATGAGGACATTTAAGAAGTTCAGATAGTCTTGCAGAGCCCCAAAGCATTTACTCATAAAAGAACAAAAAAAGTTCAACTTCAAAACAAAATAATAGGTGTCAAAAGAAGGGAAACGAAAATGAAAAACTAACCTTCATAGTTAATACCAGCAGGAGAAAGGGTAGCATAACAGATATCTATCAATGCCAAAACCAAAAACCCCACCTTCCAAAACTTGTAACTCTTCATTTCCATAATCTATTTTCAGTCGAGTAACATCGCTTTGCGTCCACAGCTATTATCACTAGCCATTCTCACATGAAGTGAACTGTCAAATGTTTTTCTTTGCTTTGCCTTATCGAAAACAAAAAGGTCCCTCTCAGAATCAGAACCCACTTACAAGAAGAAAAAAAAACGAAACTTTTTATCACGTAGCTTCAAAAATGGGAAACAACAGACACCCGGTTGATAAAAACAGTGTCTTGAATGCTGCCGGTAGAGATAAAACAGAGAGAGAGAGGTTTGGGAGAACGAACGGAACAAAGTAGAATGAGGCACTATAGGAGCTGAGACAAAGAGCAAAAGAAAGTGAATTTTCTCGAGAAAGAAACAGGTATCATCAAGCCTGAAATTCTGAGATCCTAGAGATCTGAGTTTGATTTACTAAATGGTTTTTGTGCTGATCCCCACAATTTCCATGTGGGTTGTGTAACTGTGTTGTTTGCTTTCTATCTTTGCTTATTGCTCTTCTTACTCTGCTGTTGATTCCACTTCTCTCATTATCTTCTTTGCTTTTCTAGTTTTAAACAAACACAAAAAGGGAACATTTTTGAAAAAACAAAAGCAAGCAAAATGAAATTCACTTTAGTACAGAAAGCAAAGAACCAACACACGCAAAGGCAAAAGGAAAAGGCTAAAATAACACAGATACAGATGCAAGTATGCAAGCCATAGACTCAGTAACTAATGGGAAACGGGGGGGGCAAAAACAAAAAAGAAAAAGAGAACATTTTTTTCTTGCTTTGCAATTACATCGAAGTGTAAACGTAAATGAATTAAAATAATTAAAATGTGTGATTGGACTGACGAGGGGTGTGAGGCATTTGATCAGAGAGGGAACAACAGGATGTCGTCTATTGTCGATTTTTGCAAAGAGAAAAAATTGTTGCAGTAACTTGTTTGTTTAGCCGGTCACGTGCTTTGATTGTCTGGCCTTTTGTCTGCTTTCGCCTTTCATTTCCCTCCTTTTTTTTCTTTTCACAAAAAGAAAATTATTAAGTTCTGTTAAAGTTTTTGCAGACAAGGTCCCCACGATGCTAACATGCGCCGGATATTTAACAGTTTTGTATTCGCGCTAATTATCTTTTGTTGCCCGTAGGTCGATGGAATATGGATCATGCAATGGTACAGAAATATTCTTTGCTAAGATGCTTCAACCCCAATTCAATAAAAATTTCCAAGTGGATCATGATCTATTTAATTGATAATAAAAAAAAACTCATATTAAAAATTTCTTACGAAAATGCAAGGTTTTTAAATTTTTTTTCTTTTTATTTTTTTTTTGCCTTCTGTTAGAAGGCATGTGTCGATTCAGTCTCGTGCAAACCAATATCTATACAAATACCCTAAAAAACAATAGAGAACCAATTAGATAGGGCCACTTAAGTCACGGACCCGTCAGGCGAGGTTAGTTAGACTCTGGACCAATGGATCTGTTTGTTCCGCTAAGATGCGCCAGATCCAACAATAATGCAAAATGGCCAGACGAACAACAGTGATCATTTGATTGCCCCACTGCTTTATTAACACCATAGAATTAGCATATAAACATAATTATACGAAAATATCGCATTATCAAACATAAATATTAATAAATTTTGGTTGATTCTTGACTCTGGTGACATAGCGCGAGTGTAAACCCAAATTTCAACAAAGCCAGGGTGGAGCTATAGGGTGGGATGGTAACTACAAAATATCCATTGCCCATGGGTCTTCTCCTCCTCCCAAAAATAGAAAAAAAAAAAAAAGGATTCTATTGGCGTTCGCTTGAGTAAATGGAAGTGAGAATTTATTAACTAAACATAATTTTAAAAATTAGAAAAGAGAGATTTGTGGAGGTGCGTGCAACGTTTTTGTACCCTTGCTCATTCTTTATTGGATACCGTGAGAAAGAATCTCTAAAATGCGCCCACCGGGACACATGCCGCATGTCTTGCCCGCGTGGACAATCCCGGTATTTCATCATTCTCTCTCTCTCTCTCTTTTTTTGCCCTTTTTCACAAAAGTAAAATAAATATAATAATAATTTCTCGTGATATTTGCCAATTGGTCAATAAAACAAAATGACATTCACGTCTCGATGGTAAAAGTAACTTTTGATTGAAGCTCATTTACAGACAGTGACCCTTTCGTATTTATAAAAAGACCACCAGAGCACGGGAGCGCTCGATTCGGGCTTTTTGTACTAGAGCATATCAATTAATTTGTTTCGTTTAAAAAATATGAATGAATGCAAAAAAAAAAAGTCTAAAAAAAATATATATGGTAATTTGGGAGGATTAAACAAAACCAATGAATATGTGAAAATTTTAAGTAAAAAATTTCAGTTAATTAAAAACGTCATATATGTACGTATAATTTTAATTAAACTAATTTTATGAGAAATTATCTTTGAGAAAAACATTACCGAAGAAGGAGTCTAATAAATGATCAGGATGCAAACGGAGAAAGTCAAGGAACACAATCTGGTTCTGATTAATCAAATACTATTTTGTGTAAATGGCAGTGCATGAAAAGGACTGATGGGCAAAGCGGAACGGCTTGGGTTTAATTAATGTGTTAATCAGCAATAAAATAATTAGGACGATGCCTTGATGTGCTACTATAAAGCCTACAGCGTGGAAACCCAAAACCAAGGGCATTTTTGTCGCTATGGGAAAACTGAATATTCTCCAACTCACAACTTGTTTATGCATTATGTTGTAATACGCTGATAATTTATTTATTCATTATTTCTTTGTATTCAAAAGCAGAGAATTCCAATCACTACGCACGAGATTACCCAAATTTCAATGGGCATGTTGGTCGCGTAGGGTGAGTGAGAGTGAAATTAAATGCCCCTCACATCTAACGCGCCCCCCACCTACCCAAATATTTTTGCTGCAGGCTCCTCTAAAATACGTCTTGCTAATTAATAGGTAGAATATTTAAATTAATTTGTTATGGTTTTAGTTTGCGAAATTATTTTATTTTTCATTGAAGCAGGGAACTTGCATGATTGCATATGGACTATGGTGATTTATTTATAATTTTAGCAAAGGATAGTAATAAATGAGTTGAGTTGCCTTTTTTTTTTTTCTCATGTAAGAGTTGAGTTAATTAAAACTATATTATTTGAAGCTGCAAATGAACCCCTTTCAGAGGGGAAAAAAAATCGCAAATCCGTCGAGTTGACTCATTAATGAGAATACCCATCTTCAATTAATTATGTCGGGGTCTATTCAGGTGCTGTACATATGTATATGTTTGTGTATACATAGATATAAACGGATCGCTAAGTCATGTTCGCATCGAACCAACTTTAATTAGTTCAAGCATAATATGTTTAATAATTGTGTTAAAATATTAAGATAATAAAAATAAACGAATTATCCAATAATCTGTTTAATATCTATATATTTAATAAAATTTATATTAAATATTTGTAATTGTTATATATATCATACAAACATCCATTAAAGTATTATACATTTATACTACTGAAGTTCTAAAATCAACATAAAATTTTAACCCTAATGCTATACAAAAAAATAGTGTCGACTCAGACCTAATCCATTCAATAATTCCGTCAATTTTGACGACTCATACCCATTTACTCGTGTCATATTTGTGTCTAGTAATCAAGTTATGTCAAATTTTAATAGCTCTCTCTGTCCCTCTCAAGGCATTCTTACTTTGTTAAAATAAAGATGCTACTAATAAATAAACAAACACGTATCTCAATACACTAATGGACAAAAAAAAACTTTCAATATATTAAAAGATAACACAAACACATATTTAATATATTATAGGATGAAATACATTCTATTAAAGTGTGTGCTTTGTTAATTTTTTAGTTCATCTTTTACTTTAATAACTTAAGGGATTCTTTATTAAATAATAACTATATATATAAAATCATTTTTGGGTATGTATATCGGCATATTTTAAAATATGGATTCGCTACATACACCATTGGCAGAAGTAGCATAGGCCTAAGATGGACTTCAGCCCCTTCCGAACTTTAAAATTTATTTAAACATATTATATTTAATCCATTTAAAAATTTAAAATCCCTTCTAAAATTACAATTTTTTTTAATTTGTTATATGTTTGGCCCATTTATTAGTTTGTTATATTTGTTCTATATACTTGAAAGTGGTGCCCAAGTCACAATTTAATTGATTGACATAATTATCCATCTCATAGTTTTAAATGTTCAAAAATATCAAGTAAAAGTCATTGATTTTTAGCTTCTTAATTAGCCAACTGATTTTAGCACGCTTTCAAAAACAAATTTTGCACGGTATTTTTTTCTCACATTTAGATCAAAAAACAAAAGAAACTACTAAGGTTTTATTATATAAATTAAAGAGGTTCAATTGAGTTGGAGTTACTTGATCAACTAAATTTCTTACTGTTTGTGGCAAGTGATCAACTAAATTTCTTACTATTTGTGGTAAGTGCTTTTATGTTTGACTCAAACAATTATATTAATTTAAGTCATTACTTGTAAATAACAAATAACAATCTATTTTTCAAGGTTCAAATTGTTGATTAAGTTGATAATGAAGTTATTATAGTATGTAACTTTTTAAAAACTGAAAATGAGTCAAGGATAGTAGTAAATATATTGAAAATCATTAATTTAATGAAGTTTAATAATTTGGCACTAATTAATTTTGGTTGATTTTTTTTCAATTGTATTATATTAAACCCCTTTTAAATAAAATTTCTAAATTTGCCGTTTATGTACATAAGAGAATGTGTAAACATTCGCACTATAAAAGGATATTATATATAAAGAAAGAGAGAGGGTGGGGAGGGTGGGGGAGGAGGGAGGGGGGAGGAGTGTCATTTTCTAATTTCAGAGTAAAAATGTCATTAACATATAAAAACAATACATACTTTAAATACATAATTTTTTTTTCTGTTAATAGCATTTTTATTTTAACAAAGTGAGGTTGTTCCCACTAAAAAATAAATTAAAATATATCAGAGTCTCTCATGCGCGGATAATAAAATATGAATTTTATGTGGATGTAGCTAAAGAAAAGAAAAAAAATATTTTTTAATGTATTATTTTTTATTTTTTAGTGTATCAAAGTTCATATTTGTGAATATCTTAAAAAAAAAACTAAATTCATAGTTTAGCATTCACACATGAGAAGCTATGTGATGTAGGGTATTGAATGTTACGAGTAAAGTATTTTTCAGAGGCCATATTTTAAGATACATGTGTATGTTTTTTGTATATAATATATCGTTTTAAAACTTACAATAAGACGAACAAAACCCAGCACCGCTTAAAACGTTCTATCTCATGATCGAGATGGAAAATTCGTTTCTTTCCTAGTATTTTTTAGTTTTAAGATTTTTTTTCTTTTTTTTAATTTTTGTAGAACTCAAATTTAAGTGCTCTTTTTTTTTTATAATTTTGATTAGGAGAATTCAATTATCATTTTATATTTTGAATTTACTTATTTTAATAAATTTGTGATATTTAAACTTATTATAAAAAGAATGCACAATCCTAATTTATTTTATCCAGACTTTTTAATAAAATTTATCATTATTAAAAAACCTAATTCCTTCTATCCACAAATCCAATAACGTTTCTGTTCGTCACTCTGTATATATTATTTGACACAATTACAACCGTGAGATGCCAAAGCACCAAGCCAACGGCAGAAATTATTACATATCCATCGAGAGTGTTTATAAAATGAATTTGTGTTTTTTTTTTAGTCTTTTAATTGAATTTTACATTATATGTGTAATATAATATTAAAAAAAAAAAAAAGGTAACACTGCTTGATTCAACACTGTTTCTGCAACCATATCCATGAGTGATCTTTGAAGCGCAAAGCTTTTGATCAAGCAACGTAGAAACCAAAAAAAAAAGACCAAACACAGAGGGTTAAGTGGGGCCCACGCAGCGCCAACCCCTAGGAGATCAGACTGATTGATGTTCAATAAAATAATAAAAATAATATGTATGTACTCAACTTGGTGATATGTCCCATCCTTATTGGACCAACATCTAAAATCAGATGCTACATAGCCTGATTATGCCGCTTTTTGAAATTACCTTTTTTCTTTTAAAAAGCGGTCTTGGAATTGTGAAAATGAATAAAGAGCTCTCGATTTGGAAGTGGGTTCGTTCGATTTTGGATTAGCCAGACCAGACCGAGGACTTGCATGTGTTTGATTTTTAGATGAACCGAAGCAAAGGAAATGGAATAGTAGAAAGTACACAAGTAACAACTGTTTGTTTGTTTTTTTCTTTTCTTTAAGTTGCGGAGATGATTTCATATGGGTCCATGATTTTTTGGCGTTGGCTCTATTTTTAAGTGGTCCCTTTTGTCTTCGAGTGACGATTTTCATTTGGCGGACCACCAACCCTAAACCAACTTGGATGATTATTCCATTTCAATATTTCATTCTTTATTCATAGTAAATTATTCAATTTCTTTATTCGATTCTTGTTGCTCATTTAAGCACGTGGCGAACTGCAATTTGTCATCCATAATTGCTTTGCTCATCTCTTAGACTCGTATAATTTTTTGTTCACGGCGCCCATATGATTTCTTCGAAAAGATTTGAAATGTTTATTATATACCCTCTACAAGCGTCAGTCATACCTCACACTTGACACATCCAACTCTAATATCTACAACTTATCATCTCAACTTCTTCTTTTTTCTCTTTTTTTAAATATATTCTCTTAATTCATATTTACACGAATTTTCAACTACTATATCCTTAAGAAGTCAGAAGTTTGAAAAAAGAAAGCAATCGGCTTTCAACGATTATGGGCCTACACTTGGGCTTTTGGGTTGGTGAGTTAAGATTTTCTATTCGGCAGAGCGACAGATTGTTGGTCATGCCAAGCCCCATCTAAAATCTGAATTAAGGAGCATCTCCGGTGGCATATGACCTCGTCAATACATCCTCAATTAATCATAAACCTGAGGTCGGGTTGAAATAAGAGGAGCTTCGATTATGCTTCAATTGGGCATTGAATTTTTGTACTGATGTGATACGCTCATCCAATAAATAATCGTGTGTAAATTTATTTTTAAGTTGTTCTTATTTTGGTTGTTATTAAAGTGTATTTTTTGACTCAATAACAACTATTTGTCGTGCTTACATTAGTTTATTTGGTTGTTATTAAAGTGTATTTTTTGACTCAATAACAACTATTTGTCGTGCTTACATTAGTTTATTTAAATTAGCAATGTCATCAATAATGGGGAGTCTTGAGAATTATTTTGGCAGCTATAAACCCACGTTCGGTTGGGGGGGAGAGGAGTGGGGAGAGAAGAATAATTTTATTTTATTTTTCCCACTTTCACTGTTCAGTTGCACCAAATTTAAATAGTTCAAGTTCAACTTCTATCAAGTTGAGGAATTGTATTCTCGTCAATGAGTAAGATATCCAAATAACTCTCCTATTATAATGTAAAAACACTAATATTATCCTCAAAAAAAATTAATTTAAATATGTTTAAGATTTAATTAATAATTGAAACAATTTAATGCAAATAATTCATATTTATTTTATTAAATAAATATGATTAAACTATTTGAAAAAAAAAAAGAAAAAGAAATGTAGTGCAGTGCAATTGCAAATCGTCTTTGGAAACAATCGCTGGAATTTCATGGTCGACACACGTCACAATCACAACTGTTATCAACGGTATCATTGTCAGCCAATATACAAATCTATGGAGTTAAAAACACCAATATATAATGTTATTTAGTTCAGGTGTCGTTGACCATCCATGGACTAACTATTGTATTTTTTTCAAACAAAATTTCAATTAAACTAAATAATTTGTGTCGATTAATGTATTATTTGTATTCAATAATCATATGTTTAGAAACTAATTGGAATTAAATATAATTAGTCATGCAGTGTTAGTTAAATTGATTATAAAATAATAAAGAATTAATTACAAAAATATAATATAAAACTAAATGATTTATTATTAGTTTATTTTATAGATAAAATTAATTTATAGTTTAATTATTTTTATTATATTTACTAATAAATATTGAAAATTTAACACTAAAACTCAAATGGTAAACTTACCCAAGTAAAAAACATTTAATTTCTTTTCCTCCCAAATTCTATGTCAAAATAAAAAATGAAAATTGATCTTTACATTATTCTCCTCTCATCACCACTCCCCTCTTCTCCTCTCATCACCACTCCCCTCGTCTCATCGGCTCTTCTCCTTTCTCCAGACCAAGAACCATGGGAGTTTATCCCTCAAAGTGCCTATAACAATTTTGAGAGGTTTCGATTTCCTCGAAAGTAACTCATTTTATCCTTGTTTCCTCCTATTTTGTTTAATTTATCATCACAGACAATTTGTATCTGTAACATTATCACTATTAGATTCTAGTAATTTTCTATAAGAAAAAAATTAAAATGATTATGGTATAGGCACAAGTTGTTTTATTTGTTCTTGTTGATGCAATTATCAATATAACAACAATATGGTTAATTTTACCTTAGTTCTGCCTAGGAACTTACAATGTAGCAATAGATGTCAAATGCTCGCGAACAATCATGTGCCACAAATTACAATCCCAATTCTTCAATGCAATTATCAATATAAGGACAATATAATAAAGTTTAATGTCAAATTTTAACATTAGTTTTCATCTAGAAACTTACAATGTAACAATGGATGTCAAACGCTCATGAACAATCATATGCCACAAAATACAATCGCAATTCTTCGACATCAAATAGATATCTCTCTCTCTCGGGCAAATTCAAGTATGTATACCTTGAGTCTCGACAAATGTGTATTTATTTATATATATATATATCTTAATTAATAAACAGAATATGGAAACTAAAAATTTGGAATTTTGTAAATGTAGAGTTTAGAAGAGGGATTATGGAGCAATTTGAGAGGTATATCAAAGCAATTAACTAAAAAGAGGAAATTGAAAACACCCTAATTATTTTACAACTAATTGCAAAATGTTTCGTAACGCTAGCTGTGCATGCGGGTGCCGCAAATAACGGGTCAGATCATATGCGAAAGGAGAACGTCCATGCTTGAGAATTTTAGATCGCTGCAAATAATAAATACCAGAGATATAAAAAAACACATGTTTTAATCAACAAAACGATCCTAAACTTAACATAGTAAAAGACTACAGCCTAATGAATGGAGCCACTCAACGTGTTAAATCTGAATTATTAAAACGGGGAGCTTGCTAAGGTACAGATTCTGTACCTTACAGATGCACCTTAGCCAATTTCTAATTGGGTGCATTTAGATAGACTTTCTCTCTCCTATGCATGTGCGCTCTTCTCCAATTGAGTGTGTATGTTCCAATTTATGTACCGTGGCAACCATCTTAAAACGGAGGATTTTTTATTTTTTTTAACAAAAAAAAAAAAAAGCAATAAGTGAGATCTGTGGGACTCAGAACAGGTCATTGAACTTGTTTGAAGTAGACAGACCTTGGATTTTCACGCAGCAATGCCCTATGCAAATCTCCGATGCCGACACTTGCACACGTCAAAATTAACCTGCCGTTTATTTGAACATCATCCCCATCCTCCACCACCACATTCTTTATTTCACTCCATTTACACACGCCATCACCGCATTCACCAATCTCGCAAAGCACCAGATCTTCGGGGTTTGAAGGATTATGCAAGTACACTGAATCTCCCATCGACGTTACACTTACGCTAGTTAGAGAAGCGCCTCCACTTGCACTACCACCGCAGCTCTCTTTATTCCCTTTCAGCTTCTCCAAAAGCGCCTTTGGCATCTCACCCATCTCCTTCAACTCTTCCAATGACTCCCCTTTTGTACTTACTTGCCACATCTTTAAACTTTTGACGTCCTCAGCGTCCCCAGTGAGCCCCACCGCAATCAAACGCTCGTTTGCAAACGTGATCACGGAATAAAATACCTTCTTCTCGTGATCAAACTGACGCAAGTGGAACGGTGCAGACCAGCCCTTAGTACTGGGGTCGAATGAGGCCGTAACGCCCGAGTACTTGTCAGTCACGTAAAGTTGACGAGAGGTTACCGCAACCGACAGCCAAGTTGCGGCAGCTGAGTCTTTGAGAGCGGCTGGCATGCTTTGGCACGCTTCCCACGTGCGAGTGTCGAGGCCGTACATCTCGACGGCCAGCGGGTCGTCCTCGAAGTCGCATGCGCCGCCGGCGACGACGACTCTGTCTCCGACCAAGGCGACAACGGGGTCGATCCTCCACACGCGAGGGGCGTCCACGTGGTGCCAGGCGAGATGGAGGGGGTCAAAGGAGAAGGAGAACTTGGAAGGTGAGAGGGTGTAGAGAAGCGTGGAATGGGAGGAGCGGAGGAGGAAGTCCGAGGACGAGAGTTGATCGTCTTTTATTTCGATCCACACCTGGGAGCGGGCATCGTAAGCGTGTGCGGTTGTGGGGTAGGGGGCCATAGTTCTCTGCCACTGCCTATGCAGCAGCAGCCAGGGCTTGATTTTGTTGCCGTGACGGAGAGAAGAGAAGACGGCGCGGTTCCATGATCTAGACACGCGACAAGCAGAGACGAGGTCGATCAGTGGCACGTGCGACATTATGGCCTCCAAGATGTCCCCGCCGACAATAATATTATTAGTATCACTGTTACCATCACCCCCTGGGGCTGCCTCTTGTTTATGCATTTCCGATTGTGCTCTTCGTTTCAGCGAATCCTCTTCTTCCTTTGACTTATATAAGGGGGGTGTGGCGTGAAAAAATTCTAGAAAGATAATACAATTAATTAATGCTTGGATGTAAGTGTATTTTAATTTAATATAATTATTACTTATATGATAATTTTTTAAATAAATATATAAAAAATATAATATTTATTTATTTATTTATTTATTGTATAAATGATGAGATAGTTCTGATATATTATAAAACTTTTCACATACACAATTTACGAAAGTGGGTTGAATAGGCACTCACGGGATTTATTTATTTAAATAGGACAGATTTTTCTTTCCAAAAGATGGGGGGAGGAAAATCTAATGCCTGCTTGCCTTCTGTATAATGTTATGTTGTTGTTGGTTATTATATCGTGTGAATATATTACTCATCATAAAACGACTATAAGTTAATACTTATCTGATATCACTCATGATAGATTTTCTTTCCCACTTACATATGTTTATTTATATTGTGACCGAAATTATAACACAAGATAAGTAGACAACCCACACTCATTTATGCTGTTCAATTGGGGAGTATTCATTAAACCAAAAAAGAAAAAAAAGAAAAAGTGCCATTAGAGTATAAAAACAGTTGATTTGAATCGCCTCTTGCAGTGAAAACAATTAATGTTAAATCTTTAATTGTGCACAAAAAATAATTTTCTCGCGCACCAAATTTAAAAGTGAAATTTTAAAAAACTTCTTGTTTAGAACATGAAAGTGGGACTGTGGGAGTAAGGTTCGTGTGTTGGAAAAATTTTAAAAATATTATAAATTTATAATGGATTTTAGCGCAACGTTCTCGAGGTCTAATTCACCATAAATGCACGGGCTACTTCAATAAATAGAGTTTTTTTATTTGAATTTCAAAAAATATATATTAAGTTATTTTTTAAATTTTAAAAATTTCAAAACTAAAATTTTTGTTTTACCCTAACAAAATTTTAAAATTAAATAAATAAATAAATAAAATACTTCAAAGAACATCAAAAAAATAGTATTTTATCATAACACGAATCATGTTCTAGTGAATACTATCAATAAGATAATATTTTATCCCCTTTAAATTTCTAAATTGGGATGTGTTAATCAATTTTATTGTACTTTATGAGGTTGTATATGAATAATATTCACAAAAAATCGTAAAGATAAATAATACAAAAAATTGAAGAAAATATAAAGACAAAAATAATTATAGTCCACCACTATATTATCACAAGCTTTAGAGATAGATAATAATGCTAGCTAGTAAATTTTATTTTGTAAGGATGAAAAAAAATTCATTAGATAGGAGAATTTTGAAGATTATCTTTTAATGATATCATTCACATATTTACAATTAAGCAAATATCTAAAAAAATTAGCTTAATAGCTTAACTAATAAAATTTTTAATTGAGTTGAAAAATAAATAAATTTAATGACTTGAGTGATTGAAAATAAGTCAAATAAATCATTAAGTGATAAAAACAATGGCCCCTTAGTTAGCCCATCTTTTATTTATTTATTTATTAGGTCAATTACACTGCAGTCTTGTTGTTTGTTGTAAAATAATAAAATAAAGAACTAGAGATTTTTAAATTTAACACATTAGGGAAAAAATCTCAAAAAAGAAAATAAATAAATGAAAGTCTTTGCTCAAACAAACGAAAATGATTATGTAGACTCATAAGCTAATACGTTATTATTATTGATAAACTAATATGTTTTTATTATCCCATCAAAATAATTGATTGTGTGTTAAATAAATGTTGTACTACATAAAGATAATAAAACATTAAGTAGAACATCAAAGTAAATTCATTTTTAAATTCTATAAATTTTATGCACTTAAGAAGGCAAAATCTCTTGTGTTAAAAATAATAGGTCTTGGGGTTCAAACCCTGCCATATGGTGGAGAGGTGATCGAATTGCCATTAGGCTAAATAATTAAAAAAAATCATATTTACATTTATCATCAATTATAGTCAGTAAATGATATACATAATTTTACTACATGTTAGTTAATCAATTAATTAATAAGAAAAATATTAAATTGACTATATGAATAAGGGCTAGCTTGGTAATGCTGGAGTTTTTAAAATAATTGCTATCAGCTGTGTTATAAAAATAATCAATTATGAAGAAAATCAGTTAAACACTCGGTACAATTTATTTTAAAAAGTATTGTAAGTTTTAAAAGCAATCGTATGTATTTGGTAAATTTCATTATTAAATTATTATAAGAATATAAATGACTAAATTAGACATGACATTGAATAAAATTTATTTTTACATTTATAAACTTGTATATAAAATTATTTTTATTATGTAAATATAATAATTGATAACTATTTTACACACACATACATCCTATTAATTTTATATGTAAGCATATATCTACTATTAATTTATTTTTTTTACATCTACTATTAATTTATTTTTTTTTTACTTTTTTATCCCAATGTAATTGACAATAATAATATTATCTTTAAATTTAATAATTTTATTTTTTTTAATTATTAAGGATAATTTTAGATTTTTATAATATACACGAGGATTATATATGAAATTACATTGAGTATAAAATTAATTTTCAAAATTAGATTATAAAAAACTATTGCCTTCTTGCTTTTTAAAATCTGTTGTTTTTACTTTTTAACATTATTTTTGTGCCTTTAAAAAAATAATTCCAAACGGAATCTAAATGTAATAGTAAGTAATTGTATTTGTCAAACTATTTCAATAGTGTAAAAAAGTTAATAATCCAATAAACAGATTTAAGCCATTATAATAGTATATGATTCTTGGGTTGGATCTAACGGTCGATTTGTAAAAGACAAAAAATGGGATAACTAACCCCACGTATAACATACGTGGACCCTTTCTTTGCATTATGTTCCAGCCTTAATTTTATTGTGTCATCAAATTATTGAAGTGCTCGAATGCCACTTGAATCAAATAAAAATTGCATTTTAAGCAAATGCATCACGTATCCATCCAAACTGAACAACGTATCTTCAAACTCACATTAATTTTGCAAAAGGAATCCAAAGCCTCATTTCAAAATAACTCCGAATTATTTAGTAAGAGTAAACATATAATTTTATTCTCCTATTTTTTTTTTTATATATTAATCCAACAAAATGGTGTTTGCACACAAAATTACAGATGATAAATAAAAATGAGTGCACTTTTATGATAAATAAAAATAAATTAATACAGTGAATGAATTTTATGTTACGGGGAAATGTTTATCATCGCAATTTTATGTGTAAATAATATCACGTGCGGAGAATGTTACCCTAGTAAAAGCTAATTCTTTAGTGGTGTACCTGTGGTGTTTCGGAATCCAGAGCATCGCGCCAATCGTCGTTGGCGTGTCGCTTTCAGCGGGTTACATGCAATCCAACTGCGTGGATTTTGGACCGCTGGCTTAATTTGTGTTTGAGATTAGGCTTAATTTGGAAACTGGGGCAGGTCAATCAATATGAACAATTTTACGCAACAAGTTTCAGTGGACGGACCCACCGGGGTTGGTGAGGGAAATTTAATTTCTTCTTGTGTGCTTTTGCGTCGTCGGCACATGGCTTGGAATTGAAATTAAATCGATTTGGAATTTGCCCCGGGACGGAGACAGCGACGGTGACACACCCGCAAGCCACAATATTAACATGGTTTGGTGGACTTTAGAAAACTAACACTTTAACGGGCTGCCCAACCGCCCACTAAGTACGAACCGACTTAACTTTGTGTTTGGATTCTCTTTTTCTACTCTTTCTGGAATTCTTCCCTGGCAGTTCGTCTTAGGGAGAGTGAACAAAGAGAGAATTTTAGGATCAAATTTTGAAAAGGCCAAAAAAAAAAAGAAAAAGAAAAAGAAAAAGAAAGAAAGAAAAACGAAATGAATTTGAAAATTTTCGTAGTCCAATTAGTCGACGAATATCGTGTTACCTGGATAGAAACCGTTGGAACGTTACTTCAGAATTGTGGCGTTGCTCCTGTGGATTTTAAGAGCTTAAGATATTTATTTTTTGTTACGATAATATTTCGGCATTTTTAATTTTTAATTTTTAATTTTTAATTTTTAATTAGAGCAGACGCATTCGTAGATACTGAATGTGAAGTCATTATGACAACTCATTTCTGGTCGCATATACGCTGAGAAGCAGATAAGGTTGAAAATCGTGTCATAAATAAAAGACCGATGCGTGCGTGTCTCATTGAGGAAAATGAGAGGGCAAAGGTGGCATTAGATGTCATTTCCCGCACGGCGCGTGTAAGAACATGATTCGTCTATGAAGAAGGTTCGGAAAACCTTCAATAGTCGGATACATTTATAGATGAAAAAGATCGAACAAAGGATTATTATACTTATTCGTACTACTATCAGAATGAGCTTTTCTTCTTTGTTCTTAAAAAAAAAAAAAAGAATTTCACAAATCAGACCGGACCGTGTATTTGCGAAAGCACTCTAGTAATTATGCGTCGCTTATTAGTAACATTATGGATTGGATTTATAATTTTTCAAGCTTAATATGAGTTGTCAAGTGATTTTTATATTGTTAAGCGTAACGTGTTGTTGTCCCTTAGACCCAGACTCGGAGTAATACAAAATTATTCCGTTATATATTTTTACTGTATTTTTCTATACAGCGACGCGTAAGTAGTTATATTTTTTAACACTGACATTTCCAATATTATTCAAACGTAGTTCTACATTTTTGGCACTTACAGATTCAAATGTCATAAAGCTCACGGCAATATTATTGATATTTTTAGGCTGTCCAGAATGTGATGATGATGTCAAGTCATCATTCAACTTATGCCCCGGTCCACGCACGAGATTTGTATGATGTGATATAATTACAAAGAAAATCACTAAACGAGAGATTTTCCCGTCAATATATATATATATATACACACACATTAAAGTTTGTTATAAATTTATGGATATTACATAAGATATTATATATTTATAAACTGTACTGTAAATTATACTGTTGGCAAATATTTTCTTACCATGTATTCACTATTGAAGTACTGTTCAGACTCTTAAACTCACATTTACTAAAAGAAAGACTGTCTCTACTCAATTATTTAATAATTGAGAAAAACTAAAATTAACCTCTATAATATTTTTATAGAAGCTTGAATTTTTACGCTTATAATTGAAATTTACTAATGGACCTTTAGTTTAGTGGGAGAGTCCTTATACTTAGAATTATGAGAGTTCAATATTTAATTAACCGTGCGGGTGAGGAGGAGTCAAATTTGCTACTGTCACTTTGGGAGTAAACAGGACCTGCAGTTGGACTTGATGTGAATGTTTGGTCTAGATATGTACCTTATTTATAAGGTAATACTAGTATTATAATTACAATCAATAATACTATGGATCTGAATATTTGAGATTCAATTTGAATTTTAATATTATATGTCACTTATTTAATAGATGATGAGTTCTAATTATAATACATCAATATTAAAAAAAAGGGTGAATATTTAGAATTATAGGAGTTCATTAGTCCCGGTCATTCTCATTTCTCAGAACTCATGGCTAATATTATTGCGTTTGATAATTGAGAATAAGAAAAGAGACAGAAAGGTAGCGAAGAGTCCATTTCTCGGTTTGATTTTTCCGTGGCTAAAAAATAAAGTACAGGGCTAACGATGGACGCTAGAAAAATATGTATAACTCTGATAGGTTCCCCTATTCTATTGAGGGGGGGAAAAAAGAGAAAATGATAATGATTTTTTAGGTCACCTGTGAGTACCTCATAACAATTTCTTGGCTTCTTGCGCTTTTTAACTCCACTTGAAATCAAATTTTGAAATTTTGATGGAGTTCGATTGCTTTGCTTGAGATCCTGCAAACTCGGACTGAATTTCCTTATTTTAGATTTAAATTTTCCACAAGTCGAGCAAGTCCAAACGTAGGAGATAAAGAGCTGGGTTTTCATATATTTTTCCATCTATACGAATTATATTCACAGGACCTCAATAAAACAATCAATCATAAAATATTAAATATTCTGATTCGTCTTTTGCTATTTCTAAAAAGTTGTTCGTACTTCGCTAGACGGGCTATAGCACGATAATAGTTTACTTCGGTCAAATTTGGCGTGCCCAAATTCTACCATTGCGATGCTACTCGTTCAAAGTGGGACCACGCTAGTTGCACCTGTCGTTGCCTCCCATACACTTCTTACAGAAATTTATTTTCATCATCGACTAAATAAAGAGAAAAAAAGGAAAAGGGAAAAAAAATTAAAAAGGTAAAATGAAAAAGGTACATAATAGTGGGCCTGAAAGACGAGGAGAGCTCAGATCACATAAAAAAGGCGAAGACATGTCGTTTATAGTTGATTAGCAGTAATAAATTATGAAGAGTTGCTGCAGTCGGTACTAATGTCGATTATAGAATAGGACCGCCGGCGCCGTGTGATGCATAAATAAACCGACTTGTCGTCTAATGAATTCTCGTTCATGATCAAGTGATGTGTGCGTTTCATCGTAGAGGTTGCGCTGTTTCCACCAAAAAGCCACGTGCCACGAGCCCCCAGTGATCCAACGGGGCTTACAAGGTATGTATACAAGTAAACAGAGCACAAACATTCATTCAGGCATGAAGACCAAGATGAGTTAGAAGGCTCTTTAATCTTTTATTACGGTGACACTACAGACAGAGTATCAGTTTTTCATCCTCATCAACCATATTTTGAACTAACATTACATCCTGAGGTATCTGGTACGACGAAATTGATACAAAGTAATGATGATGGATACTAGAAATTTGCAATGACTATGGAGTGAATGTGAAGCATTGAAGAAAGAGTTGATAACTCATGCAGCCGCGCTAACGCACTCAATAGCCTGTTTGCATATGCCAGTCATTGTTGCTTCGGGCCCATAAACCTGTAATGAAGAGAACATACAAACAAGAAATAAATCTCAGAGGCTATTTTCATTTTTCAATCAAAGGTAGTGAGGATATGTTCTGAAAATTTTAGGTCAACTGTACCTCAATGGGAAGGCCAATTTCCTCTGCAAGTGCTCGCATTTTTGCAAGGCCCCTCTGGCAATTAGGACCTCCTCTCCTCACATATAGGTGCATTCTTGCTGCTTTAAGCTTCGATTCCTGAGCAATAAAAATTCCGTCGTGAATTTTCCACGTCAAAAATGAAAGCAATGAAGAAATTAAGCCCAACAATCTACCTTCTCCTTCAGGGCTCGGATTATGCCACTGAATGTCGCTGCAACATCAGTGAAGTTAGCTATTCCTCCTCCAATCACAAGGGCTCTCTTACGACCATCGGGATCTGCAGTTGCACACTGCACAACAATTATGTGTTCAGTTGCGCATCAAAGAAGGTGTCTGATTAAACATCTTAAGATATGTTCCAAATGTTCATTTAGCATTTGGCAGCCTTTTATTTCCTTCTTATTTAAGCATTCGCTAAGTACACAAGAGATAGCAATAGTCGGTCATGCAGTGCTGCCTGTAGAGTACTATATATCACTACAAGACTAAAACCAAGAGGAGATGTCCATACATCAATTACAACTCTCGCATATTGCAAGACCTCCTCCTCATTGGGTGCTCCACTATATTCTGCATAATTACCGAGCTCAGAGGCATAGCCAAGATCTCCAACCTGATTCGGCAATAATCATTCATAAACAAATTAAAAGCTATTGGGATGAGAAAACACTCATTGTCAACAGAAACTTTAGTCCTCTCCCCTCAGTAGAATGAGAACCCATACTGTATCAGCATAGATGACACTCGCACCTCCTCCAGCTACCATAGTCCAGATTCGTCCTTTTGGGTTCAAAACTGTGAATTTCAAAGATGCACTTGTCTGCAAGCAAAATATAGAAAAGGTTACAAACTTTATGTAAGGTTCACAGGATGAAGCTATTAAAAGAAAAATATGGCAGTTTATAGAGTTGTTATAAAGGAACACAGAAGCAAATCAGCAAGGATTATTCAATGATGAAAATTCAGACAATAGAAACTAGAACCACAGACAAGCAGATAACTGGACAAAATCTATACAGCTAACATAATTCTCAACACTCAATAATGGATTCAGGTTGACTTGGATAAGTTAAAAATGTTAATTTATCAGAAAGAAAGGAGAAAACTTAATATATATGACTCAAAATTTTCCTTGAAACAAGGTGATCAAAAGAGAGCAGATTTCATGTAGAGGTCGGGAATATATCAAGCCGCGGTACCTTTTCATCTAGACCATGTATAAAGCTTTCTGTAGCACTCATTGCTCTTCCAAACGGCAAGGGAAATTTAATATTGCCCCACCTGCAAAAAGCAAAGTGTCATTAGAGGACACCAAATGTGACAAGGTGCATGTTAAATACACTAGTTAGCACCAAGCATTTTATGGGGAAATACTCATGAAAAGGAATATACTTTTTGAAGTTCTTGAAAGCAGCAGTGTCGTCCAGCTCTCCTCTCATATCCAATGGATAAGGCTTTCTATCAACCAATGTAAAAGGATTCATCTCAAGGAAAGTGAAGTCAAGATCTAGCAAATACAAACTTGGGAAGTTAATGGCCAATTCTAGCAATGAATATATTTATCGTTGCAGATTCCGAATACCATGAACTTGTCAAACATCTATAAAGTACCTTGAAAAAGAGTGAAAACTGATTTAATGAACTCCTGAATTTCTCCTCTGATCTGGTTACACAAGCATAATTCATGTTTCTTATTTCAAAATATATCCTAAAATCATTAAGTGTCAACAAAGAGTAAACAAGCTTTCGGTGGTAATGAGTTAAGTGATTGAAAAGTATGTATGACATATTACATTGATGGTGCACTGCACTACATCAGGAACTGATTTTCTTTTTATTTTGGGTTTATAAATATTGGAGAGAAATAGGAAAGACCTTTTGATCAAAGGATTTATATACAAAGGGGGTCTTCTTTTGGACAAATAATATTTTTGGAATCATAATGGGTAAACCATTTAATACTTATTCCTTCGATACTTGCTTCTGTTTCAGCTAAATATACGAAATTGTTTGTGTAATACTATTTGGGGGAAAAGTGGGGGAATAAAGCAGCATTGAGGACTTAAAGTCCAGGAAAGGATAACCAAGGAGCAGAAATAACCAGGTAGATCAATTACCTCCAGGGGAAGGGTTGCAACAAGTGGAGCAGAGGTTTCAGAAGCAAGGCACGCACCTGTTGGGACAAAGATAGTCTTAACCTGGACAAAAGATAACGCAATTCTACTATCATGATTCTGCAGGGTAATTAATGCATGAGATAAAAGATAAAACATAATATATCTAATTGAAAAAAATAAGTAACATTCCTAAATACCTTATCCCAGTTCTCCTCAATTTCAATTCCTCCGCATTCTGAAAAGCTTACGCTGCATCCAAGTCGCTCTGAGACAATATTAAGGTAAAACTCCTCATTGTGTGGGATGAAAGGTTCAATGATGAATGTTGTTATGGGTCCTTTACATCTGCTCATCTCCACCTGCAAAAGAAGATGGTAAAGTGTAAGCTCAATGCTTAAATGTCACGAACAGTGAACAAAACAAACAAAAAGTCTTAGCTGAAAGGGAAAAACATTATAAAAAATATGATTCCAGCAGAAGTATACCTCTTTCCCAAGGCGCTCTTTCACAAAAGTAGCAGCTTGAGCTAAATCCAGATTTAAAGCAACCAAACCACTCTTCCCACGCTTTCCAAACAACATGTCGGGTTTCACAACTAGTTTACATGATGTAAGCCAGGGTTCTTTTTCTGCCAGCTCATCGAAATTAGTTGATTCGGTAACCTAAAGGACAAAAACACACCATCGAAACTCAATATATAAAACAACATAATCACAACTACCACCAATCCAAGATTTTACTAATTCTTTTAAATAGACCTAAATCATAAAAGACCAATGTGTAGAGATGCTTTTAATCCAAATGGATCTAGCTTCATATAACAGAATTTTATAAATCTCTACGTGAAACTGAATCATGCAGGCAAATAAAATAACAGCTAAAGTTAAAATCTAAATCATGGATATAGACACAATATCCTCAAAAATTCTAAGAACTCTAACAAAATTCGAAACTTGAAAGTAACACATTACAACGAGTACACAACACAAGCTCAAAATCAATCGAAAAACATCCGAAAGTCGAACAGTCATTAAACTGCACTCACTTGAGCGGATTTGATAGGCAACTCGCGACCAGCGAGCCTCTGGAAGTGCTCCTTCAACAATCTCTTTGAATCATACTCTCTGATCTTCTTGCGTGCCATTTCTGAAACCTGTTTTTCACCAAAATGACAAGTCTGACGGATTCACATTGCAAGATCAAATTCAAATCAATTTCAGAGCAAATCAGATCTCAAACCAACTTAACCAAAATACCTTTCCAAAATAGGCAAAAACGACAGCGCAACAGATATCTTTTTGTGAGCAGGAAGGGAGCGGAGGACACGACGCTTCGAACTTGATTTGTGATTCGGTGTTAGTTGCGAACTTGTTCGAGTATTTATAGCAACAAGAACGTTATTTTTTAAAATTTTTAATAAATTTTTAAAAGAAATCCGAAAAACGACTTGGGCGTGAGTGGTAGATTGTGCACTTTAGCGGGAACGAATTAGCGAACTAACTATACGCCGAACGACACGTGCTGTACGGGCATCCATCTACCTGTTTATAAAATATCATGTATATTGTGGATCTGATCAAGTAAGTGTAACGCCGGGTAAACAACAATTTATGTACAGTTGTAGTATGTATGGATCACCGTTGATTTGTTCTACTGTTTTACTGATGTGGAGTCGAGGGTTTTTTTTACGCTACCGTCCAAATGTAGGAACTTTTAAGGTGACAAATTGGTTGTGCTGGTTTGAGTTTCGTTGTTTTTTAGTCGAAGCAGATTACAAAGAGCGGCATCTAGCCTTGTATTATGGACAGCGTGCGTCTTCGGTCACCTGTGTTGCGTGCACTTACCTGTTTTAATTATTTAATTTCTCTGTGTGGAAAGCACAGGTTTCCGTCGGTAACGGACCTCTCCTCGCGGTATAAAATACATTTAAAGCGCTGAATTTTAAAATTTTAATTGTAGATCCATAGCAAACACAAGTTTTGTTGCTGATGATATTAATATTATTATGCAGAACTCAAGAAAAAGATTTTAACAATATTAAATCCGGTGTCAACAGATGTGAAAAAAATTTTTTTAACAAAAGCAATGATAGTTGGTAGTACATATTGCTGACGGCAATAATCGATTACAAGTGATAGTTAAATGTCACTAATAAACTCATTAAATTAAAGCTATTAAAATACATTAAATAAGTTAATTAAAAAGTTAAAAAAGAAAAAAAAAAGAATACAAATCATGTGAGACACGAGGGAGCGTGGTTCTTATTTTAGTGCATATAAAATAATACAGACCCTTTTACTCACCAAATATAGTGCAATCAGGTTTATATCCAACCAACCCGCATGTAAATCAATTGGAATGAAGCTGTTCTAACTTAATCATTACCCTTTGTTTAAGGTTTGGGAATACAACTACATTATTAGATGATTTAATATATAAAAAAAAATGTCTGCACAGAACGCCAAACATGCCCTTTATTTATGACATTGACTTAGATAATTGGGTTTTAGCATTAAAGATTGACAACTAAAAATAATTTGTATGAAGATTTGCTCCCTTTCTATTATTATACTATTTGTTTTGTTCAAGTAATACTCTCTTGTTCTCAATATAGCGGATTTGAGATTTCTTTAAATGACAAAGGGGTCGATGATATTTTAATAAATTGTGGAATTATTATATATTTCAGCTGTCATAGTATTTCTTATATCATTCATTTATTAGGTTGTAAAGATAATATATTAATAAATAAAAATAAAATAGGTTATTCCCATGCACCATACAATAAAAAAATTACGATAATAATCAACTAGAATAATTAACAAAAATGATTTTAGCAACATAATTGTTTCTTTAACTGGCTTATTATTTTTATAATTTGTTTTAGCTTGGGAAATGACATTTTGGTACCTCACATAAATTATTTTTAAAACATAGAAACTTCCTGAATTTTTAATACATTTCAGCCATTACGTTAAAACAAAAATGTATTGTTAAAATACATATTTTATGTTTTAACAAATATATATGAACTAACTTTACTTTTTAGAGGTATTTAACAATGTATTTTTTTACTATTAGTTTAGTAGTACGGACGAAATTTATCATTATTGATCCAAGTTGACAAAAACAAATTCGGCAATGGATGAACGTGTGCTTCTCCCCATTGGTTTTATTGTGTTGCTGACAAAGTGCGACTTAAAAGGACTATATTCATTTAATTTAATGCAGACGATTTCTGAATCTTGACGTCGAGTAAAAGGTGGATAAGTCAGCATTAAGTAGTGGATTTTCCAATATTGGTATTTATTTGTTTTTAGAGAGGTACTGCACAAAGCGTACCTGCAACGACACCCAATGTGAATCAAAATGTTGTTGGCACATCTCCACTGAAACGAAAGGATTTAAAGTTCGGCACGTACAATTTCTTTTTCAAGAAGTATGGCCCACGCTTATTTGTATTTTTCTTGGTCAATAAATGGTCGCGATAACATAATCTATAGTACTAATGTTTCATCAACGAAATAGAAAACAAACTTTATACCTCACCTTCACAAGTTTACTATTATTTGTGAAATAAATGAGACGACGATGCGTTTTATGTGAGATAAATGAGATGATGATTTATTTTAGCTCAACCAACAAAAAAAAAGAAAAAAAAATAAAAAAATAATATATGAGACTGCTCATAGTTAAGAGGAGAACTTTAATTCTGGTGATTCACTAGGAGCTTACCGACTCAACTAAAGAGTATAAGCTGAATCTTTCATCAATGAAGTAGGACCTGATAGTAATAACGAATGAACATTCAAATTTGAAGAAAACGGAGGGCGAATGTGCTTGAAGATGGTATAATCTCTCCCTCTCAATTTAAGAGTCCAAGCGCAAGAGTATTTTTAAAATTAAGGGAAGAGGTGCGATCATTAAAAGAGGTTATAATGGACTAAATTTGTATAATATTTTTTAATGAATCAAAATCTATATATTTACAATATAGGATCTGTTAAGAATTTAAATTTAAAATATATACCAACTAATAGGTGCCTATTATTTTCATATGTAAAAAATATAACCAGTCTCACAAATATTTAGAAAAAATACATATACCCTCCCGCCCCAATCAACAGGCGTGCGGGCAGATTCCCTTCTATTATATGGAACTATCAGAGTTACTTAAGTTCGCCATCCGGGGAAAGGCAAGATTAAAAGCCGAGGAGAATCTGCGCCGTGAGCTAATGGGCCACACGTAAGGACGTAAAAGCCCATAATGTCTCAAAGGGGTCACTTTTTCTCGCGTCTCCTGCAAGCTATTGCTCTGCGTGTGTGTGTGTTTGTTTAACTTGAGAGGGTATTATGGTCTCCTAATATATACGTCCTATTTAGGTTACATTTGAACAGTTCAGAGAGTTACTTTCTGTTTGGGTTACCGCTTCAAATAAATTAAGCCCCGTTTGTCTTCAGTTGGTTCAGACAGACAAGTAAGCGTGTAGGATTTTGAATCTGTGAGTGTGACGGAGCGCTGCGTATATTATCGTTACCAGAAGGGATGGAGCAGTGGAAGAAGGAATTAGAGGACTGGTTGAATCGTGGAATTGAATTTATCAACCAAATTCCCCCAACTCAACTCTACATCGCTTGCGCCGTTTTGCTCCTAACCACCGCTCTTCTCTTACTACGTGAGTCCCATTCGCATCACTCACTTTTATTCTTCGTAATCGCTTCCGTTTTTCAAAATTATGCTTCCGGGATTTATAATTTCATTTGAATTCTCAAGCTGCGCTCACCTTGGATCAATAATGATCCTTTTGTTGCATGCTCCGATTAAACAACGAATTTTCCAAAGCCATCTTTTATCTTATTTTTGTGTAATCATTGCATAAACTTTGTTTCCCCTCTTTGTGGTCGCCTGTTTGTACAATGGTTTTTTAATAGTGTTTAAAAGACGAGAAGTAAAATGGATAGTCTGGAATATTTTGGATCTAAATTTGCTTAATGGCTTGTTTTACCTTGCAGTTCAGGTGTTCAGACGCAAGAAATCTACTACCATTGTACTTTCTGGCTTAAGTGGGAGTGGGAAAACTGTTCTGTTCTATCAAGTAAGTGTAGTTGATTCTTTTTTCCTTTCAGCTACTTGTGGAAAATCTGATAATAGAGGTAGGTGCAGGTGTTTGAATTATTCTTTATTGTTTGTGTTTTTACATGAATGAGCTCCTTAGTGAGGTTTGGCATTGTTTAAGAAGCTAACTTGCATTCTTGTTATCAGAATTTTCTTATCCTGATTTTTTAGTCTTTTAAGATAAGCATACAAAGGTATGCATTCTCGTTGTTTTCCTGTCTGAGTTCTCTTGTTACTAGTCATTGGACCTCCACTGAGAGATATTGCCTAGTTATTTTTGATAAAGTAAGACCAGGAAAATACCTACAGTAAATACATATGTGCAGTGAAATTGAACAGGAACTGAAAAGAAAGATGCAATTGATGTATAGGTGTCAAATGCCAAATTTAACTGTTTTTATCTCTTTGCATTTTTCTCTAATATATCTTATCGGAAAAGTTTTTTGTTTTCCGATATTGATTGCTGTGGGAAAATTAATCTTTGTTGATTAAGTCAGTGATGTGGTATTGAATTTTCTGGTCCATGTGTGAGACGTAGATTTTGAGTTGGCTGTTGAATCTTGAATAGAGTTACTGAGGCTTGATTTAGGAAACTCTGGATTTGACTGAATTCCACAACGTGGCCTGGTTAAGTGGCTTTGCAGCATTCTTTTCATATGAGAGGTTAGGTGTCCCAAGGTTTAGGTTCTAAGCATGTATGTAGCTTAGATCCTTATATGCATATGAATTGAGATTTTGTTAATTGACTGGAAACTTTTCAACCTTCAGGGCAGAATATTTAGAATACTGATCCTAGTGTATGGTATAGATTACTAGATCTGTTGTCTTCCGCATGATTCTTATTATCTCTTTCTTTCTAGTTTGTAATAAAACTGCTTATCTGCCACTGCAATGATTATTCTTCTATTTTACAATTATAAAATTGATGTGGTTGCCCACCTGTGACTGCCACCTGGTATGTCTTACGGATGTTAATCTAACTGTCATGACATGTATTCTTGTGTCAGCTTCGGGATGGTTCATCTCATCAGGGGACTGTTACATCAATGGAACCAAATGAGGACACTTTTGTGCTACATTCTGAAAGCACTAAGGTGATGTATCTTAATTGGTCTACTCTCATATATATAGAAATAAGGGCATTAAAAAGTTCATGGTGTATGAATTTCATTATTCTCAAATTATGCTTCATCTTCTCTAACAAGAATTGAGCGGCAATTTTTATATCCTTGACAGAAGGGAAAAATAAAGCCTGTTCGCCTTGTTGATGTTCCTGGTCATTCTCGTCTCCGACCCAAACTAGATGAGTTTTTGCCACAAGCAGCTGGCATAGTATTTGTTGTGGATGCCTTGGAATTCCTACCAAACTGTCCTGCAGCATCTGAGTAATTACAAGGCCTTATAATGCGGCTTTAGGATGTCGCTATGTGCACACATTCAATACATACTTTTACAGTACAACATGCTGTCCTCAAAGATACTAATTTTTTGATGGTTTTTGTGCAACAGGTACCTGTATGATATTTTGACAAACTCAACTGTTGTCAAAAAGAAAATTCCAGTTCTTATCTGTTGTAACAAGACAGACAAAGTGACGGCCCATACCAAGGAGTTCATTCGGAAGCAATTGGAGAAGGAAATGTATGACTTCCAAGTATATCTCTTTCTGCGTGTTTGATATTTGTGGTTAATTACTTTCTTACCAATTTCCTTCGAAGTGTTTGGTGGGATCTAAATTTATTTGTATGTGTATTTGCATATTTGCAGCTAACAACCTGCATAAAATATTTTGTCCCTCAAAATGACATGCATATATGTATGATCATTAAATGACATACGTACTTGTGGCATGTTGAGTAACTCTATGCTATTTGTTATTACGTCATACATGCTGAAAAATATGATCACTGAAGCATTTGAATAAGTTTGGTATCCTGAATCTCTGATTTAATTGTTTTTATTCATTTCCTGTAATCATTTTACAGCGACAAGTTGCGAGCATCCAGAAGTGCAGTATCAGAGGCTGATGTGACAAATGACTTTACTCTTGGGATACCAGGACAGGCATTCTCATTCTCCCAGTGCCATAACAAAGTTACCGTCGCTGAAGCTTCTGGTTTGACCGGCGAAATATCTCAGGTGGAACAGTTTATCAGGGAACAGGTGAAGCCCTAGGCGGTAGTTCCAAGTCATAATATTTATGAACTTTTTGCATTAAAGCTGGGTTGAGTATAGCCTCTCGATTGTTGCAAGAGGCCAAGGAAGCTGAGAAATCCTAGGCAGGTGGAGGAAACGAGGGGTGGGTGGAGGGTGGAAGTGGTGAAGTGTATTCTAGTACGTATCAGTGTTTTGTCAGTGGATTTTGCTTAAACAATGAGTTATAAATGGACATTGCCTGGTGTAATTCCATTGATTAGTGATTGATATACTTTTATATCTTGATGATTACGCAATTGCAAAAAAAACTTCATTCCTGGAAAACTAACTAGTTAACAAACAGATTGTTGCTTTCTTTTCTTATCTAAGCATTTTTGTGATTTTGAAAAACTTTGGGTACATGTCCAAGAATAGTTTATGGTTAAGATATGATTACCAAGATCATTTCCTCATATTTAGTCAGAGCGATTGAAGCAAACTATAACCTCTGAAATGATTCACAAATACATATTTGCCCAAAAGGGAATAAGAAACGAAGTGAATACAGTTGCGAAGGAAGATTTTGAACATGCTTCAGTCATCAATTTTCTTGCACGAATTGAAACAATAATACTGATGCGAGTATCAGTGCTACACCTGCCCCTAAGAATTACAAACTTTACAGCCATCATCGGCAATCCATCAAATATGGGAAATGTTTGGTTTCTTTATTTCTCTCGAAAGAAATGGTTTGACTAAGATCTCTCATTTCAGACATCGATAAGCCTCTGGGAATGATCTTGACAACCAAAAGTGTTTCAGCCTAACTAGTAGAGCAAAAATGCCATAGCATGGGAGATGCATCAACCCTACACCAAAATACCTGCCCATCATGGCAAACCAGTTGGGTAAACATTAGTGTTTAGTATAATAATAATTATTATTATTTTTAATCCAATCTTCAATCATTGAACCGCTAACAGTCTCCTGTTTAATGAACGTAGAGGTGCTGCCATTCGTTTAATCCTTTTCATTAAAGAATCAACGTCAACTACGTATCAACATGGCAAAGCACCGAAATAACATTTCCTTCCAGCAAGGAAAATAATATGCATCCTCATTTTGCCCTGTTGTGAAATATGTGTCTTGATCACTGTAGCAAATGTTTTGCAGTAAAAGGGGACATGCATGTGTTAGTAACAAGTTGGGATTTTTTTTTCTTAATCTTCTTTTTATGATGGGTGTTCGAGAGATGAGAGAAGGCAGATCATAAAAATCATACCTATGGTCATAAATCAATAAATAATACTGTCAGTAGTGGTTATTTACATACCATAAGGGAGCAAATGGGGATGACAAGTCAAGAAATGGATAAGGCCACCTGTAAAAAAGGGTGTCCTCAGTACGATTGAGTAATATTCTTTTATGTAAATAACACAATAACTTTAGGAAATAAATTACCAAATTGAAACACAAGCATGAACGATCCACTGGAAAATGACAAATATAACTGTCCACAAAATAAAATAGGCAATTCGAAACAGAGGGAACCGCTGAAAGAGAGGGTTTCATTAATCAGAAAATGCTTAGAAGAGAACAGGACATCAAAAGGCAAAAATTATCAACGTACCAAGCAATTTAAAATTGTGTCCCCAATGAGGAAAACGGCATTGACTGAATGCATACAAACAATCAGCTGCAGTCGAAAGGTTAGTACAGTTATCAAATGAAGGGGCTTTTATGTGATAGAAAAGCAATTCAACTCATCTTGTATGAATAGAGAGAATGATGGCTCTAATGTAAGAATAGTCCTGCTAGGTTTTCTATGCCCTTCTTTCATAGCCAAAATTGATCAACTAGAATAGGAAAATAAAGTAAGATGTCTTCTAAATTCTACAACACACACAATTAAACTACTCTTCTACAATGGTTGTTCACTGATTCGACAACTGGAGGAAAATAATAAGATTGCACAGAAATAATTAAACATCTAAAGGATGCATGCTTATGGGAGTTCTAAAACAGACTAGCCTAGCAAAAACTGTGTCCACGTTCAGTAACAAATCTTCCTTGAAGGGATTATATTCGAGGTTACTTCATGCATTCGCAGTGCGGTTGAAATTTGATAGCTACTGTCAGCTCATTCCATAAACCATCCTGTGGCTCACAATCTTTTTTCAAGTTAAACACAGGCTGATCTCAAATTATGCTAATTTTTATAGTAACTTGCACTATTAAGAAGTCAATTTCTATTGAGGGATTTGACTCTCTGTACGGTTGAATAGGGAGTTCAACAGAGGGAAGTAAATAAACAAGTTGGGCAATAAGCTAGTAGTACTTACAAAATCCAGACTGAAATCTGCTGATGTTAAAAATGGATAAATAATGAGCCAAAATACAGAATCAGTAAGCATCACAGCTCCAGCACTCATCTATTCATCAGCACAAAAGAAAACAAATGGAAACAAACTCTTGTAAGCACACATACAGAATACTGATGTAAAACCAATAAAAACATGCCTCTTCCAGCAGAAGGCCAATTTTGGCCAATAATGTAACTAGAATTGTTTGGGGAAATATTCAAAAACCAGACAGCACTATATTAAGGATGCTTAAACAGTTAATATCACCCAAATTAGCAAATCCCCAACCTCTAATGACAAGCAAAATAAACTCACTGAAATGTTGGCTCCACCCCACGAGCATGTACTGGGTTGTAGGTTTGGACAGAGCACCCATCACCTCACCAATTAACTTGTTTATCTTAAATTTCATTCATGAGAACCTCATACAATTTTGATCCTGAAATATTTCCCCGGTACTTGTTTCATTTTATTAGATTATATTTGTCTAATTAGGACAGAAACCAAACCCCAGTAGATTTTGACTATAAAGCACCTAAAATTTGGAAGGAAAGTTCCAATAACTTGTCTTGTGGCCTATAAACCAAAGTGGGCAGGTACTTTATCTCCTTATGAGCTATTGCATATAAAGATACCACAGCAGTTGTTCTTAGGAAAAAAAAACTTGCCTGGAAAACAATCTGAAAGACATAACCCAATACACCAGAAGTCCTACGAGCATGAGGTTCTTCATGGGTACTGGAGCTTTTAGATACATCAGATATGTCTGCAGTTTCCCCGAGCATGGCAGGTACATAGGTGCCTCGCTCTGCTTCTAAGTGCCGACGATCATGCCCATGGCATAATCCATATATGGAAAGTGAAGAAGCAAGCTACAATACAAAATCTAAGAGCATTAACTATTTATTCATAGTGACATTCATGTGATTTGAAACATAAGGTGCTCCCACTAATCAGAAACCAAGTGAAGATATTGCACACTGACAAATTGATGGTTATTATGGGGGAATTGAAATATTATCCGTGGAACTAGATACGAATTATTTATAACAACCTTGGACAGGCAGATTTAGTGAAAACAAAATCCATTCAAAACTTCATCACTAACATATTATCACAGTGAACTGATAGACATGAAGCGAGACATACCCCAAAATAGACTGTTACCAGAGTAAATGTCCATCTGTTCAGCACAAGGGAAGTAAAATAATCAGAAACATGCGTTCAGGCAAAATAAATTTCTTCCTCTCTCTTCTCGTCACTTTAGTGAGTACTCAAAGACCTCTCACAGTTCACAAATCCAGTAAAAATTAAAGCAGATAGAGTAAAAATATGCTGACTATAATATTAACAATATATGTTTATGTTTCTGGCTCTTCAGAACACCCTCTTCATAAGGAAAAATTCTTTAAAAGGGGTTTCTTGAAGTATGTTTAGTGTGCAAAATGAAACTACAAAAATACAGATGACTTACTGAGTATAGAAGTAAAATATACCACCTCCAGAAGTAACAGCATCAGCAGTGATCAATGCAACAAGAACTGCAAAAGCAACCACTCTAAAAGCAAGCAACCAAGCAGGATGGATTCCTTTGAGACATGCATTCCAAGCTTCATCCTTATACAAAGTACCAACTCTTTCTTGTTGATTTTCTCTCCTTGCAGATTCTGATTTCCCAGACCCTTCAAATTTCCATATTATAATTGATGCTGTAACCATGGTGACTAAGATCCATACAGCACAGAGGAAAAACCTCCAATTCAACCAGTAACTTAATGTGGTTGTATCCGCAGTCATAACTGGCCGCCAAGTACTCTTCGGGATCCTGTTAAGAAACCCAAGATATTACTTTTACCAACTCCAGTACTCGTTGTATTTTCAGATTTATATTCCTAAGCTTATTGTTGAATTGCAATTGACACTTTATGCTAATATGAAGATGAATTTCCAGTAGTAAAGCTTCCCCCCACATCAACACCACCTTCCCCCCCTCCCCCCTCCCCCAAGAAAAAAAAATCATAGTGGACGATAAGTAGACGAAATTGATTATAACAGTGAAAAAGGGACGAAAACAATACAAAGTAAAAAATAATTTTACAAATAAGATACATATACCTGACGAGGTAAAAAAAAGATTTAATGGGCTATGAACTAAAATCCTTATAATATTGATTCATTTTATAATTTGGAAAAAGAATATAATATTAAACAAGTCCTTTCAAAACTTGTTCACAGTAAAAGAACTCAATCCAACCACCACCATTCTTGAAATGAAACCACACTGAAAAAACTTCAATTCTACGAATACATGTATGTGTGTGTGCGTGTGTGTGTGTTTATTCAAGCAGAACGGTTAAAAAGCATCCAAAGAACAAGTACCATAACACAGAGGAGTAGTATGGGCATCTTGATATATACAAATGAATTCAACTTTGATTCTTTACTTAGATGGGTTTAAAACCCAATAAAGCTAAAATCACATTAAACTGAGCAAAAGGGTCAATTTGCAAGAAAAAGAAAAAGAGTACTACTTACTCAGTTTTTTACAAGTGGTCAAGCCCAGATGAACAGTTCTTCCTCCACGTTACTAAAAGAAGCTGCTTTGCTTCTTCTTCGTCTCAGTATGACCAAAGAGAGAGAGAAAAGTAGGGGGGATGTAAGAGGGTAGCGTGTAGTCACGGTGACGTCTATATGGGGTATTATTGTCTTTGAAAGGCTCACCTAATAATATTAATTGGGTAAACAAGATGAAGCAAACATTAATAGAAGAATATGACCACCGAAAAAAGAAAACACTATTTCTATGAGTATTTTTCTAATTTTTATTTCATTTTTTTGTTCCATTCTTTATTTATATTTTAATAAGCTAAGTTTCTAGAGCAGACCAGTTGCTTGCTGCCTTACGACTTTAGTTTGTCAAACTAGAGACCTACGACGACATGAAATGATGAAAATGACTTGGTTGGAATCTAAATCAGACCCGTCAGACTATTAGTGTTACCCGCCGAAAAAGAGGAGTAAGCATGTTTGCCCTTTGCTAAACTCCAAGACAAGGAGCAGAGTGAGAAAGCAACCCTCATTTCATTTACAAACAGATTCTCATTTCATTTACAAACAGATTCTCATTTCATTTACAAGCAGCAAATAAATCTACTCAAAATATCAGCAGATAAAATGGCTGCATTTATATTCATTCTCTCAATTAAGCTCGTTTGCCAAAATGATTCAACCTTTATGGAATATGTACGATACACTCGCATGTTCCTTTTAGCCCCACATATTAGAGATAGAGAGAACAAATCAACTAAACATTATCATTAGTCATGTGACATTATAAAATTACAACTGTACATCTTCCGAGTAAACGAAGGTGAGAGATTTATATAGCTCCTGATGAAACCCACATCAACATGCACTAGCATTCTGGAGCAAGAAGAATGCGACCCACCCTGTCACATCAATTTACATTTCTCAGTACCCAGTTATTTGGGAATACAAATGACATCGCGGGCCAAAAGGAGTGCAAAGGATCTTTCTTCACTTTTACTTTCGTTCCTGCTGGAGCCTTTCTGCTATATGATCAACGGGTAATGACCCTAAAGGGACAACATCAGATGAGTCGCTATCATAAAATTCATCATCATTGAAGTCATCCTCAGGATAAAATTCATCTTCCTCGCAATTCTCACTTTGAGAACCATCTCCATACTCTGCCATTGAACTACTTGCACTGTCTTGTCTTGACAAAACTAACGCTGGATAGGAGTGCTCTGCAGCCTGTGAAATACCCTCAAATTCTTCAACCTTCTTCAAAAGATCATCAGGACCAAGATTAATCTCATCCAGCACCAATGCCTTGGTTGATTCAATTGCACGCTTCCAAAGGGATATCATTTTAGGACTTGATCTAATGGTTCCTTGGCTAGGGTCATCACTAGGCGTCCCTAAAAAGCATAATGGAAAATTGATGAAAAACTAATTGTAACAGAATATAGTTAATTATCAATCAAGTAAAAATATAATTAAGCAGCAGTGAACAAATTGAATGCTGGCCAGAACATTGAGCAGAAATGTCATGTACATCAGTCCTCTTAAACAATAAATAAATAAATAACACTCATTACTGCCAATCCTAAATTACAATGAAATATCATGACTATCCAAAGGATAAGTAACTACATTAATCTAATCCTCCAATTTGTAATTTAGACCCACAAAAGATACAAACACGAGATTGCAAATGATTAGCTTGCTGGTTTAATAAATAGTCATAGTTGATATAATGTAGATCTAGGCCATGAAATTTCCAGGAAACAGCTTCTGCTACAACATTTGATATGGGATGTTTTAACTTTCCAACCAGCAGTTTCCCAGTTTCCCTTTCATGAATTCCAATGCTTAGCAGAAGCTTCTATCTTGTTTGAAATTTGCCTCAATTGGTCAGACAAATCCATTTTTCCATATGAAATCTACCAACACAGTTTATGCCACTAAGAATGCTGAGCTCCACACAAGATGCACACTATCTACATGCAACTTACAGTCATTCCGTTCAGCAATTAAACCTCCAACATGACACTTGGGAATTACATTAACCGCTAAAAGACTTATAGTAGCGTGACTTATAATGGCAAAAATCAAGTGTACGTCTTCCCATTTGAGTCATGAGAAGACTAATCGTTATTCAAATGAAGTTTTAATAGAAATTTCATTTATCTTTGAGAGACAATTCCAATTTTCCAACTGTTAAATGCATACCTGAACCATCTGCATCTCCAGCAATGTCAAGGCCAACAGGATTTGAAAATGAAGGAGGTTCTGGATAAATTGATTTCCAATCTTTTCCTCTCCACATCAATATCTGTTCGTCATCAAAAGATAATAGCACGCAGGGAACCAATTCCTGATAAAAAATGAAGAGGAAAGGATTGGAGAAACAGAACATGATACCCAAACTACTTAGGAAAGTGTGAAAAATTCAAAATTTAAAGCAACTCCAAACAAATTTGATAATTATTCTGCCCCTGTGTGAGTAGCTGCAGATATTTGCCATTCCTTTTAGTGCCATTTAATATTTCTTTTTAAATTTCACAGGTGAAGATCTGTCATACAATGAGACATAAACCATGGCACAGGTACAGTGTAGGAACATAGATATACAGAAATTGTACACAGACCTTAAGCTTAGCACCCAACTTCTTGTAATCACTTGCATGCATCCCTTTGCAGTTAACCTTAACCAATGGACTTCCTTCAAAAGCATTCCTAACATCTCTCACCAGGGTAAGGTACACTCCATTTTTTACTGCAATGTGCAAATAGAAAATGATTATTTAAACTCACAAGTGTAAGAAATTTTACGATGAAAAAAAAAATGATGCACAGAAAATTCCTCCAGAAAGCACATGCATAAGTAATATCAAACTAAACAACAAGCTAAATTCATGGCACAGGCAAGCAAATCCATCAACATGAAATAAATTTAGGAATTAATGTAACACATAAAAGGTGTATATACGTCAGATGTTACAAATAAATTCACAAGCTATGTGCCCAGTAAAAATAGAAATGGAAAGCTAACTGTCAAGAGTGAACAATCAATCAATTCAAAACATCTCGTGCAGAGCACGGTTTCAAATGCAAAATTTACAACTTGGGAATAATTCACACCAGAGGCAACTTAATTCTAACTTCTAGTACATGTGAATATATAAGGGAAGAAGATTATATAGAACGATATATGGATTATCAATGACATAACACTCTTAAACCACAAAATAATACGGGTATTTTAGGACATCCAAGTGCTTCCAAGAATTCAATTTCTGTACTGCTAAGAACAAAGATAATGAAAGAAGGTGCAGTGATTAAATGAGGATACACAACCCTTGCAACAATCAGATCACTTGTAAGAATTAAATGTGGATGGCTCACCTAATTTACAAATAGGCAGGAGGGATTTCCCTTTCCTCCGCAACTCATTGGCTTCATGTTTTGTCAATCCCTCAGGGGCTTCTTGGATAAGCTTTGGGTAAACAGGAGCAGCTGGTTTCCAGAGCATCAGTGGGTATTGAGGACGAGTGCGATAGTTATAGTTCCTGCCCCGGAAAACATAAACTACACCGCCAACTCGAAAAATGATCTTCCCCCCAGTTTTTTCCTGACATTAAAATTTAAACTTGAGAGCAGACAGCATAAGAGCTTATCTCATAAATGATTACTAAAACTGATAGCATAGCATACCATACATTAAGCGAACTAGCAAATAACCAACATATACTACCTCAAGACGGCGGCAAACATTATCCATATCGACAGTAGGAACACCTTTGCATTTAATTTTGATGACACGACGCCGCTTCCAATGGGAGTGAATCAGCTCCAGCATATTATGCGTCAATCCGTCTCTTCCAAGGTTAACTTGACGATTATCCTTCAAAAGAGGCTTAACAAGCATGCTAATTTCCCACCTCTTCAACGGCTCTCCGAGAATCTCCTCTCTCGTCGTCCCTTCTTGTGGATACTTCCGGAACGAAAACGGCCCCGGCATTTCCACGTGTTTCAAGCCCATTTTGCCGGGCGGCGGGGGGTTAAACGAGTCAAAGAGCGGGATTTTTTTCTTAGACTTCTTCAACGGTTGTTTTCCGGTCCAAGGCCGCCGCATCGTGGGTGGACCGAAAGGCAAGAAAGCCGGTTCGCGGATTGCCAAGGGTTTAGTTTGTGGAGTCTCAGTGTAACTGTATTGGAACTCGAATGGAGCCCCCGGTAGCCGATAGGATACGCCGGACTCACCGATGGTAACACTGCGGTCACCGTCTGATGCGATGACTCCCGGATTGACGGGCTTGTAGTAGCGTGTTTGACGGTGAGGGAGCTTGAAGGCCGGATTGGGTTTAGATTTGGTTTTTTGTTCTTTTGGGGGATATTTAGGGACGGGGATGGGTGGTGACGTGGAGGGAGGCGGCAACGTGGGGTCCCTTGGAGGTGGAGTTGACGGAAGGGATGAGAAGAGGTTACCGCCTGGCAGCGAAGCTATGATTGGCATTTGAAGTTCAGCTTCAGTGTACAACTGAGAGACGAGAGCGGAGCGAGCCAACTCATTTTTCTGGTTTTTCTGTTGATATTTTGAGTTTCGCGTAAACGACACCGTGCAAGCTCAAAGTGAAAACCACAAGAGTCGGGCCTGAAGAGCCCGAGTTGTGTTTTGGACTGATCCGCAAAAATCCCCACCGAGTGGGTTGGGCTCAGTTCCGCCCGAAACACGACGGCGTTTCTTTAGCTCATCCACGTGTCAGTATCTCCATCAATTCAGGACTTTCCGCACCTATCATCCAACGGTCCTCATCCCCGCACGAAGATCCTCACCACAGGCCACTTCTCCAAAATCTAAACCCTAAAGGGACACTATATAAGCCCTTCTACGTAGCAAAAACTTCTCACCATCCTTTCATTTACTGGAATTTGCCGTGTCTCTCCTCATCTGCAGCCATGCAGATCTTCGTGAAAACCCTAACGGGCAAGACCATAACCCTAGAGGTCGAATCATCGGACACCATCGACAATGTCAAGGCCAAGATTCAGGACAAGGAGGGGATCCCACCGGATCAACAGCGTCTCATCTTCGCCGGAAAGCAGCTCGAGGACGGCAGAACCCTAGCCGACTACAACATCCAGAAGGAGTCAACACTCCACCTCGTCCTCCGCCTCCGTGGTGGCGCGAAGAAGCGTAAGAAGAAGACCTACACCAAGCCCAAAAAGATCAAGCACAAGAAGAAGAAGGTCAAGCTCGCAGTCTTGCAGTTTTACAAGGTCGATGATTCTGGAAAGGTCCAGAGGCTGAGGAAGGAGTGCCCGAATGCTGAGTGTGGGGCCGGTACCTTCATGGCTAACCACTTTGACAGGCATTACTGCGGCAAGTGTGGACTCACCTATGTTTACCAGAAGGCTGGCGGTGATTGATTGAGATTAGGCGGTTGCTTTGCTATTTTTAATTAGTATTGATTGCTATGGCTTTTGTGCTTCAAAAAATTATGACTCTCTCGTAATTTTGTTTAACTATATACTTGTTTGCTGGAGCGTTTTTATTAAAATGGTTATCTGTTTTAATTTTAATCGATGAATCTTTTATGATTTCTACTTGTTTTGTTTGTTATATAATTTATGTTATTGATTCTTGATTGGATGCATTGATCTATCTTGTTAATTCGATGGAATATTGTTTAGGATTTTAGTATTGTGGGGGAATAATTTTGTAGTAATTGATTTTTGTGTAGGAGTGCTATTCTATATACCAAACAATTAAGTTGGAATTAGATTCTAATGCTGGAAATTATTCAAAACTTTGTGGTTGGTTTAGAAGTTTTATACAGGAGTACTTAGAATTTGTTTTGAATTTAGTTGGATGTGTAAATTATTCTGTGAGTTTGAATTGATCATGTACATTTTCTCCTGAAAACTGGTTGAGAGAAATGTTGAAAGGTAATTATGAGTATGTTTGTGGGGAAAGAGTTATTGGAAATGTTTTTTCTCTGGAGATGGTTTGGCTAGAGGCAGCTATGTGTTCTTTTCTGGAAATGTTTTATGCTCTCATTTATGTTAATTATTGTTGATATTGCCTCTTTTCTTTCCCTATAAAAGAATTTTACATTCTTTCACATCTGATGGATGAATGATAATCATTATTATGTTTTATGCTTTTGTTGGCTGCTGCATACTCATCTTTGGGGAAATATCTGAGCTATCAAGGAGTAGCATCATTCCTTAGACTTGGGTTTTGTAGCAGGTTGCCCAGCAGCTGGCAGCTTTCCCAATTGGGTTTCATAATGCATGACCCAAACTGATCTTTATTATTGAGCTTCTGCTCGTGATACCAGAGTTAGAGCTGGCTGTCATTTGCAATTTGAGAATTTACAATAGAATGCCTTAATTAGGAGTATTAATATACCATGCTGCTTGATGTCCTGATAAGTTGTTCAGTCCAGGACAAATTTTAATTTGGACATATCAATTTTAAATATTTTGATATATTTTGGTTAGTATGTTGCAGAGATACAATTTTTCATTATAGGCAAGAGTAGTAGGTTAAGATAATGACAATAAAAGCATCATGACTGATTGCTTTCCTAGTGCTGGATGTGTCCTAGTTGCAGTGTTCATAGTTTGAGATCTACGTGGATTTTAGGTATTTTTTGAGTTGCTCTTAAGTGTATTATTCTCTGACTGTTGGTGTTTGGTGTGCCATTGAGGATCATGTGTGCTTCATCCCCTACTGTTCCCACATCACAGGTTAATCTTCAACTCTGTTGGAAGTGGTTGTGTTGATTCACAATTTTGTATTAGATTTGATAGCCATTTTGTCGGTTGATTGCTTTCAACTCAGGAAGTTGGATGTTCATTTCTCCATCATATTTGTGGATGGATTTCTTGTCATAATATTCTTGGATTTGAAATTCTTTCTGAATAATAATAACTAAGTAAAGGCTGATGTTACATGCTTCTTAATTGAAAATGTATTTACTAACCACCCTAGCTTTGCTAACCAAGAAAAATATAGTAAACAACCCCCATCTTGTCTTTGGGAATCAATGGCCTCTCATGGCAGTTGCCGCTGCCTGCTCGGCAACTGCAAGCAGGCAATAGTGAATGTTACAGTAGTTTACTGGACGCTTGAGCAATTGGGCTTGGCAGCGGCGGCACAACTGCTGGACCTAGACACGATCATGGAATCTTTACCATCTTCGTTTTTGTTAAACCTTCCGTGGGTCACCCTCCTTAAAAAAGGTTTTGATAAGTGAGATATGACTGGCGTGTCCTGTTTGTTTGTAAGCAGTACACTCTAAGGTACTACTAGCATTACTAGTTTGCTTCCATTCAACTCATATATCTGTTCAACGGATGACGGGTGGCGGGTTACACATTAATCAGTCCATCTCTAGAATTCTTCTTAATTTCAATGGATTAAAGGTGAGGCCTCAGTCTGAATCGCCTCAGTAAGATTTGGAGAGACATTTATGAATGATAGAGGATAATTGCGATTTTCCATTTGAAAACTTTCAAAGTTGTTCGCTCCTTGTCCGTTTGTCTCAAACCAAGTGCTTCTCGCTCAATTTCGCACAAACATTTAGGTAACTTTTATTATTACCATTTTTTTTTTTTTGCCAGAAATCCAAATGGATTTGAATGTTTTTAAAATCTGAAATAGTCGGAATTTTTCTAAAATTTGAATAAATCTGAATGCAATATTTAACTGACATGTTCATTTTTTTTTTCTAATATCTAAATATATTTTATTTGTTTTTATTTTTTATAAATAAAGAACATCTTAAACATGATTATTTGACATTGATATCCTCATAAATAAAAAAAAAAGATTAGATTTTATAATTTAGAAAATAAATGTATTTTATAGAGATATTTTTTATATGCAATATTATTCATATTTTTTTCCATTGAGATAAAAGTCACAACGATGAGGTTATTTGAAGTTTTGAACCTACTAATTTTCTTTGTACACCTTTTTAATTAAGAATTTTATTATCTAAATATTTTTTTAAAAATTACTTATTTAACCCTTTCTTTGCTTTCTCTTGCCAATTTCTCAAATTCTCATCAATTCATTCAAGTTCAAGTATGTTCTTTTTTTTTTTTTTGGAAAATAATTGGTATTACTAACTAAAAAAAAATCACCATTTAAAAATGAACTGCAATAAATTTTTATCAGTTATGAAAGTTAATAAATATCAAGAAATTAATTTTACCAAACACAAAATTTAGTAGACATCATGATAAAAAAATCTTTATATAGAAAACATGAAATAGAGATCATAATATATTAAGAAAGATCAAACAATGAATTCAAAAGAGAGTGAAATTGAGTGTTTAGTTTACAGAATATAAGTACAGCAAAAATATGCAATTGTAAGATAGAGATAAAAAGAGATTAGTGAAGGGTAATTTTGAGATTTAAAATTTTAAATTTTTAAAATGAAATTAATTTTTAAAATGGGTGTATATAGAAATTTAGTGAGTTCAAATAGTTTTACCCAAATTATAAAAAAAATTATTTTTTTATTTGAATGTAAATATCTGAAAACCAAATATAAATTACAAATAACAAATAAGTAAATTTAAAAAAAAAATTAAAATTAATAAAATTTTAGATATTTAACAAATAATCTGTTAGTCAATGTAGTCAAGCATATTTCGATGTTTCACTTCTATATAAAAATTCTCCCAACGAGGGTGACTTTGTCTGTGGCTATGGGTTAAAAAGCAGGCAAGGTTCTTCCACTACCATGAAACCGGTTGGTGTGTGAAGCAAAAGACGAAAGAAATTACACCGGTAGCAATGCAGCGCTTCGATAATATTGCACAAGGAATATGCTACACAGTTTTTATGTACCCAAAGTTTTATGTACCCAACTTCGCAAGAGTGGCATCACTCTTTTACTACAAAGGTTGGCTTGCTTCCTTCAAGACAATTGAGGCATGGTTTGTTTTCTGCATTTGGCAGCTTAGTTGCTAAATCTCTAAGCTGTATGCTGAAAAAATAAGCTCCTCAAGAGTACAAGTGATAAGAAATTATTGTTATGTAATAGTTAGTGATTTTGTTCAACAATCAGACGTGTTTATTAGATGCCCATAAATAAATGAGAAATAACTTTTATTTGATACTCTCATAAACTTTCGCTTAACAACTACAACTTCTATTTCACTATAATTGTTTCTTCAAAACCTAGAACCAGATGTTGCCTTAATTACGCTAGAAAAGAACATTATAATAGTTTGAAAATGATATCCGGCCAAAATGCCGACAGAGGGTTCTGGCATCCTCTATCAGCATCTAAATCCAGATGCGGAAACTTGGGCATCGAAACGACACCCTTATGGTGCCGTTATGGTCGCCTCTCCATCAGCCTTTGGGCTGAATAGCCTTCATCATAGTTACATGTATGCTTAGTACTATACGTATTGTGAAACATAGATTATATATCTTATCATTGGTATTCTTCATAATCAAACCGCAACTTTATTAGGACCATAACAGGCATGAACCACAAGCCTTAGCTGATGAAATTACAATTGACAACTGGTTCCAGTTCGAGGTGAAAGTTGAGTCGATAGAATATGACGTGAAAACTTACTCAAAATGTATGATAAAATTTGTCAGCGTATTCTGATACCTCCCAACCGGACCGGCCGCAAGATTTTTCCCATTAAAATTCAAATTCAGTATAAGTGGTCCGTCATGGTACCAGGCTACCAGGTGGTCCCGTCTATACTTATAGGACGGCACTGAGCCTGGCTAGGATCGGCCACGCTGGTTCTAAGCAATAACACTTAATCAAGCACATTATTGCATGGGAAATTGAGATTACGTTGGTGTACTTTTGTGCTGTTATGTTCAGTAATTTTGAATCAACACAATCATTACTGTCAGTCTCTTCGGGATGAAGTAGACTATCGTGCAACTTGGTCAATTTTGCATCATGGTACATCTGCATCCAAGTATCATTTTTGAGCTTTTCAACCATAGGGAGGCTGGAAAATTTAGCTTGTTTTTACTAGGAATGGTAAAAATACCTGTCTGGTTTGGATCTAGGTGATGTGGGCCGGGTATTATCTAGTCTGGGTGTAAAAGCGAGCCGAGTATAGGCATTACTTGATAAATTTGGGATTCAATCCAAAACTCAGATTTTATTAAAAAAATATTATAAAATATATTTTTATTTTAAATATTATATTTATTTAACTCACTTATTATACAAATATCAATTTTTAAACACTTAAAATTTATAATTCATGTCAAATTTCATTAAAATAAATTTAAAACTTATAAAATTATAAAAAAAAAACATATATATTATAATATTAAAAAATATAAAATATGATTTTGCCAATCCTAGTTTTCACATGCCTGCACATGGGTAAAGGCTTTTTATTAAAACCGGATGATATTACAATTTACGTATATATATTCCCGAATCCCAAAAAAAACTATCATTTGGCACTTTTTGTAATATTAAATCCGGCCCGAGATTTTGCCAATCCTAGTTTTCACATGCCTGCACATGGGTAAAGGCTAAGACTTAATAAAAGAGTCCACAAACGGATGCAATGAAAATTGGAAAAGATAGATGCTTGCATTAAGAGCTAGGGAGCTCCAAAGTGAAAAAGATAAATAAACATGAACAGAGATCTCATATGGTCAATTAATTTTACTCTGTTTCAGGAAAGACAAATCCTAAGATACCACTTTGCCTTCTCTATACACCTTTCTAGAAGTTCCCCCATTCCTCCTAAATGGTAAAAACTTACTGCACTTTCACTTTCATGTGAGAAATAGAGGGCTCAAAGAGAGAAGTGAAGTAAATGAGTCAGAAAACAACACATGAAACAAATAGGCACTAGTCCTTTTTTTCACTTGCTGCCTTTCAGCATTGAGTTTGTTGCAAACCCCCAAGTGTTTGATAATTTTCATCATTTTAGCGTACGAAGGGTAAATAATTAACTTCGTTCACTTGTTGGAGTTAACAGAGCCTAAAACATTCTCAAATCAATAGAAGTAGTTGTGTTTTGGGTAAATGACAACAATAAGTGCAGTCCATTTTGGGATAAATAGAAGAAGATTTATGAAAAGATCTAAATGATCCATTATTACTAACTCATGTACGTAACCTACTCTAACATTTATAAATCTCTCTTCAATGACAAGACCCACATCCTTCTCCCATTGTCTTTTCTTGTTGGCCCTCTTTCTCTCTGTCTCTCTGTCTCTCCCTCTCTCTCTCCCCCTTTGGATCTTTCAGACAAGTAAATAACCGATCGTCATCATCAAGCAAAACACAGCATGTCTGCACTCAACCATCTGTTTGATCTTCCTGAACAAATATGCTATGTGCAATGTGGTTTCTGTACTACCATTTTGCTGGTGACTAACTAATATTGCATTATTTCATTTATGTACCAACTTGTTGATCTGTAAAATTATTTGTGGTTGGGCTTTTGGAAATATGCAGGTGAGTGTCCCATGTAGCAGCATGTCAATGGTGGTGACAGTGAGATGTGGCCACTGCACAAGCCTCCTCTCTGTTAACATGATGAAAGCTTCATTTGCTCCCCTTCATCTTCTAGCTTCTTTTGGCCATGATGATGAGGTATATAGATACGTGTGGGTTAAATTATCTTTTAATTATATTTACTAAAATCAAATCAAAGACCAAGATTGAATATAGTAGTATGCATATATATGTATGTTTGCTGTCTTTGATATGGTTCATGGTATTCTCCAATAAATTAACTTGTAACACAAAATTCAAAGTTACTTTTCAATGTCTTTGAGGTCCTTTCTTCTCTACTTATAGCCTAAAGAAGAATTTCGCAAGGAAGAAGTGCAAGCTGATCAGGAGGCCTTCAACAGATTTAGCCCTTCAATTTTGACCTCTTCTGACAACGAAGAAGAAGACACTAGCAGTGTGATCAATCACGTCGTTAACAAACGTACATATGCGTGCCAATCTTGTAATTAATTAAGCTTTGGAGGAAATTATTTGATTCATAAAGCTTATATATGCTTATTAAATTAACTGATATTTAATTGTGTTGTGATTTTGTTACAGCTCCTGAGAAGAGACGAAGAGCACCATCAGCTTATAACCGTTTCATCAAGTAATTGTAACTTGTATTACAAGATATGAATATACCCGTGCTATATACATAGGAACTGTGATCATGTAGATTTTCATGGCTGCACCTGCAGGGAAGAAATCAGGAGGCTAAAGACTGAAAATCCAAACATGGCTCACAAGGAAGCCTTCAGCACTGCTGCCAAAAATGTAAGGCCACTCGAAACCAACACGAGAAACATGCATGTTTTAATTTCATTGGACAGCATCCGAAAATATCAACAATTTAATTGATTAGAAGAAAGAGGTAGTGGCATTGAATGAATGAAGGGCTGTCTTTTCCATTTTCAATTATGAGCTTAAATTCTGGTCGTGTTTGACAACTCTCAGTGGGCCCAATTTCCTCCAATTCAGCACAAGGGAGATGGACAAAGCTGTGGTGGCCAAGAAGACGAAAAGCACGCTTGGAACTTTGAAGCTACCGACCAGGTAAATATTTATTTATTTTTTGTTTGGAAACTGTAAATATTGCTTCACATAGAATAAGCTGCGACATGGACCGATTCACTTTTTAAACTGCCTTTCGGGTACGAAAAATAATTACACTTTGGCCGTTTGTTATAGTTATATGATAATCAAATTACATTTGTATACGCAATCTGATGATTTAATTTTACAAGATGATGGGACGATCGGGTTTCACTCTTATCAAATCACAACCGTCCAGTTTGGAAAACTTATAAACATAATGTGTACCTTAAATGCACACGTACATATATGTAGATGATCATCATTTAGTACAACCCTATCTTGATACTCTATTGTTCAAGTTCAGTTTTGGAACGTGTTTCCTGAAGAATGGGGATATATAGTTAGGACTCAAAAGGCTACATGTTTCCAAGCGTTATGTAAGTACCAACCTATCACCCTCACAATTATAAAATTTGGGTTAATTAAATCCAGCTCGTGATGACGAGATAACCAAGTCAATGGATAATACAAACTAATTTTATAAGGATTAGGCATAGAAGTTGCCAAAATTAACCGTGATTACAAAGAATATGGTAAATAACACGGTGACATTTATCAATATCATTGAATTTAATTAGAAGGCAAGTCACTTTCTCGGAGTCCAACTACTCACCTAGTGAAATTTATGAGGGCTATGTATTTGTGATTTTGTATATACGGTAATAACTTAATTATATGTCACTGAAATGGGAGCTTGACTTTTCTGTTCGCAAAACTTTTCAGGTTCATGTACAGGGCAATGTTTTCCGCGAAAGAAAAGATCCAAGGCATTCCTTCAGGGCAAAATACAACCTTTGAGTGAAAACGATCGACTTTGCATAAAATTAAATCACCTTATATAAAAAGAAAATATTGTATCTCTTTTAGGGTTTAAATCATTTGCCTTTTAAGGAAGATGCTCTTGGAAATGAGGTTTGAATATTTCACTTCTAGTAGTAGTAGAAGAGTTCCACTGACAAAAAAGAAACTTCAACTTTCAAAGAGCTCTTAGTTAATGGTTAAAATTTATATTAGTTCAACATATATTGTGCTAAACTATCTTGCATTTATTTTATCATAAAAGTTATCTTAGCTAATTGGGTTTATGGATTGGATTATGGTCAATGGTATATATATATATGTAAGTAAGTATGTATGTATGTATGTATGTATGAATGAATGAATTTAGAGTTCACTATATAACTGGTAAGTAAGAGATGAAAAACATATTACTATAATAGCAATACATGTATATACTTACCATATATATCATCATTAAGCAAAAGCTTCTAGTAAATATGGATCATCGATTTACAGTGAATTAATGAGCAACTAACTAATTATCATTGACTTAACCTTGAAAAAAGGAAAAGAAAAAGAAATCATTCTCTAGTTATATATCACATCTTCATTTTTGTTCTATGATCGATCCTTTAATTCGATCATCATTTAGGAATCATGACTGTTTTTATTCACATCCATTGTTTCCTTCTTGTGAATCTTGGTGTCCTTTGATCAATTGATCTTCCTACTCCATGGAAAAAGGGTTTAGATGCACACTCTCATCAATAATAATAATAATAATAATAAGCTTCAAATAGATAACATCACTAGAATCAACAAATTAAATGAATTCGTGAAAGTTTTGCAGAGTAATTAGCAGCTGATGAAGTTAAATTATTAAGTCAATAAAACAGGATAAGGTCTTACTCATGAAAGGCCTTGGAGAAATAGAATGAAAATATGCTCGAAAGAAGTCCTCGTTCTCCTTTTGTAGCTCCCTCCAGACTGCAAACGTGATGCCCCCACTAAGTTTACGAAGGAATTAACCAACTAAAATACACTTATTGTACTTAAATGTTCATGTTAATGTGTTCAGTGTTTATGGCGTATATATATGGTACGTGCATAATTTTATAGCACGCGCACACACACCCACCCACCCACACACACCTGTAAGTGTGACAAGCGGTCGAATACTGGCGTGCTCTGCTAGTGCCTTGATGCACTGGTCTCGGCTCATGTGAAGGAGCAAGCACCTCTCTATAAGATGCTGAACCTGTTTTAATTAATTTCCATGCAAAAAATATATATGAGTGATTAAGTGTTGGTTAAAATTATGCAAATATATAACGGGGTATGATTAATATCTACGCAATTTTTCAAAGACCAGTAATTAAGCTAACGAAAAAATATCCATGTAACTAACCATTCTAATGTAGCTATGTGGGTGGCAATGCAGGCAAGGAAAGAAATGGTGGTTACGATACATGTTGCTCTCTTCAGGGTTGATGATTATATTATGCAAGTGGAAAACAAACAAAACAAATGGAACAAAAGAAGGAAGTCAAGGAAACAGAAAGAGAGCAAAAGGAGAATGCAAACAAATGATTAAAAGTGAAAGGAAGGAGAAGATATTTAGAGAATATTTGTACAAAAGGAAATTAATAGTAGGAGGAGTACGTAATTCAAGAGAGAGTACTGCTTGTTATCCACAGATATCCAAGTGAAGGGCCAAAAACGCACAAGAAATCCAAACGATAGATTCATCTCATCTTGGGGAGATAAGAGGTCGATAATTTTTCGAAGAGGTTGCTAAATCTTTTTGCTTATTTATTTTTCGACGATGACATGCCCGCGGCCATTCCAGCAACTACGCACCCTTCGGTGCACACACACACACACACCCACTTGCTTCCTGTACGTGGCTGGTCCTTTATTCTTCATCCACCTTCAATGTTTAGTGGTCCCTTATCCTTGATGGTTAGTGTGTCCGCCAAGTACCAAATAAAGTATAGTTCTTATTTAAGCTAATTAAGTATATAATTACGCTTGTCCCCAACTATATAGGTAACTATTTTTCAATATATGCTTATAAAATTAGAATAAGCGTACAAAATTTGTATCCAAATGATGTGGTATATGATGTGTGATTCATTTGTGTAGTATGATAAAATTATCTCATTAACTATGGTATGAAAGTCAATTACTTATTACTAAATACATGACAGTTATTAATGATGCCACATCATTTGGGATTAAAAATTTTGAAGTCTTTTGTAATATGAATTAGCGTCTAAATAGGTTTCTACACAAGATAAATAATGCTCGCATTAGTAAATTTAAAACAATTCTATACTTATGAGTTAGTTTTTAAGTATGAGTTAACATTCACAGGTTCAGCATTTAATTATTGCAAACCCAACAAATTTGATTGGACTGTCGAATGGGCTTTCGTACTATTTAATTTCAATTTGGTTGAAGAAAATTATGGGGTACGAGTTAACTTTATAAACTTCTTGGTAATACAAAAACAGGAATATGATTTGGTGGTTAAAGCACATTTGAGCGTTTGATGAATAATGAATTGTAGATCTTTCGTGTACAAAACACAAGCCACACGTCTTGGTTTTAATCTGAAAATTGGAGAGACATAAATTTTTCTATTGATGGAATGAGACAGTGACATTGGCCTCATCACCACAATTGCCGAAGAACAACATCCAATCATTATATCCTATCAGATTTTCAAACGAAGGAATAATAAACGTGTAAATCATGTTAAATACGAAAGAGTTTAAAAGATTTCACAGTTTAGCATTTGTCGTTTATTAGCCAACCCTCTTGGTTGGTTATAATATCAATTGCCCGAGAATTTATTTCGGGTTCCAAGGCTCAGAAAACTAATACCAATAAATACAGTCTCTTAGCCTAAGCAGAAATAAAATCTTAGGCAATTTGATTTTAGGTTAATATCTCTCTTGGTTGTAAAATCATATTTTACCTTTTGGTTGATTATAAGAAAATTCTCACATCTTTTTGTATGGATGAGATTATTTAAATACATCATAATATTCAATAAATCCATATACCTAATAAATTACCACTAAATTTTAAATTTTACTTTTTACTCTCTATACCTTTTATTAAATATCTGTTATCAAATTTTAAAATTTTACTCTTTACTCTCTATACCCTTATTAAATATCTGTTATTCAGTTTTCTTTTAGCGATTTCTATTGTTAAGGCTTCATGATTGTTAAGGTTTTCTAACTAAATCCTGGGCTTGTTTCAATGGTAATTTTCCTCTTTTTTTCAAAACTGAAACTCTCAAACCAATCATGAAACACTGATACAATATATAATAAAACTCAATTTTTTATGTCAACATGCAAGAAATATTTTTCTTGGAACACAATTGAAGTTTAATTTATGTCAAAGTAGGTCTTTAATTTTATTTATCAAAAACAATTGAAGTTAATCTAGTTGATGTCAAAACGAGCAATGGTAGATCCTTAATATATCTTAAGAAAACAATTGCAGAACCTTTAGAGAGAAAAACACGCTAGAAGATATGCAATGTTGAAGATATGTGGGTGGAACTGCCGGTTCATGGATTTGAGAGCCGACTGCCCGAAGGATGGCGTGAGCAAGCTCTTCAAAGCATTGTTGAGAAACAGACTCCTCATATAGGTGACCGGTAAATTGTTTGACGAACTCGCCCTTCTTGGGCTAAGTTGCTCTTCTTGTTGGATCACTGACTTAATCGTGGTATACGAGCTGTTTTGAACTGTGTAGGAGCTGAAATAAAGCGGGAGAAGGGTTGATAATGGTTAGAGGTCAGATGTGTGGGGAGAGGATTGGAAATGACACTTTTAGACCTACAAAATAATAAAACAAGGTTAGAGGTAGAGTCAACAGTAACTGACGACCACACTCTAATGCTCAAGTCGGTTACTTAAACTTTTATGGAGTTAAGAGCTTGCAAACTCTCTAAAATGAAAGTTGGAGGTTGAAGAAGACTTCAAATTTTTTTGGTGGAGTGTGTGTATTTTATTGTAAGTGTGTAAAATAGAATTTTAATGCGCCTTACATATGAAGTAACCTAGCTACCCTGCCATATGGCGCCTTCTTAGTGGCGATTTGACTATTCTTTTCAAGATTCTCTTATTCTATGATAATTTTTTTATTGTTAGGAGTATGCTTCAGGAGCAAAAAGGACGTTATAAGGCGTAAATTGTTTTCTCGTACACGTGGTGTATGTTACAGAGTGGTCTTGGACAACTCCTAACTTGTATATGGACAGTTACAGAGTGGTGTATGATTGGATGTAACGTAAATTGTATATGGACAGTTTTTGGGAATAGCAGTTAAAGACCATTATCTTTAGTATGTTGTGCTTTGCTTTTTGCAGGTGTGATAGCCAATTATCCCCTTTATTACAACAAAATATTCTATATTTGACTATGCCAAATGAAATATTCTTCATGGACATCATAGATATTTCACATGATTAGCATTTTTTGGAGTTTTTTCTTTATTACTTTAATTATATCATGGCGTACCCTACATACAAACTCCATGTTAAGTGCAACTAGCTATAAGTAGGGTACACTACTATAACTACTTATATTTATAAAGCCTTCACATCGATACGTGGTGTTTTATTTTTAATTTTTTATTTATTTTCTAAATAATAAATATTATTAAATATTAATCCATGGAAAACTAACTAATCACATCCAATCAATATCTAGAGATGCATTTAGTATAATATACAATTAAATTACTTAAACTTCTCCAACTAAAGAGAAATTATTAAGGTTTTATGACAACGACATTGACACAAAGTAATTTTTTGCTCATTCGAATTGAATCCATCATTCCTCTTTTATTGTTAGAATAGATCTCTTGTTGTGCAAACTTTAAAATATGTTTCATGTTATGCAAACCTTGAAATAGTTCTCTTGTTGTTATGCAAGCATGGCAAATGACTAATTGTAGTTTAATTGAGACTCTAACTTTTAAAAACCACTTTATATTTCAATTATATTTGAATATACTATCTTTATTTAAAAGAATATGCACGCATAGATAGTATACAATTAAACTTACTTGCTTAATGGGTCAGGAATTCAATTTTAAATAAAAGAACTTAAAATATTATATTTTGACCTATCTTTTTATTTTTTTTTAAATTTAAAATACCTTTAATCATTTGTTAATTAGCTATATTATCCTAAAAATAATTAAGTTTTTTTTATTAATAAAAATAATAATTTAACGGTATATATTTCTTACATTATCGATGCAATAGAATGGTTATACCGAGCCTTTCTTTTAACTGCTGGCATACGTAATTGATTTGGACGAATGTGGGTTTCCACTTTTTTTTTAAATAAGAAATATGGGGTTAATTAATTGAAGAGAAAAAAGAAAAGGGAGAGAATGGGAGAGACATGAAAATGACACGAAGGGCCCATAATATAGAAAAGACGAGATGGATTTGGTTTCCCTATGAGAGGGAATTGAGAAAACGGGATAAAAGACAAAAAGGCGAGGCCAATTTCGTCAATTAAACCAACGGTAATAATAATAATAATAATATCACTTCTTTCTCTCTCCCCCCTCTCTCTCTCTGTCACGTTAAGTCAGGCACCTATTCCGTTGGGGAATCGAATTTAGAATAGGAATCACTGTTGACGTTTATGTCGCCAAATCGAAATCGAAATCGAAATCGAACTTTTAAGGATCTGTCCAAATTTGAGGATGAGGAGTGGAAGATTTATTCCGAATGGAGCGGTGGGAATCAATATTTAAGATTAATAATTTTACTCTCATAAAATTAAAAATATTTATTTTATCTTTAATTAAAATATTATTATAATTAATTAATATATTATGATAATTATTTAATATACTTATTCCAATTAATTTATATATTTTAAATTTATTATTATTATTATTATTATTACTATTGCTATTATTATTAATGATAAAAATAATAATAATTAATATATTAACGTTAATGATGTGAGGATAATTTTGTAATAAAAAAATTTAATGAAAAATGAGTGCACAGGAATATTTGGGTAGGTTCAAATATAGCCCCATCCTTCTTCAATGCATCAGAAAAAAATGGACTGATTTGCCTCTTACTGCTTCAAAACCTACCAGTTGAGATGGATTGGCCAACATTAACAGGCCTACTGTATAAGAATGAACTACGAAGCGACACATCATAGGAACCCGGTAAAACACTGCTATGTTAGCCCAGCCTAGAGAAAGTTAGGGGACAAAACACGACAGTACTCTTTCTACTCATTCCTCCTTATCAGCACACAAGTCAGGCCCAAAGTCAATTTAAAAGAAAAAAAAAAAAAAGAATTATTGTGTTGCAATATGCGTTAGCCTCTATTTCATAATGGCTATGGAATCCACACTCAAAATCTTTCTCTTGAATTTTCTGCATCTTTAATTTGTAGTGGTACTAGTAGTTGGTTTTATATGGTAAATGAAGAAATAAACTCCGCTGACCGATTAAGGACTCAAAGAAGAAAAACACATTGTCTCAATATGTAATTCAAAGTAAGGTTAAAATAGTAAAACAGCAAAAGGCATTTTAAGCGGTCTTTGAAGGGGTGACAAGAGCTTCAGAATCCCTCTTATGGATGCCTATACGTTTGCAACCCAGAAAATGGCCGAAAGCAACACGATCCACAATCAAGTGAATTATCAAAAATCAAGATGAATAATCTCAAGGAATCAACCACTCTGGTCAAGTTTAAAATTGAAGATATTTGCCAAACCACTTTGTCCTAGTCCGCTAAAGCAATTTGCTCAAGCAATCACTCGTCACCAGCGCCAGATCCAGATCCACTTAACAAAATAGTATCCTCTTCATTCTGTACCTGCTTAAGCAAACCCTTTTAGCCCTATGTAGGCTTTAGTCATAAACAACTACAAAATCCACACTATTGGATTGGCATCATGAATGAGTTAAGAGGTGACCATGACGAAGACTAACTCAGTTGACAATACGGCCATATCTATCGAGGAAAACAAATTCAAACAACTAAAACAATCTCAAGCACTTGAAACTCAGCTGCCGATTTAGGTTCATTACATATAACAAACCATGAGACACACCAAATTATCCATGACTTGAGAGAGAGTTGAGTCTTTAATGCATATGACTCCAAATATTCCTCAATCCTAAACATAACGGCAAGTGCTCACATAGACATTACAATATGGAGTTGACATGCAGCTGCAACAGGCAATACGAACAAAACCAACTTCAGGTCATAGGCTTCCTCAGCTGGTGTCAGACTTATCCAATGCTGCAACAAAGTTAAAAAATCAGCAGAAATGAACAACCTAGGAATACTCACAACCAGGAAAGACACATTGACAGAGAGAGAGGGGGACAAAGTGCAAGAGAGATTACTGTTGTAGTTAAGAAGCTTTTCAATGAGGTCAACGTGAGTCATGAGCATTCGCCTACAGCAGTAGCGGACCAACCCCAAGGCATCAAGTGCATCTCTGCATGCCAAACAGTCATAAGCAAAACTCTACACAAAAAAATGCTTACATTGTTGAATCTAATCTTTTATACCAGTAGAAGTTTGGTAGTCTACCATAAATCAAATAGAAAGACTAACATTCATTCAGATATACATAGTTGCTAGAAAAACAAACAACTCTACAGATTACAGGATCAAATTTCAAATAAATCACACATACATCTACAGAGTGCTTCGGGTCCATGGATGTCCAAATTTACACATCAGTGAACCAGACCACAAAAGAATAATGCATAAATACTAAAAGATAAAAATAAAAATAAGACCAATAATCTTAGTGCATTCACGCTTGGAATTCCTAATTCCCAAACACACAATTCACAACCTGCACAAATCAAAGTGGCTTAGAGAGAAAACAAAGACCTCTCAGAAGAAGAGCAAGAAGGCTAGATTGCAAGAAACGTGAAAGATTAACGATGGTTTACAGACTACAATTGTTCAAATAATTACGGAATAAACAAAAAAAAGCAGAGAATTACCCTTCAGGATAATCAGCCTGGAGAAGGTCAAGATAGGTGTCCCATTTGTTTCCGATGACCTGAAATCAGATTAACCAAAACAAAATTAAAAATTAAAAAAAGAAAAAGAAAAAGAAAACCCTAGAACCATCCATGGAGACAAAAACAGAGTCTCTATTGTAAATGAGAAATTACCTTGCCGCAAGTGAAGCAACGAACGGGGATTATCATCTTGCTTGAGTCTTACTTTCCAGTGGCCTCTTTCTCTCTTCTCTTCGTCTGCGAATCGTTTGTCACTCTAGAGGAAGCCGGGGGAAGGCACAGGGTTCACAACTTCTGTCCGGGTTTATGCGAAGCTGGCCTGGCCGCCTTTGGAAAACTAACTATAAGATAAAAAATTATAATTGTGATATATGACCAATATTATATTTTTACTGACTAAAATACCCATGGGTCGATTTGATGCCGGCCTGTAAAAGAACCTGTCGCTCAAGCAAAAGCCCAACTCTTCAATCCGGTTAAAAACACGGATTTTTCGATCCGGTTGGTTAAACCCGCGCGGAAACCGGCCAATGCGTGTGAAAATGGCCGCAAGAATTCAAAGTACTAGCTTACTTTAGAATATGGGCGAGGCGAGTGGTCTTGCGATGATGTTTTAGTGCGTTAAACGTGTTCTAATTCAAACAAAATTTTGATCATATCATACACGCGTATTGACATTGACTGCTACTTTTTCCCCCCCTATTATTCAAATTTTTATTCAACAAAAAAATGAGAATGGATTTGGTCGGTTTTAACATATGTACAAGGAGAAATTTATATTATTATGATGCGAGTAGGAGCCAGGAGGCTTGTTATATTGAGAATTATTTAAATTTTTGTCGTCATTCAAGTGAACTTAACACTAATAGAACATAAGACTTATAAATTATATAAATGAAACATAAAACTTATAAATTGAATATATAATTTGTAAATCAATATTAAGGGATTGATTGTTAAACATTTGAAATATGAAATTTTATAAATTTCATACTTTTTAAAAAATTTGTTTGTTTTCTTTTTGTAATTTATATTTGAATTTTCGTATTTTGAATGAGAAGTAAATATTATATTTTAAAAATATTTCTATAAAATATATTTATTTCTTAAATTTTAAAATTAATCTTTTTTATTTTGATTTGCAAGGACATAACAAATAACCATATTTAAACTGCTTTTTATTTATAAAAAGGAAAAAAATTCCATTTACAGTAAGATATTAAAAAAATAAATATATCATTATGATATTTGTATTCAAATCTATTCAAACTTTAGAAAAATTAAGACCTATTCATATTCCAGATAAAAAAAAAACCTACCTAACTGTAAGATAAAATATAAATTTTAGAAAAATAACATAAGATTTGTAAATAAAAAGTAAAATAAGTAAATTAATATAAAATAATAAAATTGATAGATTACCTTAACCAGACACAAAAACATACAAATATAATATAAAATTAATAAATGAACATTAACTGTAAGATAAAATATAAATTCTGAAAAGGGTATACAAGACTTGTAAATAGAAGATATTATAAACAAATTGGTGCCTTATTGAGTTATTGATAAATAAGACAAAAATTTGTAAATATAATATAAAACTAATTAATCAACATTAAGTGCAAAATAAAACATAAATTTTTTAAAATAGAACATAAGACTTGTAAAATAAATTAATATAAAATTAAAAAATTGATGTATTATTAATAAACAAATAAAAGCTTACAAATATAAAATAAAGCCACTAAATAAATATTAAGTGTAAAATAAAATATAAAATTTGAAAACAAAACACAAGACATGTAAATAAAAGAGAAAACAAGTAATATAATATAATAGCAGTAAATTGGTTTCTTACTAATAAGCAAAATAAAATCTTACAAATGTAACAAAAACTTATAAATCAATATTAAGTTTAAAATAAAGTATACATTTTGTAGATTTCACCTAAAACTTATGAATAAAAGATAAAGCAAGTAAATTAATTCAAGAATTGTTGAAAAAGATTAAAAAAATTACAAATGTAAAATAAAAACTCATTATAATATTGGATATCGTATATATTTATTGATTTTGTATTTAAATTGAATAATCATAGTTTTGGGTTTATGTAATACACATAATGTTTATAAATGATAAAACTTGATCTCAAAATTGAATTTTGAAAAACTATTCTTTTAATATTTTTCAAAACTTTTGTAGTAGAAGGTGATTTTACATCCTTCCACATCTTCTTAACTACAATCTCAAACAGTCTCTAAGGTACAAGCAAAGAGCAAAATTTAAAACTACATAAAGTATGTAAAAGGTTTAAAATTAGATTTAATTTTATTAATATATCATATACGTGTCTCGTAATATAAAAAACTCGATCCACATTAAGATAAATAATTTCGCTTAATTAATTATACAATAGATAAATATTATTATAGAAAATAAAAAATATAAATTTCCTATAATGAACATATAATTTATGAGTAATTTTTCTTTAGTTAACTAAGGTAAATAAATAAACTTTTCTTTTCACTAAAATTTTATTCCACTTGTTTTCAATGTCTTCAATTAATGAGTGATTTTGTCTTTAGCTAACTAGGTAAATGAATAAACTATTTTTCATTAAAATTTTTATAGAAACAGTGTTAATTGTTTTAATAATTAAAAATTTATATGAATTTTTAATTATTTATTAATTTTATGTGTAATTTATAAAATTTATATTTATTATGGTAGTGATATCGTAATTTTGAATCACATTATAGAATTTTACTTGTGGGTTTTTTTCCCCTGAAAAAAATAAATATTATGAGGGAATCCTCAAAGTTAAAATAGGACACTGTACAATATTGGCTTGGCGATGAAAATAAAAATTGTAAATACGGTTTGAAATAATTTTATCAAAATATTGGGACGTGGAGTCCTGGATAATAAAAGTAAAATTAATTATCAAATTGCAATCTTCCACGATCACAACCATTCCTCTTTCATTGAACTTCGATGTTATGTATAGCTTACTTCTGACTCTACGCCATTCAATTACAAGAAAAAAAAAAAAACTGCCAACAAAACTTGAAAATTCCGCAATTGATATGACACGACACGATGATTGATTCAGCCAGCGTGCAATGTACATTGATCATATCATAAAATCTGGCACGTCACTGCAGCCTGCACTGCCACCGTGTGATTTCCAGAGAATCCGACGCGATCTTGATAATCATGAACCACACAAGAACATGAGGTTGATTTAATGAATTCGTTTATATTAATTATTATAAGTGAAGCAGCATCATTTGAGTTGAGTTTTGGTTTTGGAGGGTGGTTAGCTAATTCCGTGAAACAAGGGACCATCAATGCCTCGTCGTTTTGCTCACCCGCCAAAATTTACCCGCCAACGACAACGCCGAGGCGTGGGGGCCCCGTGGGACCCACGAATGAGGAAGAAGCAGTCAGCCAACCGCGCACTCTCTCGTTTCCCGCTTTTATATTAAATTCTTGTTGAATGAGCCTCGTACCGACCGCCACGGCATCCCCGCTCATTCATATTGCATCCGATTCTTAGCTTAATAATTCTAATTTTCTTTTTTCTATTTTGTGTTTTTTTAATGAAAAAAATAATTAAATTTTGGTAATCATTTGTTGCTGGTTTCTTTCAACCGTTTTAAGTTTAGGAAGCGTCCACCGTTGTGATTAAAAAAATAAAAATAAATCAAAACTCACAAGAGAGGGGGGAAAAAAAGAAGCAACCAATCAGTTGGATTGAATTCATAACTCTTTTTTCCAGCAAAGATCGATTGGAATTTTTTCTCAAACCGATTGGGTTGGTTCGGCTTGATTTTTATAACCTCTCGCTTCTAGTTTGTTTGACTAAGTAATTCGTGTTTCACAGATTAAATGCATTAGTATTCTTTTTCTTTCTTTGTTTTTGTTTTTTGGGCATATACCTTTCGGTGGACTTCTTTTAACCTGCTTGGTAGGTTAGCGAAACTCATTTATGGCAGTATACGGCGGGAAAAGAATGTTGTTCAGGTTCGTTTGTCCGGTCAAACGGCTCAACATTCCGCTTACTTTAGCGAGCTTGAAAACCAGGAAAGGGGGAATGCTTACGAGAGCAAAGGTTGAGACGGCGGACGGGGATTGTTTGTCAGTAGAAGAAGTTATATAATAGAATAAAAATTTTTGGATTACTTCACACGATTGTTAATAATTTAGTTTTTTTTTTATTTTTTTTGAATTAGTGATAATTTTTTAGTTTTCCTTTTTTCCCAAAAAAAAAAAGTTGCTAAAATTTGCCCTTAAATAATAAATACGATAGGGAAGATAAAGGAGTTAAATTAAGCGTAATAAATTTTTGAGGGTAAAAAGAAAAAGAAAATCTAGAATGTTGGTAACGGATGATGATGGAGTGCAGGTTACATGAAACAACAGTTATTAAGCGGAAATCCAGAAACAAAAACAAAAACCGCTCATTTTTACTTCCCTGATCGTGGGCTCCACTCCCACACTGTTAAACTTAAACCGGACGTTTCACGAATTTACAAAATCCAACTCGCTGCACCGCAAGCAATTTCACATTTAACACTCACTTGGCACTGTTCAGTTGTTCTTATGCTGGAATTTATCAACAAACAAATTAATTAATTAATTAATTAATTAATTAATAGATAATATAACCATTAACCAAAAGCAAACAAAAACAAAAAGAAGCCACGCCAGTTTGCGTTACCCCAACTTAAGAGTCTGTCAGCAGTATCACCACCACCACCATCACCGATTCATTCATTCATTTCGTTTCAATAATTTACCCCCACTCCCACAGCACCTTCTCTTTATCTCCTTTTTTTTTCCTTCCTTTTTTCTCCTCTCACTCATTTAAAGATTCATTTACGTTACCATTTCATCCTCTTCCGCTTCATTTTCATATGACTTTTAGATCCTAGATGATCGCTTGCTCTTTCTGATTGCATTTTCAGGTGTTTCTTCTCAACTGGGTTTTCTCTGTTGGGCTCTCTATTGTTTTGTTTATGGATTTTATTGTGTTTAGATGATCAAAAAAGATTTTTTTTTTTTTTTCTGGGTTTCATCTTGTTTTTGTTTGTGGTGATGCTACAGGATCTTGGGCAGTGGTTGTGAATCAAATAGTCTGCATCTTGCACAGGTAAAAGGCTGTTCTTTTATGTTTTTATTTGATGCTTGTCTTCATGATGCCGGTTAATCTCTTCTCTTGATCTATTAGCTTTTAGTGATTTTTTTGCTTTCTACTATCTCGGTTTTTTCTTTATAATTGGTCAAATATGATTTTTTTTTTTTTTTGGGATTCTTGATAATCTCTTATCAATCTTGACGTGATGATGACCATAATTGTTTGTATAAAAAAAATTAGAAAAATAAGTTCTTGGTTGCAATCCATGTATCCCTGTTCATTTCTCCTCCACTAACATCTTAAGTTGGTTATCTGGGTTTTCAGATGCTAATGTTTTTCAATCTCCAGGTTGAATGCTTCTTTTCATTATGATCACCTCTCTCTTTTCAAGTTTCCAAAACATTTATTATTATATGTATTTTTTATGCCTTTGCATGCATGGTTTGCATTTACTATTTATACCGAATATCTGTCTGTTTGGCAGTTCCGTCTGTGGGCTTTAATCATCTAAATAGATTTATGTCACTTTCTCCTTTTGTTTCAGTTTATCTAAATGCTCTAAAAGTTGTACGTGCTGATGATAATTTTTGATGTTCTGCTACTATCTTTGGAGTGGTCTTTAAAGGCCTTTAATTTTTAATTAAATATGGGCTTGTGTGCATTTATGTGCTTCCCAAAATTGATTGATTAATCATGTGGTGTTTTGTGTGAATATATTGTGAATAACATGGAAGTTAAATTGTGTTTAATTCATTGTGAATCGATGGGAGATTATGCTGCAATTAGAATGTAGTCCATCCTGATTTTCTTGACACGTGCTAATAACTAAATGCTTTGATTCATAAGCTTATCCCATATGTTGTCAGTTACATAGTGCACATACTGCAAGAATATTCTACACTGGTGTTTGTATTGCCAGTTCTCATCCTTATTATGAATCTTGTATCCTATGTTTTCTGCTTCTGAAATACTGAAACTTAGTGATAATCCTTCTAAGCATTTTGTAGAAAGTTGCTTGCATTTTAATGAGAAGTGAGTTATTGTTTTCCGGTTATATGAACTAAGTTTCCCTTGGGATCAGAGTTCCATAAATATGTGTTTCCATAAACTTCTAATGTCATAGCTAGATGTCTCTCATGTTCACCAAAAAAACTAAAATTTGTCATCTTTTACCTTGAATTTCGCTAGCACAGGCATTCACCAGAAGTTTGCCTAATCATGCTGTGACTTACACTTCAATTTTTATGCAGGTGAATATAGCGACTTTTCTAACTGCTGTACATTTAGCGTATTTAACCCTATCGTTGTAAAATGTTGGGAGGCAATAATGGCAATCCTGTTGTTCCAGCCTTCCTGGATGAGAATCGTTTTCAGTATCAGACTAATGCATCAAATCAGCTGCAGTTGTTTGGAAACTGTAAGCTTGTTTCTCATTCCATTAACATATTCATTTTTTACCATTTGTTTGCTTCATTATTTTCCTTTGTATTTGTCTATAGAATGCTTTGCCCCATTCCTTTTCTTCCTTTGAAAGATGTTTTGCTTGCCAAAAGAAATTGAATTGTGAAAATCAAATCTCTCGGAGAGTTGGACGTTTAGTTGTTTTGGACTGATTGTAATATCCGATCCTTGTTTCAGTACCGCCTGGGTGTAGCATTGATCCTGTCAATTATTTTGGGAATGAGCATATCCATCCTATGCTTCAGCCCAGGAAACGTGGCAGGGAAACAGAAGATTTCTCAAGGCAGCAAAAGCTGCAGATCTCTTTGAATTCAAACATCTGTCAAGATGAAGCTGACCGCTCAGCAAGCATTCCGAATCCCAATCCTGTATCTACAGGGTTAAGGCTATCCTATGATGATGATGAACGCAACTCATCTGTAACTTCTGCAAGTGGAAGTATGACTGCACCACCACCAATCATCTTGTCCCTTGGTGATAATGTTAGGACTGAGCTTGATCGGCAGAAAGAAGAATTTGATCAATATATCAAAGTTCAGGTACCTATGGTCTCTGAGCTTAGCTACAATTGCTTTCCCATGACATTCCATTGCTTTTTGTCTATATGATGCTTGATTACGCACTATCTGAAACCTAGGATTCCAGGATTCCTGAGATGACTAGGACTGGTAGAATCTTCTCCATTTCAATACACCATAGGATGTTGAAATCAGTGATCATCTAATTGCATATATGTTTATTGTAATGACATATTGGTATCGTTAGTCTTCAAATTCATCTTCATCTTTATTACTCTTTTTGAACAGGAAGAATACTTGGCAAAGGGGGTTCGGGACATGAAGCAGAGACACATGGCTTCATTCTTTTCAGCTATTGAAAAAGGTCTTGCCAAGAAACTGCAGGAGAAGGACATGGAGATAGAAAACATGAACCGCAAGAACAGGGAACTGATTGAGAGAATAAAGCAAGTGGCTGCTGAAGCTCAGAATTGGCACTACAGGGCTAAGTACAATGAGTCTGTTGTTAATTTACTTAAGAGCAACCTACAGCAGGCTATTTCACAGGGTGCTGACCAAGGGAAGGAAGGATTTGGAGACAGTGAGGTTGACGATGCTGCCTCATACATTGACCCTAACAACTATCTGACCGTTCCAAGTGGGCCTGGAAAATCCTTCTCCTGGAATCATCAGATGGTCTGCAGAGCATGCAAGGCAAAGGAGGCCTCTGTCTTGTTGATGCCTTGTAGGCATCTATGTTTATGTAAAGATTGTGATGCGTTAGTCACCGTTTGTCCAGTATGCCAGTTTGTGAAAAATGCTAGTGTCCCGGTGCACCTTTCCTAAACTATAGAGCAAATTACCCAAAAATGAAAAGTTACCTGCGCCCTTCCTGTGTGATAGTTGGGGTTTTCTTTGTTGAAATCCTGAATTTTATGTTCAGTAATCAACCATTGCCAAAAAGATGGAATTGCATAATTTTCTTTGGTGTATGCCATCCTACTTTAGCTTTGATTTTGCATGGTGTCAGAAGGTAAAATGTTGGGCTTTGATTAAATGTTTGCCCAGGTTACCATTCGGTCCTACTCTTTCCATCTGACGGATACGATAAGTGCTCATTTTCATTGTGCAATTTAGTTGCTTTTGCGCGTGTGTGTGTAGCCTGACGTTGAAAGTCAACACTTCCTGCAGTGGCGTCTAGTTTATTCTTGTCGCTTGCTAGCGATTAACCAAACCGCCGTTCAAATTCAGAAAAACAGGCGAACTTTATATTGATCAAACTTTGTTGATGCATTCATGGTCCTTTTCCAAATACTAAGAATAAGATTTATATTGATCAAGGTTACATGCTACACATTGTTGGACATTGTTCCAACAAAGGACAATAAACATGAAATTTTTACATGGATTCAACATTAAAAAGAAAAAAGAAAAAAGAAAAAAATTTAAGAGTAAAAATCTGTGGTCATCAAGAATTAAGATCTGATGGTCACAGTTTACAGGCGCTAGGCTAAGTTATGTGACATTGACCAGAAGGAGGAGCAACATAATGATTGTTACAAAAGGTACAACTGAAAAACCCAATTTGTGCAACCAGCTGAGTTTCTCCATCCCCCAAAACTTACTAGATTCTTCTTCTATTGTCAATTCTTGGTTTCTTTGATGCTGGTCCAGCTTGTAGATGCTCAGTACTAGATTCAATCTAAAAGAAGAAGAGAGAAGATAAAGAAGAAATTTTATAGAACAGTAGCTAATTTCTAGGAAGGAAAATGAAGCCACAAAGGCTTATCACCTTATTGAGCTTCTCCCTGACCAATCGAACAGTCTGATTCATTGATTGAGATGCAAAATAATCCTGGGATGGAATTACAGTAGAATACAAAATTGTTAGTCTGGGAAATCAGACATCTATCCACTTCCAGTCTTCCAACACTTTGCACGACAAAGTTAAAATATTTAAGAAGAACATGTCAAGTAATATTAAAACTATCCCGTGCCTAATAAATGCCCACAAATGTTCCTAGTGACTATGTTTCTATGAGACATGAACATTGAGCAAAACATTTAACTTAAAGGTGAGAAACCCTAACTAGCGGAATAATTTTTAATTGTCTAACAAATGCCTGAAGATATCAATCTAGACTTAGGTGGAATTTAGCAGGGATTAAGCATTAGAGAGTACAATTAACCCGCCCTGATTGAAGATCAGGATGCTGCTTCTCTTATGCTTTCATTGCATAGACATTTCAATTATAGTTCTTCACAACATTCTTAAGGGAACAATGGTGACTAAGACACAATACTGAGATAAAAAAAAAAAAAAAAGACATTGCATATAAGGTACTCAAGAATAGCAACCATGCACCCGATGGTGAACTGACCAATCTGAACCAAGTCAGCCCACTTGGGTTTAATAACAGTAAAGTGGAACTGAGTTGTTCACTGAATTTTTAAGTTCAGGCTTATGCTGGCAATTACCAAAATCACAACCCTAAGTTCCTAAGTGCAACCATGAGTAATTGCTACATCAATTTATGAATGATAGAGCAGTCATTGGCTGTATTGCACACTGATTCTGCTTTCAAAAAGGTATGACAAGGAAAGGAAAAAAGATTAGTAACATGCCTTGTCAGAGGAAACCCTTGTGATGGGAGACTCATTGACGCAAGAAAGGTGTTGTGATTCACTAGAGGCCCTACAGAGAGGAAAGACAATCAGATGTACCATCACAACAACAAATTTATATGGCTTTATTAAAATTAAAAAAAAAAACATAAATTTGCACAACCTTTGCCAAGAAGTGATCTGCTCAGATACCAGGTTAGGTTGCAAGGGAGGTACGACCAATGAAGGTTCGCCTAAATCAACTGAACTATGAATGTTAGGCACTTTTGATCTTCCAGCTGACAAATAAATTATAACACATGAGCTACAAATCAGCACAAGCAATTAATTTTAACACAAATATTCCCATCACATGCCTCACACATAATAGCAAGTAAAAAAAAAAAAAAAAGTGCTCACAATTCAATCTGGCTAGAACTTCCTTTCTTCTAGTTTCCAACTTATCTTTGGTATCAGCAACACTCTCAAACTGAGAAGCATATGAAACCTTCAGTCTATTGCCAAGGAAAACAAACTCGTCCAACTTTCGTTTCGCAAATCTACCAAGTTTCTCAAGGCAAACACAAATATTCAAACTCAGAAACACAGATTACTGAACCTACAACATAAATTATAAAAGATCAGAATCAAATTAATAATAAATTCACCTGGCATTGCTGAACAGGCGAAATTTGATAAAATAAACATCAGTAAATGGATCACAGTCTTCTGCATCCATTGGTTTACACCTAAAATAATAATAATAATAATAATAATAATAATAATAACAACAATAATTAGTTAACCTAACCTAAAAAGTTGACCCAATTGTACACAAAAATAAAGAGACAAAAGATAGGTTAGAAGCTTACTTACTCTTCGATGTCTCCATAAGTAGCGAACAATTTCAACAAATCATCGCCGCAACCTAATGACGGAACGTTCCTAACAATCAAGTACCTGAAGAAATAAAAACTAAGAGTGAATTCAAACAAAGAAATTATCGAAACTGATCTTGGTTCTTCGAGAGCAAGATGAAGACCTAGATTCGTCGCAGACGGTGTATACGCGAACTGCAGGGGGCTCGTCTTTGTATCGAGGCATGCTCTGCTTCCAAACCCTAGCAATGAAATGTAGCCGTTGTTCTCCGTTACAAATTATAACAAATCAGTATTCACTGTGGCCGGTAAGAATGCTAACTTGCAAGATTTGGCGCCTTTTTTTTCCCTCCCTTTTTCACACCGTAAAACTGGTTGCTCAAATCATCACCATGATAGATCACAAACTTTTATTTTTTTTATCTTTTCATGATATATATATATTATTTTAAAGTTAATATCGCGTAAAACAAAGTGGGTTTGAAAATTAAAAGCCCAACACATAATTTGGCATTTTGACGGTCAAGTGTCAACAAAGCTAAAGCAGGGCAAATAATTTAATGCCACGTGTCGGAGTGAGCAGAGTAATGATCGATCAGATAACGAGGAATCTCACCGCGCCAGATTGGCGGCGGACGTTATCTAATTGAGAATCCGAATAAGACAAAGCCGGGGTGCTTTTGGGGATAAATAAATGCGGAAGGGCGTTTCGTTAACGCTTCCGTGTGATATCCAATAAGAGAGACGGAAAGGAAACTTGCCCTCTTGCACTTGCTGCCGCATCATTGCCGGCGCAATTCCCAGGTACTTATCCAATCCAATCCTAATTGCTTTCAATTCCAAGTAAAGGCTAAACAATTAAAATTGTCAGAATCTATTTAAAAGATGCAAAATTCTTTTTTTTTAACCTTTTCTTTTGATTTTGAAGATTCAGCTTATTTGCTTTCTGCTAAAAGAATCAAACTTATTGAATAACTTGGTTTTATGGTTCATGTAATGATTGATTGAGGAGTATTAAAATTGAAACAATTGGAGTTTCTATTTCATGCTTACGTTTTCCTTTAAATTCTTGATGATCGCCTCTGTTTGACTTCTAGATAGAATAAAGGTGCCCTTAGGAAGGGTAAAGAAAAATCATTTGACTTTAAAATGTGGTTACTACTGGTGAGGCAGGGAATTCTTTTCTTTTACACCCCCCCTCCTTTTTAAGAAAGTAAGCCTTTCATTGAATTAGCAAGACAACAGATACAACATATCAGCTGGAAATTCATCCAACTATACGACAGATTCCATTTTTCTTAAGGCTAGTTCAGCTAAAGAATAGCTATGGTGTTACATAATCTAGTAGTGTGTTGAGCTTCGAGCTTTAGAAAAGATTTTAACGGTGTTGCTAATTTGAAGAAAGTACTCTTATCTATCTGGGTAAATAATGCCACCATCTCTTTGAGGGATCATTGTCAAATTCACTTCCCTCTGTTTGAACAGAATCTCTGTTACCTGCTCTTTCTTCCTCTTGCATGTCAATTGCCATGGAATTCTTCCCTTATTATTATTATTATTATTGGTTTTTTTTTGTGTGTGCGCGCACGCATGCACTTGGGGTGAGGGTTTACAGGGTCACTGCATGGTGCAAAAAAAAATTTATGAAACTGTTTCTTTTAATCATCCTTCTCAGCTAGGGACTATTTTTTAGTTTTGTTGTTTATCTGAGGGTTACTTCTTGAAGTTTTGTATTCAGCAGTCTGGACAAACTTGTACCTGGAGAATGGGTGCTTCTGTGTGTAGTATAGGAAACATAGTAATAGTTCTTTCTTGCTTTATTTTGTTGTTTTCAGAAGGTTGGGGTTCATTGCATTGCATAGAAAAGATCTACCGGCCGTGTCACCTCAAAAATTGGGAACTGCATCCTTCTGCAAAGTGAGGAGATGGGATCTGAAGGGCCGAAGGCTGTAACCATACATATAACTGGATTTAAGAAGTTTCAAGGGGTTGCTGAAAACCCTACAGAGACTGTAGTTAACAATCTAAAGGCTTATGTTGAAAGAAGAGGACTGCCAGCTGGTGTTACTTTAGGCAGTTGCACTGTTCTGGAGACAGCTGGAGATGGTGCACTTCCCATACTTTTGAAGACCTTGGAATCGGCCATATCTCAAACAAATACAAACAATGAACAAGCCATCTGGGTTAGCTTTGTTTTGTAATTTTATTTAGTTTAAAAAATTGCTAATATTTTGGAATTTATATATAATATAGGAAAGGAAATTCTCACGGTTTTTTTCTGAATGGTTAAGTAGTTTCCTAAGAGCAGTCATGTTTAGGCCTGTGAACTGGGACACCAACTCTACAACACGGCTGTTGAAGCCTGATTCAAAAGGAAATAAGAATCCATGAGACTTCTCAGGATGCCTCACTATGGCTCAGTTTTGAGGCTGACCAGAAAATTTCATGCAAATTGACTTAGAAAAGCCCGGCAAACTTTTAAAAATCATATTAGTAGATGCTTCGTGCATAGACTAAATATAAGGGTAGCCATATCTCCTAAAATTCTAGTTGTTTTGCTCAATCTTTGCTTCTCTTTTTCTTCTTCTTCTCCTTTTTTTTCCTTTTTTGTCCTCTTTGCATTTGCTTTGTTATTGCTGCTTGGTCCTTTTCATTTTACTTCTCTTATTTTCACTACAGTTGACCTTCAACTGGTTGCTGTTGTCTGGCTACTTTATGTTTTTGCTATATTGGCTGCTTGTATCCTCTGGGACTTGGCTTTAAAGTATTTGAACTCATGAGAACTGATCTAATGTGCCATGGCACACTCTCATTGGCTGGCACTGGGCCCCACAGGGTAGCTACCCAATGTGAGGTGCGCGACAGTGCGCTCCGGATCAAATGTGTTGAATTCATATCTGTAATAAAATTGCTGATCACAAAAATATGTCAGTCCATGAATTCACCTTATGATTTTTGGATTAAACAGTGTGTCTGAGAGGACTTAAGTTTGTTGGTTTTTCAGATTCATTTGGGGGTAAATAGTGGGTCATCAAAGTTTGCCTTAGAGCGGCAAGCAGTGAATGAAGCCACGTTCCGTTGTCCAGACCAACTGGGATGGCAACCTCAGGTAAATTTGCTTTGTTTTCCATCAAAATAGCAATTCTCTTAAACTCTTTCGGCCAAGATCATTAACCTTTTTCACTTCCTGGATTACATTGTTTGCAAAGGAGCCTTTTTACTTCATTCCCTCTGCAGAAAATGGAGGCTATAACTTATATAGTAGCCTTCTGAATCCAGAATATGTGTACGTTATACCTTTCATATATTACTAATGTAAAACAAACCCCTTCACATGAAAAATTTAAAACACTTCTGGGACTTGAATATAAAATTGCCTTTCATATTTTTTTACACTAAATTTTCTTTTGCTTTTTCCAGCAACTTCCATTAGTCCTTGAGGATGGAGGAATTTCCCGATCAAGACAGGTAATCTGAGAGCAACCTTCCTCCTCTCTCCTCCTCACCAATTTCCATATATGAGATCAGGGGTTTTTTTTTTTTTTTTTGGATTTATAGTATCAATAACCTTATCATTTTAATGTTAGACATAAGTATGCGACATCTTGAATTCTCTGTCCTTTCTCTGGCTCTCTCCTTGTTTGTTTAACATTTTCATCTTCTGTTTCTTGAAGACATCTCTATCCACTGAGGCGATCCTGAAGATCTTGAAGAAGAAGGGCTTTGATGTAGTTATATCTGACGATGCAGGCCGTTTCGTTTGCAATTATGTCTACTACCACTCACTTCGGTTTGCAGAGCAGAAGGGTCACAAGTCTCTGTTTGTCCATGTTCCTCTCTTCTCAACAATTGATGAAGACACTCAGATTGAATTCGTAGCTTCCCTCTTTGAGGCCATTGCATTGACATGTTGAATATATGATTATTTCAATTTTCATCTGTCTTCTCATGTGTTGGTGTGTAATGAAACAACTGTGTTAATATGATTATGAAATAATAATTTGCTTTACGTCCATCTGCCTGGGACTGGCTTCTTGTTAGAGAAAGGAGCACTCACAGAGTAGTTATCTTTGCCATGGGAGTAAACGTCTTGTTTATATGGAGATAGTTTAATGTGGGGGAGGATGTCGACTGTTTTCAATTTGTTCATTTATTTTTCATGACCTTGTTCTGTTTTTCGTTTTGTAGAATATTATGAACTGCCGGTGTGATATTGTTTGCTTTGGCCGACCGGCTTGGAGTTGCTTTGAAGAAAAAGAATGGAAAAAAACAATATAGACAGAGTATACTCTGTAATGAGCTATTTAATAGTGTTAAAATGATTATGAGCCGACTTGAAAACATTTTCACAAGCCGACAAGACCGACGTATAGAGTACACCTTCATTTGAGTTTTGAAAGCCTAATGTTAAGCGCTAAATTATTGCCTCGTGTCCGTACTATAACAACCTTGGAGCCAACGTGCGCGTCAATAGTTCCGCTAGCCTCCTCCCTGCTGTTAGATTCATACTGTCAACCAAATCCTCCGCTGATTATATACTCCAGTAACCGTACAATCGATGATTTCGTAAAGTCCGGGCATTTAAACTCTGCTCAAAAACTGTTCGATGAAATGCCAGCCCGTGACGTGGTAACATACAACTTGCTAATATCGGGTTACGGGAAATTCGGACACCCAAAACAGGCTCTTTATCTTTACGATGAAATGGTTTCGCGTGGGATCAAAGAAAGTGCATCGACGTTTTCTTCTGTTTTAAGTGTTTGTAGCAATGCTGGGTTTTATACAGAAGGAATTCAGATTCATTGTAGGGTTCTTTCACTAGGGTTTGGATTGAATTTGTATATAGGAAGCTCACTTGTTGATTTGTATATGCGAATGGGACCCAGTGTTGGAGCTTCGGACTTGTTTGACGAATTGCCTGAGAGAAACTTGGCAACATGGAATTTGATGTTACGAGCGTTTTGCGAACTGAGCCGACCAGATGAAGTGTTGAGAATGTATAATAAAATGAAAGCTGAAGGCGTGGAGCCCAATGGGCTTAGCTTTTGTTATATGGTTCGTGGGTGCAGTAATGGGATGTTACTTGATGAAGGGAAGCAGTTGCATTCTCACGTGATTAAGCTTGGATGGGTGGATGCGAATATATTTGTGGCGAATGCTTTAGTGGATTTTTATTCTGCTTGCGGGAGTTTAATTGATGCGAAGAAATCATTTGATTTCATTCCGATGGATGATGTTATTTCATGGAATTCAATTGTTTCAATTTATGCTGATTATGGTTTAATATTTGATGCTCTTGAATTGTTTTTTAGGATGCAGCTTTGCGGAAAGAGGCCGTCGATACGGTCATTTGTGGGGTTCTTGAATTTTGCTAGAAGGACCGGCAATGTATTTTTCGGGAAACAGAGTCACGGTTATGTTGCAAAACTGGGTTTTGATCATGGGAGTGTCCATGTTCAATCTGCTTTGATTGATATGTATGGGAAGTGCAATGTCATTGAGAGTTCTGTTGCGGTATTTGAGTCTGTTCCTGAGAGATCATTGGAGTGTTGTAACTCACTAATGACATCTTTGTTGCACTCTGGGAACATCGGGGATGCAGTTGAGATGTTAAGTTTCATGGTTGATGAAGGAATTGGACTTGATGAGGTTACTTTGTCCACAACACTGAAAGCATTATCAGTGTCTGCTTTGACAAATCTAAGTAGTTGCAGACTGCTGCACTGTTGTGCAATAAAGTTTGGTTTTGAATTTAATATTGCTGTGTCATGTTCTTTAATGGATGCATATTCGAGATGTGGTCATGTTGAACTTTCTCGCCAAGTTTTCGAGAAAATTCCTTCTCCAAATGTTGTCTGTTTCACATCCATTATCAATGGATATTCTCGAAATGGAATGGGAAGAGAAGCTCTTGACATGCTGGAAGTAATGATCCAAAATGGTCTGATACCTGATAAAGTGACATTTCTGTGTGTGCTTGCTGGGTGCAATCACTCAGGAATGGTCAAAGAAGGACAACTGGTGTTTAATTCTATGAAATCTGTTTACGGCGTTGATGCAGACAGGCAGCATTATTCATGCATGATTGATATGTTAGGCCGTGCTGGTATTCTGGACAAGGCTGAAGGGTTGCTGCAACAGACACCAGGAGGGGGTGATTGTGTGATGTGGAGCTCGTTGCTGCGAAGTTGCAGGGTTCATGGCAATGAAATTATTGGAAGAAGAGTAGCAAATATTTTGATGGAGCTTGAGCCAGTGGATTTTGCAGTTTATTCGCAAGTGTCAAACTTTTACTCTGAAATAGGGGAATTTGAAGTGTCAATGCAAATTAAAGAGACTGCTTTGGCAAGGAAGCTGAGGAGGGAGATTGGTCATAGTTTAATTGAAGTAAACAGTTGCCACTAGCAATGGATTTTTATTCCGTTTACCTATTCAAGGATATTGACTGCAAATGCTGAAGCCACGTATATGATTTTTCTGCTGTGTCTTTGATAGGCTTACTGGCTGAGCCCCATTTGTGAAGGTTTCCAACTCTACAACATACAATCGAGAGATTTCTTTTCCTTTAAGACTTAGCATTAGCATGCATGGAAAGTGGAAGCAGCAAGCGGGATCTGTTTTTCTTCTGCATCATTTGGTCTAACTAATCCTTTGACCTTTTTATTTTTCTTTTTTTTCTTATGGAGGTTTAATGCATTGTTAGATAGTTGCACTTGGTATAAGTAAATAACTAATTTATAAAAACACATATTGTCCAGAAAGATTTTCCTTTGCATACACGCTCATTGTCCATTTATATGAGGGCTATAGAGAGCACAAGCCAAGGCAGAATCCATGAACACATTGACTGGTTAACATTTTGTACACTGGTTTAAGAGTAAAGCAAAAACTTCAAAAAGAATTTCCCTTGTACTTCAAGTGTGGGCATGTAGAAAATGTAGTACCTTCATCTACTTTTAAGCCAAGCCATATAGGCCACAAATCCCTTCATTTCCAAAACTAATACGCACTTATAAATTAAAATCTAATCTCTTCACTGGATTTATACAAATCTAACCAATCTTGTGGAACAGCCAGAACAGACAAAATATGGATAAATTCTTCATGATTTCATTTTTCAGTTTGCTGATAGTGGCTCGTGCAGTTGCAGGAAAAATGGTATATGACAATTTTGCCATGCTTGGGGAGCTTGAAAACCTGGACATAGAAGAAGAGAATGAGGTGGAACTTTTTGAAGAGCCATCATGGACAAGTGAAAGAGGTGGCAAGGTTCTAGTAAATGTGGATAGCTTTGGAGCTGCTGGAGATGGAGTTTCTGATGATACCCAGGTACACTTGTGTTATTAAATAATTTTTGCTTTAGAGAAAAAACAGTTGTTTTGAACAATACAAATGACATGATGTAATATTTACTAATGCGGACATCAAAGTTTTGGTTTATTTAAATGATGGTTGTGTCACTTAACCAGCAGGTCTCATGATGATTTTAACCGTGATGCTTTCAAATTATGACTTTTATTCTTTTCCTAATTATTTTTCATGATTAGATTTTGGTAATTTGCTTCTTCCTAATTTTCGTAACTTGGTCCTTCTTGTTGTGTTCGTTGTTATCATCAGGCTTTCCTCAATGCATGGAACACAGCCTGCTCTACTCGAAAATCAGTTTTCTTGGTTCCAGCAGGACGCCATTATTTAATTAATGCAACAAGATTCAAGGGGCCATGTGCTGATAAGTTAGTCATTCAGGTGATCTTCAATAGATGGCATTTAGTTAATTTTAGTGATAGTTTTGTTGATCTCATGATTTGTTCCTCTACTAATATTTATGTTGATAATACTCATATATCATCAGTGTCAGCCTAACTAATATTATCACCATTCAGATTGATGGAACAATAGTTGCACCAGCTGAACCTGATAATTGGGATCCAAAGTTGGCTCGAATCTGGCTTGATTTTTCTAAGCTGAATGGGGTCCTCTTCCAGGGGTCAGGAGTCATTGACGGCTCCGGCCGTAAATGGTGGGCATCGTCTTGCAAAAAGAATAAGTCAAATGTAATTATTCTAAATTCACATATTTCTTCCATTCCGTTTAATTCCATTCAAAAAAGTAAACTTTTGACATGTATCTTTCTTCTTCATTGTTTACAGCCTTGCAGAGAGGCGCCAACAGTGAGCACCTTCCCACCCTTCATTATATTAGTCATATCCAGAAAAAATTCATAAAATTTTTGGATTAAAACTACCAAATTATTCTCATTATTGAGATTTGACATAAGAGTTTTTTTTCAGGCATTAACTATAGATTCAAGCTCGGCTGTAAAGGTCAAAGGCCTTACCATTCAGAACAGCCAACAGATGAATTTTGTCATTTCCAGATCTGAATCTGTGAGAGTATATCAAGTACTAGTCTCAGCTCCAGAAGACAGTCCAAACACAGATGGAATTCACATTACTGCATCCACCAATGTTGTTCTGCAAGACTGCAAAATTGGAACAGGTTCAAATGCCGCATCCTTTTTATGTATTTCATTAATTTTTTTAACCTTATTGCAGTTTCCAAAGTTCAAACCAAGAATGGGACAATAAAAGCCAAATATTGACAACATCCAAAAAATTGCTGAAGTTGTGCCTACCATAGAAACCTGCATACTTTCTGAGATTTTCTGCATACGAAATGTGCAATGTAGCATGCACATTCACATGGTAGAGCAGCATATTGACTGGTTGTGTTTGATGGTGATACTGCATTTGATATTTAGGGGATGATTGCATCTCAATTGTCAATGGTAGCTCTGCTATCAAGATGAAGAGAATATTTTGTGGACCCGGACATGGAATCAGGTATATTTATTTAATTTTTTGCACTATGTCAACAGATTGTTGATCTTATTCTATATTCCAGTCCATAAAAATACACTGTGGAACTAGTCAAATACCATTCAATTTTGTAAAATATAGAAAAACTGAAACTGATTTTGCCAATACTGCTCTGTTTTCTGATGTGAAATTCATTCTGGTTCTTAGTATTGGAAGCCTCGGAAAGGACAACTCGATAGGCATAGTTACAAAAGTGGTCTTGGATACAGCATACCTCAGGGAAACTACTAATGGCCTCAGGATTAAGACTTGGCAGGTAGTACTTCATAACATGAGTAAATCATGTAGATTTGATATGGTAACAGTGGCAGTACCAGTTTAGCTACTTTAGGAGAGACATTAGGAAAAGTTTAAATTGGCTATGCTATTGAAACCTGGAAAGGGTCTTTCTATGGTATACTTCAAGTATTCATTAACACTCCAAATTGCTAACAAAGTGTTTGAATGTTTTTTCAAGACTTTGAAACAACATTTTTCTTTGGTGTTAAGAGACAATTTTTGTGCTTCTTCAATTTTCGGCATTGAATGTATTTTCTATCAGCTGTATCGGAGCCATTATCTATACTTTTATGGGTCAGAATTTGACAGATACACCAGTAGCGCTTACATGTTGAAACATAGAAATCATTCTAAGCTCCAATTAATTTTACTCTTTTCTTTTGAAAGTGACGTGAATCCTTTCTTATTGAATCTATGGTCCAGGGAGGTTCTGGTTATGTTCGTGGGGTACGATTTGAAAATGTGAGGATGGAAGAAATTTCAAACCCCATTATCATTGACCAGTTCTACTGCGACTCCCCAAAAGCCTGTCAGAATCAGGTACATTATCTGGTTCCCTTTCTATAATTGAAACATGAAGTCTCAATTCTGTAAAGATTGTAAATGATTAATCCTCTCTTGGATTTGCTAGACATCAGCTGTGAAAATAAGCCAGATCATGTACCGGAACATTAGTGGGACTACAAAGAGCTCAGAAGCAATGAAATTTGCCTGCAGTGACACCTTCCCCTGCAGTGACATAGTCTTGAGCAATGTCAACTTAGAGAAGAAAGATGGTACAGTAGAGACCTACTGCAACTCCGCTCAAGGCTTCGGGTACGGCATTGTGCATCCTTCAGCAGACTGCTTAACCTCCAACAATAAACATGCTAAGCTTGCAGAACCAACAAGAAATGAAATTGTTCATGCTGAGCTCTGACTTGCCACCGATAGGCCTTTAAAAAATTTCATCATAGTATATTGATCGGGTACGTAACTGGACCGTAGAGCATACTATTATAGGTTTCTTGGTGGAGGATTGAGGTGACCAAGTTAAATGTTTATGGGATATTGAGGATGTTTTATATGTTAGACGTAGATATATATATATATATATATATATATATATATATATTATACACAGAATGGAAAGCCTTGTATGTTTATTGTAGTACAATTGATATTGAAGAGCAAAATTGAATAAAACTTATTCATAGTACTTCCTAAATAGTATCTCTTGGTTATATAAAGCGTTTAAATCTTGAAATGAGATTAAACGGATCGATATTCAAAAAGTAAAAAAATAAAAAAAAGTTGGACTACCGACACCCTCTAAAGTCCTAATAAAATCTCTTTGGAGGCTTGTCGAAAAAAGAAAAAAGAGATTGAAATCGGCCCACTGACTGCCTATCACAAGCAAACATTTATTTTTTAATGGGAACGATTAGAGATTCAAATCGAAATGCTGACAATACTCCGTACCCATAATGTGATTAATTAAATTAGGCTTATAACTAAAAGTTGTTAACCCCCCCCCCCCCCCCCAAAAAAAAAAGAGAGTTTTGGTTTGGGGGGGGTTGCTTTGGAAGAACAAATGACTTGTCTGTAAAGTTTCTCGGGCCTTTTAAAAGTGACAAGTGCACAATATTTCGTTGGTACGTGTTACATTAAACGACGCTGTTGTGCAACGTATGCACATTAACATAAATACAATACAGCATTGATTTCGTTACACGTTTGCTTGAACAAAGATAAAAGAAATATGAAAGTGGTTTTTTATGTTGTCACTACTCAATTCGTTTTCAGATTGCAACCCAGCCCCATTATTAAACGCGTAATATAATAGATAAGCACCAGTTAGTATATTAATTCAATCATGGATGGCAATTTGATTTTAAAAATTTTGACAATGCTATGCTAATTTCTTTATCAATTATTTGATGGGTAGACGCCACCTCATCATCTGTATTTTTGTTGGGAATGAAATAAAATGGAATGGAAGGGTTGAGAGAGTCAAAGACACTTGCAAATTCCAAGAGGCCAGCTCAAACCCAAGTTCGTTATATTCATTATCATTTAATTGTTTTTTTTTTTATATGATTTTCTCTAGTTAATTAGTTGATAATTAAGAGCATCATAATATATATATTAATCTCTTAGTTGAGAATTATAAAATATTTAATACATTTATCTCTATTCAAACAGACGAAGTTCACTAAAGAAATGAGATTAGATGCTCATTTATAAAACAATAGATGCTACTTCTCAATATTTGAGATAATAAGAATCAAATTAACTATGGGATCAAACCTTTGGGGTCTAGTGGGTGCTTTTTGTCCACTGATTTAAAAAAAAGAAAAAGAAAGAAGAAAAGAAAAAAGTATGTGACCAAAAGGCTAAATGTGTCCTCTCCGGCTCTCCTTAAGCCATCTTTCTTTCGAGTTACCCCCCCTAAATTTGAATCAGTAAACTGTATAGAATAAAGCAACGAGATTATTTATCATCATCCTGTTTTCCATTTGTTTAATAAAATAAACAAATCTAGCTGGTGGTGGAATTAAAGCTTGTGAAGAATATTAATAACGTGCCGGAACTTCACGGAGAGTACTTCGTGGCCAATGGTGTAAATGAAAAGACAATGGTTCAGTGTAAATAAATAATGCAACTTTATTCATTTTTACAGCAGCCAATTTCGTGACGGCATCGTACGAAACATTTGTACAAGCAAAGAACATTCCGACTCGCAAAATCAAATTACAAGTCGGTGAAAACAATTGTGAAGATCAATAATTAATATTGTCTCAATCGACCAGTCAGAAAAATCGTACGATCAATGAAATGTCTTCATTCAAAAACTATGTGCTGGCCTGTTTTAAATTAAAGGTGACTGCCTGGTGGGAAAATGATTATGTAACGGCAGCTGGTATTAATCACTTGCGTTATAGGCCAAGTTATATCAGAGGAAAGGGTTTAAAAAGGAGCGAAAAAAAAAATGACCCATGAATGAGATGTTGCATGTTTGTCCCCGTAAAATCATGACAAGCAAATCTTTAGGGGCTCGAAATGATCCGTGACATTGCTTTGGATGCATGGTGGCCGGCTCTCTTTTAGGCCATGAATCAAGGGGTCTTGTAAATTGTAATACAAACAAAAAGCTGGCGACAAAAGCACTTTCGAGTTTTGTCCTTCTAAATTTAAGAGTCAAGAATCGAGCGAGATCAAGCTGAAGCAGAAGCACAATTTTAATAGCCGAAAAGAAAACTCAGTGATTCAGATGTACAACGACAAATTCACAAACCGGTAACATCAGCAGCAAAACAATAAGAAAAGCTTATGATCAAAACTCAGTTCGCGCATTGTTTGCTGTGTATTGAAAATTTTATTAATTAAATTCTTGTAGCCCCAATTCAAGTTCTAAGACTGAATCGTGAAACATGCCCCCGGCCCCCTCTTATTTTTTTGGCCATTTTAACTCTTCTTTTTTAATTAAAGGCTGAAGCATGATCTAAGAAAAGTGATTGCAAATTGAAGAACCAGATCTAAATTTGCACTTTTAAGCTGAAATAGAAAGTTGATCAACGGTGGTGATTGGAGTACTCGTGGGGTCATGACTTTCTTTCTTTTTCCTCTTCCTTTTTTTTTTTTTTATCTTTTCTTTTGAGAAACAAAAACTGGATAAATTATAAAATATTTTTAAGATGCTGATTTTAGGATATTTTAAGCATGATCAATTAATAGAAATACACAATAATGCTAGATACTGTAGCTGATCATATAATAATATTCTATAGTATCATCTAAAACTCGACAAGATTTGCCAATTTGGGTTTAAAGCACATACAAAGTACTCAAACGTGTGCCTTGTCTAATTAATTAAGAAGCATTAATGTTGATTTCGCGTGTATCATTACTCATTTAATAAATTTATTGTCGAACTTAATTTATTCTCTAAAATCTGAATATGTTGTGTGTTAGCAGCCAGAAGAGCAACTAAGTACAGCCGGAAATGAAGTTGGAATCGAAGTAAAATAATCATTTTATTTTTTATGTCCTTTCTCTGTTAGAAATTAGCTTTATTTAACTGACATAATTCAATAGTAAAACGTAATGACATCATGAATGATGTAATGCTTTCGCTGCTTTATTAAACAGTCAATCTATATGCATGAGAGATTTGATTTAATCGCAAGGCAATGATGAGGAAAGACAATGAATATGACAAAAATCCAGCCGATACTATAGTTTAATTAACATTAATTAATTCTTTAAGAGGAAATCAAATTACATTATTTGATCGTCTTGTAGTTATAATAATCAAATGAGTGCATAAAGTTTGTGGGCAACTTTTCTATTTAGAACTTGTACATGAAACCCTAAAAAGAATAAAATAATTCCCACTTTATCAATTTGATGCGGGCGGGTGAAGCTGCACATGTTGGTAAGTTAAAAGAAAACATGAAGGTTAATGCCTTGGTTGGTGGCAAAAAAATGAATCACAAAAGTGAATAATAATAGTAATGGAGCAGAGAGAGACAGAAGAGAAGAAATTAATAAAAACCCTAACCCTAATGGAGTTCACGAGAAGATTCGAAGTTCACGAGCTTCACAAAAAGACGGCTTCGAAGGTCCTACTGCCACTGCTCAAACTTCATCAAATCTATATAAAGTCCATATCATGCACATAATTAATACATATATGTATGCTTGTCTTGTTTCATCAAAGAGTGCAATTGCAATTAATAAATTATCCAACTGTTGCCTAATTAAATTATTATTGGGACTTAAAATTTAGCAAAAAAATGTTTGTGATTCAGAAGTTAATTAATTCAATTATATAACGACTGTATGCCACATGCGTGGGTTTGTATGTCGTCAGTTTTGCACGTATTTTCCTTACTGAAATACTTGAGCATGCAGAATAGAGAATGGCACTCCTTATCTGTATTAATTAACTTTAATCAGTAGAATATATATTTATATAAGCATAAAGGTTGGAGCAAAAGTTTAGGATTTTTATCGGTTATAAAATTCACTACCCGCTAAGTAATAAATTAATGACATATATAACAGTTGGGACTTAAGTTGAGACCTAAGTACTGGGATTTTTAATATTATTGGTTGTATTTTTTGTACTCAATTCGAAAATATCTCTTAAATTTTGCAAAGGCAAGCACTGCAGCCTAGCACATGAATGAGAAGGGGATGTGTAGTGGGGAATTCTGGAGGGAAAGTGACTAGACCAACAGGTCAAAGACTACAAGATAAACTTTGTTGGCTCATGAAAGTGAGTTATGGTTCCTGAACCAACACTATCTTCTTGTTGTGGATTACTGAAAATTTTAATCCGGGACAAGAATATATAACGACGTAACGAACCACCATGTACCACACACTCAAATTATTAATGCAGCGTCTCTTGTGATACGGAAAAAATATTTCGCATTTGTTGAGAATAGTTACCGAACTAATAATATAAACTTGAGGCAATTAATTCTTTAACTTTTATGCTAGCCAGCATTTGGGCATAAGTTGTATATGAGATTTTATGTGGTATATATCTAAACTTAGTTAATTTATACTGGGTGAATCCACACTACCTTATCATTTGACAATATGATTAACTACAAAAATCGATCTGTACGTAATGAGACGAGCCTCAAGGCAGTCATCAACTTTTGAGTATGAGTTAGATGTGTGGGCTGCTATATTTATTTTGATACAACGCCCCCACACTCTCTGTTGAAAACCTTTAAAATTCTTGGTTACACACTCAAGTTTCCCGTTGCTATCAACCTAAGAACGTAGAAAACTTGGGGTTTTTAAACAGAGCTATTCATTCTAGATGAGTTACTCCATATATATGGCCCTTCAATCACGGGAGGGTCATATCAAAATTTTAGGCGAAAATTTCCTAAGAAAATGGGTCTAATAAAGCTCATGGCGATATGATCCTCTCGCAGCAGGAGCCAGCCTGTTTGTGCAATGATTTATCACAAATCGCAATCTTTCCTTTTCTCTTCTTGCGGTTATATTGTTTGTTTTTTAAAAGCTTGTTCTCGTCACAGGGATTAAGCATGTGACTCCAAGAGGAGCATTTTTTTTTTTTTTTTTAACCCAATCAGTGTGAAATAAGTTATTGTTAGCTTGTGCACTATCTGCTTGCCTTTTTGTACAGTTGTACTTCTCTTAACTGCCATTCGGCAAAAAAATTATAAATAACATGCCCATCAAATTAAACATCTCAAAACTATGGGCGCAATGTATTTCCTTTTTTTTTTTTTTCATTATTATCAGCCGTACATTCTTTTGGGTTTGATTTTGATCAGCGGTACGTTCTGAGTTTCTTCACATGTTTTTAATATACATACACATATAGCTTCTCTTAGAAACAGTTTGTGTTTGAGCTGCTATTTACCTCTCTCTATGTCAGATTTCAGTACGGTTTCTTAAATTTGTGGGGTCGTTTTGAAATTGGAAAAGATTTGTTGAAAGAAGAGAAGCCCTTGAGAATTTGTAAGCAATAGTTACGGGTTATTGTGAAGACAAAGTTCAGAACTTTAAGCCCGTGAACGTCGCATGTGACCATAAAGGGCTGTTATAATCAGTGCCCCTTGACACATTATAGACCCACTCACGTGTTCCTTTTTGGCTTTTCCATATATTACATATTCATTAAAATATTTACACCCAACCCATAAAATTGCGGACACAAGGGAACAGCAAAGCAACTTTTCAACATCATGTAATTTTCACCCATATATGTCTTGCACTGTAATTTGCGTCCATTAATACACAAACAAATAGATACATAAAACCAGAGTAAATTAATTTCCCAGGGGAGGTCCTCATTTTGTGAAATACAAATTCCAGTTTGTAATCTCTTACCATTTTATAGCTAAGTATCAATATCTAACGTAAGTACCCGGCATTTTACGAAATACATGACATAATACAATATGCAAAATGTATGGTTGCTTAGGCTTGCCACGGTTTGCACAGTATATGGCTTTGGAATATTTTGATAATATTATTGGTTGGCGAATTCGAAACTTGTTTGTTTAAACAACCGGGGTGAGTCACATGCAGCGAAATTTTTTACACGTGGCAAAAATGGGACCTATAGTTACTGTAGACGAGCTAAATTTAATTCCAATAAGACTTCACAGAAAGGGGTATGAAATGATTAATAATGCAGAATAAGGGAGAGAATTATGAGAAATATGAAACATAAATGCCTTGGCATTATTTAAAGCAATCTTTGATGATAACTGTTAACTCTCATGAGGCTCATTGCTCTCCCTATATAAAGAGACTAAACTTTTCTTGGCTAACTAACTAAAATTGCAATTCAAGCTCTCTCTCTCCCACACACACATTCTAGCTATCTCTTTCTCTAAGAATTAATGATGAGAGGGTTAAGTTTCAGAAGCCCAGCATTCGTACTCTTGATTGCATTTCTTGTTTGGTCTGCAAGTTTTGAGACTTGCAATGCTAGAAGAGGGAGGCATTGGAGGCGCAGCAGAAGCAGCAACTCAGTTTCTTTGTCCAAGAAGAATAGTAAAGGAAATAGCCGTCAAAAAGGCGGTCACCATAATTACCACAATGGCAAACCAAAACCAAAGCCGAAACCAAAGGCGCCATCTCATAACAAGTCTCCTCCATTGCCTCCGGCAGTGCCTACGAAGCCTGTAAACGATGTTCCACCACCAGGCCCGCCAAAAGGCTCCGACAGCCACCATTCTTCTGTCTTTAACGTGAAGGATTTTGGCGCTAAGGGTAATGGAGTTAGTGATGACACTAAGGTAATTCATTTACGTTCAATGCCCCTTGTTATTATATATTTGGATAACTCTTTGCAAAAATAATAGCCTAGTTTTGAGCTTTTTTTTTTTTTTTTAATAAACTCTTAACAACACTCGTTAATTAGGTGACATGGGATGCCATTCTTCATAATCGTTGCATCCATAAGAAACGTGTTTTTATTTCTTTTTTCATTCAAAATAAACGTAATCTTCACGAATGGTAGAGCCACGCTTATTAATTAATTAATTCTCATTCTTCTAAAATCTTAACGTTTTCAAATAATAATAAGCCCGTATATTATTGACGATTGATGCAATAAGATTCTACTTTTAGTGTTACTGAAAAACATCATGGTCAAAATCACTAATTTTAAATCTTGCTAATTTTTTTAATCTATCTTAGATGGTAACAAATAGAGTTAATAGGACTGCGGCCCTGCTTCCGGTGTCGCAATGCTATTGGGGTAAAGCTACGGTAAGTATGCGTACACGAAAATAAATAACAGTACTAAATACAATGAAACGGACAACAGAACTAAGAGCGTGGGCCCTCTCAAAAAAATATAAATAAAAATAAAAGCGATTCGCTTTTCGTCAGTTCCGTCACGATTCCATCAATAATTGCTAGCCGTTTTTACAGCACACAACCAACACTAACTGTTTTCCTATGAATATAGTTATTGTTACTGCAATTTTTATTTTTTTTCCAAAAAAGACTCTGGCAAAAAAAGATGGCAGTGGAAAATTACAATTCAATCACGCGATTGAATTTGATGCAGGCATTTGAAGCTGCATGGGCAGCTGCTTGCAAAGTTGAAGCATCAATTATGATGGTTCCTGCAGAATCCGTATTCCTAGTAGGACCCATTTCATTCTCTGGCCCATACTGCCAAGCAAACATTATATTTCAGGTAAATCTATGAAACAACAAAATGAAAAATTTAAAGCATGCATTTTACCAGTTAAGGAACTTTCTAAGGAAATTTTAAAATCGTTATCAGCTGGATGGAACAATAATTGCTCCTACAAGTTCCAGAGATTGGGGTAAAGGATTGTTATGGTGGCTTGAATTCACAAAGCTGAAAGGAATTACAATTCAGGGAAAAGGTATCATTGACGGAAGAGGCTCAGTATGGTGGCAAGACTATCCTTATGATGATCCTATAGATGATGAATCAAAGCTCATCATCCCATTACACAACGACACATTACCAGACAAGCCACCAACGCCGGTAATTTAGCTACCCTCATCAGTTTGTTAATTTTTCCCGGTGATTCAAATTTTGATTATCGGCAACTATTCTTGTTTCTCCTTCAAATTCTGTGGCAGATAAGTGAACTATCTGGGAAAATGCCAAGCATCAAGCCAACGGTAAGGACCAACTCAATCATTACAAAAATTCAAATCGAAATTCATGGCTATGCAGTCCTCTAACATCATGTACTGTTATGTAACAGGCTTTGAGGTTCTACGGGAGTTTTAATGTTACAGTTACCGGAATAACAATTCAGAACAGTCCGCAATGCCACCTCAAGTTTGATAATTGCATTGGAGTTGTGGTACATGATGTCAGCATTTCATCGCCTGGTGATAGTCCCAACACGGATGGAATTCACCTGCAAAACTCCAAGGATGTGCTAATTCATACTTCCAATCTTGCATGCGGTAATCACATTGCTCATAAATGAATAGTGTTCCCATATAAACCAAATTTAACTACGCATGATGAGCTGCAGGTCAAGCTTGAATCTTGACAAACAAGAAGACCTGAAGGGTCAAATTGAGGTTATTATGGAACACTTGACTGCACTGTCAAGTCCACTTACCCAATAGAGATAAGGGAAAGAGGGTGTTGTGTAAGCGACATCCTTTGATGCAGGTTCCTTAAAATTCACTGCACAATCTTATCCACACCTCGTAACCTTATTCTCTAACACATGGAAAGAAGCAATCTTCAAACTTCCCAAAACTTTCATCCATTAGTTATTCAATGACTGTCATACCTGAACTTGTCAAGGGATGGACCAATTTAGGATGAGGTTTTAAACCCCACAGGCAACAAAAAACACATCTTTTGTTGTATACTTCCAACTTGCATTTGTCTTCACTTTGCAACATAATCTTCTGCTCATCTTCTCTGTCTTGTTGGCTAAAATGAAGGCCTAACCAGAAGGCATACAACATAGAAATGAATGTAAAAAAGGTCCATATATCTGGTACTACACTGAATGAAGATTTTACTATTGAGTCGAGTGCTTACTTACAAATTGGAGGAGGTCTAGTTTAACATATAAATAGGGTACACTGTTGGCAGGATTGAAAATTAGCTTTAAGTTAAATCAAAGCTGATTTCTTTAATATAAATGACTAATGTTGAAACAGGTACATATGTTGCATTGATGCTAAGCTTTTAAAATGTGATGACTTTTACAGGAGACGACTGTGTTTCTATTCAGACTGGATGCTCAAATGTATACGTACATAATGTGAACTGTGGTCCAGGACATGGAATCAGCATTGGAAGTCTGGGAAAAGATAACACCAAAGCATGTGTCTCAAACATTACTGTCCGAGATGTCATAATGCATAACACAATGAATGGCGTCAGAATCAAGACTTGGCAGGTAATGATGCCATCTGGAACCCGATGTCATAATTCAGAATAGAACTAACTTAATAAAAAACAATGAATGTAAAAGACTACCCATATTGTGATAAAAACTGAGGTAGAGTGATGAGATAGATTAACAATCAAATACAAAAACAGAGCAAATTTAATGACTTGCATTCACTTGCAGTGATGTCTTTTATAATGAATTAAGATTTAAATCATCAAGAAGGGCAGAAACGTAGTAATAAATCAACAAGATTTTCACCATCTTATTTAAAGTCATTTAAAATTTTTTTCCAAACACTTCTAGACATAATTGCAAGATTTGTACCAAATTTTTAAAGAATCTGAAAGAGTTAGAGATGTGTTCTCTGTTTGCTATAAAATCTAACGATTTTTTGGAGCATTGATCACATGGAGAATTCCAATAACTTAATTTCCTTTCCCATCTCCTTCATTGGACAGCATCTCCAAGTCATTTTGCTAACTCTAGAGTTTTTTCTATACTTGAAGTGCACAAGCACATTTTTCTCACAATTTGAAATTTCACATCTGCAGGGTGGATCAGGCTCTGTGCAGGGGGTACTTTTCTCAAACATTCAAGTCTCTGAGGTCCAACTTCCAATCGTGATTGACCAATTCTATTGTGACAAAAGTAAATGCAAGAACCAAACATCAGCCGTGGCTCTATCAGGAATCACCTATGAAAGAGTTAAAGGGACGTACACAGTAAAACCAGTACACTTTGCCTGCAGTGACAGCCTACCATGTGTAGATGTAACTCTATCTGTTATAGAGCTAAAACCAGTGCAAGAACGCTACCACATGTATGATCCCTACTGCTGGCAGACATTTGGTGAGTCAACCACTCCAACTCACCCCCCGATCGCTTGTTTACAGACAGGCAAACCACCAAGCAATAGGCCTCAGTCCAATCCAGATGCATGCTTTTAAGCTCAGCCTAAGGTGACTGATGGGCAAACATTTGGTGAGTCAACCACCCCAACTCAGACCCCAATCACTTGTTTACAGACAGGCAAACCACCGAGCAATAATAGGCCTCAGTCCAATCCGTGCATGTTTTTGACCTCAGCCTAAGGTGACTTCTGGTGTATCCATTTGAGTGGTAGGCTCGATTTGCTGACCCCTATCACACCATTAGTGCATTAGGCTACGAATGTGAATGTGTATATTAATTTAGGCAGCTCTTAGCTTATAGAAATTCTTCCTTCAATAGATTGGTTTTCATCATGTGAGGGTGGGTATATACCAGTATTCATATCGGCCTTGATTGCTATGCTGTGGCTGATTGTATTGATTGTCAGATTTTGAGCTAATATGCGAGTGCTTGATTTGCTATAAATACATCTCTCTATCTGTGAACTATGTAATTTCAAAAATCATCATCTTTTATCTGCAATTTAAATATCCAAGTTACACTATCCCCATCAATCAAAATATTCTAACTATCAGATTGATCGAATGGCCGAAAACCGACGTAAGCGTACCTATAGGATCAAAGGGAGCTTACAGGTGAGCTACCACATCCAGTGAACCAAATAGTAAAATCAAAACACAGAAAATGTATTCGATCTTCAGGAATAACAAATAAAAAAAAAAAATGAATAAAGTGAAACATATAATTCTCACCTGGCTACTCCACAGAGAGGCCTGCTTCAGAAGCTTCCACAGTCCAAACGCTTGATCATGAGTCAGGACTAGGGATCTAGTCCTCTTCATGCAAATACAAATATACAATGCAAACAGACGAGTATCCGCTGGCTTCCCCGGCATTAATAGCGTTGCAGTCGCTGCGCAATCGAGGAATTTTAATTTTAATTAGTCTTTTACACGATAATACTGGTAATGTGCAAATGTTATTGACTGCAAATGTTATTGATGGGCCTAGGCAAAATCTCAATGAATCTAAATGAGCGTAATTTAATTTCGAAAAAACAAAATAAAATTGGTCCGTAATTTGATTGTCTCTTTAATATGACCATAAAGTTAATAATTTATAAAAACTTCATAAAATTATTTTCTTCGAAAATAAATTGTAAGTAAGTAGATAAAACTTATTTTAAATCAAATTCTTACTCTTTTAATTAATTTCTTTTTTTATTTGTAAATTTTTGTAGATTTTAAAAATATGTAATGGAAAAAGAAAGAGAGAGCAAAACAATAGATAGGTTTAATTACATAAGTTTTAATTTTTAATACAATCTAAAATATAGAGAATAAAATTATATATATAGAAGATTAGATATTTTATAAGAGAAATAGAGATGTGCCGGTAGCGTAATTCAATCCTATTATAATGTAGTATTTCATGTTCAACGGAAAGGGGCATGAAATCTCACTTCAATAAACCCGTAAAACTTATCGCACTTCTTTCATGATATCGAATAAAATTCAAATCATACGTCTAACTAATTAATTTTACCATAGAATTTTTTTTTGGGAAAAGAAAAATTTCTGAGGATATTAATAGAGTTCCACGTCTACAAAAATTTAATTAAAAACGTAATAGATATTTTTTTCCGCCTCTTTTTGTTTTTTTTGTTGACTTCGAAATAACAAAGAATCACTTGTAATAAATTTCACGCATAATGGACCATGGCAAACATAATACAGTAGTTTTGCTTCACACTTCTACCAAACGCACCGTTTCAATCATCACTTAAAGATAACGTTTCGCGTACGTGCACGGACACAACCGTTAGGTCCGCCTTATCTTATCTAATGGCTGCGCTATGAGTCAAAATAACGATATTCGTCTCCTACATGTTCAAAACGATCCCTCGGTACCATTTGAAAGCTTAAATATCCAAATTAAATTTTGCATGCGATAATCTATTAAAGCTTTAGTCAGAGTCAAGAGCTTCTCACTGACCGTCCAAACTCCAATGGCGCCGCAAGTTGATTCCGCGAGGAGAAGAATGACGGCTGTTGCCAACCATCTTGTTCCGGTCATCAGTTCGGATTCGAATAGCGGTTTCATACGGTTAAATAATGCCTCGATGAATGATAGCTATCACCGGATACACGGTGAAGTGCCTAGCCATGATGTCGTTTGGAAAATTACATGTGATGAGTCTGGTATGGAATTCACCGACATTATTTATGAAAAAGCTGTTGGTGAAGGTATTGCCAAGGTAAGTGACTCTTACTAAGGTAGTCCATTAGTTACTTGAGACTCAACACGTATGCAGTTGCAGAAAATGTTGCTTATTAATTAATTTAAACCCTTTTTTGTTGGGTTGATTGTGTAGTTTAGATTACGATTAATAGGCCGGAGAGAAGAAACGCATTTCGGCCACAGACAGTTAAGGAGCTCATGCGCGCGTTTAATGATGCGAGAGATGATAGTTCCGTGGGAGTCATTATTCTTACCGGGAAGGTATATTTATATATATATAGATGCAGGACATGTGCTCCCAGAGTTCCATGGCCTGTAATTCTTTTATTGTTTGCTATCCTTGAATTTAATTCACATGAAATCTTATCTTATGACCCATAAGATATTTTTATTGTTTAGGGGTTAGGGCCACCTGCCTACCTTATTCCCAAAACTTTTTTCACCTACTAGATATGATGTCCATGCTTATAGTTAATGCTAAAAGGTCTCTGTTTATTTTTCTTGTCTTTATTCTTGATTCCTTTGTATTTTTGCATTAATGGTTTTGTCTATTACTCGTTATAGACTGATGTAAGCATTTGAAAATGTTATCGTAACGAAAAATCCATCTTAGGAAATCAGAACTATTGGCCTCCTCCTTATTTGACAAGTAAACTGTGAGTTTTTTTCGCATGCCTTCCAGATATCAATGACGGCGTAGTCCGGAATGACATTCTACTTTTAAGTATTTTTGATGGATGGTTTGTATTGATATCTTTTTTATTTGCAACATGTTGTTGTAGGGAACCAAGGCATTTTGTAGTGGTGGTGACCAGGCACTGAGAACCAGAGATGGTTATGCTGATTATGAGAATTTTGGCCGCCTTAATGTCTTAGATTTGCAGGTACTGTGTTTACAGTGTACCCCTCAAAGGCTTACTTATAGGAACATGTGCTTGCTATCTATAAGGCCTTATTCTGAACCAAAATTTGGTGGAAGTTTCCCCTTGAACTCCTTTATTTTGCTGGCCCTTACTCATCATTCCTATTTGAGTATTATTGCAATGCCAAATGATTAGTAATCTTCAGCCTTGCATCAGTTATTTGTGATTGATCTCCACTGGAACCATCTTCAGCTGCATATGAGTATATGCTTGTGCCCTTAATTGTTCATTTACAGCTCTTATCTTGATGCAGGTTCAGATTCGGCGTCTTCCCAAACCAGTAATCGCAATGGTACACCTTCCTTAATTCTGCATGTAGATGATCTCATGGATTCTCTGTTGTAAGGACGTGTGTGAATAAAAGATGTTGGAAATAATGCTTAAATTGGTAGAGCATTGAACTCTAAGTAGTCTGAAGATACATGTGAGTTGGTTTACAGTTTCCTTGACAGAGACTCAAGTCTCTAAGAGTATGATTGGTTTAAAATTGTTTATTCATTTTGCTTGGTGTACGTCTTATCATCTATTCCAAACCAGGTTGCAGGTTATGCTGTTGGAGGAGGGCATGTGTTGCACATGGTTTGTGATCTTACCATTGCAGCAGATAATGCCATATTTGGCCAAACTGGTCCTAAGGTACTTATCTATCTCTCTTACCTCATTCTCTTAATGTTTATGAATTTTTAACTTAAATGGTCTGCCAGAATTGATCGAACATATCAAGGTTTACAGGAAACTGGTCAACAGCAATGCCATATTGTCCTGTTTATGAATTCCTGGCTAACTGCTCTTAATAATATTGCTATTTCAAACACTCGTCTTTCTGCGCATATGGCAGGTTGGAAGCTTTGATGCAGGTTATGGATGCTCCATCATGTCACGTTTGGTAAGCACCCTGCAACAATGTCTTTGGTATGCTTGATAATTTACAACCTTCCATATCTATTGGTATTCACTTCTGGGAAACTCAATACAAATGATTTTTTATTTCACAGGTGGGGCCTAAAAAAGCATGTGAAATGTGGTTTTTATCAAGGTTTTACACTGCTGAGGAGGCAGAGAAAATGGGACTTGTGAACACTGTTGTACCGGTGAGTTTATTTGTGGTGTACTTCATGTCCTTAACAAAATGCCAAGCTCACTAGAATCCTCTTACTTCCTCTCTTTTCCCCTTGCTGTCCCTTTACTGGTTTTCCTATTTTTCAGCTAGAGAAGTTAGAGCAAGAAACAATTAAATGGAGTCGAGAGATCCTAAGAAACAGTCCGACTGCTATTAGAGTGCTCAAATCAGCTCTAAATGCAGTTGACGATGGCCATGCTGGACTCCAGGTATATTCAATTCGTAGATAAGTACAGTGTCTCCATGGTTTGCAATCTATTGACGCCAAATGGCTAAACTGTTGTAGAACTTGTGAATATCGCCCGAATCACACTTTATGAAGACAATTGCAATGCATGCATACTAAACTGCATTACTTATTCGCTTTTTTCTTCTGCATGTAGGCACTTGGCGGAGATGCTACCCTCATATTTTATGGCACTGAGGAAGGTAGTGAGGGCAAGACAGCATTTGTGGAACGCAGACGCCCAGACTTCTCGAAATTTCCTCGACGACCTTAGCGATTGCTGTCTCTTAGTTTAATTTTAACCAACAGCATAAACTTTTCGGGCAGGTGTTGTTTCTGTGACCATTCTTTCTTCTTCGAGGTCAAGAAATAATGGAGGGGGATAATTTGAGATAAAACGTTGTATTTGTATTTTATTTGTTGATGCAGACCTGATTCTTCTTGTTAGTTGCACGTTTTGAGTTGGCAAAGAGACCAACCAACCTCTGAATATAAGATTTTAGAAACTTTAGTTCAGCTAAGGGCTTCAATTTGACATGTGATTGATCAATCCTATTCCTATCCTGACGAGCTTACAGAGCATTCAATTCATGGCTTCTACCAACGGCAACAGTCTGAAAAAATTTTGATAGCTCAGAGTCAGAGCCATCACAAGTAATTGTAGTGAAAGTGAGATCGTGGCATTTCGCCCTTGATTGATTACTTGTATCAAGAAGACAGATCAGATCAGTTAAGTTGTCAACGAACATGTAGGACTGGGCCCAACTCTGCATGCCAACGTGGCACTTCTATTTAAATCCCCCATGGCATTCCTCCTTTCCCTGCAATATAAGTACGACTTCGTCTCATAAAAAATAAATAAATAAATAAGCACCGGATCATCCATTTCTTTTTTTGGTGGAAAAGAATGCAATATCAGTTCATCTTCATTGTCTCAGTTTGTGTGTTTTCCACGCCAACTCGCCTGAAACTTTAACGCGACTATCAACTCTCTTGACATTTAAGAATCCATTAGAGAAACCCTAGATTATGATAATCAGCAGCTTGTGAAAGCCAAAAAGAAGCGATGAGCGGAAATGAGTTCAGATTCTTCTTGTCTTGCGACATCAATCTTCCTCTAACTTTTCGGGTTGAGAGATTGGAAGGAACTTTACCTTCCATAAAGTCCCCCAATTCAGGTATCACTTTTAGTTTCCGCTTAATTAGACTAAAATAAGCTATTTAACTTCTTTTATTGGCTTAACTTTTGCATTAGTGCAACTTTACTGCGAAATTGTCTCAATTAAGCCTTGAGCGGATTATTAGTGCAATTTTTGGAGTAACTAGTGACGAATATACTCTCTTTTTTTCTTTTTTTTTTTGAATTGAGGACTTTTACGTGAGTCGGCAATTCTCTAATAATGCTGTAATGTTTGACACTAAAGTCAATGCTCGTTCTGGAATTAATTCCACCACAGAGGAGAGAAGACCGGAGCTATATGTTGAGTGTGCATTGTACATTGATGGGGCGCCGTTTGGCCTTCCAATGAGAACGAGGTTTCAGAACTTATGATTTCTTTCGTGCTTGAATTTTAAGTTTTCTTAGGCAGTTAAAAAATAAAAATTGGTGCAATATTCCCATATTTTAATCTTTCTTTTTGGTACAAGGTTGGAATCTATGGGACCAATGTATTGCTGGAATGAGCTTATTACATTGAGTACTAAATATCGGGATTTAACTGCACATTCACAACTTGCTTTAACTGTGAGTTACCAATTGCAGTTATTTGCTTTAACTGTGACACTTTTCAAATCCTAGGAGCTAAGAAATTTTTTGTCCTTCATATCCTCAATTCAGGTTTGGGATGTTTCATGCGGGAAAGATGAGGGATTGGTTGGTGGGGCTACCATACTTCTCTTTAATAGCAAATTGCAACTCAAAACTGGGAAGCAAAAGCTTAGGCTTTGGCCAGGGAAAGAGGCTGATGGATCATTACCTACCTCTACGCCTGGAAAGGTTCCCAATTGTCAATCAATAAAGAAGTTTATTATGTTAAAGGTTTCACCTTAGTTTTTCTATTGACATTGCTGGTTTGCTGATCCATACACTATTTTACCCTTAATAGGTCCCTAAGAATGAGCGTGGGGAGTTGGAGCGTTTGGAAAAGCTTATGAATAAGTATGAAAGGGGACAGATTCAGCGTGTTGATTGGCTAGACCGTCTCACATTCAAAGCTTTGGAGAAAATCAAAGAGCAAGAAAATTTTCGAAATGGCAATTCTTATTTATACCTGGTTGTTGATTTTTGTAGTTTTGAACACCGCGTTGTCTTTCAGGTAGTAACCATCTGCAAGCATACCATTTTTTATTGCTTCATATAGCAGCATAAGTTTGATTTTCTTTCCTAATATTTTTCTTCTATATTTACTTGGTGTTTGTTTGCTCCTGAAATCTTGTATGGTCATTATATGAGTTAGCTATCAAACTCAACAAATGGTGTGTAGTTTTGGCAGGATCCTCTTGAAATTTACTTGTTTTCTGTCTTTGTGTAGGAGTCATACTATGGATTTGAGTTGTTTCGTAATGATTCTTTCCCCTCACGACTTAATAAGTTGGCCATTTATGTATAAAATATTTTGATGGAAGTGCTAACCGGTAACCATCTATAATAGTGTGATATGAATTCATGTCTTAGGCTGACCTGATGTATCTAGTCATTTCTTGTAGCTTAACTCAGTTTAAGTATCATGGGTGATTGTTGTATCTCTGCTAGTCCAAAAGTTGGATTCCAATACTGGATAAAAAAAATTATTTTTGTCTTTTCAGTTGGTCTCGGCTTGTTATGTTAGATGTTTATTTTGACCATGGTGATAGGAATTGTTAGTTATGCAAAAATTAGGGTAATTCAAATTAATTTCATGTTGCTGACCAAAATATTATTTGTGGTGGCAATTTTCTTTTGTTTGGCATGTAGGATTCAGGAGCAAATTTCTTATTACCAGCTCCTATACCTTCAACCAATGAACTTGTAATTGTGTGGGACCCAGAAGTGGGAAAGATAAATCCCTCTGAGCACAAGCAACTAAAGCTGGCAAGGAGTTTAACCCGTGGCATTATTGACAGGGACCTTAAACCAAGCAATGCTGAACGGAAGTAAGCTTAGGATTCTGTAACAAAGCGTTTTCTCTGTGTGTGTGCGTCTATTGTTATTGTTCTATTCTTTTGATTGATTGGTTTTTTAGGCTTGAGAACTATATCATTATGCCTACTTCTTGATTTTTAGGTCAATACAACGAATTCTAAAATATCCACCGACAAGGACTTTGAGTGGAGATGAAAAACAGCTCCTTTGGAAATTCCGATTCTCATTAATGTCTGAGAAGAGGGCTCTTACAAAGTTTCTCCGAAGTGTCGAATGGAGTGATGTTCAGGTCCGTAGTCTGTTCTTGTTTTTCTTATAACTATTAACTTATGGTCCTATTAATTGGGATTTAGCATAACAACTCATTCATAGGTCTATTTTCTAAGTTTAACCTGAAGCGATGGATGTGATGGTTGTTTTACATTTTCATTTTTGATATGCCATCTTTTTCTGGTTGAATTGTCTTGCCTAATCTAATTTATACTTAATATTGTTGCTCAATAATTGTTATCTCTGAAGATTGCTATGCTAATGCAATTGCAGGAAGCAAAGCAAGCACTAGAACTCATGGGTAGGTGGGAAATGATTGATGTCTGTGATGCACTGGAGCTTCTTTCTCCTGTCTTTGAAAGTGAAGAGGTAGGTTTATTCTTAAGATAAATTTGGTGTTTTTGTTTATTGTTAAGATAAATTTGGTGTTTTTACTGCCTTTTTGATTATTGTATGCAAAAAATTGCTTTATATAGCTGTGGGTCTTTATTTGGGAAGAAGTTAGTTAAGGGTGCATAGTTACTCCTGCGAAACCATTTTTTATGTTCTTTATAGAAAGAATTGCTCTCTCATAAAGATTGAATAATGCTTGATCATAATCCCTTTTCAACAGGTTCGTGCTTATGCTGTTCGTATTCTGGAAAGAGCTGATGATGATGAACTCCAGTGTTACTTACTGCAACTGGTTCAGGCTCTTCGGTTTGAGCGCTCTGATAAATCTCGCCTTTCTCAGTTTCTTGTACAGCGGTGTAGGCACTTTACAAGTTTCAATATATTTTCTGTGTGTGTGTGTGCGCGCGCGGGGGCATGCATGCATTTGTCTTTACATCTTTTAGGTTGCATTTTATGTACTGTTCAATTAATCTAGTAGTTTCTGAGAGTATATACTTTGAACTTTTACAGCATCACACAATATTGAGTTAGCTAGCTGTCTCCGGTGGTATGTTTCTGTGGAGTTCCATGATCCTGTACATGCCAAACGGTTTTATTCTACACATGAGATCTTGGAAGAAAGTATGATGAAGGTTGATTTCTTAATTATTTATTACCTAAACAGTTGTCTATTGTGGTATACATTGATGCTAAAGATTTTTACTGGATATGTGTCTTTTCATCCGGATTTCAAAGATAAATTTCAACTCTTTAGAAAACTTTGGCATTTGATATTTTTCTTGTTTTCTATTTGCTCTTTAAAAACTATTGAGATCCTTGGACAATCTTGAAGGAAATGGGTGTTTGTTTACTTATGTTTTTCTTTTGCTGCATTTCTGTCCCACAATTAGGGCTAGCATCTAGACTCATCTAGATGGCGGAATCATATAAATAAAAATACAATTGGTATTGAATTTTAATTCTACAGTTCTGTGATCACATCTTCCGTGTAACAGTTGACACCTGGTGTGGATGGAGAAGATGGATATAAACTGTGGCAGAGCTTGGTGCGTCAGACTGAACTGACTGCTCAATTGTGTTCTATAATGAGAGATGTTGGAAATGTACGAGGCAATACCCAGAAGAAAATTGAAAAACTTAGACAGCTTCTTTCTGGTCTCCTTAGTGAACTTACTTATTTTGAAGAGGTAGTTTCTTATTTGAACTTTCTTATCAATTTAGCACTTAATAATTATTTAAGGCTAAATTTTTCTCTTAAGGTGTCTGTTCATTTCTAATGCTAAAGTTTCTTGTCCATTTGTTTCTAATGCTAAAGTGCCTTTACCATTTTCCTTACGTTGTCTTTTCAGCCAATACGATCACCATTGGCTCCAAACGTTCTTATCACTGGGATTGTGCCATCTGAGTCATCTATATTCAAAAGTGCATTGCATCCTTTGCGTTTGACTTTTAGAACGGCTAGTGGTGGAACTTGCAAGATGATGTTTAAGAAGGGTGACGATATTCGTCAAGATCAATTGGTAAACTGTTACATTTCTACTACTGCCTAGAACAAAATCAACAACCATTGTTACACTTTTTCCTTCCCTTTCGCCTTTCATTCTCCCATCCCTTTCTCCTTTCATTTTTTCTGTCCCTCCAAAGAAAGTGTTCATCTATGTTGCACAGAAGGTGGCAAATCTTTGAAATTGGTCATATCCTTGATGTGTGGTTGCTGTAGGTGGTACAAATGGTGTCACTCCTGGATCGTTTGCTCAAGCTGGAAAATCTTGACTTGCACTTAACTCCGTATAAGGTGCTTGCAACTGGACAAGATGAGGGCTTGTTGGAGTTCATACCATCTCGTTCTTTAGCACAGGTATTATGTCATTTGAAAGATGGCTTCCTTGATTGGAAAAGTGCATTATTGCATACCAATTCTGTTCATTTTTTTCCTCATAAATGATTGATTGACAAATCATTTCTAACATTATTGTAGCTGATAAATCGATGTTAATACGAAGTGGGGCCTTCGCATGAGAACCCAATTGAAATCTTTAGCCAGTCTATTAATATTTGTTGTGCCGTTGATCTGCTGAGATCAGTAAAATTTTAACAGAATTTTTGTTGTTTCGTGATTTATGGAAAGAGAGCATTTTTAAGTTCTATCATGAGGAGAGTCAATGTGAAATGAGTTAGAGAGTGCTGTAAAGCTGATCCATAATCATATTCAATATTTTGCATTCTTTTTCTCCTATTCCTTACTGGTTTTGCTTTCGGGAATTTTAGTCTATTTTTCTTGTTCCAATTTATTGTCACAATTGCAGTCACGGTAATGAACAGGATAACTGTACCTCGTTTTTGAGATATACGACTATGAAATGATTAGTTAGCCATTTGTTTTCACATCCAGATTCTCTCAGAGCATCGTAGCATTATAAGCTATTTGCAGAAGTTTCATCCTGATGAGCATGGACCTTTTGGGGTTACAGCTACCTGTCTGGAAACATTTATAAAAAGCTGCGCTGGCTACTCTGTTATTACATATATACTGGGTATTGGAGACAGGTAAATTTTGGATTTGTTTATTGCAGTTATCTAAATTTCTACATACCATGTTTATTAGCAATTATATTTTACATTTTCACAGGGAAGTGGGGGTGCAATGAAGGCCAAAGTTCTTAAATTTTGCACACATATGAGCCATGCTATTCTTCTTCTTACTATTATTATTATTATTATTTGATTATTGAGGACAATAGCGTATCTGAACTTCATTCCTCTTGGCTACGGACGACACTAAATGAATCAAATAAAAGACTTTCATTAGCAGTTTCTGAAATGTCTCCTTTTTCTTCTAAGCAAAATGTGTACATATGTGGTTGTTTGCATCTCTTTGTAACTGAACTTGCCTAATTTTAAGTATATGTGCCCAAAGTGGAGTCAAAACTTATATCTGCTTAGACTAGATCTCTTATTTTTAGTCGGTAGTATCTGTCAATTTAGCCTATAGTATGCACAATGTTGCTACACATGGATGTTGAATGTTGCATCTGAGCTTTTATGCCCCCAGACTGTCACATTCTTATTTGAGGGATTAGTGTATGCTTCATGTGACATTCCCATTTTAGGGATGATTTTCTGCTTTATGTAGTGTCTGGTTTTTCAATCTGAACTGCATTTCTGAATGGCAGGCACCTAGACAACCTTCTTCTTAGGGATGATGGCCGTCTTTTCCATGTGGATTTTGGTTATATTCTTGGTCGAGATCCCAAGCCATTTCCCCCTCCAATGAAGCTGTGCAAAGAAATGGTTGAGGCTATGGGAGGAGCGGAAAGGTTTTCCTCTCTCTCTCTCTATCTCTAAAAGATAACTTCTCTTTTAGGTCCTTTTTTCTGGATTATATTTCTATATATATGTGTACATTAATTGACATTTCATAAATGATTGCTTACTCGTTCCTTGCAGCCAATACTATACAAGGTTCAAGTCCTACTGTTGTGAAGCATACAACATCCTCCGAAAATCTAGTAACCTTATTTTAAATCTGTTTCATCTGATGGCGGGTTCAAACATTCCTGACATAGCTTCTGATCCTGAGAAAGGCATCCTTAAGGTATCTGCTTTTTCATTTGTAATCCATGTTTATACATCTTTGTGTTTTTATATGACTGGGATTTTGTGTTGGTGCTCTTTCAATAGCTTCAAGAGAAGTTTCGGTTGGACTTGGACGATGAGGCCTGTGTACACTTCTTCCAGGATCTTATAAATGAGAGTGTTAGTGCTTTGTTCCCTCAAATGGTTGAGACCATACATCGGTGGGCTCAATACTGGCGCTGATCTCAGAACCAAATTAGGTGTTTAGTTTAAGCTTTTTCTGCACAGCCTGGTAATGTTGGGTTCTGTTCTTTAGATGTGCTGTTTATGTTTGGATTTTCACTAGTCATCCGGAACTGGCTCTATTCTACATATGACATTACATGAATGCATGTATTCTGGTTTTCTTTCTCCTCATTTCAGATTGACAGTGAGTATGAAGGATAGAAGACACCTTTGGTAGAACAGAAAATTAACAAAGTTGTAAAGTGTTTGTATATAAGAATTCTTGATTGTATCATTTGATCTGTATTCCAATAAATTTTTAGCTAATAACAATTGTCTCAGCATCACCAGACTCGATTTTTTTATTTTTTAAATATTTGACCGTTTTAGAGAAGCTGACTTTACATATACGTGTGCGACGATATTTTTTCCATGGCTCTTTGTCCAGCAGCCAGCTTGCATTTTCATTCTCATATTTTATTTCCTGGCAACACCAGCTGAAAAACAATGCTGAACGGCCCTGACAAGTTGGAGATTTTGCGATTTCAAAATCAAGACAGTGAAGAGAAGCCTAAACAGCGGAAAATTTTGGTTCTCAGCTGCTGCTAGTGGATTGCGATTGTTGCGATTTACGCGTTATTATATCATGGATTCTTCTGAAAACATCCCCTTTGTTACCGTATGTTATCGTACGTATATGCTATACAGCCAGTGGCCGGCACTTGATGCCTGATTAACTCAAAGAGGAAAATATATCGTCTGTAGACCAGAAGTTATTGGGTTCCTTTTAGATATGATCTGGATCCTGCTTTGATTACATTTTTGTTTTTAACTTTTTCTAACTGTTTGCTTGATCCCAAATATTATCATTTCATATTTTCCAATATTAGTTTTTTTTTTAATTACAAATATACTCTTTTATTTTATTTTGATATGCACGTGATAATAGTATAATATGTATAAGGTAATTGCTAGACATCTTAAAAAAGAAGTATTTTAATTAATAACATCAGAAGATCTTGAAGAGTTTGTATTTTGTTAACAACAATCGGTGAAAAGTTACTATTTTACGCATATTATGTAAGGTTTTTCTTTACTATATTGATGCAACAACAAATTTAATTTATTCATTTACTTAGGTCCCATTAATAGTTATATTGAGGTCCAACAATTATAACTTAAAATTTATAATACTAAAATATTTGATAAATATTAATTATTATAATTTAAAAATTAAGTTAATTTAATTTGTTATTTATATAATATAAAATTAATAAAATTATATTTATTATAAATTTATAATTTTTAAATTATAATTATAATTTTTAAATTATAGTATATTTACACCCACTTTTTTTCATCTTTATTTGGAGAAAAAAAAAAAAAGAGTTCAAAATGTTATACGCTGAGCCTCTGTGGTTGATGGTTGACAGATTCCTTCACCTTGCTTCCGCCTTCCATTTTTCTCATTTATTTTTGCTCTTTTGCCAAAAATTGACTTTGAATTTGAACCATCGACGACCTTTACGGTCACAGTAGCAACCTTTTTCTATTACGCCGCACTTTTCTATTGGCCTTGCTAGAGTAAATCTACCATCACGTTTCCCGCCTAGATCCCCATCATTATTCACTGGATGACGTGGCAACGATTTATTGGAGCTAATAACGTAGGTTACAATTAACATTTACACTGAAACTAGGGCCATTTCCGTTATTTTAAACAATTCAGGTGCCGCTGCTCCCTCCTTTATATGTCCCTCCGCTTCACATTTCTCACCCCATATTTCCGCGTTGTTGTCAAGCTAATAAGCTTCGTTCTCCACCCGCTCCCCTCTCTCTCGCGTTCTCTGAAGGTAAATTCAAATCTCGGATTTGAAAATTCCTAATCACTCTGTTAGATCCATTTACGAACAAATTCGGCTCTTAAGCCAGTTCTGTGTTGCTCGCTCTCGACGTTTTGTTTTGCATGTTATTGTATTTCATAATTCAAAGGTGATGGGAGTAGCCTATTGAAATTCTGAGAAGTTCGAGATTTGTTATGATTAATGATTCGATATGGGACACTCTATGTTAGATTTATAGCTAATGGTTGAATTGTTTGGTTTCAGCGTTGATCTGTTGATCTCATGATTAAATCGTTTAGATCTAGCTGAGCGATATGAATTTCGTTGATAATAAGTTGATCCCTTAGTGTCTTAGCTGACGTCATTCATTTTGCCGTGGGATCTGCCTGATCTAAGATCACGTGCTTATTGATTTTTTATTTCAATTTTATTATGCCGAATTTGTTTTAATACAGCCGTAGTTTTTCTTTTGATTAATTTGATATTTATTGATTGATTAATGTGTTGATGTTATGATACATAGTGATCCCCAGCTGGGAAGAATGGGGCTGACTTTCACAAAGCTGTTCAGCCGGCTCTTTGCCAAGAAAGAGATGCGAATTCTAATGGTTGGTCTTGATGCTGCTGGTAAGACCACCATCTTGTACAAGCTCAAGCTTGGAGAGATTGTCACCACAATTCCTACTATTGGTGAGTCTTTTTAGCTCAATTTAGTTTATTCAATTGCTTGATTTTCTTATTTCTGTTTTTGCTTAAATAGCTTGTTATGCCTGCTTGAGTAGGAGTTTATTGGGATTTAGATTGACGCAACTGTATCATTTAGTAGGTGCTTATATCATGGCTCCATCAGATAACTTCAAAATAAATTTTCTGGCCTCTCCTTTCTTCTGTGGTTTTTGATTACGTAAGTTCAGAATTTGGCAAAATGGATGTTTGGCAATTAGTTTCCAGCCTAGCACCTAGGACTTACCTATACCAGTGTCATGAGCTATCTACACTTGCTAAAACTTGATATTTGGTTTTCAATCTGTTTACTTTTATTTTTCCTGTTTTTATGTTTGAATTTGTTTCAACTTGAATTTTTAAGATTGTGACATATTTATGTTATTCATACGTACCTGAATATAAATTTCATGCAAAGAAGGTGCATCACAAAGAAAAGGTCATCTGGGGGTAGGCATGTTGTTGTCGTTGAGTGTGTGTGTGTATTCTTTTTTGAATTTGTTACAATCTTACATCTACAGATATACTACATATCTGGGTTCTGGTAGGAGTTGAAATACATATGTTGATATTGCAGCCAAGAGGTCTCCTGAACATGCCTGGGGAGTCTGCATCTAATAGAGTCTCAACTTGTTCCCACTATACATAGGGAGATACATCTACTTCTCCTAATATTTGAGGAGGTATATCTGCTCCTTGCCAAAAATTTGGATAGGATTTGTAAGGGCCCTCTGTACAGGCTTGAATTCATGCCACCTCTAAGCGAAAAGCCCAGTGGCACATTGTTGTGTTCTTTCTTGGTTCAATATTAGATTTACCATCATATTACCATATGATTTATTGGATTGAGAAGATTGTGTTTTTAGACAGTCGTAAAAGTTATAGATACCAAGGACCATGAAATCTGAGTGCATAACAATTGAAATACAAACGGTTGAAGGATGCACCGACAGATTCTCACTGTTTAAGAAGATATGCATGCACAATTAAGCATATCATTTTGTGATTTCACTTAGCTATTCAAGTTTGTAATCGTTTGAATGTTTGTTTATCTACAGGGTTTAATGTGGAGACTGTTGAATATAAGAACATCAGTTTCACTGTGTGGGATGTTGGTGGCCAGGACAAGGTAAGTATTTAAAAGATTCTTACTGTTTAATGTTTAGTAGATATTTGAAAGTTGTGAAGTTTGCGAACTAGACTATCATATTTCTTTAAAATCCATCATTAAGACTTCACTTGTGAGATCTTTTACTCAGCAATAGCTTAACTCTGATGTTTTTTTTCTCATACAGATTCGTCCTTTGTGGAGGCATTATTTCCAGAACACTCAAGGTCTCATTTTTGTTGTGGACAGCAATGACAGAGACCGTATTGTAGAAGCAAGGGATGAATTGCATAGGATGTTGAATGAGGTATGTTAGTTGCTGGTTAATTTATTTTTGGGACTTCTTTCTGTTTCTTGTTATTACTATTACGTGTTTAGAATGCAGTGGGTGCTTCATGTAGCTGAAGAGAAATTTCACTCTGGTGCACTGGTGGAACATTTTGTTTTAGATTTATGAAATGCATGTGAAAAGGCACAAATAAAACACCGTTAATTAGTAAATCAAGTGCCCACATTTAGTATGCTTCCTTTGCCGATGCATTTTAGTTATGGTGTTTTGGTGGAAAATTTTGGATAAACTTGAAGTTTGTCAAATTACCTTACCCTTTCAGATGACCAGAAACTATGTGCTATTGTAGAAAATATGTTTTCTGCGAATTGTGAATATCTTGTTCTTAGTTATTGATGGTGTTTCACTTTCTTTCCCCCTTTTTTAAGTATGCTTTCCCTGGCCCTCCTGACTAACACAGAAAGAATCTATCAGCTAAGCAAGCGGTGAAACACTTTTCACTTTAAATTCAAATATTCTTATAGTAAGCTAAACTTAAGCTCATTGGTTTCAGGATGAGCTGCGAGATGCAGTGTTGCTTGTATTTGCTAACAAACAGGATCTTCCAAATGCAATGAATGCTGCTGAGATTACTGATAAGCTTGGCCTCCACTCCCTCAGGCAGCGCCACTGGTAAGATTATGACTACTGTTATTTTTGTTTTTATTTTCTCTATTCTCATGCTTATAATGGGCTTTTATATGCTTCTTTGATATTCCAGGTACATCCAGAGTACCTGTGCAACCTCTGGTGAGGGTCTTTACGAAGGTCTGGAGTGGCTCTCCAACAACATTGCTAACAAGGTGAGAATGCATCCTTTTCAAGTATTTCCTACAAAATTTCTGAGAACCAAGATGAGCTATCTTGGAAATTTCCCAATTATATGAATTGTTGGAAGTCAAGTCTCTAGCATGCCCAGCTCTTTATATTTGGCCTATGACGCTTATCCAGTTTCTAGATTGGTTTTATGAAAACACATCACATGAAAACAAATTTTATTTTGTCCAGTTTTTAGTTTTGCTTTCTTTTGATCTTCATCCCATTTTGGTATGATTTTCATCCCTTTTTGGTATACTAATTTTAACTGATTATACATGGACTTTGTGATAGTGAATCCATGTATTATTCATGGCTTTTTTCCCTTTAAGTTTGCCTGTTCTGAATTTTCCTGTTTGCTCAAATTGCAGGCATGACACTGTTAAGACCTTTTTGCGGACTGGCAATTCTGGATGCAGGGGTGAATATTATCTACTTTTTCTTTTTTAACCCTTTTTGTTTGAGACAGTTGGGTTGTTATGTTGTTTTGGTCGTAGGATCTTTACAACTATATTGTAATAGAAGAATTGTTGGTTGGATACATGTACTTCCAAGGTTTTTGGCTGGGTTTAGATATCTGTAATTGAAACTATTTTGGTGCACCACTCCTATTTGAAATTGTTTTTTTCGTGTTGTGTTTCTGTGATGGCTTCTGCAGTTTAAGCTTTCATCCCTTTTGACAAGTGCCTTCATATCTCTGGTTCTGTTCGGTGGAAAATACTTTTGCTAGAAAGAAAATTCTTCCTTAGCGATCTTGTAGAAAACATTGTACTGCAAGTATCTATGAGTTAGGTAATTGCTAGAATTCAACCTGTGTCGTGTGGGATATTAGTTATATTACTGAAATTGGTTTTTGATTGTTTTATTCTGAGGGCGTGCATCAGAAGCCGGGACATGCTTTCCCTGTTAAATTACATGGTGCATATTACTATAAAAAGAAGTGGTATTGCAAATTGTTTTATCTGCTACTAAATAGGCTGTCCTTTGGATTGGCCTATACGGTCGATGATTTTGCAAATTGTTTTATCATTGATCTTTTTTTTTATTGGGAGGAAATCAACAAGAATTGAGTTGATATCTATCTTTTTTTTTTTTATTTGAATTCAGTTGAGATCTATCATTTGAGAAAAAGAAAAAATCACTAATCAATTAAAATAATTGTCTCGACGGACCAGGACAAATTTGAAGGGACCAGAAAATGCAAGGTGAAGGCTGCGAGCTGGCTTTTAGTCTTGCTTACGCTTGGACAAGTGCTTTTCTGGTTTTCTTGAAGCAAGTTGGGCAAAGAATAATTTTTAATTTGGCGGGGTACAGGAAAGACAGAAAAGCTAGACTATCATTAATTTTAATTCCACTGGGAGGACTATTATATATTCAATTTCCATCCAAAGGGAAGTGCACGACTGAGATACTTCCGTTTTTGTAAGATTGATTGATAGGCAGAGCCCCAATTGGTGGTTTCGTTTTCCTACACACATCTTGAATTTTCTGTGCATCACATATTACCAATCATATATTGCCAGCCCACTACTTAAGTTTTGGGGACCCAAAAAAAACGAAGGGGTGAAAGTGGTTGCCATGGAGAGGCAGCGTCTCCACCTCAAGCCCCTATATCTGGGTCACTTTCGTCAGTCTCTGGTTTGGAACCCTTCTTAGGAGAAGCTAACAGATTAAAAATAGTCCATTGCAAAATTGCATCAAAATATCCACGCATGACCTGAGGACAAAGCTCTAATGATTTTCTTTCTTACTACTATTAATACGCTTGTAAAATCACGACATTCTCTCAATTTTTAACCCCACGTATGCAGTCCAGCTTTATATAATCAAAGATATTAAGTAATTATGGGGAAAATATCGTGATAATTATTTCAGTTTGTAAAACAGTACTGATTGAACCATATAATGAAATGACCACAGTCCACACACCATATTTGTTGTGCCCCATTAACTTGCATCCTGCGACACACGCACACACAACACAATGAAGAAGCAGCTCTTATCAGATTAGAGGCTTGCGCCACGTCTTCGCACTCTCTAACTATATATGTAACATCTATCTGGGCCACCGGCCACCATATTCCATATTGTTTAAATCAAATTATATATATATAATCATTCTCAAGTGCGGCCGCCTCGTATTTTGTTTAATGCGGACACTCTGTTAAACCATACAGTTTAAGAGTTAAAAACAAACCCTATTAAATCTTACGATTTTAAAATATATCTGCATGAATAAAAAAATGAGGGCCTGCATTAGAAAAAAATTATATATATATATATATCTTCTTATTGAGAAATCATCATTGATACATGATCGAGTTCATTCATTATTTTATATTTATTGTTATATTTTATTCAATTTATTATAATCTTTCTTTTCTTACCACTGTCTCTATATATACATATTAGAATTTTTATTTAACGATGATATTCTCATTTTATTAAATAGAAGATACTATCAAAATTTTAAAAAAAAAAATACAGATGTCAGCAGAAAAAGAAAACATAGAATCTCCTTTGACGCCAGCTCAATGAACAAAATCATCCACCGCAATAACGATGTAGATTCCTACTTCATCAAAGTTACTTTGCATTGGCCTCACCTCATGGCAATTGGCATCCTCAAGGAGATTAGACTTCTTTTCTTTTCGTTTATTTTATTTTTTTCCCAAGAAGGATTTATTCAAGTGTAATGAAATTTTATGTTATTGGTGCTTTTACATATATAGGCCACATAAGATTCCTAGAAGAATGAAAAATTACGATTGAAATAAGTAAAATGTTAAATTGACTTAAAAAATGATATGAATAAACCAACCTAAATTATACAAACTGCATTTTACTCTTAACGTCGCTTAACAAAGTAGATTAAATTGTTCGCAAAGATATTCCAAATCGAGCTAAGATGATTCGCCCAGTCCACCGATTGAACTGGCTTTGTCCTCTTGCATTCCCTTCCATCCCGCGCCATAAACGACAGAAGTGTTGGACACAAGATGCCAAACTCTCAAAGGCGAAAGCATGAGGTCCCACTCGCCACGCTTTCAAACTAATTAAGTGATGCCACAATGCGATAATTTGGTTCGCAACCGCCAACTCTTCTTCCTGCGCACGCCTCATTCGCCAAAGTTTCGCCAACGTGCTTTGCTTCGGAAAATGACTCCACGAAAAGCTCATTCCCTTCGGTACGGTATAAAGAATTTCCAAGAGATTGTTTCGGAAATTTCTGGCAACGCACAGTGAGCTTGTTTAAATTAAGTTATGGCCCGCCCTACGAGTCTTTCTCCAGTGCGGACGTTAGCAATTAAGCAATTGCTCGAGTTGGTATATTTCTTTTTATTTTATATATGCTCTCTCTCTCTATGTCTCTTAAGATTTTGCCTTTGGGCAGTGCCCCTGTGACCATCCTTCCTTACTCCTTAGACAAGTTTGCGGGCATCGATTGTGGTGTGTAAGGAAGGGATATTTATTTTGGAAAGTTGTTTTCGCTTTTCTTTATTCCTTATTAATATAAACCATGAGATATAAATCAAGTTGCTTTCTTCCCATCTTGCTCCGTTGTTTAATTATATAACCGTCTCCATTCAGCTACGTATCAACATCGACCATGGAGATGGCTATTTAATTCAAAAACTTGTAATTTTCTTGGAAAATTTTATTCCTTCGTTTGTTACTGAAAAAGTCCTTTTCTCTTTCACTTTTCATTACGCATAATTATTTTGCTCAAGTTTGTCATGTTCATCGTGATTGTTGATCTTCGCTCAAACGTCACCTGTGACGCATATAGCTATTTAATCGATGCTATCTCGTTATATACGCATATGTTAAACCAAGGGAAAAAGTGCCTCAATATATTTTCTATAAGAATTTGATAACAATAGGAGCTTAGGGCTATTTAATCCTATAAAATATATCTCGAGATCACTACCGCTTTCATTGTTACTTGGCCATGTACGTCACGCGCATGCATTACATGTTTGATTTTGATTGTTTTTTCTTTACTACGAAGGTTTGTTAGATACGATCATTTTCCTTGCAACAGCCAATATAGAAATGACACTTTCATCTACAGTCAAAGTGAAATAAAGAAAAAGGGTACCGGTTACTGGATTTAAAATTTAATTAGCATTTGAAGACCAATGAACTCTATGTTTCAGGGGATCTCTTTATGACTAATACGCTAATGTCTGTGTAGCCTTTATAAAAGTTTGAAAGGAAAAGGGTTAAAAAAATTAAAAGAAAAAACCCCGAGATATATGAAATTGATGCTGTGGAGCCCAAAACAACCATATCCAAAGAGATGCTACATCTGCCTCTGGAGAATATAATATATGATCTCTAAAGTAAAAGCTAAAAGAAAGTAAAAGGAAGGGAAACATTAAAATGACGGAAGAGTAATTCCCTCCTCCATCTCAATACCAATATTTGATAAAGCTAATACAACTGATAATTATGCGCAATGGTGCAAGAAATCCAACGGGCGCATTTGCTATCGTTTTTAAAGTAGTGTTTACAAAAACAATTCTTGATATTAAATATGGTGCAATTCTAAAAGTAAACCATTTTTAAAATGAATTTACAGGTTGAATTAAGATATGACCCGAATTTTTTCTGAACAAAAATTTGCATATTAATGGGTATTCAATAAATTAAAAAAAAAATCATATCCACGTATTATTATTATACAATACATGATAAAAGATTTTTAAAGCTCAAGAGAGCTCAAATCAAGAAAAGATCCTAATTCATATAAGTGATAGATGAGACCCAATTGAAAACGCTACCACAGACACCCCAGGTGCTGATTTTGTGAGTGTTTTATGATTTTAAAACCGTTTGGGAGGCCATGGGGAATCATTGTTAGGGACCATTTTCACCCGTATCTACTTCAAGAATTGAGAATCTTGCTTTCTTTTACTGTTAACTGTTTTACAAATGCTTTCATTAACAGTAATGCATGCACATTTAAGATGTTATTTCTTTTCATCATTTTAATTTCACCTCCTTAGTCCCTCGTATGACGAAGGGCACCAATTTCACTTTTATCGAGATATATATTCCTACTTTTCTTGTTAATATTTTACACTAAGTTAGAAAAAAACTCTCACTTGATGCTTATATATATATATATATATATATGGACAAGGATTCTCTCCTAGTATTTTTTCTCTCTTAGTCTCTCCTAGTGAAAATAAGTGGCCAAAATTAAATTTTAAATCAGCTTTATTTATTGTATTTATAATTAAACCAACTTTCTTCATTAAATTTAAAAGACTATGAGAGAAAAACAGTAGGAGAGAATCGTTATCCATAAAAAATAAAATAATTATGTAATGTGAATATCTTTATTTTAATAAAGTTAATGTATTGAAATCTGAATTGTATATATATCAACACTTTCTAAGCATACAAATGAAATATAGCATAATGACATCTGTCCATTTCCAAGTTTCAAATGACTATGACCACAGTACTGATCATATCTTAACCGTCCACTTTAATGATAAGGCTAGATGAGTGACGGATTGCGGAACAAATGATGTTCATTCATTTTAATTCATACCGACCTCCGCTTGAATAAAAGTTATATTAAAAAAAAATAAAAATTGAAAAGGACAACAAGCAGTTGCATTTGAGTTTCATTTAGCTTGCATTTTGGTCCTTATTTTGAAATCTATTTAAAGGGGCCAAGTGCGCCATTGTTGCCTCAGGAACAACAGGTTAGTAAGGTGGCATCCTAAGTGTTGCTGGTTTACTTTCCCTATAAACCTCGACACACCAATCTTCCAAGCTTTCTCAAAACACCAGCAGCAAATTAAAGCCTTACAAAATCAACTTCAATGGCCCCTGGAGTGGCTGAAGATGCCTTTTCAGGTAATGGAAAGATTTCTAGCACAGGCTATTCTAAAAGAGCCTTTGTAACATTTTTAGCCGGTAATGGAGATTATGTTAAGGGGGTGGTTGGTTTGGCTAAGGGTTTGAGAAAGTCCAAGAGTGCATACCCGCTAGTGGTTGCAATTTTGCCTGATGTGCCTGAAGAACACCGTGAGGTCTTAAGGTCTCAGGGTTGCATCGTTCGTGAAATCGAACCCATTTATCCTCCGGAGAACCAGATTCAATTTGCCATGGCCTACTATGTGATCAACTACTCTAAGCTCCGTATATGGAACGTATGTAAAACTCAATATCTTATCACCTGTGTTGCTGCATGAAAACATTCAACGATTCACATGCACATGCACGTACCCCACTTATATGCGGCGCGCACACGTATATATACAGACAATTCTCGTCACACAATATTAACATGCTTTTGTTTTTTTACAGTTTGAGGAGTACAGCAAGATGATTTACCTGGATGCTGATATTCAGGTGTTTGAGAATATAGACCATTTGTTTGACTTGCCAGACGGGTTCTTCTATGCTGTAATGGACTGCTTTTGTGAGAAGACATGGAGCCTTTCGCCGCAATACTCAATTGGGTATTGCCAGCAGCGCCCGGATAAAGTGACATGGCCAGCTGAGATGGGATCTCCTCCTCCATTGTACTTCAATGCTGGGATGTTTGTGTTTGAGCCTAGCCGTTTGACTTACGAGGATCTACTCCAGACTCTCAAGATCACCCCACCGACACCATTTGCTGAGCAAGTGAGTTTATTTTTCTTCTCTTGCGATGATAAAAATGAGAAAATAATCTTTACTTTTGATATTATTTAAGTTTAAAGTCAAGATATCATCATTACAAACACCATAAATTTAGGAAGAAAAGTAACAAGTTGCAAGCTCCAATAAAAGAGAAGGGAAGTGCTACAAATAATTTCTCAACAAGTGTTACTATTTCTAATTTTTATTTGTTTTCTGATGCAACGCGATAGGATTTCTTGAATATGTTCTTCCAAAAGACGTACAAACCCATCCCTTTGGTATACAACCTTGTCGTAGCCATGATATGGCGCCACCCAGAGAACGTGGAGCTCGAGGAAGTTAAAGCGGTTCACTATTGTGCCGCTGTAAGTACTCTTTGATCTTTAAAGTTCATCAATTTTATATTAGTTGAGTTTTTTTTTTTTAAAAAAAAAAATATCTCTTTTAATTAACATTTCTGTCTTTCTGGTCAATAGGGTTCAAAGCCATGGAGGTACACGGGCGAGGAAGTTAACATGGACAGAGAGGACGTCAAGTTATTGGTGGCAAAATGGTGGGATATATACAATGATGAATCCCTTGATTTCGAGGCTGATCAAAACCCTAGTACTCCAGAAGAGGAAACATTTTCGAAGTCAAAGATCATTGCTCCCATGCCCAAGCCTGCCATTTCATACATTCCAGCTCCATCTGCAGCTTGAAAAGTCCTTAAGAGTGTTTGAAGTTGGTGTGCATTCCTAGCTATAATTTTCTTTCCGTCTTTTTCTTTTTAATAGCTATAATATATACGTTTCTATGCTACTTTTGTCCTTATTTTCCTGGTTGCGAGTTACAGATTATGCATACGACTCTTGTTAAACTATGATGATATTCACACAAATGTTAAAGCATGTATGAGAGTATATATATATTATTCTAAAAGTAACCTAATTTGTCACCGTGAGCGTCACAAAATACTTATTATAGTATCTGCATGCATATGCATGGAATTATACTTAAATAACTGTATAAATCGCGAGATTTTAATTTTTAAAGGACTCTAGGTCCCCCCTCCCCCCTCTAAATCTTATGTGGCTTACGACCATCGGCGTACTTGGCTGCTTATTAATGACTCTGGAGTCTGGACCGTTCTGTCAAGTCCCAAAATCGACCTCTACTGGATTCTTGTTCTGTGACAGATTCGGATCCCCCAATGGATCTACCCAATACCCATCGAACGTTCTGGATTATGTAAAGCCCCAAAAGGAAGACGTCATTTAACGTCAAAACATTAAGCCACACCTTCCAGTCCGTGGTAAAGTACAGTACATTTCCTCCTGTTCAATGGAATCAAATTCAAACGGGTATCTCTAGAATGTTAAAGGGCTCCGAGGATTTTAAATTTTGCAAAATTCTAAGTACCCAACCTTGAACCAAGAAAGTTTAATTTCAAGGGATGGTAAAAGTTTCAAAAAAATTTACAGGAACGCAAAAATCAATTTAAAAATCTAAGGAACTAAACACATGTTCACCTGCATCATATTCCTCTTCCTGGATGTTTCGTTCCTGGAGGCGTTCATCTTCGAAAAGAAATGATGACGCAGCCTCTTTGCTTCTCAGGGGCTTTCCATCATTCATCTGTATGACTGAAATCATCTTTTGCTCAATACGATCTTCAACAATTTCATTTCTAATATTTTGAGACTGCAGTCCAAGAATAGAGAAGCATTCTTCTTGGAATTCTGAGTCATTAGATGACAAGATGAGGCCGGCAATTGTTCTTGCAAGGTCAGGGGCATAACTGCATATCTGAAATAGAGACATAAATGCAATAGATCAGTCAGAAGATGCCTGATTCTGATCAATCAATCACCAAATGAATTTCTTCCCACATACCCCTATATGGCTATACAGTAATTTCAAACTAACAGATACAGCATCTCTGTGCATGGTCAAATGTGTTTGTTCACCCAACAGGAGGCGATACTGTTGACACTATTCTAATAGATATTGACTCATCATTTTCAATTCTATGAATGTATTACAACCAATATTACAACCAAAAAAGGATGTAACTTTTTACAGACTTCAAATTGTGCCAAATTATACCATTGATCATCCCGCCATATGATGTGGGGTTCCCAAAAGGTAAGAATAACTAACAACAGAGACACGGTATGATCCCAATTACCAAAGAGGTTATGAACTAACACTTGCATTCTATTACAACCATTGTGCGGAGGCCACAGTATTACTGAAGCTTTAACATCTTTCTGAACTTTTGTTTTTCCTTAAGGATCAACAGTTGAAAGGTATACCTTGAGGGCATGTGCGCTTAGAAATGCTCCTGCATGTTTCTCCTTCAAATCATCCAAAGCAAGTTTAGCTGCTTTCTTTATGAGATTCCGGTTTGATCGAGTCTTTTGCCCAAGTGGTGTAAATTGATATTGCTTATGGTAGCAGTGGAGGACCATATCAATATGAACATTTGGAGGTAAGTTTTCCCATTCTAGTGCTGTGTAGCCTCCTTGAACTGCAATGCTCTTCAACACCAACCCATAACTCTTCCAGTCAATATTAGTCAATGCCGTGAGAGATGATTGGGTGATTGAACAAGGCGAGAAATCTTTAAAATACAAAACCTGGAAAGGAATATGGTCAGTTCATCCGATAAATTACAGATAAAATAAGATTGCACACAACCAGTGACTAAAATTTTTAACTTTTTGAATAACATGGATTGCCAATGAACACAGTTCCATACAAAAGTAATTTACCTAGACCGCATAGATAAAGCCATATACTTTATGGGGCTGATAGCTCATTTTTTCTGCACCACATTGTTAACTGAGACCGAGTATCAACATGAGCTAATATCATTTTGGAGTGTGTTTGGTATTATATTGTATTATTTAATATAGGTGTATTTTTATTATACCATATTATATTAACATTGTATTATAATAATATTATACAATATTTAATATTACACTATATTGTATTAATTTTTCATTATACTAAATTAATATTATTTAAATTTATTATTAATTATATACAATTAATTATTAAATAATTATTTCTATATTACTTATTAATATATAAATATAATATTATAAAATAAAATAATATTATTATATAATTTATTTTTATATTTTATTTAATGTATTATTATTTAATAATAAAATAATTATTTAAATAAAATATTTGCCTCAATTGAGAGTTTGAAACAAACACTTTAACCTTGGGTTTGTGTAATGCACCATTTAGGTACATTGTGGTGTACAAAATCTCCAAATATGTTTTTGAGTGTGTGGGGGTTCCAATTCATGCCCTCATAAGCTCTAACCACTCAACTAAGGACAAGTGGCTTAACATATTTTTGGTATTAAATTAATGTAAACAGTATTTTAAAACCTCATATAGCAATGTTCCAAACACACCCTTGCAGTCATTTAACTTTCCCTAAGAGAAAATTCTAATATGCGACTTTCGGCATGTAGCATTACAAAATAGTGGACACTGATGTGGCTTGTAACCCACATACATATCACCGTACCAACTCATATTTTCTAAACCATACATGAGACATATTCTTTAGCATGATAATTGTGAAGAAAGTGAAAAAATAATGTAAACCTCAGTTTCAGCACTGGATGATCTGAGGCAAGGACTCGTCTCTGATATTTCACTGACTATCATTACTACTTCCATCTGTAGTCCAGCACCCCTACGACTTTCTCCACAGCATGCTCGTCCGCTTCCAACCTTCAGATGTTCCCTAACAGAGACAGAAAAATGGAATTTGGACTTCCAAAAAGTTTATGGCAATGATACATGTTTAGCAAACTCCTGAAAGCTATTGATATATGATTAGGCATACAATAAGTGTCAAAAATGATTATATGCAGTTACAGAATTTAAAAGCAAACTTAAAAAAGATTCTTAAGCCCATTAAATTTAACAAACAGGGGAAACAATAGTAGACATGGTGGTTTCCAATAATTTACCTCATAGTAGCTGCATGACAAAAATTCTATTCGAAATTCAGGGGAAATAAACAAATGATGTTTATCTCTGATTGCAAACGTCATGTTAGAATAAATATCAAGAAGAATGGCTTTTCACCAATCAAATTAAGTTCTTCATCATGTGTTTTAATACTTTGGCCTAATTACTGAACTTGTATTTAAACCAATTCCTTTCTAAATAGCATATGTTCACTTAAGGAAACAAAAAGCGAAAACATCCTAACTCTATACATGCACATACATAGCTGATCAAGTACTTGAGTAGGATAGAAATTTGATACTAGCACATAAATATTGAATGAGAACACGCGTTTTCTGTAGCTGAGATCTTCCATTATGCGAACACCCCAGACCATCTTATTAACTTCCGAATTGATGTAGTTAACAGGAAGATGCATGAGTTGAGGATAATCATACCAATTTGGGAAGCAAGAGTCACATTTTCCATGTAAACTATTTCCATGCTTGATAACATAGTCTTCAAGGCCTGACTTCAGTCTTTCAACATTTGAGGCCAAAAAAGGTGCAGGATTGCAGTCATTTGCTAGAAAAACTTTTCTATATTGTGATCCAGGAACACCCCCCTCTTCAGCTACCAGTTCAATTACAACATTCTGAATAAAGAAAAATGTAAATTGCAGCTGTTCAAGTTCGCAGTGCAATATCGTGTCATATTTATTACATTATTATAACTTCAACTTTTGAAGTGCAAAATTATAATTTATTTTTTTAATAATCTACAGATTTCAAAACAAAAGCCATTAACATCAGTACAGTTGAAAGTTGAACTTACAGGGATCTTTAAGACAAGTATCTGCAAAAACAGTAAAGAAATAAAGTTAGGGAAAACAAATGAGAGAACAAATGAATCATCATTTGGAGAAATTTGAATCGTCAATAAATTATTTCAATCAAGATTTGTACAGGGATCTAATATCAAATGGACGCTGGTAAATACTGAAAAATTGGTATTGCAGGGAACTTATGGTCGCAGGTAAATATTGCAGACTGAATGTATACTGCAACAAAGAGGGTTGATCAGTGCTATGCAGAATTGAGCAATCCTCTGCAGTGGATGAATTTGGCATTTCACCAATGCATACTCCCATTAGTTCCTCTCATTAGGTGTTTTAGTTATAAAATTCAAAAGTCAAGAGATTAGTGACTTGGCAAATTTACAATGCACCAATTTTTTTGGAGTTATTGTAAGGACAATATTTGTTTGCATTGAATGACATAAGCCAATACATCTTATAGAATATAGCCGACCAACCTTCTGAAAGAAGCGAATGACTTCTGCCAGTAAAAAATCGATGCTTTCAGAAATGGACAGATATATTTCTGTCCCACTGCAGAAAGATTAAACAAGCAACTTGAGATAGATAATCTAAACGGTGTCATGGAAAGTTTAAGAGAAAGGCATACCTGAATTTCGCTCCATTCTTGGGGTTTGAAGGCAGCCTAGTCAGCCTTCTAACAGAATTACTTTCTCTTAGATTTAAATGGTAATGATATATCTCATCATCACCCATGTCTGCATTCTCCAGAGAGAGGTGTTAGTAATGCTGAAAGGAAATGCTAACTAAGAATGTAATAGAATGTCGCAAATCAAATTAATTTTTCTGTAATAGCTGAACACCTACAATAAACAAACAACATGAACCATGGCAAAACTTCATAAATGTTGAGCTGATTAGTGCAATATCTGCATGCTTGGCACTCACATATCGTAAGGAAGCTCAATAGGGGCACAATGAAGAATACCTAAAAAATTTATAAAATCAAAGCAAAGTTACCACAGAATAATGAAACTTACTAGTAGTTTGGACATTAAGCACTCCATCTGCAATATAAATTAGACATCAAATAGTAGATTCATATGATTTTGCACTACAATCTGACAATGATTGAGTATTTTCTGGCATTTACTAAGCTGTAATCATAAACTTACCCCATTTTTCAGCATCAAAAACCTCCGTAGAGAATTTTAGACCCTGAAACTCCTCCAAACTGGTACCAATACCTGTATCTGATACTGCTCCAAGGAAAATGCGAGAGAGATTTTGCATTTTAGTTCTATTACTATTATTTCATCTTATTGCATAAGAATAAGATTATACATTAAAAAGATGTAATCATTCTGGTTTAAAGAACCAAATTACAGTCAAAATAAATAAATAAATAACACAAAACTACACCGTTTCAGTTTCCTGAAATCCAATGAAGACGGCACCATTGTCCACGTATCTCTCAAACATTGAAGTAAAATATGAGATGTAATTAATTATGTTGAGATGAAGAGATTAATTACTTGAAATTCGAACGGTTGAAGGATCAGAATCCGAAGAACGTATAAGAACAACTGATAATCGGCAAAGATCTTTAGATGCCCGGCATCTTTGAAATGCAGCTGAAATTAACTGCAAATTTTAATTTCAAAGAACAGTGTCAATAATTGAATCGCAATTATCAGATGTGAAATTCACTGAAAACAACCAATTGTAACCAGCAATGGTTAATTTGTTATGAGAAACTAGATTCTATCTTGAATATTACTCAACTACTCACATGTAAACAGAGCCTTTGAACGGAAGAAACTTCCATTTTTTTCTGAAGACTTTGGAGTAATAGAACAAAAATACAAAATTCACTCTCCCGCGCACCTGCGGAAGATATTAATACACCCCCATAATTTTGAAATTGTTTTTTTCTCTTGTGGCCTTTTCTTTTATTTTCTTGCAGAGTTAAGGCTTTCTAGTTTTGGGCCGTCGGCCTTTCAGAACTGTTATGCTTGAGTTGAACTATTTGCGGCCCTGCATTAAGCTCATAAAACCCCTGTGCCATTATAATTATATTTAAGAATAAATACAAATAAAAATAACCCCACTCTTTTATTTTTATCCTCTCTCTTTAATCTATTTTTCTAGTAGAGGTACGAATTTTAATATTTTAAATTATAAATCCAATGCAGAAACAAAACTCTTGCAATAAGCAACAAATTTATCTAATTGAAAATCAAACTCTTGCAATAAACATAGCAACCAACATAGGATGAAACGCCACGGGGAAAAAGATAATTTTCAAATAACTTTCAAACTAATTACTACACGCTGCACCAAAATTTCACGTGTGCTATAAATATTCATTATTTTCTAAGCCTAAGATATTATATATATGAAACCCTTTTTTAATGAAATTACATAAATAGCCCAAGACAATATTAATTCTTTTTAATGGAAATTCAATCAACAACTTATATAATTGATTTTTCTGAAAAAATATTTACGACCACATAATCTGATAATTTGTAATTATCTTTCAAACTCTATTCATAAAAATATATTTTAAAAAAATAAAAGTTAAATATTTTAAAATTGATTTTTAACTGAAAATTTGTTTAAGGTTTAATTATTTGAATTTTTGAGTTTTTATTTAAATTTGTTAATTACTATAGATACAATTACTAGAGTTCTTATAAAACAAATCATTTGAAAGAAAATCTGTTGGCATTTTATTAAAAGGAAATCAAGTGTACAATTTTAAGTGGGAGAATTTTAGGAAATAAAATTAAAAAGGGGTTTCGTAAGACTTTTTGTGGGTGTTAGGAGCTTCACTCTTTCTTGTAATTTTAATAAAAAGACAGTATGATCTAACCAAAATATCCTCAAATTTAGCAAATTAAAATTTGTGATTGTTGTAAATTTGAAAAATAAAATATATGTGTGTTGATAAATTTTATTATTAAAGTGTTGTTTCATTATACATTGATCAAAATATACACAAGTTCTACTACAATAAACTCTTTTTTTTATTGAAAAGAGGTTTTCACCTACAATAACTTAAGTCGGTAAAATTTCTTTAATTCTTTGTGAGACTTTGTTTTTTTTTAAAGGAAAAGGGGGGTGAGCAAGCCCAAATCAATTTTTACCCCATCCCCACCCCCAAATACTCGAACCCGAGTCCACACAAGTGAAAGGCAACAAATTGCACTGCCAACCAACTCGACTACGCCCTTGGGGGCCTTCGTGAGAGTTTAATGTGTGGAGTTTTTATTCTCCTTTCGATTATAAATCTTTGCAGTACTCATAGTTATGTTTTGTAATTAGACATTGTCCTAATATAGGCTTGAGTCTTGAACAGTATCCTAATTTATGGTATTAAGCTGGATATGGTCTTATATTTGTGTCTATCAATAATGTATTATTAGTCATTCTTGACCCTTTTAATGCATGTTATTACTTTAAAAAAAAGCTTTATATTTTTTTGGAGCAAATCTAATAAATTATCTAGACAATTTAAAAAAAAATCACATAGATTTACAAAAAAGGAGTTAATAAAAATAATATGATAAAAGATGATGCAGTCATAACATAATATATAAATTTGAATAAAATAACAAGTAACATGTAGTTATGATAATATCATAGATAGAATTATTAATTTTACATTTTATATGTCACAAAAGCTTAATACTAAATGGACCCTTAGTATTTTAATAATTATTTGCCAAAATGCTATAATATGTTGAGGTCTATTTGATTAGGACATCGACATAAGTTAAAAAAATTAATGGAGGAGCACATCGACAACATCAAAATATTTTTAATGATAATATTAAACTTATATAATTTAAATATTTTAAATTCATAATTTATAAGTGTCATTACTCATTAAGTATCGTCATATTTATGACATTAGTTAATTTTAATATTAATTATTAACATATTAATTTTAAAATCTAATAAAAAGGTGATACATGAAATATCACGTCAACAATAATATACATTATGTACTTCAAATGTGTCATTGTAGTAAAATTATGTATCGCAAATATGTCAAAATTGTATTACTCTATACTACAATTTCTAAACTTGCTGTCTTTTTCTACCTTTGTTAAACAACAACAGGTTTAGTATTCCGTGCTGACGTGGCAAATGCTGAGTGATGTAGAGAACGAAAATGAATCGTTTTGACGATTCAAATCTTTGTTCGCAATAAACAGGAGAAGCAACGCGCGCGACGGCGCGAGTGGCGCGATCATCGCGTTTACTCTTTGCCTAAATTATTCCCGTCATCTCGGATAAGGATCAGCGGAATTCGCTGGTGTTGTGTGTAGTGATGGGTTAGGTGGAAGAGCTGTCGCGCGCCTTTTGCTTTTTATTTATTGATTTATTTAATTAATTTGTTCAGGCTTCAGCTAATCAGCTCCTCCAAAATCAATCAAGTTGACCTAGTTCAATTCACAAAACTTCAATGCTAAAATGGATGTAAAGAAGCCCGCAAGTCAAGAAAATTTTAACGGAGGCGAATCCGAAAGTCAAACATCTCATTTGGCTCTGGACATTGGAGGTGATCATCATCCGACCTTTTCTCTTTCTTAAATATCGTACGAATCTCTGTTCATTTAATAATTTGTTGTTTGTTTATTTTATATTGTAATAGCTCTATAATTTGAATGTTCGGTTAATTAACGAGTTTTTCAAAACGGCGAATCTGACAGGTTCATTAATAAAGGTGGTGTATTTTTTGAGAAGTAACGGTAATGGTAGTTCCATAGATGACAACGGTGAAAAAAGAGATCCTGTTCTCGAAGGGAGGCTTCGTTTTGCAAAATTTGAAACCAGCAAAATAAATGATTGCTTAGAGTTTATTCATTCCAAGAACCTTCACCTTGGCGGTATGTATATGGACGTATATATCATATTCTATGATATTATGTGTTTCTGCCCCCTTAATATTCAAGTTGAAAATATTAGTTTGATGCGAATCTCAAATCTCAAGGCATTTAACTGAATATGTTTGCAATAGACAGTGTAATTATTGGTTTACTTTGTCTGAAGCTTAAGCTGCTGAATTGGAGCTTGATCAGAGCTCAACTGACCTTTAAAGATAGTATCATGGTACCTGCTTTGCTTGAGCTGAATTTTGTTTGAAAACCGGACTAGCTGCTTGTTTAGTCTACAGCATCATTTAAATGTGTGATATCAAAATCTCAAACTCATATTGTAGTATTGCATTTTTATTAATTATACATTAGCTGGCAATTACTGCCTTAGCCATCAAATTGGTATTTCATTAGATAAAAGCTAACTTATAATTGTGAGAAACAAATTCCAATTAGATCATTAGAACTAACTTTATCAGTCAATATGCTTTGGAGGCAAACTCTTAGCAGTCAATATGCTTTTGAGGACATATACGTTCATTTCATTTGCTTACAAATAAAGATGAATCCAGGTTTCCGGCATCATGATGCTTCTGCCCGTGACAAGACCCTTATTAAGGTATAAATTAATCGTTGACTGCTGCAACACCATGATCTCAAAGAAAGTGTATATTATAGACAAAAGCTAGGCATTTTTGTCTTTAGATTATAATTGAAGTGAAGGTTATTGTTGGTCTTTCTGAATTGCACTTTCATTCAATTCTGATTTTTCCTCAAATCCAAAATTCACTCTACATACTCATTTTTCAGACAATCTAACTTTTTGCTTCTCTACTGCTACTCTTAGTTCATATATTGTTCTAAAAATTGACTTGAGCATTCAAGAATTGCTTAGAATTTTTGCTTATAATGTAATAACCTGGGTTTCTGGTCATGGTAGCTCTTAGTTGAGTTCTGTTAACTAGTTACTACATGTGAATAGGCCACAGGTGGTGGGGCTTACAAATTTGCTGATCTCATCAAAGAAAAGCTTGGTGTTGTTCTTGATAAGGAAGACGAGATGGACTGTCTTGCGGCTGGTGCTAATTTTCTGCTGAAGGTAGGATACTAATAGCAAATGCATATAATGATATGAAAACTGTGGAATCTCTTTTTTTGGTACTATAATGTGAAGCCATCTCTTCCTTTAGTGCTATACTGTGAAGCCGTCTCGTATATAGCCTATTGTCTACGGACCTTTATGAACAAAAGGTTGTGGATCATCCACGGGTTTCTCTTTATTTTCTACCTGTACTTTTATTGTTATTATTATTTTGGTTATTCTATTGCATCTAGTGTTTTGATTTATTTTCTTTCTGCCTCACTAAAATTTTTCCTGTGTTTTGGTTCTGTGAATAGGCAGTTCATCAAGAAGCCTTTACTTATGTGGATGGTCAGAAGGAATTTGTGCAGATTGACCAGAATGATTTATACCCTTATCTTCTTGTTAATATTGGCTCTGGTGTTAGCATGATTAAGGTACTTTGATTATAGACAAGTTTGGATCTAACTAATAAGTCTCTCTAAATTTTTTATTGATTGTCAGTCCTGTGCTTGTGTAGGTGGATGGTGATGGAAAATTTGAGCGAATTAGTGGAACAAGTGTTGGTGGTGGTACCTTTTGGGGTTTGGGAAGGCTTTTAACAAATTGCAAGAGGTAATTCTTGTCATTTATGATTCGAATATAGTGATTATTGTTTATTTTATAATTTTTTGTTTGCGTTTTACCTTGGCGAAACCCTTGTTTTTTCTTTCTCAGTTTTGATGAGTTGCTGGAATTAAGCCATCAGGGAAACAATAGAGTTATAGATATGCTTGTCGGGGACATTTATGGTGGGTTAGAGTACTCAAAGGTATAAAAATAGGTCCTCTTTTGCTGGCTTCTATGTTTGTGTAAATATCTTTGAAGTGTCTGAGTAGCAGCACCAGTTCTACTCTTAATCCTTGAAGAAAACTTTCTATTTATTATATTAATTTCCCATCTTAAAATGTTTTACTGCATTGTTTTCTTATTTTCAGTTCTATTTTCTAATTTCTTTTCAAATGATAACAGATTGGTCTTACATCAACAGCCATTGCTTCCAGCTTTGGTAAGGCAATCTCTGATAATAAGGAACTTAAAGATTACAAACCTGAAGATGTAGCCCGGTCCCTTTTAAGAATGATTTCAAATAATATTGGGCAGGTTTGTTGCTATGAGACACTTTTCTTTTGCACAATTCATTAATTATATAGATCATGAAGCTGATGTTATTTGTTCGAAGTGTGCTCAGTGGAGAACAAAGATTAACATTTTTTAGTGTAGTAAATAATTGAAGGTCCCATTAAGCGGCCCCAACCCACTAATTGTCATTGTTCTGGAATAGTTTTGTCATCATTTAATCAGTTTGGTTATCAAAGTAGAGCTGACACCCATCTCAGAGATATTTATTTATTTATTGAAATTTATCTCACCATGATTCTCAGCAAAAATCAATAGGTGACCTTGGACATCAAAGCATGTTTTATAAGAATACTAATGCAGACAGTGAATATACTCTTTATGGTTGGAAAAAGTTTTTCTGCTCTTTTTTTCTTTGAGTCACATCTATATATCATGTTGCAAGGCTTCCACTCTTCTTTCTAGTACTCCAATTTCAGTCTGAATTTAGGGGCTAAAACATACAAGTCTATTCCAGTATCAGAAGACCTAGATTGTGCATAGTGGTTAGGTGCTAGGTACCCTTGACAACATTTTCTCTCTCCATTCTACGGGGGAGTAAGTAGACATATTTGGACATATATTTGGCTTTTTATTTTTATGGCTATGCTTGTAAATTAACTAGCTTAATCAGTAGCGAATTAAATGTTACTCTATCAAACTTTCTTTTCTTTTCTTTTTTTGTGGGGCCGGGGGGAGGGGGTGGGTGGGGTTGGGGTGGGGTGGGTGTACACACACACACACACACACACACACATATATATGATTGTATTATACTATTATTCTTATGATTAATTTCATCAAAACAGTAACATCTTTTTGTCCCAGATTTCTTACTTGAATGCTCTTCGATTTGGGCTCAAGCGGATATTTTTTGCTGGATTTTTCATTCGAGGTCATGCATATACCATGGACACAATTTCTGTTGCAGTTAGTTTCTGGTAATTATTCAGAGCTTGTTCTTCATTTCATGCCTCAAATTTTTTTTTTTTTTGGGGGGCACTCCTGCACGTTCTGGGAGGCTGGGAGCATTCTTAATAATTCTACTTGGTGCTTCAACTGGAGTTAATAACCCATTCGAATCTAGATATCTGACAAGTATTTCAAAATATGACATCATTTTTAGAAATTGAGCAACCACCAGAAAGGAAAAGGTTACTACTTTTGAAAAGTGGTTCTCGTGAACTAAGTGACATTTGATTCATAATCGATTTTCTTTTCTTTTCTTTACTTATACTTTTTTTTTAATAAATAAAAGTTGGTTACAATCCTGTGTTCTTGGATGTCATTCAAATACTATCTTAAAGAGAACAACAAAAATAACATTTCAGTATCTTTGGATTCTTAACTAATTTTTAGAATTATATCTATTAACTGTTCTTGAATATTCCCAGTCAAACTTATTTTCTTTAACTATCCTCTCAAATTATCTGACAGACCCTAGATTATCACCAATCACAATAAACAACAATGATCATTCTTTGAAATCGTAACAGTATGCCTTTTTCTTTGAACTGAAAATATTTTTAACCATATTGACATAACTGAAATTAAGTTCATTGTGGCGGTTGAGTTATTTATTTATTTATTTGTTGTTTGCTCTTCCTGCATTTTCCCCTCAGCCTTTGGTTCAAATTGCCTTGGAAATTTGTCAAATATCTGCTGCTTCATTTTTTTTTTCAGCATCCATATCTCACGTGGCTTTCACTATTAATATTTTCTCCATCCTCTCCATTTTCAGGTCTAAAGGAGAGGCAAAGGCAATGTTCTTGCGTCATGAAGGGTTTCTTGGAGCATTGGGTGCATTCGTGAGCTATGAAAAGCATGGTCTTGGTAGCTTGAAGACCCATCAATCAGTGCAACAATTTGCGGTCAGCGAGACCTATGCAGGAAAAAAATTTTGTTGCCTGGTAAATGAGGATTTGAATGACAATGAAAGTATAGATTTTGGTGTAGCCTTTGCAGCTTAGCGTTCTGCAGCAGAAAATCCTCCTGGACTTGGATATGGCAAGACCTGATAATTTTTTCTCAGTGACCTGCTCGCACCCCCTTGCGATGCATGAATCATAGAGTTCACAGTATTTGTAACATAGTTGAAACATCCTAGGTCAATATTAAAATGGATAAGGAAAGCTGGTAAACAATAAAGAAATAATGGAGTTGATGATGAAACAGGATCTGTTGTAACAATACTAGATTTTCTTGTTTTATTTATACCAATACCATTTGTAACTTAATTGTTCAAAAAGCAATTTCTTGTGAACAATAAAATTTAAGTTAAATATGTTTCATCTTTGTTTATCAGGGCAAAATACAAAGTTAACAGCACAGGGATCACTGAAATTCCGATGTTGTGATGTTGCAGACTGTCTAAAAGAAGATAAACCTTTATCCAGTCCTACAGAAAAATATAACCACAAGCAAAATCTGGATATGTCCTCAGATATCTATTGTCGTGCTTTCAATTTCTCTACTTTGGTTTGAGTTTTTCCATTTTCACATTGCCACACTACCAAAAGCTGGAAGAAAGTCTGCATGAAGGCTGCTCAATTCAATAAACTAGCTGAAAGCTGCCAGCAGGGGAATAACAAGAAAAGAATGGTACTAGTGCCCGATATTTTTATTATATATATATAGAGAGAGAGAGAGCAGTGCAATGGAACACAGATGAAGGTCAAGAATTGTTACAAAACTACTGAGATGGTTCATCAAAGAACCTTTTGAGATACTGCTTAGCAAGTCTCCTCCGGAAGGCCCATCTTTCTTTGATATCAGAAATTTGATCAATTTGGTGCAAATGTTTTGATTCCTGATGTACTTCAAGCTTTCCGTTCGACTTTCCAGGGTCAAAACTTCCCCTGATTCTGGCAGCTTCGGCAAGAAGATCATGTATCAGCATCTCAGTAGTTCTGGCAGTAATTCCTCTAAGGTACCAGGAAATGGGAGGTGGAGGAACAATGGCAGGCTGAATCAGTTGCTCCAAGCTCACCATTGATGCAATCCTGCCTTTGCCTCTGGTACATGAATGGTAATCTTCCCATGTCCTAGGCTGAAATGGAAAGCAGAGCTTTTCATCAACAAATAAAGGTTCTATTACCCAACAGCCTTCAAATCTTTTCATGAATCCTGTTTTCACTTGCTTGAATTTCATCTGTCAAACAATCATCATAAAGGGAACTAAGAAAGCAATAAATAGCAGATAAGAAATATGTTTTAAAGGAAAACCATCAAGCCCTTGGTAAAATGGAACATGGAATCAGTACTATATAAAGAAAAAGAAATAAACAATAGTAAGTCCTCACTGAGTGATGTCGTCTGTCCTGATCAACTAAAACGTGAACTGACATGATCCCTGACCACCAAAGGAATTTCCATAAAGCTGCTTGCTCCACTTCAACAACCTGTCTGTGCCCTTCATCAATCAAAACTCTTCTGGACAAAACCTCCTGACGAAGGCAATAATCTTGTTATGTCGAAATAGAAGCTACTGAGATGCAATAAGATCAACACTACACAGATCATATCTGATAATGTAATGGGGCATTACTGAACAAGCCCTGAATGAATTGGTGGAATAGAAGATACTATGTACCTTAATATTCTTGAAAACCCTCCTGTTATCTGGGTCTGTCACGATATTATATACAGCATCTGGGGGCAACCCAACATTGACCTTTACATTGAGGTTACAAAGGGAACCTTTAGGTACACTAACCTGTTAAAGAGTAATATTAGAGTCAAAATGCATGTTGCACTTGGCCTCAGGATAGATATCCTGGAGAGCAATCAACTCTATAAGATGGTCCAAGAAATGGAATGCAGTTATTGCAAACGCTCAACTCTTCCTCAAGAAATGGAACATTGTTATTGAAAATGCTTAACTCTTCCTTACCTTAATTACTGGAGGTTGATCAGTCCACGTTGGATTTTCTCTCCAATGCTGCAGTTGTCTTTCCATATCAACCTCCAAGGCAGTAGGTGACCCCTTCTCCTCTCCCATGTCAGAGCTCATTGTACTTGACCTCTCATTGTCTTTAGTTAATCCCTTGAGCGGAGCCTACAATGAAAGGGGTTTTTATTATCTATAAAACTTCAATAAAAAAACCAACATCCATTGAAGGTTTCTACAGTATTGACCTTGAGATAATTCTGAATCTTGTGAGGTAACTGCACAAAAAATGAAGAAATTGCCAGATCAAACACCTTTGGGGTGCTGTTTATCTTATTATTGTGAACATCAATACTATTCTTGGTTTCTTCCCTCTCACCCATTAGAACCTGAAATCTTTTGTAAATGTAAGTCTGTTTTCTATGTTCTTTTGAATGACCTTTTCTATTATTTTAGCAAACAAAAATGCCGTTCTGTCATTAAACACTGTGTGGATAAACTCCAAACATCTGCTTATGAAAAGTATTCAAAGCAGCTTTCCATATTTTTCAAAATGCTGACTTATAGATGGTTGGTAGGAAAAAAAACACTGAATTGCTACCAAGAAAGCAACGTTCAGCCCAAGCCATGAACAAGTCGACGCACAAAATTAAAGCCATGTAGAAGTCCAGACATGAAATTGAATACCTATACCTTAAAGACAACTGATGTTACTCTATAATCACTGCACTTAAATATCATGCACAAAGTCTTGTGAGCAATCTAAGAAGTTCAGTAAATCAATCTCAAGAAAGCACCCAACTATGATATGATTTTACAAATTACACAATCCGAGTACACGAATAAAGAACTAAAGAAATTGGAAATATATATGTTTGCAGCAAAAATGAAACAATTACTTCATAACAGATCAATAACACACCATGCGCTAAAATTTATGTAAAAGAATAATAATGAAAAATTAAAGAGGAAAAAAAAAAGAATATGAAGAAACAGAGAGCAAGATAACCAGTAGGTCAACTCACTCAGAAGTGAAAGATCTCATCACTTTTAGAAACTGAAGAGATAGATGCCCAAAAAGATAAAAGACATATCCACCTAACCGTATAAACCCTACTAAATGTTTTGACGAAAGAATCAGGACAAAAAGATTCGCTCACAGTTAAAGACTGGATAAAGCTAGAAAAATTTGCATCCCAGAAAAAGATTTTCAATCTAGTTAGAAATTTAGAACTGAGCTCCAAGTTTGAGCTAGCAATGGGACATTGACATCTATCTTTCTTCTTATTTTAGTTGCCTTTTCTTTTTTGTTCAAAAAAATCAATTCAGAAGTAAGCTAACACGTCGTGCACATGATCGCGAAAGTACTGGAAGTGCACAAATCACAGCTGGAAGAAGGTGCTTTTAACGGCTTGCTCCTTGTTAGCACACTTCCCCGGTAACATTAGGGAAATTCAACGGTCACTCTCTGCCTCAGGTCCGCAGGGGGTGTTAATGTAATTCTGCAGCTGTGATGATTTTGGGCCATTCCCAGGTTAGAAATTTAGAATCATCGTCTAAATAAATTCAACCAAAAACTCGTAGACGTTATGTCGTTCTTAAATTTTTAGTTCGGATGCAATGTTGTTTTCCAGAATACGACAAGCGTAAGAGGCATATTTTCCAATTATTAGACCGACACGTCGTCTGAAAATTAGTAATATGATGTGACGTCGTTGGTTAGTAGACGACCTGCCGTTCCCCTGCCAAACTTTTCCGTGTTTGTTGTTAATAGTGGGAAAGCAACTGAATTGAGACCGTCGGTACAGTGATTGATTATTTGCATCTTGAAGAGGTTATTTGCTTATGGAGGTGGAAGCCTGCAATTGTGAAAAAATTGATTTATTAGATGAGAAACAGAGAAGAGTTTCAAATCCATGAATGATATCATTATCATGATCACATTAATTCTTCACATACTGGTTCCTTTGTTCTCTCCCCAAGGCACACTTGGCATGGAGAAGCTCGTGCAATGCATACTTCACCTTTGCCTCTCATTGAATTGTCCATCAATCTCCTTCGTACGCTCTCCGGTAAAAGGATAAGAATTGGCTCTATTGGTGTAAATTTTGTCCCAACTTACTAAGTGAAAATTCTAATTAAGGATGTCCCTTTAGGACTGAGATTCCTCTTTATTGAATACAACAATAATGAGTTTATCCTTCGAAGTGATCGTAATGAACTTTTGAATCTCATCCTCTGAATTTATTTACTTAAAAGATGAAAATATCCTTGTCCAATGATATTCTATAAATACAAAAAAAAGATTAGATAACTGGTTTTGTCGGCATAAACCATTCGATAAATAAATCAATCATCGAATCTTTTAAAATATAAATTTAGAGAGAAAAAGTCAACATTTATCCTTTAAAATCCATTTTTTTCTTACTTTTAGTGAGAATGAAGGGCATATTTATAAGTGAAATTGATTTAACTTGAGTCTTAATTACTTAGATAACAAGTGTCATTGTTCTTATGATATCTAACAACACTTATCTGTTTGTGCCCATGTTGGTTGACAGATGGAGATGCAAGCTTATTTACAGATTAAAGAAAAAAGCGTTTTAACCTTAGATTATTTTTAGCAAAGCTTTAAGATGATATGAATCTTGGAACCTAAAATGTTTATTCTAGATAATTTGTGTTAAGATAGAAGCCTAGGACTTCAGAATCTTTTGGGCCTTAGACCTTGAAACGTTTTGGGCTCCTTTTGTGACAAACATGGTCACAGTCATATCCCTGGCTTCTTTTGTGACAAACTCGACCTGATGGTCCAGTAGCAACTAGCATCGGAATGCCTTAGCCCTTGACATTGCCACTCAAGGATGCCTTCCTTGCATCACCAAAGGGAAGAGCTTCATTCCTTTCCTTAATCTTCTTGTACGCTTCAATAAGCTTGCACAGAAAAGCACGACTTGGAGCAGAACCTTAATGCGCTGAGAAGAAGAACTCGTAGAGGTCATGTCGTTTATCAGTTAATAAATAGGATGTACCGCCGTTTTATGAATACGACAAGCGTACAAATTATGCGTCGTATATCTGTTACAACCATGAACCAACATGTCGTCTGCGTTTTTAATAAATGAATGTCATCATGTCGTTGGTAAGTGGACGACCTATCGTCCCCTAGGAATACTTTTCCACATGTGATAAGCATGGAAAAGCAACTGAATTGGGACCAGAAACAGAATTTCGCTTCAGTTTGCTTCTGAGTTTGGCTGATGCTTGATTACCGGCTGATGCCAGTTTAGTCTACAATAGCTTATAATGACTAGTGATAAGACCATGGACGGCTGCGGAGCTGATGTAGACATTGCTTATGGTTGTATCTGGAGCTGGAAGCAACATGTGAAGATTGTGATCATGATTCGTGGACATGCACATCTGTGATATCGTTCCTACAGGTGGTGGCGTGATTAGAGGCTGGATCATCTTGTTATGTCCTGAGAAAGGAAACCAAAATTGAAATGAGAGTACTGATTAGATGAGAAACAGAGAAGACTTTCAAACCCATCACAAAATCTTAGCGAAAGGCAAATGATTTATATATGTTGGCACGTCATGATATTGAGATAAGAAGCAAAATTCTGCCCGCGAGGCAACGGTCACCACCAGCTCCACTTCTTGGCATCTACAGTAATTATTGCACTCAATAAATCAGAAATTAACTAATGCTATGATATATCAGGTAGTTCAAGCAACTGGCTTTTACGTCTACAAATACATGCATATACACCGTTTTGTGTACCTTGCCATGCTTACCTATGGGTTTACACTGCTGTATATAGAGCTTGATATTGAATATTGATGCACAAAAGGTCGAGAACAAGTCTCCGTGACCAGTATCATCTCCAACTTCTACTGGAACTCGATCAACACTGCTGCATCCCTTTCCATTCGAGACCACATTGGATCCATAGTTCAAAGAAACTTAACCCAAAACGTCATAGACGTTATGTCGTTTCCAAATTTACAAATCGGATGTACACCATCTTAAACCGACACGTCGTAAGTAGCTTTAATAATAGGATGTTGTGTCGTTTTTAAGAATGTCCCCTCGGAAAACTTTTCTGCTTTTGATGAGCATGGAAAAAGCAGCTGAATTGGGTTCATTGTTGCAGTGATTGATTATTTGCTTCTTCAATTTTTTTTATTACTTTATTTCCTTTATGTTTACCAGAAATTTAGTTTTGCTTCAGTTTGCTGCTGAGTTTGGCTGACGCTTGATACCTGATTTGTCTTGTTAGTCTAGGACGGTCAAAACTATCCAGTTATGGTTTGAATCTAAAAAGATTCGGAAGATCTGGATGCAAATGCATTTAAAAAATTAGATGTCTAGATTTGTATTATTTTTTTATTAAATTATTTATTGAATTAAAATTAAATAAAAAAATATAAGAGTTAAATGAAGAAAACATAATAGGATTAATTAACAAATATAGAAATTAAATTAAATTAAGAAATATATTGGGATCCGTATAATTTTTTAATCAAATTATTTATTAAAATAAAATATAATGAAAAAATATATAAGTTAATTGAAAAAACGTAATAGGATTAATTAAAAAATATAGAAGTTAAATTAAACTAAGAAATATATCGAGATCTACATTATTTTATGTGGATTTATGGTGTTTTTATAATATTTTTTGTGGAATTGTGATTATGCTAGACTTATATTTATGTTATTCTTTATGTTTGATTTATATTGTAGTATTTTTATTTGTGATTTTATGGTGTTATATGTTATTCTAGGTATTAAATTGTCGATTGTTAAATTATAATTGGATTTTATTTGATACTATTACATAAATTATTGAATCTTAAATTATATTTTAAATTAATAAATTTTAATTTTTGCGGATCCAGATATCTGGAATATCGGCCCATAATCCATGTGAATATTTCCCACGTCTGGATATAAATTTCTGTTTAGTATTGCTTATTTTATGGTTATAAGTGTTTATTTAATCACATAAGCTCTTATTATAATATTTGTTGTTGTTTAGTTTTTTTTTTAGTATAGTTTTTAAAGGTTAAATAAGTTATTTTGCCTCTATTAGCAAAAGCTCAAATTTTGAACTTTTGAAAATAGAGGTTAAAAAGCTTTTTTTAAATGTTAAAATATCTAAAATATCATCTACATATTTGACAATCTTATTTTATTGTTTTCATAACATAACTTTAAAAGCCTTACTTATTAAAGTAATTTCATAAATTTTTAATAAAAACCCTTATTGACAACCAAACAACTAAAATTTTTTGGATAAAAACTATATTGGCAAAAATTATACTTAAATAAACTCTACTTAAAAAATAATACTAAACAAAGCTTAAGAATATCAATCTGGATCCGGATTCGGATTTTGCCATCTTTGCTTGTTACTAAGCAGCTGCAGCTAGTTTACAGTTTAGTCCACAAAAGCTTGCATTAGCTTGTTTAAACTCAGTACATCACAAGAGCTTGATTAATCTCCAACTTCCAGTTTCATCCCTTTGCATTTGCTGCATTTGTTGCATTGTTGTAAACGAATAATCTCAATTGATTTCACAAGAAGTGGCGTCTAGCTCGGCATTTAGAGCATTCAATTGATTTCATTTCCGGCTCAGTGCCACCAAGTGATGAATATAGGTTGGCAAGAACTATACATCCTTGTGACTGGCGAGTAACTAGTTAACCAAGTACTTTGATTTCGGTTGATCTTAAGTTGATGTGTTTGATAAAGAAATTTGTATCCAATAGCTATTTATTTATTTCGGTCCATCATACTCCACGGCTAGGAACATTGATAATGGAGTACAAGAGGTAGCATAATATTAGACCCATTGAGCTCAAAGCAATGGCTGTACGCCATGACTCAAAAAGTATCTCCTGGAATTCATTCATCAGGATGGACACTCTTTAAGGGATGTAATGATCTTTTGATCTAGTTTCGGACGAAGCTTGTGATGATTTTGATCAAATAGACATAGATTAGCTCAAATATTCATTATGAGATTATTTATTTGTTACTACCTAAAAATTGATATTATGCCCAATAACCCAATTCAGCCCATAAACTTCAAGTAAAAGTGTTATATACTCTTCCGAGTTCACGCTAGGTATTTTCCGATAGAAACATGTGAGGAAAATATGGATTTTGATTAGATTAATTGTTTAAGACATTTAGCTGCAGTATCTATTCTTACAATCTAAATGCAATAAAATAGTGGCAATAAAATAAAATATTACTAACCAATTTTCACTAAACAAATTATTTTAAAGCCCACCAATTTTAATAATACCAATAAATTATTTTTTATACAAATAAATTATTATTTAAAAGCTAACCAAAATTGACAGTTTAGACTTTGTTCGCCCTAAAGAGATTGAGAGCATGGAAAATGATCACTAAAAAGAGTAAGAAAATTGATAATTGAGAGAGTATTTTGAGTATTTCAAGTTCTTAATTTAGTAATTTGAGAGTTTGGATGTATTAAGACTTTTGGTTATGAAATAAAATATTTCAATATTTATAACTTTACACAACTAATAAAATATCTTGTCTCATCTTTTTTCCATGGATGTACGCTAAAAGTCGAACAACGTAAATCTTGTGTCTCTTGTATGATATTTATTTTTAACATTCATTTTAGCTATGCATCTACTTCAATCGCCAATACATTAGCAGTAATATTAGAACCATAGACTATAATTATTTAGAGAAGAGATACTATTCACACATACAATATTATTCACCTGTACAGGACTATTCATAGCAGGAGCAGTTGAAGGCCAAAGTGGAGTAACTGTATTATTTGTACATGTTTAACAAAGTTCTGTCGATAAATATAAGGAGTCTGAGTTTTAAATGAGACCACTATGACCTCTCCAGTCTTTCTTGAGGACTTTCACAGTTTATAATTTCATATGTACTAACATCTACGACTATTTAAGCCAAAGCAATATCAACTCCTAAATACGCTTTTAGACCTTACTCTTTGAACCATACAATAAGATCAGGTGGATTGTAAACGTTCAATCTAAATTCCTATTCAAGTCTAATTTTATAAGAAACTTGTTCTTGTGATACGTGATTTAGTGAAATTTGCACCCAAACATTATTATTATTATTGGTTTTAATTTTTTTTTTTTTTGGGTTTCAAAATCATTTTTACAGGCCACTTGTGCGTTAACAAGATAATTTTGAGGTACAAACATAATTCCCCTCATTTTATTTTTAGAACTTGTCAAGGAAAGCATTCCCATTATGCTTTACAGATTTTTCAATTGTAGTATTCAGCTTTTTAAACCCGTGCTCATGTGTCAACATTTACTAGTACACTTGCAGCAGCTACATGAGATCCCAGAACCTCAAATGGGATCAAGACCACTGAGGCCATCTCAAGTTCTTGTTTTATCGGCGAAGACACGAACTGAATCCAACCTGCTCCCAACCCCACTTACAGCCCAAAACAGATTTATTTTAACTAACAAGGTAATAAAATTTGCTCAATTGCTGCCACGTATATAAAAATATGTAAGCATTGCGGCATACCATATAGTTTGAGATACCAGAAGCACCCAGAAGGCACACATATTTCACGCTATCGTACTACTCTACATACTTCACAGCTTATATTGCTATTACATATAAACCATTCATGAATAACATAATCTGAAGCCATAAAGGCAACATGAATATGAAATGACCACGGTTCTGCTCAGCATTGAAAGACCAGTGTCTCAAGCTTTGTAACAGACTTCCCCATCACATCGCCATCCATCTTTGGAGGGATTTTGTTCTTCTCTTTCTTCATCTTTGGTTCCTTTGTCCTCTCCCAAGGCACAATTTGGATGGAGACAAAAGTCACACTCATCACAGCTGAATGCCCATACTCGTCCTTCCTCATCGCATCCATCACAACTGTAAACCCCACAGTGACTAAGCACAAGTTCGTGCTCATGCAATGCATGCTTCACCTTCTCTGGCCAACCCTTTGCCATCTCATCGTATTGCCCATCAATCTCCTTCATACGCTCTTCAGTAAAAGGATAAGCATCGGCTCCATGGACAGCAATCATATCCCTGGCTTCTTTTGTGATAGTTCGACCTGATGCTCCAATGGCAACTAGCATAGGAATGCCAAAGACCTTGAATTTGCGACTCAAGGATGCCTTCCTTGCATCGCCAAAGGGAAGAGCCAGCCATGGCATTCCTTCAAAGAATTGATCAAAGGAAGTTTGGTCTCTGTCACTAGAGATGAAAACCACTTCCAATGATTCGTTCCTTTCCTTAATCTTCTTGTATGCTTCAATAAGCTTTGGAAGAAAAGCACGGCATGGAGGACACCAATGGGCTGAAAAGTACAGGAGGATGGTCTTCCCCACTAAATCAGACACTGGAACCTGAAAACAGTAGTAGAAGTCATCAGTCAGAGAGATTTTTTTGGGAGGTAGTTGGATAGTTTCAGACTTTTTCTTTTTCTTGCTTTTTGGTGGTTTACGGTTTGTTTGCATAGTGGCGAAACTCACAGTTACAATAACAAATCAAATTGATGAACCCATGCATGGTTACAGTAGTCAACAAAACATGAACACACAGCTAAAGGGAGATTTTAAAGTTAGCAGAATCCAGAAACTTTAAAGTATCATACCTTGCCCCCATTCTTTCCAACGACAAAATCCAGATCCCCAGAGACCAAAACTGACTCCAGTGTCTGTGATTCCTCTTTTGCTCTCCCTATTTCAGCAAGCTCTGCAAACTTTTCCGGGGTGAAAGGGAATGCACCAACTCCATGTTCTTCAATGGCTTCAGCGACATTGGAATGGAGAGTTTTCCCATCTGGCCCTATGATCACCAGAGTGGGAAGGGTAGAAAGCTCAAAATACCGAGCCAGTTTCTCACAGCTCTTGTCCTTGAAGGGCAAAGCTAGCCAAGGCATGCCTCCTACGTCTCGCTTAAAAGATTCTTCCTCATCATCAAGTGAGATCAAAACAATCTCGAAGCTCTCCCCCTTTCCTTTCAGTTTCTCGTATACCTCCACAAGCCTTGGAGTAAATTCAGCACTTGACTTATATGAAGACATTGAGAAATAAAGACCAACAGTCTTCCCTTCGAGTTCTGAGACAAATATCTTGTACAAAAAATCAAGAATAAAATTCAGATCAGGCAACTAATGAGACATTTCAAGACACGATTCAAGAAGATGAGGAAAGCCATAAGCATATTTCAATTGACAAGCCACATCATCATAAATTACCTTTTTTCCATCAGATGAAATAACAAAGTCACGGGAGTGGGAAGTCAAGACAGATTTTAGGGACTGTTCCCTTTTGGCTCTTTCTTCCTGCTCCTTCATTTCTTTGATCCTTTCTACGGTAAAAGGGTACCCTTCAACTCCATACTCTCGAATGATTTCAACTCCACCATCACTTAAAACTTTCCCATTTTCATCCAGAATCACAAGGTGAGGAATTCCCATCACCTTGAACAACTCATCCAACTTATCACGTGTCTCAGAATCAGAAAATGGAACTGCAAGCCACGGCATCTTTGAGAAGTAGCCTTTAAATGCCTCATCATCTTCATCGCCTGAGACAAAAATGACCTCAAAATCACCTTGGCGAGAGAGTTCATTATACACCTCTGCTAAAATTGGTGTGAATCGCTGACATGGGCCACACCATGATGCTGAAAAATACAGCCCAGTCTTCTTTCCCTTCAAGCTGTCAATTTTAACCTGTAAAATTTGAAAATATATGTGTAAAAATAAATAGTGAATAAAAACAATTCTATCGTTTAAAATGCTCAGCTAGACAGTGTTTGAACAAGGGAATTCATAAAAAAAATTAAAATACAGACCCTACCTGTCATTATGCAAACTTCACTACCCTAAATAACAATTCATAAATTTTCATTATCTCCATCACAGAGGTCAAATAAGTCACAGATTCAAGTATATAGTTGGAAAGTTTTCACCAACTTTGCTTGGTAATTATAATTACTCGACATCTGATTTGCCATTTTTCACATTCCCCAAATTTTGCCCAACTAAATACATCACGGCAGGCTTGTGGAACTATTACTAATTTATACACACACACACACACACACACACACACACACACTAATCAATTAAGCTTGAATGCTTTCTGAAATTGAGCAAAACAACATACATATGACAGAAGAAAAATACAACAAAATTGCCCATAAAAATTTCGAATTTTAGCTGAATTCAGCAGAGGAGCCCACCAAACCCAGAAACAATAAGCAAAAATTTCCCGACAAGTTTAAAATAGAACCACCGTAAAACGCCCAAAAGCAAAGCAAGTACCTGATCGCCGTTGCTGCGAATTAGAAAATCCCTCGCCGAAGAAGAGAGTAGGGATTGAATGTCGTGAGAATTTGCTCCGTTCATGTTCATTTCTTTTTCTCCTCGTTGTTATTGTTCACTACTATCACTCACTCTTCCTCGATTTTTATTTTAAAAGAATACAAGCCAACTTTACTGAATGAAGTGAATGTGAAGCTTGTTCAGTTTTTCAACCTTTTTTTTTGCAATGATGACGCGGACGATCGACGATGCTTTGACTAGATTTTTCTAGATATTTCTTTTTCTTCTCTTAGGGACTAAGAGATGCCATGCCAAGGAACAAAGTGGACCGTCGTCGTGTCGGTCTGTCAGCTGCTTATTGGTCCAACTTACAGTTTCCCTACTTGCCTCGCCCACCATGTCCCCGCACCCTGCCCCACCGCCTTAAATTACAAAGACTGTTTTTCTAAATAATATTAATGTATTTCGGTGAGTACATAATCATTCGTCGATCACAAAAAATATCTGTGAGAATCTGAATAATATTTTCAATTAATTTACTGTATAGTCGAATTAAAATTATTCGGCGAATTTCTTTTTCGTTCTTTTTATTTAAAAAAAAAAGGCCGTCGCATCACTGCTGTTCTTGAGAGCACTGGCCTGGAGGAATCAACTACTTTTATGCTATACTTATTCTCTCACACTGAGCGCTACCGAAAATCAAAGTTGACGTTGACAAAAACATCATCAGAAATTTCCAGGTGTACTTCCTGAAAACTTCCACATAAAAACAATCTTTTGAAATTGTAACGCTGATAATGTGATGGACAAAAATTGTAATTATGTGGCAGCGATACAAGCATTACTCACAGTTAAACCTAATATCGTAAATTTTGGATCCATCAAGTCCAAAAATCCCAAAATGCTTCTCATATTCCTCTCCACTCTTGCCATCCTCATCGAAAAGATCAAACAAGAAAACTTCAACGCCTTGTCCGGGCCTCTTTGGTGTCCCAATGCCAGCCATTGCCCTTCTCACCACGTTCTCATTATACGCCAATGCATTGTCCACGCTGGCCTCTGCGCCGCCGCTCGTCGGCCACCCTGTCTCCGTTACCACCAAAGGAACCCCAACAAACCCCTCTTTCTCCATTGCATAAATGAAAGCATCAATGCTTGCATCAAAAAGATTACTGTAAGCTAATGCATCATCTTGAAGCACTGCCTTGTCACTTTTAAATAGTGCATAGTCTAAGGAAATGTATCCTGAGCTGCTAGCGTAGCTTAAGTATGGATACACATTAACCATAAAAGGTGAGTTGGTATCATATAAGAACCGAAGGAGAGGAACTATGTTGGAGACAATGTACGGATCAAATGTTCCCGAAGATGGAGGGTATGATGCTGAGAGAACTGAAGCTGCTTGTGGTGAAGATAGCTTCACAGAATTCGCAAGGTTAAGGGTTTGTAAAGCTTGATAAAGATTTGTGATAGCAGGTACTACGAAGGGGGAGTAATATTGATCTTTGGAAAGGACTTCATTGCCAACAGCAAGGTAGCGGATTTGGTTGGCGGGGATGTGAGTGAAAATGTTGGACTGAAGCCATTCCAGGGAGAATGTGGGGCTGCCTGCCGCTAGGGAAGGGAGGATTTCGTTAGGCACGCCAATAATGAGGTTGATTCCGGTGCCTGAAAATGATTTTAGAGTCAAAGGGTCAGGGTTAAAGACGCGTACATTGGAAATACAATTGGATGTGAGAAGGTTGATGACGTCAGATGGTCGTGGAAGGTTGTCTGCAACACGGCCATAACATATTCCAATTGGTGCAGCCACTGCAACCAGGGAAATTAAATGGGTTAGTGTGAGAGCGTAGGAGAAATCATGAGTAACTTACATAGTGTACCTGTTGGAGAGTGAAGAAAGAGGAGGGGTAATAGGAAAATTAACATTGAATCTTGAATTATCAAGCCTGAAATTTGTGCAAGAGCTATAATGGACTTTGAATCTCATGTGTTGAGTTTGAGTGGCTTATATAAATTTATGGTTGAATTGGATGGTATATAGCAGGTAATATATGAGTTCCAAGTTGCATTTTGATATCGGTTGAATTTAGGTTAAAGCTCTTCTTGTGCCTTTTTTTTTTTATTATTTATTTATTAAAAAAAAAATTCTTCTGGAGGGATATTGGGGTTCCCTTCACTCGGCCCATCGAAAGCCCTTTGCCTCCACAAACAGAGCTTATGGTTTCTCATTTTTACGACCTACAGGTTTCCTCAGTCTCGGTATAGGAAATTCATGTGGTTTCACAATGTCTCCAAAACGGATCCCCGTAAGTTACGGTATCTTACCGCCATTTTTTCTTTTTGTTAGCGTAAAATTTCATTGAGACCCCTTATATTCTGCTTTATTTATAATTTATTTATAAATATTATAAAACTTTTTAAATTTATTCATAAATCTTTAGAGGATCAAATTTGCCCCTATAATTTTTAAATTTCAAAAAACCCTCCACTTAATTGAAAAATATAATTGTTATTAATGGATTTATAATTATAATTATGATTATAATAATATAATTTTAATTTTAAATAGATTATTATTATTATTATTATTATTAACAACAATAAAAGGTATTATAATTAATTAATATATTAACAATAATTGATAATAATTTTTTAGTTAAATCGTTAACAATTATTATTATTATTAATTAATTTTTGAATAATAATAATAATCACAATAATTAAAATACAAAATAATAATCTAAATATACTTCTCTTCAAATCTAACCCATTTAAATTAGATTTTGATACAACACTCCAAATCCAATCCATAATAGGACAATAATTAATAATATTTTTTTAGTTAAATTGTTAACAATAATAATTATTTTTGTTTATTTATTTATTTGGGGACAAGGAAACGGAGGATGAGGCCAATGGAGATAGAGAAAACGAAGGGAAGTAGCTTTGCTCCATGTGGTGGAGATGGTGACAGTAAATTTGTTGGGGGTATTGTTGATGCGGTGTCATTTTGAGAAAAAGAGTGAATGAGTTTGATGATGTGGGGTCTAGAAAGTGAGAGTAATCTTAATTGGAAAGTGGGAGAAGAGAGAGAGTGAGATGAAAAAATAGAGGGTGTGGATTTGGAGATGGGTTTATAAGGGGATCGGTGGATTAACTAAAAAATTATTATTATTAACAATTTAACTAAAAAATTATTATTGTCCTATTATGGATTAGATTTGAAGTATTGTATCAAAATCCAATTCAAATGGGTTGGATTTGGGAAGAAGTATATTTAGATTATTATTTAGTATTTTAATTATTGTGATTATTATTATTATTATTAAAAAATTAATTAATAATAATTGTTAACAACTTAACTAAAAATTTATTATCAATTATTGCTAATATATTAATTAGTTATAATACCTTTTATTGTTGTTAATAATAATAATAATAATCTATTTAAAATTAAAATTATATTATTATAATCATAATTATAATTATAATCCATTAATAACAATTATTTTTTTTAATTAAGTGGAGGGTTTTTCCAATACCCTCTAATATATTACCAATGGCACAAACAAACTTTGGCATAACAAACAGGTGAACAACTGAAAGGAAAGGTCATTTCTCACCTTAAGGTCAATCTTAGCTGTCCTGTCCTGCATGAGAAAAAGTACAAACCGTAATAATCTTCTTAAAAACATACAATTACATCTCTGTTTCAACTCTAGAACTACATTAGCTTCTGGGGGGAGCGAAATTGAGCTGTGTACTGTTCTTACCAACAACTCATCAACAAAGACTATGAAGTCGTGTAACACATGAACTTACATAAGATCAAATAGATCTCTTTCTTTGTTATACTACAATTTTTCGATTAACTATAAATTACAAGTTTTTCTACATATTTTCAGTTAAAAGTTAAAATACCTTCGAAGCGAGCAGAAATTGCACCATGGACCATGTTCAATATTCTCCCACCAAATTTGAGTGCCTAAATCATCACTCTTCATCTTCAAGGAAAGGTAAGAAGCATAGTTACTGAGTTCACTTTGTTCTCAGGATATTAGTTCTTGAGGTAATTTGAATTGAAATGGGTTAAAGGTAAGGCCTGGTTCCAAATCTTAGCAAAACGAAGAGGAAAAAAGTGAGACCTACGGCCCTACATATTGCTGCATACCTTTTGTCTGTACACATTGGTGGTAGGTGTGTACGCCGAGAACTTTGTCAGTTGATCCTAATTGTGACTTCCTGTTCTTTTATAGGTAAGTGCGTATTAATCGTTTTTAAATGATTTTCTCTAATCATCAAAAGATGTATCAGCAAGCTCAGTCCACTCTAGTAGAATCTTCTTTGTTAAAGAGAGGAATAAAGTTGAAAATCAAGAAGAAGCTGACCCCTCCATTGAGCGGCAGATAAGCTTCTGTATGGGAAAATGGAGCTTGATATTTGTTACGCAGATCCCTAAGTTGAACCCATATTTTCTTCTCTTTTCCAGATTTGCTGCAAGCCTTGCAAATTGGACCAAATTTCCATAGGGTCTAATCAAAATTTGAGGAAAAGCCTATGCATGAATGTGCCCCACAAGGTCTTCATTTCACACATTTGGATGTGACAATTTCCAAGCTGTGCTGTGGACCTGTGGCAATGAAGATTTTAAGAGGCCATAACACAGTACAGTACGTGAATGCATATGTAGACTTGTATGGTTGTATGCATGAATTGCGCAGGAGGTTATTCCATTCCAATGATTAGATGCTAAGTGCCTTATAATTTGTACCTAATTAAACCACCGGTTTTTTATTGAAGAAAATGAGATTATGCGCGTCAAAAGGCTCCAAAATCTTCCTTTCTCTCCACACAAAGCAAAGCCAGGTGCAAGTGCCCCATCTTCTGCAGTAAAGAACACAAAAGAATATCTTTAGTTTGTTTCTTTATTAAAAGAAACTAACTTCTTTGTTGAATTTGAAAAAAAAAACATATTTGAAAATTGAAACCCATTATAACTTAAACACATTACCTCTCCTAACACTCACAAGCAAGAACATTATTCTTGCTTGTTTTATGAGTTTTGGCCAAAGTCTCCCTTTGTCTGCACTCAAAGAACAAGAGCTGCAGAAACTTGTAACTACCATTAAATCCATCAGGCTTCGGCCTTTGTTCTCTTCTCTAAACCAAACTACGACAAGTCCATGTCTTCGACGTTGCAGCAACCGCAGCAGCCCGGTTTGGTATATCCAAACACTGTAACAGGGCAGCCGCCGGCAGTGTCCTCGTCATCCCACTCAAGTGGATCATTTGGGACAGTTTTCATAGTCCTGGCTGTTATTATTGTTATATCAGCGATAGCTTGCTGTCTTGGACGCCTTTGCAACAGGCGCCACCACCGCTCTCACGGTCACAAAGAGAATCCTTCAAAGCAAATTCGTCCAAAAGAGATGCCTGGAGCTGGAAGGGACCTGGAATTCGAGCCAGATCCAGAAAGAAACCCCAGCTTTCGCCCCAGAGAAAGAGAAAAAAGGGAACCGGAGTTTGGGTTTGATAAGAATATTGCTGCTTCAAAACCTGCTGGCAATGGTGAAAGCAGAGGCATCAAGCAGTTTAATAATGGAGACATCAGATTTGCACCCAAGTTTGTTAACTTTGGAGAGCCCAAGGACAGTGCATGATTCAACAACTACACGTGTAAACATGTTTCAAGAAACCATAATCCACTTTAATTCTTCCCCTCCTTTCAGTGTTTTTTTTTTTCAATTTGTAGCGGCAGCAGCTTGAATTGTGTAATTATACGTATCTTAACAGAATTATCTTATTTGACATAAGATATGGTAAGATTGTGATGCACAATATTAAGAGCCCTAATTTCCTGATTGGCATGAACTGATCTCAATGGCAATATATGTATCAAATTTCCAAATCAAAATCTACATCATCCAATGAATCCAAACAATTAATTTTCGTCTGACAAGTACTTGCCCTTGAACCGGCAATCTATTTTTTTTCCCCCTAAAAATTAGTTTGGTTTTTAGAACAAAAGACGAAAGAAAGCAATTGCATTAAAAATATTTTACCTTCATGTTGTATATGTATATATTTAGTTTTACGGTGTACAACTCAACCATTTTGATGAATAATTGAATGCTGGCCGTTTGATTTTTCTCTTGCAGAAATTTGCGCAGAATATATTCCCTTTCTTTGATATTCCTATCTTTGGAACAAGCATTTTTCCTCCGCGCGTAATTGGAGACAGTGCTCAGGAAGGCACTTTTAAACATAATTTTAGATGGTTTGTCTTTTGTGACAAACATGGTCACAGTCATATCCCTGGCTTCTTTTGTGACAAACTCGACCTGATGGTCCAGTAGCAACTAGCATCGGAATGCCTTAGCCCTTGACATTGCCACTCAAGGATGCCTTCCTTGCATCACCAAAGGGAAGAGCTTCATTCCTTTCCTTAATCTTCTTGTACGCTTCAATAAGCTTGCACAGAAAAGCACGACTTGGAGCAGAACCTTAATGCGATGAGAAGAAGAACTCGTAGAGGTCATGTCGTTTATCAGTTAATAAATAGGATGTACCGCCGTTTTATGAATACGACAAGCGTACAAATTATGCGTCGTATATCTGTTACAACCATGAACCAACATGTCGTCTGCGTTTTTAATAAATGAATGTCATCATGTCGTTGGTAAGTGGACGACCTATCGTCCCCTTGGAATACTTTTCCACATGTGATAAGCATGGAAAAGCAACTGAATTGGGACCAGAAACAGAATTTCGCTTCAGTTTGCTTCTGAGTTTGGCTGACGCTTGATTACCGGCTGATGCCAGTTTAGTCTACAATAGCTTATAATGACTAGTGATAAGACCATGGACGGCTGCGGAGCTGATGTAGACATTGCTTATGGTTATATCTGGAGCTGGAAGCAACATGTGAAGATTGTGATCATGATTCGTGGACATGCACATTTGTGATATCGTTCCTACAGGTGGTGGCGTGATTAGAGGCTGGATCATCTTGTTATGTCCTCAGAAAGGAAACCAAAATTGAAATGAGAGTACTGATTAGATGAGAAACAGAGAAGACTTTCAAACCCATCACAAAATCTTAGCGAAAGGCAAATGATTTATATATGTTGGCACGTCATGATATTGAGATAAGAAGCAAAATTCTGCCCGCGAGGCAACGGTCACCACCAGCTCCACTTCTTGGCATCTACAGTAATTATTGCACTCAATAAATCAGAAATTAACTAATGCTATGATATATCAGGTAGTTCAAACAACTGACTTTTACGTCTACAAATACATGCATATACACCGTTTTGTGTACCTTGCCATGCTTACCTATGGGTTTACACTGCTGTATATAGAGCTTGATATTGAATATTGATGCACAAAAGGTCGAGAACAAGTCTCCGTGACCAGTATCATCTCCAACTTCTACTGGAACTCGATCAACACTGCTGCATCCCTTTCCATTCGAGACCACATTGGATCCATAGTTCAAAGAAACTTAACCCAAAACGTCATAGACGTTATGTCGTTTCCAAATTTACAAATCGGATGTACATCATCTTAAACCGACACGTCGTAAGTAGCTTTAATAATAGGATGTTGTGTCGTTTTTAAGAATGTCCCCTCGGAAAACTTTTCTGCTTTTGATGAGCATGGAAAAAGCAGCTGAATTGGGTTCATTGTTGCAGTGATTGATTATTTGCTTCTTCAATTTTTTTTATTACTTTATTTCCTTTATGTTTACCAGAAATTTAGTTTTGCTTCAGTTTGCTGCTGAGTTTGGCTGACGCTTGATACCTGATTTGCCTTGTCTCTAAGCAGCTGCAGCCAGTTTACAGTTTAGTCCACAAGAGCTTGTATTAGCTTGTTTAAACTCAGTATATCACAAGAGCTTGATTAATCTCCAACTTCCAGTTTCATCCCTTTGCATTTGCTGCATTTGTTGCATTGTTGTAAACGAATAATCTCAATTGATTTCACAAGAAGTGGCGTCTAGCTCGGCATTTAGAGCATTCAATTGATTTCATTTCCGACTCAGTGCCACCAAGTGATGAATATAGGTTGGCAAGAACTATACATCCTTGTGACTGGCGAGTAACTAGTTAACCAAGTACTTTGATTTCGGTTGATCTTAAGTTGATGTGTTTGATAATGAAATTTGTATCCAATAGCTATTTATTTATTTCGGTCCATCATACTCCACGGCTAGGAACATTGATAATGGAGTACAAGAGGCAGCATAATATTAGACCCATTAAGCTCAAAGCAATGGCTGTATGCGATGACTCAAAAAGTATCTCAAGGAATTCATTCATCAGGATCGACACTCTTTAAGGGATGCAATGATCTTTTGATCTATTTTCGGACGAAGCTGGTGATGATATTGATCACATAGACTAGCTCAAATATTCAATATGGAATTATTATTATTATTATTATTTATTTATTATTATTATTATTACTTTTGGGTTCCAAAATCATTTTTGCAGGCCTCTCGTGCGTTAACAAGATACTTTTGAAGTATAAACATAATTCCGCTCGTTTTATTTTTAGAACTTGTCAAGGAAAGCATGCTTTACAGGTTTTTCAATTGCCATAATCAGCTTTTTAAACCCGTGCTCATGTGTCAACATTAACTAGTACATTTGCAGCAGCTACATGAGATCCCAGAACCTCGAATGGGATCAAGACCAATGAGGCCATCTCAAGTTCTTGTTTTATCTGAGAAGCCACGAACTGAATCCAACCTACCGGCACCCCTACTTACAGCTCAAAACAGATTTATTTTAACTTACTAGGTAATAAAGTTTGCTCGATTGCTGCCACGTATATAAAAATATGTAAGCATTGCGGCATACCATATAGTTTGAGATACCAGAAGCACCCATAAGGCACACATATTTCACGCTATCGTACTACTCTACATACTTCACAGCTTATATTGCTATTACATATAAACCATTCATGAATAGCATAATCTGAAGCGATAAAGGCAAGATGAATATGAAATGACCACGGTTCTTCTCAGCATTGAAAGACCAGTGTCTCAAGCTTTGTAACAGACTTCCCCATCGCAATGCCATCCATCTTTGGAGGGATTTTGTTCTTCTCTTTCGTCATCTTTGGTTCCTTTGTCCTCTCCCAAGGCACAATTTGGATGAAGACAAAAGTCACACTCATCACAGCTGAATGCCCATACACGTCCTTCCTCATCGCATCCATCACAACTGTAAACCCCACAGTGACTAAGCACAAGTTCGTGCTTATGCAATGCATGCTTCACCTTCTCAGGCCAACCCTTTGCCATCTCATCGTATTGCCCATCAATCTCCTTCATACGCTCTTCAGTAAAAGGATAAGCATCAGCTCCATGGACAGCAACCATATCCCTGGCTTCTTTTGTGATAGTTCGACCTGATGCTCCAATGGCAACTAGCATAGGAATGCCAAAGACCTTGAATTTGCGACTCAAGGATGCCTTCCTTGCATCGCCAAAGGGAAGAGCCAGCCATGGCATTCCTTCAAAGAATTGATCAAAGGAAGTTTGGTCTCTGTCACTAGAGATGAAAACCACTTCCAATGATTCATTCCTTTCCTTAATCTTCTTGTATGCTTCAATAAGCTTTGGAAGAAAAGCACGGCATGGAGGACACCAATGGGCTGAAAAGTACAGGAGGATGGTCTTCCCCACTAAATCAGACACTGGAACCTGAAAACAGTAGAAGAAGTCAACAGTCAGAGATTTGTTTGGGAGGTAGTTGGATAGTTTCAGATTTTTTCTTTTTCTTGCTTTTTGGTGGTTTACTGTTCGCTTGCATAGTGGCAAAACTCACAGTTACAATAACAAATCCAATTAATGAACCCATGCATGGTTACAGTAGTCAACGAAACATGAACACACAGCTAAAAGGAGATTTTAAAGTTAGCAGAATCCAGAAACTTTAAAGTATCATACCTTGCCCCCATTCTTTCCAACGACAAAATCCAGATCCCCAGACACCAAAACCGATTCCAATGTCTGTGTTTCCTCTTTTGCTCTCTCTATTTCAGCAAGCTCTGCAAACTTTTCCGGGGTGAAAGGGAATGCACCAACTCCATGTTCTTCAATGGCTTCAGCGACATTGGAATGGAGAGTTTTCCCATCTGGCCCTATGATCACCAGAGTGGGAAGGGTGGAAAGCTCAAAATACCGAACCAGCTTCTCACAGCTCTTGTCCTTGAAGGGCAAAGCTAGCCAAGGCATGCCTCCTACGTCTCGCTTAAAAGATTCTTCCTCATCATCAAGTGAGATCAAAACAATCTCGAAGCTCTCCCCCTTTCCTTTCAGTTTCTCGTATACCTCCACAACCCTTGGAGTAAATTCAGCACTTGACTTATATGAAGACATTGAGAAATAAAGACCAACAGTCTTCCCTTCGAGTTCTGAGACAGATATCTTGTACAAAAAATCAAGAATAAAATTCAGATTAGGCAACTAATGAGACATTCAAGACACAATTCAAGAAGATGAGAAAAGCCATATGCATATTTCAATTAACAAGCCACATCATCATAAAATACCTTTTTTCCATCAGATGAAATAACAAAGTCACGGAAGTGGGAGGTCAAGACAGATCTCAGGGACTGTTCCCTTTTTGCTCTTTCTTCTTCCTCCTTCATTTCTTTGATCCTTTCTACAGTAAAAGGGTACCCTTCAACTCCATACTCTCGAATGATTTTGACTCCACCATCACTTAAAACTTTTCCATTTTCATCCAGAATCACAAGGTGAGGAATTCCCTTCACCTTGAACAACTCATCCAACTTATCACGTGTCTCAGAATCAGAGAATGGAACTGCAAGCCACGGCATCTTTAAGAAGTAGCCTTTAAATGCCTCATCATCTTTATCGCGTGAGACAAAAATGACCTCAAAATCACCTTGGCGAGAGAGTTCATTATACACCTCCGCTAAAATTGGTGTGAATCGCTGACATGGGCCACACCATGATGCTGAAAAATACAGCCCAATCTTCTTTCCCTTCAAGCTGTCAATTTTAACCTGCAAAATTTGAAAATATATGTGTAAAAATAAATACAGTGAATAACAACAATTCTACCGTTTAAAACACTCAGCTCGACACAGATCGAACAATGGAACTCATCAAAAAAATTAAAATACAGACCCTACCAGGCATTATGCAAACTTCACTTGCCTTAATAACAATTCATAAATTTTCATTATTTCCATCACAGAGGTCAAATAAGTCACGGGTACAAGTAGATTGTTGGAAAGTTTACATCAACTTTGCTTGGTAATTATAATTACTCGACATCTGATTTGCCATTTTTCACATTCCCCAAATTTTGTTCAACTAAATACATCACGGCAGGCTTGTGGAACTATTACTAATTTATACACACACACCCACACACAAACTAATCAATTAAGCTTCAATGCTTTCTGGAATTGAGCAAAACAACATACATATGACAGAAGAAAAATATCACAAAATTGCCCATAAAAATTTCGAATTTTAGCTGAATTCAGCAGAGGAGCCCACCAAACCCAGAAACAATAAGCAAAAATTTCCCGACAAGTTTAAAATAGAACCACCGTAAAACGCCCAAAAGCAAAGCAAGTACCTGATCGCCGTTGCTGCGAATTAGAAAACCCCTCGCCGAAGAAGAGAGAAGGGATTGAATGTCGTGAGAATTTGCTCCGTTCATGGTCATTTCTTTTTCTCCTCGTTGTTATTGTTCACAAAATATCACTCACTCTTCCTCGATTTTTATTTTAAAAGAATACAAGCCAACTTTACTGAATCAAGTGCGTGTGAAGTTTGTTTAGTTTTTCAACTTTTTTTTTCCAATGATGACGCGTACGATCGACGATGCTTTGGACTAGATTTTTCTATCTATTTCTTTTTCTTCTCTTAGTGACTAAGAGATGCCATGCCAAGGAACAAAGAGGACCGTCGTCGTGACGGTCTGTCAGCTGCTTATTGGTCCAACTTACAGTTTCTCTATTTGCCTCGCCCGCCATGTCCCCGCACGAGCCCCACTGCCTTAAATTACAAAGACTGTTTTTCTAAATAATACTAATGTTTTTCTAAATAATATTAATGTATTTATGTTACGTTTATTTATTAGTAATCAAAATTGATTGAAATCAGAATAAGTTTGAATGAGAATGAGATGAAATAAGAATGAGTTATTTACTTAAGAATCAAAATTAGAATGGGTTGAACTTTCATTGATGTGTTTATTTTATCTCGGAATTGGAATCGAAATAAATTAAATTATTTTAATTTATTAAAACACCCTTAGTTAATAATAATAATAATATCATTAATAATTTATTAAAATACCCTTTATTAATTATTGCCATTTGATAATGATGATGATGATGATAATGATAATTAAAATAATTAATTAATTAATAATTAATAGTAATAATTAATAAATTAATAACAATAACAACAATATAGGAAATTTTATAATAATATAAATAATAATGATGGTAATAATAATAATAATTAAAATAATAAACAAATAAATCGTAGCAATAATTAATAAATTAATAATACTAATAACAACAATAATAAATTTTAAAATATAAATAATAATTAAAATTAAAATAATTAATACTTATTATAAAGATAGTAGTAATAATAATAATTAAAATACTAAATAAATAAGTAATAGTAATAATTAATAAATTAATAATAATAACAATAAATTTTCAGTTTTTTAATTTATATTTTTTAATTTCCAAAAATGATATTTTAGGTATATTTAAAGTAGAGTATGGATAATTTTATCATTCTAGAGAATAGAATTCTCATTTCCAATCCCCCTTCAAGCAATCACAACTTTAATAATCAATTTAAAATTTACATGAAACCCACGTATTTTATTTTCATTCTGAACTTTAATTTAACAAGTAAATAAATTATTTATTTTAATTTTTCTGTTACGATTCCCATCCTGGGTTAATAAACAAACCATTAGATAAGTACATACTCATTCGTCAATCACAAAAAAATCTGCAAGAATCTGAATAATAGTTTTCAATTAATTTACTGTATAGTCGAATTAATATTATTCCCCGATTTTCTTTTTCGTTCTTTTTATTTTAAAAAAAAAAATGGCTGTCGCATCATTGCTGTTCTTGAGGCCATTGGCCGCGAGGAATCAACTACTTTTATGCTACACTTGTTCTTTCACACTCAGCGCTACCGAAAATCAAAGTTCCGTTGACGTTGACAAAAACATCATCAGAAATTTCCAGGTATACTTCCCGAAACCTCCACATAAAAACAATCTTTTGAAATTGTAACACTGATAATGTGATGAACCGGCAATCGATTCCCCCCACCCAACAAAAAAAAAAAATAGTTTGGTTTTTAGAACAAAGGATAAAAGAAAGCAATTGCATTAAAAATATTTTACCTTCATGTTGTATATGTATACATTTAGTTTTGCTGGGTACAACTCAGCAATTTTGATGAATAATTGAATGCTGGCCGTTTGATTTTTCCTCTGGCAGAAATTTGGGCAGCTTTGACGCATGTACGTATGAGGATGTAGTACCGTTTTGGAAAAGCCAAATGCATCGTATTGAATATATTCCCTTTCTTCGATATTCCTATCTTTGGAACAAGCATTTTTCCTCCACGCGCAATTGGAGACAGTGTTCGGGAAGGCACTTTTAAACATAATTTTAGGGGGAAAAAAAAAGAAAAGAAAACACGCAAACTAAATTCTTTTAAAAGAAGAAAAAAAATAAAATTAAGCCCAAAACATCTCGGAAAATACCAAAATTAGTGGTATTATTTTGGACTGTCAGAGCGCGTGTAAAATCCACATGTAAAGGGGGTAACGAGCGTTGTATTCCTTATTTAATAAAACAATGAAATTTGATGATTTGCAAGCAGTTAGGGGTAGCCATCAGTATTTCACTAGAGCAATTTGGAACCGTTCGATGGCCGTTTTCTGCTGCATAGCTCCCTGCAGCTATCAGATTCCTGGCTGTCGCTGCAGATTTTGTACTGATTAAGCTCATACTCACAGTCTTAATCAGACAAAGTTAGTTACCTTTGTCTTGTAGAGAAAGAAACAAAAGATTGATAAATTAAGGAATGCATTAAATAAAATATCATTGTTACTACAGATTTACGCTATATATAAAGAAACCCAGAAGAATAAAAGCTCCAAAGAGAGAGGAGACATGAGAGGCTTGGAGAAAGCAGTTGAGTGGCTAAGACCCTTTGTTGATTCAAAGGCTTGGGATTATTGTGTTATGTGGAAGTTAGGTGATGACCCTTCAAGGTACTTCATTTTACGCTAAATGGCCAGGCCGGGGGAGGGGAAAAAAAAAAACACTTCCCACATTGGTTTTTTGTACTTGTTTTGCAGTATTTAGTACTCAACATCTTTGGGCGTGAACAAAACTAAATTAATGTTTTGAATGGTTTTCTAGGTTTATTGAATGGTTGGGTTGCTGTTGTAGTGGTGGTGTTGGCGGTGGTTTTGAGTATGTTAAAGTCAAAGAAGAAAGTGGGGAAGAGCAGAAGTTTTCTTTCTGCAGGGATGCTCACTTGAAGCATTCTGTGAGGACCAAGGCTTGTGAGGCTCTTGCCCAGTTACCTTCTTTCATGGATCTTTATTCTGGGTATGTTCCATTTTCTCTCAGTTTCTCAGTTCTCGACGTGTTTGTTGGTTGTTTAGAAAGATTTCGTATTTGAATGAAACATTCAGAATTCATGGAGAGGCGGTGATTACAAATCAACCCAAGTGGATGAGCCTTGCCAATTCCTCAGACTCGAATGCTTCACATGTGAGCGTTTCTTTCTACCCGCCTCTTTCATTATAACAAACATAACTTTGGTCGGCACAACACGGTCTGATTAGAAAGAAGCATGAGTTACTATTTGTTAAGTCCTTCAATTGGAACTTATGAAAAACATTGACTGACTTGTCAAGCTTAAGTTGATTCTTCACAGTGTTTGTCGTTCATTGATTGATGAGACTGAATCTCTGGCCAAGCCAGCTCCTTTAGAAACAAAGGCAAAGGCCTAAAATCCAAATCTATGAGCTTTAACACATTCTTTCTGAAAGTCCCCTGCCTATTCTGCATTATTGTCAATTAATTAGAAACAACTATATGCATCTCACTTTATTGTCTGTACTACCGAAACTAATGCTCCATGTAATAATTCATTCTGTTTTGACTTTGGTGAATGTTATTTCTTTACAGCAATCAATTTCTACTCGAGTTCTAATTCCTGTCTTTGGAGGTCTTATTGAACTCTTTGCCGCAAAGCATGTAAGATTTATTCAGATTTTTGTTTCGTTTCAACAATGTGATCGGGTGTTTATCCTTCAATGACAAGACAATGTACCTTTTGCAGATACCAAAAGATCTGAGTATCATAGAATTAGTCCTAACTCACTGTAGCACATCTATGGAACAAAGAGTTGTGCCCACAGGAAGCTATTCCGATGTGAACCTAGATGAACAATGTCTTGATTTTTTACTCAAAGAGAACCTACAAAACATTCCATCTCACCTTCAGTTGTTAACATTCGTTCCAAGTGCCCAAGTTCTTTCTGCCGTAACCCAATTTAACACCCACCCTTACAATGAGGGATCATCCAGTGGTTCAAATCCTTCAATTGAGCATCCATCATTTGATTCAAATTATAGCTACATTGCTCAAAATGTGCCTCTGATGCAGCTAACTGGAAATTCCTGCGCCAAAATACCTAAGTACAAAAACCATGTGTTCAAGGAAGAACTGGGAGAAAGACCGAGGCTGGGAAGGGCCAAGAATCTTATTACAGAAAGGAAAAGGAGGAACAAGCTAAAAGATGGGCTCTTTGCTTTACGCGCTCTAGTCCCCAAGATATCCAAGGTTAACATTACCTATTTTTCAAATACTACCATAGCATATTTGATTTCAGTTATTATTTAATTTTCATGGAAAGTTTGTTAATTCATTCTTGTAGATGGATAGAGCTGCTATTCTAGGAGATGCAGCTGAATATATTAAGGAGTTGCTGCAGGAGGTGGATAAACTCCAGGATGAACTAAAGGAAAATAAAAATGAGGAATGTGAGAAGGATAATGAAGAAATGACATCATTCAAATTGGATGAGATACATGAAGGCACCAGCACTACGTACTTGCCTGCTAGTGAGCACAATAAAAGTTTCCCAGCCTGTTGTGAAAAGGGAAAATCAGAGGTACAGAATATACCAGCAGAACCTCTAATTTAGCTGCGACTTTTCTATTCTTATTTATGAAAAAGAAAGGCTATGAATTATATAATTTAGCAGCCCCCCATCAAACGCTCAGCAACTTCCACATGGAATATTTTCCTAGGTGCAAGTAGAAGTGAACCAGATCGACGATAGAGGTTTCTTAATTAAGCTGTTGTGTGAGGATGAGCGAGGTGGATTTGTGAGGTTGATGGAGGCTATAAATTCTTTAGAGCTTCAAGTGATAGATGCCAATGTTACCACATTCAATGGCAAGGTGCTGAACATTCTCAGGGTTCAGGTAAGATTCGATAGCAAGAAATCGTAGTATTGAAGTGGGAGTTTACAAGGTGCTTGCTCCATTGGAGCTTTCACAAAAACTAAATGAGAACATGTAGAAAAAATGAGAAAATGCCGAAGATACTCCGTGGATGCTGGTATGGTATTTTGTTATGACAATTGCTGAAAACTGGAACAAAACAGAATGACTGATCTTAAACATAGTTCATTAATTTTTTGTTCTAAAACATAGTAACTCTTTTAATTTTCCTGTTAGGCACATAAGGAAAACATTCGACTGAAGAAATTAAGAGAGGCGTTGATCGAGCTAACAGGGTAATGCAGCAGATATGAAGTGCAAAACAGGAAAGGAAGCTGGTACAGTTTTCCAATCTTCGATAACGAAGGGTTCAACCGATATAAAGTAGAGAGCTCCATTCAATCTAAATTGACATTTTTTTCCTTCACCAAGCATCCAAAATCAAGCTTGTGTGAATATGATTTAACTTTTAGCTGTTGAAACTATGAACGTGGTAGTCTTTTCTCTCCTCTTTGTTGGTTTCAAAACTGGCATAGTATCAACCACTGGTCTTGTTTGTCACTATCTCTTCATTTGCTCGAAACTTCAGGGCAAACTTATTCTGAAATGATATTACTAGTTAGGGAAATACTAGGGGAAAAAGAAAGTAAAATAAATATGAAAAGTGTAAAACATATGGGCTCATTTTGCTATGAGCTCAAACTTAACATAGTAGTAAGAACTTTCTGATAACTAAGCACGCCAAAACAGAAAGACTTGCTATAATAGAAACGTATTTAATCACTGAAAAAGAAAACAAGAATAAAACTCACTTTACAAGCTTCCTCATTCTCTGCTAAATCATTCGAGGGAACTAAAAATGCATCACTATGTCACATAAAAGTTAATTTTGTTTACACGCTAATGAGTATTGGATTAGGTCAAACAAATGTTACCAGTGAGTTAAGGCCTTTCCCAGTATTGTAAGAAAAAATGTGAAGAATCTAGCTAGCAGACATATTCAGGAAAATTTCCTCTAGGCTAAAACCGATGACCATTGCGGCCTTGACCACCGCTGTATCTCTGCTCACTATAATGTTGGTTCATGGCTCGAGTTTCTGACTCACCACTGGTGAACTCGCTCGAAGTCCCTTGAGACATAAATGAACGGGATGCATCTCTGGAAGTGTATTCTCCGCTCATGTCAGAGCTGTCCCCGAGGCCAAGTGCCATCTTCCGGAACATCATTATGTCTTGATTGTATTGCCCAGAATCATAAACTGTGCTTTGACCATATTTCACCCCATTGCTGAGATCAGACATTTCTCCTTCACTGTCCAATGCCCTCACCACCTAAGAAGCAATAAACAAAAAATTTCGTTCTTCAACTCTAAACTCTCCAGTCCAATGCTGAAAATAAGACCAGCTGAAATAAAAACAGATCAAATGGAGCCTGGTGATATTACCTGAACCATGCGGGGACGCTTTGGAGCAGAATGGCGAACACATGCAGCAGCTGCCTCAATCATTCTAAACATATCACTCTCCACATAGTGCTTTTCAAGCCGCGGATCAACTATTTCACTCAAGTCACCAGTTTCAATGGCACGAACAAGGACAGGTCGCGCCTGCCAAAATCATATCAACAAATTGTTCACGGAGAAGCAAGCAAAAGCCATAAGAAAACAGGAAGGAATTCTTTTAAAATTAACCCATACCCATTCAACCAAACTCTCATCCCCTAAAGGCTGAGTTGGATCAACTGGCTTACGCCCTGTTATAAGCTCTAGCAGCACAACTCCGAATGAGAATACATCTGATCTATCAGTCAATTTTCCACTTGACGCATACTCTGGTGCCAAATACCTGAAAGCCAAATCAAGATTGATGGATGATCAGAAACAAATATTTGTAGCTAGGTTATTATAAACGTGCTGCTGTAAGTACTAATCTCTTAAGAAGCTATCAACTTCTTTCTTCCCTTCCAAAAGAAGGTACTTTTCTTTGAACTTGAAACTATCTTGGGACAACTGAAAAATAAAAAAATAAAAACTCCAAGCAAGTAATCCATTCGAAGTGCTTGTATTAAGACTTCTAAAAGCTCCAAGGACCTCAAAAACAGACAAGGAAACCGAAGTACAAGAACTAAACAGAATAACTCTAATTTGCAAAAGAACTCAGCTGTTCTATACAATTTAAACCTACCCAAATGTCCCCATGACCCTAGTTGATACGTGGGTCTGCGTAGTGTCGTTCAGTTTCGCAAGTCCAAAGTCTGCCACCTGTTTTTGAAACAATTCTCATATTAAAGCCATGTCGCCTAGCAGCAGAGAAAAAGAAAGAATTTTCAAAACAAACTAGCATTCAGTGACCTGTGCTTCAAACTCATCGTCCAACAGAATGTTTGCTGACTTAATGTCCCTGTGAATAATTTTTGGATGACCTACATATAAATCAGATAACAATAAGGCAGTTTCGGCTATTCGAATATATAATATAATTTAACTTACAATGATTCCAATTTAAACTTTGAAAGCAAATAAAATAAAATTGTTTTACGATGACGAAACATTTCATGTAACAAGAAGAAATCTTATATGTATTTCATTTGCTGCTTTCACTAAAAAGGAAAACATATCATGTCATGTAACTTGCGGATTGAAAAATAAACCAGAGTAATCTATCTGAATTGTCGCCACCGATGAATCATCAGTGAGTACACCACCAAGAGACATTGCAATATTCTATAGTAAGTTGTTCAGGCAACATGCACGATACTAGAGATGAGAAAGCACAAAGAGATACATACAATCTTCATGTAAATATGCCAAACCCTTAGCTGCACCGAGAGCAATCTTAACTCTTTTGGTCCATTCCAGTACCGGCTGTCCTTTACCTGATAACACAAATCAATAACTGAGGTAGTGATATGAGAACATAAAATCAAGCTGATAGGAGAAAATTTCAAGAAGTTATCTTACCATGCAAATGATGCTCCAGATTGTTATTTGGAACGAATTCGTAGATAAGCAATCTGTTTTTCTCGGAAATGCAATAGCCAACCAAAGAGACCAAATGTCGATGGTGAACACGACTGATAATCTCAACTTCAGCCCTGAACTCTCTCTCCCCTTGCCCACTGCCGATCTTGAGTTGCTTGACAGCCACCACTTTCCCATCTGGTAGATTTCCCTTATAAACACAACCGAAGCCCCCCTCACCAATAACATTTTCTTGAGCAAATCCATTTGTTATTTCCATTAACTCTTCATACGTAAAAAAGGACTTAGAACCACCTAAAACACCAGAGTCTGGTCCCCCACCATGGTACCCAACCCCCCTTTGACTCCCGTAGCTGTGCATCTGCGGTGTTTGCGAGCCATAGTAGGTGTCTACTGGACCAGAATTTCCCATTTGGTAATTCTGAGTATAGTAATATGCATCTACATGAGAAAAATTATTAATAAAAATTAAACCCATAAAATATTACATACAATGAGAACACACAAAAAACAGAAAACAAATGAAATAACCTGTTTTTTCGTTAAAATTGCTGGGAGGGGGCATGTAATGGCTAGCATATGCATCTCGTCTCCTTCTTCTTCCCCTTGCCCAAAAAAAGATGGCAATTAATACAATGAGAACCACACCTGCTGCTGTGGCAGCAATGATAGCCTGATCATCATTACTTGAACTCCCTTTTGTTGAATCACTGGAGTGCCCTGAACTGGAAGTAGGCGTCATCTTGCTGTGAGAATGTGAGGATGAGGATGATCCTTCAGGTGATGATTTTGAAGTGGGAGACTTGGAATTTGAAGGAGGGCTAAGTGCGTTTGGTGAAGAATTCTCATTTGGCGTGGATGGGGTTCCAGAATCAGATGATGAAGGGGATGGAGGAGAACCAGGATTTGATGGCGGAGCCCATTTCGTGTCTCGGGAATCAGTAGTACCATTTGAGGGCACGGGATTTCCTTGATTGGATTGAATACCAGGAGGGGGAGAACCAGGGGGAGGAGATGCTTGACCAGGTGGAGCGGGGGGCGAATTCTTAGATTGTTCAGGAGGAGGGGAAGCACCACCTGCACCAGGTGGTGGCGATGATTGTGATCCAGACTGTGATGGTGGTGGTGAGGCTGGTGGTGGCGAAGCTGAGCCCGAAGACGGGGATGGTAATGCTGGAGGAGGTGAACCTGGTGGGGGTGAAGCCGCGGGTGGGGGCGATGCGGGCGGTGGAGACGCGGGTGGGGGAGAGGCAGGAGGAGGAGAGGCAGCTGGGGTTGTTGAGTTATTGCCTCCGCCGCCATTATTATTATTATTATTATTAGCAGGAGGAGGGGTCGCCTTCTTTTCAGGCGATTCTGTTTTCTCTGCCGGGGCAGGCGGTGTCTTTGCCTGTTCCTTCTTCTCCCCTGCTGCTGCTGATGCATTATTTGCTGCTGGAGGACCCGGCGTTTCCGCCGAGTTTGCCATTATTCTCCTAATTTTGTCACAATTCTTCTCGCCCTCTACTGCTCTTTATTATTTATTTGTCCTCTTTTATTGTTATTATTTTCCGTTTTAAAACTCAATTTTCTCCCTCCTCTTTGTAATTCTATCACAATTGATTGTATTTCTTCAGTCAATTCAATTACCCTATAATCTTTCCAATTGGAGATGTAAAATGCAAACGGGTAACCAATAATTTTGAAAGAATCAAAGAAGAGAAACAAATTGGGAACCTTTTGGATAATACTAAGAAATGGCGGGAGAAGCTAATCTTGCAAGAAGGAGCGACCCATTTCCAGACAATGAAAGCAAAAACGGGGAAAAAAAATTAATAATCCGGGTTCCAGACCGTACGCGTATGGAGCTGGGCTTTGTTGGTACAGAACAACAACTTCCGAGAATTTCTCAAACTTTGGTGTTTTATTTTGGATTTACAAGTCATTGTCGTCTTATCTCTCTCTTCATCATTTCTGTAATACGTACGCAGGATTTCCGTTAATTAACTACCCATCTTTCTTATTTTCTTTCGTATCTCTCTCCTAAAGCTTCGGGTTACCGCGCAAAACCATCGCCTTCACTTTTCGGGTGTACCAGGCCCATTACCCGCTCCGATTTTGCCGCATTAAGTTTTTTTTTTTTTTTTTGGGTATTATCTATCTGTTCAGGCCAGCAATTCCTCTTTTCGCAAAACACAATCCAGGATATTTTTTGCTGCGATAATTGAACAGATTCGTCTGTTTTTTGCAAAATAGTTGATAATTGAGATAAAATAGAGTTTGGACAGCGGAATTGAATTAAAAATTTCATAGAAAAAGATATTTCAACCTTTAATGGACCGTCAATAAATAGTTAAGCCTCCTTTATTTAAAAATAAACATCTACCATTCATAAGTTTCATTTATTTGGATAGAGATAAATGCAATATATTATCCGCTAAGGTTAGTGTACTATATATATATATATATATATATATATATATTCATTCAAATACATTGAAATTCAATGATAGCTAGAGTTGGATGTCAAATTTTGAAATAATGAGGTTTATTGTTTATTTTCAAATGATAGGTCTAGTTGTCTATCGAAACAAATTTTGAAGGTTTGACAATTGTTTGCCCTTAATCTCATTCATATTAGTCCAGTGTTAGATTTTGTTTGCATTAATGTATTTTGATACATCAAAGAGATGAAAAAAGACTCTTTAATTAAATCAATCTTGAATCTTTTAATCAAATCAGTCTCACCTATATAAATAATTCGCTAAATAAATACATTCGAACGAACTCCTAATAAGAATGATTTGCATCAATATTCTCTTCTTATGTTTTTTTTTTAAAGGACTTCTCTGTGATATTAAAATTATTATTTTTGTGTATCATTGCCGGATCCTCCGATCACATATTAAAGCACGAACGGATGAAGGGCAGCTGCTGCAAATAAAGGATAGTAAAAAAAAAGCTCAAATTTGACCAAAGACGAGAATTAAAAAATAATTATTTTGATTCAAAAATTTCAAAAGTGAAGATATACGCAAAAAGAAAAATAAATAAATAAAAATATGATGTACATTCCCGTGGTCTTAAAATTTAAATCCATCAAGCTAGAAAGTAGAAACAGTCTTTAAAATTAATTTTGTGCACGCATGTCCCATGCCATACCGTTCTTAATATATTTATTACTTGATTCCAAAGTAACAGAAATCAAGCGCACAAAATACAACTTTCGGGTTACACGATCCGAAACCAAATCATCAATTTCTTATGCAAATACCTAAATCACCCTTCAATCCAACGAAATAAAAGTAAATAACCCCGGCACATTAATGGCTATTTCCGTAATTGCGTCTGCGACACAAAAGGAAAAAAACAAATGTACATGGCCAAGAAAAACTTGATCTCCTTTGTTTAGACGATGCGGCACGAAAACGGTCCTCCTCTAAACCGCCACAAACACCCACTACCGAAATTAGCCGTTTTTAATTTTTAATTTTTTTCTTTCGCAAATCCTCACATGACACGTATATATATATAAATAACTCCATTTTCGGTTTCTTTGCTTTCTTCTCCCAGCGATTGTGTTACCGAATTGATACTTCTAAACAAACTCTTAACACCCATCAAACTTCAAGAGGTTTCTCTTCTTCTCTTTCAATTTGTTCTTTCTTTTGAATTGTTTTATTTATTTTAAAGTTATTTCTCTGGCTTTCTTGTTCCTTAAGTTTCGTGAATCTTGTTTATAATTTGATAATTTATTATTATTATTATTATTATTATGTACGTGCTTGATGTTTTAGTGAAACATGGAACAAGTTAATAATCAAGAACAAGTTTCAATTACGATAAAATACGACGAAATCTCAGACGGCGGTGCCGTCACCGATGAGTGTAGCTCTGCTTTTGATACATTCGGGTTTTTTGCAAACAACGGAATGGTCAAGATTGAAGAGGGCGACATGAACCACTACCTTGTCAAGAAATGCTTTCTATCCGGCATGGGCCCGGTAGCCATTGACACAAGAATTGTGGCTATACACAAGAACTCGTGTTCTAGTTTGACAGCAAGAGCTCGTCTGGATTCTTTCAAGATTTTTGCCAACGCTGTGGCAGAGAAATGTGGCGGCGATGCTAATGTTAGGCCTGCTTGGTTTGGTGCTTCCAGGGACGAGATTAATGAGATTGTGTGCCATGGATTTAGCCAGTGCAGTGGTGATGGAGCTCGTAAACTCGGTCCAATGCATGGTTTTGGTGTTCAATTGTGTCCTGTTAACTCTTCCATTAATGGGTAAATTTCACTTCTCAAATTATTGTTGTTTTTGCTAGTATGATTCTTTTCTTGGTGAGTTATTCTTTCTTTGAGGGATTTGTTATTTCTGATTCTCGAATGCTCTCGGTTTTCAAGCTTTTGTTTGATTTGATTTCTTGGAAAAAGAAAGGAAAAGGAAAGAAAAGAAACTTGACTGCCAGCCTAACTCTTTCTAAATTATAAAGGTTATGTTTGGAATTGAGGTTCCAATTCTCTTCACTTACATTTCTGATATAGTTTTACAATTTTACAGTGTGCTTTCATCAGAGTTGGATGAAAAGGGGTTGAGGCATATATTGCTATGCCGAGTAATACTGGGGAAGATGGAAGTGATTCCTCGTGGCTCCAAGCAATTTCATCCAACTTCTTTGGAATTTGACTCCGGTGTGGACAGTCTATGTAAGCCTAATAGGTATACCGTGTGGAGTTGCTACATGAATTCTCACATCTTTGTAGACTACATCGTCAGTTTTAGGATTGTTTGCTTCAGTGGTAAGCAATAATATGGTTTCCATTTGAAAGTTTTGGTTCTGATATGTGATGCTCTGCTTTGGTAAGTGATACTGAACTTTGTAATGTTTGTCTATATGAAAAACCACAAGCAAATGCAATCAAAACAACTTCACCATGGAAGGGGATTCAAACTTTAATGGCTATACTTTCAAGGTTTCTGCATCCTTCTAAAATGGCTCTGGTTGTGAAATACTGTAATGATCTTCAAGTAAGTACTTTCATTTTAATATCATCTCTCATACTTCACGCAATTACTTCATTTTGCTCTTATTTTTTCTTTTCTTTTTTTCCCTATTGATGATCTGTGTAAATTTTTTATTTTTTTATTTTTATGTTTATCACAGAATCAAAAGATTATGTCGCAACAATTTGTAACGAATCTGAAGCAAGTAACTGGGGACAAGTTGCTATATGCAGTAACAAAACTTTATAAGAACGAGGTATGACTGTATACAAGTTGTTACTTGCTCAACACATGTTATAGAGATGACATGTTTCCAATTTTCAATTCTCTTTAAATAGCCTTCAAGCTGGGTTTAAATGTTGTAGCTGTACCATATTGACTAACTATTTAAGAGGTCAAGTTGAAATCATATTATACTTGGTTATAGATAGTATTCTTGGGCATGTAAGGCAAGTGTACGGCTGCAACTTCTGACTTTTTTGCACAAAATATTTGAATAGCCTGCATATTTTATTATTATTAATATTGTAATCTGACGCTGAAGAAACTTAGGCAGCAAGTAGTCTATCTTTGGGGTAAGGGACTTACAATGGTGGTTGTTGAAAGTGACCTTCAGATTGGATTGTTCCTAGCGTTATGCATAAGCATAACACCAAAATCATGACCTCTACGACATTTTGTGTTGCTGAGTTGGGTATTACTGACTACTTGGTCAATGTTTCAGTTTTATTTCCATCCTCTTCCTCAAGCATTGCAACTCTAATAGTCCAATGCCTGATTTGGCAATTTCTGATTAGAATTAGATGTTCTGCAGCTACGTTCGGCAAGAAATGCTAGCGCCAGCAGAAGTGCCAACTGTCAAATAGAACAAGAAGGGATGTAGCTGTTGCCGATTACTGGTGTTGTAGTAACTAATGGTTGAAGAAGTGTAAATTGGCTTGTTTTACACTTGAATCCCAAAGACTGATAGAGAATCCAAAGTGAAAGGCGAATTTTGTTTTAGGCAAATGATATATAGTTTAGTTGTTAAGAGGGATTTGTCATGTTTCTTCCACTGTCAGTAGGCATTTATGAATTGTGAAACTTGAGCGATTGTTGAGATTCCAGTTTCCAACTGTATTGGTGTACCTTGCCAAACAAAGGCTCCACTTTCAATTTCAGAAGCCCATTTTAAACATGATTGGAAAATTCTAATGTTTGAAGACGTGGAGAGAGATTCAAACACTTTGTCTTTTGTTAGTCGATTTAGCTATATCTAAAACCACCAAGTCGATGCCATAAGAACCTCATACCTGAGAAGTCGAACAATGAAATGCTTCATCTCCGGTATCATTATTTTGAACTTTAAACTAATTGTGTTTGTGCTCTCTGCTGCCAGTGATATTGCAATTTGTAAAGGGTGGTACTGGTGTCCCCCACTTTTTGTATACTAATCATTCACACCCAATTTATTTACAAATTACAGTCACAAAATCTTTTGGCAATCTTACCTGGAAAAACAGTGGCTATTTCTGAAAAATTTGCCCTTTGAAATAAAATTCTACTCTGTTGTATCTAAACTGCCATAAATGAGTTGCATCCTTCTAAAATGGCTCTGATCATGAGATACATTAATGATTTTCAACTTTCAAGAAAGTACATACCACTTGTAGTCTCCCATTTTAATTTCATTCCCACTTCATTTTGATCTAATGAGATGCGCAACAAAAGTTATCCAAAATCTGAGTCAAATCTGTATCAACTATCAAGGGCTGAAAGCAAGTTGGTAGTAGGAATACTAAAGCTCTGGTGCTTGTAAGGACAAGGTATGAAATTGTGTATAGATGAACATGATGATGTTGCTTGCTTAACTGTTAACACTTATTGTTTATCAATTAGCTCGGGCTGTTCTCTGAGTCTCTGACGTTATATGGTATATGTAACTGTCCTTTGACTGATGCTGTATTTTTTTCAGTTCGGAACTTCTCTTTAACTTCAAATGGCTTTTACTACAGACACTGATCTGGTGATATCTACTTAAAATTTGATGTTATGCAGCAGCTTCGGAAATGGAAAATAAAGTACAGTTGCTGTAGCTTATGTTTTGATGAGTACTGGTGGTGTTGACTGTTATGGTGAAGAAGGGTTAATTGGTTTGTTTTACACTTACTAAGAACGGGGAACTTAGAGGGTCAATTTATTTTTAGGCAATGGTGATTCCAAGTAAGCATTTGTGAATTGTCACATTTGAGCTATTATTATTTACAACTGGTGAAATGGATTATCATATGGTATTTATGTCGTGTCAAATTTTGATTGACTCAAATATGATTCATTTAATAATTATGTTAAAATATTAAGACTCTAACTCAATACAAAAAATAAATGGGTTATCTAATAACACGCTTCATATTTATATATTTGACAAAATTTATATCAAACATTTACAAACTGTTTTACACACACACACATATATAGAGTGAGACAACAAAAGTAAGAGTGATTCATAAATATTATCAAATAACTCATCAATAACTAAAGTAGTATAAGAGGAGAGACTCAATCCTTGTTTCTTTGTTATCTAGATAGCTTATTATTCAACAACTTTAGATTTAGAAGCCAAGCTTCAAGCTAATCTAATTTATTTTTTATCCCCTCAATAAACAAATATTTTTAAATAAACTTAACTATAGGAGGAAATTTGCCACTCAATCCATCGAATGAGAATTAAGTTTTTTTTTTCTTTGTATTTTTTTATTGAGCATAAATTTGTGAGCAACAAGAATAACCATTGCTCATTTTACTTTTTTTTTTGTTTTCTCTTTAAAAGATTATTCAGTTTTACTTGAATTAGAGAATAGCACAGGAGAATAACTTGTTTCAAAGACAGTTTGTGAGCAATAAGAACCACACTCATAATGGGATTCGAAGCATAATGGTTTTTATGAGGGTTATTTTTTTCTTAATTGAAAGGACTGTCATTAGATGTTTTGATCGAAATAATATATTTAATGTGGTGAAAAAGAAAGAGGGGAGGGGGGGTTAAAGAAGTGTCAATAGTTTCACACTTCTACTAGTCAAGCTAGCAATCTAGCTAAAAATTAAAAACTTTGCTCGAGCCATTACGTGAACTGATTGAGTTACATGATGGAGGAATGACAATATTTAGCCTCCTCAATCTATCTCTCTCACCAACCTTTATTTTTTCATTGATCTCACTAACATCTAAAATTTCCCCTACTAAAAAATAAACATATAATTAAAGCAAAAAAAAAATATAGACAATTTAAGAAGCCCTAGCCACCACCATTGTCGTTCGTTACCTTAAGCTACCACCGCAATCCCCAATTCACCCTACCAGCAAATTCCTCAACGCTCAACAACTGCCGACCAAACCACCTTATTTATTTGATTTATTATCGTACTAGTAAATTACAACTGAAGTTAAACTCTTCTACTTCTTATGGTTCCTTCTCCTTCAATTGACTAAAATATATAATTTATTTAGTTATTTATTTGGGAGATGATAATAATAATAATAGAAAAAAAATCACCATAATTGATCTAGTTTGATGAGCTACCAATCTCAGCTGCTTCATTGCTAGCATTCTCATTTTTATTCTTTGTCATTCTCGCTAACTAATTTTTAATTTCTTGATTTTGTTACGTCCGTATTTTCTGGTAGAATCAGTAGACGACGAAGGGCCAGTAGTTTTGTGGCTTCAGGCGATGATAGTGGTGGTGGAGGATGACTATGATTTTTGAAATTTTTAATTTTTTTATAAAAATAATTTTATAAATCAGTGGATTAATTGAGAAGTCAGGGTTGGTGAAATCATATGTCACTGCTCATAACGGGGACAGAACAGAAGTTGTATTTTGAAACTAGGCCTGAAGCTTACAAAGGGGTTTGGGGGCCCAATCCAACTGTTGGGTTTTAAAAAACTTAGGAATTTTCTGGGTGGCCTTCTCTCTCGGCTCTTTGAAAAAACTTCGAAGTTGTTTTGCCTTTCTTTGAAAGCAAGGTTAGGTGAATGGCTGGACATTATGCGAATTCCGTCGGTCCTAAGTTGGGTCATCTCATCGCCCAATCAACACCGTTGCTTTGACCGCCAATGGTGAAATGACTAATACCCGAATTATCCACCCAATTTAGGCCGCTGAATTTCTGTTTGACCCCCAATTCAATCACAATGTGCGTTCGGCACTTTCCATCTTGTTGTTTTCGTGCATCAAGTGTCGGATTTGTCAACGACGTCACTTTGAAAGTTCCATCGAAGAATTCTTCTTGTTCAAGGTTGACCTGGTCAATTCACGATGATTATGAGAACTACTTAATCTTAAAATTGACAGGAGTCTAGTTGCTACTAATAAATTAAATTAATTTTACGACGATGTCTTCAATGTTCAAACTTCAACCCAGCGGTTTGTCTTCTGGCATTTTAAATGTTTGTGATTACAGCGGATTTAGGGACCGGAACAGCCTACAACCGGTGGTAATGCAAACATCTGCGCACCCCGCTTTAATACTGAATTAGTCTCGAAATGAGAACAGAAAAAATAGAGAAAATTTTACGAAAATAACGGAAATTTGGGAGCTATTGTTAATTTTTGCCAAAATACTATCCCGAAGCTTGATTTAACTTGTTTATATACTTTATCCTAGTGTGCTAGATGACAATTTCCGTAATTTTATTGTTAATTTTTAAAAAATAGAGAGGTAGTAAAGTTTGAAATAATTTTTTAATTCTTATTTTTTGGGATTCAAACTTGGGTTGTTAGCTAAGTAAAGACCCAACTCAAGTTAGGTGAAAAACATTCGTCCGGTCCCCTGGGGGCAAGCTGTCCAACAGGATGATAAAACACACTCAATAGCCAATTTACTATATTTCAAGAACATTCTTAACATAAATTTGATGCTCTATAGTAAGTATCATTATATATATATATATATATATATATATATATATATATATATATATATATTCATTTGTGTTCTTCTTGTTCACTCCATTGCAAAAATCACCTTTAGTTTGAACTTGGAATAGTAGATAAAAGGTGAAAATATTATGAGAAGAAAAAAAATCCAAAAGGCATTTTTTTTATATGCTGAGATGGCAACTCAACTAAAATTATAAATTGACCTCAGATTTTGGTCATTTTTGCTTTTTTTTTTTTTAATAATAATAGCAATATGCCTATATATAAAAACCCTCCAACATGGCAACATGGAGTCGTGGATTTAAAATTATGCATAACAAATCCATCCATTGCCCGATGACCACAAACCCAACAGTTCCCATCTCTCAAGCATAATTGTTACGTTGCTTCCACAGCACAAGGCCATTACTAGCATTATCTTTATCATTATTTTTCATTCTGGGCAACTCAACAACCTATCTCTTTTAATTATTATACTATTATGCCCCTAAGGGATGCGAGCGAGTAATTTAAATAATTTTATTTAACTAACTATCTATGTTTAAATTTTTGAATTTTATCCATCTCTTATCTTAAAAAAATAAAAATTTCCTTTTAAATTATTATAATATAATGCAAATAAATATATTTTATACTTTATGATAAAATTGTTTACTCCACAAAAATATGAGAAAACATCTACCCATTAAATGAAGGTAAATAAACTCAATGTGGGAGCTTGAACCAATGCCTCAAGGGCGTTGACACATGAAATATTTAGTATTAAAAAGTATATATATATATATGTGTGTGTGTGTAAGGTAGCCATCCTTAAAGTGAACATGCTATTTGTACATAAATGAGCACTAAACATTGCAAGACAAGTAGACGATATCGTTTAAAAGTAAGTTGATCAAAGAAAAAAGTAAAAATCAAAGTAAATCTTATATTGACTCATCCTCTTCGCTTATCTTTCTTCACTCATTCCTTAATTATACAACACGCAACCAGCCGGCGGTGACAGAGTTATTAATGGTCCATTTAAGGAAGCCCATAAAACAGATTAGTTGGCCATCTAGCTACCACGAGATTTATGATACTTTTGTTGTTTCGTTTTTGCAAATTCATAATCTTTCAAGTTTCTTGTCACAATTAATTGAAAGTTGGTCATGGGTCTCACTTGCTTGCTCTCCAAACCAGCAAATTCCATTTTGCATCACCCATGATGTGTGTATCTAATTCTATAGATAAATAAAATGGCTCACAAGGAGTGGATAAAGCATTTTGATTATCGACCTAAGACTTTCCAAAATAAAGTAAATACTCAACGGTTGACCCTACAAAGCTGATGATCGGAAAGTATCATAGGGCTTCTAGAGGGAACCCATTGACACGTGGAAAGCGTACACGGTTTCTAGCGTTCTAGTGTGAGCCCCACAAACGCGCGTGTGTGTTTAATTTTTTTTAAATTTTCTGTCGTTATAAATGAAAGCACCACGTAAAATTTGAAAGGTCCAAAACAAAATAGAGCAAGAAACCGGAACTGCCAGTATTTCGGCCGCTGACGCGCTTTGCGTATGCTTCGTACCACTACCATCGCCATATAAGAAGCAATAAAGCGGTAACAACCACTCTTCGTACGTGAAAGCTCAACATATCTGACTCTGTCTCTCCCATCAAATCAAAGTTTCAAACCCCTCTTAAAGAAAATGCAAGTATCGGCTTCTAGTGAAGAGAACACCGAAATCTCGGCGGTTTTCGGGGAAAAGTTAAAACTGAACGTTCCCGACGAAGGGCATGCACCGAAACTGGAACAAGAACACGGTGAAAGCGAAGAAGAGTTCTCTTTCGCTTGCGCGAACTCGGTTCAGTCGCCGGTTTCGGCGGATGACGCATTTGTTAACGGCCAGATCCGGCCAATATTTCCGGTTTTCGACCAAACCTTACTCTACCGTAATGCTGAGGGTGAAGGGAAAGATGATTCGAAGCAGAAGCAGTCTCTGAGACCTCCGTTGAGGAAGTTGTTTGTTGAAGAACAGTCCGGGCTGGAAGAAGAAGAGCCTGTGGGGCCGTTCTGCGAGTGGTCGTCCGGTAATAAGACGGTGAAGGAAGCTACGCCGGAGCCTTGTAAGAAGAGCAACTCAACCGGCTTCTCCAAGCTTTGGAGATTTCGAGAACTTCTTCGAAGCAGCAGCGACGGCAGAGACGCGTTTGTTTTCTTGAATAACAACAACAACAATAATGATAACAATACGCGTGAAAGTGACACGGGAGAGAAATCTAGTAAAAGGCCTGATAAGTCAAGCGAAAAGCCGACGGGCACCAAAACGACACCCGGCCGGAAAACGAGTAAGGGTGAGAGAGTAGTAAAAGTGTCGGGGAATAAGCGGGTGAAGGCCGAAACCGTGACATCTGCGTACGAGAAGTATTATGTCAGGAATAGAGAAAGTGATAAGCGTAGGTCGTATGCGCCGTACAGGCAAGGTGTGGTTGGGTTCTTCACTAACGTTAATGGTCTCAGCAGAAATGTTCACCCTCTTTGAACCTTTTCTTTGGTTTGATTGTTTTTCTGTAATTACAAGAGTAGCGAATTCTTTTTTCTCTTTTTTTTTTTTTTTTTTTTTCTGTTTTCTGTTTTGGGATTGAGTTGTAAATCCCCGGAAAGATGGGGATCTTTTGTAAACTAGTGACTCAGATTATAAGATTAACGTGATGATGTTGGATTAAATTTGTTTAACTATTGTTTTTAAGTTGGGAAATCTTGGGCTTGCCAATGATCAATGAAATGAAGGTCCCACTTGCATGCAAATACAGCACCGCGATATCAACGAGATATGCAATTTTAATTGTAAATTGTAGATCGTTAGTGTTTTGACTGGTTCTTAGATATATCAATACTCACAATCCAATTCAATGCTTCTAAGCGGCTTTTATCCAGAAGAGAAGAATGATTCAAGAGGTATTGGATTTATTTGTGTTGAATTCAAAAACTCTTTTTACGTTAGAGAGAGAGAGAGAGAGACAGAGATTAATGGGGGCAGTTAGAAGTGATTGTAAAGGGTTTGACGAGCCTAGATCCTAGAGGATGGTCCGGCTATGGATTCGGCCAATCCCCAACAACTTACCACGAAAGAGACGCAAGAAAAGAAAGTTTTGAAATGAATGAACCGCACTTGCCCTTCTCTGAAATTACGAGGACGTCACGTCACATCCAAACATCGTTTGTCAATGCGCGCTCGCAGCTTTTTTCCCAAGAAACTTCTATAGTAGCAGCCATCGCGTGTGAAAAGCTCGTTTGAGACTGAAAATTTGGGTGCTATCAAATGATTCTTATCAAGAAGTATGTCTAAGAAGTTACTTTCTCCTTAAGAATTATATGACAAGAGAGAGGAGAGCGACTTTGGAAAATGATGTAAAATTTCTAGGGAAAGGGATTTCAGGCCTATGGAATGCAGCTAAACGAAACACTTACCAGTTTGAATCTATTCAGGCGTAACTACTCTGCTCTACAGCAAAAACTTGTTTAAAAGCACAAATATTTAGGATCCAAATATTTATCATCTAATCACAAATTGTTATGGATCTTTACCCTGCTCCACTGTTCCTCAAAAATTCAGTGCCCATGGTTACAGACAACAGCCATAATAACCCAGGTAACATGCACATACATCCAAACCCACTCGCAGTCTTTAAACCAGGAGATAAAATCTGAAAAGTCTGAGCAAAAGGACCTGCGGCGACCAACTTCATTGCACCCAAATGCGGCCTGCACCGGTCATGAGGCAATCAAGCAGAGCAAGTACAACTCACACCTTGTTGAAGACAGTATTACTCTTGATTATCATGATATGATCAAATGTATTTACAATATCCATACATACTTAAACAAAGCAATATTAATTTTGGAGCTTACATATCAGCATGGTTATAGCACAGTTAATTGTAACACAATGAGGTACAACAAGCATAACTAACTAAAAGTATTGATCACATATTTTTAAAACACTAACTCCGTTTCAAGTTATTCATTGGGACCATTATAATACCACACCAATTTCCGATCAAAATTTTGTTGTCAGGTGTAACTTTATCATGTCCTCACTTGTAACCTTCTTCCTTGTATGTCCGCATTTGTTGACACAAGAGTAATGAATCAGCGCAAGTCAAAGATTTCAAACCTCAGATTTGAATTTGTGTAGACATTAAAGCAGTGCTCATAAATGGGGCTCCCATCAGCTGGTTCTCTGTGAGGATGAAATCCTGTCTCCTGACACTCTTTCAGGACACTCATTCCACTGGGCTCAGTAAGCCGAAATATGCCATACCTTCTGCAAGATATGCACGCATAAAAATTTAGTCTTGAAAAGCTCAAAAATGACTTACTAAAAATATGAGACTATCTTCCTAAGCCTTGCAAGATTTGCATGTAAATGGGTGGTCAACAGTATCTGCTATCCTGGTTGACATGAAAAGATAACAATAGAAACATCCAAGTCTTGTGTCAGATTAATGGCATTTGTAGGTAATGACATGAATCTTTGTTTAAGGCATCGTTTTAAGGCATGAAAGCTCATGGTAAGCAATATTTTAGGGTGGTACAAAGTAAAAGCGCTTTTGGTCATCAGCCCATGATTATGGCCTTCACAGAGATGAAAACTGGTAGAAGATGTGCAGTTAACCAAATACTGAGACACACACATTGTATCAAGTAAAAAAAGATTTTAGAAACCAACTTAACAAGCTACAGTACTGCAGCTTCAGAGTTGCAAACCTTGAGGAATCAGTGGGAGCCAAGACAATGGCAAAAGCCTCCGGTACCATCATCTGATGAACAAAAAGGAAAAAGACTAAAATATCAAACTGTGCCATCAACTACATTATCTTATAAGAAAACAAGTTGACAATTGTTCCGCACCATTACCAATATTAGTAAGCAACTCAAATGTCAAAGTTTCTATGATTAATGGTTCTTAAAAACTACATCTTCATTTTACAGTTGATTCTTTATGTTTGGCTTGAATGTATTAGACAAAACTCAATTATGCACAAAATTGTCGAAGAAGATGCAGTTCAAGAACAAAAATGGTCAAATTTGAAAATTCTGGAATTTTTGCAAGCTAGTTTATTCCTGTTTATGAATTCAATGATTCAAAAATTAATTAATGAGCACCTTGGCATAGCATCTCAGGTATACTGGCTCTAATCTTTCTCACAAGCCATGTGCAACCCAGTTTGGACTAAAAACAATCAGCTTATTATCCTGAATAAGCAGTAAAGAGATTGTCCCAACTCCCGAGGTCCACTCTATAAGTTAAAAGATTGAATAACTAAATAAGTCACTCGTGTAATGTACATCAAATGGTTGCCACAACCTGAATGATGCCAGCTCAAATATGAAACAGCATATGGTCTGCTGACTAAATGATAGAAACTCCATTCTAAAAGTTGCTACTTTAATAAACAGCTACCTACAAACTATACTGCACCTTAAATGTTACTTCCATCATAACATTCACATTAATAGTTTTCTTCACAAAACACTCAGTATATGACATATGAAGAAAATAAATTTCCTTAATCAGTCATAGCAACATCAACAATGAGGCAAATTACCTGATATGAGTAGTGGGTGTGCAGATCTACTGAAGACATGAAACAACTTTGAGATGGATGTGTCTGAAAACAGATACAAAAAACTTAGGTCACAGCCTTTATGAAAATAAAAAGAAATAAAAATTCTCAAATAGGAAAAGAAATAGGATTAAAAATGAAAAACATTACAAGAATAAGAGCATACATGAATCCATCCCACAGGAAAAAGAGATCGTTCATTTTGTATGGCAAAAACATCCTCCTCATTTAGAGCTTGACACTGTCACTCAGCATAACAACGTTAGCAGCTAGCACAATAAAGAACAGGCCATTAAAACAATGTTGATAAAGTCCTCTCTATCTAGAAAAGTAAAAGGCTCTCAGAGACTTACAGAACTGGGAGTTGAATCCTGTTTGGGTATAATCAAAGTGGTCACATAAAAGGTCCCATTTTCCTGGTTTAATAAAGAGAGGGGAGGGGGCAAAAAAAGCATCAAGTGAATAACAACACCTTTCAAGTGCGAAAGGACATGGACCAAGTATAACACCTAATAAAAACACAGCTTATTGTAATTCAGTAAGACAATGAGAGGATTCAAACAAAAGGCTAATACGTGAAACTTACTTTGAAAGGAAGTTAAGTTACATTCAACCCAAACACTTATGTTTAGTTTCAGAACTCTTAACAAATGAAATTTTAGTTTCAAAGAGTAAAAGGAGAATGAATATTACTACTTACTAGAAAAGCACCGAGAACACCACAGGTTTCCAGATCCTTATCTGTGTTTTCCCTTGCAAGTTCAAGAAAATCTTCCATCAACCGAGCTGACTGATAAAAGAAAATGACATTTAACTTATCAACAATTAATTTTTGAAGTTAAACACACTGTCTGCCAAAATAATACTATTCTGGGCGGGAACATATGAAGCTGAGGTATTAAAAAAAAAAAAATCAAATTCTGAGGATGAGACTAAGCATTATGAGAAATAGAACCTGTTAATATGGCCAAAAATAAAAGGGAGAAAGCGCAGAGAGAGCAGTTCTTGAGTTCTTACTATATGTACATCTTGCAGGACCTTAGACATTGATGGCTCAGTGCTCGACTGATTATCAGAATCAGCAACTGAAACATGTGTAACAAGTGCACCTTGAGGTGCTTTCGCTGTCAAGGAGAGTACAGGAGAAGGAGAAGACAGAGTAACAGCATGAGCAGTGACATGGCCAGCACATGGCCGTTTGCTTATTGTCTGAGGGGACATTGGAGAAAGATTTTCATACGTGGAGCAACTAGTGATAGAATCAACCAAATACAGAAAGTTAGCAACCCCGCGATTTCTTCATTGACGTTCCTTAAGGCTGCATAGCCAAAAAAACAAAAAAATACACTTCACTTGCAAACAACCCCTAAGCTAACAAAAAAGGGCTATAATCAGTGATTCAGAAAACAATAGCAATCGGTGCGCCTCATTTGCTTATTTTATATTTAACTTGTTAGTCAAATCAAAATCGATCACATATTCCGCTCATCGTGAACTACGACGCAAAAAGTATACATTACTTTAAAGTACACGATGTGATACAAGACGGAGATGATGACAAACTACTACAACATGAAAATATAAACCAATAACAACAAAAATCAACTAAACCCCAACTGAACAAAGATTGAACATCATTAGATTTTTTGCTCGCCAAAGATTAATCAAAAAGAAATTCATATAAAAGGTTTCGAAATTCTGATACCTGAAGCATCTGTTAACTGCGTATTAGTGACAAACACAAACTGATAAGAACAATCATCTTAAAGAAATAACTGCTCACTTGATCAAGATAGGAAGACTCTTTTGGTTGTTCACTTAATCATGTGCTTTTTGCTGCAGCAGAAAATGGACAGGAATCGGGTGTGAGCACCTGTTATACAGTTCCTAGAACTCAAAAACCTTTTGTTAACTTTTTTCCCATAAAAAAAAAAAAAAATCCTTTTCAAAACTTTTAAGTTTCAAAGGGTTTAATATGCGAGGAGAGGTCGAAGCAGGCGTTAAAAAAGCCTGCCTGATGTCTATATACGAAGCTGCTTTTTCAAACTTTAAATGAACGGTCGAGATTTGAGCATTTCCAATTCTCCACAACGCAGGGGACAGGACTTCGGTTTGGTAAATGATCCGGGTTGGCGGTAACTCGACCCGAGATCAGTCGAACCCATTTCCCAAGGATCCGCCTATGCCACTTCTTTTGTCTTGTGTGACAAATTTTCGTGTCCCCACGCATTTTCATTTAATATTTGTTTCACAAATATTTCTACCTGCATCTAAAAGTATATTTCAGTTAACACATTACACTATATCATATTTATAAAATTTTTTCTTTAATGTTGCACCTGTATTACTGTACCCCTTTTTATTATTTTTGAATTAAATTATCTGTATGTTTAATTTAAAACCTTATACTCTTTTTAATCATAATTATCTTTAAACATCATCATTATTAAATTTTATTTAACACCTTATACTCTTTTTATTTCAATTTTTTAATAAATATTTTTTTTCTTACATTCATAACAAATTATGTAATCTGAATAGATGTATTACAAAGAGTATTATAATTTTTCATACTCTTATTTTTATCATGGTACTTAATTCAAGTATTCTTATCTTATGGCCCATAGGTGCATTTGGTTCATCATTATATGTTGCATTAAGTTGTATTGCATTAGACTTTATCACATTAATTGTATTAGGTTATAATTTAGTTAAATATTTTATGTATTATGGATTTACATTATATTAATAAACAAATTTTATTAGTATATATGAAGGACAAAAAAAATCCTTCAATAGTCCAGTAAAATGTCCTTAATAGTTTGGTTTATAATTAAATATGCTAATAGTTCATACCACGCTTATTCTACATAAGTGAAGCTATTTCTCATTCTTGATGTTTGTCCAAATTTGATTCAAGCTTATACTTAATTTTTATTTTTTTGCTATATTTAACATCTAGGCTCGTGATTTTGTTAGTAATCGCGTGTCATTCATTGTTATATTTTCGGATTAGGTCAATAATATTTTCTAGGTTTTGTATGGTTTATCATGTCGTTTTTCATGTAACCATATACTTGTTTTGGCCTAATCTAGATTTGGAGTAATTTTGTTTATGCTTATATATATGTTGTAATATTTGTGGACACATGGCGCGTTGTAAGTTGCTACATATTTTAGCACTCGCAATATATATTTAATAGTAGTATTTAAATTTATTAATAATAGAAATTTCAATAATTAGTAGATATAATTATTATTATTAAAGAAATAGTAGTTATAATAATTTAATTTGATCATCAACTACTATATCAATTTGATACTCGTATTTGTGCAAACAATGGGGCAAATCTTGGTGTCGATGTTATCGTCACTATTGTTAATTACAATCTTATTTGAATCTGAGCAACTAGAAAATGTAAATATGAATTAGTTTGTGTTCCTTCTTTCTTTTGATCGATGATCTATTTCTACTTTATTCACTAGTATTATATTAGAACATAAGAAGAATTAAGAATTACAAGTTCATGATGGTTGGAATCACCATTGATTTTGTATTGAATTTTTATTATTAATTTGATTGTCTATATATAAAGCAAAGACAAATGATTGCATAGTTATAGTGGTTTATTCAAGCAAGGGAAAATTAATTGGCCAATGGATTTGATTTTAATTGGTTGAAGTTACAGTGTTATATATATATATATACATATATATTGAAAGACATTCATATGTCACCACTGCATCCTTTTTCTCCGTCAATTTGTTATTGTAAATAATAATTCATCATCTCTAAATAGGTATTGAATTAATTTTATGTAATATGAACGGACATTATATTATTAAAAATTTTTATTGTTGCATATGAACGGTAAAAAAAATTACTAAATTATAGTTTAAAAAGTGAAGTAAATTTATTAAGCTAAAAAAATACCCATCCCTTGCAGAGAAAGAGCTTGCACCAAAGCCAAATCATCAACTGAATCACTCTTCTCTGGTGGCGAAACAAACGACCGAGAAACGTCTTCGCTTTTGGCTTTCTTCAACCCAAAAGTATCATCATCATCATCATACGTATAAGCATTAGAACCCAAAATCCTCGATCCCATGACGAGTGAATTGATCGTAGAAGTTTGAAATTGACGGAAAAGATCATCTAATCCGCCTTGAGATTCCTTGTTACCGGTGTTCTATTGAAAGAGATTCTCAGAATAACCAAAAATTTGACATGAATAAAGTTAACAAACTACACAAGATAGAATCAAAGTAACTGCTACCAGAATTTCAAAGATATGAAATGGTGATTTCTATTCATTCCCCATCGTTATCAATAGTAAGAACCATAAGACGAGAAAAATAAACTTCTTCTGGTAAGAAAAATAAAAACAAAAAAAGATCTGTTCTGGTTAAAATGTAATACATGTTAGCCATGCAAGGATAAACTTGAAAAAAGTATGTCAACAACATTTGGACATATGAAGCTATTAAAGTCCCCGCAGACAAAAAGGAAAAAAAGGAGGGGGGGGGGGGGCGGGGCGGGTGGAAGAATAGAACTAGCAAAAAACTGACCAATAATTTTGTTTCATTAAACAATTTGACAACCTACCGTCCCTATATGCGTGCTGATTACATTTTTCTAGCTTTTTGTATGATGATGGAGCAGCCTCTCTTGTGCCCACCAGCTTCCGGATTACATGTAATTTTTTTAAAAATAAACAAATAAATTGCAGAGGAAGAGATAATTCATAAAGAAAACTCATCAAAAAGGTGTGTGAGTGATATAGAGAGGAATGGATGCCAATTGCAGAAGATAGAAATTGAAATTAACAAATCAAACCCAATTCAAATGGAAACGCCTTTGGTTTTTGAGTTCAATATCCCCATGCTAGCTTTTGCTAAATCGGCGGCCGCAGTGCTGGCTGACCTGGTGGCTGCTGACACTTCCTCAGACAAGGTTGGTTTTGATTTCTTTGCAGAGCCATTCTGTTCTCCTAAAACGACCTTCCGAATCCAAGACTTGAACCTGGGCAAAATAACGTTCTAAACAGACAATGACATTGAATGTAAAGCCATATCAATACTATTGGACCAAAAAAAAAAATGAGGCATCTAACCATATGACTGGTGGTTACAGAAAACTCTTGAAGTAGCTTTAAAAAAATAGTAGTCCCAGCTAAAGAAGCAGCAAGAAAAGGTACAAGAACAAAAGCATGTGCATATTAAACCGAGATGGTGGAGATGCTGCTAGTGCTGTGGCTTGCTGCTGAACATTTGTGAGTGACTTTGACCGTACAATCGTTTTAGATTATGGGCAGACATGCAATGATATTCCAAGTGTGAAGGGAGTAAAGCAATGGTCAACTTCCAGTGCTCAAAATGTGACTACAATCTATTTTAGCAAGAAGCCATGGTCAACGCAACTTGTGGATCATCAATGCTGATTAAAAAATCTTATCTTGAATTGAGGTACGAATGTGTCCAGTTGTAACATTTGAAGGCCGATCCTGCATTTGCACCCAATAAATATGAAAAAGAGAGAGCCTGCGTAGCACGGTAGTCTTGAGTTATGCACTAAAAGCTAAGAGCAAATCAGAAGAAACAATGTGCTTACAGGAACACGACGAAGGGCTTCATCTATCTCCTCGTTGTAAGGCCCTTCTTCTGAAGAAATGAACGGCTATTGATGGCTGGAGTGCTCCTAACCATTGCAATTGACAGAAAATTAACAGCCATTTGCACTAGCTCCTCCCGCTTTGGTCCAAAATGTTGGCCATCCTCGCCCATTGTCCTTCCCAGCTCTGGAATTTTCCATTTTCAAACCAAGTTTTGACACGTTCCTCAATAATAGAACCGACAAATTGAACTATACATATCTCCTTGGGATTCATAGTAATGCATTCCCTACTCTTATATTTCTTCTTGACCTGAAAATTTATCCCCCGAAGTAGAAATAATTAAACTATCACCCGCAAAAAAAAAAGTGCAGAATATTGGGCTGCCATGGTCACTTAGGCCTTTCTACAAGACTTCAAATTGGAGGCCCAAATCAACGTTGCCGAAGCTTTTTCTGTTTCGTGCTTTTCAATGTTTGTTAGACGATAAAAGACTTTTTTTCCCCATTTTTATTTGTAGTGTAAAATCAATGTGATGATTGACGAGGGCATATGAGTTCGTCAATGACGAAAATATGTTTCCAAAACTGAATTCGTGGGGGCATATGAGTGAGTTCATCAATAACGAAAGATATATTTTCCAAAACTGAATTATTGCATAAAAAATATTGTACTACCATTTTTTGATATTTATACGGATCAAATTTACCATCAAATAATTTGGAAGAAAAGGCTACCCACATATGCAAATGACGAAGGGAGAAGGGTTTGTCTCCGATCTAGGAGGTGGTTTCGATATATATGGATACAATACATATAATAGGAGGTTGAAAGTAGATTAGGGATTAAACAACTTGCGTAACGTGCAGCTTAAAAATTTGGCTCATTCAGTATTCTGGAGCCACCTTGAATAAATTGTAAGGCGCTGGTTTTGAGTTTTGTTTTGACTTGGTCTCGATAAGGTAAGTGTAATTTAATCCACCGTTGTCCGTTGCCACAAGATTGAATATAACAGTTCATTTGGATATATCATGAAGATTGAAGCAAAAGATTCTCATCTCAAAGTTAAAAGCCCTTGTTGACACACGTCTCGCTTTCTTTATCCTTTTATCGAATGCATGGTGGATGCTTGTATCGAGACCTTTCAATTTATCCGATTATATTTATTCCCCAAAAATGGATGGTTACGATTTCAGATTGCTGCGTTTTGCTTACCCTACGAATGACGATGATTCCAACTTTTGGTCCTCCCGATTAGTCCCACCCCAACTAAAAAGCTAACTGCAAAAATTTTTCCTACTCCATTTTGTTTTATAACAGCTCTTGGGAAAAACAAAGTCCATTTTCTGCATTCAAAAAAGCCATTTTCGGCTCCCACACTTTGGTAGGTACATAATCTCTTTCTCCCCACTTTGTGTCATTTGAGACTTAATTTAGTCCATGGCCCACGAGCACTTGCAAGAGCCATGATCATTTTGTTTGAAATATAAAAGCGCATCTCTATTTGTTATCCCATTTATTTGTTCGCCTAATTGCGTATTATTTGACAACGAAAACATCTAAATTTAAAATATAATGCGGCGTTTTGTGACTTTCCTGTTGCCTCAAGAGACTAATTAATGTGATGAGTCATCACTGAACCCTAAAATAATACTTTTTGTGAGTAATTAATCTGTTTAGTTTTGTTCTCTTAAACAGGGGGAAATCAGAACCAAAGTGAAACATGACGGCAAAACTTAGCAAGTGCATGATGCTGTGTTGTGTTAGGAAGAGCCCGGTAGCGGTAAGGTCTCTCAGTACGGTTTCATTCGGTGTAGTTCTATTTCTACTCGATTAATAAATATATTAATGGTATTAAAAATGGACGCAATTCAACCAAAAATATCAAGTATGCCACCCTTATTATAAAAAATTTGAGGCCTGCTACCTTATTTGTAATGATCACACAAATAATATTAAAATGGCAATCGATCGAGGTCAAGAAACTGAAACTATTTTCTCATTTTCTGGAAGATTTTCTTTCTCTACTTTTGGAATCACATTTCTAGAGTCAAACCCATACAGAGATAGATGCACATGCATGGGTTTGGCCACCGCGTTGAAAATTTCTTTAATAATATGTTATCCATCCTTGTACTCTCTTTGTCTGGGGTGCTTGCTCCCTCGCCAGGTCGTATCCAGTATCCGATATTTTGCGGTCACAAGTCGTCTAGTCACGGCTCCCAAATTTGTAACTTTTATATTGAGGGTCCCTTCGGAACTATTTTAATTTATCTCGTCCAATTAATAATGACTTAGTCTTATGATGCATGTCCGTTTAGAATTTTTCTTTTCTTTTTTTTTTTTCCCCCCTTTCCTTTAGCATGATCATTTGTCCTCGATGTTTCATGCCACGTCCAGCCCTCGATATATTTCATTAGGGCACATAAATACACAATGTTTCATCCTAAATATAAATTCTACTTACAAGTTACATCATGAGGCCCTACATTGTTACAAAGCGTTTTATAAATGTTTCACAAAAGATAAATACTTCCTTGCATTAGGGGCGGGGCACAGGTTGGTTCAGTTTTGACACCGATCATTTCGAGCAGAAGTTTGGTTCTCGGTTCGATTTGATTTTTCTTTTTAAATCGTAAATTTTTTTTTCGGTTTTTTTATTTTTGATTTTTGTTTTCTTTTCTATAAAAAAGTACCTCTTTTTTTTTTTTTTTTTTTTAATTTTTGAAATCGAACTGCAATTCGGTTCATTTTTTTGAGGGGGCAATGATTTTTCACCTACCCCCAGCATCGTTTTTTATTATTACTTTTTTTTAGGCTTAACATTGATTGAATGTTAATCTTTTATTTAATTTTTCTATTCTAACTTCAATCTTTGTTGAAGTTTTTATATCTCTTATTATGTTCAATCAGGATATGTTTGAGATGTTCTGCTTCGACTTGATTTTAACATACAACAACTAAAATATTTATAAACACTCAGATTTTGTTTAGTAGATTAGTACCAAATATTTAACTACCCCCCTCCTAATAAGGAAATCATAATTTTATTCAAATAAGAATGGAGAATTAAGATAAAAGATTAAAAAAAAAAAAAACGAATTTCGTGTATGGTAAAAAAATTGCACTAAAATCAATATTTTTTTCTATCATTTATTTAAATTCTAATTTTAATGAAATGAGGGATCCTTATTAAAAAATTATTCACATTTAACCTTCTGTATCATTCTTACCTTCTAGATACTCATTCTAGTCCATAAAAAGACCGCAACCTTAAATGTGCTTGCTACATTCCATTACTTTCCATATTGGCGGTTATGCTATTTGTTTTATTCTTCGCCTGCGACTACTGACTAGGGCGCATAACGATAGCAAGAGGATTATGTCTGACTTACAAGTTAAAACTATGAAAGCGAACATAACAATAACGCATGCTTTGTACATAATTATAACCTCTCATATTTTCACCTTAAATTGCATTAAACTCTTAACAGCACCTCTTTTTCAGACTGATCACCCGACGAAATGGACGCAAAGCAAAGAACTACAATTTCCTTTTTTCTTTTAACACTTTTGTTAGTTTCTTTTCCTTTTTTTCAAAAAAGAAATTTATTAGTATGAAATCCGACTAATACTCGCATTTAAGGTTACTCACATGCCCCACCACGTTGCCCTTGCTTCGGCAGAACATCGGCCCAATTGATGACTTGTTCCCGCCGTGACTCCTGGTGGCTACTTTATTAGTACGCCGTATGCTGACCTGTCTAATATTTTCTTTTGTCCCTTATTTCCTCGCTCGAGCCGAAGGTCATGAAATCCTTCGGTTACGTGTGTTTTATTGATTTTTTGGTTAATCAAAATATAAAATAGTAAATAGAAAGTAGAAAAATAAAATGTTTTGAAGACTTTTGGTGCTTCGTTTATTGCTTTTATTTATGAGATTAAAACATGCGAAACGAAAATGTTCATGTATGAAAGTCCATACATGTGGATTTGAGTAATTAACTGCGATATTGCTCAGAATTTAGCCACCCAACAATCATCCTTTTCAAACGCACGCACAGCGACACATGTACAAGTGGTAAGTCCACGCGCTTTCTTAACAATGGGCATACTTATACTGGAGTGTTTGACCAATTTATAATAAAGTTGTTTATATATGGAAATAATTGTGATTTAACTTTAGTTTAGGATATGAGAAAGGTTCATCATTATGGTTTTTAAATCAATCGATTGATTTCATATATGAACAACCTTATATCAAACGGGTCAAATACTCTAATATAAATACGCCCACGCCCACTGTGTGGTACATTTTACAACTCTTGCATGACCGGTCCGAGTTCGTGAAAAGAAGCGAGCAAGTTGAAGTCGGCAGAATCCCGAAGAAATTAAAAAGGTTGATTTCTAGAGATTCTCGTATATCGATCTCGATTCAGCTCATAACCTTATATATATATAACTGTTTTAGCTTTTGATCCCGTTCATATTCTTTATCGCCATCGCGATCGCTATCAGTTTTCATCTGTACTCTTCTAATCTCCCTCCTAATCGCTCCTTAAAGTAAGGAGAAATCTTCGTCAATTGTTATATATAACTGTTGCATTTCTAGTGAGTTATTTGTTTATCAAATTGTGTGGTTTCATTTCTGAAAGTCGAAAGATGTGTTGATAAATGTTTCGTTGTTTTAAAATTTGAAATTAGCAGAAAGAAGACATGGCAAACGACGCGTACGAGGATGCCATTGCAGGACTGACCAAGCTTCTCAGGTACTGTTTTTTCTTTACATTCTCTCAATAGCTAATTCTTCCCTTAGTTGTCGTTTTCTCTCTCGCGCACGCCACTCCACGCCTGACGCGTGGATCATCTACCGTTATCCGCAGAGCTGGGCCCCACGCTGACCTGTGTAGGTGTTATTAGTTGACGGTTCTGATCTCTCCTCTTTTATTTCAGTGAGAAAAGTGACCTCGAAGGAATCGCCGCTGCGAAAATCAAGCAGATAACGGCCGACTTAGAAGCGGCCGGTTCGAAGGACATTGACCCGGTCGAGAGGATGAAAACCGGGTTCATTCGATTTAAGACAGAGAAATACGAGTACGTATATAAAAATAAAAACACATACATCGAATTTTATGAAGGACTACCGGAACCTTCTTTTGCGAATATACTGTGTCACTTTTTGAACGCTTACGTAAGTTACCGTAATGCCCTTCTCATCGACGTTCGTTTACGGGGTCAATAGGTAAAATTAAGGAAACATCTCACTAGTAGATGGAGAGTCTTTGTTTAATTGGGAATTGACGTGGTTAAGCTATGTAGATTATCGCCACGTGTACTTAGCTTTTTCAGAAAGTGTTCAGCCAATGGATGTGATTACTGATGCGCTGCCCCTCTTTTTTCAGGAAGAATCCGGATTTGTACGGTGCGCTGGCCAAAGGCCAAAGCCCCAAGGTGGGTTGGCCACTTTTTTGTTGTGATCAGTAACGGTTTGGCATTTCTGTCCCATTCTTTTTGACGTCTAAGGATTTTATTTCTTTACTATTTTATCATCCTTGATCCTTCCTTTTGTGTTGAGCTAAGCTTTCATTTTAATACTATCCTCTTACATTGATTAAATATTATATTAGCTTATCGTCAGAGATGGTTCCAATTGATTCTTGTGTTTCCTTTTCGTAAAGCATTAGGGTGGTTGAGTCGTTGACCAGGCCACAAGACCCATGCCTCCATGATTATATATACAATTGAATATGAGCACCACCAAAACAAAGGATACCCAAACTCTCGGGCTATTAAATAATTAATTCAATGGGAATGGGGGTTGGGGTGGCTATTTGCTAACTGAAGTTAGTTTTGTTGATAAATGCAGTTTTTGGTATTCGCATGCTCCGACTCTCGAGTATGTCCATCGCACATCCTGAATTTTCAACCAGGAGAGGCGTTTATGGTTCGAAACATTGCCAATATGGTCCCTCCATATGACCAGGTCTCAAAACAGCTATCTAAGCATTTTACTATTGCTATTACTATTATTATTATTATTATTATTATTATTATTATTATTATTATTATTATTATTATTATTATTATTATTATTATTATTATTAGCGTTAGGTATTTCGGGTATTATCTGTTTGTTAATTGACAAGCTGGCCTTACTCCTTGCAGAAAAAATACTCCGGAGCAGGTGCGGCCATTGAATATGCGGTGCTACATCTGAAGGTGAAATTTTAATAGTAAATTTTCATAATATTCAGCCGTTTTTAATTGATGTTTGACGTCTGTTTTTCAAGACAATAAATAAAAAACAATGTCGTCTCTCTTAAAAAACGAAAATTTCACTTCTTTAGTCGGTGACCGTGGTGCAGGCAACGTGATGTCTAGTCACAAGGCAAGCATGCCTGATGCATGCCCCCACCCGCTCCGTTTTGGGATCCCGACTAATTAACCTAAAAAGATTCTTTAGGGTTTGATATTTTTACAACATTACATTATCCACTGATAAAATAATTCAATACCCACCCAAAATGATGCGTGTTTGTATATACATTAGTAGCTTAATTCTACTATTGATAATGAAATGAAGCAGTGAAAGGTGCCTGCACTTATATAATGCCATGCGCACTACTGTGTGAATAGTCGTGCTCCCTTTTCTTTCTGTTATTCCCTCTTTTGAAGAACTGGTGTTGAAAAAGAGAATGTTAAATACTCCATCAGGTGGAGAATATCGTGGTCATTGGACACAGTTGCTGTGGTGGTATAAAGGGGCTCATGTCTATCCCCGATGATGGGACCACTGCGAGGTAATACTTATATATGCTTATCTCGTTGAGCACTATTTAATTCTCATAGCTCATCGAATGATATGAGAATAATTGCATAAGGATAAGCTTTCAATGCGAGTAAAGTATATGCATATACTCATTGTTATGTATTCTTGAGGATCTTTCAAATTAATTTTAAGTTTAGCAATTTAACTGGATATAATAACAAAGAGAACGGAGTTATTATATTCATGAGGTGGTCCCATCTTCTTGGAGGCATCCAATAAAGCAAATAATTAAAAGACAATGCGTGGGTTTAGTTCTTGGCTTTTAGCTTTTCTTTCATGCTTAGCTTACCAAACTCTTTGTTAGTAAAGTCAAAACTCAAAAGTGCTTTCACCGAAATTTTTCTACAATAACAAAAGAGGTTAGGATTACTTTTGAAATAAGCCGGTACTGTCCCAACTTTTTAAAGCAGCTGGGGCTAGCCCATGTGAATTTCGCGTACTACAAAGACGTGTATGCAATGACATCTCTCTTGGATAGGCATTGATTAAAATGAATGAATTAGTGGAATTACCAACAGTTGTTTTTATCTATTGAACTTTCAGTGATTTCATAGAAGAGTGGGTCAAAATCTGTTCCTCTGCCAAGTACAAGGTGAAAAAAGAATGCAATGATTTGAGTTTTGAGGAGCAATGCAAAAACTGTGAAAAGGCAAGTTACATTCTGTACCTCACTTGTTATTACTTAATCTTTGTTTCATAAGCACTGCTGTTACATGTAAATAAGAAAAAAAAATAAAACAAAATAAAAAATTATTTTGAAATGCTCAAAAACTGCCAACAGGTTTGCTATTGCAGTAGCTAGTTAGCCATGTGGCACGTAGCACAAGGCTGAATCTTGTTAGCATGAGAGTTGAGAGAAGGAACAATTAATGAGCACGTAGTGACAAATTAAAACTAATGGATAGTTCATTGAAGATATAATTGAAATCATTTCACAATATATATAGTAAGAGTTCAGTCATTTTTATCTGGAGAAGTTAATTGTCATATCTGACTCTAATGCAGGAGGCTGTGAATGTGTCCCTTGGAAACCTATTGACATACCCATTTGTGAGAGAGAGCGTGGTAAAGAACACCCTGGCGTTGAAGGGAGCACATTATGATTTCGTCAATGGAAAATTTGAGCTTTGGGATCTTGATTTCAACATTATACCTTCTGTATCTGTCTGAGCTCATGATGCATAATACGCAGTTACCCTAGCTTTGATGATTTTGCACATTAAAGCAGCTCATCTTGTAGTGTGTGTTTGCACTTGTACATGTCCTCAAGAACAATGTTTCGCTAAATAAGCATTTTAGCTTCTTGTATTTGGCTCAAATAATGTACCGTGTTTTCCTTTATTCCAGTTTTAATGAAATTTGCTTCGTCGTCGATCACTCATCTTCAATAACGACCAATTATGATCTGAATCTGATGGTTCCGTGATGCTATGATACTGAAGTAGCCTGAGTTGAGCAGCTTTAAAATGCTATGATACTTGTGAGTTGTCTGTGAAGTGTGATACAAAATAAAATGAATAATTTAAAATAATAATGCTAACACCTTAAAAAGTTTTGAACAGAGAAATCGAAATCACTAATTTATTAGTGTCTCGTTTTGAATTCTAAGAAACGATCGAAACCAGTTATTATGCCAAATTAGATCGAGTGGTTACCCCTCTAGAAATTCCAGTGATATTGGGCTACACAAATTTAAGAAACCATCGTCAGTTGGTAACAGAAGCGATTCATTGCAGTGATGGTTTATCGATTCTGCTTCTTCATTAGACTTCTTACCGGCACCAGGTTCTTGATCCAAGGCCATTTCGCTACTTTGAAGATGTTCAAAATTCAAGTTATCATGAGTTAGTCCATTGTCATCTTTTATTATCCGAGATGATTGTGTTTGTGTTTGTGTTTCTGTTTTTGAGGAGCTCACAAACTTTTTCTTCTGCTTCTTATTGATGCCGAGTTTCTTGCAGAGACGAGTGTTCCAGTGGTTCTTCACTTGGTTATCTGTACGTCCTGGTACTCGACCAGCAATCAGAGACCACCTTTGCAGAAAATTATAAACCACCATTAATGAATCTTTTTTCGCTTGGGTTGCAAAAGGACCACAGTATAATAATAAATCTTTCTCACATGGGAGGTCATGCAACAGGCAATAATGGAATGACGTGTGTCATCATTCAATGTAACCACCTATGTTTCTAATACTTTTTTTAAACATAAATATGTATGACAAGCTATTTGCTTATCATATGGGGTGGTGACATGGTAATTTCTCAAGTGCCCACAAAAACGAGAGTGTACTAATCTTTCTCAGAAATGTCATTATCGTATGGAGTAAAATTTCCTCCTAATGAGTGCAGCTTCTTAATTAGATAATCAGTTCATGTGAGAGATTTCAATGCACAAGATATGGGTTTTTCTTTCTTTTTTATATGTTTCTGTTAAAGATGAAAATTATTTTCGGAAAAAAAAATTGCTGCTGGCAAATGGGAATAGTAGTGTGATATTGCTTCTATATATGAAGCTTCATGTTCATAATTGAAACAATAACAAAAGATATAACTAAAAAGAAAGAAGTACATAAACAGAACCTGTTTCCAAGGAGATTATGGAGTCTTATAATGAGGTTTTCTTCTTCTTCAGTAAATTCTTCATGTTTCACATTGGGACTCAGATAATTCAACCACCTTAACCTGCAGCTCCTACCACACCTCTTCAAACCTACTTTCCAAACAAATTTAGAAATTAGAATTAATCTTCCATTTAGAAGTTTAATGGGTAAAGCTTCAACGTGATGTTGCACCGATCAGTCCTCGTGTAATTACCTGTCACCTTATGGATGCGATTCCACTGCCCTCTTCCATGGACCCTTACGTACTCATGCAGAATCCTGTCCTCTTCCTGTGTCCATAGCCCTTTCTTGTATTCATTCTCGGCTTTCATGTTTTGTTTGCTCTGTGAGAGTGAGAGAGAGAGATCGTGTGTGTGTTTCGACTTTGGAAGTAGGCGCTCTGGATTGGATTCTCTTCGGAAAAGGCTCTGCAGTTGCAACTGTGGGTAGTAATTGACTTATGTAGCAAGCTTGTTAGCTTTCACCAGCATTTATGGCACTGCAATGAGGATTGATAGATGTGCTCGAACTTAATATTAGTAATTGGGAATCATGTCCGTCAACCCCTTCTCTGGTAGTTGGAGGTCATTTTCTTTCTCATTTCTCCCCCAACTCTACTTTGTTATATACATAAACCCTTGATTACCACGCTTAATTACTGCGCTTTATTGGTGACTTTTGAATAGATTAATAAATGTTTTATATATGCATCAAATGCAGCAGTATCAATTGCTATGTTACAAAACTCAGTGTAACCATCATAACCTGATAGGCAGTCCTCACCTATTGGCCTGTTTAATTGTTTTATTCACTTAATTTCTCTTTCCCATCATGGCTTCATCGATCCCACCCTCCACTGGCGTATTTGTCGACAGTTTTTGGCATTTTACACTCAAGCTTCACTAAAATATCAGCAAAACTTTTATAATAGAGTAGCGGAGTAAATTTCTAATGCCAGCAGATTGCTTATCAAAACATAAGATTGGGGGCCAATTGATTTTGTTATAGCCTGGGCTGTGTTAGTGTGACATGAAGGATTACTTGATAGATTTTACATGATCCCATTAGTTTATTAAGACGGATACAAACAAAAGGGTTGCGGTCTTTTTACGGCATTGCCAAGTTATCATATGAGCCCACGTTGTCGAAAAGCGTGGGTCCCTTTTCATTGTCCTTTCTTCGATGAACTCCTTGAGCTCGACTGATACTAAGAATAAACCCAACCCAGCTGTTCATTGTTATATACGGGGGCTGAGCATGTGGCCGTATAGCCTGCACAAGTTATCTTTAATCCATGTGCTGGCACAAATGCAGTGACAGTGTTTGTGCTGCTTGTGGTTGAAGTTTAACCGTACCAGTTGGAGTAAATATTTACTTTGTCTCGAGCCGGACCTGCAATGCCAACATGTATGGTTCAAATGCGGAATAATCATGGACTGCTGATTAAGTTGCTGAATGTCTCGCTCAGAGGACCAACTATACCAGACATGAACTTGTACCACATGCACAGAGACAGAGGCACATGGGCCACGATAAATTCTCGACTTCAGCCAGAACATTAAAAACTTGAAGGATCTCCACAACATCAAACATGTGAACTTCTACAAAAGACTTACCAAGGATGGTGTCAGGTTTATGCATGATACGCATAATGCAGATTTAAATTAACAAAAAGAAGACAGAGAGAAATAAGGAGAGAGTGCTGTGATCATTATCATATACAATATATAACCACTTTTTATTATTTAGCTACCGCCCTCAATGGAAAAAGACAAGAATAGAAGATAGAAGACCTTATATCAATCTAATTGACAATTACAAACGACAAAACAGCCACCCTTATTTTCCTTGTCATGGAATTGGGTGTATAACTACTTTTCCAGTAGCTTTGTTGGTTTCAATGTATGAGAAAGCTTCAACAACCTGGCTGAAGGGGAATGGTCCCTTAGGGTCTACGATAGGCTTCACCTTTCCACTCTCTAGATATGGATTTAGTTTCTTCAAAACTTCTCTCTTTGAAGTGACTACAAATCTGAAGCCAGGAGGTGTAACAGCGCCAGTTAGGGCTACCACAGTGCCCCCTTCTTTGATGGCCTTTACTGCTCTATCACACTGCCCTGTTGTTTTAGAACCAAAGGGAAAAAATTTCCATTAACTGACACTAATAATCAAGCCACAGAAGAAACCATGTGTGATCATATGGAGCAGAGGCAGGAAGTAGAAACCAGTGACAACAGAAGACATACCAGTCCCACTATGACTTTTGAGGATCCCTAGTGATAGAAAATACACATTTAGCCGCCAAAAACTATCAATTAGTACAAAATCTTACCAATAGCATCATAGACTACGTCAAATTTTTCTGGTAAATCTTCAAAGTTCTCTTTGGTGTAATCAATAGCCAAATCAGCACCCAAACTCTTCAAGAACTCCAAGTTCCTGGAACTTGAAGTTGCTGCAACTCTTGAAGCACCGAATACTTGTTTCGCCAGCTGCATAAACAAGAAAATATTATATAAATTCAATAAAGTGTATATAAACTATTATTCTGTAAGCTCAATGAAGTATATGGACCCAAAAAAATTCCTTTTTCATAGTTTTAAAGTTAGCAGCATCAATTTTCTTTCAGTTCCCAGTCAACTAGGCTTTGTCTCCATTTATGCATGTCATTTCCATATTAACTTACATACATGGCATGATTGCTGTGCCTCAAACCTCCATGTATTATCTTAAGATTTCACTAACAACCAGGAGAATTACTACAGGATGACTGGAAATGAAGCCAGGGTTAGCAAAAGATGAAAGGACCAAATTCATCAAAAGAACTTGCTCTTCAAGTTATTAAGTACAATATTTGGTGTAACTACACGGGGATTTGACAAAGCAGGCTCATCATTAGAAATTTTGTAGCATAGACAGCATTGACTATGCTTGAGCCTCATTTTTAATAAACAACTAACAACAAAACAAACTCTGAGGGAGTAAACATTATGAAAGTACCATGCATAAATGAGTTGATGCGGTTCAGTCTGTATTTTAGTCAAGGAAAAATTGGAAACTGCATCCTCATCAAATCAAAAGGAATTCTGGTAACCAAGAGAAAAAGCCATCTTTCCAACAAAATTTCTGATATTTATGTGGCACCGCAATGTATATTTATCAAAATTCAGGCACATAACATCAGGAGAAAAAAAAAATCTAATTAATAATGAATGTACCTGAATAACCAAGCTTCCAACACCACCAGAACCATTCAAAACAAGAATAGATTTACCAGCAGAGAAACCAGTCCTTTCTAGACCCTCATAGGCTGTCTCGATAGCGAGCGGAAGGCCAGCAGCCTGAACAAAGTCCAAATTCTTAGGTTTTGGGGCCAGTAACTTCTCTTCAACTGCAGTGTACTCCGCCAAAGAGCCAAACTGTTTGGGCCCTTCCAAAGCTTTCTCATTTATGTTACCGTATACTTCATCCCCCTCCTTAAATTCCTTCACTTGAGTGCCAACCTTTACCACTACACCGGCAACATCATAGCCTGGAACAGTCTATTTAACCCCAAAAAAAAATGTTACAGAAGAACACTTAATTAATTATGCTATTATTGGCTAATGGTAAGCATTTCTTCGACCTCAACTTCTCATCCTACCGAAGCCCCATTTTACAGAAAATGTTAAATCAGTCTGCAAAACTAACGCATAGTCATTTGTGTCATATCGTTATATTTCTTGTAAAATTCAGAGAAAACGGTTCCAAGGCCATCACCCATCAGACACATTACATATATATGTCCTTCTATTTTCTTTTTTTTTTCAATAAATTGTAACAATACCACCCAATTCAAACTTTCTAAGTTTTCATCAGGGTATAACTTACTGAAATTCTTTTGGGGAATTTCCAGTCTGAAAAATGATTACAAATTCAAACAATTATTCACTCTCCATCCACTCACTTAAAAAAAATAGTAAAAAAAACAAAGCCTAATGCGTGCTCTACACACACACACACAGAGACACACCTGTGGTCTAATAAATTTGTATTAAAAAAAATAATGAAATTAACAAGAATGACAATGAAAATGTACCGGGAGAGGAGAATCAGTGGCCTTGAACTTGCCCTGCCTTCTCTTTCCATCAACAGGATTAAGGGCAGCAGCACCAACTTTGATCAACACTTGATCCTCCTTCACTTGAGGCACTGTCACTTTCTCATCAAACTTCAAAACATCAACGCCCCCATATTCCCCATACAGCCAAGCCTTCATTTCACTTGGAACAGTTCCCACTTTAGCGGCCTCAGCCTCGGTGGATGATGCTGCAGCTTGTGATGCACTTGCTTGAACTCTCAAAGGAAGGTAAGAAAATGAGCCTTGCTTAAGGCTGGTTACTTTTTCCCTGTATTTGTTTCCTGAGAAACCGACGGAAAATTTTCGAGAAAATGAATTTAATTTAGCCGAGGAGATAGAATGAACGATTGTGAGTTTAGAAGCACTAGTAGTAAGTGTGGTCTCCATTTGTTGCAACTGTACGTTGTAGTTCTTACCAACGGCTTATGCTTATCACATCTTCCTTCTTCTGTATGTAAATTGTAATGCAACCAGCAATCTCTTCGGTTCTGTCGTTTTAAGTTGTCTCGCCTCGCGCCACGTGTCAGAACTTAGCACTCATATCAGTTACTTAAACGCTGCCGTTGCTCTTAAGTAATCTTGCTGTTCTACCACCCACGTGTAGGCCAAGATTACATTTAAGTTTTAAGTCATTGAAAGATCGGCGGCATATATTGAATCCAAACACATCAGTTCGTACAACGACGTCATTTTCCATTTTTTGGGAAAGTACAACGACGTCATTACGCAGAAGTAAAAATTAACGAATCCCGCCACGTGTAGGGTAAAGATAAGTTTTGGGGTAATCTGAGATCGACGGTCTGTATTGAATGATAACTCACTCTTTCCATCTAAAGCCGACTCTGACGGCTAGCTTCTCAAACAACTAGATCTCTAACTCTCTCTTGACTCTGTCTCTTCCTTCAATTCCCAAAATCATCTCGTGTCTCAACTCAGGTTCGTGAAAACCCTACCTCTCGATTTCGTTAGTGAAGATTTTTTTTTTTATTTTTGTTTTATTCGATTGTTGATTTGTTTGAAAATATTAGCCTTTTTTTTTTTGGGTGATGCCCCGTTTATTTTTATGCAATTTTGTTGTCTGATCTATTTATTTGACCGTTAGAATATAAAATAAATTGATAGAGTTAAAGGATTTTTACTTCTTTTTGAAGATCATAGATTGCGGTTTGCAATGTATATGAATCGATCCAATGTTGCTATGAGGATGTTTTTGTATTTATTTGTCATCAAAGGTCCCACATTTGGTCTTTAGGTGCGCAGACTCTGGATGATAAGAAAATTCGGTAAAGGGAAGAAATTGTAATGTTTATGTCTCAACATTATCTTTTTTCAAAAAGTTCAAAAGTTCAACTCATTAAGTATAGGTTTATGTGGGTTCAATCAGAATTTTGTTTGAAGATTCTTACATTGAGATTATGGAATGAATTTTTTACTTGCTTTCTTGAAATTTGGTCTTATGGACAAAAGAATGTGATTTGTGGCAAAGATTCAGATACTAAAAGTTCCAAAGCCTTTTTTTTTTGTGCCCTCGCTTCTCGGTAGGCTGCTTGTGTTTCAGAAAAAACTATTTGCTCAATATCAGGACAAAATGAGAGTGTGTATTAAGATTCAGATATTAAACTTGGTTCACTTTCCCACATTTTTGTTTAACTTAGATGAGTTAATGGAGAGGTTAGTGGGATCCATTTGTGTGGGTATCTCCCTTCTATGCATTATTGACCCAGCAAGCTGCTGGATTAGTTGAATTATATTTCATTTGTGTTGAAACCTAGTTTATGAAAGGCAAAACATCTTTTGGATGTTACGACAAGTGAAACTGATTTCATACAACTCATGAAGGATATGCCGTAATTAAACTTTAGTATCTTTACATGCTTTATACCGTAATTTAACAAATCGAAACCTTAAAACCCTTAAAGCATCAATGGTTACCTTTAAATTACTGTAATTAATAGCTGTTCACTAGGGACGAATAAAATAGATTATGAAACCAAATTCGATTCAATAATTGTAAGTAAACAGTGTTTGCTGCATTGAATTTGCTTTGCTTTTGTATTGATTAGTTGGGACTGATTTACAAAATCTTTTGCCCACTTTTATTGTCGAGCCTCTTTGGGTTTGTTTTGAGTTGCACCACTGAAGCATTTTATTGGTTAGGTTTTGTAGCTTTGCTGGAAATGGCAGAATCAAAATCAGGATTGAGGAAACCAGTTTTTACCAAGGTTGATCAGCTACGCCCGGGTACTAGTGGGCACACTCTCACAGTGAAGGTCGTTAGTTCAAAGATGGTATTGCAGAAGGGTCGTGGTGATGGAACACAAGTTCGTCAGATGCGAATTGCCGAATGCTTGGTTGGTGATGAGACAGGAATGATTATCTTTACTGCTAGAAATGATCAAGGTACATATTCATGCAGAGCTGCAGACATGTTATAATTATTTGTGGATTTATTTTGGAATTTGTGTTGTTTTGCTATTGCAGCATTCATCATCTGTGTGTTCCAACTCATGAGTATGTTGATTATTTCTTTTTCTTTATTCTTTCCCAGACATGATGCCATATGCGAACTCTTGTTTGGAAGTTCCATTAGTAATTCATGTATGAGAATGAACACTTCAAATTTTGTTGTAAATAACCATTGGCCATGAGATAAGACAACAAGCTGTTTTACAAGTGTTTCCAGTAGATTGGATAGTGCAGCTTATATTCAAGGTCATAAATTGAGGGATGGGACAAGAATAATGGTATGCTGGTGTTATCATTAAACAGGATAGTAAAATGGTATGAAAATTTGCATGGTTAAGCAGTTTTATGGATCATATGATGGTGTTATGATTGTTTATGTGAATTTCAGAGCTTGAAGCTAGTGCTTTGAACTTACCCTACATCATAAAAGGCGTTGGCTGTCTAGACTTGACTGAGAGAACTGCAACTGGACTCATCCAAATGGCTTATATACTAAGTTTTTGGGTCATGAACAATGGTTATTTAGTACTACCAGTGGAATTACTGTTATTTGTATCTTAGTTTCATCAGAAACACTGTCAAACTTACGATGGTTATTTTAAATTATGAATCCAGTTCTAATCAATGTTTGCTTGTTGTTGCTTAGTGGACCTGATGAAAGAGGGTACTACTGTGATTCTGCGTAATGCAAAAATTGACATGTTTAAAGGATCAATGAGACTTGCTGTGGACAAGTGGGGCCGTGTTGAAGTTGCAGAGCCTGCCAATTTCACCGTGAAGGAAGATAACAACCTCTCTCTGATTGAATATGAGCTTGTGAATATTGTAGAAGAGTGAATTTCTGGCCAGTGTTCACTTACTCTCTACATTGTGACCCAAGAATAAAAAGAAATCCAGCATATCATAGTACTTTCGTTTATGCGGCATCTCCTGTCCAAAACTGTGTTGCCTGTAGGAAGAAGAAATCTGGAAGCTATTACTACCCAAAATGCTTTCTACCATTGTGGCAGATCCGGTAGAACCTTTTGATTGGACCTCCAAACAGATGGTGATAGCTCCAAAGTTGATAAGTTAAAGCAGCTGGCATTTAGAACTGTCTTTGGTTTGTTTGCGACCTATTTATTTTTGGAACTCAACTGTTCTTTGGCTATTAGATTATACTTGGAATATTAATATCGTGAAATGTATGTTATTATATATAAGTGTGGTTTTGGCCTGCTTAATCTGTCCAACTATATGTTTTATTGGCCAAGTCACCCATGTGAATGTGCACTTTGGTAATCCTGAGCACTTGGCATTGACGCGGTGTTTGACGGATATGGGGAAAAACCTATGTTTTATGTAATGTTTAATGGTTAGCTTGAAGATTCACATGTGGGAGCCAAGAAATGAAATTCTGATTTTAGATGATTTGACAACAATGTTTAATTGATGATAGTAGAGGCTACAGGCAGAAACGGATTACGGGCAAAAGCCGCAATGTAAGTCAAGTCCCATGGTATATTCAAAGTCGAAGCGCAAAGTCTTAAAATTGTTTAAGGACATTGCCTTCACGTATAGGAATTTACCCTCTGCACTTGCAAAGTCGAAGCACGGCATGCATTCAAACACTTTTGAGAGTCGTTTGTTTTCTCATGTGGGTTTTTATCCCTTTGTAGTCCTTGGGCGTTCAAATTGCTTACGCCTCTCTGATGTTCTGCTGATCATAATGTTGCATTGGCACTGCCCGCGCTCAACTATGCTTGGTTGAAATCCGATCGTCTCAACTCAAAATCGCAACTGTATCTGGAAGCTGTGTAACTATGGCATCATTTGACAACCAGTGAAACCGATCAGATTGGAAATTAAGAATGTGGGCAAGCATATGGACGGGAAGAAATGTGAGGCATCGGCCTAGTATGGTCACTGCACTAACACTGAAGGGATTCTTGGAGTGGGGTTTTTGCAGGACAAAGACAGTTCCCTAAGTGAAATTGAAACCATAGATGGAGCTTATCCACCTATGCAATGAGAGATCATATCTTCTCTTGTGGGTGCTGTTGGACCTACTCTTTCCTCCATGTTTGTGTCAACACTAGTGGGTATCGGCCTTTTTTTCCATTATCATGCCTCCAAAAACGATACTGGAAGGACCACTCAGAGGACTGGCTATGCATCAACAAAATAAAACAGAACAAACAGAACTAACAAAACAAGATATATATAATCTGTATTACGTTCGATGGACGTCATGTGAATGTATGCTCAGTAGGGAATGCTTCTAGGGCAGTGAATATGCAATCATCCTAACAATGACGCTCCATGATTGAGTCTACTATTTTCTTTTTTCTTTTTTTGGGGGTTACATGTCAAGAAGAAGATACCACGATTTTTGAATCTATCTAACTATGTGTACTCATGCATGTTTGAATGACGCTTCATGTGTTTTCCTGCTTTTATTGTCCTTGTATAGGATGTTCATGCTCAAGAGATAATGCTTTCACTGATAAAATGCATGTTAAATCAGCTTTCCCCAGTTAAATGGAATTCAAATTTAACTTCTGCTAATTATGGCTTAATCGTATTTCGGCAATGTCATTAATTGGAATTTAGCTGCGAGTTGGTATATTGGCGTGTGAGTCCATTGTTATAATTGCCTATTGAGTAATTGTAACAGTTGTTTGATACTTGGTGCCCTTGTTTGATTTAATGCATAGTACCCTACACTGCTTGCATTGTCTATTCTGATCTTATCGTGGAAGCTCAATTGCTCATAAATCATGATTCATGATCATTGGTTGGCTCTCTTGTTCATGAAACCTCCATTAACTCGAACCATTGCTTTTGTGGGCCTTTAAAAGTGCGGAATAAGTACTCCCAATGTCGATCAAATGCTTGAGTTACTTGCCAATACTTAATTAAAGATGCCGGCACCCATTCACCTGTGGAAATTATAATTCAAGTCTGTATCCGAGTCAGCATCCCATTGTCCATTGCAGAAAGAATTCTTCATGATGAAAAACACTAAAATAATCATCCTCATATCTTTCATCGAAAATTTTATTTTTCTTCAATAAAGATAAACAATAGAAAGCAGAAGATTTCACTTTCTTTAATAGCAAATCCCTAGTAGGGTTTGTTATGGCAGCATCCACTGAAAAGATCCCTCGTAACGTAACATTATTTATTGAACATGATCAAGATGCCCAATTCGGATACATTTTATAAATTGATAAATCTCTTGTGTAAGTTATTCATTTTTTCTTTATTCATGCACAAAATCAGCTCGATTGTGAGACCGCTGCGCTTTGAGGAATCAAAGCAAATAGAAAAAAGAAAATTGATTTAAAAAGGATAGAAACACAATATTCTTTTTAATGATTTCACAAACCTTTTGTAAAGAAGGAAATCCATATCTCAAAAGTGAAAACACAGAAAAGATGCCACTATAAGAAGCTTTCGCTGTGCTAATATCTCTTGCCATCCGCAAAACGTCACCATGATATCATCAATAATAATATTAATAATAACAATGTAATATACCAAGCTCATTAACTTTGAACAGAACTGGCCTTCGTTTTTCGACTTTAATTTTCTTAAATTAATTTTATAAAAACTTATATTATTTTAGGGCAGAGTTTTGTAACACATAATGTAGTGGCAAAATTAGTGTAGTGTGTTTGACATTGCAGAGTGTCCAGAATGGATATATACATAGGGAGGGCTAGCTAAGAAAAAAACTTGCTTTATGGGTAGTCGTATATAATATAAAATGATTTAATCCAAGGTTCTGTTGCCAATTACTTCACAGAAAATGATGAATTTCTTCTGATATCATGGCTTTGCTTAAAATATTGCTTGTTCATCTGAAACTGGATAATATTGTTTACAAATAACGCAGTCTTGAAAAAAGTAGTTAATCAAACTGCTGAAAATGGTGGGCTCCTCGTCTTATTTTTTTCCCTATTTCACAAACGACAATACTTCAGTGAGATACTCTGCAGCAGGCAGCAAAACAAACACTAATACAACGTGATTAAGAGGGAACAAAGTCTTGGAGTTGGTAAGCATAAGTCGTATTTAAACAAGTTAAATAGTGACATTGTCTTTTATATATGTGAGTAGTTTCACTTCATGTGGAAGCACATGAAGGTTAGAAACTGATCGAACCTTTGATCTGACATCAAGAAACATCCTTCACATTGAGACAGCTAGTTAACAGTAACATGCACGTCTTTATTACAAGAAAATAATGCAGCAATACGTCAGAAACTGGTGCTTTATTTATATGATCTAGCGCTACATAAACATGGTCATCAAGTTAATTACGTATCTCTAGCGTTACATGTCACAGTACTCATGTATACACCGAAGGGAAGGTAGCGTGAATATGACTTGTGCAAGAGAGTTCGTGTTCTTAAAAAAAAGATTTATACACTTTGCTTTAATCTAAATGTTCTTGCAGATTAAATGATTATTTTTCTAGATTATTTGTGAATTTTAGGTTCATAGAGTATATCTCTATCAACATAATGGGTAATTCTTGGAGTTGTTGGGAGTCAAACAAGTTGTATCTCTTTGCAAAATAAAAGAAAAAAATGGCAGACAAATACTGGGGATGAACAGAATTGAACATAAGTCTCCACTGAAGTACTCGAGAATCCGCATTCTGTTTTTTATATTATATCAAAGCAAGAAGTATCATAATGGTGTGTCTGGCCCTGCAACTTAGCAAAACAGTTCAACCATATATAGTTTATATAATTTTCCTCACATGGTTTATAGACATGAAATGTGGTCCACTGCCTTTACAAAAGAATAAAAAAGAGCGAAGCATGCCAGTGCTAATGGAAAGTGATCGTATATGATGTGTGAATCTCTTTGATCTCTATCGATAATGTTGTAGTGATCAATATATCTAGGAACAAGAACCATATGCGTCTTTGTAATTGGGGTTCTTCTTCTTCTTCTTCTTTTTTTAATTTGGAGTAGGTGAGGTGAGTAACGATAGGATTCACTCGATACTACCAATAAATCAGCCATCAAATCATCAACGGCTCTTCAATGACAAGTTGCTTATTCAAGGACTCCTTGACAAGCTCTCAAACGGTCACAAAATCCCATAATTTACTCACTCTAAATCTTGTTATGGATAGAAGGTTCTTAATCTTTTGTAATTATGTCTTTTCCTTGTTGATACCTTCTCTTTGTATATAAATTAGAAAATATAATCCGACCGAAGAAAAGCAAGCAATAATATATCTCTTTTGCAATTATCTTGCATATTGTTTAATGGTAAATATCGTTTCTTAATCTCTTTGGTCTATATTTATAGATCGAAGAGAGCTGAATTAGTGGAAATTTTGATTTTATATCTAAGTTTCTGCCGTCTATTCTTTTGTTTTCTTTATGTCATTAGATTTGTAATTATTTTTATTTATATTCAAACTTTTGATGCATGATTCTATTAGTAACCACGTGTCGCTTATTATTGTGTCCCCAAATTAAACTATCAACCTTTTTGTAGACCTTATATAAGTTGTCATGTGATTCTTTATACTACCACATATTAATTTTATTTTAGTACAAATCCAAAGTACTGTTATTTATTTTAATATGTATTTTGTAATATTTTCTGGGCACATAACGTGGTGTAAACAGCTATATATTTAGGCACTTACAATGTCAATATAACAAAAAAAAAAAGAAAAAGAATAATGAGTAGATATCAATCCATGCGCATGTTCCAAATCTCTTTCAATCAAGGGGGGAGGGAAAAAAAAAACCATGACCAGCATTTTCAAAACGATGTAGAAGACGTGGGAAACAATAATACAATGCCTGATAATTAAAGCGATCGCCCCACACAAGTTGCAGTCTCAATTACAACACTGGTAATTTGTACCCAATCAGTTTCAGCGTGCTTTCCACGAAACACATGCCCAACGGTCTCCATTTGAGACAATGAATTAATTGTCTTTCATTTTACACCATTGTACTCAATCAGTTTCAACAATTGTAATCATGCAACAAATGAATTATCGGACATTAATAATTGTTTTTACTGTTCAATGTGTTGAGATTTGATAGGGAGATCGATCACTCTCACTCTAAAATCTAGCTGAAGGTTTGTCAGCGGAAAATTTTTTGAGCACTCCTAAAAAGTTTACTCTGTATTATGTTTGAGCTTGAACTAATTATAATAATATACATAAGTATATGACATATAGTGAATAAATAAGAAATAATTATTCAAGAATATCAAAGATTTTCTCGTCAGTTATGTTATTAATTGTAAAAAAAAAAAAAATTCAGACAAAATACTCTCTAGTGAACATTAAAACCAATGTTTGCATGCAATTTGGATTATATATATAACGTTTCTTTCTATGAATTATTCATATGATTGACCATGTTAATCCTTTGCATCAAAGTCCCGGCTGACCATGGGCATTAGTGGCAACTAATAATTATTATATTGCTCGTGTCATTTGTCGAAACTCAGTTCCACTAAAGACATTCGTCGAAACTGATAATTATATTGCTCGTGTCATTTGTCGAAACTAAGTTCCACTAAAGACATTCGATGTTATCTAAGGTGAGGAGAAATTAGAATACATGTGTTGATTAAATAAATTATTTTTGTGTTGGTTAAGTAAATTAATAGAAAGCCTTGGTCCTGTTAAAAATTCCAAGTGTAATCACGTCAGAAACTAACGTAAGATTATTATGGAACCATAATTACAAAACATTTAGGGCGAATCTACATCTAAGATCATATTAGGTTTTTTTTTTCATAATTAAATAATATCCATATGATCAAGTAACTCTAAAGTTATATTTAGTATTAAGGTTTTGCCACTGTAGAAAAAATTATTATTATAAAATGAAAGTTATTAATGTATAGTAATATGACCTTTAAATAATAATTTTGATAAAAAAAATAAAAGTATTCTATATTTTTCATAATACAAATGGTGAATTAAATCAATTTAGCTTCTAAATCATAACAACTAGTGTTTACTAAACAATTTGAATGCTATACTTTTTAAGTTATATTTACCCAATCCCATTATCAAATAAGTCCTAAAACATCAATTTTTAACTAATTAGCTCCCATGAAAACAAGTAGCACTGAATTAATTGAGTGCATTGATGAGCCTAGCAGAAATAAAGAGAAAGATGTAAAAGTTTAGAAAAAACAAACGTTGTGTTTTCTTGTATTGAGCCGCAGTCAATAGGTTGATGTATTTTTCCTAACGTTCTATATTATAACATGTGCATAGATCGATGTAGCATATAATAAAGAGGATTACTATTAAATAGAAAAATTAAGTAGAATGGAACATAATTAACTATAACACCATATGATGTAAGTAAAAAAAAAAAAAGATAAAATAATAGTAAACACTATATAACTACATAGTGTTATAGTAGGTCATTATGAATTCCTTCAGTATCTTTACTTTTTTCCTAAAAAAATCTTCAAAATCTACTAAAAATAAAAAAAAAAATTCATGGTTTTATCATGAATTTGTTCATCCATCATTGTTAATGGAATCTAGTGACCAGAAATATAATGGGTATTTTTTTATGTGATTTAGATACAGAAGAGATAGCACAATGTGATGACTATTTATTATGTCTTGATGCCTCTACATTATAATTTGGCATGCATAGTCCAAACCTTTTGGTACTGATGAGAAGATAATTAATCAACAAATAAGAAACAAAATCACGTTCTCTTCTGCCGACGCATCAAATAAGTAAATCCTTTTTCCTTTTTAGTGAATTCATTGGCGACTTTCAAGTTCTCAAGCAAGATCTTCATTTAGCATGCTATATTTGAAGCTAGCTAGCTGACCTACAGAGAACATGATTTATGAAGTGTCAAAGTAATACAGCCATTATAAAGTTGCAATAAATTCTGAAGATAGCTCCCAGTAGAGAGCTGATGTTATCCTGTCCAAACTATGCAAAGTTGTGATGAAGCTGATACATTATGATTCGTAATACAAGAGAGCATTTTGTTTCCATTCTTCTTTAGCTAAACTTCTGAAGTGTCTTGTCAATTGATGAACACACAACATACACGAAAAATGCGACACATTTTTCTTTGTTGTGATAAAGCTTTTTGATGCTTTCCATAACCTATCTTTCCGCATCTAAGTTAACAAACCACGTGTTCAAACAATGATGTTAATTGTATATAGGGGAAAGAAACTAAAGTATATAATTATGTATTAATTATTTCTTGACTTGCATGATTTATTTTGATCATATTATATTTTTATTCAATCAATAAATTTATAATACATTATTTTATATAAAAATTTATAACTTTGTTATCACTCTTAACATTATCGTAGTAGTTGTCCATCTAACCATGATAGCTTTGAACCCCAAAAAAAAAATATCTTCAAAATTTATAATTAAATTCGTTATATGTTTAGAGCAACATTTAAGACTTTTAATAGACAAATGGACAAGTTTTTTTTTTAGTCCATACGGATACAGCACGGGCAACGCACATCCTGCGCGGGCACTTAGATGAGTTAGATTCCTTGTTGTTATTAACTTAAAGCAAAAGTCGATAAAGTGCAATCAAATAATTATCTACCCCCTCTCAAAAACTTTAAAATAATCAGATTGAGTTGGGTAGGGTTCACCTATTAGCATTAGCCAAAAATAATAGTAATGATGATGACGATGATGAAACAATAATGATGATGATGATGATGTCAACAATTCATAAATTTCTAGCCTTAACATTAATAATATATTTTTTATAAGAAATTTTTATCACAAAAATTTGAGAATATAGGGTATGATTTTGGGACGAATTTTGTTTTTAATTTTTAGTTTAGAGATAAAATATGAATCTAATATTTTAATTCCAAAGTAAAAAAAATAAAAGCCAATTAGAAGAGAAAAATTGAAGTGTGATGAAATTCTTTGTTTTACTTCAGTTTTAGAGGGGGGGGGGGGGGGGAATAGAATTAGATATGTTTAGCAGTTGACATCCTTGTTCTATCTTTTATCATTGCACTTAAACTTGGTCAAGCTTATAAAGGTGACGAGACCTATTTATTATCTCAAATTTGACTCAAATAAAAAAAATTATATCACAATTAAAATAGAAATAAAATACTTAAATACATACTTAATATGATAGTTAATAAAAATAAAGAATATAAATATTAGAAAATAATTAAAATCCTAAAACATTTGAATAATATCCCTACATTAAAAAGGTCGGTGTTAGTGAACATAATTAATCCGTCTCATCATGAATCAAGTTTACAAAATTAACCTACTAAGAAAACAAAATATTCACTTAACTTGTAGAGATTTGACCGAATTGGACTAAGTTGGATTTGATTGAATATTTCAAGTTCACTAGATTTTTGCCTATCCCTAAATAGATGAGTATAATTAATGAAATTTTAAAATAATTGAAAACATAGCATAATTTTTTGTCACATGAATGATTGACATGATTTTAAGATTGGGGTTTAGTCACCTTACATTATAATGTTTGGTATATAAGTCTTTCATAACCGTTTGATGAAAATCCAACAACTGTGAAAATATAAGGCAACAAAATCTTGTTATTTTTACAACCGTTAGATTTTCATCAAACGGTTATGGAATAATTATGTACCTTACATTATTATGTAAAGTAACAAGCTCCTTTAGGGGTCGGATTTGTTGAAAAAAAATCCTAAATATTGAAGTCATCTAAATGAAATGATTAATAATAAAATAGACCTTACATAAATTATACATCTACGATAAATGATAGATATCTCAAACTTTTATCCTAAATTTTATCTTAAATGATATGAAAATTGATGTGTCATTTATTAACTACTTAATAAATGATATGACAATTAATGTGTCATTTATTACCAAACCAGGCCTAAAATATTAATTTTTAGCTTATTAGCTCCCATGAAAACAAGTAGCACTTAATTAACTGAGAGCATTAATGAGCCTAGCAAAAATAAAGATAAAGAAGATGTAAAAATTAAAAAACAAACAAGTGTTTTTTTTTGGTATTGAACTATGGTCACCAGGTTAATGTATTTTTCCTAATGTTTTATATCATCACATATGCTTAGATTAATGTAGCATATAATAAAGAGCACTACTATTAAATAGAAAAATTATATAAAAGGGAACAAAATTAACTATAACACCATATGATTTAAGAAGAAAAAGATAAAATGATCAATAAACACTATAAAACTACATAGTGTTATAGCTCATTATATCTTCCTTTAGTATCTTTACTTCTTTCTTTAAATACAAAAATTCTCAAAATCTACTAAAAATAAAAAAATTTCATGCTTTTATCATGACCAAATTAGACTAAGTTGGATTTGATTGAATATGTAGAGTCTATCAGATTTTTGCCCATCCCTAAATATATGAGTATAGTTAAAGAATGCAAAAATGATATTTGTAGCATTTTTTTTTGTAACTAACAATTTATTTTGTAAATTTCAAAATAATTGAAAACATGGTGTAATTTTTTGTTCGACGAATGATTGTCATGGTAGTTTAGATTCTCAACAAATTGCAAAGCAAAACTTACTTCTAGAGGTCGGATTTGTTGAAAAAAAATCCTAAACATTGAAGTAATCTAAATGAAACAATTAATTATAAAATAGACCTTGCTTCAATTATATATTTATGATAAACAATATATATCTCAAACTTTTATTCTAAATTTTATTTTAAATTATACGACAATTGATGTATCATTCATTATCAGACAAGGCCTAAAACATCAATTTCTAATTAATTAGCTCCCATGAAAACAAGTAGCATTGAAATAATCGAGGGCATTAATGAGCCTAGCAAAAAATAAAGGGAAAGAAGATGTAAAAATTTAGGAAGAAAAAATAAGTGTTTTTTTGTCGTATTGAACAATGGTCTCTAGGTCAATGTATTTATCCTAATGTTCTATATCATCACACGTGCGAAGATTAATGTAGCATACAATAAATAATACTTCTATTAAATATAAAAATTAAATAGAAGGGAACAAATTAACTATAACACCATATGGTGTAAGAAGAAAATGATAAAATTATCACTATACACTATAAAACTACACAGTGTCGTAGCTCATTATATCTTTCTTCAGTATCTTTACTTTTTTTTTCTTTAAATAAAAAGATTCTCAAAATCTACTAAAAATAAAAATTTTGTCATGGTTTTATCATGACCGAATTGGACTAAGTTGGATTTGATGAATATTTTAAATCCATTAGATTTTTACCCACCCCTAAATATATGAGTATAATCAATGAGTGCAATGATATTTGTGGTATAATTTTTTTTTCATAACTACAAACTTATTTTGTAAATCTCAAAATAATTGAAAACATGGCATAATTTTTTGTCGGATGAATGATTGATATGGTATTTTAGATTCTCTTTGGATTGGGAGGCAAAAACTTACTTCCAGAGGTCGGATTTGTTGAAAAGAAAAAAAAAATCCTAAATATGAAGTAATTTAAATGAAACAATTAATAATAAAATCGAACTTGCATTAATTATATATTTATGATAAATAATACATCTCAAATTTTTATCCCAAATTTGATCTTAAATGATTTTATATGTGATATGTCATTTATTAAGTAGTCAACAATTATTTACATGATACAAATAAATTATTATATTATCTCAATGATCAATTAATAAATAACACATCATTTATGATAAATATTTAAAATAAAAATTTAAAATTTATAGCACTACTCTATATTTATTATTTTAAATGTTAAAAAAAATTTAAATGAAAGCAAAACCTACAGCACGTCCAATGTTACCACTTTGAAGTTCTATAAATTGAGCCTACAAACGAAGCAACCAACCGACAAACATTCTTCTTCATCTTAGTTGGAAGAAATAACAATGAACACAAAACCTAAGCCCATGGGGTCTCTACTCTCTTTCTTCTTCTTCTTCTTCTTCAGTTTGCTTTATTCATTTCTCTTCTTAAGTGTAAGCATTTCTTAAATTTAATTATTTAATAAATGCCGATATTTTTCTAAACGAATAACGATGGTTCATGTTGCACTAATTAATGCAGGTTATGGTTACGTCGGCAGATGGCGCCGATACTTCCGGCGACGTCTTAAAAGGCAAAGGAAACCCATTCTCACCAAAAGCTTATCTGATGCGATACTGGGACAAAACCGTGAACAAAAATTCACCAAAATCACCCTTTCTTCTCTCAAAAGCCTCCCCATTAAACGCCGTCGAAACGGTGACTTATTCCAAACTCGCCGAGCAGAAAACCCTCTCCTCGGTCCTCCCGTCCTTTTGCTCGTCTGCTAAACTCTTCTGTTTCCCCGACTTGTCGCCGAGTCTCGAAAAACACGGCGCCGACTCCAACTTCGCTGTCTACCAAAACAAGAACTTCACCAATTACGGCACCGCTGGACTGGGTGGACTCAACTCCTTCAAGAACTACTCGGAGGACGGAAACGTCGAAGTGGACTCGTTCCGCAGATACAGCCGCGACTCAGCGGGTCACAATGACAAATTCTCCGCTTACGCCTCTCATAGCAACGTTGTCGACGACAGCTTCAACACCTACGGAACCGGCGCCACTGGTGGCGCTGGTGACTTCCAGAATTACAACAGAGAAGTCAACGTCCCGAACCTCAGATTCACATCGTATTCGGATGCCGGTAACGGCAGGGCCCAGAGGTTCTCGAGCTACACGGAAAACACCAACTCAGGGGGGGAGTCGTTCTCGAGTTACGGGAAGAATGGGAACGGGTCACCCAACGAGTTTGAGTCTTACGCGAAAGAGTCGAATGTGGTACAAAGCAACTTCACATCGTATGGGGAGACGGGTAACGCGGCAAACGACACGTTCAAGTCGTACGGGAGTGATGGGAACGTGCCGGAGCAGAATTTCAAGAGCTATGGAGATGGTGGCAATTCTGGGATCGAGAGTTTTACTAGCTACAACCCGCAGTCCAACGTGGGTGCAAACAACTTCAAATCATACGCCAAGAGCTCCAACACTGAGAAGGTCAATTTCGCTAATTACCAGCAGGATTTCAACGGTGTCTCGCATAAGTTTTCTGGATACGGAGAGAACGCAGACGGACAAAAAGTCGGGTTCAAAGTTTATGGACCTAATCGCAGTTTTAAAGATTATGCCAAAACCGGTGTAACTTTTGCCAGCTACAGTAAAAGCGGCTCTAGATCAGCCGGTGGGAGTTTGGTGAATAAAAATAATAACAAATGGGTGGAGCCGGGCAAATTCTTCCGCGAGTCTATGCTGAAGACGGGAACTGTGATGCCGATGCCTGACATTCGAGATAAAATGCCTCAAAGGTCGTTTCTGCCCCGGGCTATTGTTTCCAAGTTACCATTTTCGAGTTCCGAAGTAAACGTGCTCAAGGAACTATTCCATGCAATTGAAAATTCTAGCATGGAGAGTATAATCAACGATGCGTTGAGCGAGTGTGAGCGGCCACCAAGCAAGGGCGAGACCAAACGGTGCATTGGCTCAGCCGAGGATATGATTGACTTCGCCACCTCAGTACTCGGAAACAGCGTGACTCTCCGTACAACTCAGAACGTGCTAGGGTCAAAGCAGAACATCATGATTGGTTCAGTGAAGGGAATCAACGGTGGCAAAGTCACCCAATCTGTCTCTTGTCACCAAAGCTTGTTTCCATATTTGCTATACTACTGCCACTCCGTTCCGAAAGTGAGGGTGTATGAAGCCGATATATTGGATCCCAAAACCAAGGCTAAAATCAATCACGGTGTTGCCATCTGTCACATCGATACGTCTGCTTGGAGCCAGACTCACGGAGCATTCTTGGCTTTGGGTTCGGGTCCCGGCCGGATCGAAGTTTGTCATTGGATTTTCGAGAATGATTTGACTTGGACCATTGTTGATCGTATGGGTTAGCTAGCCGTTTTAATTCACTACTTGGCTATAAAATTGCATTAAGCTGGCCATGCGACTTGCTGCCAGCTCAATATGTTTGTATGATTAAGTTCAACACGCTTGTTCTTATTTTAATATTTTCCACATGACCCACCTTTTTCAGCTGGCATGATGTTTCTCATTAATTATGGTCCCCTAAATATGTTGTTCGCCTGTGATTGTTAGTCATGATATTAAAATTTTGGGTCCAGAAGGATTCGATATTGTTATATCTACCACTTTATCGACTGCCTCTAAAGAAAGAGGGAAAGCGACTCAACACATTCGTATGCCTTTGTCAATTCAATTCCAAATCAGAAGATCATCGTACCATCATCTAATTACACATCATTTTGTATACTATACAAAATTTAATGATAATATATGTTGACATGTTCTGATGTTTATCCACGCAACTTCAGACCTCAACTTTATTAGTGCAGTAGCGAGGCGGTAACTAACCTCGGTTTTCTTTTAGAGTTTGAAAGCTCAAAAATTATATATTTATTTAAAAAAAAACACACACACACACACACACACCCAAATGAGATCAATAATAAAAGTCCTCTGTGCGAAGTGGCGTCAACAACTTTGCTTTCACCTTCTTTACCATTTATTCTTCTTCTTTTTCTTTGTCCTTATCTTTCATTTTCATATTTCTGTTGGTTTTCTTTGTCCGACACTTCTAACTTTAAAAAGTTGGACGGGTTATTATTAACATGCATGCATTTGCTAATAGAAAATCTCTATTTCAATAATCAACGGGTTTAAAAGCTCAGCATTCTGTTTTGGATCTAATTATCAAGACAAGAATTATCTTTTAGTGTGTCTGGCGGTGAAGAGAGAAGCTTTTTACCTCTTTTTTCTTCCCACATGGTTTAAATAATGTATATGAAATGTGGTCCGTTGCCTTTGGAAAAGAGAAAAGCAAAGCGCCACTGGTGAGAAGTCGTATATGATTTGATTCTCTTAGTTGGTGGGCAGGGGTTAAAAGCGAGATTATCATATATTTTGTTTTGAGATTATATTTTAATCTATTATATTTAATACATCAATCTTCATGTAAAGTGCTGAATTAGAACTTTTGTTAGCTCACACTATTTGCGGTCTGCAAGAACATTTCTAATTTAATTAGTTTCGGGGGCGGATCAGCAGCCCCTTAAAAATAATTTTTACTTGTACATCAACTAATAATCTTCAAATTTCTAGGTAATCAATGGTTGAGATTTATTGTCATTAATACTAAAAATTCCTTAATATTTTTTTCTTTCTCCACATCGACTCCACCCCCATTCACTCGTCACGGCTCTTCTCTTCTCTTCTCTACGTCTTTATTACTTCCTTCATCTCACTCCTGTTCATAATTAATTAACTATTTTCCATTATTACCCACATCTTCATATTCACCGTTCCATTGTGTACAAATTAGAGGTTCAAAGACTCAACTCTTTCAATCCAAATATTATGGTCTTGTTCTCACTGATTTCCGCTTTGGTCCTTCCAGTCCATTCTTTCACCACAATAACAAAAATGACAACCAAGAAGACGATGACAAAGAGAAAGAGTTCGAATCCGACAATAATAACGATGGTTGTGATAATATTTCTGGGAACCTAATATGGACTCCATTTATAAACCCAGGTTTATGATTTGGAGGACGGAACACAGAGTAGCAAAAATGGTAATTCAGGAAGAAATTAAGATGGTTAATTTTTTCTTTTGTAAGTTGAAAGTAAAAGATTGTACAGTAAAGGTCTGAGAAAATAAGTGAAAAGTACTGAGATGGAAAGAGAACTTAAAAGAGTGAGGCAGGAGATAAGAAGGCATGGAGGATGCAGTCCATGAGAGTTGAAAAAATTATTAATATTAATACAATAAACCTTGACCATTGATTTAGCTATGAATCTCAAGGCTATTAACTGATAGAAAAAATAGGCATATTTTTAAGAGGCCGTTGGTCAATCCCCGTTGGTTTCCGCAATTATTTCTTGTTCTAATCATTCGTCAGAAATTTAGCCAAAATATTTATGGAACTATAATTAGTTATACAGCATGCATGGTTGTAACGACACCTGTTAAAGGAGATATTAACCAGTTAAATTAACTGAACATTTTGCCATAATTATTAATATGAAGAATTTAGGTGGAGAAGGAAATTATAAACAATAATACCGTGCACTTTATCGAGTAACTATATAAGTTTTTGCCAAGTTTAATCATTAATGGCTCATTTTCCTCATGTATTTCAGAGATTGGAAACAGAATGTTATGAATACTTTGATCGCTCTCGTCATGTCTTTGCAATAATGATGTCAAGAAGACAAAGTTTTGGTACTGATGAAAGAAACAGCCAATGAATTAATAAGAAACAAAATCATATTCTCTTCTGCCAAAACATTAAACATTGTATGTCATTTTAAAACAAGTATTGGTGAATAAGAACGTGATCTTTAACCCCACTTGATTGATCACCTATCATCGTTGTTGCATCATATGTTAATCAAGTAAAGAAAAATCAAAGTGGCATCAACAATTTTGCATGTGTTCTTTTTTACTTCGCTTTCATCTTCTTTTATCATGTACTCTTCTTCTCCTTCTTTTACTTTGTAAAGTGGCATCTTCTTTATCAGTATTCTTCTTCTTCTTTTACTTTGTACTTCTTCTCTTTTTCTTTTTTTAATTTACTTTGAACTCCTTTACTTTTGCTTTTTTGTTTCTGTTGGGTTCTTTCGTTTTTCATTAGACGCTTTGGCGAGTGAGACCGGTTAGTATGATTGAGTTTATTAAAGTTTTTTTTTTTTTAATTTCTTAACATACTTGATCTTATGAGTTAAGAAACCTCTAATTAATAATATTATTTCTATGATCTCAGCAAGTTCTAGGTCACCAACGTATTTTTCATTCTATGATTACCTGACATAATCCAACTAACAGATTCACTTTATATGTTGAGTTACTAAAGCCTTTTAACAAACAGTTTACAAAAATATCTAATTATTTTAGTTGCGAATTAAATATTCTGATAAATGATTCGCGATGTATCAAAATCTCCTCTCACGCAGCCAGAAACTCAGTCCAAATTGAAGAGAAAATTTTCAAAACATAAATGAAATCGTGAGCTTTATTAGGGGCAACTTTATTTATAGAATAATTAGGGACAATTTTTTAAAAATTAAAATTTAATAGGTGCATTTTCAGTAAGTCTAACAGGACCACCATGCTGTTAGTTGGTACACAAAGCAACAATTTCAAAGCCCAATTGAGATAACTGTCCAATCCCATCTGTCAAAGTGGGCCAGAAAACATCCCCAGGCCATGGGCTCCGTCCTCTATTTTGTTTTCATGTTCTTGCTCTCATCTTTGATGACAAAACCCCCTTTTCTACAAAAATTACATTTAAGGATAAATTAAGACTACATTTTGGCATAGAGGCCACAATTTCCCACTTGTTATTTGCGGATGACAGCCTAATCTTCTCTAGAGCAGCAGTGGCAGACTGTAAACACTTAAAAGCTATCTTTGAGTGTTATGGGAAAATGTCCGGGTAGATTTTTAACTTTGATAAATCATCTATATTTTTTAGTGGCAGCACCAAAGATGATCAAGTCAATGTCGTAAACGATATCTTCCAGTTGAATGTGGTATCTCATCATGAAAAGTATATAGGTTTGCCATCAATGATAAGGAGAAAGTCGAAGAGCTTTTTTAATGAAGTAAAGCTCAGAGTTTTGAATAATATAGTAGGTTGGCAACACAAGTTCTTTTCCAGTGGTGGCAAGGAGGTGCTGATAAAAGTTATAGCACAAGCTATCCCAGCATATGCCATGAGTGTGTTTAAAATTCCCATAAGCTTATGCGAGGGCATCTAAAAAATAGTGGCTAGATTCTGGTGGGGATCAAAATAAGACAAGAGAGGCATTCATTGGGCAAAATAGAAAAGTTAGGGGAGGAATGGGTTTAGAGATTTTACATGTTTCAACTAAGTTCTTGTCGCCAAACAAGGATGACGAATTCTGCAATTCCCAAATTCATTGGTGGCAAGAGTTTTGAAAGCTAGATATTTAAAATATTTGGGTTTTATAGAGGCTGGTATGAGATCTAAACCATCCTTTATTTGAAGGAGTATGTTGTGGGGAAGGCAAGTGATCCAACAAGGGCCTAGGTGGAGAATCAGGAATGGGTAAAAGGTTCAAGTTTATCAGAGTAATTGGATACCAAGACCTTCTACTTTTTGCCCAATCTCAGCTCCAACAATGGCCTGCAACACTGCAGTAGCAGACTAGATTGATGAAGAGCAACATTGGAAGAAAATCTTGATTTATGAGCACTTTATACTAGAGGATGCTATAGCGATCATGCAAATCCCGCTCCCCGAAAGATTAAAGGAGGATCAACTGATTTGGCACTATGATAAGAGAGGACAATACTCAGTTAGGAGTGGATATCAGGTGACAATGAGGATAAAGTTCCTGGATTATCCAAGCTGCTCAGATCCTAAACAAAACCAATGGAGCATCATTTGGAAGATGGCTTTTCCAGAAAAGATAAAAAATTTTCTATGGAGAGCTGCCCAAGATTTACTTCCTACTGTAGAAAATCTATGGAAGAAAAGAATTTTGAAAGAACCATTATGCCAAATCTACTGTTGTCATGTGGAGACCATATCTCATGCTCTGTTGGGGTGCAAAATAGCAAGGAACATTTGGAAAAACTCTCAACAAACAGCAGAGTTTCAAGGATAACGTTTTTATGACATAAACCAGCTGCTCCAATTCTTGCCTCATTAGCAAGCCAGAGTAAATAGGGAGTCAATTGCAGCATTACTTTGGGTGACTTGGAAGGCTAGAAACAAATAGTTGTTCGAAGGAAAAAAAGAAAACCCAATCCGACTAGTAGCACGTGTAGAGTCAATTATAGAGGCTTTTAAAAGGCTTGAAAAACCAGAGATGGCTTATGGCAAAAGTAGAGAAATTAGAAAGCAAGATCCGTGGAATCCACCTCCAAGGGGCTGGAAAAAAGTAAATGTAGATGCTGCCGTTGATGTTGAAAAGCAAGTGATTGGCTTAAGTGTTGTGGTAAAAAATTTTGATGGCAAATGCATAGCTGCTATAGTTAGAGTTGAGAAGCCTTTTGGCAATGTGGTGATGGCAGAAGTTGCAGCTATAGAATGGGGTGTGCAAGTGGCGTTAAAAGCTGGTGGAACTCATGTGATTTTGGAATCCGATTCGCAAGAAGTAGTAGACTTAGTAAACCCGAAGGAAAGCAGCATGACTGAAATTTTTTGGGTGATCTCTGAAATTCTAGAAATCAAGAAGAATTTCTAGAATTGTTAAGTTCAGTATACTCCAAGACTTTGTAATAGTATTGCTCATTCATTAGCTAATATAGCCTTGCAAAAAAAGGAAACAATTATTTGGTTGGATGAATTTCCAACCAATATCATGTATTTGCTGGTGAATTGATCAGTTGGAAAGGTTTACTTTCTTTAAAAAAACAAAAAAAAGTCTACCTTTACTTCTCTATTCATATTCTAAGTAAGATGGATTTGAATGCACATAATTAGTTTAAACAAACACATTTCATATTTTAATTTGAAACTACTAAAAAAGTTTTGGTTTAAAAGCCTTCACGTATTTGAAATAATTTAATAATAAGGAGGAAAAAAATAGATTATTATAAGTTTATGTAAATCAATTAAATTGATTGTTGATTTAAAAAAAAATTACATCGTCGATGATTGTACAGGTTGTGGAAAAATAAAATTGTATAACGTTTGTTTTATCTGAAGAATTTGAATAGGAAAAAAAATACATAATTTAATTAGACTAAATTGTCTTTAAATATAGTTTCTCTGGTGGAGGGGTTTTATCATGGTATTGAAGGGATGTTAATAGTTAAGACAACACTCATTCATTTTCAATCCGTATCATGCAAGCAACATTGATGAGGCTGCAGCTAGCTGCCCCTGTTTAGTCTAAAAATCTCAGATGACATGTTTTATTTAGTTAGTCGAAATTATAAAATTTTACATCCGTTTAATTAATTAAATATATAAAATTCAAGTAGAAAACTAATTTTAAAATCACACGCGAATCTCATTCAATTATAATTTATTAGTACAGTTGCATAATCTAAATACCTAAAACCCAGTTGAATCCCTTAAAAGTAATAAAATCTAATTTAAAATTGACATGATTTAGGCCAAATTAATATCAACTTTATGTTGAGAATCAACCAAAATCAAATTTATTATTAAGAAAAATATATTTAAAAGTATGTATAAGCTATTCAATCTTCACAATTTGACTTCCTTAAACTGTAAAGAGAAATACTTATAAAATTATAAAAACAACGAAGTAAGACTATAAATTTTTTCTTTCGATCGATCGTAAATTTTACTCCTACTAATATCATTTTCTTACTATACCACTGACTGCAGCAAGAGAAATATGAGATGTAAAATAAAACATAATTAATATAAAGAATACAAGTGTTTGACAAATAGTGTCTGAAGTAAAGTTGCATGCAGAAACTAGTGTAGAAAGACTAGTCCCGAAGTGGATCTAATTGCTTCACCTTAACGAAATACCAAAAATTTAAAAGTGAAAAAGAGAGGCTAAAAATTCAATGAATTCCTAACAACATCTATATTACCATACAACACAAGTGCGTGTTTGAAATCGAGCTGGATTCTCAAATAATTTATTTATTTGTTTAAAATTTCATCTTCAACAACGTTTTCAAAAAGAACCGTAGATTTACAACAACAAATTTAAACAGTACAAAACCATTGATTTAAGAAAGATGTATTGTTCTTAGTGCAATACCCATGCAGCTTTCATTCTTCTGCTCTTCGCGTTTGATGTCCTCGTGTGATTTTGCATTGGTTCATTTCAAAGTTTATTATCAAGTGGAAGTTTTAAATTATTAATTGGATTATAGTATATCTTGGGGATTGGAGAATAAGATATGAAGAAATACAATGAATTTATAATTACTATATATATATTAACACGTTCTATTTGGTTTTATAGACGGCTTACATGAAAGTTCTCATGATTACAATTTTTTAAGCCTAAAGAGAGTAACATTAGCTGTTTTATGACGTGAACATATGCGTTTTACCTTAAAGAGGAAAAGGGGAAAAAGAGTACACAAAATAGAAAAATCTTAAGGTGAAAGCTTCGAAAGGTCCAATTTTTAGAGCCCATGCCTCCTCCAAGGTCTGGGAACAAAAAATTAGATTACTTTCATTTGGGCGTGTGAGGGGTCTAATAATAAGATATAGGCAGTCATTCGGCTTTTGAACGAGTGGTAGAATCATTATTTTCACATTTGTAAGGACAACGGTTTCAATTAAATATAATTATTTGAAAACAATTGTCTGATTGTAAATATATCAATAAATAGTCTCATATAATAGAAGTTATAATTTGAGCATTAATCCCATACAATTCAAAAAATAATAATAATAAGATATAAGTAGTGTTTGTCTCAAACTTGAATGAGTCATAAGTGTTATTAAAGTCTAAATGAGTCTGAATCTATATATCTCTGAATAATATGTTTGTTTTTCATTCTTTGTTATGTCTGAGTATCAGTGATAAATTATTTCTTTTTATAAAAATCTAGTGTTTTTACATTTGTGTCCTTGAAAATATTATATATACTTTAAAATTTAAATATGTATATAATTACAGTGTTATGTAGTATAGTAGTATTTATCTGTTATAAATATTTATAAAGAAAGCATTTGATATGTAATTTATGCAAAACAAGTTTGATAACATTATTTTTTACAATTTGACATAATATTTATACATTAAAAAAATTGTTATTTAATAACAAAAGAATTTGCCTAAAATTTAAATTGAATGTATGTTAGGTATTTAATACCAAATAAAAGCTGAGATCAAGAGAAATCATAATATGACGTCTAAATTATGTTATAATTAATTAAAAAAAGATCCTTTTGATTGGAAGAATCAAAAAGTTATAAGGTTTTACATAATAGTTTGGAAATAAATATATTTAATAAAGGTATCTCTGGAAAAAAATAATTTTCTATTCTAACATTTTATCATTAAAATGAAAGTTATAAAATTTTACTTTTCCCATTAAGATGAAAATATGTTATAATAAAACTTTAGATACAAAAATAAATGAGTTAAAATATAGAATCTTATTAAATTAAGTTAAATTGAGACTTCAGACATAAAAATAAATAAGCCCTTACTAATTTTTTATTTTAAAAAAATGTGCTACATCAAAATTAGTGAGTCTAATTGAAGGACTTACCTAACATGCCCAAATGACCGACTCCCATTAATCAGTCATGCTACCTCAATCTCTCCTTATAGTAATTAAAAAGTATCTATAAAATGTTCTACTAATTTTATTTTTCAAAATGCCTATTTGTTTACCTGTGTAGTAAATAAAAAAGATAATTATAAGATCCATTCTAAAAGATTTTTCAAATAAAATAAATTTATATTATTTTAATCAAAACTTTCCCTCTTTAAAGAAAAAAAGAATAGTTATAATATTTTTCTATTTTCAATAATGATGATATAAAAAATAATATAATACCAATTGAAAAGGTGAGTAGTCACTAATTAATATTGAATAGAAGAAAAGATAAACTTATTTAAAAAAAATTTTAAAATTTTTATTAGTGATATGAATCTTTAATTAATAATTGGATTATAATTTGAGGAGCTTTTGAAGAAATGTAAGAAGGGGCCGTTATTATTGAAGTAGCCCGTATAGTACGAATACTTAACAATTTGGCACTTTGGCAATGAAGTTCGTACGGTCTCTCATCAGCTCCTTCTTAATAATTAATCTCTGTAAGCAATTCTTTAATCATTTTATTATAAAAAGTTTGATCTCAATTTGGAACTATTAAAACCATTTTATCATATGCATGCTTTGGGGACATCTCGCCCTAATGCGCTGTACTCTATCCGCTTTCCTTCTCAATGAGTCAGAATCCATGCGCTTGCCCATCACGTTTTAAAATTTTTATTATTTTGCATGTGATTTTGCATTGGTTGAAGTTAATTTCTCTGAAGAGATTGTATTAGAGTATCCACGAAAAATAATATAATAAAATAAAAAATTTGTAATCTTCAAGTACTTTAATAAAACGTGATTTTCTAGGAATGGAAAGAAATAGCAAAATGTCGGAGGCAGAGCCAGAAATTCAAATTTGTGGAGCTAACTCGTCTATTAGCGAGCTTGGCCAGCTTGGAGCCCAAAGAAATTAAAAATTAAAAAAGAATGATTACAGACACGGACCGCCAGCAACCTTGCCCTTGTCTCTCAGAAGTTGTATGTATACATATTCAATCGTTCCGGTAATGTTCTTCAGCTTTCTTGAAGAAGAACAAAGTGATTCACAATGCACCAACAACTTAAGTCCGTGGGCTACCTACACTCCCTCTTGTTCGTGCTCGTGGTCTCATTTATCAGTGTACGTAGATAGTGTAAGCTGTTACCGTTTTTGTTAATTAAATTATTTTAAATAAACATTAAAAAAGGCATAGCATAAATATAGAGAGAGATGAGATGGATGGCTGTTTAATCTAATCGTAAATTTGTTTTTGGCATGCAGGTTGAATTGGAAGTTGCAGCAGGTGCAGTAGGTCATGACCTGAACGCCAAAGAAAACCGTTTACACCGAAAGCTTACCTGACGAGATACTGGGACAGAACCATCCGCAACAGCCTACCAAAATCATCCTTTCTTCTCTCGAAAGCGTCGCCCCTAAACGCCGTCGATTCGTCTAGATTTGCCAAACTCGCCGAACAAGGAACCCTGTCTACAGCCCTCCCATCCTTCTGCTCATCAGCAAACCTCTTCTGTTTCCCAGACTTATCCCCGAGTAGTAAACACGACACCGACTCCGACTTTGCAGTTTACACCAACAAGAATTTCACCAATTACGGTTCCGGTAAAGTCGGTGGAGTTGACTCGTTCAAGAACTACTCGGACGGTGAACCTCTCCCTAACCTCTCCTTCCATCGATACAGCGGTGAATCTACTTCTCACAACGACAAGTTCAACAGTTACTCATCTCAAGGTCAATTTATAACTCAAAGGTTTGACAAATACGGATCCAGCGCCACTGGTGGTGCTGGTGATTTCTCTGCTTACAATACTGATAACAACGAGTTGGGTCTCAGCCAGTTCGCTACTTACTCTAACCAGGGCAACCGTAGGGCCCAGTCTTTCTCCACTTACTCTAACAACGGCAATGGAGGAAAAGAGTCGTTCTCGAGTTACGGGCATAACGGGGAGGGAGCACGCAATGAGTTTAAAGCATATTTACACAACACAAATTCCATGGAGACCCACTTTAAATCCTATAGCGAGGCAGCTGGCGGCGGCGCAAATGACACTTTCAAGTCTTACGGGGCTGATGGGGCTTTCCCAATCGAGTTCTTCAAGAACTATGGAAATGGGGGCAACGCTGGTGTTGAGAGTTTTAAGGAGTACAATCTAAATACTTTTATTGCTTCTGATTATTTTAAAACGTACGCGGAGAATTCCAAAGCCTCCCAGAAGGTTAATTTTGCAGCTTACGGAACATCTATATCTGCACGTCCCCACGATTTTACTCGTTACGGACAGAACGCCAAAGGACATCAAAATCAAATTGATTTCAAGACTTACGGATCAGCCTATACCAAGTTCAAAGATTATGCCAAATCCGGTGTAACTTTTGCCAACTACACCGAGGGGACCCCCGTTCCCAAGCCTAGTAGCGGCAGTTTGGTAAATAGATGGGTGGACCCGGGCAAGTTCTTCCGCGAGTCCATGCTCAAGAACGGAACTTTGATGCCCATGCCTGACATTAGAGATAGAATGCCTCAAAGGTCGTTTCTGCCCCGCTCTATTGTTTCCCACTTGCCTTTTACGAGCTCCAAAGTGAACCAACTGAAAGAAATATTCCATGCGAGTGATAATTCCACAATGGAGAGTATAATTAAGGATGCGTTGAGCGATTGCGAGCGGGCACCGAGCAAGGGCGAGACAAAACGGTGTGTTGGCTCAGCAGAGGACATGATTGACTTCGCCACGTCGGTACTTGGAAACAACGCGGCACTCCATACAACTGAGAACGTTAAGGGGTCAAAGCAAGACATCATGATCGGAACGGTCAAGGGGATCAACGGCGGTAAAGTCACCAAATCTGTCTCATGCCATCAAAGCCTGTACCCATATTTGCTTTACTACTGCCACTCTGTTCCAAAAGTCCGGGTTTATGAAGCTGATATTTTGGAACCTAAAACCATGGCCAAAATCAATCACTGTGTCGCCATCTGTCACTTGGATACTTCTGCTTGGAGCCCAACTCATGGAGCTTTCTTGGCTTTAGGCTCAAGTCCAGGACGGATCGAAGTTTGTCATTGGATTTTTGAGAATGATTTGACTTGGACCATTGCTGATATCAGTGGTTAGCCCCTTGGGTTATCTGGATAAGTCGTCATAGGCCATGTGGCTCCAACCGAAACTGTTTGCGGGCCAGAGGCAAAAAATAAACTTAAATTATTGCCTTTTTGGATTTCGTCCCGTTTCTTTATCCATGAACTTGTTATATAATGTCATGCAGACATTGTGGGATGTGTGATGTGAGTTAATTGGCAAAATATATTTTGAAGCTAAAGTCTAACCCTAAAGCCCATGAGTTGAATTTTAAATTACCCCTACCAAATGTGACTATTTTTAATCTATCCTAAAAATACAAAAACATTAATTTACCCCACCTCGCATTGTCTTTCCATCAGTTTTTTAACTGTCAAAAGTTAAAATCGGATTTTGTTGATGATCATCATGAACAGAAAATATCTTAACACTGCTGCAGCTTCCGCCATGCCATCTTCAATATGTTCCTTAATACTAATTCAGGGACTTGACATATAACATAATATCAAATCTTTATGGTTTCTGTCATTTCCTGAAATTTGCTTCAAAATTGGAACACCCGGTATCAATTTTTTCTCTAAACTATAACCTTGATTCTCAGAAATGAACTTTACCCAAATCATAACCCACCAGCCAAAGATGTAGGGGTTTTGTCAGTTTCAGAAAAGAGAAATTTTATATAGGTTTTACAGAAACCAAGATTTTCAAAGAATTGAACAAAGAAAGCGTCGTGCGACCTCGATATGGGAGCAGATCGTTCCGACGCTGCTGCCACTGCTGGCGCCGTTGTCCGTTGCCTATTACCTGCTTCTGCTGCTGTAGATGAGCGGCAAAGAAGTAAAAAGAAGAAGAAGACTAAAGAGGAAGAAGAAGAATCGAGGACCAAGAAGAAAAACGATAATAAGAACGAAGAAGACAGAAAATTGATAGACGCAAAAAGAATAAATTGTTTTTATCAAGGGCTAATCCAATGATGGCTGGCAATATTGAAAAATAAAAATGAAAGCTAACGGGTGGCAGGTCTTAACTCAAAAGTCCAAGCAACGAAGATCATTGATGCTTTTTTTTCCCCGTTAAATCATTTCTCATTTTTTTGAATCTTAATCTTTTAATCATTCCTCATTTTAAATATCTTAATCTTATAATATTTTACTTTTTAATATTTTAATCTTATAATTTTTAACTTTCTTAGGTTATTAACTTATTTTATGAGGATAAGCCACTCGGCCTTAATCGAAGAACTTAAACTCTCACAATCTTATAATATTTTAATCATTTCTCATGTTAAATATTTTAATCTTATAATTTTTAACTTTCTTACGTTATTAACCTATTTTATGAGGGTAAGCCACTCCACTTTAACCGAATAACTCTCAAGTCCTCACAATTATTGGGGCTTGAGTTCGAACCCCTACTACGAATTATGAAAATTTAAAATTCTTTCCTCAATTGAGTAAAGACAGCTTGTTTCCTTTCAAAATATGAATGAAGTAGACGTCCTTAAAATATTAAATAAGGTTAAAAATCTAAATTGTATTATATTAAATTTGTAATTTATAGTTTCAGTAATTATCTCATTTGTAAATATGAGTCATAATCTCACGAAATATGAGTTGTAATCTGAGCAATAGTCTCATATATTAGAAAAAAAAAAACCTATTTTACGAGGATGTGATGGGCGGATTATGATCCTCTAATAATTTAAACTCTCTTAAATTTTTAAAGATATTGTGCCATTATTTTTTAGTGTTAGAATATAATTAGGATTTAACTGCTTTTATGTTTTGATTTATTAAAAATCAATCATATAAGTGAAATTATTAAAAACGAATCATATTAGTAAAATTTTGCTTAAGAATAGATCAAATCATGTGTTTGGCACCTTGAAATTGAATGACACATGTCTCATGTCTGGGCGGCATCAACTATCATGTTATGCAAACCCAAGGGATATTCGGTGTTTGCTTTTTTTTTTTTTTTTATATTATAACAAATAAAAATAATTTGCAATTTAATTTTATATTAATCAATAGTACTTTAATTTTATTTTTATATTATAATAATTTAATGTATATGTAATATAAATTCAATAAGATTATATTTTTATTTTTATATTAGTTATATAAAAATGAAAATATAAAAATAACTTATTTAATAATTAATTTAGAATAAATAATAATAAATATGAATATATGAATATATTTAACATTTAATATTAATATTAATATAGAATAACAAAATAAAATATTATTTATATAATTCAATTCATACTCCATTAAATATGATATTGCATTATAATTTAATTCACCCTAATGTAATACATTATAATGTAATGCAATTTAGTGTATCGAGCGCATTCTTAGTGTTGCGAAAAATGTTACACTTTGTTAAGTCAATGTCAGTTAATCTTGAAAATTAACGGTATTTAGGGAGTAAAATTTACCCTTAAAAATAAATTGCAGTAATGTCCGCGGCCGTAAGGAAAGGGAATATATTCTTTGGGCTAATGATAAATATGTACTGTCTGAGTATGTTCTAAGAGACATTGGAACCAAAGCGGACAACATCAAATGGGTAAGGCCTAAAACAGAGCAGAAAGCAGCCTTTTTAATCATATATTGATGCCCACACTCAATACAAGCATTGCTGTCCTGTCCAGGTTCTTACGTTCTATTGTTGTCATGTTGTACAACTGCAGTTAGATGTAACTTTTTGGGTTCATTCTTACGGTGTCACCGACCTTCACTCAAACCAAAACCCAAACCCAAAAGCATAATTTGTTGTGTAGGGCTGGCTCATTCTCTAAACTGCCCCATTTCCTAATTCAATTAATCTGGGTTGAATTTTCATGAATTAATCAACATGATATAAAAATCTTACTTTTCCTTTGGTTCATGAAGAAGGATATCATAATAAAAAGGTTGTGCCACCTTTGTTAATAGTCGGAAGATAATCACAAGAACAGAAAATCCTCTTAATTCACAAAACAAGAGCCGATTGCCTCTCTCTCTATATCTCAACTCATTTCTTTCTAGGGTTTCTCTTCCTTTCTGAAGTAATTTCACAATTATGTAGATTTGTACATATAGATGTTACATGAGCTGTGAAATTAAATACAATATTTACTATGACTTTTTAAATTCAATTAGACTTATAATTAATAACTATTTTTTGAATTCAAATGAAAATTATTACAATTGGCAAAAACATAATCAAAATTTTACCATGCACTAAAAAAGTAAAATTTTGGGTGTGAATAAAAAAATAATAAGATATTTTTCTTTTAATATTTTTTTACTTTTAAAATATTTGCTCTTATTAAAAACTTATATTTTATATTTCAATAGTAAATATCAAATAAATGACTAGTTTGTCCATATTTTCTAGTAAATTTTGGTGCTAGGGAGCTTGTTATGTATTATGAAACTAGTAGCGGGTCAGTGATAAATAATGATTTCAGTAAGGAGGAAACTAATAATCTCTCAAAAATAAAATTGAAAGGTTCGTTTTTAGAGATTATGAATTAAAAAAAAAAACTTCACCTACTAAACATCAACACTTATCTCTTATTAATATTCGAATTGGGGTGATTGCATATACAAAAAGCATTCACTATCAATTGAACTACATTCAAAGGACAAAATGAGGGCACTCTACGCTGCAATTCATTTAGTACCTCAACGTTCATGCATGGATCTATAATAAAGCACGAAACTATTACATTAATATTACTCGAATGATTATAATATATAGCAAGCTTCACTATTACTCGAGGCAAGTTTCATGGTTTTACAGTGAAGATTAAGACAAAAGGGGAAAAAAAATAATAATGTAAACCGCTTTTGATCTAGAAAGAGTAAATATACTGTTTATTCACGCAATTTTGAAAGAATTGGTTGGATGAAAAAGGATTTGTTTCTAAATTAACTATTACCAACGTTGAACAAACCTAAACGAATCTTGAGGAAATTGAGCAACGACCAATCGCGCCCGTAGTCGTGGATCAAAAAATAATAAGGTGGGATAAGTTGTTACGCTTTGATTCATAAGCTAGAATTTCTAATTGTACAAAACGATGTCATTTTCATGAATCTTGTCATATTCCTGAACACATGCAGATAATGTTAATCATACTAATAATGCACTCTGAAAAGAGGGTTCACGAAAAGGATCCGCCAACTTCTTCTTCCGCAAAATAAAACTAAAAGGAAAACAAAAAAATTATTAGTGGCTAAACGCGTCTGAATCTATTTTTAAAAGAGACTAAATATATATGCTCCATTCGATGTGTGCCACGAAGCAAACGAGTACGAAAGACGCGGCTCTGAAAAATTACCTGTCAACGACTCAATTTACGCTGGACGGGAAAATGTCTTTCACTTTTACGCACCCCACGCCGTTTAGGAAAGCGCCCTTTACAACAGAGTCAGAGCTCGCTTTGGAAGGAAATAAGTTTTTCTTCGAGTCATGCTTGGGCACATGGGACGTGGTTGCTTTTCTAAGACTTTACTGTATAAATGATATTGAGTTTTGAATTGGACTCCCTTTTTCTTTTCATTTCAATTAAAAAATGTCAAAAGAGCTGGAAATATAAATGACATGGTTTAAAATTCAATGTTCCTTTTTTTTGTTTTTCACACCGGTCTAATAATTCTGTATAGACTACTTGCTACAAGGTTTAAAGATAAATTGACCTAACTTATCCCTGAAAGATCATGAATAATTAATTCTGTATAGACTACTTACCAGCTGATTTCGTTTTTTTCTTTTTTTTTTGGGGGGTCGAATATGACTATTTGCTGACTTTATTAACTATGTAACTTATTTTATTGCATTTATTTTTATTCTAATGTCATTTATGTAAGATTTCAAAATCAAATGGAGCTATCACAAAACAGGCGCTTTGCCAGCAAAGCTTTCTTTAATCACGTTGAAAACCGAAATCGCCCATTCAAATTAAAAGCAGTGAGCAGTGAGGAGTGAGGTCTCAGTCTCACTATAAATTTTTTCTATCTACAAGACCAACGACCAACAAGCACACCAACATTCTCTCTCCCTCTCTTTTGTAAAATAATAATGCTTCACCTCATGTCTCCTCATCTCTTCCTCCTCTTATCCCTCTGTTTTCTTAATCATGTAAGCATTCACTTTCAATCAAACACCACATTTGTTATTTATGGATTTTGTTTCTTCGCATTATCTTTATCTTATCATTATCGTTATTATATTTTCAATGATTTTTTTGTTTTTTCATATGCGCAATGCAGGTTAATTATTTGGGCGGCACCGAGATTTCAGACGACATAGATATGAAACAAAATCCATTCACTCCGAAAGCTTACCTGATTCGATACTGGGACAAAGAGATCCGCAGCAATTTACCAAAATCTCCTTTTCTCCTCTCAAAAGCCTCTCCCTTAAACGCAGTGGACTCGGCGAGTTTCGCCAAACTCGCCGCCCAAAATGCACTCTCTGCGGTCCTCCCATCCTTTTGCTCCTCCGCCAAACTCTTCTGTTTCCCCGATTTATCCAACAGTCTTGAAAAGCACGACACCGACTCCAACTTTGCCACTTACCTCAACAAGAACTTCACCAATTACGGCACCAGTCGAGTCGGCGGCGCTGACTCCTTCAAGAATTACTCCGACGGCGATAATCTCCCCGTCGATTCCTTCCGTCGTTACAGCCGCGACGCCGTCGGCCACCAGGATAAGTTTTCCAACTATGCCCCTGGCTCCAACGTCGCCGACCAGAGCTTCAATACCTACGGCGCTGGCGCATCGGGTGGCGCCGGCAGCTTCACGAACTACAACGAGGAAGTCAATGTTCCGAATCTCCGATTCACCAGTTACGCGTCGGATGGTAATGGTCGGGCCCACTCGTTCACTGCCTACACCGAGAAGACTAACTCCGGCAGCGAGGAGTTCATGAGCTACGGGAAGAACGCAAACGGAGCCCCGAATGACTTTACGGGTTACGGAAAAGATTCGAATGTGATTGGTTCGGGTTTTTCGAATTACGGCGAGCGGGCCAATGGGGCTAATGATAGTTTCACTTCTTACGGAGAAGATGGAAACGTTCCGAACAATAGGTTTAATAACTACGGCGCCGGTGGCAACGCCGCCGTTGAAAGCTTCTCTAATTACAGAGACCAAGCCAATGTTGGTGATGATTCGTTTCAGTCATACGGCAAGAATTCAAAGTCTGGTAAGGTCAATTTCAAAAATTACGGGAATTCTTTCAACGAAGGTACGGACGTGTTCAAAGGATATGGTGAGGCAGCTCGCGGGCAGACCGTAGGATTCAAGATGTACGGAGTTAACAACACCTTCAAAGATTATGCAAAAAACGGCGTCACTTTTGCGAAGTATAACAATGACAGTTCTGGTGGTGAAAAAATAAAGCGACCGAGTGGCAGTTTGGTGAATAGGTGGGTGGAGCCGGGCAAATTCTTTAGAGAGTCCGTGCTGAAGAAAGGGAGCGTGATGACAATGCCAGACATTCAAGATAAAATGCCCAAAAGGTCGTTTCTCCCCCGCACTATTGTTTCGAAATTGCCGTTTTCGAGTTCTAAAATTAAGGACTTGAAGAAAATATTCCACGCTGGTGATAATTCGTCGATGGAGAGTATAATTAAAGAGGCGTTGGGCGACTGCGAGAGGGCACCGAGCGCGGGCGAGACCAAACGGTGCGTGGGCTCAGTGGAAGACATGATCGACTTTGCCACATCCATTTTGGGGCGCAATGTGGTGGTCCGTACAACCGAGAATGTGAATGGGTCAAAGAAGAAGATCGTGATCGGATCCATCAAAGGTATCAACGGTGGTAAAGTTACTAAATCAGTTTCTTGTCATCAAAGTTTGTTTCCTTATCTGCTTTATTACTGCCATTCTGTTCCTAAAGTCCGTGTGTATGAAGCTGATATCTTGGATGCGAACACAAAAGCCAAGATCAATCATGGGGTTGCCATCTGTCACTTGGATACCTCAGCTTGGAGCCCGACCCACGGAGCCTTCCTGGCTTTGGGTTCGGGTCCTGGGAAGATCGAGGTTTGCCACTGGATTTTTGAGAACGATATGACTTGGACCACGGCTGATTAGCCATTTGGGTCAGGTCATGTGGACGTGGGTTCGAGCCATTTGCTAAGATAACTTAGCCGTGGGTCCGGCTCATGCTGCTCCCATCTATATAATTTGGCGTATTGATGATGATAAGAAGAATAGAGGCTTATTTATTAGTGTTTGTTAATGCAATTTTATAATATATATATATAATTTATATAAAATATCAATTTGAGCACCGAAACAAGTGGAAGTGTACAAATGGTTAACAAGTGGAATTGTTGTTGGTGGATGGGATGGGAGGCATATTTCTCTTCTCTTGCTCTTACGATTGGCGGATGCTTCCTCATCCTAGCCTGTTGTTTTTTCTCTTTAGTGGTATTTTTCAAATATATATATTAAAAATAAAATTCAGATACACTCAAGTGTATAATTTCCATTTTAATGTGATTTTTTCTTCTTACTGCCTTCTGCGTATTATTTATTGTATTTCAGCTGTTTTAGTTATTCTTTGTACGTTCTTGCAATGTAAGTGTTTAATAATTACACGAATTTACCCCGCGGTCTCTAAATTGTAATAACATATTAGTATATCCGTTTTTACGGCCCAGAAGTAGGTGATCAAAACCGCAGAGAGTCGGTCTCTTTTCAGTTTTCACACACGATGAAGTTCCCAACGATCAAATCGATGTGTATATACCATGTAAAATTGTCATGCATAAACTATGATCTGGAATTTTTCATGTGAAAGTTATGAGCCAACCAATTGCTAAGACCCAATGATTAAGACAACAATTTTTCACATGATCTTTGGACTAAGATTTAAATTAAGAAAAGTGAGAGGACAAAGTGCAACGCGCTATGTGTTTGTTGAAATAAGGAACTGTAAAAGATTTCGTCAGAATTATCACCGACATTAAGCAAATAAAGCCAGCGTTCAAGTAGGGTTTTGCCATTAAAACTTGACAATTATTTTATGGATTAAGTAAATATCCTATCTAGAAATTACGGATTCTGCCACATTCACGAGATGGTGTCAATTTGCTCGACGACGAAGATGGTGTTAAATCATTCTACTAGTGCGTGCTAAAAAGACCGCTCACGGGATGAGTTTTAAAGGCTTCCTATAGCACAAGACAAAAACTTAGCGGCCAAACGCGTCAAACAATCTACACCCCCATTTATTTTTGGGGGTTTTGTTATTCTTTCATAAAATTTAGTGCTTTAAATTACGACATCGATTTGTTGCATGTTGCCAATAATTCAATTCCCTAGAATGTTCGGTTATTATTTATACACTCGTGTGTATCCATCATTATATCTGGTTGTGATCAAATTCGGAGGTATTTAAGGTTCTTTCTAGTGCACTTTTACTGCTAGCAGCTATTCAGATTAAACTCGAATCATTGATCAATCACTCACCTTGTTGTTTATTATTAGTATTTATTTATAATGAGGAGACATTTCTCTTCCAAATTATGAGAGTCCGGTGGCTGGCGCCAAAATGAAGAGAGAACAGGTGAACAGGATCAGATGCAAAGTGTTCGGAATTTTTTTTTTCCGCTATACAATCACCCACTGAAGTATTGCCCCGGACATTTTAAACCTATTTTACTCACATATTGTAAAGGAGAGACTGTCTCCACTCAATTAACTAATAATTGAGAGAAATTTTTATAGAGTTTTGAACCCTTGCTCGTACCATTGTAAGTGCAAGAACTCTCTTATTGAATCAAAGATCCGTTGGTAAGTGTTGGGAAGTTTTTGATCAACCAACAAGTAGCTGCAACTGTTGTATCCACTGCACATATGTACAACTATTAAACGTCATGTGACTTAAAAGAAGATAAGGTGGTCCTCGAACGACCCAAATATTTTTAATCTAAAATTCCATGGAATAGGCCACGGGACAGCTATTATTTTGGGCACTACCCTATTTTTTAAATTAATGGAAAGGACCAAAGCATTTTACTTGGCAATTAATGGCAGTCCGTTCCCAAGTACTGTACAAAAATAGTTTGAACTAAAAAATGATTTACTATAACTCATTTCACTAGAATCTAGAATGTTAATTGTATTGCGTAAGATTATGATTCAATGATTCCGGAGGCTGAGCTTTGCAAATAATGCTAATGGTTCTAGTAACATGCTGCATCTGCAATCAATCATATTTTTTGAAATAAAAGCATGTTTTTGCATGAGCGCTGAGGACCGAGTAGGCGACACTAAGCTTGGACTCCGAGCTTCGATGGAAGCTTCGAAAGCGCGGTTACAGACAAAATGATGTTGCTGCCTTGATAAGGCATCATCTCTCGGCTTCATTTTCATTTTCCAGCACATGTTTGCACGTTTTCGCTCTGGTCTCCGTGCTTGTAATTTCACTAGTAGTTATGCAACTTGAAGTTCAATAACGATGCTAAAATGTTTTCTTTTCAGTTCGTAAGAAGGTTTAATTAAAGCTGGGCACAAGGTTCTCCTTTTTCGTGGATCCGGCATTCGCATAAATTAAGTGGCCAATTTCTGGTGCCGCAAACTGCAAAAACACCTTTAAAGAAAGATTGGAATGAAAAAGCGAAAGAAAGAGACATATGCATCGATCATCATTCATCCATGTGCATTTCGTACCTGAAACAAATGTGTAGTCTTATTCTAGCAAGTTTTACAAAGCAAAATATCTGCAATAATTAGGACATGACGTTAACCTATAATCCTCCATATTTTCACAGAACTTCAACGTTAGTATTTACGGGCGACATTGTTCGCTCTGCTCTGCAGCAATTTAATAAATGAAAAATGAATTCTACTTCAACCACCAAATTAATCATTAATGTACCCTTGCTACTGAATAAACTAATGACAAAATTAACATCTTTAAGTCGAATACTTTGAGAGGAATAGGACTAGAAGTGGAGCATATTGAGGTTTTATTTGGGATTAAGGTATTAAGTTTTTAAGTTACAGCCGCTTAAAAAAAAATATTATAATTATAAAATAAAAATTCATAACATGTATTAAATATAATTTTTAAATAATAATTTTGATAAAATTATTAAAAATATAATATATTTTTCACTATACAAATAAAAAACAATATCAATTTAGTTTTCAAATTACAGCATATAGTATTTACTAAACACTTCAGTGCTCTAACATAAACTATAACTGTGCAATCGCAGTTCCAAACAGAGTTTAAGTTTAAGATCATATTAGAAATTGAAATATCTATGTCTTCGAATAATCCATGGTCAATCGTAGGCTGCCACCATATTTAAATATGCAAAAACTGCTCAGAGCAAAATAAGGCTCAGCAGAGAGCGAATTGCAGCATGAAAATGGGATTCTCTCAAGTCTCAACCAACATGATGGACCAGGACCACTGACATGGCTATTGAAATTCCGTCAATTTGGTAGCTGTGAAAGCCATTAAAACAGGTCCTGTATTGATTGATAATAGAGGTAGAGGAACCTCTTTCTTCCTCACAAACTGATCGTACTTCGTTCTCGCAAGCTATGCCTCATACGCACTTGCTCAACAAACTATTCCGTTGAACCTTAATTGCGCCATTATGATTTTACACTTTTTTTATTTCTCCCTGAAATTGCTGATTTATTTCTTTGCCTTAACAGCGTATATAGACCCGGCCCTTTTGGAATAAAACGTAGTGTGGCCTCATATTTTAGACAGCTCCATTCATTTTGGGTCAGATTGTTGTCTGTCCAGCCAGCTTCTTGCTTTAAAGATAGTGATGAAGTTGCAGATGCTATTCTCTTTAATAGATGGTCGGTTTCTGATATCTCAGTTGTTGGGTCAATCCTAGCTGCGTATAAATGCTGCAACGGAGCCATAATTGTTGTACAGAAATACAATTTATGGCTTCTGCAGAGATAGAATTGTTTTTAAAATTTGTGGTGTTTACGCTCTCTTGTATCATGGGAAAATTCAACGACTGTTCTGAAAGTAAAAATTTACATCTTATACCCAACTCTTTCTTGTATGGCTTTTGCGTGTTTAATCAAATGTAAATTCCATATAACATTTAGAATTTAAATTCACATTTCATAACAAACTTGAGATGTACAATTAGTTCATGTTTGATTGCAAGAAACGGTAGGAGAGGAGAGAAATAAAAAGGAAAATAAAATAAATAAAAATTTTTTATTTTATTTTCATTATTTTGTCGAATATAAAATTTAATTTTTTTTATTTTTTTTACCCTCACCTCGCCTCTCCTCACCGGTTCTTATATTTTTTCAAACCAAACATGCTATCACATTTTCTGCTTTAAAAAGGTCTTGATCAAATGTGGGGAAAAAGTAAGAAACAGCATGCAGTGTCGTGATCTAAAGCTCAAATTCGGTCGAAAAAGATTGTTACAAAGTGACAACGCTTCGCTTCAGAGTGTCTTCTACTCCCTGTTCTATATGTAGAGTTTTGAAAATTTGCGATCATATGTTTTTGACAATTGTCAATTTGTCATGTGCTGCTAAAGACTAAAGTGCCTCCTCTGTTATGTGATTATAATCCGAATGATAAGTACGTCTCTGAAATTGTTGAGATATCATCCCTGTCACTATAAGAATCACATAATTTGACTAATTACACAAGTGGTGGACTACGAATGTACTTTTAGATAAATGGGCTGATCCATTCTTGCAAGAGGCTCATTATGAGCCCATTATGGTGGCAAACAGGTCTATTTAGTTTAGAGATCTGTATGAATTTCGAGTCCAGAGGAAGCCCAAAAGCAGAACCATTACTTGGCTGAGTTTGTAGCCTGCAGCAGCGACCACTGTTCTTGCAACTTGCAAACAGAGTGAGAAACATGGCGGCTAATTGTGGTAGAAGAACCCTACAAGTCGCTTCTGCTTCAGCTAAAACGCTTCTCAGCCGTTCGTCTTCAACTGCTGCAAAGTTGAATGGACTAGCTTCCACCTTTAAGCCCACCTCTGCTTCTCGCTTGTCATCTCTTCACAAACTCTCTCTCTCCAGGTGGTTTCCTATTATTTTATTTTATTGGATTTTTAATATTCAAGGCTGTCGATGAGTAGCCATTTGTGTTTCTTGATCACTCGTGTCAATTTTCTTTTTTTGTAGGGATTTAAAGTTGTCGTTTTTACTCTGAATGTTAATTATGAGTTTTTAGTTGTAAAGCTTTAATGCGGATGGTTATGTGCGTGTTTAATTAAAAGGTTTCCTGCGGAGCTGGGTGGGGCTTTGTCTTTGATGCCTTTGCATAGTGTTACTGCATCGGCCTTGTTCACATCGTTGCTGTCTTTGAACAATCAAAACTGGGGCTGTCTATCAGAAGGTACTTTTCTTTTGTATATTGCTTTTTAGGATGATTCTTGATGTCTGTTGAAATTAAGATACAGGTTGTCTTAAATTGTTAAAAAGTTTAGAATGTCTCTATATCAAATGTCTGCAATTTTTTTTTTTAATTTTTGGAACAAGTTGTATGTTTTGATATATGATTAATTATATACGTAACCCTTCCGAAGCTGTGGAGCTGAGTTGGCTTACTTAATTCTGGTTGTTCAATTGTGATAACCCTGAATCCCTATCATCTTCCTAAATTTTCTATCTTAATTGCAAACTTTAAAGTTGAATAAATTTTCTATCTTAATCACTTACTTTAAAGTTGAATTAATGTCATATTTGGAGAAAGTATAAATTTCTTTTATTATCTGAATTATGTTTCTAATGTTGGGAAAAATGGAGGAGTTTAAAGTATGGTTGTTTAGTTGTCCCTTATAGTATCAGGAGTACTTGCTTTGGTTTAGATAAAGTTAATTTCTTCGATGCAGATATGTTAATTAATTTTTCAGTTGTGTGGATTTTGAAAATCATTTTTCCCAATGTACATTATTTTTGTTATTATTGGGTGTATTAAATTTGGTTTGAAATTTATTTAGTTGATAGCAAAACAGTCCACCAACTTCTATTTCATGCTAAGAAACACAGCCTTAGAATATTGTATCAAGTTAGGACTTTGGGAACGCAAATTACATTTACTATGAGAAAGTTAGTTTTGAGGATTAGCATCTGTAGGAGAATATGTTCTGGCAATTAATCTGTTAATCATTGTGCAAGATGTTATCTGATGCTGTAAGTTTTATTGTTGCATATAAAGAGTATTCTGTCCAAATGATTGACAGCAACTTTTGAACTTCTTTTGACATTGGTTATGGGTGCATTGTGGGAATCTTGGGCACGGCTTGATAAACTAAATCGTATTATTGTTCTTATACTTCCTCTTTATGCTCATTGTGCAGTCACTTAATTGACTTGCTTTGTATCGAGGAAGAATGGATGTTTAGCCACTCAAAAGAGTTGATATCTTACTAAAATCAAATTCTATATTTTTCTTCAAGCAGGTAATTTGGACAATGGGAGGGAATTTTTAGCTGAAAATGGGTTATCTTTTGGCTGGGAGAAGATAAGAGATGTCTGAAAATTTCTTAGGTTTACATGAGACTCAAAATATATAGTGAAAAGTTTCTTTGAAACGGAATTATGCTAGATTGAATGTTATCATAAGCATATGGGCCCTTTCATTTAATGGCGGAAACTTCTAGACCTCTTTGTTCACATTTCTAAAATTTACTTGTATTTGTCAAGTAGGCTTGCTTCACAATTTCTAGCTATTTTCAGTTTTTATTTTCCACCATTCTCTCACCAGCAGGAAAAACATTAAAAAAAAAAAACAGAAAATGAGGGATGGCGTAGATGTGCACGTGAAACTTTAAAACAAAATTAATTGTAATTTTCATGTGTCCACTTCCAATATCAAATTGTTAACTTATTCTTAATTTTGTTGACAGGATTTGCAACACCTCTATAGCAGGGTCCATAAGCTACCATCATGTTGTACCTGCCAGAATTTCATCAACTCAAGAAAATGTTTCATCGGTTTTAGTTTATGATTGAATGTAGTGTCCAACTTCATAAAGAGATAGCTATTATTTATTTTTTCTTTCTCATTTTTCCCCCCAGTTAACCATTTTATATTCCAACATCAAATGTCAAGAAAGCTTGAGGGTTCTGAAAAGTTGGCATCTGGCTGTTGCTTTTGATGGCATAAAATAATGTTGTGCTTTCAGATTTTACATACACTCTCTGTGGAAATAGGAATGAGTGACATTGTGACTTTTGAAATTCACATTCATTCTTTACTTTGGGTGCCAAATGGTCTATTGCTATTAGTGATTACTTCTACACAAAAAGAAGGGGGGGTGGTTGGAGGGAGAATCTTGTTAATTTAGCCCCAGGCTCCCTGGTTGCTTTACTTGAGATTCGAAGATCCTAGGAAATTATAAGTGGTGTCTCATGAGATAAAGTTTTAGGTTCTGGAATTCAGGGGGTGTAAGAGCAAATGGAGATCTCGGGAGATGAAAGGTGGGGCAACTCAAGGTATTAACCGGGATCCTGAGTCCAATTTACAAAAGGATCTGGCCCATATTAATCTTAAGGACCCTAACAGAAACTAAGAAAGTTTGTTACCCAGATTGAAATTGGGTGCCCAATCGCTAGAAGCTGTGGAGACCCAGTCCAAGAAATGTAATGGCGCCGTATTGTGATGACTATGAGCTCCTGTTTCTGTTTGTAATTCAAAATCGTTATGACAAGACGCACCACCATACGACCGTTGCCGCAACGTTCCAAAATTTCTAAATTTGAAACCAAAAAAAATAATAGCCTTTCTTGTGCCTACTTACCGTTGCCAACAGCTGCTCAGTATACGAACCAAACCAAATATACCCATATCTTTCATTCTTGTTCTGCCACTGATAGCTTCAAGAAATCAACGACTGAAAAACCATTCCTTCTTGAGGTGAATTTGTTTCTAAATGCATTTTCTTTAATCTTTCTTGACTTTCTTTGCCAATTTTATGCCACTTGAGTTATTTCTTGAGTTTGATCGTCGTTTGGGCCAATTCTTGGATTCTTGAAAGGCTATGGCAACACTAGCACCTGGAATTCTATTAAAGCTACTCAATGGAATGAACACTGGAGTCAAGCCTACAAGAGAGCATCGTAGCTCACTTCTTCAAGTGACTGATATAGTCCCAGCTGATCTTGATGAGAAGAATCTTTGGCCTACACAGGGATTCTTCATTAAAGTCTCCGATTCTTCACACTCTATATACGTCAGTCTTCCAACGGAACAACATGATTTTGTTCTCAGCAACAAAATGCAGTTGGGTCAATTCATTTATGTTGATAGATTGGAGCCAGGATCCCCTGTCCCCGTGGTTAAAGGCGCCAAGCCGCTCCCCGGAAGGCACCCACTAGTTGGAACCCCAGAACCGTTAATGGGTTTAAGAGAAAAAGGAGAGAAAAGTGAGCAAAAAGTAAATTCAAAGCCTCCCGGTCACAGAAGAGGTTCTTGGGGACAAAATGGGAGTGAGGGGGTCTCATCTCCTTTGTTGTTGAAGCCCGTTCCTTTGGATTTTGATCAGTGTACACCAGTGAAAGAGCGGCCTAATCTGATGAAAACTATGTCACCAATGATAAGGTCAAGAACTGCTAAGGATGGGAGTGTTAGGTGTTCTTTTGGTGGGGGACTTTTGGCTAAAATGGTGGATAGCAAAGGAGAGAGCCCTGCATTGCTAAGAAAAAGCTGTGTGGCGCCATCTACTTCAAAGTTTCCTAGGAGCAAGAGTGTCTGCGAACGAGAGCCAAGAATCCCAATTAGTCCTTTCAACACAGCTGTAGGTACATTTTCCTCTTTTCCATTTAGAATTTTCTAAGAACCATGTTTTGATCAACTCCTGCCTTTGTTGAAAGTATGTCAAATGGCAATTGTACTTTCAAGTTTTTACTTTTTAGATTAGTAATTTCTTGTGAATCAAAGATTTCAGTCATTGATTTGCTGATAGAATAATCTTGTTTTTTTGTAGGATAAGAAAAGTTCAACTCCTCCACCTAAGTTAAGAAATGGAAGAACCATAGGAGCCCTAAATTTAGGTGCAGATTCAGAAAAGTCGAACTCAATAGCAACACCACAGCCACAATCTCAGTCTGGTAATTTAGCTGCGGATAGCAGTACAAGTCTGCCAATGAATTTACCAGGAAAGCTAAGCATACTGGGCAAGGTACATTCAGGGCTCCTAGCTTGTGTCTTACCTTATGACCTAGTAGGATTCTTCTTCTTTTAGCTCAGTTGTCAAATATTATGCTTCAACAGGAAGCTGTGCAGCAGAGAGAAACAGCTCAGAAGATTGCCCTTCAAGCACTAAGAGAGGCTTCAGCTACTGATACTTTAGTTCGATCTCTCAAGTATTGAATCTATCTTTAAATTAATTTCTGTATTGCAGCAAAAAAATTGAAAGTTTGAGATTTGCTAAGAGCAATAATATAACTTCCTTGTAGATTATTTTCGAACTTGAGCAAATCAGCAAGAGCAGATGCCCCAGCTGCCTGCTTTGAGAAGTTTTTGGAGTTCCATCAACAGATTGTGCAAGCTGTAACAGATATGGTGTCCATTCAAGCAGCGACTGCAGTGGCTCAAACTTCAAAAGCAGAGCAAAGGGATAGAAAGCCTGAAGAAGAAGAGTCAATGATCTTACACGAAATTGTACACAACTCAGAACTAAATTCATTGAAAAGACGATCAGCATTGTGCAGATCAGTTGCAGCATTTCCTGGAAGAGTAGAACAGAAGACAAACTTTGAAAAGCTCCTGAGATCAAACACTAACATGAGGGCAAATTCTGATAGAAAAGGACTATCCACCCCCCTAGGAAAACTTAACCTTGAAGCTATTGCTGAGAATGATGAAAACAAGAAACCTTTGGTTTGTTGCAACTTAAGCCACATAATCAAATTGGGTAAGCAGATTGAAACTGAAGCAGGAAATTGGTTTATGGAGTTCCTAGAGAAAGGTTTGGAAACTGGCATGAAGAAATCAAAAGGCGCAGCAGATGGAGATGTGAAGAAAGTTCCTCAGTCTCTCATACTCAAAGTTATTAACTGGGTGGAAGTAGAACAATGTGACAGTAGCAAGAGGCAAGTTCATCCCAAAGCTGCACAAATAGCCAGGAAGCTCAGAATTAAGATAAAGAACCCTTAAGTTTTTATGATATTTTGAAGGTTTGGAATTCTTGAACTTTTGATTTGTTTTTTTTTTAAAATTACATTTTCTATGATCACTTTGATGTGTATTAAGATTAGTAGTATCTGCTTGATGAAATTTCATTTATAGAGAAAAATTTTCTATGAAGTCCATGACAGAGTAACCATCCATGCAAGTAACACTGTATCAGCTGATTCATTCAAAAATAATTTCACAAAAGATATCTTTTGATGTGTATTAAGATTAGTAGTATCTGCTTGATGAAATTTCATTTATAGAGAAAAATTTTCTATGAAGTCCATGACAGAGTAACCATCCATGCAAGTAACACTGTATCAGCTGATTCATTCAAAAATAATTTCACAAAAGATATCTGCTTTTGCCAATGAAGGACTCGGGCGCAGGCCATCCAAATTGCTTGATAAATTTCATTTATAGAGAAATTTTTTCTATGAAGTCCATGACAGAGTAACCATCCATGCAAGTAACCATTCACTAAAAAATAATTTCACAAAAGATATCTGCTTTTGCCAATGAAAGACTCAGGCACGCACAGGCCATCCAAATTCTGCACAAATAGGGTCTTTGTAAAAGGAAAGACCAAATTCCACATAGGCAGTAGCCTCAGGCGCAGGCATAGGCAGTCCAAATTCCACATAAAAATGGATTTTATGGGACACCGACCCTACAAAAGAAGACTTCTTGTAGCTAATATGATTCTCTTAAAAAAAATCAATTTGAATTTTAATTAAAAGAAAAAAGAAAAAAGAGCGCCTTTTGTTGGTGGGGGTGTTCAGAACAACTTGTTTGGGTCAAGAATCGAGATCAATCGACAACTAAGCCTATATGTGGGATTCGGGAAACCGCCCAACTTCTCTTTTACTTGTTTTAAAACACTAGTGAATGATTTGAGCTTTTAACACCCCTTTTTAAACTATTCTTATTTTAATATCATTTTTCCCCAATTAACCTCGTCTATTACTGTTTTGCTGTCGTTTTTTTTCTCTCTCTCTCATTTATGATGAATTTGTAAAGAAAATGAAAGAAACAAGCCTATTTCAACTGAATAATTGAATAGATCTCTCAATAATAAAGAGTAGTTAAATAGCTGAAGAGTCACAAACAGAAAAAAGAAAAGAAAATGACTTGTTGATATATTCAAAGAATTTGGAGAGGAAATAAACAATATTATATGAGTGTGTGAAAGAGTTTATTAATTGAGAGTTCCATTTAAAGAATTGCATTGGCTTTTCAATTCTTTTCAATATCGTTCAAGGCAAAGACGTTTAGCAAAGCCTAACACTGTGAGTTTGCTTTAAATGTTGGTGTGTCTCTTGAGAAGTCGAACTTCAAAAGCCAACCACTATATATTTTTCCTTATCAACGCTGATCGATAGCAGTAATATGAATAACAGAACAGAAATATATTGTATGCAATTTCTTTCTCCAATCGTTTTATTTTCTAAATTAATTCGGAATTCCATTCTAAAAATATAAGAGAGAAAAATTGTTGATGAGTGCCTTTCAACAAAATTACATCATTAAAGGGGTGTTGTAAAGAAAATTACGGGATGTTCATAGTAGGCCCACGGATCAAGGTCACCCCAATCCTTTGGGCTACCCCCACTCCACTCAGAGTTGGAGCACCCTTCGATGCCTAACCACGAACGGCAGCAAGATTTTCGAAGATCGAGATTACCTTCTCACCTTTTTGTTAGGACATATATTAGGACGCTTCTAGTTAATTTAATTTCTCTCCTATTAAGATTAAGTTTTCTTGTATCAATTATGATTTACGTGTTTCATTAGATTAGAATTAGGATTACATTGAACTACTATAAATAAATTGCTCTCATTATGTTTTTAGGAAAAATAGTAATATTATTAATTCCAACTCCTCTTTTTCTTCTGAATTCTTAAATTCGTCATCTCTCTACCCTTAAATTTTCTAATCAAAATACTAGAAGCCTAACATTTGGCATGAGAACATATCATTCCTGGCCAATTGATTACATTTTTTTTGTATAATCTCCTCTTTTAGATAGACAAGAACTGCATTCTTCCAGCATCTAAACTTTTGCCAATATCCCTTGACTTTGATTTGGTTATTCATAAGTCAATTAATTTGCTTCTGATCAAAGTTTATTCCACCAACTGCCTTTGCCTTTTGCGAGTTACCACTACAGGCCACCAATCAAGCCCGCCATTAGCCTCAACCAACTCCAATGACCGCATTTAAACCAGCGCCATCATCAACTGTCGACCAACAACACCACAACCACGAGCTTTCTTCAATTTTCTTTAACATCATGATCTTTATAGTGCTTGTAGAAAAAGTTGCGCAACTGTCTCAAATTGATTAAAATTTTGCAGTCTTAACCATTCAAAATAACGCTCTAAAAGTATTTCTGCACAGAATTCTTGAAAAATTTGGCCAATTATACAAGGATACATAACCATCTCCTAGTCCGCATGAAGCTGGCATGTTATAATGCAGGGGCTCCACTCATTAGCCAACTTTGTGACCCTTCAAGAGAGTAGGCAATTCATGTTCTCATCAAGGATTCACACTCTTCACCGCGACCATGCACCACACCCCACACCCACTCCACCGACCCGTTCTCTATTAGGACCAATTGTAACACTCTGGCCTAAACTCTGAGGCCGATTCTAACCAAAACTCACATATGACCTTAAATAACCCTTTATAATTGATAGCAATTCCAGCTTTAAATATAATATTTAAACAATAGAAGAATTTAAAATCTTTTCCCGAACCATTTACCATCCTCAATTTAAGTTATTTTCTTCGCTCAACACAAATCAATCATAATTTATGGAAACTAAATCATAATAAATTAGAATGAGTATAAAGCTCAATAAGCAAACTAGTTTTTTATATATCAAAATACATAAATATTTATATATAATGCAAACGGATGATGTGCCATAATCTTCCAAAATTGTTGTAAAACCAATTCATTAAAATTTATTTTCTAGCCCCCACATAGTTTTAAGAGATGCCCAAACATCTTTAAGAGATGACCCCTAATGTAGACTCTTATAAAACTTAGTATAATAACAAAAGTTCACATATAAAGCATAAAATTATAAATGTAATTAATAAACGTACCTTTTATAACAGCTTCGCATGTTTATACGTATGTCAATGAATTTTCACGCGTACATATACTCATGTATATAATCACACTCAACACATAAACAATACATCACATAAACATATCGGTGGAAACATAAAAATTCGTATCCGTACATATAAAAAATAGACTTTTTAAACATGTCAAGCATATACATATTATTTATTGTGATTTGTTTAGAAGTCAAATTTACTTACCTTTTGGCATCCACATGTAATGGATTCATATTGATATTATCGGCTTAAAAATCATTAATAAAAATCTCATATAATATAAGCTAGTCCTAATCGTAAATTCCAATGTCCTCAAATTTCTCATTTTAAATATGTTTTGAACTTAACCTCAAATGCTTTCAATATTCAATCCCCAAAATAGAACAACCTATGCTCTTTGGTTTTAATAAATTAATACTTTATTGAACAAATCTTAAATTTTACATAGCATATGCCAACATACTGAAATTTTATTGGTAAAATTTTCATAGCTTAATTCTTTCAAAAAGTATTGAAAAAAATTTACATTTCAGACATTATTAATTTTGTCAATCAGTTTTCTATTTGGAATGTACTTGTTTCAAAAATACAAACAATTTATTGCTTTATTATTAAATCCAGATAATTTCCAAAACCACACTAGACATATATAAAAATCACTGGTCTAAATCTCATAATTTTTGAAGAAGTATAGCTATGATAAAATAATTTCATAATTCATGTTTTTTATTGAAATTATAAATTTTTAAGTTTTCAGACCTAATTTGTAAAAATAGTAATAAATTGAATTCTTATCTGACTAGCTTGAAACAAATTTCAAAACATTTTTGAAGATATTTAGTTTAATATACTCAAAATTAATAGTTGAAATCAATTTGTACAAATTACTAAGATTTTTGAAATAGCTTAGTGTCAGCATATTTTCTAAAAAATCTTAAGTTTCTACTTCTATAGCAATTATTCAATCATGCTTCTTGATAACAATTAACAAAGATCAAGAATTCTTCTATATGCATAACATCCAATGATGTCGTGTGTCAATCATGGCCGAATTAAAAAGAAAACTTTCTTTTTCTTTTCTTTTCTGTCTCTTTCCCCTTCTTCTTTGTTTTTTTCTCTCAGCAAATCACTCACTCTCTCGTTAATAGGAAAAGCAAGGCATCTCATTATTCTTTCTACATTAAATACAAAGATTACTAAGTAATGAAAAAGACTAAAATACGTTAAGAGAATTGTAGTATTACACCAATACCCTTTACCTTGCTTAAATATTTTATCACCATTGATGTGACAATGGAGAGGGGAGGAGAGGAGATTGATATTCCCATACCCATTTTTGTTATTTTGTATATGTTTTTGTTCTCTCATTATCTTTGTAGAATTGTTTAAAGGGATCTTGTCCTCTCCCTGAATAATAATAGAGGATCTCCGATGGTCTCCGATCTGTAAATAATCTTTGATTAATCAACACATTTTAGTATCCAAATTTTATTTAATTATATTAAAATAAAAAATTTAAATAAAAATAAAGTTTTATAATATATCTTAATAAAGTTTGGATGTTATAGCTTTAACTTTTGCTTTAATTTTTATTTTATTAGATAAAAGTCTGAAAGAAAAATTTTGAACCAATGCTTTTTAAATAAGACATGATTGAATAGTAATTTAAGATTATAACTAGTTAATTAAGCTTGAAAGTCTGATAATATATTTGTACAAATATTTTGTTATTTGTTATTATACTAATATTTGATATTTATAATTTAAACTTTATTATGTATTCATTAACAATTCTAAAAAGTGAAAATTAAAAAGAAAAAATGTGGAACTAGAGAAGGGATGGGGATTCTAATTTATCTATGTACCTTCCCGAAAAAAAAATTAAGTAAAAAATTCTCCATTTCTTTCTTGAATAAAAAACTAGATATAAAATAACTCCCATACTCTTTTCAAATGAAAAAATCTCTGAAGAATTCCGTCCTTGTAGAAATTTCTACCATCCCTATCGACGCATGCCGACAGACATTATATGGAGATTTTATTTTGACCGTGACGAGCCACGTAAGCCGGAAGATAATTGTAAACAACCTCAACTATTGCTTCGAGCAGTAGATCCGCTTTACTGACAACAACTACTTAATTTCTTTCCTATTTAGTAGCCTATTTAATTTCTTTCCGAATTAATATTAGATTTTTTTTATTACAATTACGGTTTAAAAATTTAATTAAATTAAAAATAAAATTATATTAAACTACTATAAATATAATTTATATTATTTTTTAAATAAAATAATAATAATATTAATTCCAACCCGTTAATTCTTCACTCTTCTTTATAATTTTTTAAATTCTTTAATCAAAATCCTAAAATCCAAACATTTTTTTCTTTTGTTTTCAATCTCCAACCAAAATCCTAAATTTTTTTTTTTCTTTTATTTTCATTGTCCAACCAAAATCCTAGAATCATTTTTTTTTCAACCTGAAAATGAGAATTCCCATCTGATTATTTTGAGCTCTCCTCGTAGACTCCTGATCGCACCGTTTTAGTTCGTCTCCGCTCCCCTGCAATCTCCAATCTGCAACACCCTAAGGTATCCTCTCCCTCCCTCTCTCCTTAAAGACAATTTGCCTGTCGTAGTGTAGCTAAATCTCTTTGTAGCCGCCTGAGTTAGGGTTTAAAGCGTTTTAACTTTTTACTCATCGACTTGCGTGCATCAGCTAGATCAATACGGAGTTCGCTAATCGTTTTTCAGTGTGGTTTTAGGATTTTCCTACAGAATTATTCGAATCTGGTTTTAGTTAGATTAGGTTTAACAAAATTATCGAGGTAAGATTTGACTAGTTACTTTTGTTTCATGCTATTTCAATTAATTTTGAAAATTCCCTTAGAAAAAAGGTATAATAATGAAGATATGTGACTTGTGCTTGTGTCAGTGTGCTTCTGGACACTGGTTTGTTTGAACAGTAGTTGTTCTCTTGTAGAAAAACTCATTCTACTTAACTCATATTATTGGCCTGGAATACAGGTAGATAAGTGGCGTCTTTGGTAATTGGTTCATTCCACAGCAACCCCAAGGGCCAAGGCACCCGCATCTCAGCTGAATATCTTTCATATTTCAGAACCGACAGTTGATATCTAGTTCCCCCCGGGGCAACAAATAAAACTTGGCATGGATCTTCTCCAAAACTATGCTGATGAGAAAGAAGATGAGCTAGATGAACCAGAAAACCAAAATGACCGAAATCCTGATTCTTCAGCACTGGAATCACCAGACTCATCACCACTGCATATCCTCCCATCCAAATCTGCTGCTCCTAAAGTCGATGATACCACACTGGCTCTAACTGTTGCCCAAGCCCGCCAAACCCAATCCAGGCCCATTGACCCCAGTCAACATGTTGTCGCCTACAACCCCACATACGAACAGCTGTGGGCCCCTATATACGGTCCAGCCCATCCTTATGCCAAGGATGGCATCGCCCAGGGCATGCGCAACCACAAGCTTGGTTTTGTAGAGGATGCCTCCATTGATTCGTTTGTTTTCGATGAACAATACAACACCTTCTACAAGTATGGCTATGCTGCTGACCCCGCTGGAAGCAATTATATTGGTGATTTGGAGGCTTTGGAGAAAAATAATGGCGTGTCAGTGTACAATATACGTCAAAATGAGCAAAAGAAGAGAAAGTTGGAGAGGAAACAGGAAGCCGAGGATGGTGATGGTATGGCTGTTGATGTGGATCCTGCAGAGGTTAATAATCCTGCAACTGATGCTTGGCTGATTAAGAATCGAAAGAGCCCGTGGGCAGGTAAAAAGGAGGGAGTACAAACAGAGTTGACTGAAGAGCAAAAGAAGTATGCAGAGGAGTATGCAAAGAAGAAAGAAGAGAAAGGTAATGCAGGTGGTGAGAAAGGCGAGCTTGCGGAGGACAAGAGTACTTTTCATGGCAAAGAAGAGAAGGATTATCAGGGTAGGTCCTGGGTTGCTCCTCCCAAAGATGCTAAAGCAGCCAATGATCATTGCTATATTCCAAAGAGGTTGGTTCACACTTGGAGTGGGCATACTAAGGGTGTTTCAGCAATTCGGTTCTTCCCCAAATATGGACATTTGATTCTCTCTGCAGGGATGGATACTAAGGTGAAGATTTGGGATGTGTTCAATTCTGGCAAGTGCATGAGGACTTATATGGGTCATTCAAAGGCTGTTCGTGATATTTCATTTTGCAATGATGGGACTAAATTTTTGACTGCCAGCTATGATAAGAACATCAAGTACTGGGATACAGAAACTGGGCAAGTTATAAGGACTTTCTCGACTGGGAAGATTCCATACGTGGTTAAGCTTAATCCGGACGATGATAAGCAGAATATTTTGTTGGCAGGCATGAGTGATAAGAAGATTGTTCAGTGGGATATGAACACCAAAGAAATTACTCAAGAGTATGATCAACACTTGGGGGCTGTGAATACTATTACATTTGTGGACAATAACAGGAGATTTGTTACTTCAAGTGATGACAAGTCTCTTCGCGTATGGGAATTTGGGATTCCAGTGGTTATAAAGTATATTAGTGAGCCTCACATGCACTCAATGCCATCAATTTCACTTCATCCCAATACAAATTGGTTAGCTGCGCAGAGTTTGGATAATCAGATTCTTATTTATGGCACAAGGGAGAGGTTCCAGCTGAATAAGAAAAAGAGGTTTGCTGGGCACATTGTGGCTGGATATGCTTGCCAAGTCAATTTCTCTCTGGACGGACGGTTTGTCATGTCGGGAGATGGTGAGGGTAAGTGCTGGTTTTGGGACTGGAAGAGCTGCAAAGTGTTCAGGACCCTCAAGTGTCATGAAGGGGTTTGCATAGGGTGTGAGTGGCACCCACTGGAACAAAGTAAAGTTGCAACATGTGGTTGGGACGGCTTGATTAAGTACTGGTAAGTGGTTTCTTGACAGGTTTATTGACTCGCATATGTCTAATGATTTATATGGGTCGTGTTCAGACATTGTCAGAGTATAATGAAAATGCATATTAATGAACTTGCAAGCGCACTGGCGTTATGTAGTTGGCTACCATTGTTGCACTTGGGGCACAGCATAGATCAATATATACCTGAAGTGATAGTTGGCTATATTATGTATAAAACTTGTGCTTAAAAAATTCTGTTGCTTGCATGTTATTGTTGTGGTTGCGCTATCATAGATCAGTATGCATGTGATTCAATTTTTTTCCCCAAGTTTTATGGTGCATCTTTTCTTCCCTTGAAAATTGCATTCCAAATTCCTTTGCTTCACGTTCACATACCATATGGGGGTTTATCAATTAACTAAATTTGAACTATTTCACCTTTTTTATGTTTATTGATGCCATATCTGCAATGCATCCATCTCTGTCTTATTATGTTCTATTAATTTTAGTTCATAGGAAAAGTTGCAACTGTTGCCGCTATAAAGCTAAAATGTCGTCTGGGTTGATGCATTATGTTTAAGACAATGGGACTGACTTTGTAACATCTGGTTTGCAGGGACTAGCTTTGTCATTAGCTCCACATCACAAGGGGCAGATGTCATGGACTAATCTGGTAAGACAGATCTAGCTGGAAGGCTACAGGAGTCAAATAGCATTCTTGATTTTTTTCACGTTAATATGGGTTGCAGTTGAGAAAATGTTCAGAAATGTGTAAGATCGTCGAATCGATCATGGACAAATCATTCAACTTCAAGGGAGTTGATTCAGATTTTTGTGTTAGTAAAGTCACAGAGTTGTTGGAAATTTACTTTTGTATTGTATTGGCTTCTTGGATAAGCTACTAATGTGATTATCTCCAGGGAAATCCTTGGTGGTTTTAATTCAACACCTGGAATGTCACTTGTGTATAGCTCAAAAATAATAAAAGAAATAAAAACAAAGCCGGTGTTGTTAACATTCACCGTTTCTGTACTAGTGTTTTAAGGAAAAATTGTTTTGTATGCTGCAGTGGAAAAAAATTAATGGATGACAAAATGGTAACGCGGACGGAGTAGTAAAACTAGGAAAATAGATGACATCTTCTCAAAAAATATAAAATTTTTTTTAATAAAAAACAGGACGGCATAAACGATCAAGGTCATGTTCGGTGTCGTGTGGAGGGGGCACTTATTCAGAAGTCGTAGTAAGACCATGTATTTTGTAGCAGTTGTTTTGTTTTTTAAGCATTATAGATATACAAACATGTATTAAAACATTAATATAGTTTTAACACACATTTGTTAAATTTTAATAAATATGTTTACCATAGTGAGTGAATTACCAAACACCTAATTAATAATTGTAGCTTCCTTTTTTTTTTTTTAATCATTTTAGTTGTAACTTTTAAACCCTAATACCTCAATTTGAAATAAATCCTAAATTATTCTGTAGATATTTGTTTGTGTAATTTAAAAATTAAATTTATCTTATTCCACACTTATATAATAATAATTAAAAAAAATACCATGCAAATCGTAAAGATAAACTATAATATTTTTATTATTTTAATCAAAATTATCTTTTAAATCATAATTTTGATTTATTTTAATTTTATCCAAAGTCTGCAGTTGTGTGACCGAAATAGCCCCCCTAAATCGACCGTATGTAATGTAACAGCATCAAACATGATAAAACTGGAAAGTTGATTCGGCCTTTGTTTCGGCTAAAGATGAGAACCCTTGCAATTGCAAATATTGAGGTGGGCAGTGTGTGGATGAGGCTTGCGCGAGTGCGAGGGGGAGCTCCCTCCGTGTTTCTGATGAAACCTTCCGCGGTCTCTTCATCCTCCAAAACGACACGTACAATTAGATATAACAACCATCTTCCAACCTTTTTCCCTTCCTCAAACCCTCCATCTATTACTTTCCTCTCCCTTCTGCGGCCAACTCGCCGGCCCCTTTCAACTGCTGCTTGTTCGGCCCAGAATCCTCTAGCTACGATCGAAGACTATTGCTCCGATGCTGGTGGGCTTGCACGTTTAAACATGTTTGTTATATATTTATACGTATTTGTGTTTGCTATGCATATTTATGGCAGTAATTGAGTACGTGTGTTTTGGTAGGAGCTGGTGATGACATAATTGTTTTACCAAAGAAGGGTTCAAGGGTTCTTCTCAAGGGAATGAGTTTCACTGAACTCCAAGTATGTACTAATTGTCCTCAGTTTTACTTCCGTATTTTTCAACCTATTTGTTTTTTAAGTATATTTTATTAGTGATAAATAATATAATTGCTCTCTAGATCATTAGATGTTGTGGTTTTGGTTCAATGACACTGGATGATCTGGGTCTTTACATATTAGTTTCATGAACGAGATCTGTGAGTGTTAAATATAATTGTGCTAGTGTGTTTTGACAGCAATGGGTTCGATCACATGGGTTCAGACCTGGTCAAGCTTTGATGCTGTGGAAGCGTCTATATGGGGATAACATATGGGCACATTGTACCAGTGAATTGGAAGGTACTGTATGGTCATCTGCTTGGGCATTCTTGGTATTACTTGGTTAGATTTTATCTCCAATAGCATTGCTGCACATTCAATTTTCAATGGACATGCTTTGCCATGTTATGCTTTTGTAAGTTTGTATTTGGTTCTTTCCTGGGATTTTTCTTTTGTGGAGGTGATTACTCGGTTTTAGTAATTATATATTGTGTAGGTTTGAACAAAGATTTCAAGAAAATGTTGAGTGAACATGCTGAATTCAGGGCATTATCCTTGAAAGACATTCTCACAGCATCCGATGGAACTAGAAAGGTAGAAATAATCTTCTTCATCTACTACATTAGTTAGAAACATTCTTTAGTAATACTCTTGTACAATGGTTGCTAATATTCAATATGTATTTAAGACTTGCGTTACATTGAGAATCATCGCATTGATTTTGAAACTCGCAGGAGGTTTCAGATTTTATTTATGCTGGATGATGGACTGGTGATAGAAACTGTTGTCATTCCATGCAATAGGGGCAGGACAACTGTTTGTGTTTCAAGTCAAGTGGGATGCGCTATGAATTGTCAGTTCTGCTACACTGGCAGGCAAGTTTTAATTTACCTCATTTGAGCTTCTCATACTTTGTCATTCCTACTAAGTTTACTTCTGCGTGCTTTATTCCATGATATGTCAATTTATTTTTTAGGATGGGTCTGAAGAGACATCTGACTGCAGCTGAGATTGTAGAACAAGCTGTATTTGCTCGGCGTCTGCTCTCGAGTGAAGTTGGTTCCATTACAAATGTTGTGTTTATGGTAAATGCATATTTAGGGTTGATTTCCTGTGAACTAAATGTTTTCCAGTAGAGGGAACAATATTTGTGTTGGCTCTATAATGATCTGCAGTCTTTAATCGGGTAGACAGTGTTAATTTGCTTTATCTGGTTTGCCCATTTAACAAATTATGTGGTAGACTTCTTCACATAAACTGTGTGGATGACCATTGGTTTCCAGTAATTAAAAGAGTTTTTGTTCTTTTCTTTTGTGTTACACGAGAAAAAAGGGGCTCTTTACTTTATATTTTTGTTTGGTTCACTTTATTCCTTCATAAGGACTGCAAGTGCTCAATCTCATGCATGTTTGCATACATACTCAAATAAGAAAATGGATTTTAAACTTGACTGGACTTTCCATGCTCTTTAGTTAAGAAATGTTGCTATCCTCGTCCATTCATGCTGCTAACCAGGGAGCTTTAGATTAGCCGGTATGTTCTTAATTAAACTAAGGTTCTTAATATTGTTTCTAATTAGTGAGATAACAATATATTTGTAGGGAATGGGAGAGCCACTTCACAATGTTGAAAATGTTATAAAAGCTGCCAACATAATGGTGCATGAACAGGGTCTTCACTTCAGTCCTCGCAAGGTCACTGTTTCTACAAGTGGGCTTGTTCCTCAGCTGAAACAATTTCTCCATGAATCTAATTGTGCTTTAGCTGTTAGTTTAAATGCTACAACTGATGAGGTATTTAAGTTTCCAGCTTATTCTTATCCTCACCGGCTGTCAACAGTGCTGAGTGATAGAGAGATGTTATTGACTGCCTTTTACAAACCATGCAGGTCAGAAACTGGATCATGCCGATTAATCGGAAGTATAAACTAGGACTGCTTCTTGAGACCCTTCGGGAGGAACTTCGCTTCAAAAATAATTACAAAGTTCTCTTTGAATACGTAATGCTTGCCGGAGTTAATGACAGGTTTGATAAATTTTTTTCCTTTTGATCACCGATAGTCAACTTAATTAAATATGAGGGTCGTCTATATATACACATATATGTTTACAACTGTAGTCAGTGGGTTGATGTCTATTCCTTTTTGCAGCTTCGATGATGCAAAGAGGCTTATTGGTCTTGTTCAGGGCATTCCATGCAAGATCAATCTCATTTCCTTCAATCCTCATTGTGGATCACAGTTTAGACCAACCACCGATGAGAAAATGATTGAGTTTCGGAATATTTTGGCCGGGGCTGGGTGCACTGTTTTCTTGCGTCTCAGTAGAGGCGATGATCAGATGGCAGCCTGTGGTCAGCTTGGGAATCCTGGTGCAATACAGGCCCCATTACTTCGTGTTCCAGAGAAGTTCCAGACGGCTATAAATGCGTCAATCTGATTTTACTTCAGAGAGATGTTCCGACTAGCTTATTCTTTCCCCAGAAATGAAACACAAGCGACTTATGTGAGTTGCATGACCATCTGGCAAGTCCAAGTTCATCTCCAGGGCCAAGTACTGTAGAAAAGGGTTTCTGATTGGAATTTAAAGATTCAAAATTTCTAGCTCAAAACTGTAGAAAAGGGTTTTAGTGAAACCTTGGTCATGTTGATTGCATGACCAAGAACTATTTTTCGGATTTCGGTAAATCTCAACTCTGTCTTTGTGGTAGATAAGCTTCATACTTGTAGCCGGCAATTTTCCTTAATAGAGAGGTGATCTTGACTTGGGATGAGTGGATTGTTGAAATTTCACAAGAAGCTAGCTCGTTCATTTTTCAGTTTTTCATGGACTCCATTTTTTCAACAAGTGGTTGAAATTGGGTTTTATATTTGCATTTTTACTTTATTTGCAATTCAGTCACATTTTTTTTTTTTTAAAAAAAGAAGTCCGCTGGTTTTATTATAGGATTTTCGGTGTTGTTATTGTCTTGATTTGTTGGTGGCGAGAGTGCTGGGGACAAGAAATGGCCCGTCATGCTATTTGGCTGAGCACCAGTCTAAGCAGATTCTGTGATTATTCCCTCCTTATCTCATTCTCATGGTCAGAATTGTTTGCTTTTAGGTTGTATCTTTTTTGTTTTTCCCCAATAATTTAATTGCGAGCTATGGTCGCAGCAAATAGCAGTGAGAAGTTACGGCTCAACACATTAGTCTCTCAATATAAAAACAGGCCAATAATCAGTTATCTTGCGTGAACAATGAGAGGAAATGGTTCGGTTGCCGTGCCGTGACTGTCTCAGTTGAAAAACTAATCCAGATTAAATTTAAAAAAAATATTGAACGTCCAGCAATTGCACTCATTATTGAAAAACTGAAGGATTTTTCTGAATCCCAACTCCCGATCAAGTTTTTCAGTGTAAAAGTAAGTAATAAAATAATAAAATTAGGTGGACTAATAAATAAATGTTATTTAATTATAAGATACATTAAACACGAGACCGAGGACGTAATTCAATGGACCCACATGAACGAGAGTCGACGCGTGGCGCCTCAATTTTTCATACACAGTGTAAAGTGAGCTGCTTTTGTTCTCCGAAAACACAGGAGAGCGACAAGTGTTCCCAAAAATGAAACACTAATTGTCGTTTCGTCAGAAAAGCGCGAATACGCGTTAGACTGTTTCGGGAGCTTTCCATCTGTCCGTCTATTCTCTTTCCGTTTATTCTCTTTCCGTTTTCCTAACGGAAAATGGTTTCGTTTCACATTACACGACTCGTTACCCACCAAAGGCTTCATCCCTGACTGGATCGTGCATACCACGGTCGAAAACTTGCGCGTGGGCTGACCTATCACATTTTTGGCGGCATCACCACTCCACCACTCCACTTCTCCTCCAAAACCAAAAATCCATGTATTTACTTACTGTACATTCACTTCCCTGCCCAGTCCTTTCGTTTCCTGCATTTTCACTCTTAACTAACTCTCTCTCTCTCTCTCTCTCTCTCTTCATCCGTTACAAATTTTCAAATCCGTAGGTATTAGGATTTGAATTTTTCTCAATTTTTTTTGTTCTATTTTCACTTTTTAAGGTTTCATTTTCTTCTTTTCGTTAGTCACTGTGTTTCAGAGTTCTAAGCGAGGTAATAATGGGAGCTTCATCGAACGACGAGCTATTGAAATCAAACTCTTCACAGAAAGAAAGATACTCGAAGCACGTGCATGATAATGTTCACGGAAACATCTATCTGGATCCGGTATTATTAGCTCCATCTCTAAATTTTCGTTGTTTCTGAATCATTTGTAAATTTGATTCTCGAATCTCTTGTATGCCTTCCTTTGCTGTTTGTTTTGTTTTGTTTACTTGAGCATTAACTTAGAACCGATTGATAAATTTTGGTTTGATTTGTTTTACAACTTTAACTGATTTTGTCTGACATTTTTGAGCTTGAATTTGATTTTAGTATTTTGATTTATGGTTTTCTTCTTGAGTCCGGATCTTCTTTAAGAATTGTTGACGCAACTTAAATTTGAAAGTGTGAACGAAGCTTAGAAAAGAAGTAAGTTAAAAACAGAGCAGATATGGAGACTTTTAGAGGTCGTTTATCTTGTAACATGCTATATTAGTTATTTTTATATGGAATGAATGAAAATCTTTGTTAAATGTTCAGTTTAGTAGTTGTTAATTTTTGTGACTTGTAAATATCCTAGTAGTTGGTGTGTTTTATCACTTTGTTGTGGAGGTAGCTGATTGTTCATTTATTGTATATGAAATTGAAAACATGATGTGTCTTTTACTTAATTGTCTGATCTGGACTTGGCTTTTTGCATTTTTGATATTACCATTAGGTTGTTACAGATTTGTTGGAGATGGCATAGCTATAAAATTGAACTTGATTATTGTTTTTCTTTGAATGCAGCTGGCTTTGCAATTCATTGACACTGAAGAGTTTCAGAGGCAAGTATGATAGATTTGATGTATCTGAAAGGATTTTTCTGTTATTTCTTCTCGGATTCTTTAATTAAAACTATAGTTTGTTGATTTGTTAAATATTGCAGACTCCGTGATCTAAAGCAACTTGGTGAGTGTCAAGCTCCTTCTAATCTTTTAAGAAATTTAGTAATAAATGATTCAATTAGGTGATTATTGTAGATTTGAAATGCTGGTTTCATAAAACTGTAAAATACTATCAAGCTTATGACACTGGTTAATTTTTGTGGTTAAATGGTTGTGGATGATTATGATGAAGACAATGTATTCATTGTTTCTAAAGTTTACTTGTGCAATTCCTAAATTTTCCCTTGAAATCTGTTGTTAGTTATTCAGTTCATTACCTTACTGCACAAATATTTGTGGATAGAATTCATCTTTCCTAGTGACTGCTGGATTTGCTTTTGTCATTATATTGGTGGGAGGCAGAGTAGAGACTGGTGTATTCAATACCACTGTTTAAATTGTTAAATGGTGGCCGTGCATTTTTGTTTATTGACAATACTCATGAAAAATTAATATTCTCTGTTAAGTGGATTGTGGTTGCCATGACAGGAGAAACCATTTGAGTGCCAATTAATGATTGCAATATATCATTAACTATTTGATGCTATTTTTAGCCTGCTTTTCTAGTATAGATTCTTGTTCGAGTTCTTCTGACCATGCATGGCCTCACTAGACTGAAAAAATGTGTAAATAATTGACTTGTAATCGCTAGAGAATTAGTTGTGGTAAAACTCTCACTGATTGACTAGAAAGGTCCTGAAAGGGTGCCCATAATAATATCTTGATAGATATGCTGCTTTCTAAATCTTATTGTTAATAAGCTAAATTTCTTTCTTGCTTCCAGGTTTATCACACTTGGTTTACCCAGGAGCTGTACATTCTCGTTTTGAGCATTCACTAGGGGTTTATTGGTTAGCTGGTACAGCTGTTCAAACACTTAAAGATTACCAGGTAGGAATTTGTCCAAATAATTCTCATTCTGAGTATTATTATGAGAATCTTTTCCTCATATGCACGAGATCCTTTGTAGGGCCTAGAGCTTAATATTGATGACACTGATATACAGACGGTGAAACTTGCTGGTAATAAGGTTCACATATCGGCAGATATTCTTTGTTTTCATTCGTCTGTTTGAATCTGTCAATGTTTTGTTTATTTTCTATTCTAATGTTTTGTTTATTTTCTACATAGGACTGCTGCATGATGTTGGCCATGGGCCATTCAGCCATATGTTTGAGAGGGAGTTTCTTCCCAGGGTTCTTAGTGGCTCCAATTGGTGAGTAACATCTCAGTGCGACAGTAATAGATCAGGGGACAGATTGATGGTGACAAACCAAGATGTCAGAATCATCGTTTTCGAAACAATTTGTTTCATTGATAAATAACGTTTTTCTATCTATTGAAGTACTTATTTGGTGATTCAGTAATCATATGCAATTTTCTGTTCCTAAAACTTTGCTTGGAGCACTAGTGGAGATAATTCTGGATGCTATGTAAGAGTTCTTGGTATCTAATTGGGAGACATGACTATCTGTTTTCCATATTTCCAAAGTCCTCACTACTTTTTATACCTTCTGAGGTTAGAAAGTTCCAATAAGTTTTACATAATTAAATTTTACAAGTTTTTGAACTTGGTTTATTCTTGAGAATTAGCATAAGGGACAATATGATTTGATTAGTTGTCACTTATAACGTAACTGTTTTTGACATCAAGCGGTATGGTAAGGGTGATGAAACATGATATTCTATTCAGATCTGCAATGATCATGTGAAAATTGATAACTTTGTTTTTAAAAAAAAATTATTTTTAACTACTGCATGAACAAAAACCAAACCCCTTCCCCCACCCATCTGAGCAGGGTTTGAAACCCAAACCTATTGTACTACCCAAGCGGGTTTACCAGTTGAATCAATATGCAGACATATCTTTCTTTTAATTACTGGCTTTAATATATTTTTCCAGTGATTACTCTAATTAAATATTTCAGGTCTCATGAAGACATGTCCCTGAAGATGTTAGACTACATTGTTGATCAGCACTATATTGACATTGATTCAGGAAGGCTAAATAGGGTGAAGGTTAACCTGTTTAGCTATCTATTTTTTATCTGTTTCCTTTTACTTTTCTCTTCAATAACCGTGATTTCTGAAGCTGCCGGTCATTAGAGTTCTTCAATTCCAACATATAGACCTATAGACAGTGAGGGTTGTTGCTCCAAGAACACCAACTTTGTACTCATGTTCATTTGGAATGAATTTCTTTTTCTCTTCTTTCTTGCACCCTAACCGATCCTTCCCCTTTAAGTGGCCACTTGCAGGCGTTCAATTGTTTGTGGCACTTTTGCATTTTTAGATTATTGACTTATGCAGTACCTTCTCTTTTCTTTTCTATATACATGTTGAAATTTGGGCCCTGACACTTTTTGGCTTAACAGGAAATGATAGTTGCTAGCCATGCTTCACAGAAAGTATGTCAGATTGTCCAACCTTTGATTTGACTTCTTCTCCAGTACATGAGAACATACTGAAGCTATTTTTTTATACTTATAGCTCTGAATTTATTTCCGTTGGTGTCTTATTTTTATCATTGGGATTTAAAAAAAAAATCTTTAAAATGTAGAGTGCGAAGGAAAAACAGTTTTTATATGACATTGTTGCAAATGGTCAGAATGGAATAGATGTAGACAAGTGAGTCCATGAATACCGCATCTTTTATTATATTTTTTTCTTTCATTTAATTAATCTATATGGTTTTGACAGGAAAACAAGTTTTAATACATCATTTGTTCACAGGTTTGATTACATTGTTCGTGATTCCCGCGCTTGTGGTCTAGGCTGCAATTTTCAGTTCGAAAGGCATGTGCTAATATCCTATTTATGCTCAGTCTTACCGCAGATACATTTTCATGTCACCTTCACTCTGAATTATTTCTGAATTTGAGTGATGTTTTTAGATGTTCAGAGGTTGTAAATGAGATTGTTGATTTACTGACATCACTGTATGTGATGCTGCAATTCTTTAAGAAAGGAGCCAGTGATAGAAAGTTCTCATTTTTATTGTCAGGTTAATGGAAACTATGCGGGTTATGGGTGATGAGATATGTTACCGAGCTAAGGATTGTTAGTATAAGCTGAAACCTTTTTCTGACTTACACAGGTAGCTATTATGTTCTTCAATTGATATTTGAAAATTTGATCAGATCTTACAGTCTACAAGTTGTTTTCCACACGTGCTGATTTGCATCGAACAGTCTATACACATGCAAAAGTGAAGGTGCCTTTTTTTAATTGATTTGTTTCGTCAACAACTTAAAATGGTGGTGGAGGCATCAGACTTGATTAAATTTCATTTTTCAGGCAATAGATCTTATGCTTGTAGATGCACTGTTAGAAGCAAACGAGCATCTTGGAATTTCATCCTCAATTCAACAGCCAGCAGAATTTTGGAAGGTAAACATAGAAAATCATTTATGATTTCATAGTTGTACGTCTGTGACACTAACACTATGCCGCTAAAATATGTAGTTAGATGATACAATAATCAACTCCATTTTAGCTGATCCCCGTCCAGAACTGAAGAAAGCAAGAGATATAATTCTTCGAGTTCGAAGAAGGCAGCTATACCAGGTGTCATATTATTTCTATCGGGACAGAAGAGTTTGCTTCATCTGCAGTCTTTTTTATGTGTCAGCCCGTCAGGAAAACTAAATTCAGTATAAAGCTTTTTTTACCATATTCCGTCATGTGCAAATGGAGTAGAATTCTAAATTTCTTTTTACGTTTTGCAGTTCTGCAATGAGTATTCAGTTCCAAAGGCAAAGCAAGAGCACTTTAAAGACATAACTGCACAAGATATTGTTTGTTCCCAGGTCCAAAATACACTACCTATATTTATATAAACTTCACTCTGACAGTAAAACACGATGTCTCAAAGAGTGATTTGTCAATCAGAAAGCTGGTGACGTCACAATAAAAGAAGAAGATGTTATTGTGAGCATTGTTAAGATTGATTTGACTCGTGGAAAGAAAAACCCTCTTGAAAGGTATGTGAATGATTCAGTTAAACAATTCTCATGATGGTTTGATGCATAGGCTGCTACTAATAAATTGTAATCATGATCTCTTCTTCTTTGTGCATGTGCATTCTTCCCATGCAGCACGAATTTTTATCAGGTGACAAGATCACTTCCTCTATTCAATACACTTTACCATTGTATGAAAGCGTGACTGGTTTAGCCTTGCTACCTTAACATAGAAATTATCGGGGGATTGTTTTCCTTGAGCAAAATAATAGCTTACATCTATTCATGTTGCAGTGATATTGTGTTCCCATTATATTACTTTTACAGAAGAGATTTTAACAGCCTGATTCTATCAGGATTATAGTTCCGATGTGAAATTCCTAATTGACAAAGAGGAGCGCGTCAGTCATTTGCTGCCCACATTCTATCAAGACATGATTGTGAGGGTGTACGCCAAGGAGCCCCATTTGGTCAGTAAGAAAAAATAAAATTATCTATCATAACTGGTTAAATCTTTTACTTTTCAATACTGGACTAATGGAATTTATCTTACAGGTGGAAGCAGTTTCTGATGCCTTTGAGAATTTTCAGATGAAGACATATGGTGAGAAAACGCAGGTGCATTCAACTCCTGAGAAGAAGAAACGCCGAAGATAAATATACCTGCAATTGTTTGTCTTACATATACCTAATTACCTTCTATTGGAAAACATGAAAAAAAATTCTATTCGTAGAGAACCATTAAAGCTCAAGGAAAATAACTAAAGCAAGTGTATAAATACATATGTAATTTGTGCATAAATCCATCTCTTTTTCTCTCCATTTAAATTTGGATGCACGGCTTATATCCTGAGCATTTTTACTCTTTAGTCTTTTTAACTTCTTAATTATCTTCATCTTACGCAGCAGATACATGGGTTATGGAATGTGGATTTTTAAGGTCAAATTAACTTTGACACAAAGTCTCAATCATTTATCTTAATCAAATGGTATAAAAGATGAAAAGTTAGTAGAGATATCATTCTCCCATAAATGTTTGCTAATTACTTATTTAATTTACTTGAAACACTTGTGAAATGTTTCAAAATTAAACATTTAATACTAAATATGTGAGGAAACATTATGATTGCTACATCCCGTATTCATTTTTATGCATGCGCATCAACTCAATGTAAATAATTAAACAGTAATTATACATTTTCACACTGTTATACCTATTTTCTTACACAGTGATTGTGTGATGCTTTCAACCAGCCAGTTGTTTTATGTCACATAAATTACCATCTCAGATTGTACAAGAAAATTTTTACATTAATTTATAGTTGTATCATCTTTGAAAACTAAATATGTCTGGAACTCGAATCAGCCAATAAAAAGAGTGTTTGGGCAAAACGAAGCAAGGAGCCCACAATCTAGATTAACTTCTTTTCTTTCATCAAACTATTAAAGGTGTTAATTAAACCGAACCCGGCACACGTTCTTATTCTTCACACGTACTAGAAAAAACTTATACGGATACACACCTCAAGGGTGGGTATAGGTTGGGTTGGGTTGGTTTTTAAGTTCAACCCCAAACGAAACCAAATAAATTTGTGATCAACCTAAATAAATCAACTCTTTATAACACAACACAACCTAAATTATATAAATATGGTTTGTGTTTGGGTTGACTTAGGATATGTTTCGATTACGTTAAATTTTAAAAAATAATTTAATTGTAGGTTTGATAAATTTAGACTATGGAAGAATTACTTACCAAATAAATTTCGAAATATGATAGTTTTAATTTGGTTTGGATTGTGGGTAATGGGTTTTTAGCCCACCCCTCACACCTTAATGTATAATAAAATTTTTTCCCTTTTATCCAACGGACTCATAAGTATTCTTGAAAAAAAAATTATAACACATTTCATTTGTTCTGATATGTGGGCTGTGTTGATTTGAAAATAGTTTCGATGTGGAAATATTTAGATTGCAATTCTCATATAATATATAGAATTACTATAATTTAGAAATCGTACCTTTACTTTTTCATAGAAGAAATTTAGGCTCTCAAATTACATTTATTACCACCAATTTTATTAGATCACAATCCATTACTAACGATCTTTCAGGTTATAATGTTTGGGCGCCTTTGTCACTATTAGTAAGATAAAACTTTTTCTCTCAAAGTTAGAGAGAAAAACTCTTTTTTCTTTAATTTGTATATTATGGCTCTTGTATTCCTTTTTGTAGAGAGACAAATCTTTTTATATCATACTGGTGAAAACTTATGCTCCTTATTTATCTCTTTTTTTTTTAATTCTATTAAATCAAAATATTTGATTTTAATTAAAAATAAGATAAAGCCCAAAAATGGTGTTACTTGTTCTTGTTATAGGGGCCCACTTTATAAAATAACACAAGAGTCTTTACAGACAAACATATTAAATGGAGCTTCCTACCAAATACTATATTTAGGCTTTTAACAAAAATAGCTAGTTATCTTACTCATCAATCTAATAGTGGTGCAATTAATTAAATGAGCTAATACATGGATCATATGAGTATATATAGTAGCAGTTACAATAATTAGACATGTAATTAAACTAGCCAATTATTTAATTCAAAATCTACTCTATTAAAAAATTGAAACTGACCTCCATAGTTATATGTTATCTAGGATAGTGTTCTCGAATCATAATTTGACCCATGCCACATTGATTTCTTTATTGAATAATCCTTTGTACCATATCGCTAATTAAATTATTATCTCAATTGTCCAATTAATTTAATTACATCTTGCACCTTAACACTTATTGGTTTTCTCTAATGATCAATTTTCAGTATACTAATTATGTTAACACACTATCGCTAGAGAATTGTATGATCAAGTACCGAAAACCTGTCAAGAGATGTGTTGTACAAATTTTATATTTTTAATATATAATCTCACTACTCATAATTGCTTCCACCAAGATATCGGAAAATCTTGACTATAAATGTATGTCACACCCATTGGTAATTCAAATTAAATGACAATCATTTACATGAAACTATAATTAACTCAAGATTAAGATTGTAATAAAATCAATACTTATGAGATTTAATAAGTTTGACAGTCATTTTAAGCTTAATTAAATCTTATATATGATCCGGTTCAATGTAATCAAACTACATGATTAAGATAAATAATTTAATGAATTTACTACAATCTAAACATAAATAGAGTGTCCAACTCTATTATCAACGGCAAACTTAATTTATTTAATTATAAAATAATTTATATTTATGTCTTTTATGAATTCATATGATGATCACATAAAATACATATAATATTATTAAACAGGCCTTATTCAAAATCTTTATGCAATTACCATATCTAAAAATATCTCAAATATTTTATTAATAAGAAAATAAATAAATCAATATGCTTTAAAGAGCATATAGTTCCAAACATACTGCTACCCTCATTTCAAAACTTTCTCCCTCAATCAAAAATAATTGACTAGAGGTCATTATAATCTTTATTCCTTACAAAAATTATGAGTGGAGTAGACATCTCTTAAATATTAAATAATGTAGGCAATCTTGCAGTGGTTTATAAGAATTTAATGTAAACTAATGGTCACAGTTAATTGTTTAATTGTAATATCAGTAGTTGTTTAATTGTAATATCAGTAGTTGTTTGTAATAATAGCAGTTTGTAAATATCTTATGTATTATCGGTATAAAAAAAGAAGAAGAAGCAAGAATAATCGAAAATACGATAAAAGAAACGATTGCTTTGGTCGACGAAGTTTGGTTCTGTCCACAAAGACCATTACAGCCATCAAGAAGTTGCAAATTGCTACTTGCTACTTGCATGGATGCTCAATGCTTTATTTCCAGATAAATATCAATATCTCAGAACGCAGTATAAAGATATATATATATATATATATATAGCTCAGCACCAACACCAATCTAAAAATTAAATCTTTCAGTAAAAGGTGCTTACACTGTGGAAAAGTGATGCAGAGAAACGAAAGCCCCTTAATATTGTAGTTTCACTACAGGCAGCTTTTAAACAGGAGGTTTCTGTTTGCGATGATCTCAGTCATCCTAATGCAACAAAGGTACATAATCTCTTTTATCCTCTCTCTTTGATTTATTTTTTATTATTTTTTGCAAGAAAAGGGTAGGAGTGGAAGGAACCCAAATTAATTTTGTAACTCTTACCCTTTTCCAAAATTTGAATACGACTTACCAGTTAAAAATTATATTTGAAAACCATTGATCATACCCTCAAGGACTTCTCTATGACTTTATTACTTATAGAGTTCCACAAGAACGGAGCTAGCATAGGTGGGGGCAACTGCCCGATAAACTTAATTGAAATGTCTCCCTGAATTGAATAATTGAAGCTCGTACCCTCGTGAACTTAATAGAAGTGCTCTCATGAGTTGAAGTTGTGACCTGTTACGTCGAATTCATTCTTAACTGGCCCCCGGCAAACCAGATTTCTGGCTCCGCCTTTGGAGTCCGTTAAATTTTATACGCCTAATGCTGAATTTATTATACTCTTTCCGTGTCCTGATCATCAGTTCGTAGGTGCCGCAATGGATGTATCACAAGAAAATTCCCAATCTCATTAAAATCAAAATGGAATATCAAGTGACCAGCGACATGGCGTTGTTGAATAACAGGGAAAGGATTTTCAGTGTTGTCATCTGTGTTTATTTCTGTTTCATTTACACTTACATATAAAATGTAGTATTTTGAACAGCCAAGTGTTGAGTGTTGACATTTACTCCCTTCTCTTCTCTTTTTGGAGGTTCAATCACCTACATTCCCACAAGAATGTGCAGAGATGTAAAGACTGAAAATTTGCTTATTTACAAATGCCATACTGTCAAGATAATTGACTAACTCTGGAGTTCCTAATGAGATCGTGGGTTTTCTTTACAATTGTCGTCAATCACTCTGTCCTGAAAATTAAATTTAAGCTTTTCACTAGCTTTGATCAGATCAATATTCAATAGGGCGTTTTTCACTGAATCCAGACCTCAACTAGATGGCAGAGGTGGATTGAGTTTTCTCAGTCGTAGAGGCCGTGCCCATTAATTATTGGCTCCAACAGAAGGCACAGGCATTATCAAAATCAGAAACATAAACAGCTTCAGGGTTGCTTCTGCTTCGGTTCAAATGAACCATCTGCGCGCAGATCTGAATTTAGGTTACTTCCTTTTCTGAGGTTGACTGAAAATAATGTAAAAGTCATAATAAGTCGATTCAACCCCAAAAACTAACCACCATTCCTGGTATAACATAGTGGGACTGCTGCTTTGCCGAAGCACTTTCCCTGTCACCACCAAAGAGTGCAGATTCCAAACTCTTATTTTTTATATTAAATAAAAAAAAACTGTGAAATTGCTAGAGGACGAGAGAATGGAGAGTAATGATTTCAACAGAGAGCAGCTGGACAGACCACTATAGTGAGGCTTACTGGTCAAAAGACTAGCCGGCGCCCACCCAACTAGAGGGCGATCGTAGGGTCAGAGAGAATTTCATGCCCCGTTAGGTATCACCTTGATCTGATTCCTCCTAAGTTAGGACCGAGAGGCATAATATTTCAAAAAAGGTATACCCGTATTCCGATTCACAAAAAATTTGGCAATTTCTTTTTCTGCCTGTACATTTCTTTGGATAAGCTGTTCAGCTCAAAACTAATTACATAGCACAAAATCTAAACAAAGAACCAAAAAAAAATAAAAATGAAAAACCTCAATACGTACGTAAATGGTGGCCATTGTCGTATAAGCCATCAGTGCTTCTTTAAATGTCAATGGCATTTGGACCAATGTTGCAGCAAATACAGAATCAATTTCCTAAGGTTTCCCAGACGTCTGATTTGGCCATTAGTTCATCAATAAAATGATGGTGTGGAGAAAAATATTTCCATATTCTATTATGAGCTATACATGGATCACTAGAGAAACTGTGTAACACCTGCACCAGTTTCAGGGTGAACAACCACCTGGAGACGTCAAGGACTTAGAATTACAACATCCTGCACTTGAAATTTGAAATTGTTCCTTAAGTAAATTCCTGATTTTTATTCTCAACCCAGAGGCTTCCTCAGGTCTGAACCACCGCTTGCCGAACTGGAAAGGAATATCAATTAACCAACATCTTAAAGATAAATGACATAAGAGACATAGCAAGTTCTATTGGTAACGGCAGGAAGTACCATTGCTAGATCTTTCTTTTTCAGCCTTTCTGGGGCTTCTTCCATGAAACGCTCCATGAAGAAAAGCACAAAGAGACCACAATCATAATCATTTTTTTGTTGGGGAACCTGATTGAAAATTTTAACATATATCTTTGTGGTCAAGTTCTAAACTATATTAAACTGTATCAAGCAAGCTAAGTTTCATGCTATCATGTTTCCATCCCATTGAAAATGAACGAAGACAATTCAAGACATTAGGTAACAGTAAGCACGCAATGACTCGACTTCACATATTTGAAATAAAAATTTACCGGAATTATTCTATCATCAATTCTACGAGGAAGATGTTGCCATATTCTCTCAGCAATTGGAAGATCTGAGGGAGAAACTTCTTGCTTCAAATAGTTCCATTCTTCTTTCAGAAAGCTACAAAAGAACACAATTCACATCATCAGTACGTTAAGAACAATAGGTGAAGGCATTCAAAATAAGCAAAACCAAGGGTCAGCAGTAATTAGCTATAGCTATCAGAGATATTGAATGGAGAGAATTCTAAGTTTCACCAGTAGGCTATTATGCATTGATCATTATTTTACAGTTTCAGGCTTATAGTTCTATGTAATGCAACCAATTAATTAATTAGTGCACCGTGAAAACCTAAGAAAACCATTTCCTAACTGCCCTGAACAGATAGATGTATAAACAGAAAGATTTATTTTATAACTCTCAAGTAAGTGGTAGCATGTCCTCTCCTAACAGAGATACAAAGTGCCTGCTTCATTTCTTTCACAACAATCATACAAACAACGCAGTGATCATGATACAAACAAGAGATGGCTATATGTCAAAATAAACTTGTGTCTATAGTATATTAAGAAAAAGGTTTATCGTACATGAAGTAGTTTAGGTGCTAGGTGAAAAACAAGGACAGAGAATTTGTTAACAATGTAAAAGAGTAACCATGTGAAAATTAAGAGAAAATATTTTAACACACACATTAATTTAAATTAAAGAGAAAAGGTTGTAATTGCTAAATATTTAACCATTATACGCAAGATGTTTCAAAACATTGTACTGATACCATGAAGGATTTTAAATATAATGCAATTGTTACACTAAATCATAGTAACTTTGTACACACTCCAATCATCTGAATGTCTGATGAAGTCATTCTTTCTGCTAATCTCATGCTTCCAAACATTAAAAGAGATCCACAGTAACGACATTGCTTCATAGTGGGAAAATACTTTTCATGTCTTACCTTCTAATGTTACTGAAAATTGAAAGGCTACAGTGAAGTTTTAGTGAATCCAAATGAAGGATAATTGGTCCTGATTCATCTTCCTTGTCCGGGATACAAATAATCACCAAGCTCCAGTGAACACTGAACACACCAGCACCATATAAATAAATCAAAAGATTGTGAACTAATTCAATCCAAACAAGAGCAAGGATACGGGAAGCAGGGTACTGCAGCCGATCAAAAGTTCTATCTATTAATTCTATGCTACATGCCAAATAAACCCCCAGAACAGCTGAAGCTGAATAGACCCCAAGCAATCCGATATTGAGACATGGAAATTATATGTTGGCAAAATACACTCTTTTTTGACAATCTGATATTGAGACATGGAAATTAAGCTCCAATGATCCTATTTTCTTTTGCAATGCTCTTGGCTCCAAATCTTCCATTTGTTCTCAATGTAAAGCTTGTCCGTTAGTAGATTGTATTCATATTTTTGCATTGCATCATGTTGACAAACCAGAACTTAATAAACAGCTCACCTTCAGTTGTTGTGTCCTATATTTAGTTCATACTCTAATTATTTAGGCACTATTATAGCGGTGAACACTTATTGTACCAGTAAAAGCATGACTTTCTTCATTTGAAGAATTTTCCTATTCAGTGAGCATAGAAAGGTCAAGGAATTTCAAGGTTAAAAAAAAATATTGGGTAAAGAATACATATTGAGCCCATTAAGATTTAGATTCAATTGTTCAACAAGATCCATGAACAAAATGGCAGTTCACTGCACACTGCCCAAATTTGGTTGGGGCAACACTTAATTAAGATACAGGGATAATTCTCACAAGATCACAAAGATTCTTGCTGCCAATTAGGGATGGCAATTATCCAGCATGGGTATCAATAATTGACATCTATATCCAAATCCAATACTTATCCAGCAGTGCTGATTGCTAGCTAGAACCTGAGAATGATAACACACAAGATATATCTCGATATATCCAATTAAATCCCCCCCCCCCCCCCCCCTCCCTTTTGATGAGAAACTGTAAATTGTATTGATGATGACGAATCTGTTGAAGTTTTAGTTAATCAAAAACCTCGAGTATCATAAATGACAATTATTCGTTGAGGTTTATTTTAGAGGTATTCACATTGTATTTCTGATGAAGTATTTGCAAATGAAAAACTAACTCAAAACATTATACTAACTTCCACAAAAGAACTCGGCAAACAAAAAACTTACTCTTCGTGTATTGGAATAAGTACATATGACTTTTGAAATATATTGACACCCTTCCACCACCTTCGAAACTTGATAAAGAAAGAATCCTTGTCACCCCCCTAAAATATTACAGGAGAAGACATTACAAGTAGCCATTATTCAAGAAAAAGGAAGTGTTGCCAATTAAGGGACGCTAAAAAAATCGAATATACTGGTTCAAGAACCACCATAGGCATTAACATATCAAATTTATCGGGAAAACAGATTTGATCATGTTTTCCGAAACAATAAACTCCTTGAAATCATCACTAACCAAAACTAGCATGAAGTCACATATCATCATGAACCATCCTTTTTGGTTTCTTCAAGATATTCATGGAAAAATAAAATAATCAACAGAATCTTAGGCATCCACATCAAGATTAAGAAAGCCACAGTAGTAGTAAATCTAACGCACAAATCTAATACATCAGGTATCCACAGTACTAATGAATTACTCAGGTACCTAGCTCTAGCTGTTCCAATGTTTCCTTCAGACTCCAGTTTAAATGGCTTACAGAATCCTAAACTGGAACCACCAATTGATGTGTTAATAGGAAAAAGAAATAATTAAATAACCAAGAAAGTAGCTACCTTGTGTGATACAGCTTCCTTGAGCTTACTGTAAAAATATGTATTGAAAAAATGGCAGTCTCGAATGGCCCTGTTTGTTGGAGATGCTTGCAGCTGCAAATACCTAGAAAAATAAATTCAGAAGCAATTAACTAGGTATACATCAAAGAAACTGATGACTAAAAGATCGTGCAGATAAAAATAAAGGGCAAATAGATCCCTAAAGTAGTGCATAAGAAGAAGTAAATAGAACACCGGGAAAAGATAATTGCATGTAAACTTCGAAGTTGCAAAATAAGGAAATATAAAGTCTCCTACCCTAAAACAACATAAGTTTTTTGGATACCAAGAAATATCTGATCTTCCTTTGTAAACTGAATTCTCTAAATGTTAATGGTTTTTAACTCACGGTGAGTAGAACACTTTGAACATTAATGTACATGTCAAAAGTAATATGCAGCAGACTATTCAACCCCATTGCACAACTTAGCTATTTTTAAAAGGAAACGGACTTATAGTAAACAGTAAGAAATGTCACAGGGCAAACACATTGTACAACTTAGCTAGAAACAGTATTTTGTGAAACTGATATGTTAATGTTGAAGAAATGTTTCTGCATGAACACAAAGACCATCCCTTTTATACCAATTGAGTTAAGTATCTTTTTCAAATAAACGGAAATGGCATTTTACTCTATTCACATCACAACAAACACCCACATTTACGAATACATTTTTTTTTTAAAATTTCTAGTTATTTATTTATTTATTGTTATTATGACTATTATTATTTTTGAGAAGTAGGAATACAGTAGATAAGTATCTATTAACCTCAAAATGGCCTGCAGAAACTTTAACAGCACAGCTAGAAGCTACAACTCCACCAAACAAACCCTTGAGTAAACCATCGTAAATAGATGAGTAAATCACATCTAAGGTTCCAACTTGGAAGGAAAGAAAATCCCAAAAAAACCACAAGTTCACTTCAAGTGCTGTGCGGTCATACATTGTGGCAAGGGGACAAGTATTACAGTTTAGTTTTGCCTTCCCAATCCACATATCAAATGATAACTTTATCCTAGGCACTTACCGGATGTAAAAATTCATAATAGGTGATGTCAGATAAGCTGCTGGGGCAAGATGATTTATGTCCGTGTAACAGATTTCAACAGATTCCGGATCAACCCTGGTTCAAAATTGATAAGCGTCAAACAGAAATTAACTCTAGTAAAAACGGTTGCCAAAGAAACAGTCTTTACCATCTGAGGAAAGGGTCAGGAGGGTACCTTGATGGGTAGTAGATCTTAGCGTCTATCATGCTGAAAGTGTTGCAAGAGTTACAGTTATTGCTGACATAAAGTAAGAGCACTAAAGACCACTAAAGAAAAAGTCCTACTGACCATTCAGCAAATTCATCAGCTTGCTCTGTCATCTCCAAGTGCAGAGAGTCCTCCGATTCCTCTGATGCATCTTCAACCGGACTTTCATCCTCATCCAGGAGAACAAGGTTCTGCTCCTGTTTGGATTTTATCACCATGAATCTGATCAATCAATGAAGATGAACACCAAACAAATAGAGAAGAATATATACCCATTGAGGGACAAGCTCAACAATGGACCCACACGCAACCATACTTGTCTCTGTGCCAAATTTCTCACAAACAGGAACAGATTCATCCATCAACACACTCAGAAAAACAGGGTGTCAAGGTCAAATTTCCCAAATTCTCTTGCATGATCTATACTTTGTTTGATAGGGTTCCATTCTTTTATCGATAAATAAACAATAGGGTTGAATTAATAAGCAATTGAGTATCCGTGATTGCAATTGCAGAAATACATCTATTACTTTATTTGCACAGAGCATCGGCACCAAATTATGTTGATTGCACAACAGCACACAACAATCACATTTGATCCTCAATAGCTCTATATATTAAACAATAAAATACTCAACATTTGAATAAATTTTATTTCCATTGAAAGAAGTCCCAGATGTACCATACTTGCAGCATGGAAATCCACTACCAAGTTTGAGATCTGGATAATGACAGTTGAAACTTCCAAACGTATCAGTAATCATAGTTAGTAAAAAAACTTGCAACATCAGGCCTGTCATTCATTCAGCTATATTATCTTAAGACTACAAGACCTTCAGTAAAATTTCTTGGAGACAGCTTCATCTCAAAGTAAAATAATAGGCACATTCTTGCAAAACATTTATTAGCGCAGAGAACGGCTCAATGATTTACTCCATTCTATGATAAAAACAAGCTAGCATGCCTACAAGCAAGTGTATGCAGGAAAGAATATATAATTGAAAGAAGACCAAGACAAATTCATTAAGTATTTCAACTAGAAAGCACAGTTTTTTAATTCTATATAAACTCACACATGGAGAGTACTCCAATTCTTCCCATCTTATTGTTGGGTTTCCCAATGAATAAGGATAAAGCATGTCAACCAATTGGATGGTAGATTAATCAATTGGAGAGAAACTAAAAGGGGTATTGATTACAAATCTTTGAAATTTTCCAAAGACAGCTCCGAAAATAAAATTATCTAAATTGCTAATATTGTAGATCCTCCAAAATAGCATGATACTCATCATTTGAATTAACAGCTTCAACATGTATCTTTCCAAAATACTCTGTAACAAAGAAATAACAAACTTTTCTTTGGCCACAAAAATTAATTATTGATGCATTCTATTTACCTATTATTGTAAGAGAAAACTATACATAAGTTTTCTATCATTCCCATAGTTTTAAACATTTTCCACTTTCCACCCAGGACTAAGGTTCATCTCCAAAGCAAACACATTAGAGTAGTTTCATTGGTAAATAGGAATAAGGAAAACATCATACCTTCCTAAGCCTTGGATTTTTTGATGGTAGGACTTCAAATGAATCCTTCCTAATCAAAAAAGCACCCAAAAAGAAAGAAAGAAAAAAAAAAATAGAAATATCATCCAAGCCATTCATTTCAGCTGACAAGAAGTTGGATAATTAATATAATATCTTGATACTCCAGGAGACATGCAAAACATTAAACAAGAAACAATAAAGTAAAAGAAATCTGTCATATCAACTGAAAAAGATGCTAACTTCTTGGGCAAACAGCTGGACAAGTTTTCTCCAGTCTGATGGGATGGACAAGTTAAAGACACTCTGTCCTTTTGAGAACCATTTGAATTAAAAGATTTATCTCCTTTATGGAAAGGCCATTTTCTTGATGATGATTGAACTTTTTGTCTTCTCCTTTGTGATAAGTCCCCATAAGACCTCATTTTCCGGCGGTCACAATGAGCCAAGATTGATAATTCTTTATCAAATGCATTTGCTTCTCTACAATCTCTCTGTCAAATGAATTAAAAATAGGTTAAAGGAATTACATTGGCTACAAAAGAGGCTGCAAAAAGGTCATGCAAAAAGCAGAGTACCATACATTTTCTTCCATCTTCTCCCTAAAAACAGAGGTAAATGAGGATTTTGATTGGATTTGAGGTGATGGAGTCCTTTGTGTAAAGCAATCTGAAGCATCTAGAGAAGAAATTTAAAATCTTGAAGTGGTTGTCTTGTTAAAATTGCAGCAAAATCCAATGCCAAATGGTTATGGCTCAAACCGAGCAACCATTTACCTTATACTGATCTTCACAATCACAAATGATGCAAATCATGCATTTCAGCTATAACTAAATAAAGACTATTCAATTCGGAATACCACAATACCCCAGTACGCTTACGTTTTGTTTTAGAGGAAAGATATTGTATGATTCAATTCTCTTGACAATGTAAGTTGATTCTGCACCTATCCACAGCAACTAAATAGTGAAATTTAACTCAAGGTAGGAATAATATTTAACACAAGTATAACAAAAGTCAACTAAAGCCAACTTTTGGCCATTGAAGTACTATTTAAAAGAAAAATGGTAGACCAACCGCAAAGTTCTATTTAAAATTAAAATGAACAAATATCAGCTCCAACTACCAGTGGGTGCCAATGCAGCAAGCTGTACAATAAATAAAATGCATGCATGTACATACTCAACTAGCAGACATTTCACTTAGTCACATCATTCCACATCTTTTCTGATTACTTTTTACGATCACTTCATTCTCACTGTCTTGTAAATAACAAATCTTAAGAACTATTTTATTCTTAATAATCACGCCATGGTGCCATTCATTGAACAAGGAAATATTTTAAGAGATAAAAAGACAGACAGAGTGAAAGAGTAAACATTTAAGAGAGAAAAAAAAAACTGTTGAGTTCTATTACTATCTTCTGTTTGTCTCATGGCTATAAACATTTAATAGAAATAAAGCTCACTTGGGGACGCAGCTTGGGAGCTATGGTAAGTTGTAAGAAAAACAGTGAAACTTGAAGTTGTGAAATTGTATAGCTTCAAAACTCCAAATTTTATCAAAATGACCATTTCCCATTTGTGATTACTAAGTCACAACCATAACAATTGAACTCTGACCTCACCTAGGCCTTGACTTGGCAGAAGCCAAGTTCTAAACCCTTCACATAAGGGAATGTACCATCACTAGATACTTATAAATAAAATGGTCACAAACTTGTAAGTCAGGTAACCTGGATAACATGGCATACCTGAACTAGGAGATTGTGTCAAGTTATCACATCCATCAAGATCCTGCCCAATCAGAAGTGCAATGAATCATGCTTAGCATTTATTGTTTTCATGAATAACATATCAAATATGATTTCACCTGCTACACCTTTTACTAACACTTAGAAAAGTGCTCCAAGATATCATGTACCTGACTGATCCCAGATGCTGAAAAGAGGAATAATTTAATCTACATACAATTTGCTTTGAGGGGCAAAACTACATGAAACAAGTATACAAGAGAGAGTGTGTGTGCGTGCGTGTACACACGTATATATGCATGTATGTATAATATGAACTGTAAATGCTTAAGTTTACTAGACAATCAACATCTCATGATCCCAAAATGAAGACTATTCTTAGAGCATAGACTGAATGAGAGCTAACAGTAAGTATAATTGGAGAAATTTACAATCCTCCCCCATACCCAAAGCACAGCTAAATCCTAATCATCAATCACAATTAAAACTCTTTATCAAATAAGAGATGCACATTACCTTGATTACATCAGTGTTATCAGAAATGGCTAGTGAAATAAAAGTACAAACCTAAAATACACTGCTTTAAGCTCCCAAAAAGAAAGCCCTATGCTCCCTCACACCTCATAGGCACCAGGAAAACTAATAGACCAAACTTTATGCTGTTTAATAATGAACTAATTAAACAGTAATTTAAAAACTATCCACATTTTGACCACAAAACATTTAAGAACAAACAAGGAAACTTTACGTATTGTATATCACATTATAAGAGAACTTTCAAAGAGAGAGAGAAGAGAAAAATTTCTATCCGTTTCTTGAGTTTTTTCCTACTTCCTCACTACCCTAACAGAAAATCAAATCGAATAAATAAACAAATAAGCTTTGAAGTCTTACCAGACAAACCGGCACAGCTCCAGCAAGCCTCCTTCGCTCGCGCTCTTTCTCCAGGCGAGTAACAGTAGCAAGAATCTTCTTGCCTTTGTCGGGCAAAAAATGACGGACCTTCGAGTAAGTGTCTTTCATGCTCGCAATCCTAACACCGAGCTCCTGATCAGGGATTTGCCTGTCAAGTTCCTCTCCACTCCCAGGGTCGTCACTCATTGGCACCGATTTTTGTGCGGGTGTCGGTGGGCCAGACTTTTTCACGATTAGCTCCGCAGGGACATCGTCGTTTCGCCCCGGAAGTACCTCTTCCCAATCAATGTTAAGTTTCCTCTTGTTGCGATTCTCTGCTTGTTCTTCCATACAATTAATTCTTTCGAGACCGAGAGACTTCGGCTTCCACCGGTCCCTCCTCCACTGTGCTCCCTTCCTTTTTCTATTTTTTTCAATTTATTTATTTGTAATTACTTTTCCCCTCCCCTTCAATCAGGCCCCAGCTTGGGGAAAAAATGTACAGGTCAGATAGCTTGAACTTTTTCCCCTTTATTTTTTTTTTCAATTCATAAAGGCACTCACCGTAATACCGTAGGATCAAATTTTGATGGTTGAGATTGAACTTGAGGAGTGTGAATTTTTTAAATAAAGTTTTCCATTTGTATTCACGATATAATTTTTTATCCATTGATTTCATCAAATCATACGGTTGGGAGAGTTGATGAGTTGGTATCATTAAATGCTATTTTTCTTTAATCAAATTTTGATCGTTAAAAAAGGATCTGGTTTCAAATAAGATTTAAATATTTTAAAAGTCTTGTTAAATTGTATTTGTTGAAATTTACAGTCCAATAAAAATAGTGTAAAAAATAAAAAAAATCACACGTTGATCTATTTAGCTCACCTCCATTCTACTTATTTTTTCATGTTTTAGTTGAATTATAAGTTATTATAAATATGATTCAGAAAAACCAATATTTTAATTGCCTTGCCTTCGCATTAGCTTTTTGAGATTGGTTGACTAGTAGGTAATAAAATTTTAATTATATCTAAACCAAGTAAAATGAATTTGAAAGAACCATAATTTTGCCCAAAAAAAATTGCATGAAAAATCCATTTCCAAATAAGAATTTGTGTGATCACCATTGAATTGAATTTAACAATAAACAAGAATTTGCATCCCTTTGTTTACACTTTCCATTCATTTCATGTTTAATACGCCGTTATTTACAAAGTTACACTGTATCCAATTACGAAATTATCATTAAAGAGATATAGTAGCTCCTATATTATAACGCCTTTTTTTAATGGTATTTTCTAAAATACCTCAACTTAATTTATAAAATATTAACTCCCGTATTATAAAAGTTCTACCTATAAATAAATGATCTTTTTCGTATGACCCAGTATACTAATGACTCATATTCCAAAATTGATGAGTTTTATCATTTGAAGTCACCAAGGATAAAATTTAATAAAATTTTATATATTATCTTATATATTTATTTCTTCCTCTTATCTATGCCCCTAACTTAGTGTATTTTTGTTACTTATAAATTTTCTCCATCCAATCTCATCTTAACTTTAGATTTTAAGTTCTTTAACTTGCCTAGTTTTCATTAAAAAAAAACTTGGTCTAGTTGGGTCCATTGTGAAAATTTGAAATAAGAAATTGTTTATTAAACATTTGAAATATGAAATTTTATTAATTAATTTTTTTTTAACTTTTGTCTGATTTTTAGACATTTATATTTGAATAAAAAAGTAAAATTTTGTGAGTTTTATCTTAATGAGAAAAGTTTGAATGAGAAATAAATATTATATTTCAAAAATATCTCTATAAAATATATTTGTTTTCTAAACCCTAAAATATAATTTCCTTTTTGTTTTGTTTTGCAAGGATATAAATGTAAAATAATTACGTTTAAGATATTTTTATTTATAAAAACAAACAATATGTTATTTATATTTAGATACTAAAAAAATGTCATTCAAATATTGATATTCAAATCCATTCAAAGTTTAAAAAAATTTAGATCTATTCAAAATTCATACACATAATTTGTACACACACATATATAAAAGCAATGACACCTTAAATATTAAAAACATGACAAAAAACATTTTGTTTAATTTATATGTAGGGATGACATGGGGTGGAGTGGGAAGGCCTACCTTATTCCTTCATCTATTAAATTTTTTGTCTACATTCTCTAATTTGGTGAGGACGTGAGGTGAAGTAGGGTGAAGATGATAAATCTCTATGTGGGAAATGATTTTTCCATTCCCACTTCATTTCCCATTTACTTATTTAATAATAAATATGAATATAAAATTTTAGTAAACTAAAATTTGAAAACTTAAATAAAATCCTCACCATATTATAAGGTATTTAAAATTATTACAAAAGTCTCTAAAAATTTGAAAGAATACCTTGAACTGGTCTAAAGAATACGAAATATTTGGATAAAAATAACTAAAAATAAAATTATATAGCAATGTTTCAAGTCTTCATTGTTAACGTCTTATCTTTTCTTTATCGTGTTCATATAGCCTATGATTGACGCTTTAATCCTACAATATCAAATAATAAAATTAGTAAGTGTCACTTCACTACAAATTTATTTAAAACATGTTTTGTCATATCTCATTTGCAAACACTTGTAATAAAAATTAATAAAAATATTTACATATAATAAAGATTGGGAAGGGTTGGGAGTGCAAAACTAAATCTCATCTCATTAAAAATTTAGAAATTATTTTTTTTCATTTTCCATCGATTCTTCAAAATTTACTCTATTTGAGATAGAATCTTGTGAAATTATAAATCTGCAAAGGATCTTGTCATTCCTACATATGCATTCATTTAGTCTTCATGAAAAAAATAATTTTTTTAGTTTACATTAGAGAATCAATTATCCTTTAGTAAGATGTAAATCTTCTAGGAATTTTGAGGGGAAAAAAAGGAGTCCGATTAAAGATGGATAAGAGCAGTAAAAAAAAAAGTGTTACGTTTTATATAATGTTAGTGCTATAATTTTGAATTAAACAATAATGTGAATATAATGTCAACTTATAAAGGCACAAATGTTGATTACATTTTATCACAAAACCAAGAGACGAGCTTGCATGTAGTGGAGGACGCTAACATACCTGCATGTATGTAATACATGCAGAAAGAATGGCCGTTAGATTCAAAGTAATGAATCTAACGGTTGAGATGAATTTAACAAATAAATAATAAAAAAATTTTAAAAAACCTGACACTTACAGAACCGGTTACAAACACCCATGTAGAAACTCTTTCTTCCCTCCATCTTGAGAAGAAAAAATGCTCATTTCTCCTCTTTCCAGTACCCACAGCTGGGAAAAACAGTAATTCTTCCCTCTTCACTCTCTCCCTCACCTCACACCCATCGAAACCTTTTCTTTCCCTCCCTCTTGTCTTCTCCCTCCCTCTTGTCTTCTCCCTCATTCCATTACCCACGGCTGGGAATAAAAATTAGATTCCTCCCTCTCTCTCACCTCATGGTTCACTCTCTCCCTTACCTCACGGTTCACTCTCTCCCTCACCTTACAGTTCCCTCTACAACAATTTGCTCCCCTCCACTCTTTCACGGCAGGCCTCACTAAGGCAATGAACGATAGCATTTACTGAATTGAAGGTAGTGGCTGATCTGGATTTGCCATTCATAGCTACTCTCAACCCATCACCAACTCTCCCAAGGTTGTTTGCACAGTTCACAAAAGGTATTGACATAGGCATTGTGGGTTTTGATTTGTATGATTATAATTGTTGATTTAGTATATTAATAAGCTTAAATCACCTGTCAATGTTATTGTTTTTTTTTAATTTGCTGTATCATAATGAATTATATTTGAAGTTTGTGGTTATTGTTTATGAAGTTACCGTTTGTTCATGTTAATATTTTGTTTATTTGTAGTTTTAGCGCAAGCGTCGATGAAAGTTATTGTTTCATTTATTAATTTGGTTTGTTTTTGCTAATTGAATTGTTGTTGTAGATCCATATAATTTTGATACATTAAGAAACATTATTAGTTTGAAAAGCTTAAGTTTATTAGGAAAGAGTTAATTTTTTTATGCATGTAGAGAGATTAATTGAAGAATGAATGTGTTGTGTTGGAGTTTGGTCTATTAAAAGTGAAGCATGAGCATATAAATCCAGCTGGGGTTATATTAATTTGGGTGATTTGACTGAAATACATTAGTTTAATACGTTGGCATGCTTATGAAACTATCATTTGAACTTGCCTTGTTTTCATGGAATGTGTAAATATGATATTGTCTGTGTTGATAATCGAAGTCTGTAACAAATAAATGCAAAAAAAATTTCCCTCATTCTAATTCGTTACTTATGTTCATGGTTGTCTTAATTCATTTATCTATATTGATATCGCATTTTTGAATGAAGTTTCCCAAACTTGGTATCTAAGTTTGCTGTTATAGTTAGACATAAACGATATATTTTTCTATGAATATGATGTTATAAATTTTAGCTTTTACTGAGTAAGATTATTAGTGCATAAATTTGGGTTATCTAATAATTTATATGTATTTAGAATTCACAAAGATAGTTACACGGCATTATTAGTGCGTATTGGGTACAATGGTTAAGCGGAAGGTCAATGTCGCAGGCGACATTGATACTGAGTCTGAGAAGCTTGAATCTCCGAGGCCGGGCAAGCATTTCATACACATACTACTTGTAAGTTAGTAATTCATTGTTGATATTTTTGTTATTTATAGTTTGTAATGATTTGAGTGTAATACAACTAGAATTTGAGTTGGCAAACAAGGAATTGATATTAGTTTTTTCCACAGCAAAATAGAATCCCAAAAGTTGAAGGAAGAAGGTGTGAAGATGGATGAAACAGTTTGTAGACCACAATTCTGTATTACGTCGTAGTTAATGATAATTTCACGGATGATTGATGAATGAATATTTTTTGTGGGTGTAAATTAAGAGGCATATAAGTGATAAATGGTTAAAACTAAGCTCAAAGGAGAAAATGGAATTCGTGAACAGTTATGATAAAAATGTAGAAGTTAACACGAGAGGGGCTAGTGGATTGTTACACGAATCAATTCCAACAGCGGAGAACAATGCTGATAAGGGTAATCTCCTATCTCGATGTGGTGTTTTACGGTTCTTCAATATCGTATCTTCTCTATTTGTTGAGCAACAGAATGCTGTGAGAGAAATTGGATTCGGAAGCTTGCTGGGTATAAGATGTGGGTAGCTTAAGCAAGATTTATGTCGATTGTTAGTCAAACAATGTAATATTCATTGGCGGTCCATAACACTACATGGAAGGGAATATAAGCTAACCCCAGAAACTTTTACAAGTGTGATGGGTGTTGAAGATGGAGGAATGCCAATTGTGCTTAGTGGAGAAGATAGCGAGATAACTGAGTTACGAGCGAAGTACTGCATGGTAAAGAAAGGCATTCCAATAGGTGTCGTAGCTGAAAAATTAAAGAGAAGCACTTCTGCAGATGAGGATTTCTGTATTTTATTTAGTCTTTTTGCAATTGGAACTATTTTGTGTCCCACTCCAGCCACATACATCAACCCATTATACCTTCATGCTTTAAAAGATGTAAGTAACATTCGCGGCAAAGATTAAGCTACTTGATCTTTCAACTTCTTGTGGGAATGAGTTTCAAAGGTCAACGGAAATCAAGTTTTGTCCATGAGTGGATGTGTTATATTTTTATTGGTATGGGCTGTTGAGTATGGCTGTTCAGTATATTTGTATTGTTGTTGGTTAAACGATTATGATACTATCGATCATTATTTTTGTAGTAACCAATGTTATTCTGGCTTGGCAGCTATTTTACATGTCATCAACAAAGTTTCAACTATCTTATGATGCCAGAAATGGATGTCCTCTTAGTGCATGGATTGATAGTGAAATAAAAAAATTTCTTAAGTGGCGACAAAACTTTGGTGATTTTGAGAGCAATGCGTTATGTTTCTTTGAATATGTTAAATGTTGCTTTATAGTTATATTAGTAAACGAAAAGATTATTTATGGTTTTTATAGTTTATGCAGGTTCCGATGCGAGAAATCAGTTGCTGCACATCAGTTGATGAAAGTGGGGGACAAACTGGAAGTGGTAATACAGCAACACAACATTCCTTCCAGGCTGTATTGGCAGCAGTGAATAGAATGGATGACCATATGAGAAGAAATAACGATTTGCTGCAAAATATGGTCTCAAAATTGGACTGTCTCACTGAAAAGGTTGAAAAGTTGGAACGAGCATACTTTGGTAAGGAAGGAGAGAACGTTGCTGACGATAGTCAATCACGTCCTACCTATAATGGTGCGGAGGCTACTGATGGTCCAATTTTTGCTTCTCCGAAGACGAAGAAGCATCCATCTATCCCTGCGGTTGTTACACTTTCATCTCTAGTGCGTGAAAGTTGTAAGCCTGTGGAAGTCCAAGACCGAAAACCAGTGTATCTCAGCACATCCACTGATGAAGAGGCTCTCCTAAAGCAAAAGCTAGCAGGAGTACTGGAAAACGTGATGAAGCCTAAATTGGTACCGGAACTTCAAGATGAGGTATACATACACTAATGGTTTGTTAACATTTGTTGAAACGGATTGACATAATTGAAAATGAGTTAGGCCTAATGGTATCTTTCTTCTTTGTTTGTCTTTAATAAATATGCAGTCTTCCGCGTAATAAGTGAAAAGTTTTCAATGGGCCTAAGATTTTAATCTGCTGTCTTTAGTTCCTCCTCGACCATACAGAAATCGAAAGCCAGGGAGGTACCAACTATCCCCATATGATCAAGTCTCACGCGGTCCAAAGCCAAAATACCGCGCGGGAGTTTTTTTTGTGAATGAGCCGGTGACCCTCGATCAATTGAAGACGCTCCAGTATGGATTCGACAAAAGTGCTAGCCTAGAGTAACAATGCCCTTATACTCCCACATCAACTTGTTTCCAAATTTGTTATAGTTATTCGACTGTCTTAATATATCATGTACTTTACTTGTAGTGAGATTATTGTATGATTGAGTAATGAAGATATCACTCATCGAGGCTTGTTATCACTTTTGCCTGATGCATCACTTGACGAAGAGGTTTGTTCCTAATTTTACTTTATTGATAAAATGTTAAATCATTAAATGAGTTATAATTACTCTTATGGATAGATTATTTGTATGATGAGTGATTACCTTACACGACGCGAGTCCTGCAAAAGCCATAGCCAACCAATCAGCCGGTTTCTACCAACTAGATATGCAGTTAGCGTTTCCTTGTGCTCAATTTTTTATTTTTCACATCCTTTTACTTATGAGTAACTTGAAAAATTTAACTATTATTTGATATGAATTTCATATTATACACATGCAGCAATTTGCTACAATGGCTAATGCACACTTCGATGGTTTCAAGGCTACTTCCCAATACCGCAAACGTTATATGTATGACTTGCACCGTTGCCAGCAGGTAATGTGTGCAGATGTGTTTGAATTATTATGTTATGTATTCGTACTGTGTGGTATAACTGATGAATGTTATTGAATAGATCTTTGTTCCTATGTATGATTGTGGGTACTATTGGTTCCTACTATTGGTCAAAATAGGAGAAAAGTAGGCTGAGATTTGGGATCCACTACCAGATGCGTGAAGGACACGAGATCGCGAAATCCAAGCTAATACTATTGTAAGTATGATCATCTGTTGCTTAAAGGCATTTTGACTTTTGTGTTTATTATGTTGTTAATGTACGAAGTTGCTTTCTTTTCAAATTAGTTACACTTATTAGATGATATTCTTCGTGGCGTCGTGGATGCTACATATCAAGTATCTTGGAGTTTCTTGTCATTTACAGTACACATGGTGTGGGAGTTCCTCGGCAACCTAATGGTTTTGATTATGAAGTTTATATTATCAAATTTATGGATACTCCTGCAATGATTACCAACAAATCGTATGTGATATAGTTTCTAACTCTGATGTGATGATAGCTTTGTAGATGTTACTAATGTTGTTGGATCGTTGACATGCTGACATTGTATGCTTATTTCGATAGCATGACTCACAGAATGTTTGCGCTCAGCTTGCGTTACATCTGATGGACTCTCCGTTCAACGAACAACGGGAGCAATTGTTGACGTTGGCTAATGCAGAGTACACTAATACTGCTAATTATGTACATGATGCGACATGATGCGAAGTTGGTATCAACTATCAAAAGCCGTAATGTTTCCACTAGAAAAGGCCATAAGAACACTTCCAGAAAAGGTCATGCAAGGCGACAACGATGATGACTGTTGCAAACACATGTGCCTCCAAAATGTTAACTTGTCTTACATAATTGGTTATATTGTGCTACTTTTTGCGTTCAACTGGAGTTTATAGCAGTTCAATGAACATTTTTGTTATGGTCATGTACTGCAATCATTTTTTTCCGAAAGATTTTTTATTGTTCTTTGTACTGTAAGATAGCTGAGAAGACATTAACGATGTTAGAAATTTTTATTGCGTGCTTTCCCACTTGAAACCATGACCACCCGATAGTTTTCGCCGATTCGTATTGTTTTTTTGGCATCAGTTCGCGTACAAAACCTTTGACAAACAAGGGAAAAAACCTATATCTTTAGTAATGATGTTAATTACTTTATGTTCGAAATAAGATAACTACTGTCATTTTTGTTTATCATCAAGTACACATAATGTTAAACAATTAGTATTGTTCATTTCATACGTCAAAATGAAAAATCAATCATTCGGAAACAGCTCATTCTACCACTGTGGGTTCAAGTCCAAAAGGTTGGGCAGCGTGTCTCGTCTCATCACCTCTAAAGTGATGTACCATCTCTAACTATGCACAGTAATACTCGAAGTTAGTTAAACAACAGGGGAAAGTTACTTAAGCGAAGTAAAATAAGAAGCAGATCATTTACAGGTTATAATAAGGCCACCAATTATAGTTCCTACTAGCATCAGTTTTAGAGGTTATACCATGGGCATTACTATCCGCGTAATGACCATCAGTTCATTCTGAAATGTCATGTATGGAGGGACAAGCTGTCGTAAAGGTAAATCCTGTCAACCCTGGTGCGGCCGATGCCATTGACTCAGTTGGAGTGAACATATTGGGTCCGGAAACGTCATTCGCTACAGAATCTCTAGTGCGAACCATGGAGTCACCGTGATTATATTGTACAAACTTTGATGGATATACTTGGCAAGTCCGTTTTGTATGGCCAGGCTAAAAACATTTACTGCATTTCTAATTATTTTGCCCATCACGTTTAACGATTTTGGCGCAGCCTTTGTTGGTCACCATTATAGAGTCTTTCAACTTCAAACCTGTTTGAAGTCCGCATTTCTTGTGTCGTTTTACCATTTGATGTTCGGCATGCATTTGTTCAAAGCGAAGAGTCAGTCGTTGAATCTCCTCGAATGCTAGCATATAACTTTCGTCGTTCATTGCGGCGATTCAACAAAGATTGTTACACTATGCAGAGAGTGAGGCCAACTTTGTAGTTTCAGAGGCTTCTTTATTGATATGTGAGGCTGCAGCTGTCATTTTCATCACCTTATCTACCTTAGTTGATTTGGTCCATCGACCCAAAATCAAAGTTGCAGGCATACGAACTAATTGCTCTAACTTCATTATGTGAAATATGTGCCTACACGGAATATCTACAGATTCCATCATCTTGCATGAACAACCAATATCAACTACTTTATTATAAAACATCACTATCCATCTTCATTCAGGGTGCTGAAATTTTGTGAGGGTATACACATGAGAATCACTTATCTTCGCACAGTCAAGCATAATCAGTGTGGCTTCACCAAGGATCTCTGTCCGAATCCATTGAAATACATTCCTTGTATATATTTCAGATGCATGTTTTTCAATGCTGTGCTGATGTGTGGTAAGAACAGAGGCTGTGTGGTTTGTGTCAAACTCATCTTGAACTTTTTTGTGCCTTATACAATACATTGCACGATGAATTTGTCTAATAAAATCATATAATTTAAGCTTTTGTTGAACAAACCGAAGCAAGTATGAATTCAAGCTCTCGCACCTTTGTGTGGTCCGCATCCCAGCAAAAAATGTACCTTTCAAATAAGCCTCTACCCATTTGGCCCGTTTCGCATACATTTTCTTAATCCAAAGATTTTGGTCCAGTCCCATTTCGTACTCTACAGAGAACCATAACCGTTCAAACTCATCCGGGGACATTGGATTAAGCATTAACTGTCGAAATTTTGATGCGAACTCTTCCTTCTTCACATTTGCTTGTGCATTCCTCTCGAGATGCCAAGAGCACAGTCGATGCACACATCCACCCATGACTGTTTTAATAGCTTTTGATATGGCTTTATCACCGTCAGTTATCACACTTGTAGGTTTTTTTTGTTTCATCGCTGATAAAAAAGTCTGTAGCAGCCATACATATGATTCAACAATTTTATCAATGAGTAATACAAATCCATTGAAAACGATCGTTCTCTTATGATGGTTTACATCAACGAATACGACCAACAGTTTGTTGTACGCATTTTTCTTGTATGTTGCATCAAAAGCTAAAACATCACCAAATTGTTTGTAGTCATACCGAGCAACTGTGTCAGTCCAGAACAAGTTACGTAGTCTGTTATCCTCATCCAGTGTATACTCAAAGTATACTCTAGCATCATATTCAACTCTCGCAGATAAGTACGCGATGGCAGCTTCTGTATCAGTGTCAATAATTTGGGCACATTAGCTTGCGTCTATTCTGTTCTGTATGTCCTTACCCATATACCTAACATGATGGAATCCTCCAACTTGGTCAGATTTATAATCCATGAACTGTCACATTTTAACCCCAACTTGTTGCAGCGCCTTTTGTTGAGTACTAGAAAGTGTGTATTTATAATGGAGAAAATCATCATTTTATACTCCAAGTCTCACTAACATCCCTATTTTTATGTCTTTAAGTCCCTTGTAATTTAATTATGTATGTTTTATTTTAATTAAGTATTTTATGTATTTTAGGGGATATCATGGTCATTTCACAATAAACGAGAGATCAGATGGAAAAACGGACAAAGACTTTTGAACTCGGGACCGGTCGAAAACCCAGGAGGAGCATAAAAAGAAAAATGGATGCATTCACATATACTGTCTTTGTTCGTTTCACACATACTGATGACGGTTGATATATACGATGCTTGTACCACGACAATTATTCACGACCTTTGTTCACCTATATCAGTATCCGACGTGGATCGCATGCGATGACGTGGCACTATACGATGACGTGGCGGCATTTGATTGGGCGAATGATGTGGCATTGACCCGCATGGCGTTGATGATGATGTGGCGTTGATCGATGACTTGTCATGATCCTATTGGAGCAAAAATGTTGACGGTGGCGTGGCGGAATATTAGTGGATCAAAAAAACGCGTGTATGCGGTACATGCATATACACGCGAGAATAATGACCACGATGATGTGTTCCATCCAATAGGAACTTGCCACGTGGCGCAATCCTCGAGCGCCCAAATTGTTTTAATCGTCATTTATGATTTACTCGGTGTATCTATAAAAAGGGGCTCCCCCTAATTTGACACCCCGAATCCATTTTTGGACTCCATTTTACGTAATTCCATCTCCATCTTGTATTTTCTACGTATTTTAATAAAATTCTCATTTTACCCCTAGTTCAAATATGAATGGCTAATTTCCTTTCAAGCAGGTTGAAGGTGAAGTCTCAACATGCTCCATGGGCTTAATTTGGTAAATTTACTTTTCCTTCCCCTTTAATTTATGTGGTTGTTTTGACTTTTCGTAGACAGGATAGTAATAATCTTGTGCGGATATCTATTTGGAATAACCGCCTCCCTAGGCAAAGTTATTACTATTTGGCACGGGAAGCCCTTAGCACCATATCTATTAGAGTGTGGTTCATGATGAGTGGAAGTTCCCCCTTCATGATTTAATTGATACTAATAATGAATATTAAGCCGATGGTGCATGTTGAGTACAGATTCGGAGATCCAAGTATTTTATTTTAATAGTTTATTCCTACAGCTTTAATTTAAATTAATATATTGCCTACTTCATTGTCATTATAAATCCAATCATCCACTTAGAAAATTAATTCTACAAGCAATTAAAATCCACCTCCTCGTGGGATCGACACTCGTCACCATTAATCTATTCTACAATAGATTCGTGCACTTGCGAGTTCAATAAAATTTGCACAACACCTTTGCGTGTGCCAGATCAGCATCAGTCACAACTCGGTGTGAACGAAGAAATTGTGTCTCATGTGATTGAATCAACTTATGAGTGTGGTCAACAACTAATTTAGTTACCATGTACTTTTCTTTCAACTTGTCGTACTTTACTTGAAGTTAAACATGGCAGCCGTTACCAGTTATGCCCCTCGGTTCCCTCATTCTGTCTGTATTTTCTATCTATTTTTTAACCTATATCCTTCACCTGAGCAAACCCATCTCCGACTTGCAACCTCACCACTTTTGCTATCACGACGGAGCTCGTCTTTTCTGACCGAGAATCCGACAGATTTAGCATTCTTTTTATACCATAAATGCGCGTCATTTACGATATCAAAATATGATCCGACACCCACTGAAGTTGGTTGACTGTTTGTGGGAACAGTTTACCTTGTATGAATGGATGATATTGTCTCAAATATATCTCTAAGATACTGATCACTATACGCAACCATTTGCTCCGGTACTGACGTACTTTTTGTTACACCATTTTGCAGCCAACCATCACGAAAGTCCCTGTCTTTTACTTCATTGCCTTCCTGTTGTGATGGTTCATGGCCATGAAGGTGCAATTCCCATGCAAAAATGCTTCGAACTTCAGATCTGTCTGCCATGGTGGTTGTTAATATCCCATAAATACTGTACCAAACAAAGAACATGAAAATGAACTTGGTTCTTATCTGTATTTTTCTTGTGTTGTGGGGTTTCGTTTGTGGACGCATTTAATGTCATGATTAAATGCTTGCATTCGGTTGGTGCGTGGTTGGTAGTCAAATGAAATTAGTTAGATCAATACCATTAATAACTTAAAGTCACCCACTTTTTATAAATGGTTAGCCGTTTTATATCAAACGGTATGCCGGAAGCGAAAGAGAACTCACTGGACGCTAATCGGCTAGCAGTTCGTTTTGGAAACGGCTTGCCAAATTATTAAGGGAGCTTACTGGACCTATAACGACTAGCCGAATATTCTGTATTCGGCTAACTGACATCGCAGGGAACTTGCTGGACATTAACCGGCTAGCCGTTAATTTTACAAACCCCGAAATCGTTCGGGAACGTACTGGACATGAACCGGTTAGCCTTTTATTTAGAAACGGCTGGCCGAAAGATTTGGAAAACTTATTGGACATATAACGGCTAGCCGTTCGTTTTACAAACGGCTAGCCGATTTCGTTGGGGAACTTACTGGACATAAACCGACTAGCCGTTCATTTTAGAAACGGCTAGCCGAATCAGTTGGGAACTTACTGGGCATGTAACGGGTAACCGTATAGCTGAAAACGGTTAGCCGAATTCGTTGGGGAACTTACTGGACATAAACCGGCTAGCCGATCATTGTAGAAACGGCTAGTTGAATTCGTTGGCGAACTTACTGGGCATATAACGGGTAACCGTATAGCTGAAAACGGCAAGCCAATAAAAAATGGTTTGTCTCTGGAACATAAACGGTTAACCGGATCAAACTAAACGACAAACCGATTAGTTTAACATATAAACAACTATTCATCTTCTTGCTCATAATTCGGTAAACCGTTTCTCTATCTAAAAACTATTTGGCTCCAATTGCGCTCTCACTCTAAAAATCAACCATTTTAATGTTATTTTAAAGGCATTAGAATCGAAATTGTTAATCCCCAATGGTTGTTTATCTTTAAAAACCTTTCAATAAATCAATATACTTATCTAAACCTAAAAATCCCAAATCATGGGTTTGCATTTAGGGTTTGAGCAAGCCGGTAATTTCACTGTCTGCGCTAGTCTAAATACATATAATTTTCATCCCTCTCCATCATGTCAACTTCGAAGCGAACCAAAGGGAAAAGGAAAGGGAAGGAAACTACTGCACTATTGAAACGGCCACGACAGGAAGGAGGCACTGCAGAACCGCCTGATTTTGAATCAAGACATTTCCCTGACAAGCGTTTGACCAAGCATTTTTCCGAAAGATTCATAACTTACACGGTACTTCCTACCTTTTATATCTTGCCTGATTGGCTTCGTAGTCTCAGTATTAGCAATAGAAATTTGTTGTAGTTATTAGAGGAAGTTGGTTGGATTAGTGCCCTTATGCTTGATGAGGTTCTGTATCTCGACTTAGTGCGAGTATTTTACTCGAATATGGATACTTCCGCGGAGAAAGAGAATCGAGTAATCACCAATGTTGGAGGAGTTTTTATTGAATTTGATGATGCAGAGTTAAACTCTATCCTAGGAACATCGGAGATTGGGTACGAAATCTTTTCGACTATGAAAGCCCCTGAGATTGATCACTTTAATCATGTTGATGGTGTTAGAAACATATGTAGGCGCACTGATGTTTCTGATGAGGTTTGTAATATCCATTTCAGAGCTCAGTGTCTATGCCTCCAATCCCGTATTTTACATCAGTTTATTTAGACTATTGTCCTTCCTAGGTCAGGGCACTTAGACGAGGTTTCCCACATGGATGTTGCTTTAATTGATTGTATCCTAAGGCATCGTAAGGTTAATATTGGGTACACAATTGTACGCAACATGCTTTCTATACCCAACTTGATTAACTGTTTCCTTCCATATGTAACTTCATCACTTGGATCCTTAAATATTTTAAGGTACCTATTAATAAACCATCTTGTAAACCCTCTAAGAGTATAGGGGATGAAGCTGTGTGTGCCTTAGGATTTGAGTGGCGTAATGGAGCATGGGTGAAGATTAGTGGGAATAAGTACACATTGTATGCTCCGAGTGATGATCGTTCTCTAAATGAGGTGGTTCCTGCTGATCAGTTACCTGATTTTTCGCTTCTTTTTAGGGGTCGGCATACACGTCATGACCCTCATGTTCGGCATCTTGTTGATGATGCTTCTGCATCTGCTGTACCACCTGCACAACCTCATGAGTCCGGAGATGTCACTCTTCGGCAGCTTATAGACGAGGTGAGGACACTTTCTTTGCAGCAGACCAGTTTTCAGCAGCAGATTCTGGATGAGCACGAGCGTATCTCACAACAGCATCAGCAGATCCTTGAAAGGCAGCGCCTCCTGTTCGAGCCTTTGGGATTCCGTATCCGTTTCCACCAATATCTCCGCCACCTCAGTAGTTTTTTGTTATCTTCGTGTCTTTCTATGTTGTTATTATTGTTTTATGTTTTTTTATGATTTCGACACCATGATATGTAGCTTGTTTTGGCACCGCTTGTTATTATCAAATTTTCTTTAATCTCATTTTTTTTTCCAAACTTTTTGAACTTTGGAGCAATAATAGTCTACTGATATTGGCCTTTCATTTACTTCTTTTTTATGTAATTTTTTCCCATCTCCTCTCAATTAATCCCCCTACAAAACATGGACATGTTGCCAATTTTACAACAATGAATTTTTTTTAATCTTAGTCAGTCAACTTGTTATCAATTTGTTTGTAACTATGAAAATTATGCAATTTATGAACAAATAAATATGAAACACACACCATTACCATGATATCAGACCATTAAATGTGAAACTATAGGAACGTGAAACTTAGTTCAATAAACGTGAAATCGAAAATCATTAAGTAGCAACCACGAAAATCATGTAATTGATGGACCAATAAACCTGAAACTCTCACCATTAACATGATACCGAGGCCATTAAACATGAAACTATAGGAACGTGAAACTTAATTCAATAAACGTGAAATCCGGAATCATTAACGTGCAACCATGCGATCATTAACTCGCAACCACGAAAATCATGCAATTGACGAACTAATAAACCTGCAACGCTCACCATTAACACGATACCGAGGCCATTAAACATGAAACAATAGGAACGTGAAGCTTAATTCAATAAACGTGAAATCCGGAATCATTAACGTGCAACCATGCGATCATTAACTCACAACCACGAAAATCATGCAATTGACGGACCAATAAACCTACAACGCTCACCATTTACACGATACCAAGGCCATTAAACATGAAACTATAGGAACGTGAAACTTAGTTCAATAAACATAAAATCGGAAATCATTAACTAGCAACCACGAAAATATGCAATTGATGGACCAATAAACTTACAACGCTCACCATTAACATGATACCGACGCCATTAAACATGAAACTATAGGAACGTGAAACTTAGTTCAATAAACGTGAACTCGGAAATCATTAACTAGCAACCACGAAAATATGCAATTGATGGACCAATAAACTTGCAACGCTCACCATTAACATAATACCGACGCCATTAAACATGAAACTATAGGAACGTGAAACTTAGTTCAATAAACATGAAATCGGAAATCATTAACTAGAAACCACGAAAATATGCAATTGATGGACCAATAAACTTGCAACGCTCACCATTAACATAATACCGACGCCATTAAACATGAAACTATAGGAACGTGAAACTTAGTTCAATAAACGTGAACTCGGAAATCATTAACTAGCAACCACGAAAATATGCAATTGATGGACCAATAAACTTGCAACGCTCACCATTAACATAATACCGACGCCATTAAACATGAAACTATAGGAACGTGAAACTTAATTCAATAAACGTGAACTCGGAAATCATTAACTAGCAACCACGAAAATATGCAATTGATGGACCAATAAACTTGAAACTCTCATCATTAACATGATACCGAGGCCATTAAACATGAAACTACAGGAACGTAAAACTTAATTCAATAAACGTGAAATCTGGAATCATTTACGTGCAACCATGCGATCATTAACTCGCAACCACGAAAAGCATGCAATTGACGGACCAATAAACCTGCAACGCTCACCATTTACACGATACCAAGGCCATTAAACATAAAACTATAGGAACGTGAAACTTAGTACAATAAACATGAAATCAGAAATCATTAACTATGAACCACGAAAATATGCAATTGATGGACCAATAAACCTGAAACGCTCACCATTAACATAATACTGAGGCCATTAAATATGAAACTATAAGAACGTGAAACTTAGTTCAATAAACGTGAAAGCGTTAATCATTAACGTGCAACTATATGATCATTAACTAACAACCACGAAAATCATGCAATTGATGGACCAATAAACCTGAAATGCTCACCATTAATATGATACCAAGCCCATTAAACATGAAACTATAGAAACGTGAAACTTAAGTTAATAAACATGAAATCTTAAATCATTAACATGGAACCATGCGATCATTAACTTGCAACCACAAAAATCATGCAATTGATGAACCAATAAATCTGAAACGCTTACCATAAATATAATACCGAGCCCATTAAACGTGAAACTATAGGAACGTGAAACTTAAGTCAATAAACATGACATCCGAAATTATTAACGTGCAACTATGTGATCATTAACTTGCAACTACAAAAATCATGCAATTGATGGACCAATAAACCTGAAACTCTCATCATTAACATGATACCGAGGCCATTAAACGTGAAACTATAGGAACGTGAAAATTAGTTCAATAAACGTGAAACTCAGAATCATTAACTTGTAACCACGAACGTTTGCAACTGATGGACCAATAAACATGAAACATTCACCATTAACATGATATGAGAACTATTAAACTTGAAACTATAAAAACATGAATTCTAGGTCAATAAACGAGAAATTCGGAATTATTAACTTGCAACCACGAAAATCATGAAATTTATAGACCAATAAACATGAAACAGCGTTAACGTAAATTCTTAGGACCATTAAATGTGAAACTATAGGAACATGAAACTTAGTTCAATAAACGTGAAACCTAGAATCATTAACGTGCAACCATGCGATCATTAATTTGCAACCACGAAAATCATGCAAGGAATAAACTAATAAATATGAAACAATCAACATTAACGTGATATATTGACTATTATAGTTGAAACCAAAACAACATGAAACTCTGGACAATGAACATGAAACCTATGATCATTAACTTGCAATCATAAAGATCATGCGATTAATGGACCAATAAACATGAGATTCCTACCATTAATGTGATATCAGAACCATTAAATCTGAAATTAAATTTTTATTATTATAAAATATTTTTTTAATGTGTCTTTTATTATTAAAATAATTATTTTTTAAAATATTATTAAATATTAAAAAAAATTATTATATTATATTATATTATAATTTTTTATTGATTCAATGAGCAACTTGTTACTCTTAATCAGTTGCTTCAAAAATTTTTATTATTTTTTGTGTTAATAATAAAATAATTATTATTTTATTTCATGTTTGTACGAAATACAAACATGTATTGTAGATACCCGCATGTAGCCATATAGCTTAAGCTCCGGTTTAGTTAGTCGGCTGTGCCTATGCTCGTCCAACCTCAACACGACACGCGTCCTTAACAGCAAAAAGATTAATTAAAATAGCCGGGAAGCTTTCTTTTCTAGGGCACCAAATCAAACCAAAACCTACTCAGTAGCTCATTAAATCCATTGATCCATGGCTGACTCTCCGGCATCTCCGGCCACCATAGACCGGAATTTCAAGCAGCCCGAATCCGATAATCCTTATCGCAAACCCGATACGCCGTCGACCTCCACATCACAACCTGAACAACAGCAGCTGCAGCAGCAACAACAACAACCCTCAATTATAAATCCTAACCCTAGCCCTAACCCGAATCAAACGCCAGCACCTGCATCTCTGCAGCCTGCACCGTTTCAGTCATTCGCGCCGCCGACACAGCCTATATCATATCGTCCAGTTCCGATGTCAACGGTGTCTCAGTTCTCTCCGGTTCAGAATTACCAAAGCCCCGGCGTGCAGCCGCCCGGCGTGGGCGGTGTTGCAGTGACGATGGCGCCGCCTATGATGCAATATCCCGGTGTTCCAGGTCAGCCTCCGAATCCGGCTCTTAGAGCTTACACCCCAATACCCAACGGATATGGAGCTGTTCCGGCGCCTGCTTCTGGTGGGTCCTCTCTCTATTACATCTGAGTTTTGTTACCGTATATTGAATTTTTATCTTTTGCAAATGAAAAATTGTTTAGAAATAGTGTTTGTTGTTTGTTTGCATGTGTATATGAATTTCTATGATTGATTTGATTTTATTTTTTTCCTTATTTTGTGTACTAGTTGATGAATTTGTTGCTTGCTATTGATATGTTTAATTATTCTCTATGCATCTGCCTACTGTAAAGAGGTATCTTGGACAAGGTTTTACCAATGTGGAATGTGACATCTGCAACGGTGAACCATAAACTTGTAGCAGAATATGATTTAATAGATGTTACAGTTTTGATGTTCTATGTAACAGATTTGACATTCCATGTTACGGAAACCTGTCCCTGTAACATTTCCTCTTATAGTAGCAAAATCCTTGTTATCTTATGTGGTTAAATGGAGGGGAGGGTTTTATTATATTTAAGAGGAATTGGGGGAGGTACAGAGTGAAATTTGGATAGATAAAGGAGCATGGATGACAGAATGTTTTCTCCTACAGTGTCATGAATGAGTACACGGTGAGAAAGGTTGGGAGGCTTCAAATATTGCATAAGAGAACCACTTCTACAACTCCTTTTTTGGTATGCGCATATTTGCTTGGTTTTCTTATTGCATTTAGAATAAATATAGCATATTCTACTAAGTTTAGTTTTTATAAAAGATTTTCCTTTTTGTCTCACCCAGTTCAGCCTAGTAAGAGTTTGCAAGTTGAACAATACAACACAGTACGATGGACTAATTATTTTGTTCTGTATGTCATGCTAAATTTTGTCTGGTTGTGTCATGTTCATTTAAGTAGGCTACTTTCTGGTAGTTATAAGGATACTTCCCCTTTCATGGGTTTATGAATTGCCAGCAGCAGACCATGTTAGCAACTGAGTGCTCGTTGGCTTTGTTTAAGGTATTGCAAATTCTTTCATTACGGTTTCTCTGTCTTTATTTTTTTGTTTTTCCTTTCTGCGCTGCACAATGTGCTGCTGACAAATTTAGGGAAGTTTAAATTATCACATAAACAAGCATAGCTTTGTGGTAATAATTCATCTATGAGCATGAGATGCTCTTATTATATGCCATCTCAAAATTTTGTAATTTGTGCATGGGATATTTTGAGAGACTGCTACATTAATTGCGTGGATGAGTAAGGTAAGTGTCTTCGTATATCCATGATTATGAACTCGACTCTATTCTCTCGATGTTTCCTTCAGGTTATCTGTTCAGCTGGTGATAGTTGCCATGCCTGTGGTGCCATCTCTATTATGCTTTTAATGTGTGGTAACGGGTTTTAATTATGTTTCTGGAAACTTTATTGAACATTTTCTTTGTGGCTGAGAAATCAATTATGAATTTGTTGAGTGCGTAAACTTGCTCTTACATATTTGCATAGTTGTTTGTTTTTTATTTACCCAGGACTTCCTCGATATCCTGCTCCATACCCGTCTATGGTTCGACCTGCATTTCCTCCACGTCCACCAGGACCTGTTGGTGTGCTTCCATCGGTGGCGCGTCCCCCTGTTCCTGGGATCCCTGGTGTTCGCCCAATAATGCCACCTGTTGTTAGGCCAGTTCCTTTACCTACTGTTACACCAGCAGAAAAACCACAAACTAAAGTTTATGTTGGAAAAATAGCACCAACTGCAGATAGTGATTTTGTGCTTTCTGTCCTTAAGGTAGATTATTAATTTGTGTAATTTTTTATATTGGCTTGAAAAATTTGAGTCTTATGGTGGTGCTTGAAGTATCATTTTGAGCCCTGGTTGCCCAAGCTTATGTTTATATGCTATTGGAAGGTTTGTGGAACTGTCAAGAGTTGGAAACGAGCTCAAGACCCCTCTAATGGGACTCCTAAAGGCTTTGGGTTCTGTGAATTTGAGTCCGCTGAAGGAGTTCTTCGTGCGTTACGTCTACTTAACAAATTTAACATTGATGGGCAAGAACTGATGGTATGTTTGGCTATCTAATTATTTTCATTTGATCGTTATCATTGTCTTTTAGTGTTTTCACCTGTTAGGTTTGAGAATGAATTGAAAGGCTTTGTTGCAACTTGCATGATGCACTTTCCAGATATTTTACATCTGGCAAACTGAATGCATAATCTCTATACCATCAACCATCTTTGTGGACAACGTTATTGAGATAACCATCAGAATACACAAAGATTTTCTATTTAATTTGCATTATGCTAAATATTTTAAGGCTGGAAGTTTGATTTTGTGAACTTAAGAGGCCGTTTTAGTCTTTTGAGAAGTAGGAGGTTGATGCATGAATAAGTAGATTGCTGCTGTTGAGTAATGGCACTGGCACGTACAAAAAGGTTCTTGTTTAAATGCTTTTTTGAAAGTTATTTTCTGCAAAAAACTTCAGGGTGAAAGTCATTTATGCAAAAGCATATGGAAGTGCATTTTCAAAATGCATCTATTATCAGAAACCACTGAAAATGTTTTCAATATCAAAAAGCTGTCTATTTCAACCAAGGACTATGAAATACATATTGAATGCATGTTTGGGTGCTCCGACACTTGTTTGATTGTTCCATATGTATGTTCAAACGCACCCTATTTCTGTAATTTTTTTTTTTTTAGTTCCATTAGTACGTGTGTAATGTCCATTCCTTGATTCTGTTATACATCATCCATTACCAGCCATGGTCATTCCTGAATGGTCATTATGGGTTATTGCAGGAAAATTTCAGCATGTTAATAGAGAGCTAACATTTCTGCTTCATCGTCAATCTTTTTTCTATTCAATTTCTGAGCTTAATTATTGTTGAGATTTGGTTAGTTCAATCTCAAATCCAAGTTAAAGGTTATGAATTTAGATTGAAAAACAACTTCAAAACTATTTAAGAAATATTATTGAACTTAGAAAGAGCAATTTATGGTCTTCAGTTTGGATTTATGCAGGGCCTACTATGTTGTGGATTTCATAGTAGACCTAAATAAGACTATGTTCTTATCCTAGAGGTGGAAGGGTAACAGTATTAGTTGCATTCTTTTCTACATATTATGTGCTTAGAGCTACTCTTCTTTCAATAATTGTCATAAGAATTTGGTTTGATTATCATCGTTTCAAGGATTTTGATTTTCTTTGCTTATTGCATCATAAACAGTTGAATGTTGACCAAGCAACAAGAGAATATCTGGAGCGCTATGTTGACAAGAAAACTGAGAGCACAAAGAAACTCAAGGAAACTCAAGATGCAGGTGCTGGGAAAGAGGATGAAAGTGTGCAAAGTGTTGAGAAGAATGAGCCTACCAAAGCCCCTGAGAATATAAAGGACAATGAAACTGGAAACAAAGAAAGTCATGACCCAACCAACTTTGGGATTGTGACTGAGGAGGACAGAAAAGCTGACCAAGAGGCTTTGGAGAAGCTTACATGCATGGTCGAGGAAAGGTTAAAGACCAATCCTCTTCCTCCACCCCCTCCTCAAACAACTGCTGATGGTTCTGGGATTTCAAACTCAGAACTGCCAGCTAGAACAAGGGATGGAGACTCTGATGCAGATATGATTAGAAATGGTAAGCTTTTACAGTTGATATATGTATCTGTTGCTGTCATTATAATACAGTGTTAGTAAAGAATAATAGTGTTATAATGATACTAAATATTTAATAGTTTCCTGGGATCAGAGATTGTCTTTGTTGGGAATTATTTTTTGCTCTGAAAAGCTTTACAGATACTTAAGTTTGATTTGTGAGGCTTGTAATTTTTCAGATATAGCTGAAGATAAACTTGATGATGAAACAACTAGTGACACCAAAGCAAGTGATCATGATCGGCCTGAGACAAGCTCACCTGATAGAAGTAGGGTGCATGATAGAAGAGGCAGAGACAAAGAGCGGGATTTGAAACGTGAAAAGGAACGAGAAATTGATAGATATGAGAGAGAAGCAGAACGAGAACGAGTTAGGAAAGAGAGAGAGCAAAGAAGGAAGATTGAGGAGGCTGACCGGGAGTATGAAAGGTGTCTCAAAGATTGGGAGTACAGAGAGAGAGAGAGAGAGAAAGAACGGCAATATGAGAAGGAGAAGGAAAAAGAGAGGGAACGCAAACGGAAGAAAGAGATCCTTTATGATGAAGAAGAAGATGAAGATGATTCCCGAAAAAGATGGCGTAGGAGTGTGTTAGAGGAAAAGAGGAGGAAGAGGATACGGGAAAAGGAGGAGGACTTGGCTGACAAAGTAAGGGAAGAGGAAGAAATTGCTGTGGCCAAGAGGAGGGCTGAGGAGGAACAGCTGCAGCAGCAACAAAGAGATGCATTAAAGCTTTTGTCTGATAATGCAGTAAATGGAAGCTTAGCTGAAGAATCTGCTGTTGAAAGCAAAGGTATGGATGTTGAGCATGATTATCATGATGATTCTATTCGCGATAATCAGATGGCAGGTAAGCCTTGTCGCCCATGATTAAAATTTTTGTTTCTCTGAACTCTACCTTCGCTCTCTCTCTCTTATCCGCTCTGTATACCTGTGCATCTCTTTGGCTCTTCCATTTCCTTTTAAATGTATGATTTTGTCTGGCAGGAGACTCGTCTTTACAAAATGGTAATGGGGATGAATCAACCAATGTCCCGATAGCTGCATCAGATATGAGGCAGAGTGGCAATGTGCCAGCAAGAAAGTTGGGGTTTGGTCTTGTTGGCTCTGGAAAACGAACAGCTGTCCCTTCTGTCTTCCATGTTGAGGATGATGATGATGCTGACAAGGATAAAAAGATGAGGCCATTGGTTCCCATTGATTACTCAACTGAGGAACTGCAGGCAGCCCAACCACATGTCTCCGGGGCAAACCCTCCAAATTTGGCTGCAGCAGCAGAATTTGCGAAGCGTATTTCAAATGCTAATTCCAGAGAAGAGAAACCTGATGCAGAAAGAGAAAGAAGTAGACGCTTGCATGATAGGTCAAGCCAGCGGGAGAAGGACCGGAGTGATGAGGATAATAATCGCACCAGAGATGAGCACAAAGAGAAGATTCTTGACAGGGACAGAGATCGGGATCATGGTATGGATAAGGTGAAGACGCCAGATAACAAGAAACTTTTGGATGCAAAACAATTGATTGATATGATCCCCAAGACAAAGGAGGAGTTGTTCTCATATGAGATAAATTGGGCTGTGTATGACAAGGTATGCATTCCTACTTATAAGCTCCAATTGCTTGTTATTTCCACCTTTGTGGAACATTCTGGGCCAGGAGACATGAAAAAAATAATTGTTCTGCCAAATGCTTTTTGTTCTTTTTTCTTTGAACTATATGTATATATATACTGGTGCTTGGTTTAGGAATGAATTTAAACCCACCTCAGTTAAGGATCTAATTGTGTGAAATTGGTAGGTAAAACATTTAATGCATGTTATGCAGTCATTCAATTTCTTCTAGGAGAGGAGCTAAGTGATGCAAAAATGTTTTAAAAATAGGTGAACCTTTTTGGGTCTTATAACTTAAATTGTCTGGAATCTGTTTTTTCAAATGTACACAAATCATTCTTGTGGTTTAATTTGGTGCTTCTTCATTACTGCAACATTATGATGCAGTCTAAAGTAGCGTAATAGTTTCTGTTGTGTGATGTATATAAATATGTCAAATGCAAAGGATGCTGACTTCAGTATGTTCTTTCTAACATTATTGTCATGACATGTTATTTTCTAGCATGAGCTGCATGAGAGAATGAGACCATGGATTTCAAAGAAGATCACAGAGTTTCTAGGGGAAGAAGAAACTACCTTGGTAGACTATATCGTATCCAGTACTCAAGACCATGTGAAGGCATCCCAAATGTTGGAGTTGCTACAAACTATTTTAGATGATGAAGCTGAGATGTTTGTGCTGAAGATGTGGAGGATGCTCATTTTTGAAATCAAGAAGGTAGAGACAGGTCTTGCTTTGAGATCAAAATCCTAAATGGATTATTTGCTTATCTTTGATATCAAGATAGTAGACTTGCATTGAGATCAAAATCCTAAATGGATCTTGTTTTTTGTTTGTTCCTCCTAGTTGCAAGGCTGATTCTTGCCATTGTATCCATTAATTAGTAAACCCATTTTGGTAGTCATCTCCCTCTGGAGAAACGAACATGGATTGCAATTAAGGTCTATCCTTGTTCTTATGAGCACATATTGTTTCAAAATACCATGTTCATCTATCAAGAAATGAATTTATTTGTACTGTGGACTGCACTGTGATCTTACCAAAAGCATCCCTGAATGACAACCAGAACTGTGGTTATTGATTGTATATTGTGGAGGTTCCCACACTTACTGTCTATTGTCGATGCTGCATCTGTGTTTTCAGAGAGAGATGAGGTTATGGCTGTCCCGTTCTTACTCTTCCCGTCCCCTAGCGGGTTTAATCTTTGGAAATCTAAGAATCAGCTTCGTTTGCATCCTGAGCTTCAGCTCCATTCTGTTTATACCCCCAACCCTAGCCTTCGTGATTTTTAAACTTGCTTGCGATAACAAAGATGAACCTGTGTTTACGTCAGACATTACCTGAGGTTAGACACCAACGAACGAGGACATTCCCTGGGTGCGATATGTCATCGCATGACAATATAAGCTGGCTTGTAACACGGAAGCTTAAAAGATGATCAATCACCCTTGCCTGTATTAACTGCCGACGCCAGGCCAAGCTCAGTGCCCAAAGCCCCGAATTCGTTTTGAGAGCACTGGGCATCCTAGATTAATAAGAATCGCACACAATCAAGCTGCTGAATAAGCATAAACGAATGTTACATAGAAGATTACAACAGTTTTAATTCATCTCTCATCCCCCTTCTTCCACACATACATAAATTGACTTTGTACATGATGTTACATCAATTGACTTTACACATGATGTTGTATCAATTGACAGAAAGCAGGGATGAGACTCATCCTCTCCAACGTTTATAGAATAGAAGCCTGTCCCTAAGGGCAACTATACCAGAACCCAATTAAAACTATCAGCATACAGGATCCCTCGAACTCCAGTTTAACCCGACATATAGGTTAGTTAGACTACATATATACATACAAGGAGGCAGCAAAGGTCAATTTTCACCCCCACTCCAAGCCCATCAACAGCTTGGATACTAAAAGGTTGGGAAGTGAACTCCAAACAATGTGGTATGCTTTCTACCACGTCGCCATGATAGCCTCGAGTTATGTTAGGTTTCTCACGATGCATCCCCCAATATCTATACTCCTAATCTTTCCTTTTCTTGCTTGACTTACTTCTAGTCTTGGAAAAGTCAGTTAGATCTGAACTTTGTGTTTTCAGGATTGCCTTGCTGGGCTTTGGGATACTTTTGGAATCTTTACAAGGTGAAGTATCTTTATCTGGCTGCCTAATATGCTCTTGAATTGCGATAGAATCAGAATGCTTCTCGTAAACAATGGCAGCATCCAGGGTATACAAGCGAAGCGCAAGAGCAGAAACAGTTGCAATGTTAGCTGCACCAGAGAGTGAAGACCAGTACCACCATCCATTCCTCAAGTAATCGGTTTTGATCATGTCCTCAAATACAATGGTCGCTTGAACCATCTGAAAACAAATAAATGAAATTTTGACTTGATAGCTCAAGTCCATTGAACACTCTACCAAAGTGGGGAACAAATATTTTTGAAGTGAAGCAAAGCATACAGACCTCAAATATTGACTTGGCAGATTTGACAAATGCACGCCAGGCACCTCGTTTTTCCCAGCAAGCTTTTGAAGATCTAAGAGCTTCTTCTGGAATAGCAGCATCCATGTCGAGCAAGTTGATTTTGAGTTGCCTAAGGATTTCAATACCCCTTCCCATAAGTGGCCTCAATGAAATATCGCGAACAATAGAACTGTTACCAACCCCCGGTTTTAGACTCAAATTGAATGATTGATCTCTTTTTTCATTCATGAAATTCGGATTTAGTCTTCTGCATTTTAGCACTTCCTCCTCATTGCGACTCACAGAGCATCTTCCAGATGAGTTGTTTGAAATGTTATCATGTTTCAGACTGGATACCATGTTCCCCTCTATTGAATATTGAAACAGATTTTCTGAATTTGCGGACTTATTACCCTGATTGATCTCATTTTCATACACCTCAACCAATTTCAAAGGGGGGTCGCAGAGATATGGTGATGTGCTTGGCACAAATGCAGGAACACCATTTGAACCAATAAGTCCTATTTCCTGAACCAATTCCTTAATAGAGTTGTTTGTGATAAACTTAGCACTAATCTCCTCAAAATTAAAAGGGCATGCAAACTCCTTTGGAATTTCAAATGAACCCATGGCAGGGCCATGCTTTAAACTCCGAGACAGACCTTTCCCCACAGTGTCCATGCACTCTGCCCGTAAGGTCTCAATCCTAATCATCCCTGCCCCTTTTGTTCGCTCATCATCTTCCTTGCTGGTCTGAGAAGAAGTTGCACTCAAAATACACTTTCCATCATTATGCTCCTCAAGTTCATTCCTAGTGAAATATGACAGGTGGCACCTGTGGCAATGGAATCTAGTAGGCAATACAGGTTCTAGGCACTTACAGCGGTACATTCTCTCTTTGCAAGTTAATTCAGAATTTGTATCCAGTTCCATTGACATTTCGAATGCTTCTGAATCCAAGCAAGGACCGTTCTTTTTCTCCAATACAATCAAAGCCTTTGTTACAAGACCACTAGATTTCACAGTGGCTTCACTTTTTCTGCACTTTGAAGAACTTGGAACACTTTCATCCTCAATGTGATTTACCGCATTTTTTAAGTCCTTGTGTCCAATCTCTGTCCACTGTAATATGGACTCTGCCAGTTCTTTATCTCTTGGGTCACTATCAGACAACCATTGAATAAGTTCTTCAATTTCTGTATCGCCTTGATAAGAAAACCATGAAGAAGATGTTGATATTCCATTGTACTTTTCTTCAAATGGAGAATTAGCCAACGAATCTCCAGGCTCCTTCAGTTCCTGCTCTAATACTGTAGTTCCATCAACGAGCACCCATGGAGACATATTTGGCCTAAAGAAAGCCCAATATAATCGTCCAGCAGAATCCCTCCCCACCAATTCCTTCCGCAGAGATACTGCCAATTGTTGTGATTCTAAACAGGCAATTGAATCCTGCAAAACAGCAATCTCATTCTTAAGTAGGCTTCCTTTTAGATCATGGGCATGTGGCTCATTAATATCCTGTTGAACAATGCTATGATGACCAGGAACAATATTTTCAGGATTCATGGGCATTACGCATAGATGCTCAGCCACTTGATTTCTGTTTGTGTGATCTGATGAAAAATGGCTTTGAGAAGCCTCACAATTGGGCAGCAGAGGACCACTTGTATGACTATTTTCTAAATCCTGCCCTTTGTTTCTCCAGATAGCATACTCTCCAGCAGAGTCTTGCTTTTGTGGTTGAGAAGCAGAGTGAGGTACATCATACTGCAGATTATCAACTCTTATATTATCTTTCTCAGAGTGTTGATGTACTTGAAACTCAGTACAAGGAGCCTTTCCAATCTGATTCCTACTGCAGCTAGGCTGTCTCATAGAGATGCCTTTCGAATAAAACCAGCAAGACAGTTTTCTAGACTCATTTAACTGCAGACCATCCTCCGAAAGCGCCAGATCACTGGTTAAGGATGACAAATAGCCACCTCCACCAGAAGGCTGCCTCATCAATTTACCATAATGCGGGTACAAAGTAACAACCCCTTCTGTTCCACATTTTCCAGTACCACTAAGGACAGTTCCCTTGTCTCTAGCCACTTTGCCAGCAAGAATTTCCTCTCTGAATTTCAAGTTTCTCCATTCCAAGGACAATGACCGAATTTTTTGCTGTAAATCGACAGATACAGAAGCACAGCGTTCCAAATGTTCTCGAATGTTAGTTGAGTTCAGCAACTCATCACACAAAAACTTTAAAAGGAATATCCTCTGCATCGAAGGAAAAAGAAGGAAGTGAAAAAAAAGGGAAAAACAAACATGGTAAAAGTAATAAGTCAAGACAAACTAGAAGTTTAGGTAAATCCAATGCCTCTCACTCTATACTTTGAACACAATGAAGCTGTAAAACCATAACCGAGAGAGTGAATACCAAGGGATTGTATAAATCATAACAAGAAGTGTGCTTAGTTTCTGAATATTACACACATCAGATGTGTGTGTTTATGAAAAAAGAAAAACAAGTTCATGGGAGCAAATCTGGGATCATTTTGGTCACTGAAGATGAGGTATAGTATCATCATTCTTCAATCAGTGAGTGTCAAATTTAAATGCATTGTGCAAACTCAAGCCCAAATCAGCTTTTAAATTAGGAGCAGAAATTAAAATTTTTAACGGTCAATAGAACACAATGCATAACTTTTATATAACTAAGGTAATACAAAACCCGAAAACAGCATACGTTTGGATAAACAAAGAAATTGAAGAGGATCATAGACAAACCTCCTTATCACCGTAATCCCAGTAGTCTTTCATTGCCATTGTCGCAGCCATATGGGACACTTCCTCTAAAATCCTACAAGTGAACTCACCTTGACTTCTCCTTTTTGGGATTCTACTAGAAATTTGAGGAACTTGTAATGTATACTTATTTTTACAGTTGCCAGTTAGACAGGGAGGACAATACCAGTTTCCTTCAGGAACTCTAGTAAGAGGTGGTGTTAAACAATATGTATGATACCCAGAATCACATGTGTCACACAGTAAAACATTATCATCATCTTTATCTATACCACACACTTTACAAACCCCCTCATCCCAAGGGGCTTTGGGAATTTCACTTGCAGACTCTAGAATATCTTCCATCTCTTTTTTGGCTTCAGAATTTAAGCACTCTAAGCTGGGATAATCAGTAAATTTCTGAACAAGGGTGAGAACCTGCACCAGGTATGATCATGTTAAAGCAAGAATTACATCAAGTATTTTAAGATTCTATGAAGTAAAGTGTAAAACAAGTGCAGAAACTTCAAATCATCTTTTCCTTCATTGTTTTGCGGCCTCAAAGTTGTAGAATAGGTTTTGTAAAGAGGCTAACATTTTGTGGGTCATACTGGATTCTTGTGGCTCCATACTTATGGAGAATTCCTTTGCTTTTGGTAAAGGAAAACAGACCAACACTGTTTGGAACTCTGCTGTGGCAATTCTGTTCTGGGTAAAATGCAGATAACATTGAAGAATTGTGGCATAGAGTCCATCTTCTAACTTTGCTGTGGGTTTCAGTTTCTAAGAGTTCCAAGATTCATCCTTTTTCTTCATTCATCTAAGCTGGAAGAGTGTTTAGGCTGGTCTAGTAGTGTAGGGGGGTGATTGGTATATTTTTGTTTAGAACAGAAAGTTTTCATTATTTTGCTTTCTGAGTGGACAGGTGGTCCACTCCTTGTAACAATCCTTCATCTTTATGTTAAAAAAAAAGAAAAAAAGCCTTTTTCCCTACACAAATGCATATGTGCTTATGTGTGCACATACGCTCACACAAGGGGAAGGAAAAGAGAAGGAATTGGCTTCTTGTCGCATTTCATGCATGTGTGCCAATGCAAGCACACACATGCACATGTATCACATAAACACACACACAGAATCACAAAGAGGATGAAGATTGAGGGAGAAAAGGGATCCCAGTTTATATTCCACTCATAGGCATACCGATGGCTGAATTTTCATGTCAAGTCAGTAACGCACACGAAGCAAAAGATGTGGATTTTCAGAAACTACATCACTAGATGGGATATGTAGTTGCCAGAGGCAAGGCTGTAGCAGAATAAGAAAAAATGCAACCTGGAAAATAATCCTCAGTGGTTTAGAACAAGAATCGAGTTGCTTAGTTAATTAAAGCACATATTAAGGCCACAGACAAATGTTGGCTTCAGCCTACTATTGACAGCAATATTTGCTCATCTCATTTAGGCAACTCTAGTAATAAGTGTTGTTGAGAGGCCATAGAAAAATAGGAAGGCTAGCAAAGCAATATTGATCCTTGTGCAAGAAATGTAGGTGAGAATTCACTAACTAGGCACCTCCAAATAATTTATCTCAATTTATACATCATTGAACCTACTTGAAGCAATTTTTGTTACAAATTAAGTTAAAATGCAACTCCAAACCAGTTTCCAATCAAAAGATGTCTTGCAGATTCAACAGTCACTTCTTTCCATGATGAAAATCTTGGTCTTGGAGAAAGATTGGTTTGCAACTCAAGAGGAATTTTAATGAGAGACTCACTAATACATTTGCAGTCTTTTCTTTCGTTGTTCTCTTTAATTTTTTCGTTTCAGCTAGGTTATGGTATTGCACTTACATCAACAAAGTAAAAAATGAATTGAAGCAGCACAATTTTAGCATGCTGTTTGCAAATGAAAAGCATAATATTCATCCTTTAATCTTGCAAGTATTTTAGAGACTTTTTTTTAAAAAAAAAAAACATCCAAAGATACACATTGCAAGTATTTGCATTAGGGCCTTCCCAAAAATGCTTCAACTACCAGTATAGCTCCTGCATAACTAGAAGCAATAATTGAACTTTCTTATAAATGACAATATAGACAGACTATTACAACATGACAGCTAATAGGAAGCGTATTCATAGAGTACTTAGGGAGAGGAAGAGCGGTACCAACAAACCTCTTTTTCATATAGTACTTCAAAATTTTGACGTAGATTTCCAGCCAACTGCAGTAAATCAGACTGATCACTATATGCAGTACGAATATGATGCCAAACCTGCCAAAAGAAAACAATGCACAATTAATCTTTGCATTGCAGAGACACTATTTAAAAAACATATTGTCAAAAACTATCCATCAAAGTCAACTGACGAAAAAAGATAGGATATCTGTCAAGTAACCGTAAGTAAAAAAGGAAAATCAATCTCTGCATGTAAAATTGGACGGACATGCTAGACAACAAGTAGTAGGGCCAACTAAGTCAAATTAGGTAACACGATGCATACCTCCCGAACATCCTCTAGGAAAGCTTCATGTGACCCACCATACGCCCCAAAAGCCAATCTCAGATCAATAGTTCTAAAGTCTAAGGGGCGAGACACCATTGCAGGAAATCCAAGAAGTCCTTCATCATCATTATCAGAAGTATTAAGAAGTGTTCTTCCCAACAAATTACAGAATACTTTTTCTTCATCAGCAGCAGCAGCACAACGAAGCACTTTTCGGCATTGCTTCATGATCACATCAGGCACAGAAGTAAAACATCTATTTTTTCTCTTCCTAGTAGGTTTTTGTGGCTGATTTTCACCGCACACGTCTGCCAATACTGATAGAACAGCTTTCTGTAATAAATGAATAAAAAGCTTAGGGACTCACTTACTTAAAGCAGCTACAAGGGATCTTTTGACAACCAAGAAATATTAACAAAGTGCAAGAAGCAACTCTTGAGGAAATAAAGGTGAAATTTTAAAGTTGTTTGGTTATATATTAACATGAAAAAGCAACAATGACAATCCAATTAAATTATTCCTTTCTATCATTTTATGTGATGGGAGTGCAAAGTAAATTTATAGACAGATGCAGTTCCAACTTGTAAGCCATATTAGAACAACAAAACACTTATAAGCATAAAAAATGTAGCAGCGGAAAACCTTATTTTACAATGGCCAAATTTTCAGAAGATACTCCTTAAAAATCTTTGAGTGACTACAAAAACATAACAAAGACTAATGAATTATTAAAGATAGTTTCAAAGATGGGAGGCAGATTTTTCCAAAGCATGATACTGAATAAAGATCATACATGGCCAACCACCCTCCAGCATGCCATGGGTCAATTACAGAGAATTTCAAAACCCAACTAGCATGCTATGATGATTTTTTTTTTAATTTCCTACAATTGTAGCTTCATAAAGTCAACCACAGTAGCAAGATTTAAAATTTGATTGATTTGTCTTACCACTTTACCTACGGAGTATTAAAGATAAGTAAGTAGTTCTAGAAATGGAAAAAAAATGAAAATTCAAACTTCTACCTCCAATAAAATAAAAGTAAAATTATAAATTTGCCCCCTTTCCAACTAGAATCATAGAAGTGATGAGCACCTTTGTTGGCCCTGAAGCATTTCCCTTGTAGACTTCCTTACTTATTGAGTGCTCCAGTCTTTTTCTCGCCCATTCCGGAGGATCTTTATCTAAAGCATCATAGATACACTTCCTGATTCTAGCTCCAACATTAGTGGGTAGCTTTCTTACAGGTTCAAGAACTTGTGCCCACCCAGGAATTCCACTGCCATTAACCTTAACTGTTTCATCAGCACCAACCGCATCACAGTCATTGTAAGGACTGCTTGTACTCTTCAATGAACCAAAGATTCGCTTCGTAGCCTCTGCAAGCAGCTGAGAGTCACAAAAATTAGCAGAGCAAATATAAACATCTGATATCGTAATAATGATAAATTGAAGGAACATGAACCAAAAACCTAATTGAAATACTGCTTTTACAGAAGAAGTGAAGCTAAATGAATAGGCAACTGTGCCACACAAATGACTACTTTATCATCTTTTCTGTTCAAGTACTTCTCCAATGTCATAATTCAATCTCATATGGCATATCAGCAGAGCTCATTCACCATGATGCAAGGGTAATAGTACCACTTGTCCAGCCGGTTCACTTTCTAAATAATAATTAACTACAATTTTAGGCAATAGCACAGCCCAAAATGCAACCAGACAAGTGGTTCTAGAAAAGGAATTACCAGAAAGATCAGTGCAAAGATGAAAGATGTGGGCTGCAAAGATCCAAAAGCCTAGGAAAATGATCACAGAGTTAAACATTGCTTATAAGTTACGAAAGCAATGTCAATGGCCTTTATTTATTTATTCAATTATTTTAAGGAGTGGGAAGGTGGTGAGGAAAGGATAATTTGATTGCACCAATATTAACTAGAAAAGAAGTGAATGGGTCCTCAAGAATTGTGATATCAACAACGGGACCAAATACACAGGATATGTGAATTTTATGGAACAGAATTACATTGAGTTCCCAAAATGTATTGTAGATAATGCACATGACTGCCTCACTCAGATGCCACTAAGTAATTTCCACATTTGCAGTTTTCTTTAATGTGGTTTCCTGCCACTAAAAGTGCAAAGCAAAGAAAAAGAAAGGCAAAGAAAAAATAAGATAAAAAGCAATAATTATCGATACCTCATTAGGGGAAATACAGATAAGGACATGTAAAGAAATTAAATTAACTAGAAATTCAGCAGTCATTAACCAAATGGTGACACGCAAGAGCAATTAATGTTCATGGTAAAAGTCAAAGAGGAAAACTCAAATCAAAAAGCTGTGTTTTCGTTTTTTGAACGCTGACACAGTTATAGTCCTTGAATACAAATTTGTCGACACAGCCAACATCTCGAATGACATCCACTACAGGCAACTTATAGACATCAAAGATCTAAGATATCAAGAATTAAATAGCGTTCTCCCAAATCATCAAAAAATTGTTGACATTTTGCATATGTCCAGAGATTTGACTAAACAAGCAAGCAAATCATATGCTTACCAAACTTAATACTTGAAATTATTATCCTCTCTTGCAGCTACGATGATGGCATCCAAAGGGTAGCCTCTATTTCCCTTTCAAAACTTAAGCTTTAATTTCAGCAATGATGTAAATAAACTACAAAAATGGGTAGCCCTTTCCCATCTCTGTATCTCTCTCCGCACTTTCTGACAAGTTAATCTTTCAATCTCTCCTTTACATAAGAGAACTTGACCACTAAGGTAAATGACATCTCGATAAAGTAGTAAAGTTTGCCATTTTTAATGTAGCCAGATATTTTATCACAAGACATCCTTTCTATTGACGGCTTGGAACCTAAATACGTCAACATATTTGAGTATTTATATAAATTAATACCATGATACCAGTTTGCATTTCACATAAGACCTGACAGTTTCTTTTGTACCCTAAAATCACCACATCACAACCATTTTATGTTCATAATATAATAGGATCATGCAATGAATTTTCTTATGATTTATTATAGCTCTTTAGAAGGTTGATATTAATTTCCATTATTCATTCCAGATCAACAATCAATATTGATCTCATCAGCTCCATCAATATCTCCAAAATTGAAAACTTTTCATCCCGAATACATAGGATTGTAAATTTGGTTCATTGAATGCATACGCAATACAAATTTTCGTTGGAGCACAGTGAACTTCATGCATGCATAGTAGGGCAAAATGATTGAAGGAAATTAAATATCTAGTTACTCGCATTTACAGGGAAAAAGAAGAAGAAGAAAAGAATTATATTACCTCATAAAGATTATAAAAAAAAAAAAAAGCCACAGAACATTCTCATAAGATAGTAAAGAAATGAAAGTCAATCTACCAGTGCATCTGCTTCCATTCCAGCCACTCCTGGGCGAGAATTATGAATTGTTCCACTATCACCTTGAAAACAATTAAGCGCTTTGCAACTCTCATAGTTCAGAAAATCCACAGTATCAAGGTTGCATTCCATTGAAGAGACAGTTAAAAGATATCTCCTGGCTAATTCAGGCCAAGTAAGAACATTCACTGGGAGCAAATCAAGCATTATTTTCTTAGCAGACATCAAGTTTTCTGCATCTTTCTTCCTCCTCCTTCTTGACTTGGACTCTGTACCATCAAAATTAGTATCTACAGGAACTGCAACCTTAGACTGCAGCTCACCAAGTAAGAGTATCAGCAGTGAACAGAGAACATTTGCCAAACCTACATTGGTGTGTCCGCTGTTGGCATTAGATGCTAGCCTCACATGGGCACCCTCCCTCAAAGACTCTGTTTCCCCTGCAATAAATGCCTCTCCAATTTCTTGGGCAACGGTTGAAGTTGAAGAACTCCTTAGAGTGAAGGCAGAGCCATTTCTAAGCTCTTCTTCGAGTTCCTTGAATGATAAGGGTTCCTCCAGTCCCAAAACTTCAGAGAAACGCCACAATAACTCCCAAGACTAAACAAGAAAAAGAAAAATGGTTAAGACTACATTTTTTGACAGCAAGAATGTTTCAAATGGAGTGCTAGAAGTCATGGTTCTTGACACTGGAAATTCCATACCTGAATAACATCACCTATTAATTCTATCGGAAGCTTTGAGCTTAGTGGCTTTCCAGGAGGAAAGCAAGACTTCATGACAGGGTTTTCAAGCACCTGCTCCCTTGATCTTTGACAATCCTTGACTACATGACAGTCTGTTGCTTTCTCATGAGTATTACTCTTTCTTTTAACCTGGAGAAACCCACTTCTTACAGTTTGTGATGTTGACCAGTCCCTTCTTTTATCCAGGAATGTATATTCTGTGCATACACGAACTTGAGGAAGCTGTTCTACAATCTCTTGCACAAATTCAACATCTAATCCAAATCTGTCTTGATCTAACCACTTCACTAATGCTTTGCAAGAAGCCTCAAGTTCATCATTGCTTCTGATGTGATGTGGGATGTTCACAGGGCCAGATAAACAGCAAAACTTGGATAATGAATCAGAAGATTCAGTTGCTTCCTCACTCACTGAGACAAAGCAGGAGGACCATATTTTAAATACATCATGCTTGCAACAAAACTTACATACACCAGTCTGTTCATATATCTTACGACAAGCATGAACCAAAGTTTGTGATACCATTCTCCACACAGAAGCTGATGATCTCCCTTCCACTAAAAATTCTCCAATGTCATCATCCAGCACAATGTAATCAGATATAGGTCTTACAGCAAGTTTTGAAAGATGGTCGGACTTTGTTTCATTCATTGTTTGAGATTTACATGCTTGCTCAAGGTCAATCCCAAAATCGGACAAGTTATCATTTCCCAAATGTGGAGGACTATCATCTGAAAGTATCATCTGAATATTTGTATTCTCATCATCATGCAGACCAACCGTATCCTCAATTCCTTCCAGGCACTTACCATCATGTGGCTCAAGACTTGGCCTCAAGAAGACCGTTGACCCGGTAGGGATGCGTTTAGCGGAGCAAGGATATCGTTTAACTTTAAACAGTGGACCAAAATCACCACCATCAGAGACATCAGAGACAAAAAGAGACCCAGTAACTTTATCATGCCAGCTGGACTTGTAGCCTACAGGCCAAATCTGGCTAGAATTATGGTAGGAGGGTCTTGGATCAACCTCACCCACAGCTAAAAGACAGAAGTCTTCAAACTCAACTGGAAGTCCGACCTGGGATGGCAGTTCAATAAGATATGAAGTCTTAAAGTATATGCTGAAAAGAATTGATTGCAAAAGTATACAAATGATAGTACGATCCTGATTAATGAAATTAAAGAAACAAATATTACAAACTTACACTAACTTTCAAACAGTCGCAACCAACATTTTCCTCTAAGTTGACTTGTCTGACTCCAAAATTACTGAAATTGCAGGCCGGAATTTGAATTTCTGCAGTTTGAATACCTAAGGAGAACTCTCCACCAAAATTGCCTTTTGAATTTTCTTGACATTCTCTGAAGTTCTTAACTTGGGAGGACATCAAGGACTCCTTTCTTCTTTGGTTTAAATGCAATCCTTTCTGCACCAAAGCAAACCCATCACTTCTATCCTGTGATTCCACAGGATGGTAATTTGATACCAACCCAAGATGGCAGGGAACATCAAACATTGAATCAAACCTATTTCCATTCACAGCATAGTAATTCTGATATGATGTCCTGGGGATCGAATTATCACTAGCCCAAACCCTTTCTCTATGTACAGGGCTCTGATCAGATTCTCTGAAATTTCTGCCAAATATCAGTCTTGGTTGCACTACATCTTCAAAGCCTGACCTAACAAAATCTGCTATACTGCCAGGAGCCTTCAAACGATCTAGTTGACTCCCCACATACAGCGAATTTAAATGTGTTGCTGGGCCATTATTTGAGTTGCGAATAAAACAAGTATCACACGGAGCATGCACTCTACAGATTTAAACAACAAGCCATATAAGCATCAAGTGTCACAAAATTCACATTCTAATCCAGCAGTATAATTAAAGCAAATGGCATCAAAATAAATAATAAAAACTTCGAAGAAAAACGAAACTTGCATTTGATTCATGTCTAATCCAAGTGAATCAAGAATAATGAATCAAAGAATCCACTACCCAACTTACATGCCAGCATGTAAGTTGAACTAGTATAGCATTGCTGTCTTTTGATATGTTTTAAGGTAAAAATTTAGCAACTAGCCTGCTCTAGGGGGAAGCTTAGCCTTTTTAAGCAATAAAATTATTGAAATCAGCTACTAAATTACACCTTGAACATATAACAGCTTTACTTGTTATCAAAACTAACCAAAATTTTGAGTTCACGTTATAACTAACAAGAACTAGCCGAGCTGGATTACTAAGTAGTCCTAAATTTTCTCATATTAAATGGGAAAAAAAAAAATCAAACGCGCGAAAAAGAAGCCAAAGAAATCAAAATTACAATAAACAATTTAATATGAAATCCAAAGGTTAAAATTTACCAAAATTAAAACATCATACCCAGGGCTAACAAATTCGTTACTTTCTTCTTCACACGGCGGCAAGGCATTGATGTCCAAAAGTCCAACACCTCCACCACCGATACGACTCCCCTCACGGGAGTTCCTCGCCAGTACCGGAGCCGAAGGGACATCAACGGCAGCTCTTGCGATGCGGGTCTCGCGAGGGGAAGGGACTGGCGTCTCGTTAAGATCGATGTCAAACGGCTTCGAACGACTACCCTGAGGCTTGGTGTCGGAGTCGTTACAGTTGAGCTCCATCGCCGCCTCTTTTTCGAGCTAACGGTGTCTTAATTCAGCGCTCCCAGGCGCATTGTAGCAGCGTAAAACCGACTGTAATAATTATTAGCTGAATTGAAGTGAAGAAGGCGAAAGAATCGAAGATCGAAGGCTCGAGGGAGAGAGAAGAGAAGATAAAAATGAGATAACGAGCGAAAGTGATGTGGACACGAAAGCAACTTTGATTCTCCTTTTCTCTTCTCCCTCTGTGTCGTGTTTGTGTATGTGTAGAACCGAAGCTGAGACATTTGGGCTCCTCCCTCGGAACTCTCGAAAGAGAGAGAGCAAGCAGTGGGATGACTTTGGGGCGAAATGACGGAAATGACCTCTATGGGAAGGTGGGGTGGTGGGAGAAACGAGGTCGCATTTTGTGACTAGCAATGGACGTTAAAAGCGGATGACGTCATTTTGACGGTTGATTCTGTTGGCGTGGCAATATCAATCTTTCGTTCGTTTTGTTGATGGCACCGCACGAACACGCTTCTCCAAGTTAAAGAAGCCGGGTCTTAGGTCTCTCTCCTCGTGTCTGATAATGTCCGAAGCTTAGCTAGATGCCCATCGCCCATGCCCTATCGTCATCGACATAATAACATCATCTCGCTTTACGTATCTTTTGACATGCGCATGCCACAGTCACTTCTTAAGTTGAGGCCAAATCTCTGAGCTAGGCAAGGCCTGACATGCGATCAATCTTTTTCCCTTCACAGAAGTGGAGGTGTGAATTCATTTAACTTCATTAAATTCCTCGTTTCGTGGCTATGATGCTGATTAAGAATGTCACCTCACCCGATAATTTTGTAAATTCATATGATAGATGAAGCGGGAAAGGGAAATTTTCCATTTTAGTTAGTCAACTAAAAACATCTTATTAAGAAACACATAAACCGTAGAGGAAATAAACGTATGTATTTGACAGTTATACCAAACAAAGTTTACATAGCTTTACAAATTGAACACACCGATAATGAAAGCCAAGCCAACAGTGGTAAGAATTGTTGGCAAGAATAGCAGGTCTGCTAGTTCTTTATGTCATACAATTGCAGAATACAAATACAAAGAGCTTAAAACATCAGATAACCCAGAACCAAGCTACAATTGACCCAGCAGCTAGACCAAGAACTAAGAACAGCACAATCACAATTCCTGCAGTCTCTGCATGTTGTAATTGAACAACTTTAGGAGCCAAAATCATCAATACACTAGTTAAGTAGCCATTGGTCAACCCCAAAAGGCAAGTTAATATTGTCACTGGAATTTCTGTACGGAAGAATTTGGGACCATGCAAGCACCCCAAGAATAGGGGGAAGAATACCAATCTAGCAAAACAACCACCAATTGCAACCTTTTCATTCTCAAGGAGATAAACTGCAGTCAATGATTTACCAACTAGGTCAAACACATTGTAGCCAGCAATCAGGATGATCCCGTACCAATCCTTGAAAATTTCAGAGTGCACATCCTCTGTTATATAACCTGGAAATATTGATAATGTCACAATATAGATGAGGAGGATCCCAAACCCATACCACTTGACTCTCCCAACAATATGCCACACAGCTGATCTCCACATAGGCCCAGTCAAGGAACCCTTCTCCTCTCTCTCCTCATTTACAGCCTGAATCTTCAGATCTTCATGGTACTTAATGACTGGAAGTCTATGTGCCACATTGTAAAAGACAATGCATATGACCATAACCACAATCCCAACTGCAAAGTAGAGGTTTGCACTTTTTCTCAGACCAATTGCATCTTGTGTATATACAGCTTTGGTTAAGATTCGAAGAACTGAAACAAGCACACCTGCACTCAACAATGCTAAAAGTCATGACAGTGACTGTAACAAGAGTCTTCAACTCACATCATATGGCAATTAATAATACTTCTTAGGCTCTTTTTGGTATTGAGATACCGTAACTTTTAAGCCACAGTTGTTGTGAAAAAAACTATAATTATACAATAAAAATTGACAGTGTGTGGTAAATATGGTTTTTAAATAATAATTTTGACAAAAAATGGCAAAAACATTATAGGTTTTTTATCATACAAGTGTAGGATCAAATCAAATTAACTTCTAAGCCAGAGCAACCACTACCCAACCTCAATATCAAACAGGGCCTTAGATTTCACATTAGAAGCACCCTATTCTCAGCACATCTAAAATTGTGATCCCTGCAGTGCATCAACAATAACAATATTCACATAAAAGTTAGCACCATAATTATTCAACTCATACCAAAGCTCCTGAAATATAATATACACTCTCAGTTAAGTTGTTGCCTGTTGCGACTCTAGCATAACATGTGGTTTTCATAACTAAGCCACACAACTAAAACCAAACCAGCACTTGAGCTCTGTTGAGTCTTGTCTTCTTAGAATTGCTTAAAGAAGTTAAAAATGAAGTTTCTTGAAAAAGTTTACCAGCCATCCAAACTCCTCAGCTCTTTAAAGCGCACAAGAATCTTAAAGAAGTGACTACAAGTATTAAAAAACTTGCTTCAACAATCTCTATCTGAATTTTTCTTGAGTTAGTTTAACTACCACTTTGAGCTCCCATGTGTACAATGCAAAATCCAGTTCTTCATACTTCTATTTGAGCTACTAATGTTAAACTATTCATTGCTTGATCTACTTGTACGTAATCAACAGGAAAGTTCACATCACGTCCCGAGTTAATTTACAACTTATTAAAAGCCAACTTATTAATTTACAACTTATCAACTTATTGCTTGATCTATTTTACTTATTATATTAGTAAAATACTCGTCGTTAAGTCATGAGAGAGAATGTGAGAGAGTCTTTCAAATGTCCTTCATCCTGGTCTCATTCCTCTTTAGAGGTCAGGATTGATCATAAATATTTCTTGCTAGAAACCCTAGATAATCCAAATTTATATGTCCTGAAGATTACGCAGTGCAATAGACATAGGAAGTTTGTGTTAAAGCTTGAGATTGGTTGTGCATTGTGGTTAAGTAGGTGTTTATATGAGGCTCATTATGATAGCCACGTTAACAAGTTTTTCAGAATGTTCAGAGGGAGCTTCTATCAAGTCTGGGTCGAGAAATTTAGCAATTCTTTTGGAAGTTTTCTACGAATTTCCCAAAATGAGTCTGGGTTAGTAAGGTCCATTTTAGTTCCTCAAGGAAGAAAGGTAGAAGGTTGGAGAATTTTAGCAGAGGCAGTGGATAAGCTGGGTCGGGGTGATTCTGGAAGATTTGTTAACAAACGTGCAGGGCATAGAAGAGATAATCCAGAAGCATGGTCAAATACGCTTGTCAAACCAGAGGAAAGGAAGAGTTTCACTTTTGGTGAAGGTAACAAATATTCAGAACGGCTTGTGTATGAGGTATGGAGCCGCGCTGTTGTGTGCTTTAGGGAGCAAGGTTGGGACCCATGGTGGAAGATTCAAAATAGGTTGAGTTCGATGGTGAATTTAAAGATTGTTCTTAAACCTTATCAATCTGATAAAGCCATTTTCTTTTGTGAGTCTGTGAAAGAAGACTTAGGGAGAATTGGTAGGCTAATGCTGGAAGGGCACATCAGAATAAAGCTGGAAAAATGGAGTACGTCTATTAGCCCAAGAGATGATAGATTGTTATTTTAGGGAGGATGGTTGGCCATTGAAGGACTTCCTTTTCATTTATGGAAACAGGAGGTGTTTGCGAAAATTGGTCAGCAATGTGGAGGGCTGGTTATGGTTGATAGAGAAACAGAAAGCCTTTCTTATCTTAGAGAGGCTAGAATCAAAGTTAAAAAAGGTGAGCAAGGCTTTATTCTAGCATTTTTTGATGTGGAAGCAAATGGGTCCAAGTGGAAAGTCAAGCTAAGAGTAATCAAAAAAAGAAAAGACAATTCATTTCTGTCCTCCAGTGGCTGCAAGGTTGAAGAATACAAGAAAAGGCTAGGTCCTACACGTGGCAACAAGGAAAAACAGAATGTATACAGTGTAGGTGAAACTAGAGATGAGTATGAAGTTCCCTTTGTACAAATATCCTCTGACAAAGTGGATAAAGCTGGGAAATCCATTGATTCTGAACTGTGTCAGAATTTTCAAATTTTAAAATGCTCAGAGAGGATTGAAAAAGATAAAGGGCACAGGCCTAAGTTGGGAGTTGAGTCCAAAACCCAAATGGATCAACATAAGAGACTACAAAATGGGCTTGACAAGGTTAGTTCTCAAAATTTTTTAAAGCCCATTTCTATTCTCTCTAATCCTAGGCATCAAGCCCAAGAACCCATTTCTTTTAAACATTCATCTCCCTCAAAACGTTGGGCTGACCCAAAGAGACAAAAAATCTAAATCTTTTTAGAGTTGAACCCCAAAACTCCAATCCAAAAGAAGATGGATTCTCCAATAACATCAACTCTAGAAAGTCTTGTCTTCAGTTTTCTGATTCAGAGAAGGATGACAGGAGAATTGAACAGAAAATTGTGGAGTATGACACAACAGACACAGAAATTAACAACGGGATTAATTCCGAGAATGTATTTGATGGGGTCAATTTGACAAAGATAGACATACATGACCAAATGTCTGATGATTTTGATGCTCTTGAGGTGAAGGACTCTATGGAGGAGGATGCTGTAGGTAGAGTTAATGCCATGCAAAATCACTTATGTGTGTATTCAAGCAGAGACAAAGTGTCTGAGTCAGAACAAGATGGATTGCCGAGGTTTGCTAAGGCACAACAAGAAGTTGAGGAGGTTGATGGTTATCGTAATGAGCTAATTGCCTTATTCTCTAATAACAGTGACAGGCTTCCCATGTCCTGTAGAGGGAAAGAATTTTGTAATGCTCAAGATCCACCACTGGAAAATCACCTTGGCAGTGAAAGTGAAATGATTGCATTAGAGAAAGGAGACCAAGGGGATGGTGTTGGAAGTAGAGCTCCTGAGCAAGATGGTTCTTACGATTTTGGTAATAAAGACTTGTGGAGAAATTTTCAGTCCTTCTTGGAGGAGATGAATTTGTCATTGGTTCCTATGAAAAGAGGAAGAAGTAAAGGTGGTAAATCCTTAAAGAGCAGGAAGACTAAAGGGGTCAGAGAGCTGCATAATTTACAGTCTACCATTAATTATGATAAGTGTATTAGGAGTAAGGTGGGGAAGGGAGTTTTAAATATCTTATGAAGATTCTGTCATAGAATGTAAGGGGGCTGGGGGAAGTTAGAAAAAGAGGGATGGAAAAAGAGGGATGATAAAAGATATTGTGAAGAAAATAGGGCCTGACATTGTAGTGATTCAAGAAACCAAGAAGGAAAACTTTGATAGGAAAGATATAGCTAGTATTTGGGGTTCTAAATTTAAAGAGTGGGTTTTTTTGCCTTCTTTGGGGAGGTCAGGAGGCATAGTTATGGTTTGGAATACAAAATCAGTGGAAGTGTTAGATTGTCTTAGGGGGGATTTTTCATTATCTGTTAAGATTAAGAAAGGCAGTGGTGTCGAATGTTGGTTTTCTGGAGTTTATGGTCCTTGCAGACCGAGAAATAGAATGGCTTTTTGGGAAGAACTGGCTGGCCTTTATGGTGTGTGCAGTCCAAATTGGTGTGTCAGTGGAGACTTCAATGTAGTTAGATTCCCTTCCGAGAAATCTAATGGGGGTAAAGAGACTAATAGTATGAAGATGTTTAATGAGTTCATTAAAGAAGCTGAATTGACAGATCCAGAGTTACTTAATGCCCGTTTTACTTGGTCAAATTTAAGGGAGGAGGTTGTGTGTTGTAGGCTGGACAGGTTTTTGTTTTCCAGTGGGTGGGAGGGGCTCTTTCCTTGTTTTAGGCAAGAAGCTTTAGTGAGAGTAACTTCAGATCATTGGCCAATTTTGATGGACTTTAACTTCAGAAAATGGGGACCTATGCCTTTCAGATTTGAAAATATTTGGTTACTCCATACATTCAGGAATAGCTTTAAAAATGGTGGGAAGAAGCTCAAGTTTATGGTTGGGAAGGATACAAATTTATGAAAAAGCTTGATTTGTTGAAATGTTGTATCAAGGGGTGGAACAAAGAGATTTTTGGGAATGTGAAGGAGGAAAAACAAAAGCTGCAGGCTAGGCTTCTGGAATTAGACTCAATGGAGGGGGAAGGAAGGTTGAACAGGGATAGTAAGAGAGAGAGATGTGAAACCAAACAACAGTTAGAATACATGGTTTTTAAAGAAGAGGTCATGTGGAGACAAAAGGCTAAAGTTCGCTGGGCTAAAGAAGGGGACTGCAACTCAAAATTCTTTCACCAGATTTTGAAAGGAAGATTAGGCAGAAATACTATCAATAGATTGGAGATGGATGATGGTTCCATTGTGGAAGATGAGGCTGCCATTGAAAATAAAGTTTTAGAATTTTCCCAGCAACTTTATTCAAAAGAGAATGTTGTAAGGCCTGGAATTGAAGGGATACAATGGTATCCTATTTCAGTTGACAGAGCATCCTGGTTGGAGAGACCTTTTGAGGAGGAGGAAATTAAGATGGCTATTCAGAGTTGTTGCAAAGATAAATCTCCTGGTCCTGATGGGTATTCGTTGGCGGTGTATCAAGATTGTTGGGAGGTTATTAAGCAAGACTTGTTAGAGGTTTTTAAGGAATTCTACAAGTCTGGTGTTGTGAACTCTTCCACTAACTCTACCTTCATTTGCCCTATTCCAAAAAAGAAAGAGCCTTCAAAATTGAGTGAGTTCAGACCCATAAGTTTAGTGACAAGTCTTTACAAGATCATTTCTAAAGTTCTCTCTCTTAGACTCAAAGAGGTGTTAGGAGAAACCATTTCTTACTCTCAAGGCGCTTTTGTGAGGGATAGACAGATTTTGGATGCAGTTTTAGTTGCTAATGAAGCTGTGGAAGAGTATAGAAAATGCAAAAGACCTGGTCTTGTTTTCAAAATGGACTTTAAGAAAGCTTATGATCACGTTGATTGGGACTTCTTAGATTTTGTGTTGGAAGCTAAGGGTTTTGGGCAAAAGTGGAGAAGTTGGATAAGGGGCTGCTTAAATTCTATCAGTTTCTCTATCTTCCTGAATGGTAGACCTAGAGGTAAGATTCATGCTTCTAGAGGTCTTCGACAAGGGGACCCTCTCTCCCCCTTCCTATTCACAATTGTGGTAGATGTTCTGAGCAGATTAATGGATAAGGCTCAAGAGTGCAATATGGTTGAGGGTTTCTTAATTGGTAAAGATAAAATTCTGGTTTCTCATCTTCAATTTGCTGATGACACAATTTTCTTCCATTCCGATGATGTAGAAAAATTTCATAATCTCCTCAAAGTTGTGGATTTTTTTTGTGCAATTTCTGGTTTGAAAATTAATTTGAGGAAGAGTTCAATTGTAGGCATAAATTTTCAGGATCAAAAGTTAATTGACTTGGCTTCTTCAGTTGGGTGTGAGATGGGGAATTGGCCTTTAAAGTGCTTAGGATTACCTCTTGGGGGGAACCCTAGGAAAGTTGATTTTTGGGCTCTAGTCTTGGAGAAAGTTGAGAGGAGATTGGATGGGTGGAAGAAAGCTTGTCTATCCAAAGGAGGGAAGTTAACTCTTATCCAATCTATTCTATCCAGCCTTCCTACTTATTTTATGTCTTTATTTCAAATTCCTGTGTCAGTGGCTAAAAGGATAGAAAAGGCTATGAGGGATTTTTTGTGGGAAGGCATAGGGGAGGGCAAAAAAGATCATTTGGTCAACTGGAGGGTAGTCTCTCAACCTCAATCCAAGGGGGGTCTAGGGTTAGGAAATATTATTTTCAGAAATAAGGCCTTGCTTGGGAAGTGGTTATGGAGGTTTCCTTTAGAAGTTAATTCTCTTTGGTTTTATGTTATAAAAAGTAAGTATGGGTTGCATAAAAATAGTTGGGATGTAGCTGATGTTGTTAGGGGGAGTTCTAGATGTCCTTGGGTCTTTATCTCAAAAGGAAAAACTGATTTTTTATCCAATATTAAGCTGATGGTTGGTAATGGGCAGAGAGTTAGATTCTGGGAGGATAGCTGGATTAAGGAGGCTGCTCTTTGTGATCTTTTCCCTCGATTATATAGGCTTTCTCGAGGTCGTGAGTGCTCTATAGCTAGCATGTTGAACTATTGTATTTCGCAGTGGAGTTGGGATTTTAAGTTCCGTAGAAACTTGAATGATAGAGAATCTGAACAATGTGCTGAGATGCTTGGGATCCTACAGGGGTTTCTCTTAATGATATGAAAGAGGATAAGAGAGTTTGGAATTTGGATAAATCAGGATGTTTCTCTACTAAATCTTACTTTCTTAGTCTCATAGATAACCCCAATACCCCCTCTTTTTCTCCTTCTCACCGGATTTGGAAAGCTAAAGTTCCTACAAAGGTGAAGATGATGGTTTGGTCTGTTGCTCATAGAAAAATCAACACAAATGACATGGTTCAGAAAAGAAGACCTAATATGGCTTTATTTCCAGAATGGCGAGTAGTTTGTAAAAAAACTTCAGAAAATGTTGATCATCTATTTCTTCACTGCACTGCTGCCCACTTTTTGTGGTCTAACTTATTTAAGACATTCAATCTAAGCTGGTCAGCTCCTGCCTCATGTTATTCCCTACTTTTGGAAAGCTTTTCTTGCTTGAAAATGACAAAAAAAACAAGGGTTCTATGGAACTGTGCAGTATTGGCTATTTTTTGGGTGGTGTGGAATGAAAGAAACCAAAGAATCTTCGATAACAAAACTGGAGAAGATCCTTCACACCTATGGGACAAAGTCAAGTTCTGGGCTTCCCTATGGGCATCCATTACTACTGAATTCAAAGACATCTCTTTCTTTTTTATTTTGCTTAATTGGGAAGTTTCTGTATCTTAAGAGGGTTGCATTCTTAGTGAGCTAGTATTTTAGGGTATTGAGATATTTTGATTTGTGCAATTTTTTAATGTTTTTTTTAATTTGGAACTTCTCATCCTTTCTCTGTCATTTTGTAGTCCTTCCGTTCTTTGTATATGTTTCTTTTAGTTTTATAATATTTTGTTTCTTAGCAAAAAAAAAAAAAAAAAGCCAACCATAAGAATTCAGGCATTAAAACCAGAAATGACTAATAACAGAAAAAAAAATTACCGGAAGCAGCAGTGCCAGCAACGAGAGCTTGCATGTATCTGTCAGGCAACTCACCAGCGGCCCCAATCAACCCACCTTGGACCAAAGCATCAGCCAAACCCGAAAGCGCAACAGCTCCCACCGTTACAGAAAACCCGTCATACAACCCGACCCGACCCTTGATATAAACCGCGTCCATAACGGGCACCACAAGCAAAGCCACCACGAACAGGCCCAAGCCCACGTTGATTCTGATCCAAGCATCCGATTTGTGCGCGTAGAACACAATTATCACAAGGCAGAAGAGGCCAACGAGCATGTAAGCGACGGCGAAGATGCGGTCAACGGATGCTTCTGGATAGAGGTAGGAGAAGTAATCGACGGCTGTGATGAAGCCGTTCCATGGAAGTAAAAAGCCTAGGCCAAGGGTGAAGTAGATAATGTAGGCCAGGTGGAATGTGTCTGGTGGTGGCTTCTGATGAACGGTTGTTGAGTTTCCGAGGAGAAGAGAGGACTCGGACACGGACTCGGATCCGGGTTCGGGTTTTACAGACAGACCCATCGGCAAGGGTTGGAGGAACTGCGTGGGACTCACGTGTTACTTGGCTGTGAGATACTTCATATTTGGGACGATGACTTCGGTTTTGAGATTAGTTAGATTCGGGTCGATGAAATGACGTCGTTTTTGTAGTTAACAAGCATATCCTTTAGTCAAAGCCATGCCAGTAATCCACCTACAGCAACAAAGAGTAACAAAATACTATTTATATTTACGGATTTACCACATGATTATTGAGGCATGCGTAGAACTAAAAATTTAATTTAGTCAAATTTTGTGTGGGTCCCACAATGACCTAATCAATAAAATAGCACATAGAAAGAGTTGAGTGATAAACCAAAATGGGCCAAGCCAAGTAGTAACGACTCAGGAGTAACAATTGACTAAGAATTCTTTAAAAGCTTGAAATATGGTGACTATGGAAGGTTAGAGGGGATTTTGTTGATATTATACTTTACGCATCAGAGACCTCATTTGGAATCATTCATCCTGTTCTATAGTGGTCCCTTTCGCGTGGTAGCAATTTCTATATCAAGAACAAAGACTTCAATATATTTTTTATTACGACTCAAAATCGGCCGGGAAATTTATAAAAATAATCAAAAAAAATTTTGTAATTTTTAAATTTAACCCATTAAATTTTTTTCTATCATAAGTTCATAATTAGCCAAATACTCTATTATTGGATCAAATTATCCTTGTTATTTTCAACAAATTTTTAAATGCAGGCCACTTAATAATTTCCAACAAACTTAAAAGCTTTCAATCCTCAACAACTTAACAAACCTTCATCATTCTTTACAAACTTCATTACTCTCAATAAATTGCATAATTGAAGATACAATCATCAATTGGAAAACTTGTTAAGGTTAGTGTTCTTATACAATATAAACTTTTAATATATTGAGTTTAGCAAATAAGTTTGAAATTGAAATAGGTTTTGCTACAAATGTTATTATTTTTCATTCATAAAACAATGGGATTCATAAAGCACTTAGTTTGAGTTAAGAAAAGAAAAAAAATCGTTCAAAACATAAAAAATTCGAGCAAAAATCAAAGCCCAAAATAAGTAAGACAGGTAGTGGGACAGGGGCCTATTTCACATAAATAGTTTTGTATTTATGTGAGACAAGCACCTATCTCACTACCTATTGCACATAAGCGGTTCTGTATTTATGTGAAACGGACACCTATCCGACTGTCTGTCTCACCAAAGTGGCATGTTTCACTAAAATTAAGATATTTTACGAAAGTCATAACTTGGGCTACATGTGTCCATTTTAAAAGTATAATATATCGTTTCAAAACTTGTGACGAAACAAATGAAATCCAAAATTGTGTACTCCATTGTATCACATGGTTGAACCAGAAATTTGCCTGAACTTAAGTGCGATAGGAACCTATCACACTATAGTTCATAATCACAGTATATGTTGCATATTCACTTTATTTTATAGTGTGTAATCTTATTTATTTTGTATTTTTTAACGATCTTTAGGTTGAATGGATTCAATCATGCTTCAATTGTGTTATGACTTATGAAGGTTGGTGGGAGACGTTAGAAGATGGCCGTAAAAAGTATGTGAACGGTAAGAATATAGCATTTTTAGTTCGAAAAGATTGTACATTTGATCAATTTCGGATAAGAGTGTATGATGTTTTGCAAATAAATCCTAACGAATATAGTATGATAATGAAAACAACTTTAAAGTCTAGTAACACAGTTTATCGTGCATGTTCACTATCTATGGACATATTTAATGATGAAATTGTCAAGGTTGTGTTGCACATAACTACTAATGTGGCTAACTATAAATGCATCTTTATATTTATCACCACAGCTCCTCAAGTTTCGAGTGAAAATCCTAAGCCTTGTAGAAACTGAAAGTTCGTTTAGAAACTGAAAGTTCGTTTAAAGCGAATGACTTTGTCCCGATATTAAAGAGGAGGTGTTAGCATAGCCGATGTCGTTGCAGCAACGTTACTCTCCAATTCATGAAAACGATGACACCGTTGATGAGAACAATATTACGTTAGCGGAGGTTGAAGAAGAAGTGTTATCACTCACGACATCGTTAGGCCCATATTATTCTCCATTCCACAATAATAATTTCCACAATAATAATTTCCGCAATAATGATAGTCATGTTGATGATTAGGGTATTGGTCATTCCGATATACCTATCAATGATGAAAATGAGCATCAACATTATATTCCTTTTAATAATAGAGACAACCAACATGTTCTTTTAATGGCCCATTCAAGGAGGCGAACAATAATTAATCCCCTCGTGAGTCTTGTTTCAATTTTGCCTTCAAACTTAGTTGCCCCAGATTTAGTTAGAAGCTGTACTTCTGCTGATATTAGTGTAGGTAAGTTGTTCGCTGAGAAAAATAAGTTAATACTAGAATTGCGTAAAGTTGCCTTCAGGTATAAGTTTGATATTAAGATTGCATGGTCCACAACGACATGTTTTGAAGCCCATTGTTCTTCGGAATCATGTTAATGGCGTATTCAAGCAACAAGAAGTTCGAATGAGCAGAATGTTCTTTAAGTTGTAAAAAGAATTGATAATGAACACACTTGTTCTAATGAGGTATTGCCTAGTGGTCTCTGTCAAGTAAAGAATCGGGCTGTCAGTCACCTTATCGTGGATAAGTTTATCCAAGATAAACATATATATACTCCGAATGACATTAGAGCAGACGTGCAACAGGAATACGGTGTCCAGTTAACATATCAGCAAGTATATCGGGCCAAAGAAATTGGTCTTGAAATAGTACGCGGGAACCCTACAGAATCATATAACTTACTCCCAAAATACTTTTATGTTTTGACCAAAGCGAATGAGGGTACAGTTACTCACCTCAAGCAGGATGGAAATGATAATTTCTTATACTACTTTGTAGTGCTTGGATCTTCCATTAAAGGTTTCATGCAGTATATCAGGGTTGTGATTGTTGCAGACAGTACTCATTTAAAGGGGTTATATCGTAGAAGCATGTTCGTGGTAACATGTCTAGATGGTAATAATCACCTGTATCCGTTAGCCATTGTGGTCATGAATTCGGAAAACAATGATGCTTGGGAATGGTTCATGACAAAGTTACATGGAGTGATTGGCGATAGGCCAAAGTTAGTAATTATTTCTAATTGATGCACTGCCATTAAGAGGGCTGTTCTTAAAGTATTTTACACTGCTGCTCATAGTATTCGTTTCTACCATCTTTTGGTGCAACGGGTGCCTAACTCGCACATGCGATCGCGCGAGCGACAGACGCTTGTCTAACTCGAGCTACATGCGACCGGCGCCTATCGCGCGCACGGAGGCTGCCTCTCGTGCCCAAGCATCTTCGGTGTCGACCTCGCACTACATTTTTTTCCCAACCACTAATTTTACTTTCTATTAAACTTGATATACAACAAACAATGCACACAACTCAACAAATTCCATGTCACACCTTCATTGTACAAAAACTAAACATAAACAATTTAAGTGGAATTTCATCAAACATATAATGTGCAATAGTTATAACGCATCATTCTAACTAAATTTTTTTCATTACACCACTCTAACAACCTATAATCACCTACAATCTCAATCGAATTCAATCAAATCATTATGGAATGTTAAAATTTTCTTACCTAAGGTTTGGGTTTTTTTCAATTTCTTTGATTCGTTTCGAATTTGGATAGATTAAGGTAGATTGAAGCAAGTTTTGAGTGAGTTGTGGCTGTTGCTGTCGCCGGTCGCCAATCGTCGTTTTCTGTTCACGAGCAAAAATTTTGAGTGTTGTTAGTGAGAGCTTGAGTATGGGATTGGGGAGGGTAGTTCGGGGCAAAAAAATTAATTTTGACTAATTATGATATGAAAATATTGAGGTAGTTATGTTTGAAAAATGAGATTTTTTTTTTGTTATTTTTGTAAATCTCCCAAATCGGCCTGCTATTTCATTTGAAGTGGTGGCATTAAGCTTTTGCACTATGTTTCGAGCAACGTCCATTTGTCTTACATACATATCTTTGAGTTGAATAACTACAGGACTAATTAATCATATTTATTACAACTTGAGAATCAACAATGTGTGCCGTCTTGTCTCTACTAGAACAACTGATTCATCATTCTCCTTCTAAATGTTATATCATTCCGGGTTCACTTTTGGACATCCTAGCTTGGACAGAAACAGAGGAGCCGAACACATTGGCTTTCCCAGTTTTAACATTTTTCAAGAATTAATCCTGTTCTCTCGGCATGCAGCTAAGTAAATTCTAAAATTCCAATATGTATAAGAAAATTAAGTATCAGGCCTTATCATCCTCCCTATTCTACATCCTCATCTTCCTGACCACCTTGAATGGTTCGTTGTCACAAATTTCCAACAACAACTGCATTCTTGATATTCAGTTCTCTTCAAGAGGTAACTCAAATTGTGAATCTGGCAATTGGAGTGGGTTTATCAACAAGAGTTGCTGCGGAGCAGTTTTTTATGATTACCTATATGCATTAGGCCGGCGGGCCAATGTAACTGGAAAGATATTTTTAAATTCAACAGAGCAAAGCAACTGCTTAGCATCGATGAAGGAATTTGACAAGGATATTTTAAGCTGCCGCATTGAGAAGCTAACTAGTGGAACAGGTGGCTGTTCCGACTACACCGTTGAGGGTGTCGTTAATAAGTTGAGTGATAGGTTGAAAATTTTAGCCGAAGGATGCAAGAATTTAAGTTCAAATGGCAGATTTGATCACGCCTGCACGGCATGTTTAAGAAGGTGGGAAGACATTGGTGGATCATCAGATGATGATTTAAATACTGGAAAGGCTACAGCTGATGTTTGTAGATTTGCAGTTTTAGTGACATCAGTAGGGAGTATGGTTGATAATGCAAAGTGGATAAAAGCTGTTTTCAAATGCCTGGAGGAACAGCCTCTTGCCTTAGGTAATAATTTTGTAATTGTGAGATTCACTTATTTCCTGAACTTTGTTTGTTGATTCTTTAATGCATCATCGTTCAATTTAACCTTTGATAACTTGACCGAACTTTTCATATTATTGGCAGATGAAAAGGGAAGCACAGCTACTAGTAATATCAAGGCAAGCACAGGTAATCATAAGATTCATATCTATAGCAGCCATTAACAGCCTGCCTAAACTGTGTGTCTTAAAGAGTTCAGCAAAAGCTCTTTTTCTTTTTCATATATCTTTGGTTTTCATTTTACACTTGACTGACTTGAGTAGTTTTCTTGATAACAATAGGTCTGTTGATTCTAATTGGCGGTATAGCAGTAATTGCAGTAATACTAGCTATTGCAACATGGATTGTATTGAGAGAAAGGACCAAAAATGATCTTTTAAAAGGAAAAGATGGTAATCTGCAGTTAAAGTTTTAAACTAGCTCGGCGTTCATCGTAATTGTAACTAGCTGACCTTTTTGTTTCACTTGACAGCATTGGATGGATCACTTTCTGAGGAACCCAGCCGTCTTAAGATACCCATTAAGGAAGTTTATTCAGCCACAAACTATCTCAGTGCATCAAACTACATTGGGCAAGGAGTAGCTGGTGAGAACCTTCCTAATATCTGCAATTAGTATATAAGAATTATGCAACAATCCATGATGTTACTGACTAGAGACTTCTAGAGGAGAAAAACTGTTAGTTTGAAAAATTAATAACTTAAGACATTCTCAAATTCTTCTGTTACCATCAGGGAAAGTGTATAAAGGAAAACTCTCAAATGGTCAACAAGTTGCAGTGAAGCACATTATCAATGATGGATTTGTAGACACATTTGTCAGGGAAGTTAGAAGTCTATGTCATGTCCAACACCCAAACCTAGTGGCTTTGCTCAGCTACTGTGAGGACCAGGATGAATGTTTCCTGGTGTATGAGCTGTGCCATAATGGAAACCTCTCAGAATGGCTATTTGGTATGTTCTTGTTTCCAGTCTCAACAATATTACTTCATTTTTTTTTAGTTCTCGTTGCTTGGAGACCAACTGACGCAGTTGAAGAATAACAGGTAAAGCTGGAGATCTTTCATGGATCCAAAGACTTCAGATTGCAATTGATAGTGCTACAGGCCTCTGGTTTCTCCACACTTATCCAGAAGGCTGCATAATTCACAGAGATATCAAGGTAAACTTTTTCTTGGAGGCAGGCATCATAAATTGTCGTTTCTATTCCCAATCTTTATTTGATTGCTTTTGTCATATGTACATCCTATAGCCCACAAACATTCTTATCAATGCTGAATTTCAAGCAAAACTCTCGGATTTTGGGTTATCGAAAGTTATGGACATTGGTCAGTCCCATGTGAGTTCAGAAGTGAGAGGAACCTTTGGTTATGTTGATCCAGAGTACAGAAGAAACCACCGTGTAAGCACCTCCGGAGATGTTTATAGCTTCGGAGTTGTTCTATTACAACTACTTTCAGGGCAGAGGGCCATAAATTTGGACAACAGACCAATGCCTCTAGATAAAATGGTGAGGAATGACTTTTTCTATATTTCTTGAACCTTTTTTTGTTTCTTGGAAATTAAATTTCCAGTTTTAAATTTTATGATTTGTAACCTATATCTAACTCTTTAGGCAAAATTCCTCATGAGAGGTAGCAACATAGCCAAATTTGCTGATCCAAAACTAAATGGAGAGTACTCAGTGGAAGCATTTGACCTCGTGTTCAAGCTAGCTTTGTCATGCACAGGGCTTAAGCACCAAAGGCCATCCATGGAGCAAGTGCTCTTAAGACTAGAAAAGGCACTTGATATTTCAAAGACAAACAAATCTTATTGAAGTCATCGCAACTACATTGATGGATCAAGATGAACAAACGGACAACAGACATTCTTTCCTATTACCAATTTAAGAAACAATTAGTGTAATTAAAACGTTCTTATTAATATGGAACTTGAGAAGAATCACAATACAACAGAAACGTTCTTATTAATATGGAACTTGAGAAGAATCACAATACAACAGTGTTTTTTGGACAAAGCTTTATCACAAAATACAGAAGCTAATTTGGACATTAGCTCTTAAAAAACCCAAGTTAATGCACAAACTCAAACAGGAAAGAAATCAAACAATCTACACAGTGGTATGCATTTACACTTATTGACAGACACATTCCGGTAAAGTGTAAATTATAAGAAAAGATCACCTGTAAAATGTGGGTTAACATACGTAGACAGAGTAGTCCTGAGGAAGTACTGGAGTTGTTGAGCCAGATGAGTGTCTTTCAGAGAATTCATGAAGGATTCTAATTAGCACTGGCCTTTTTGCTAGCTCACGAGGAGCCTTGACCGAGGAGGAAATACAATGATCCCGTAAGTGAAGGGCTCTTCACTAAAAGAGCTACCACATTTGCACCACCATTGATGCATATAGCCAGTAATAAAGACATGCAGTACTCCTCTGCTCTTAAGGTGCAAGAATCCAAAATCTTCATTATCATATCCAAAGCTCCATGGTGCAGTATTGCTATTGTCCCATCAAGCTTCTCCGCTAGAGTTGCTAAAACTGCCAGTGAATCTGTGATCAATTCTTTTCTATCTGACGAAGTCAAAAGATTGAGCAGCAAAGGAACTGTACCAGCTGCAAGAACCCTCCAATGATTGCCAGAGTGCATTAGGAGACCAAATATTGGCACCAATGCATTCTTTTTGCCACGATCAGTTCCATCTCTGACCATATCCACTAAGCTGGTATAGCCTCTGGATTTTCACCAATCGATTTCCTGTAATCTTCTACAGAAACAACGTAGAACAGTGTTGCAGCAGCGTGATGCCTAGCTTCAACTTTCAGTCCCTTATTTAGCATATCTACAATAAAATCTAATCCTCCACTCTCCAAAATTATGCTCTTGCTTTTGCAATGTTTTGACAGATTCAATAAAGCAGCAATAGCATTCTCTTGAGTTGAAGAATCCATTGATGACAATAGTTTCAATAAAGTTGGAATGCAACCAACTTCCACCAAGCAAGACCTATTAAAAATGCTAGTTTTAGTGAGAAGCCGGACCTCATAAGTTGCTTTATTCTTTTATTCACTAGTTCCTTCCAGAAGCCTGTTAGAAATAAAATTAGCTAACAATTTCATAGCTCCTTCAGCTGTCAAACTCCCTGCAAGAACCGTTCTTGTAATATCCCGATTCTTGTGACCCAATTCTTCGGCTATTGAAACTTCATTATCAACAGACCAATCCTAAATGATCCTCTTAAGAACCAAATTAGCCAAGAACTCCTTACTTTATAGCCTCTCACCTGTCTTGGGACAAGTAGAATTCCCAGCTCTAAACCATTTCAAGATCGAAGTTCGATCATAAGTAAGCCCAGTGGATAATGTCACTGGATCTTTCATGATCTCCAAAGAAATTGGACGCCTAAAATCATCTGGGGTTAAGCCACCAAGCATGTTGTTGCAACACTTGTTGCTAATCTGCAATAGCTCAAGAACCCCATTAGACTCCTCAAAAGTGCCAATTCGCTTCTTTTATCTACATTCAAGTACTCAATAGTACTTTCAATATCGAAGAACTTGACCTCTTGATAGCATTGACGCCATTTTTTGATCCAAAGATAATCCAAAACCCGTTTTACTTCACTCTTATCCGGGCGAATCCCATCCTCAAACCGACCGAAGATCCGGATCACATCATTTAAGACCCGTTTATTATCTGAGTTAGTTTCAACCATTGCTTTATGCGCTTGCCTCATCACCAACTCAACTAACTCCTTCACTTCACCTGATACATCGACCGCCGCCAGTGGCAAAACATCCAGAGTCGTATAAATGATTCCAAATCCGATCCGATTTCATTAGCATCCATAGTCGGGCACCTTCACGAGTTCAATCCTCCAACAAGTAACGAATCCTCTAGAAGGCCAAATGGAGCTCCGACAAGCTGATTACTAGAGAACCAGAATATCCACCAACTCGACCTGTACTTCTTCAAGAAATATCAACAAATTGTGAACTTGGCGAATTGCTTTGAGGGCATTTCGTTTATTGGTTGAAAAGAATTCAGAGTTTTAAGTACAGATATCGTAAGCAAGATCGATGAGTGAGTTCAGAAGCGTTGATAGAGAAATAGATTCACATGCATGAACCGCTGGAAATGTCAGAACCCGGCGACCCAAACCGTTAACTTTTTTTATCATCTAACAACAGAGGACAAATCCAAAAGAAAAGGCTTGAGTTTGACTGTTTGTATACGGATTTTGTGCTTTTTTTTCGTCGTTTAGGCTTTGATGATGAAATGGTGGTTTAAGTTTTAGTTTTAGTCCTATACATGAGATTTGGCGTATGACCGGACACGTGTTGGTATCCTATTTGTTTGTATGGGAAATTTAGATCTTTATGTTATATACAATAAACTGACTGGTCAGTAAATCTGTGACATGTAATCGGAAGGACACCTGGGTGTTTCTGGAGATGGGGATAAGAAGCATCGTAAGTACGTTCGAGCAGAACGTCAATTAATTAGGTGCTGGCACGTGGCCCTGACACATGGGATGAAGGTACGTGAAAAGAGGCTCCGACAAGGACTAACGTGGCTTTTTTTTTTTTTTTGCTCACGACCGTGGAAATATAACGTGGAATTATTGGAGAATAAGATTTTAATTTATGTTTAATTAACTGTTGAGGCGATTGTTAATTTCCAAAAAAAAAAATTATAATAATTGAGGGCTTGAGGCAATTGTTGATTTAATAAATATTTTATTATTTATCATTATGGTACACGTCTTCGGGAATGGCAATTGGCCCAATTATCCATAGCTATTTAAAGTTGGATGTGAAGTGGAAGATGAAAGTTGGCCACACTAGGTGTGGGCCTAAAGTGCTTAAATATGGGCCGTATCGATTACATTTTTTTCTCGAAGTGGGGCTGTGTCAACTTTGACATGTCTAGAAGGTCCATGTCCTTTTCTATTCTTTGAATAATATGCACGTCAAAATATAGTGTCCCTATTTATTATTATTATTATTATTATTATTATTATTATTATTATTATTATTATTATTATTATTATTATTATTATTATTATTATTTATTTTTTCGTAATTGCGTTGATAGGTTTGTTGTTGAGCTTGAATGGCTCTCTGCGTGGAGCCCATACTTGCAAAGATATTCATTGACCAGTATGCGAGTCAAACTTTAGACAGACTAGCTCCTCATACATACATACATATACACACATATATATATATGAATGAAGCAATAATTGTAAATAATGATCACATATATATTCAGATACCAAAATTTTTTTTTTACTAAATTATAAAGATACTCTGTCTCTTGATAAGTTGTATACAAGATAAGGGCATTTGAATAAAACATTTTTTTTTCTCTCAACTCTGCCAGTTTCCTCTAACTTTTCTTTTACTTTTCATCTTACTAAGAAAACACTTTAAGGAAAATCAGAACTCCCTTCAACCATGATTCTGTTCTGAATGTTGAGCTTCGTTAGTACAAACAATTTGCACGCATGCAATTGATGGTACTTAACTTTTAAAGTGTAGGAAACTATGAGAAGAGTTTCACTTAATTCTTTAGTCAGTAAGTTTCAAAACAATACATTTTCAGTTAAACTTGTACATGCAAACCCATTGCTTTCAGATAAATTGAATTAAGCAAAGCTAACCAGATACTTTTCAGATAAAGCTAACCGTAGTTCGGCTTTAGCCAAAGCATTGCTTGTGCATCCGCATTCACATGTAGCAGCATTCTGTCTCACCATGTTTACAAACCAGAAGAATGATGCGCGACTGTGCGTATATCAAGCTTCCATTTGCGCTGGCACTTGATCAGCTCCCTTATAAACGATCTGTTTTGGATAATGAAAAACATATGTACTTTGTTTGACAACAATTTATTTTGCTATCTGTTGTTAAATTGAATATAGTCGAATGTTTTTACCAACAGTTTTGTGCAATAACCAAGCCAACTCTAATTACAGGATTCATAAGTGGCAAACAAAGTCACAGGAAATGAATCTAAAACCCACCTTGTAAAATCCCAACTAGAAGAGTAACAGCTGAAGCTGGCCCAGTTTTGCAATATATGTCTGCTTCGACCTACTGTCTTTTCTGTATCTAGTTCAAGTACAGCTGCCATGCATGATGCAGATCAAATTGGAATTGATCCAAATCGTTAATAGTCATATCAGTACAAGCACATCATATCAATGCCAGCTACTACACTTCTGGCAAGTTTCAGTATCATCTTGATTTTACACCAAAAAGAGACAGACGCCACTCCTGAGCACGAACCAAACTGTATGTCTATTTCAATTCATTTCAGTTTGCTAATTAACACAGTTATGAAGATCACAAGAAGCACACTAATAAACTATATTTCTCCAATTAATTGTACAACGATCACAAGAGTTAATGAAATCCACTGCCAAATCAAAATCAGGCAAACTAAAAGCTTTTATAACCAAAAAAAAAAAAACTTTATTTGCATGTCTATAATTGGACTGTTTAACTAATTAATTTAATTCGATGATCATTTTTTATTTAATTGGCAAAGAATCTTTTAATCCTGTGCTTAGTTTGTTGCTCCTACCAAAGAGTAGCCGTATGCAGCCATAGCCACTAAAAGTAAAGTGATAAGATGTGCAAACGTAATTGCAAAACTAAATCCGTTATTGTCTTATTGAGAAAAGATTTGTTATTAATTTGTCTTGTCAGGTTCAGGGCTGAACCTAAGTGGAGGGCTAGGGCCATGAAAATTGAAATTGAGACGCATCCAACCAACAACATTAAATATTATTATTAATGCATCAAGTAAATGTCAAATTCAGCATGGCCATGAACTACTTTTGGACAGCCACCCCCTCCCCACCCTAACCACCCCCACCCCACTAACGAGCACTGTTAAGCATCCTATCAAAATCATCCCACATGATCTTTGGTATCATTGTTGGTAATTTGTTGCCTTTAAGATCTAACAGCAAAAGTGATAACTAGGAAAACAAAAGATCCATGGCCAGCTAGTAACAACTAGGCAAGATTATGGCTTTTTTTTCGTGTTCTCCTCGCATATTTAACTTATTACATATGGCCCATACATATGTATACCTTAGCTTCATCAAAAGCTAGTGAAGCACAAATGGCTCTTTTACTACTAAACAACCTAATTTTAGCATTCCTCTTGTTCTTTTGCATTATGACAGCCAAGGTTTCTTCACACAACAGGGCTTACACGCCCCCAAGTGTTGCGCGCTTGACAGATCTTTTTGGTCACGTCTCAGTTGATCAGGGCTTTTCCACTTTCTTTGGAGGCTCAAATGTCAAGCGGATCAATAATGGGTCCATGGCCACTCTTGCTCTTGACAAATCCTCAGGCTCGGGATTGGTCTCCAGGAACAAATATTACCACGGATTCTTCAGTGCTGCTATAAAGTTGCCATCTGGTCTCTCATCCGGAGTTGTACTTGCTTTCTATGTAAGCATTTGATTATGTTTAATTCTTGAATTCTGATATATTTGCATGTATACATGTGTGTGTGAGTGTGGGGTGTTGTTGGCTTCTAAATGGTAACAAGTGCATGCATGTGTATTTGCAGTTGTCTAATGCAGATAGCTATCCGCACAACCATGATGAAATTGATATTGAATTGCTTGGACATGATAAGAGAAATGACTGGGTTCTACAAACAAACATATATGCGGATGGAAGAGTCAGTACCGGAAGAGAAGAGAAATTTTACTTCTGGTTTGATCCGACAGCACAGCACCATTATTACAGCATCATCTGGAACAGCCATCACATAGTGTAAGTAACCCACTAGAGAGTCAGAAATTCTCAAAATGAAATAATTAATACTGAAATTACACACTACTAAATGCAGATTTCTAGTAGACAATGTACCAGTGAGAGAGTTTCCGAACGCTGGGGCCTTTTCTTCTGTGTACCCATCAAAGCCAATGTCAGTTTATGTGACAATATGGGATGGATCACAGTGGGCGACTCATGGAGGAAAATACCCAGTTAATTACAAGTATGCACCATTTGTGGTGTCACTGGCTGAAATGGAAATGGCTGGTTGTGTGTTATCAAATTCTGCACAACAGTTAGCCTTTGCTCCTGCTTCATGTTCGAAGGGAAGGGCTTCAAGCTTGGACCCAGTTGATGGACAACAATTTACCACACTATCAAAGCAGCAAGTTACTGCATTGGATTGGTCTAGAAGAAAGCTCATGTTCTACTCTTACTGTAAGGATACAACAAGATTTAAAGTCATGCCACCGGAGTGCAAATAACTAAACAGATTGCGGATCACTTTTTTTCCCCTTTATTTTGTTATTAATTTCATATGCCTTTCCCCATGGGGGAGGAAATGAATAACAAAGAAGGCAATTTTTCTGCATTTATTTATATAAATTAATAAGCCAATAACTCAATTATTTCATTAAAGATCGGTTAGTTATTTAATTTAAACTCATCAAGCGGAGGTCCGGCTACGGCGGAGTTGCCCCACCATAAAACACTGTTAATAACTAGAGGAATATAGCAGTAATTTATTTTTTACTATTTATCCTACAGTGGAGCAACTGCATGTATCCGCTGCCATCAAGTAAATATGAATATAGGTATGAATTATATGATGTGTGATCTGTGACGGGGAATCTGAGTGGAAGACAGAAATCTCGTGCATGTGCCAGTGGTTGGTTGCATGGCTATTAATTAATAATTAGAAATGTGGTGCATGCACTAGAAATGTGGTGCATGCACTAGAAATGTAGGCTGTAGCCTCAATTTGCAGAGAAGCTTCCTTGGACATGTCAACAGGCAGCTGATAAGATCATCTGAGCGACTGGTTGCGATGAATATCTATATTTCATTTCCAAAATTAAGTTCGAAATACTTCTCACACGCATTTAAATGTTGTTTCTATTTACTTAGTAAAAAGTAAAATAAAATAAAAGTGACATAATCCGATATACAGTAAAATCTATATCCATGTAATGTATTGTTGAGATCTGAATATGAACCTTATTAATAATATTTTTCGTCATTTAAGATATAAAAAAAAAAAAAAGGAAAAACGAAGGTCTTAAAAAGAGTGTTCCCTCACGCGAGTCCTTAAGATGCATATGAAGAAAAGAGAGTAACTAAACTTACAAAATAGAAAAAGATGCATAGAGATAATGAAACAAAATAAGCGAAATTTCGTCGGCATCATCTGATTTAACATAACTGTTATTGGAAAACTTTATTGCGAAGGTTTAGATCTAAAGCCATGCTGGGTTCTTAAGGGAAGTAACAACAGCCTTGACTTGCAGGTAATTGCTGAGACTGTAAATACCCTTTTCTCTTCCCTGCCCACTTTGCTTGTATCCACCAAAGGGAATTGCAGCATCAAACACATCAAAGCAGTTAATCCACACCGTCCCAACTCGCAATGCACGCATAAGAGTATTAGCAGTGTCTAAGTTGTGCGTAAACACCCCTGCAGCCAACCCATAGTGAGATGCATTTGATCTTTGAATAACATCATCGAGGTCCCTGCAGCCAAACAGCAATGTTGTTAACATCTGGAAAGGAAAACCAATACAATGTCGACAAGCCTTGGCAAAATTCATTGCTTACTTGTATTTCAGGATGGACTGCACTGGACCAAATATCTCATCTTTTGCTATCAACATGTCATCCTGTACAAGTCATGTCAAAAAAACTCTCTCCATTAAATGTATTCAAAGTATTTTGGAGAAACAGATGCTGGGAATATCAAAATAAGCACCTTGACATTGGTGAAAACCGTGGGCTTAATATAGTAGCCCTTCGAGCCAAGTCTCTCGCCTCCTGTTTCGAGTTTTGCTCCACCATCAATGCCGGATCTTATGTACTTCAGGATCTTCTCAAATTGTTCTGAATCAATCTATTAGAGCAGACTCTAATCAGGGTCCCAAATAACAGCTACCAGCATAACTTCTTAAAATTGAAAGCATAAATGACTAATTTTGTACGTTCACATTTGACAATTGTCACCAGCCTTTTGTTGATGATACTACAATCTTTCATAAGAAAAATTGTTTCTGTTGAGATTGTGTTAAACTGATTTTAATAATAAAATAGTCCCTCATGCGCATGAAGGGAGCAATAGTGAAAAAAAAAATGCAATTATAACAGATCAGATACCATTGTTGACTATTTGAAATTAGAAAATGTCACTGGTTTACCTGAGGGCCTTGTTGGATTCCTCCCTTGAATGGATCACCAACAACACGTTTCATTGCAAGTGCATTTGCTTTCTCTACAAATTGATCATACACACTTTCATGTACAAAAGTACGAGAACCAGCGCAACAGCATTGTCCCTACAGATTGCACAGAATTATGATCAGCAAAACAGTAATAAACATGAAAAACCCAGATGCTGCAAAAACATTTTAATGAACATACCTGATTAAAGAATAAAGCATAGTGGGCCAGCTCAGCGGCCTTATCTACATCAGCATCTTCACATACAATAAAAGGAGATTTCCCTCCAAGCTCTAATGTCACTGGCTTAAGATTGCTTTTCGCTGCCAATTGAAGTACAATTTTTCCAGTCTCAGTTGATCCAGTGAAAGCAAGCTGCAAGAGATCATCACTCCTTTTTACATTGACATAACACTAAACGATTCACAGGAAACAAGTTAAAAAATTAAAGAAAAGCAACTCTATTATAATAAGAATTTTTATAGATCATGTAGCCTTTCGGATAATGATTTACTTGAGTCCACTCAGTTAATGGTTCAGTCGATACTTTCAGTAAACAACAGAAAGGTAATGAGCTTGAGACATTATTCATAAAGTACATCCACACTATTGTTTATAATTCTTCCAAACAAATTAAAGAAATTAACAAAAGGTTCAAACAAAGGAGAAGCAGTGATTTAAGGTTTTAAATTACCTTATCCACTTCCATGTGACTAGCAAGAGCAGCACCAGCAGTTGGACCATAACCTGAAACTATATTTAGAACACCTGGAGGAAGTCCAGCCTGTCACATAGCATCAACTGATCAGAAAAAAGATAAAAAAGACTACTAACATGTACATGTTTGAGCCCCATAATATTTGGACAGATGTCTAAGAATGACTTGAGCAAGTTTAGTATTAAAAGTTATGAGACAAGAATAAAAGACCGAAACAGAAGCATGAACAATGCACCATGTTCAAGTGGAGGTTCAGACAAGTCTAGCGTCACTTGAAATGATGAGATTTAGCAAATGTCCTGGACCCAACTATTAGTTGGCAGCTAACCACCCAGGAACACCAAATTTAGCCTGTAAAGAATTGACTGCTCTTGACCTTTTTTTAAGGAAGAACACTAATAGAATTCCTTGAGAAGATGTTCTTATCAATAGAAACAGTTCAATTTGCATCCATGCATATCTCATTCGCAAACTGTGAAATTGTGAGATGAAGCTTTTGGAAGTGTTAACGTCCAAAACAAACATTTTACTCATTTTGGTACTCAATAATTGAAAAACTGGAAATTGAAACAAAAATGAAACAGAACCCAGTTGTGAAATGCAAGTAAATTTGTTTTTCCCAGAAACCACCTCATGAAGTAGCTTTGATACATAGAGAGCTGAGAGGGGTGTCTGCTCTGCTGTCTTAAGAACAACAGTGTTGCCACATGCTAATGCAGGCCCAACTTTCCAAGCAAACATGAGAAGGGGAAAGTTCCATGGGATAATTTGACCTGCTACACCAATTGGTTCATGCAAGGTTTGCATATGGTACGGTCCATCAGCTGGAACAGTGATACCATGAATCTTATCTGCCCAACCTGAGGAATTTGAAGGAGATAAATGTCTTAATAATGAATAGAATATAGGAAACAATTAAGATCCAAAATAATGAAAGCCAGCAGAAAAAATTCATTTCAATTTACCCACCAGCGTAGTACCGGAATAAACGTGTGATCATTGGTACTTCAGTCTGGGCAGCCTGCTCGAATGGCTTCCCATTATCCCAAGTCTCAAGTGCTGCAATTTCATCATTATGGCTTTCCAGCAAATCAGCGAAGCGCAAAATTATTTTTGACCTTTCCTAAAAGACAAAAACAGAAAATCAAAAAAGAATTAAAACTGTAAATTATATATATAAAAAAAAAGGTTAATATAAGGGAACAAGTGAAATTACAAAACAGGAGGAATGAAGAATAATTACATAAGCAGTCATCTTCGGCCACGGTCCTTCATCAAATGCCTTGCGAGCAGCAGAAACTGCTCGGTTGACATCTTCAGCATCACCTTCAGCTACGTGAGCAATCACATCACCAGTCCTGGGGTCTAATGTGGGGAAAGTTTTGCCTGCGACAATAACAATAAGAGGGAAGCTTATATTCAATTTTTAATTGAAAGAACACAAAGAAAGCAAAGCAAACTAATTGATTTGATAGAAAGATCACCTGCTGCAGAATCAACAAATTGTCCATTAATTAAAAGCTGAGTATAATTAACTTTAACAGGCGGAGTAATTGGATCTTCCACGGCAGCAGCAGAAGAAGCCGTGCTGTATCCGCAGGCAGCAGCAGCAGCAGCTCTGCACAAACTAGAATCCCTCCCTGAAATAAACAGTGACGGAACAATTTAATGTAAAAGAACAAACAAGGTACAACTTCAAAATGATTTTTTTTTTTAAGGCAAATCACTAAAAGCCGTGGACCAGGAAGATCAGGCCCATAAATTAATATTTCAAAAGCATATATACTACATGTTTACCTCAAAAATTTGTAATTGAAGTTCCCCCAAACATTTGGGAGAGAAAAAAAAAAAAAAGACATGCTTCCTATTATTATTATATTTAACTGATATAAGAAAATGGCATTGCCAAGTAACGTTGTAAAAATTACGACTTTATTTTGTAAACATAATCCATCAGAAAGGCTAATAATATCAGATTATCATCATCATCATCATCAAACGTGAGATTTAAAACTCTTTTAAGTTTTCGTTTTCCCAGTAACCAAACAGAGCACAAACACTCTGATCAGTAATACAAGACTCGCAAACAACAAAGAAATGAGAGAGCATCAGCAATGAAAAACGACGCTGTATAAGCTACCTCTTGAAAACAGAGTAGGTGAAGAAGACGTGAATGAACGTGAAAGCAAAAGCGGAACCCTTCTTGCAGCCATTCTTTTTTTTTCCTCTCTCTTGTGAGTGAGAGCGCACAGCCAGTGTCAATATAAAGTTTCTAAGCTTTACATTTTTGTTTGTGAAAGGCTACATGGCATGCTTATCTAATGATTTAACGGTCAACTTCTACATAAGAAACGAAACGTTTCTGTGTATTATCTGTCGGGCCACCAGACTTGATTCTGCTTGCGGCTGTCAGCTAGGCTGTCTTGTTTCGTAGAGGATATGATAAAATAAGAAGCGATTTCATTGGCTTGAATTTCGTAACTGTTTACGACTATTTTTAATGCTCTTTTTGGAGAGAAAAAAAATAAAAAATAAAAAAGAATTGAAATAAGTATTTATTATAATAAAAGTTAAACGTAAGCTACTGTGTTTTGCTGCCACTATTGGAAATACTAAGATTTAAAAAATTGTACCCGTGTGAAATCGGGGTATTCTTAGCAGTACGTCACTGTGATCGGATATTTATTCCTTTTTTTTGGAGCATGGCTGAATAGTCATTGTCAAATATAGAGCCGTGCTTTTTGTACTGTTAAATAAGCAATACCAAATAAATTGCATTAAATAATAAGAATAAGAATAATAATAATAATAATAATAATGTTCACACGTAGGGAAGGTGCGAAATCGTAAGAGCTTTGAATATTTCAATCCGTGCGGTGGCCAATCACTTTCATACGCCAGTTCGGTGATCGCGGTGGACCCTACTGTTAATAAAAATTATTTTGTTTTTAATCTCTTTCATAGCCGATCACGTGCTTGACTAGTAGTGTCCTTGGCTTTTAGTAAAATCGTTACGTAAGTCCAAAGCACCAAAATTTCAATTTGTCTAAAAGCGAAGCGCATACGTAAAAGTTGGGAACTGTGTTTACAATGTAATTGTAAAAATCATTCTCACATTTTAATAAAGTACAGAAAAACAAATTTAAAAAGATTACAAAAAAGTTTAATGCGTTTAAATTACATTGCAATGTTTCAATATACAAATACTAATCGCATACTCATCACAAATACATATGTATGATTCTGGACTTCATTAAAATTTAAGACAGTTATTAAATTATATGATTTTTGTTGTGACAGATAAAATTCGAGACAGTTATCAACAAGCCTTTTTGTTTTAAGGCTTCATTCTCGCTTTAAAGACTCCTTAGCTTCCTCGAGTTATTTTGCTGCCTTTGGCTTCTTGAGCTGGTATGCCTGGTGGCTTCTTTTTCACTTCGTTCCTTTAATTTATTGTTCTGTTCCCTTTGCCATCACTTGCTTTCATTTGCTTTCCTTTTTGCTCTGCCTGGCCTCTTGTTTTCGTCGTATCCTTGCCCTTTTATAGATAATTTTGAATTTATCTTTTATAGATGTTAATATCTTGTTAAACTACACCTGGTCTCAGAGAATTTAATCTCACGCATCATTTATCTTGTCACCCAAAAAATAAATATTATCTATTTAAAATTACAAGTAATAGCTTCAATTTAAGTTGATCATATTTTATTAAGTATAATGATGTTATATTCAATCATATAATTTAATAATTTTTTCAAACTTACCAAGTCTTAATAATCTAAATTTGAGAGCACACACATACAAATTGTTTGAGGAATGAAATAGAGCGACCAGATCTCCTTTTATTAGCTGATTGCGTCGACCTGATAGTAATTTTGATGACCTCGAGCAAGAGATAGTTTTGGAGACAATGAGCAGACGACCTCAAGTAAAAGGTAGTTCTTGATACCATGACCAAACGACCTCTAGCACAATGAGCAGACCATCTCGATCCGAAGATAATTCTATTTACCTCGAGTAAATGGGTTTGAGGAGACATTACCAAGTCACCAGGAAGAACAAACCTCAACTAAACTGATGAGCTCCTTCCAGCCATAATGTCTACTACGACCAAGTATTATAACTGCAACTCAATAACTACTCTGTAACGAACTCATTAATTCATGATTTAAATGAGCATTTAACTCAGTAACAACACGCATTGAAGATGGTGTAATAATTTCAAATTCCTATAAAAGCATAGAGAAATCTAAAGCAGGGGACTCTTCCTCTTATAATTTATTTTTCTTAAAGATTTATTTTTCCCTTTCCCTTAAGTTGATTGGCAGCTGACTTAAGCGTTGAAGGGTTCACGCTGAAAAAACTTTTCAGCACCTCCTGCTGTCTTCTATGATTTCAAAAACCCACTGAACAACAGTACATAATCATAGGATTTTCTTAGAAATTGATAAGTCGTTTTATTACCAAACAAATTTAATGCTGATGTAGAGTCTGGTATTAAGTATCAAGTATCAAGCCACTAATACCGACCATGCCAAATTTCAGCGTCAACACAAATAATAATAATAATAATTTGTCATTAGCTATGGAAACAGAGGGAGAAAGATATTGGATGTGGGTGACATGTAATTTGAATTTTGGTAGTTTGGTGTTTGGTAGTTGGTGCAGGAGTGAAAGGGAAAAAAGCTTGTGCTTATCATGTCGTCGAGTAGTAAATTTCATTTGTTGATTCTTCAACAGTAAATTTGTTGAGTCTTATAATAAAAATCATGGCTAAAACCTTCAATTCCGCTACCTAATAAAATATTATTAAATTATCCAACGGACTCAGCACTCCGCACGAGTCCTTCCCGATATGAGCACCAACGCACTTTCGATTCATTTGATATCCCAACTAATAAGGAAAGAAGATTGATGTGATGTGCAAAATAATTAAATATCATTAGTCACGTGACACAACACCACCACCGCATGCGCAGTTGCTGGTGATATTTATTTTTGATTTTCCATAAACAATTTGTGCGCCGTCGCTGTGTCATGTGTGTGAGTTGTATGGTATACGAGTTCTTCTACTGCGTGCAACTTTTAATTTCATGTCTTCTGGCAGTGAGGTGTAGAAGCAGAAATACCAATTTAATTAGATCATAGATAATAAATAAAAATAAATTTTAAGTAATTTGTAAATAAATAAATAATATTAGGTATAAATAGAAAATAATGATATAAATGAAAGTTTCATAAATGAAATTTTTTTTTTTAATCTTATACCAACTAAACCTATGTGTAAATTAAGATTACGAATATCATGATTCTATAATTAAATTTAAATTTAGTCCCTCTTAATCCAATCCAACCAAACTTGTCAAATACGGAATAAATATTTAATCTCAAAATTAGTCCGCATCCATACCTAGTCCTATCATTCAAAACATGACCATAACATTCGATCTCAAAGTTACTTACAACTAGAAATGAAGGACCACTTGAATGCATTATAGAATCACCTAAACACTCATTATTTTTATTTTTTAAAAATGTTTATATATTTATGTATATGGTAAATAAAAGAGAAAAAAAATAAACATTTTCTTAAAAGATTTTTAAAAATAAATTTATATTATTTTAGTTAAAATGTTCTCTTACTAAATTTGACTACCCTCTATTTTTTAAATAACATAGTTATACTACTTTTCTCTCTTTAATAATAATGATATAAAAATAATATAATATTATTTAAAGAGGAAAAAGTCACTCTTCAATATTAAAAGAGTGAAGAATAATCTCATCTGAAAAATTTTATTAAAAACCCTTTTATTAATATATTATTCTAATAAAAAATAAAATCTTATTTAAAGAGACTTTTATTATACTTTAAACAATAATAATCCATTGCATTCAGACTCCACAAGCACACCATTTACTTAATTAATGCGCACATAATAAATCAACTCATCCTCTACCCCACCTTCTTTCAGTTCCAGTCATTTACCCCCCAACATCGCCGCGGCTAAATTACATTTTACTAACTGAATGTATTAGTATTATGTAATAGACCGGAAATATGAATCGTTGGATTGAAAGAATGAAATCCAACAGTCTATAAACAAGTTAATTGAAAAATAAATATGGCGAAAAAAATCGTTAAAACGTTTTGGAAAACTGACTTAACAAAATCATACTTATGTTGTATATTATTCAGCATTCAAAAAAAAGCCAATTTACACTACTGAATTTTCAAATATATTAATAACTGTTCAAACTTCAAAGTTCAGACTCTGAAACTATCGGTCTTGCTTGTGTCATATTTATTCTTTGTTTAGAATTTATTCTAGCGTACGACAGTAAGTGTGAGGAACTCTCATTATAGGAATTCTACCATGACACAACACCTCTTGATAAGAGCTCACCACACACGTCGTTCGCATTATAATATGCGAGACGGCACGCATTATCACATCCTTTTACACATTACTATATTATATCCGCTTCCCATTTTGATAATTAGAGCATGAGAAGTCAAGTGTGTTTTTGGTCTTTGTTTTGATATTTCAGTGCACTAAATTTCCTTCGACTTTTATTTGAGACAATAAATACATAGCCAGTCAGACCCATGCGCGAGCGTGGAGCCAATAATGTTAACAGTTTGAATTTTCTTTTGGGACTCGATTTGAAGATTATCCCTGCCATTTGTGGACAAAAATAGATATTTTTGATAAACTTCCAAATAAATTTATTTTCTCGTGTTCCAACAACTCAGATTAAAATATATCCACTTGAAATTCCCAATGGGTTGAATTGTCTTCGCCTTTCCCATTTTAAAAAAAATATATATATATCTTTGTACTATTTGTCTGCATAGAAAAAGCCCCACAACAATCACACATAATTGTCTTCCAGTGAAAATGCTGCATCTTTTCTAAAGAAACCCTTCTCCTGTATTTAGTTGAAATCCCACCTAACCTCCAAAATTATTATTAATTTTTTTTAATGTTTCCATTAACATTATTGGTAGCATACGCATATTTCTTCTCTTAAAAAAAATTAAACACTTATAATCAAACGCAAATAAATAAGTAGGATTTGGTATAGACTTATCCACGATTAGATTTATTTATTTATTTTTTACGAGAAGCCTCTAAAGACCAAGAGGAACTTCATCAACAAAAGTCAGGACTCAGGAGGGAACATGGTGAGTAATCGTGTCTTACAGTCTTACTTCTCAAATAATGTACAACGCTAAAACAAAATGAGCAAACACTTGCAGAGAAACGATAAAAAAGAGAACAATCAATGATTTACTGCCAGAGAACCCATTAGCTTAAGTTCTGTAATGTTGGAGGCGAGCTCAACCAAGTCAAATGATGACAATGAACACCAAAATTAGTCACAAGACAAGCCACCCCCCATTATTTTCTGCACATGTGAGAGAGAAATTATACCAATAAGTACGAATAATCCAAGCATAATCACAAAAACAAATAGATTTTTAAATAAATAAATGATATCTTAACTTAAACTTATGCTAAAGAAATTGAAAGTGCAGTAACATCATAGATTCATAGTCTCATCCACTATAATAATTAATAATCCAAGCATAATCACCAAAACAAATAGATTTTTAAATAAATAAATGATATCTTAACTTAAACTTATGCTAAAGAAATTGAAAGTGCAGTAACATCATAGATTCATAGTCTCATCCACTATAATAATTAATAAAGATCCTCGAGTGCAATAATACTAAAATCAGGTATTTTGAACATGCAAAGATTTGAAGGTACACTCAAGCAATGACTCTTAGATTAAGTAAAAGCTACAGGAAAGAAATCTCAGTGTATTTACTATATACATGATTCTGTAGACTATTGTCATTCAGCTTCTAAGAATTTAAAACTGCCAAGTTGTAGGCAAGCAGTCTAAGCAAGCTAGGTCTTCTTGATCTTCGAAAAAGTTCCCGTCTCAGAGAAGTAAGTACTTTGAGTTCCACCCCCTAGCTGGTGTGCATGAGCCTGAGGATTTGAGAGCTCAATTCCCTGGAAAAAGAAAATATTGATTGTTATCATTTGCACATTTATACATATTAACAAATAACAATGCTAGGAGAATTATTCAAAGCACAAGTATGAATCTACCTTCATTCAAGCTTTTACATCAACTAAAGATATGTCAAACTGGACATTAATACTGCTATGAGATTATGTTTTAGTTTTCACTTCTCAGCATACTATACAAGTTCCTAGAAAATTATTAAAAAAAAAATGGATCTCACAAAGATCAAACACTGAAAAGGGGACTTCCAAAGTATACACTCATCTGACAACAGTTTGGTGAGGAGGTCCTATGTTTAAATCACTCTGCATAATTATATTAGCATTTGTATTTGCAAATGCATTTACATTCATTTGAGTTTGATTTTGATGCACATAGAAAGCCCATTGATAAAATCTCCAGCAAGGATCTAGTAGATGATTTGTAAGAGCTTAAGTATCAATGCTGGGTCATAGTAGCTTAAGGTTTTTGGATGATTGGTAACTTAACAAGCACCAATCCCTGGAAGTTGCTCTACAGCATAAGATTAGCACCAATAAATTCATGTTTAGATATATATACCTGCACAGGTGTAAATGCTAGACTTGACGTAAGTCCAGAAGTAGCACCACTGCTACCATAATTCTTTTCCTTGAACCTGAAAACAACATTGTCCCTGAGATCAGAACTGACAGCTGGGCTCAAAAATTGATCAATGGTTAACAAGACAACTGACAAAGCAAATAAGTTTTATGCCATCAAACTAAAGCTCAAACAAGAACTGACAGGAACCCAAAAGAAACCAATGAAAAAGAACAAAAATTGTTTAAAAAAAAATTACCTCTTGGCAACTTTTGCTGCAAGTTTGCTCTGACCAACCGATACGCGAAGTTTACCACTCCCAGCTTGACCAAGCATTCCATAACCCTCTCCCAAGCCATCACCTGTTTCAAAGAAACATAAAATTAGTAAAAAGAATAATTCCTCAACTCATCAACACCGACCATCGATAAAGAAAAGGTTAATAAACTCAGTAAATACTAAAATTTGTCAACAACGATGTTAAAATTACAACAGCCGCTTAATAAAGGCTAAATAACGAACTATTTACCTAAGGAACTTTCTTCAGGTACACCAAATAGCATTCTGTTAGCCAGCTTTCTCATATCTGTTACAGCATATCTGGAAAGGAAAAGCAAGAATGTCAATGAACAAAACAAGAAACTCTAAACAGAATAAAACATCCAGCGTAAGCAATGGTGAAAGTGTACTACCTTTCTTTCATTTTCCTTAACCGTCGACCACCCCTCTTCTTTTTAGGCTCAGAATCAGGAACTGGAAGAGGTTTAGGTTGCTTTGCAGGAGGAGGCTCTTGCCACTTTTCAATCTTCTTGTGAATCTCTTCTCTGAATGACCTCCCAGCAGTTCCAGAAGGATCTCCTCTAGTAGAATCAACACGTGCCGCAAGTGTTGATTTTGCAGCCAAGAGTCGGCAGGCACGCATTCTCAGAGGTGGAGGTGTACTTTGAAATATCTCTGTCTGCTCAAGATAACCTACACGGAATTGAGATGTTGCAGTAGAAAAACCAGCAAGATTCTTTTTCTTTGCGCCAAGAAGCTGAACGTTACAAGCAGGCATCTTAGCTAATGCTGAGAGACCACCAGCCGTTCCCATGAGTTTCGCTGCAACAGCACTGCCAACAATTGCAGATAGATTTGGCGCAATATAGGCCATCCTGCTCTCTACAAAATCAAGGACCTTCTTCTTTGCTGCATCAAGTGCAAGAGCTCGATCACATGCATCAATTGTCTTTTGAAGGACATCTTCTGGAAGTGGTTTGCCACTTGTAGTTGATGCTGTGACAGACACCACCATGATAATGGCTGAGGGTAAGAGCCCCTCCAGATCCACAAGTGTCAAGTCCACCTCATTGCCGATCTTTTTCACAACACGGGCATAATCAATGGGGTGATGGACTAAAGATTCAAGCTCTGGAAATTTCAGTCTGTACTTGTCACGAATGAAATTATGAATAATCACAATCTCATTCTCGATATCAACTGATAATACATTACAGTCGACAATCAGCTGATACTCCGGATCATCCTCCAATACCATTCCATGACTAGATATATCAGAACCGTTCTGAAGTGCAGCTTCAACTTTCTGCCAGTCAAACACAATTACAACCATTAGAAAATGTCAAAATACATATTAAAGTTAATATGAATTTGAAAAAAAAAAACTATTAGTTGGGGGAAATCTCATGGTCAAACAACATAAAAGCAAAGAGAATGTGAGACATCAAGAAAACACTCCACCATAAACAAACATATGTAAGCGGAAATAAATATGAGAAAAGCATGATATAAATCAACCTGCATTATATCAGTGTATCTCTGAGATTTCTGCAATTTGGAAACATTGTCCAAGTCATCATAGTTCAGAGCTTCTATATCTTCAATGTCACCATCAACATCTTCTTCCATGTTTGTGGCATCAACTCCTCCTTCCTCTTCCTGAATGAAGAACAGATAAAGGTTATGAACAGCCAATTATGACATTCTTAATTGAAAGCACTTCACAGAAATTGATAGGACAGTCCTGATCAGAGACAAAAGATTAAAAAAAATAAAAAAGACAGAAAATCTACTGACATTAACATCAGCTTCGTTGTCAGATAACTCTTCCAGGTCAGCGAGGAAGGAATCAGCAAGAGTTGCCTGAAGATACCATAAAAGAGTCAATGAGTAACAATTGCTAGATGATAAATTCAAAAACAAAAATAGAAGCATAAAAAATTTAGGGTTGCATCAACGTAGAGAAGAAGGAAAAGCAGCTAAGAGTGCAACAGAGAAATACTGAAACACTAAAAATTCACTGAAAATAAAGCGATTAAACACAATTTGCTATGTCATAAATAAACATTAACAAAACTAACCATGGACTCGAGATTGAGGGAAGGAAAACGATTAAATCCTGTCCTGGTGTTTGTTCCTGGCAATAGAAAAGCGAGCAAACTAAACGATGAAAAAAAAATTATATAATGAAATCGATATAACAAAAAGAAAACCTAATCAAAGAAGAAATACCGAGTAATTGATTAATAGCTTAACGAGCGGACGGCGACCGACTAACGCACTGAGGCGACAGGGGAATTTTTTTTTAACCTTCGCATTTCTGATGATGTGAGGCAAATTCAAAAAGATATTGGGCTGCTTTTGGACTCAGGGACCAAGCCCAAAACATGAAAGGCCCAGTTGTACTTTGGATGGATCTTGAGGTCCCTCTAATCTGACTGAATTTGATAGTGTAAAGAGCATTAACGTAGTGTTTGTTTTTTTTTTTACCTGAAATTTAAATAAGTTTGAATTTAACTCAAATCTGAATAGGTTTAAATATATATTTTTAAATGACATGTTTTTTTTTTTAATATCTGAATATAAATATTAAGTTATTTTTTTTCACAAAGAAAACATCTGAAATATAATATTTTGACATATATAACCTTCATAATACTTGCATTTATTGGTTAAATACATGACAAGTTATAAATAAATTATTTGATTAGTAAAAAAAAATTGATAATTATTTGAAAAGTAGTAAAATATGTATTAAACACATGTAATTTTTACCTTAATATATGATACTTATAATGATATTTTTAGTATATTATATTGATATTAATCTCATAAGTCAATCAATAATTGTTTAATTATTTGAATTAAAATTAAAATATTAAATAAAATTTAAAATCTATTATAAAAATAGTAAATAGAAATACAAAGAGATGAACTTATTACAAAATACATTCACCTAAAGTTTTATTATGTTTAAAATTTTCATTCACAAAAAAAAAAAATAATAATAATAGCTAAATACACTTACAAAAAAAGGATAAATAAAAAATAATGAAAGAATAATTTATATAATAGAAAATAAATTTATTTAATAGGGGTATTAATGAAAAAGAATCATTCAGATAAAAATCAGAATATTTAATTTTTTTCATTTAGACTTAAACGTTTTATAATCAACATAAGTGATTAAAAAACAAACAAAATAAAAATTATAAATATATAAAAATAATTAAGAATCAGATCCCAGGAGAAAAAAAAAAACAACCCTTAATTCTTTTCGTTTAATTTTCTCCAATATTTCATATGTGGCCTTACTTAAATTGTGTACGGACGCATCTCTTTTTTATTTTTATTTATTTTTCAACCACTCTCCGAAGGTAAGAATTGCAGGAAACTACTTTTGTATTGCTCTCACCTTAGTTTCCTCTGACGTCTCATCTTGGACCATTTACTTAAGGATTTTAATTTCCTCTGATCTCTCATCTTGGGCCTTTACTTAAATTTTAATTTTTAAAAAATAAATTTAAGTTAATTTATAGCTCTATTATTTTTCGGATGGAACAGACCAAGGAGAACCGTCTGACCTGTCAAGAATCCGAAGCGTACACGGTAACACGGGGTTGGGGAATCTCTTAAACAACAAGTGGAGACCGAAGCACTTTTGCTTTCAGCCACAAAGACTTGCTTTTTTTAAAGTCATAATTTTCGTCTGGTTTATTCTATAATCTTATGAAATGAAAGCAAGCCGTCCACAATCATCATCACCCAACAATTACTTCTTTTTCCGCTCTCCTTTCCCCTTTTTGCTGGACTCTTTTCTTTTCTCATTCAGTGAATTGGGCGTTTGTTTTCGAGTCTGGTTCACAGTTTGCACATGTTCCTTTCGCACAATCATTCCTCCAAAATGCTTTACAAAAATTTTGTTTTATTTCGTAAAATCTGCATAGTTTTTGGTGACGCCTTTGGTGTGTTTGCACATGGCATTTCATTTGAAGTTGGTAATATTTTATTGATTATATATATATATACACACACTCATATATTACAATCAAACTCTATTAATATTTTACAACAAAAAATTAATTAAGACTTAGACTTCTCTTTTGACAGGGCTTTATCTAGTTCTCTGCATTAAGAGTAGAATAAATATTTTTCAAGTATTAAGTGAGGGTTGTTCTTCGAACGATGCCATAATAAAATTTTGAAGGAGAGTTTATTGCCACAAATTACTATTTGTTATTACTATAAATTAATTAATTTAAAAAATAAAATCTCACAGATGATATTTTTATTCTCATTTAAAGAGTCACATTAATAACAAAAGTTTAAATCAGGTCTTCAATTAATATTATTATTCTCTCTTTCAATATTAGAAAGATAGCGGATGGTAAAATATGATGAGAAAATAATTTGATTAAAATCTCATAAATTTATTTCTATCCGAAAATCTTTTGGGAAAAAGCTTATAAATTCTCTTTTGTATTTGTGTAAAATTAGATGAGGCTTTTGTATTTGTGTAAAATTAGATGAGTTTTCCAGTTACACTCTTATATAGTTATAACAAAAATCTATTATTTATATGATGGAGTAATTTTTCAATGAAAGATCCCTTTAAGTTATTGTATTAAAGGACAAGATAAAAGATCATAAAATACACGCTCTAATATATCCAATAATAAAAAATATTACATTAAATTATATATTTTACTTATATTTTAATTTATTTTTTTTATTTTAATAACTTATGGGATATTTATTTAATAATTACTCGTTTACGCTCGTCAAGCATAAGTAACAGAAAATAATAAAGCAAAAAGAATATGCTTTTTAATTTGCCAGGTTCGTTATCAATACTCCAACAAACTGAAAAAGGCAATACGTAGCATGGTCCAGTGAGCCATTGGCAAATGTGTAGAACACAACACGAATCAAAAGGGGTTTTAATAGATCTACCAAACATTGATATTCTCAAACTTTCTTTTTTTTTAAATAATTTTAATTAATTAGTTTTCTTTTCATCGTCGCAAGTTCCCAACCCTAATTGAGAACCCCATCATTTTGCACTGTGCTGTAAAAAAGAATGGAATAATAAAATTGAGTCCCTCTATTTTATTAAATCACTAATAATTACATAGTTTTTAATTATATTACATTAAGGCCTCTATTGAAATCTCAACTCTCAAGATCAAATTCAGGGAAGAAATTTGGTCGTATTTTCAAAGATACAATTGTTATATTCCAAGAAGGCCGTCTAATTTTAAGTCAAATGATGCTAAAAAGAAAAAAAACTATCACACCCTTGAAATCAATTTATTATATATTGTAGTCTTCTACTTCAAAATTATTTTAAATAATAATATTTTTTTGAGTATATTTAGCAGCTTACATTATATTGTGTTGCATTACATTAAAGTATTATTTTTAATTATTATGTTAACCCATGTTTAGTTATAATTTTTTTTGTGAAATTGCACTTTATTAGAAAGGTGGTTTTTACTTTATACAATAGAAGGAGTATAAAATAAATCCATCTAGTCTAGAGTTTAGACTATATTGTATTAAAATATTGTTCATATTTAAATGTAATAGTTTAACTTTTATTATTAAATAATTATAATAAATTTAAAATTTATTAAATATTAATTTATATTTATGTTTAAATAAAAATTAATTTAAATGATAATATAAGGTAGTAAAAACCTAACTACTTAATAAATAAATGATAATACATTATTCTACTTGCATTAAATAAAATCATTTTAATTATCTTACCTCAAATATGGAAGAAGTATTTTAATTTTATTTAATAATTTATTATTTACTAAAATAATCAATTTAAAAATAAATTTAAATTAAACAATTATATTCGACATTGATAAATAAAAATAAATATATAATTTAATATGATATTTTTCATAATAAATATAATTTATGTTGTATAATTATATAGTATTATATTTTTACAATATAATATTAAAATATAAAATATTATAATATTAATATAAATTAACCAAACATGGGTTAATATATAGAATTAATTATATTGTAATATAATATTACTAATAATATAACATAAAGTTGTAATATTTTATTATTTAATATTAGTATATGGTTAACTAATTTCTATATAATAAAAATTAATATATAAAAATAAATATTTGATGCTTAATTTAAAAATTAATAATAAACACCTGAAATATTAGTAAATTTAATTTTAATATTAATATAAAATAATATTATTTCATATAATACCAATTCGTACTACACCAAATGTAATATTGTATTACGATGCACCCTAGTGTACAACACTCTATACGGCAATATAACTGATACAATGTACCAAACACATTCTTTGAGTAGTATATATACATCAACAGTTCAATTATGATTTTATTACCAAAATTTTAAGGGAGTAAGGTTGGATGATCATGCGAAAGACTAAATTGTCCGTCTTTATTTGCAATTATAATTAAGGTAAGGGGAATCCGATAATTTACCCAAATCACAAAATAGTTGGCATTTATAAATCAAATCAAGTCAGGTTACCTTTGTGCTGGCCTGGGCATATATAAATCGTTGCTCACCACATTCACACACTTGAAACCAAGCGCAAGCGGCAGCAAACGCAAATACAAACACGAGCTGCATCTTTGCGAAGCCAGATTTGTAACTTTTTATATATTTACTCCCACCACTAACAGCTTGCATATTTATTTATTTATTTATTATTTTATTTTTTATAATATATGTAAGGCAAAGAGGGACCAAGATTCTGTTTGTGTGGCGCCTCTTGACTCCCGGGAGTTGCCTCGGCAGAGAGTTTTCATTGAAAGTGAAGTGATTGTTGGTTTTTGGGGGGGTCTGAACGCAGAGAGAATAATCAATAATAATATCTGTTATGGCGGAAACTGGGTCTGTTGCTGCCACTGATTTGCCGGTGAAGAGGCCGAGAGATGACGGAGAGAAGGAGGCTAATAACGACAATAACGGGAGTGTGTTGATGGAGATGGACTCTAACAAGCAGCCTGATTGTATCTCCTCTGTTATTCCCGGCTGGTTCTCTGAAATCAGCCCAATGTGGCCCGGTTTGATTTTCTTTTCTTTTTCTCTTCATAGGCTGCATGCTCATGCTTTTTGATCTGATTAAAATCATTGGCATGTTTAATATCATACAGTTATTATTATATTACTGTTGTTATGTGATAGTAGGAGTATGTTTGGTCTGATTAAATACATTCTGTTAGTATAACACTAGTCATGTTTCTTCTTATTTATGTTACCTGCTTATTTTCATTTGGGAATTTTATCCGTTGATTCTTACAAGAATTTTTAGGTACTTGGTAGAGCTGAATACCTTAAAGTATAGAGAAGACTTTGTTGTCCTTTGATGGACTTACTGTTGTTAAACTTGCTAAACCTTTGGATGTTTAGTGAGAACAGGGTGCCGAATCTGTCTGTATGGTGTTCTCTTTGGTCTTTTATGTCGGTGTGGCTTTAAATTTAAATATTGGAGTTTAGTTTGTTATAATATCTACCAGAAAACAGAAGTATTGCAATTGTTTTTGTCTCTTTAATTCTTGTGTATAGGTTTGCCATTGCCAGATTCTCTTTTCATTCTTATTGTCATCTTCATTCTCAGAAAATCTTATCTGTGAGGTATTTTCTATTATGCAGGTGAGGCACATTCATTGAAGGTTGAGAAAATCTTGTTTCAAGGGAAGTCTGATTACCAGAATGTCATGGTCTTTCAGGTATTCATGCACCCTTTTGGTTCCTTTCATATTCGTCATCCTGTCTTTTTTTTTTTTTAACTCTTATACTCAAATTATTCTCTGCTTTGTCATTTTGCAGTCTTCAACATATGGGAAGGTTCTTATTTTGGATGGGGTGATTCAGCTTACTGAGAGGGATGAATGTGCATATCAAGAAATGATCACTCACCTTCCACTTTGTTCAATTCCTAACCCAAAGAAGGTCTCATGCCCTGCTAATTAGTAATGATTCATTTAAATATGAGACACCATCATTGAAGTCACTACTTTCTCTCTAAATTATCAGAGTCATTTACAGTGTCATAATTTTCTCTCAGTCGTGTTGTGATTGCTCTCAAGGCATACAATTTCTTCAATTTTGAAATCCCCTATGGTCTACCAACATAGCATGTGATGTAATTTATTTTTCTGTTTTTGCTGCCAAAGTATGCGCATTTGTTTCAATCTTCACCACATTGTTATTTTCTTCAGGTTCTGGTAATTGGTGGAGGAGATGGTGGGGTCTTGCGGGAAGTATCTCGTCATTCTTCTGTTGAGAAGATTGATATCTGTGAAATTGATAAAATGGTAGTTGATGTAAGCATATATAAACATACACCTTTTTATTCTTTCTTGGCATTGTTGACTAGAAAACTGATTGACTTTTTTTTTCCCCTTTTGGAATGAAATGCATGCACTTGTTAAAGGTTGTGCAAGTCTATTATGCTTATCCGTTTCCTATATTAAAACAGGTTCCTTATGTAATATATGACTTCTGTTTGTTTTCCAGGTCTCTAAACAATTTTTCCCTGATGTAGCTGTTGGGTTTGAGGATCCTCGTGTGGCACTTCATATTGGCGATGGTATGATCAGCTTCTTTTTATATACTCCTTATTTCTCATTTTTCCTGTGAAGTGATTGATAGGTGGGTCTTATCTTAATATTGCAGGAGTTGCATTCTTGAAGGCTGTTCCTGAAGGAACATATGATGCAGTTATAGTGGACTCTTCTGATCCAATAGGTAATCACTCTGCAACTGATAATATCCTTGTAGTTTTTAACAGAAACATATCTAAAATACATCGACTAAAAAATGGAAAGAGACTAGTTTGTTTTGAACTAATTAAGAGTATTGCGTTTGTTCAAACAGGTCCTGCACAAGAGCTCTTTGAGAAGCCCTTTTTTGAGTCTGTTGCTAAGGCGCTTCGTCCGGGGGGTGTAGTGAGTACTCAGGCAGAAAGCATCTGGCTTCACATGCACATTATAGAGGACATTGTTGCAAACTGCCGCCAGATCTTCAAAGGCTCTGTCAATTATGCATGGACTACAGTCCCTACATATCCAAGGTATATACTATTTAATTCTTAGCTTTCCCGATCTGACAATTCTTCTCTTCTTCCTTCTATTATGTATGTTAGTATGAATGCATAACAAGGCTCTGTAGGAGCAGTTTACTGTGACTGGCATCGTCATCTACGAATCCTTTTCACCAACCAGAACTTTCCTCCCCTCTTGTTCGGCTGTTAACAGTGATTTAAGCCCTTCAATGCCCTCACTTCATGGGCATCCCTTTCCTATAAGAACCAAGTGCTGTATGTTTCTTCATTCTGTGGCCGGTTGCTGATGGTGGTTATTTGATCTTATTTTATTTTTCCCCAGCGGGGTGATTGGTTTCATGCTTTGCTCAACTGAGGGGCCTCCCGTTGATTTCAAGCATCCAGTGAATCCTATAGATGCCAATGATAGTCACTGTAATTCATCAAAAGGACCCCTGAAATTTTACAACTCAGAGGTATGATTCTACTCCATCTTCCTCTTCCCTGTCCTTTTCTTTCTTTTTTCCCCCTCCCTTATGCACAGGGCAATGCATTTGATTTTTCTAGTTCCTTCTGATGCACTTTTTTCTTTTCCCTCTCTGTACATCAATTCCAGATCCACACAGCGGCATTCTGTTTGCCAACGTTTGCGAAGAAGGTCATTGAATCAGAGAAATGAGAAGATTTGAAAGAGTCAAGATGTCCTAGACCATCCAGCAGCTTCTGTCCTCTTGCAGATGGTCTATTTAGCCATTAAAAATGGAATAAATTATTTTTAATTCCTGTTCTGAGTACATCTTGTCAGCAGAGTTTGTCTTGTTGATGGATTATATGATTAATGTTAACGTGTAGTGACCTTTCAATTCATATACGCCGAAAGTGTTTCTTTTATGCATTTATTGGAGTGTTTCTTTCAATGGAGAACAACTCTTTTTAGAGATGAAGAGTTACCAGAAAAAGGAGACAAAACTGAATCAATTTATTAGCAAAATCCTGGTATAAAGATCTTTTGGCATTGGCTACCAAATCATAGCAGTTGTAGCGAGAAAGCCTAGCTAGAAGCAAACTTTCATGGTAAATCAAGGACAACAGAGGGAGTGGGATGATAATGCTGAAGAAGATGGAGTCGATATTCTTGCAACGGATGGGTAGGGGCTTCTTTAACAATACTAAAGGCGTCCAGCTTCTGTTTCTTCATAGCGTCCATGCTTTCTTTCTCGATGACTTTTCACTTGGAAAGCTCAATTCCCCTCCATCAAATGCCCTTTTTTAAGTAATTTTATTCAAACTGATTACAATATCAATATGACTTATGAAAATCATGCATCGTGGAGGCAATCATTAAGAGCATGTAGATGTAAACGACAAGACCCATCTTGACGTAGATTCATCCACACTGCCATGGTTTATACCAAATAACATTGTTTGAACATACAAATTATCTTTCATGCATGCACCCATATTTCCAACTGGTACACAAACGCTACCCATTTAACTAATTTTATAGCTTATTCCAAATATAAAAAGATGGTTAAACGCAAAAATATTTCAAGACAAAACAAAACATTAAAAGCTACTAACATGCCCTCGCACTTTTTCTGACCCATTATGAACATTCCTCCACCGGATTACAAGCCAAATTTGCGAATTAAAGCACCTTCCTTTCTAGACCACTGGATTGGGCTTTTACCACTACCCCGGAGGGGGTGGACCAATGTGGAATGAAATTGATCCCATAACAGATAATAGCTAAAAAAAAATTCACAGAACAATTCAGAACAACAGATTTCATGGAGGAACCTCATTAGTTAAGGTAAGAACATTGAATGGAATACACTTTGACCGAGAGCTTTTTAAAGATATGTATGGGCATTTACAAAATCTGTGGAAGAAACAGATAATGGATCAAAAATAAAATTTAACGGCAGAAAAATCAATGAAACAAATAGATGATGAATGGAATACGCTCAGCAATTATCTCCAAGCAACCGTATTTGCTTATTCCATTTAGCATTCCCCGTGAACACACTTGAAACCATGAATGAGTATAGCCTAACCTATTCAAGAAACTGTGAATATTATTCCTTTACCATGAACAATTCATTACCTTGCCATTTATCAGGTGACCAAAATTTACCAACTAGCAGAAGAATAACGTCATGGTAGATCAGATAATTTGCCTTACCCAAAATCCGAATACCAGGTGCACCTTTCTAACCAGCTAGCAGAAGTAAAAGTCTTAAGTTGATAGAAGACTTGCCGCCAAAGCACAAAAGAGGAGTGGTGAGCAAACAGGTTTCTGGGAAAGTGGGAAGCTCAACAACTATTTGAAGTCCAACAAGCACATAAAGCAACAATAGTAGACGATGTAATACAGAAATGCAGGGATAGGGTGCGCAATAAACAGCTTCAGATGCTTTGCTGCAGAAGAACAAGTTTCTGAAGATAAACCATTTTCAACATGGGACTCAAATCTGAAGAATATGTGGGGGCGACGACCAGTAGATGATGTGGTGCAGAGAAGCAGATCAGAGATGAGAAAAAACCGTTTGCACTAAAGATGCAGAAATGTGGTGAAACGATGCCGTTTTAGCCGAAAATCACACCTCAAAACAAAACATATAAAACTTTTAGAATATCGACTTCAAAGTGATCAACAACTGTGGTTAATAAGGCAACTTAAGAACATATAAACAACAATAAGAAGAAATTTAAAGTAGGAAAACAACCTCAAAGTATGAAGATAGACACAAAAAGGTGTCCATAGCACCCTTTTGACAGCCGAAACACTTTGCAGAAGCCATCCACAACCAAGGTACTATCAAATCTCAAAGTCATGACATCAACATAACTAATATAAATCCTCCTTCGTCAACTGATCCTATAACGACTACAATACTGCCAACATGTGCTCCAATCCATTAAGCATTTGCTTCAGTTGAGGTTACAGCCTTAGTCCCTGCAAAGACACGCAAGAACTCAAAACAAGATTGCACATACATGTACAGAGGAAAGAATGTCAAAAATAATGCTCATATTGCCCCTCAACTTGCACAAAGTGTTAGATATATTTATTTGGCAGGGATGATCAGGGGATAGTAAAAGGGGATGGTTGGGTGAGGCTTGAGGGACAGTCAGAGAAACAAAAAATCTACCAACCATAAGAGTTTTGTAACTGTAGTCACTCCTGTTTCATAGAAGGTGTAACTGACGTAGGTAAATGTTATCTAGAAACCACATGATACCTACGGCCTTCGCTAGTGTCTCAAGAACTCAAAGCATATAACTATTTCATTAATCTATCAAAACATCAATGCTAGGAACATCAACATACCCATTAGCATATGGTGAACCACGACGAGAATGGCGATACGGGGGGGACCTGCTGTAACTGCGACCACGTCGAGGCGATATGCTGCGGCGACGTGGAGGAGGAGATCTTCTTCCACGGGGGCTATAGCTCCTATCAAAAGACAAAACTGTAACTAAGCAACGTACATATTCAATCTCAGATAAGAAAAGAAAAAAATATTCCTAAAAGAAAAGAAAAAGCCAGATAGCTTGATTTAAATTAACAGATTTCAATGTTGATAAGGGTGCACTAAACACACCTCCAAGCAATATTGATGATACATATGATTGGAAGCAGTACAAAACTAAGAAGATAAAGAATAAATTACTCAGGTAGAAAATAAGTGACATCACACAGATTTCCCTAAATTGATACCCATATCTTTGCAATCACAAAGGACAACAGACTGATTCTACGTTTATAGAATTGCATGATTCATAAGTATATGACCCATGTGCCATAGCAGAAGAACACATAGCCCTTGAACCGCACCTGCGTCCATACCCATAACTTGGACTTCTACGTCGACGTGGGCTAGGGCTGCGACGCCGTCCACTCCCCAAGCCACGTGAACCAATGCGCAAGCGACATTCACGAGCAAAGTGACCAGGCTCACCACACTCATAACACTTCAAGTCCTCACCTCCACCACGCCCACGCCCACGCCCACCACGGCCTCCACCACCCTTGGAATTATGAGAAAGTTCCACACGCCAGCCATTTTTCCCTGTAAAATGAACTTGCTTAACTCCAAACTCGTAGAACATGACAAGAGGAAAGCCTCGCCATGCATATAAATTGAATTAACCAAATGCTGATTGAGAGATAATAGCAGTAAACGGGTATGAACTATCAGAACAGGGCAAAGAGCAAAGCCTAAAAAACCATGATTTTTACATCAGAGAGATAGCCTAAATGAGGTTAAATTAAAATAACCTAATGATGGAGCAGTAGTAAGGGGATCCTACATAGGAGGGGTAAGAGAAAACTCGATACTAACCATCTAGCGCACGAATAGCATCTACAGCATCCCTGCGATCATCAAACTCAACAAAGGCATACCCCGGGGGCCTTCGAGCAACCCACACACTGCATCACGCGACATCAACATGATGAATTGACCAAACACAGAAACAAAATTCCAAGAGACAAGAATGCTTGATAAAGCACGAAATTTTTATTACAAAATTGACCCGATAATCTATTTCTAGAAAGGGAAATAAAACGAAAAATACCTGCGAAGCACGCCAAACATGCGAAATTCATCTTCAAGATCCCTTTCAGATACCCGAGGATCCAAATTCCCAACATAAACCCTAGACATTCTTGCAAGCCACCTTCAACCTAAATGAATCAATAAAGAGTAAAAGAGAAAAATGAATGATTACAAGCAGATCGTGGAAACAGGAAAGATTAATTGAATTAGACGAGAACGAGAACCAATCGCCGAGCTCGAAAACCCTAAGAAAAAGCGATTATTTTCTACGTACTCGCCCTGAGTGACCTGTGTATGACTTTCTGTACGATTTTTTTGGGAGAATTGATAGCGTGAGCGTAAAATATGAAAGGAGGGCAATGCCCAGATTGGGCTTCAATTAAGGAGTTGGGCCTTCTTCTAAAAGGCAAGTTAAGATATTGTCTATTCAAAAGAAATGATACGATATTTTCAAATACGCGACATAGTGTGTCCATTTGTAAAAAGATGTCTCTTATTCTTTGGTTTTTTTTTTTTTGGTCTTTTGAGAAAAGTCAAATTACAATACGCATTAACATTACGCAGTAGTGATGTTATGTGTAAACAATTATATAATATAGCTTAGGATTTATTGAGTATAACTCAAAAATTTTATAAGAAACAAAGGCAAAATCTACCTTACACCCATAAATATTTGCAAAAGGAAAATGACTTTAAATCTAACTCATGGTATGGTGGTGTTTTAGCACACGGCCAATGATCAAAGCGACTCTGATCCTATTTAACTGCTGAAAACCCCACATTATACTACGAAAGCTAGGAATTTTCATGCAAACAATTGAGGTGGCCAGTGAAGAGCATGGGCGTGAAATTATGGACACCTGTGCCCTCACGTGATGGACACAGAAAATGGAACAGACTCCTGTATGGAAACAATATCAACGCAATGATGTCCGAAACGGGCCAGAAAATAGACATGGGGTAGCACAGAATTTCTTGTGCACCCATTCGCCCGTTGAATGATTGAACCTCTCGTCATCCAAAATCTTATTGATTTCGTGCTTTATGTCAGCGTCTCAGAGTGGTTAAAGCGAGTTAAACGATTCGCATACAATCAACGGAAAAATAGTTGATATTTTTATTTATTTATATAAAAATTAAAATGAGTTGGACAGTCAGCCCGGCAGTAATGGTTTCTACCAATTACTTGATTAAAAAAAAAAAACAATGAAAATCAGATAAGACGAAAAAAAAATGTTGCCCGTCTCATTCCCATCCTATAACTGTAATTCCTGTCCTGCCGGCATGGGTGTTGATTTGATGTTGTTCTTGTTTCTTGCCAAATCAAAGTTCTGCAGCGAAGCTCAGTTAAACAATCAAAGAGAGATTTTTATTTTTTATTTTTCATTCTTTTAACGCCAAGGTCCAGAATTGATGTTTGAGACTTTTTGAGGATTGAAGCTGAAAAACAAGTGCTTGAAACAAAAGGTATTGAAGGGTTGGTGGAGAAATGGAGGAAGAAGATAAGATTGAAGAGAGTAGCGTGAGATTGCTGACAAGTGTTGGTAGCGCCGGCGGCGGTGAGTCAAGATGGGTGGATGGAAGCGAGGTTGACACAGAGTCACCTCCGTGGTCTTTGTCTGAAGAGAATGGAGCAAGAGGAGGGTATGGATCTATGAGAAGGAGGCTAGTGAAGAAACCTAAATATGATTCTTTGGATGTTGAAGCAATGGAGATCGCTGGCGCATTTGGTCACAACTCTAAGGTCATTCACTTTTTTAATTATCAATTCTTTGTTTAATGATTTAATTCACTGAACGCTTCTTCTTTGTTAGATTTGACATTTTGTGCCAAAAAAAAAGAAAAATTATTTTTTTTCAGTATTCTTGATTATGTGTCTTATTAGTGTTGTTATGTAATTCTGATGGATTTTCTGTAACCGGGGCCAATTTTTATCTGGGATTTTGGAACTGAACTTCTAGTTCTGTAAAGAAGAACGCGAGTTATTTGATTGTGGGGTTGAATTGGACTCCAGCAATACTGGACAGAAAGTGCATCGATTTGACCAGCATTACCCTACTTTCAGTTTTTTTTGGAAGTTGACTATTTTCCTTGTGATGTTCATATTTGTGCATATTTGGGGCTTAAGAGTTCCCAAAACATGTGGGAGTGGTTGGTACTTGGTAGTGCAAATAAGAGTGCTCAATCCAGCTTGTTATGGCAGAACTTCTTGAGTTCTCAACTTTGTGTAAAGGGCAGCAAATTTCTGTAAATGCTTGATTGTTTTATAACTGAAACAGCAGCGGTGGCTTTGTTAGGAAGCACCATTAGCAATCGAGATAGAGTGCAAGCACTGCCTTCCAATCACAAAAATTAAAATTTTAGAGTTTATGGATTGATGCATGGATGAAGTAGTTTATGACATCTTCACTTAATTTCCACCCATGCCATAATTGACAATCACTGTCAAGAATACACAGCCTACAGGCTGTTAAAAAGATGGAAAGCTTCTCATGTATTCAATGCTCCTATGCATGTGCTTCCGATGTTTTGCTAACGAAAGAATTTACATGTCAGATAAATGTACAACCTCAGCTCTTACTAAACTACTTTACTTTAATGAGTCAGGATGTTTCTGTTTGGCACACTCTTGCTTTAGCATTTCAAACTCTTGGTGTGGTGTATGGTGATATGGGGACAAGCCCTTTATATGTCTACAGCGATGTGTTCAGCAAAGTGCAGATTGAGAGAGAAATTGATGTCTTGGGGGCTTTATCGCTGGTGATGTACACAATTACTCTTATTCCTTTAGCCAAATATGTTTTCGTGGTGCTCAAAGCCAATGATAATGGAGAAGGTTAGAGTTTCCTTCCATAGTCGTTTTTCTTCTATGCCTTACTCCGCAATTAGTCTATTTGATAATTTTGTTAACAAGTCAGTAATTCTAATTTCAGGAGGAACATTTGCATTGTACTCACTGATTTCTAGGTATGCGAAGGTTAACATGCTGCCAAATCGTCAGCCAGCTGATGAACAGATCTCAAGTTTTAGGCTTAAGCTGCCCACCCCAGAGTTGGAAAGGGCTTTGCAATTAAAAGACATTTTGGAAAGAACATCATCATTGAAAACCCTTCTACTGCTGTTGGTTCTGATGGGAACTTCCATGATTATAGGAGACGGGATTCTTACTCCTGCAATGTCAGGTTCTGGTTTTCATATCTTGTGGCTTACATGATGCAAATATTTCTAATATACCAGCAATGTCAGGTTCTGGTTTCCATATCTTGCGGCTTACATACTGCAAATATTTCTAATGTACTTGAATTGTAATTTTCAGGAATATCCAAATTTTACTTGATGCAATTATAATATTTAGCATTATTTACTGGATAAACTTATATAATGATTCTCCATTTGAAGCGTAAGATCACTCAGGGTTTAGGCTATAACCAATGTAGCTACAAAGCTGCTCAGCAACTCAGTATTAAAGGAGACGGTTGAAATTAGCATCACAGAAGACCTTCAAAATTTTAAGTTATATCTAGCTATAATTAACCAGCATAATTCCTACTATTTTTGCTGATATATAAGGAAGATAAAATCACAAAACTCTGCGAACTTCATATGAGAAGAAGTCACCTGAAATAGTGTGGAACAATACCCATGGAAGAACCATCTTCTTTGTCACAATAATGATTTTTTTCTTCATTTTATCTTTCTTTTTCTTGTTGATGGAGTCTGATACCATTATCAGTTGCTCCCTAGTTTCAACAAAAGCTATGTTGATCAATGGAAAGTTGTGTCCACTGTTGTTTCTTTTTAGAAGTCGGATTAGTGATACCAGCTTCCTGGAATTCCATGTGTACTGGAATTGAGATATGGGATATGCACTGATTTCACATAAATTGTCTGATTTTGCTAACGTATAATTATTTTTCTCCTTGCAGTGATGTCTGCTGTGAGTGGTCTGCAGGGTGAAATACCTGGATTTGGTGAAAGTGGGTATCTTTCTTTCTTTTGTACTCGTCTAGGGACACTTTTCTTTCTTTGATTTCCTAGATTATATACGAAAGAGAACCAAAAAGCGCTTAACCAGCCCAACTACCCAAATAAATAAATTAAAAAAATAAATAACCTGAAAGCTGGTGTACAAGAGTTTGGATGGGGCAATTATTGTAAGATTTCGGTGTAGGATGTCTTTGTGATTGCATATAGACCCGCTTCTTAGCTTCATTCAGCCAAATAACCACTTTTGGCATGAATTCTCATCAAATCTACATGTTGCCTATCCATGTGGCTGTGGTTCAGTTCCTTAAGTAGAATTTGCTGAATAATCTAACTAGTCTTGCTTTCTAATCTCAGCTTGTACTCTGATAGAATACTTTTATGACAACTATCTATTTGATGAATCTTTTGGCCATAAACTTCTAATATTTCAAACTTTAAACAAGGTGATGTTTAGCCAGATGGGTTTATTTGCAGGTGCTGTTGTTATTGTTTCAATTATAATCCTTGTGGCATTGTTCAGTATACAGCGGTTTGGGACTGGTAAAGTGGGTTTCATGTTTGCTCCAGTACTTGCTTTGTGGTTCTTCTCATTGGGATCAGTTGGAATTTACAACCTAGTTAAGTACGACATTTCTGTTGTACGGGCGTTCAATCCAATTTATATTTATCTTTTCTTCAAGAAGAACGGCAAAGATGCATGGTCAGCTCTTGGTGGCTGCGTTTTGTGCATTACGGGTATGCCTCACCTTTAAAGCATGTGTAATGGTGGTGGACTCACCATATCTTCATGGTATTTCTTGAATTAGCTTACCAGCCTGGTGTAGATCCTCACATTTCTTAGATTAAGAAGTAAAGCAGTAGAACTTGATAGTGTTAAAATTTGCTAATCTTTATTGCTGATCTTGTCAAGTTCTCTTGAACATTGCCTTCTGCTTACCATTTTGAGTAAGCGAGACGACCTGTGACTTAACTTGGGTGTTACCGAAACACCAAGGCCACAAATGTAATTGGGGGGCGATGCAATTCTGCTGTTGCATAAAATATATGGAAGTTTTTTAAAATCTATGTTTTTTGACTGAGCCCAAGTTTATTAGTTTATTAGCTTGAGGTTTTTCTTATGAAAGCTTGATGAGGAAGTGTAGAAATTAAAAGAATAATAAAAATATTTTAATTTCCTGCATAATTGTAGAAAAAGGCTCCAATTGTATCATGTAACATGTCTTTTATGTCATTGCAGGGGCTGAAGCAATGTTTGCTGACCTAGGCCATTTCTCAGTAAAAGCTATACAGGTTTGCTTCTACTTTATCTCAACCATAATTTTTCAAGGATTTCTTTACTAAAACTAAAAAATATTATGCAGATTGCTTTCACTTTTGTTGTGTTCCCCTGTCTTCTCTTGGCTTATATGGGCCAGGCTGCATATTTGATCAAATACCCTGATTCTGCAAACAGAATATTCTATGATTCTGTGCCAGGTGACATTAGCCAACCTTATGACTGTTTAAATTCCCGTCATTTCAAGTTATAACTTACTGAAAGATGTATATAACTAAGCTCTACTATTTTGACTCTTTTGAATTCCTATATTTTGAACAAACAGGTAGTCTTTTCTGGCCGGTCTTTGTATTAGCCACCCTTGCTGCCATGATTGCCAGCCAAGCTATGATATCTGCTACATTTTCATGCATCAAACAGGCCATGGCCCTTGGATGCTTCCCAAGGCTGAAGATAATTCATACATCAAGAAAGCGAATGGGCCAAATATACATCCCTGTAATCAATTGGTTTTTGATGATCATGTGCGTTGTTGTGGTTTCCATTTTTCGGAGCACTACAGATATTGCCAATGCATATGGTTAAGTATCCTTCTTTTAAAAAATGTCTTTTTTTTCACTTTCGGAATATTTAAGGTTTTTAATAGATGTACATAGCAATCATGAATTTGGCATACCCTAATTTTTGAAGCAAGTACTAACACTACAGTGGTAACTTTTAGCTGATGCAATTTAAATTGTTCTTGCAGGCATAGCTGAAGTTGTTGTGATGTTAGTGAGCACCACCTTGGTTACAATTGTGATGCTTCTAATCTGGCAGACCAACTTATTGCTGGTGCTATGTTTCCCACTTGTTTTTGGATCAGTGGAGCTCCTCTATATGTCTGCAGTTCTATCAAAAATTGCGGAGGGCGGTTGGCTTCCACTTGCTTTTGCTTCTGTCTTTCTCTGTGTGATGTACATTTGGAACTATGGCAGTGTGTTGAAGTATCGGAGTGAGGTCAGGCAGAAGATATCCACGGACTTCTTGCTCGATCTTGGCTCCACCCTCGGGACTGTAAGAGTCCCAGGAATTGGATTGTTATATAATGAGCTTGTCCAAGGTATTCCGTCAATTTTTGGGCAATTCCTGCTTAGCCTTCCAGCTATCCACTCCACGATAGTGTTTGTTTGTATCAAATATGTCCCCGTTCCAATGGTCCCTCTCGAGGAAAGGTTTCTGTTTCGAAGAGTTGGCCCAAAGGACTACCATATGTTCCGGTGCATCGCTCGGTATGGTTACAAAGATGTCCGCAAGGAAGATCACCATGTATTCGAGCAACTCTTAGTTGCAAGTCTTGAGAAATTTCTGAGGAAGGAGGCTCAAGATCTTGCTCTGGAGAGAAACTTACTCGAGTCAGATTTAGATAATGTTTCTGTGGGGTCAAGGGATCCTGAAGCTTCAGGTACTTACGGTACTGAGGAGCTTAAGATTCCACTGATGCATGATATGAGATTTGACGAAGCAGGAACTTCTGCCTCGGAAGAAACTGCGGCAACATTACCATCTAGTGTCATGGCTGCAGACGAAGACCCCAGTCTAGAATACGAGCTCTCAGCACTTAGAGAAGCAATTGATTCAGGATTTACATATTTGCTTGCACATGGGGATGTGAGAGCAAAAAAGAATTCATTTTTCCTTAAGAAACTGGTTATAAACTACTTCTATGCCTTCTTAAGGAGGAACTGCAGAGCAGGTGCTGCGAATATGAGTGTACCTCACATGAACATCCTGCAAGTTGGGATGACATACATGGTCTGATTTGTTTTGTCACCTGTAGGATTCTTCCCATTTTTATTATCGATCTCTATGTTGCCCTTGATGAATATTTATGCAAAAATGGGGTTAAGGATTGCAAAAGGCAAAAGAAAAAATAAACATTTTGCACCTCTTCTCAGCAATTTGATTGAATGCATGCATACAGTTCTATTTTCGTAAATGGTTTTCCAGTCAAGGTAGGACAGTCCACGCAAAAGCCGGCCTAGAGCATATTGTATGTATCAAGTATCATGTATGACATACGTCGAATGTTGACTCGGCATTAGCTTATCTTAAGGGGACTGCATTTATCAACTACGCTGAAATGCACTCTTTCTTTCTTTTTTTCTTGTCTGGAGTTGGAAAGCAAATCTGAAAAGCAGGCATGAACATAATGTGTTTGCTTTCTTTATTCCTCTTTTATGTCTTGTCATGGTAACTTTATGATCGCAATCAATTTCAATTCTTTTTTTTTTTTTTTTTTGATAGAAAACCTTAGTTTCCAAAACATTATGAGTGGAAGAGAAACAACAGGTGAGATGGACAAGTGTCCATCCACATTACAGCTTCTGTATTGTTCACAGCTCCTGTATTGTTAAGAGCTATCTTAGCAATGGAATGGGCAGTAGCATTACCAATTCTTGAGATATGCTGCAGGGTGGTGTTGTTCAGTCTGCTTAAACTTTCTTGGATGTCTAAAACACTCCAGCAGATTTCAGTTCTGCTAAGTTTCCTTCCTTTTATCAACTCCACAGCTTCCTGACAATCCGATTCAATTAGCAGAGACATACACCCACTAAAAGGTTGAATTGCATTAACCTGTGCAAGAACATCCCCATGGAATCTAACTTGCTTTTGGGCCGCCACAAAACTTCCTTGAGAATCTCTAATCATGCTCCTAATCAGTGCCTGGAGCGTCGTGTTCAATTTAAGCCATCCCACGGAGGTGGTTTCCAATCCCCATTCTCTGCACTCCTCGGTCCCTAAGACGATCGGCAAAGGAGGGGGTGTGATTTTCCGATATGATTCCACAATTGCATTCGCTTTAGCCACTTCTTTACTTGAGGATCTTCTTGCTTTCCTCAAAAACAAAGAGATTTCGGAATGCCAATTTGTGAGATAGCCATGAACAATTCCATTTTTGTTTTACTTTTCCTTCTTTGCCAAAGTTTGGATGATACTCAAAATGTCTTGGTTGGTGAAGGATTTCATATCCTGCAAGGGTGATATCTTCCATGTCTTTTGGGTCGCATTTTGCAATTCAGGATAGCATGTGCGATATTTTCTCCTTGTTTGCCACATCTCGGCACCGAGCTGCAGGACCTTTCTTTTCCATAAATTCTCTCTTTGTTGGAAGCGGGTTCTTGGTTGTCCTCCACATAAATATTTTAACCTTTAGGTAGATCAAGCTTCCATATATATAGCATGCCATTCTAATGGATTTTCCTTAGATGTGCTTGGTGAATCGGAAATTTAAGCTTGAAAGCAACTTGATAGCCACTTCTTTCTTGAGTAATTCCCATATTAATCATAGTCCCATAAAGGTTGATCTTGTCTTGGACTTTTTGGTAACATTAGCTTTAGAATATGGTCAGCATCCTCAGATGAGAACTGTTGCCTGATCACATCTTCTTTCCATCTATGATCTTCATCAATTAACAAGGAAATGTCTTTTATCTATTGGCGAGTTGGAGCTGTCAATATTTTAAAGGTTGAGGGTCTGGGAAGCCAATTACTGTTATAGATCTTTACTTGATCTCCACATCCAATCCTCCATCTCAAACCATTATGGATCACTTGTCTACCCCAAAGAATGCTCCTCCAAACAAATGATGGCTTGCACTTATCTTTGCACTTAGAAAGTCCGACTTTCTAAAGTATTCGCTGTAAGACCTTTGCCATTAGAGAATTGGGAAATTGAATCAATCTCCATCCTTGTTTGGCTATGAGGGCTTGGTTAAAACTGGATAAGTCCCTGAATCCCATTCCTCCTTGGCCTTTTGACTTACACATCCTTTCCCATTTCGCCCAGTGGATGCTTTTATGATCTGCCTTTGAGTTCCACCAAAACTGAGCTATTGATTTTTGTATGTCCGCACATAGACCCAAGGGAATCTTAAACACACTCATAGCATAGGTGGGGATTGCTTGGGCAATTGCTTTAATCAGGACTTCTTTGCCTCCACTAGAGAATAACTTGCATTGCCAATTGGATATCTTGTTTTGCACTCTCAGCTTGATGTCATTGAAGAAGCCCACTTTTTTCCTTCCCAACATAGATGGCAGCCCCAAATACTTCTCATGTCTTGAAACAACATTGAGTTTGAAGATGTTTTTGATTTCCTCAATTTGCCTTGCTCGGGTGTTTCCACTGAAGAACATTGAGGATTTGTCATAGTTGAATATTTGACCAGAGGCAGCTGCATAGTTATCAAACATTTGCTTCAACCTTGAACAATCTTCAGTTTTAGCCCTTGTAAATATGAAAGGTCATCATCTGCAGCAGTAAGTGAGTTATTCTTAAAGTTGTTGTTCTTGAATTTGGACGCTTGGATCAGCTTCTTAGATTCTGCTTGCTGTAGGAGATTTGAAAAGCCCTCTGCACAGAGAATGAAGAGATAAGGTGACAGGGGGCAGCCTTGTCTCAAGCCCCTTTTCGATTGAAAAAGTCCTTTTGCTGCTCCATTAATGAGAACTGAGAAGGATGCTGATGAGATGCATCTCATAATCAATTCAATCCATTTAGGTGAGAAACCTAGTTTTTCCATGACATTTTCCAAGAAAGCCCATTCTACTCTGTCGTATGCTTTGCTTATATCAAGCTTTAAGGCAAGCCATTTGGCGATTCTTTATCTTATGCAAGCATTCATAGCCTATGACTACATTATCAGTAATTAGTCGATTAGGAATGAAAGCACTCTGTGTTGGGGAGATTATGCTATGTAACATATGTTTTAGTCTATTGGCTATAGTTTTTGTGACAATTCTATAAATCACATTACAAAGGCTAATGGGCCTATAATCTGTCACTTTCCTAGGTTTCTCAACCTTTGGGATTAGAGCAATATAAGTGTGGTTGAGAGGAGCGATATTACCTCTTTCATTGAGAATATGAAGACAAGTTTTCAGGACTCCTTTGCTCACCGATGTCCAATGCTTTTGGTAGAATGCTGCTGGAAACCCATCTGGTCCAGGGGCCTTGGTTGGACACATTTGGGACAGAGCTATTTTTACCTCCTCTGCAGTGAAAGGTTTATCCAGCTCTTCATTCCTTGCTCTTGTTACTCTGGTAGGCATATCTTGTAAGACCCTTTCCATTTGTAGCCGAGAGGGAGCAGTGGAAGTAAATAACTCTGCAAAATAGTTACAGAACATGCTGTTCACCTCATCAGGCTCTTCTGTCCAAGCTCCATCTTCCTTTAGGATTCCCCAGATTTTATTCTTCCTTTTTCTAGATGATGCCTTGGAATGGAAAAATTTTGTGTTTTTATCCCCTTCTCGTAGCCAATCGGCTCTAGATCTCTGCTTCCAGTATATCTCTTCATCCAAGAGCAGACTATCAATCTGTTTCTCCAGCCTTGTAATATGCTCTCTATCCTTATAGTGCTGATTTTGTTGTTTCACCTCTGTTAATTCTTTTATCAACCTCTCCAGGTTTCGTGCTTCTTCTACCTAAAGCTCTTCTTCTCTACTCCAACATTGGAGATGGGCCATTGATTCTTTTGTTACTTTCTTAAAATTTTCATTTGAACCCACACTGTTTAACAATTTCCTTGCATTTGTCATAATGGCTCCATAGGTCTTCATAATGTACCCGCGGGAAACTTCTTCTGTTGTATCTTACAGTCATCAAGATGGGATTATGATCTGAGGTCCATGTTTCTAACGTTTCAGCAGCCGATTCCACAAACATGTTACCCCATTCCTTATTCCCCAAGAAACGATCTAAACGTTCTTCAATCAAGCCGTACCCATATCTTTTGTTTGACCATGTGACCGACCGCCCTTTCCAACCCAGGTCTATTAAGCTACATTCTCTCATAGCTTCTCTAAAGTTATGCATCATGCATACTTCTCTATTATTTCCTCCCATTTTCTCAGATGGCCATAGAATTTCATTAAAATCACCGAAACACAGCCAAGGTAAGGATGATAGGTTTGCTAACCTTTTTAAGAGGGTCCATGTATGATGTTTCTGGCTCATCTCTGGGTGCCCGTATATCCCTGTACATCTCCAGTAACTACCCTTTTCAGTACAAACCACTGCATCAATATAGTGCTTGCTCCAAGACTTGATATCCACCAATATCTCTGAGCTCCACAGTAAGGCTAGTCCCCCCCCTTTTCCTGTTCTGCTTACTGCAAAGCAATTATCGAACTTTAGCTTTTTACTTTTCTCTTGCATTAGCCTAGTTGTCAGTTTAGTTTCACACAAGAACATCAGCTTAGGCTTATGCTTTTGGAGCATTTTTTGAGCTTCTCGGAACGTTGGGTCGCTCCCCAGTCCCCGAACGTTCCAGCTGATAATATTCATAGCCCTCGGCGGGGCTGGTGACCAGCCTCCGCCGATATCAGCATCAAGTTTTCCACCTCCATTTCCCCTGTTCCATTGTCTGGTTGGTCATTGGTTTCTATTTCCTGTCCCTGTTGTGCTCTTGGTGAGCTAAGTAGCATAAACTCCGTTTGGCCACTTAGTTTTTTCTTTTTTACTTTCGGGCTTGCCCAACTTGCATCGATTGCTTCACTTGCTAGCCTTTTTGTTTTCCCAGACCCATTTTGCATCTCGGCCTTTTTCTCTTCACTTCTGTTTTCTCCTCGAGCTTGCATTTTCCATGTTCTTCTTTTGGGCTTTATTATGGCCACATTCAGCCCATTTTCCCCTCTATCACCTTTGTTTTTGTCTTGAGTTAGATTTTTGCAATCCCCTTCCCGCTCTACTTTCCCGCCCTTGTTATTTCCTTTTTCCAAGACCATCTGAGCTTTCCATTTTTGAGCCTCCATCTGCTTTTCTTTCTCAGTTACATTAGTTGTATTAGCTAATTCTATCGCATCCCCCCTGTCAACGTTGCCTTCTGTATCTGTCATCTTTTGTTTCTGACAACTAAATTTTTTTCGTCACATCTTGGTAGTTGTTGCCCCTTTGCATTTGAATTTTCTTGGGTCCGAATTGACCTTCTATCTGGATCCAAGTTTTCCGCCCGTTTTGAGGGCTGTAGCTCTGTGCTTTTGGAGTGGGGTTCTCCCTGTGGATTCGGTGGCTCATCCCTCATGGTTTTGGGTTCTACATTTCTTCTTCCCTTTGTCCCCTTTCTTTTCAACCTTTCTGCAGTGGTTTGAGCTTTAGTCCACGGGCCATAAGGCATGTCATCCCTGGGTTGGTTTTTGTATGCTGCACATTCTTTGTATTGGTGTCCAATGCATCCACAACAGTAACAAAATTCTGGCAGTTTTTCATATTGAACTGTTATTGGGATCTGATCATCCTCTGCTTGGCCTTCTCCCTGATTTTCTTCTTGCATTTCATTTTGTCCCTCTACTCGGTTAGCTTCTGATTCTTCCTTTGTCTGAAGTAATATGACTTTTGTTAGTGGCTTAGTGATGTTAACAGACACTCTAAGTCTAATAATCTGCCCCATAACGTCTCCGCTTGCATCTGTCTCCACTTCCTCTACTTTTCCAATTGCTCCACCTATCTCCATTAATATTTCCTTGTCCATACACATTATGGGCACATTTCTGAGTTGCACCCAAAATGATGTATGTGTGAAGGACTGGTTAGATATAGCTCAATACGAGCAGGCTCGGTAAACACGATGAGCGCATTACTAAAGTGCCATGGACCACCTGTTAGAATACGTCTTTTATCCATCTCTGTTCCGAACTTAAACATAAATACATTGTCTCCCAAGCTTTCTACTTTAACCTTTCTAACAGATTGCCAAGCTTGCTGCATAGCTATTTTCAGGCCTTCCTTATTCACATTTCTGTTTGTTAGCACTTTTCCGATTAAGCAACCCACCACAATCTGCTCTCCTTTTGCTTTCAATCTGCTCCTCAGCGAGATTCTGCCCTCTCCCTCTCCTGATAGAGTGATTGCTCTACATCGTTTGATTAAGTCTTCCGTATCCATATCCATTATGCATGCACTAACTTCAAATGAATAGCTGAAAAACCACCGGTGGCTCTTTGGATTTTGGGTTCTGACTGCAACCCAAAAACACTAAGACTGGGAGTGACTAAGCAAAAAACAGATAACTCACAAAGAGAAGTGAGAAGTGAGAAAAAGGGGGGGAGAGGAAAATTATTTTAACCCAACTCGTGGGTAGAAATAAAGAGTCATAGAGACCCTATCCAGCTCCCATTCTAAGTTTTCAGAGAAAACTAGGAAGGGAGAAAAAAAGCTAGCCCCTAGTTGGGCATTGATAGTTTAGTTAGCTGCCCTGAAAATTTTTTCTGTCCAATCAATTTCAATTCTAGTAACAGAAGGCAAGTCCAAGAGTTAAAGCAAGCAGCATTTCCGGGCTTCCTTGTCCCCTCAAGGACCGCATTCATTTGTACATCCACATCGCGAAAACTAAAAAGATGGACATTCAACACCCCCAGTACCAGGAAACTCGATTAGTTATAAAAGGAAATACATACATCGGCCCTATAGGAGATTAACATTCAAACTGTGCCGTAAGGGAAGTATTCAGTCAAAGTTTCAGCATGTTTTGTGTCTGGGCAACAATTCCATTCAGGCTGCACCTGCATCTATTATCCGTAGGATATGGATCTCATGATGCCATTATCATTGATAACAATTAAATAAAAGAAAGGTCACAATAAAATATATTTACTTGTTTTTACAGTTTTAATACCACATCCACCAATTAATCACTATTACTATTATTATTAAAGCTCTTGTATATTATTGTATGTCGGGTTATGCACTCTTTAAATAAAAGAGTAGCTATTTTATGAAATGGATTTTAGTTACGTTTTTCAATTGATCGCGCAACTTCTGGATAATTTATATACAAACTGAATAATAATTTTAAGTAGGACCAAGCTTTAAAATGGACGGTTGTCTTTTAATGGGACTTTGCAGTTTGCATGACATTAGAAACTTTGTTCGTGAGCCCAAAATACTGGTTGTTTAATTGCTTATAGATTTGACTCGTCGAAATTAATTTTCAGCAACCACGCGTATCATAGGAAATTAATAAATGTAATTGGTATGGGTGGCCAGCCTGAAATTTTTGAATAAAACATGCAAAGGCCTCTTCGTTTTTGGTATGTTTTAGGGCGAAGAATTGAATAAAACTGTACAAATAATGTTATAATAATTGTATTAACTGGAATCCGTCTTTAACTGTGTAAAATGACGAATAACGATAACTATAATTAGCTAAATCATCGTAATGTTAAGAAAAAAAAAAATACAAGTGCCCCGTCCCGTTTGTGGACACTTATTTGGGCTAAGGATTTGGAAAATGGGCCCAATTCAACCCGCTATGCTTCGACACGCGTCGTCGAGGTGAGCGGCAGTCCCATTCAGTTGATGTAGTGGAACATTAGCGTCATTAAATTAATTGATGGTACTGATAAAGATGTGCACGCTCGAACTCGATCTATTATTATTTTAGCCATGGCCTTATATTATTAATATAATAACTAGACTATATTATTTATTATACGTGGAGTGTAGACAGTGGACTGCACAATCGGTGTCGCCTTATATCGCGTAAAGGCAACTTAATTTTCATCAGATTTTTTTTAAATTTTTGTTTCTTATTAAAGAAAAGAAAAAGAAAAAAACTCTGTAACAAGAGAAATTGACGATGAAAATTATTATGGGTTGGTTGATTTTAAATTGATACATTGAAAGTCTCATTGATGTGGGGATAAGCCGATAAGCCAGTGGGTGTGGGTAGCTAGCGACTTTCTCAGTTTTGCAGGCCAGCGTATTCCAAGTGGTCAAATGGGTCCAGGATTTAATGGAACCCTTTATCACTCGGCCATTCAATTCACGATGCATGTCATGCTTCCTCTTCAAAGCTCAATCTTCAAATTAAGTGAATAATAAATTTGATATATCATCAAGCTGTGTACTACTGCTAATCAATCAATGACATTTATGTGCTCCCGTGGACGACATGCAAGAGTTAGGTATAATGGCCGAGTGCGGGCTCTCTACTTTGTTGGTGAAATGACATTTTCAAGAATCTCTCTCTCTCTTTTCTTTTCTTTTTTTTCTTTTTTTTCTTTTTGGTTTGAATGATATATCAAGAATCTCTTTCTTGAAAAGAAATAATCGACTCATTTATAAAATAAATAAACGAACAAAGCAATCTACGTGCTCATCAAGTATGGCTAGCAACCACGAACACTAACATTTTGTTAGCTCGTCTTGATCAAGGGATAAGACCCTCGTCCGGGGGGAAAAAAAACAGTAATTAATAATTAAAGTTCTTCACCTTTATTTTGAAATTAAATATATAGCTGCAAACTTGAAGCTTCTTATTAGTGAGAGAGCGAGATAGCAAATTCCGTGTGTAGTTGGTATCCAACTTTGACCTAGCTAGCTAGCTAGGGTTTCAAACTAAAAATAAAACTTCATCGCAAAAAACAAACAAACAAACAAATAATAAATCACATATTCAAAAGAGTTGATAGATGTAGAATCTTAATTTATCTGGACGGGTTTGGTACGTAATAGCCAAGCCAAACTGCCTAGTGATTGTCTAAATTAAAACTAGGTCAAGCAGCACGCATATTCTAATTTAATTTTCAGTGTTCCTTCTTATAAAAAAGAAAAAGGTGGGAAAGTGTTCTAAGCCCTTACAATTGTTTCCGTGGGGAAACTATTAATTGGGGAATGGAAATGACCTAACCCAACACAGTGATTTGAGTTTTTATTTGATAATGTTTGTTTAATGCCGATTGCTGAGTCTGGCCACGCTTGAACCTGCCAAAAGCAGCAAAGATTACGTGCTTTTGTCAATTACTTAATTGGTAATCAATTTTATATCTTTATCCTTGAGAAAGTGCAGATCGACCGAAAATAATTTTATACAACTTACTTTTGTGCACACTTAATAAGGACACAAAGGTAACTGTAAGCTCAGCTAATAATATGATATCACAAAAATCACTTTGTTATTTGTTACGACCTTTGCATTAGTTAAGGAGTGTTAAAATATTTGGAGCTTGCTACCTTGTAAGATACAGCCTCGCTAAAAAATGAAGTGGTGGCCTACTTGGGGTCATTTTCCATTCCTCTTATCTACCTAATGCGTATCTCATAGCATCTATAGAGTAGCCAGTCTAAAAGATTTTTATATATAAAGATGGTTTTTTAATTACTTTTTCGTTTTAGTATGCATCACATCAGTCTACTAATCCATATTTATAATCAAAATCTATAGATCAACTCGATTATGATATCATAAGCCTGAGTCTAGTTACAATCATTTTTAATTAGGGAAACTGATTGAGGCCCCAGTTGCGTTTCAATAAATATATCTTCCCCATCAAAAGTTCAAAACCTCTTCTACTATTAAAAAACTGTTAACTTTCTTTCGTCTTTAAATTATTTTATCCTTAATCTGGTAAACCCATCACTGATGAACAAAAATTTATGGAGATAAAACAGTAAAAGACACACACACACACACACAAAAGAGTCAGGTTTAGGTAGCAATTTGAGCAACACATGGATCTTTAATATCTGTATCTCTAGTCTAATTAATGTTCATCGTGCATTAACTGGCAACAAAACAAGCTGCCTTGTGGTTTTGACGTTTGATGCAGCTCATGCATGAACCACGAGCTGGCACGCACGCCCACACACGTGTATCGCCTGAAAAACGTTTTATTAGGGATGCGATTTAACTTTTTATGATAAAATCAAAATAAAGTGAGAAAAAAACAATTAATTAATTCGATGAAATGCCAACAAGCAGAAAAGACGAGATACGTATACATAAGCCAAGGAGTTGAAGGAATCTCTCTTTATCTAGTTATACAAGATGATGAATTTGAATGATTTGACCATTCAACAAATATTCCAATTGAAGCAATCTCTTTTATTTTCGAACAGCAAACCGCTGGCTAATTGGAATCCAGCTGCCGAATCCAATTCAACAAATATTATCCCTTTCTATTCAAAAAAAAAATCCACACAAAAATAAAAACTATCAAGCAATGATCAACGTACAATAATTGACATGTGCAACACATGTACGTATAATGTTTCCATTTTGTTGTTGGTTTCTAATAACCCAAACCAAAGAAAGATAATTGAATACAAAAAAATCTAGCGAAGAGATTTTTTTTTCCCCTTTCCCTTTCCCTTTCCCTCTCCTCCTCTCTCTCTCTCTCTCTCTGTGCCAAAAGAAGGATCAAGTAGGGCAAAAAGTTGAGGTGGGTGCTACTTGCCAGTAGTGGTGCCTGGAACTCTCCAGACATTTGTATTCGAAGCGACTTTTTCTTTCGTTTATGTTGTTGTCGTGAAAGTAAAGATAGTGATAGATTTTTGCCCCCTCTATTCTCCAGACTTTTCCAATCTGCATGCTCCAACTTAATTTGCATCATGCGGAAGAACGTAACATGGTTCTTCTTTAGCCCAACATTTCGATCATAAAACATGGCCGCCCCAGCTGCGAATTATGTGTGTATATGAAACCCTAATGAAAAAATGTAAAACAATTAGCCCAGTTGTATATGGAAATTACCTCAACGAAATAGAGTTCGATAAATTTTGAATAATTCAAGCACGGACAGTTAATTATGAGAGTGGCTAGTTGGGGGGTTGTTGTACATAATCGAATAGTTGCTTTCATAGATTTTCAAGTTTGCAAGAAAATAATTTGTATGAGTGGTGGAGAGACAGCTGGTGTTACTTGGCAAAACGAGAAAAAAGAAAAAGCATCCAGAGCCTTCCTAAACGTGGAACGATTCTTTTAGGATCCCATTTTAGGGTTATAAAGCCAACAGTGAGGGACAGCGACGGAGAGAGATCCATCCAGACACGTTTGTAATTAAAATAAAATTATATACCCATGATTTAAACAATTAACATATCAACAATCCATGTATGATCATCATAGATTTTAGATGTCGCGGATTTGATTGATACGATAGATTTGATGATAAATTGCTTTTCTCTTGTGCAATAAAACAAACAAAAGCAATTATGTATTTTTTTTTTCCATTTGTATTTTCTGAAGTAAAGGAGGAGTCGACGCCTGAAAAAAAAATAAAAAATAAAGAATTATGATGGTATATTATATATAATTCAACTTATATAATCGATTTACAGAAGCTCACACACACACACACACACACATATATATATATATATATATATATATATATAAGTGTATTTGAATTTCTACTTATTGTTTGTGAGGAATAGGAGGACAATAATAACATTGCCGGCTGCTTAGTTTTGAAAACAGTCAAATGAAGAAAATGTGGTTCTAGTCATTTTACAATGTGATAATAATGATAATAATGGCTGTGACACCCCACCGCAGCTTGGCAATAAATACAAGAAGAGTCAACTGAACACGAAGCAGAATTTTGACCATGTTATTTCATAATATTACGTTAATCGCCATGAAAAAGCTATTTACACTGTTTTTGAAATATTCTCACTTTATATAAAGTTGCAATTATATGAACCGACAATGCTCTTATCAAGGATTGCTATCCGTCTCTCAATATCTCCCATTTCTCTTTTTCTCTTTTTTTTTTTTAAAAAAAAACATTTTTCAAGGAACACCGAGTTTATTAGCCACATATATGTTTGCATTACTACTGCCCAGGCCTTTGATATATTTATTACCATAATTGATGACAATTGGTGATTACACAAAAAGTGGGGTACAGCCTACCTCAAATCACAAACCATTACAATAAAATCATAGGTTAAATAGCAGTTTTTTTTTTTTTTGGGTTTTAATCAGGTGAAATAGCACTTAAAAGGAAATTAATAGACATAGTTAAAGTTTATATTACCTATGGAGATGTGTAAATTCGTAAAAAGAACAATACACGCACATACATAATTATTTACAAAATTACCCTCTAATAAGTAAAACAAAAAAACAAAAGGGAATAATTGAGTCCAAAAACTAATACATTTATCGATTTGAAAAAATTAAAATAAAATAGGAAAATTGAACAGGTACCAAATGTCTTTCGAGAAACCATATTCGTGAGTTCTTATTATTAAAATAGTATCATTTTGGCCTAAAGAAATAGGACTAGTGAAATATCATAAATATTCTTATGTATTTCACTAATAGTGTTAACATTGTAGTGATAAATAGATAAAAATAAAAAAGTTAGATAGTTTTGAATTATAGTCAAAATTTGTTCGCTATAAGTTGATGTATCAAAAAAAATAAAATGAAGAGGTAAATAGATAATTTTCACTGTTGAAATATAACCTCAAACGATCGAAGTAATGCAATTTTTTTTTTAAAAAAAAAAAATTGTTATTAACGTACGTACATGAGTAAAGTGAGGTTAAAAAAAAAAAATTGTTATTAACGTACGAACATGAGTAAAGTGAGGTTCGTACCACAAATCCGAGGGAGACAACGCAAAGTCGAAACGGCAGTTTTTTACATTCACCCAAGTTGCAAATCTTACGTGACATCGAATCAAATATCTTTCTCTGCTGTGCTGATCGTCTTCTGTTTATATCATCCAATTCTGTTTTGATGGGTAGAAACGGCGGGGGAAGGTTATTAGAGTGGTTGGTGAAAATTCCAAGGAAAGGTGACGCTGACAACAAGATACGTCAGTTTCGGCCAGTCATATTGCACACTCGAACTTCGTATTGGCCCTTCAGCGCCAAGTGGGGGAGGAACTTAACTTGTTTTCAGAAAACAAAACTCTCTGTGTCTCTCTGTGAGCCTCACGCAAAATATTCTCACATTATTAAAATCCTTTTCATGTCCTGATTTTAAGTCTAGGTGCCCCCTCTTCACCTTTTGCTTACTTTTTAAATATTATCTTTTTGGTTTTGGGAGTTCTTACTTGAATGTCCCTGCTGAAGGTTGTTCAACTGCTGTCGACCCGACTGCATTGACTAGTTATTTAATAAATTAGCAATCTCTATTGTGTTATTACCGAAAAAAATCAATTCTTTGACACGGTAGCACACTGGGGAGGGCCTTTTTGCATTTGGGGTGTGCCTTGAGTCTCTGCCTTTCTCAGCAAAAATGAATGTTTTGAGCTGTTGAGACTTGAGACTGCCGTGATGGATCTGGAGACCGGGGTTTATCAGAATCTTGTTAAGGTCAGACGTTTTGTATTGATTGTTCATTTCAGTTTCATGGTACAATTTTAGTCTTTGTTGCAGACGCATTCATTGGTCGTATACTGTATTTACAATAAACTCATTTCTGTTCCATAATCACAGCAATCACCTTATGCATTAATTTTGTACTTTCTTTTAGAGGAAAAAAAAAATACTTTTTTCAGTAAAATGCATTTGATTTCTAATTTTTATTGTAAAGCCAATTGATTTATTTAATACAATTATTGTTTTTCTTGCAGAAAGAATCTTGGAGAACGGTGTTAACTTTAGCATATCAAAGTCTCGGTGTTGTCTACGGAGATTTAAGCACATCACCGTTATATGTCTACAAAAGTACATTTGCTGAAGATATTGAACACTCAGAGACAAACGAAGAAATATTTGGCGTTTTATCTTTCATTTTTTGGACTTTAACTTTGGTTCCTTTGCTTAAGTATGTGTTTATAGTGCTTAGAGCTGATGACAACGGTGAAGGAGGAACTTTTGCATTGTACTCTTTGTTGTGTCGGCATGCCCGAGTTAACTCACTGCCTAATGGCCAGTTGGCTGATGAGGAACTCAGTGAGTATAAGAAGGACATTAGTAGTTTGGGACCAAAGAGTAGTTTTGGCTCAAAGTTGAAATCCACTTTAGAGAGGTATAGGGTGTTGCAGAGATTTTTGCTTGTATTGGCATTGATTGGGACATGTATGGTGATTGGTGATGGTGTGCTCACACCAGCTATTTCCGGTAATCGTAGGGTTTGCTTTGTTTTGTTTTAGAACTTGTTTTTTTGAGTTTTGAGTCTCTGAAGGCCAATCTGATTGTTTGATTTTTCATTTTGTTTGTGCAGTTTTTGCTGCAGTGTCAGGGCTTGAGCTTTCCACGGCCAAGGAGCATCACAAGTGTAGGATCCTTGTCTTTTCCCTGGTTGTTCTGATTACTCATAGTTCGCTGAGACATGTGAAATAAATAGACAAATCAATGTTTGAGAGCATAAGGCTTGTTGTAACATAGTCTTCTACGGTGTTTTTTTTTTTTTTCCCGCTGCATTAGTTCTATCCAGAATCTCATTTAGTTGGAACTTCCGGCAGAGAGTTGTTTTTGTTTTCTAGTGCGGCCTAATTTACCGACTTACATGTTTTTAGCTACAATCAGAGTTCTTCAAACTTACCGACCGCATTTCGTAGCTTCCTCAACCACCCACAGAAAAGATTATGTATATATACTTGAAAGATTACGGGTGTTCATGAGAGTTACTACTAGTTTGCAGTTTTACGAGTTTAGAGGGTGAATGTCGGTTTTATCACCTGCTTACTGGTTTTTCAAATTTTTGCAATCCTTAAAAAGCGACTGACAAAACTTTATTATTCATTTTCACCCATGTTCTTTCCCTTCTCAATTCCCCAAAACTGGGTATTTCATCTCCTGAAGGGTCTACTTGAGGAGTATATGACATGCTATAGAGCCAAAACCAGTAATTACAAATGATAAGTTAAATTTAGTTCTAGAACTGCTGCCGTCATTGTGTATTAGAATATGCTTAAGATGGGAAGGATAATGTATAAAATTCCTGAAAAGTTCAATAATTTTGCAGATGTCGAAGTTCCAGTTGCTTGCATCATACTGATTGGCCTGTTTGCCCTTCAGCATTATGGCACACACAGGGTTGGATTCTTGTTTGCACCTGTGGTTTTGATTTGGCTTCTATGCATCAGCGCCATTGGCTTATATAATATCTTTCACTGGAACCCTCATGTATATCAAGCACTTTCTCCCTATTACATGTATAAATTTGTGAAGAAAACTCAGAAAGGAGGTTGGATGTCCTTGGGTGGAATTTTATTGTGTATAACAGGTACTTGCATGAGATAGTTGATTTTTACTGTGAAGCCATTTTCAAGCACGGTGGTTTGTTCAAACCCCTAATCCACAATTTTGTTTTCCAGGCTCTGAAGCCATGTTTGCTGATCTTGGACATTTTTCACAATTGTCAATCAAGGTGTATACTCTTAGTAACTTGAACCTATGCTGGCAGTCTCTTTTCCTAAATTTACTAGGTATTCTTGTTTTGTAATGAGTTTGCCTGGTAACGTAGCCTCTCCTTCGCATCTGACGGGTGAATCCTGGTCAATGTGGCATGTGTGCGCATTTCTTGTGTGTCCTTTCATTACAGCTGGCCCAATTATGTGTTTAAAACATTTTGGAAATATTGTTTTTACTTAGGAAGTTAATATACTCTTGCCTTTTTTAAGTGTCTCCACGTCAATGCCTTTAACATAGCTTGTGCTAGTTCTCTCTTGCCCTGTTATGGTTTTCAAATTTAGATACTGCCCCTGACAGTTTTGTTTCATCTATGCAACTAGGAAAGGAATCATGACATGGTGTGTAACTAACTAAGTTAGATTAGAGTGTGCACTTTTTGTTCTTTCAAGTACCATATCTGAAATTGATTTGGTATGCATACGCACATTTCTGCAGATTGCATTCACCTCTTTGGTGTATCCATCCTTGATTCTTGCATATATGGGACAAGCTGCCTATCTATCACAGCATCATGTACTTGACAATGACTATCGAATTGGATTTTATGTGTCTGTACCAGGTAGGTATTTGAGGTATTTGCTATGATGATCATATGTTTTCCACAATAGGTGAGTTTCAGCTCATTGGAAGGGACACGTTATTGATGCAGAGAAACTGAGGTGGCCAGTTCTAGTTATAGCCATTCTTGCTGCAGTAGTGGGAAGCCAGGCCATCATCACTGGGACTTTCTCAATCATCAAGCAATGCTCAGCTCTAGGTTGCTTCCCACGAGTCAAAATAGTCCACACATCATCCAAAATCCATGGTCAGATTTACATACCGGAGATTAATTGGATATTGATGATACTATGCTTGGCAGTTACTATCGGCTTTAGAGACACGAAACGAATGGGCAATGCATCAGGTAAGACAACAGCAGAAATGTATGATACAGTAATGCTGAATGTTTGGCCAGACGTCTAGGTTGTACAGATAGGAAAGCAGTTCTCATTTATGTTCAATTAAATGTCTTTCATATGAGCTTTATGAATCTAAGCCCCAGCCTGAGACATGGTTATAAGAATCATTGTGGATGTTCCGGAGATATGTTGTTTAGGTGGGACCCCGCCTGAAAAATGACAATACCTTGGTTTTCCTGTTTCTTTTACAGTATTGCTAATAATTTGCCATCTATGGAACAGGCCTGGCAGTCATAACTGTGATGCTGGTCACCACCTGCCTCATGTCTCTAGTAATCGTCCTATGCTGGCAGAAGAGTGTCTTTTTTGCAATATGTTTTGTGGTCTTCTTTGGCACAATTGAAGCTCTTTACTTCTCAGCTTCTCTCATCAAGTTCCTCGAAGGAGCCTGGGTTCCAATTGCCCTTGCATTTATCTTCCTGATTGTCATGTGCGTGTGGCACTATGGCACCCTCAAAAAGTATGAGTTTGATCTGCAAAACAAGGTCTCCATTAACTGGCTGCTTAGCTTAGGTCCTAGCCTAGGCATTGTACGGGTTCGTGGCATCGGCCTCATACACACTGAGCTTGTCTCCGGAATCCCTGCAATCTTCTCCCACTTTGTCACCAACCTTCCAGCCTTCCACCAGGTTTTAGTCTTCCTCTGCATTAAATCTGTGCCAGTTCCTCATGTTAGACCCGAGGAGAGGTTCCTAGTGGGTCGTATTGGTCCAAGACAGTATAGAATCTACAGGTGCATCGTCAGATATGGATATCGCGATGTTCACAAAGATGACATGGAATTTGAGAAGGATCTCGTGTGTAGTGTTGCAGAGTTCATACGCTCGGGAAGTGTTGGAATCAATGGTGCAAATGACGATCCGTATAAGGATGACGACAAAATGACAGTTGTGGGTACATGCTCTAGCCATACAGAAGGGATTCAAATGAGTGAGGATGATGTTATGGTAAACATAGACTCTCCTGGCACATCAGAATTAAGAGAGATACAGTCGCCAATGGTAATCAAACCGAAGAAAAGAGTACGGTTTGTTGTACCCGAAAGCCCAAAAATTGACAGGGAGGCAATGAAAGAACTCCAGGAACTTATGGAAGCTAGGGAAGCTGGGATAGCTTACATATTAGGTCACTCATATGTGAAAGCGAAGCAAGGGTCAAGTGCACTAAGGAAGCTTGTAATAAATTATGGATATGAGTTCTTGAGGCGGAACAGCAGGGTACCATCGTATGCGTTAAGTGTACCGCATGCATCTACACTGGAGGTGGGAATGATATACCATGTATGAGTATGATTTTGGTTTATACAGAGATTTTAACTTACAATGTAAATGCTATATATGTTGTGAAATAAGATAGAACGCCACCATCCAGACAAAATGGTGGATTAAAGAGCTCCTCCCAAAGTGGTTTAGCCACTGTTTGTGCAGCCCATCGTCACTGATTTTTTATACAGGCGTTTAAACGATCAGCCGGGAGAGAGCTGGAATCCGATGAGCACTGCATAATTAGCTGGAATCAATGCCTTAGCATTATCGTATCTATTACCGTTAGCACCAAAATCCTAACGTCACCGGCATAATTCCACATGCGTCAGCCTGTCTTGTGTGGTATTTTCGATACCCCTGCAAGTGCTTTTACAAAGTTGAAAGCGCAACAAGTAAAAAGACGTTTTCAAAGGGAGAAATTTACTAGAAAGTGCTGGGCGTGAACACTCCACCTTCAAAATATGAGTTTAGAAAAAGCTCTTTCAATTGCTTTTCGCACTTACACGGAAAGCACTTCGTGGAATAGTGCTTGATTAACAAGATACATTTTTGAAGCTTTAGCGTCGCCAAATTGTTTACGGGCCTACTTTTATGGCATGCGATAGCACCAGAAGAGCCCGTGAAATTGAGCTCCAATTTAATCACTTTTGTACCATTATCTCGTATAAGCTGACAAATACAATATTATTCAAAATATAGCAGTAGTGTGTCACACAATTTATAATAAAATTGGGAGAATGTTTCCATAGTTTCTGAGTGTTAATGTTATATAAGACCCTCGGAGCTTATCTTTTAGGCAAGGTAATCTGTGGACCAAGTATTTTTTTTTTCACAAAAAAAGGCCATATCTATTATATAATATAAATATGATTGTATAATAATGCCTACGCAACCCTAATATGCATGTAGCACGTATAAATTTAATGAAGATAATTTCGAGTACATCCTAAATTGTGGATCGGCATACGGTCCCACGAATCTTTCATAAAAGTTATAAGATCTTATGCAATCTTGTTTAAATGTCAAGGCTTGTTATGGATTATTTTTTTATACGCAAATGCAAAAAGAAGGTCAATTGTTTATAAGTTTTTTTTTTTTTTTTAAATTAGAGTTTTGAAAAAGCTTTTGATCAGTTCAATTTCAATAATAAAGTTCGACGATCAGTTCTATTGCGAGCGGATATAAAACAATTTGAAATTTAGAAAAAAAAAATTACGATTGACGGTTCTTGTTTTTCATTGCAGAGGGAGTACTTTTTGAAGTAAAACGAGATTTAAATGCTAAAAAATTACAATTTATATTAAATTTAGTACCGTATGGTAGTTAGGCAGTATTGTCTGACCTCAAATCTACATGATAAAAACGACTGAAGTTGCGAGTGTAGATTAAAGTGTCAACTGATCACCAAACAATTACTGGGCAAAATATTCTGACCTGTTTTATTTTGGCTTCAATTCATTTGGATGGGCTGCGCGATTTGATAAGATGCCAAACCATGCCACAAAAAGATTAGATGTTAAATAAGATTACTTTAAAATAAAATAATTTGATTTGAGTTCGACGGACGATCAATAACTCAAATAACAACATTTGAAACATTACGATGTCAACCTAATTTGAGATTCTGGCCTTTGTTACTGTGGAAGATTTGCAAAAGCCATCATATCCCTAATCAATTATGATATTAATCATGAGATTTTTTTTTTCTTAACCAAAATAAAAAATAAAGAAAAGAAAATCATGGGACTCTGATTTATATAAAGATTGCGCACCAAGTGGGCAGAAAAAACGTGGCTATCAATTTGCGTATGACAATTCACCTCCCACTCCCGCATGCCCAAAGCTCATCCAATTTCTAATCGCCACGAACCTATTTTGTTTCTTCATTCATCACAACAATACTTTACAATATTTCTTTTTCTTTATAAAAGTGAAAAGAGAGCCAAGTCAACTCGAGAACTTAAGCTATGTATATACATAGAGAAGGAGAGAGAAATTGATTCTGATTTGAATTCCTAGATTAAATTGAACTAATTTTCAATGGAGTCTTTTTTTTTTTTTTTTGTGTGAGTATCTCTCGCAAGTGGAAATTATCTAATACTTTATAACCATCACATTTTTTTTATTGATCACAAAATAATTGTTATATTATTGAAAAATTTAAAAGAGCATAACTTAAAAAGTATCAACACAGAAAAAAATCTTAGTGGTATTAAAAAATTGCATATCACAATTGTTGTACGTTAGACATTCTGTTTCGTCTGAAAAGTCCTCCTGATCAATATGCTTTGATCAGATGGTAACCAAGTCAAAATAAAGAGATATGTAACTAATCTTCATATTTATCTATTCTTTTATCATGTATCTATTCGATAATATTGTATATGCAATCATTATTTAGTGTGAGCATTCTTTTATTATTATTTTTTTCATATAGATACATTTTTAAAACGTAAGGTTTAATAGAGTTAGTTTTTAACTTTTTTAAATTACACAGTTTTATGGTTCATTCAAAAATAAATCTCTTAAACTGAACAATTTAAGAGTGTATTTGTATCAAAAAAAAATGGAGGCACCCGCTGATTTCGTTTAAATAGTATTAACATGTGAAAATTGTTGCATCCCAATAAATTAAATGCTGACACGTCTAAGAAAGGCAAAAAAAAATATCTTAACAACATTAAAGTAAAATTGCATAATCAATCAACCAATAAATTGTTTGTTAATTTGTATTAATCCCATAGAGAGGAAGAGAAAAAAGAGGAAGAGAATAAATCTTTAGCCATTTATGTATGACTTGTCATTAATAACTTCATCACATAGATCACACATCATACATATGTGTAAAATGTTTATAGCGTTTATACATTTAGAACATAAATAAGATCAAAAGTCGTACTACTCGGAGCAAGACACGCATGATCTGTGAAATGTGATTGTTCAGAGAGCTTGTATGTCATGTTGTATACAGTATCAATACATAGATGACATGTTGTTGTTCTTTATTTTTACCATGGGGTGTGTTCTGCATGACTTATCATTTGTAACTCATATAACTAACTAAATTAATTTAAGCTTAATTATTATACATTATTAAATACTAATTATTTTATTCCCTTTAAGCCTTTCTTCACTTTATTCCTCGTATTGACTCTTTAATGAGTTTTATTAAGAGTCGTGCTTACTGAAAGATGAGAGAAAGGCGAGAAAAAAGAAGAAGAGAAATTTATGTTCTCTCTCTAACCATCCACTCTCTCTTTTCTTTTCTTTTTTATTTCTGTCATTTTTTTCTCATCTTTCTCAACACATAGCGTTTGTCTTCTATTAATCTTTTAAAGAGCTTCTTTAACTCAATCTTTTTAATTTGCCATTCTCGTTTGACATGTGTATTCTTCTCGTTGGTTCAACTAAAATTTGCCTCCAACAGCCAGCTAATTATCCAAGCGTGCAGGTGTTCACCAAATAACGCAAAAACAAATTTTCTTTTCACACCAGAAAGCTGTAGCAGTCAGGCCCTTAATCCTTACATAATTACAACCAATGCCGACAAATCCATGCGACGCAACCTGATTGGCAAGGAACTCCAAATTTTCCCACTATTGCAATTTCATAGTTACCCCAAGTCCCTGTTCCCTATTTTATTATCTAAAGTTTTTATCTTGAACTTTATAGCCTACAAGCCCCTGAGTTCCTCACAATTCTTCTTTAAGTCCATATATCAAATTATATTAAGTAGATCCATGCAACTAATATTTTCTATTACTTAGTAAGGATAGTTTTTGCTTTTTCAGAGGTAACTTACAATTTACTAATATTATAACCACGAGTTTATAGAAGGTTTCATCCATTTGTTATTGCAATGTTATGATTTAAAAGTTATAATTACTTGAAATATAAATTCAATTTGTGAAATAAAAGTTGATAATTTTTGTTAAATATGACTTTAAAAGTTTGAAAAATACTAATATAGTATAACTTAAAATTTTACACCTAATAAACATGATATCTGTCAAGTAACTATAAGTATTTATAAGGAAAAAAATAAGTTATCAATCAACCAATTGTATATATATGACAAATGATATTTCTTACAAGAAATCCTGACATTTTATTATATATTTAAGACATGCTTGGTAATACTATAACTTTTAAATATATACTATAGAAATAATCGATTGTAAAAAAAATTAATTAGACGTTTGGTAAAATTTATTTTTAAACATCTTATGAATTTTAAAAGTATTGTACATGTTTAGTAAATTTTACTGTTGAGTTATTGTAATAAAGTAAATAACTTAAAAAATATAATATCGAATAAAATTTAATTACATGTTTATAAACACACACACACATATTTGTTTTTTTTTTATTTTGTATATATAATACTTTATGGCTAAAATAATTTTTATTTTATTTATTTTATTTATTTTATTTTTTTTATTTTGCTATCTTAATATAATTGGTAACTATAATATTCTCTTTAAATTTAATAATTTCATCTACTAATTGAATATAAATAATTTTAGATTTTTATTATATATATGAGGATATAGGAAATTGTTTTAAGTATAAAATTGATTTTCAAAATCAAATTTTCAAAAGTTATTTCTTTCTTATTTTTCAAAATCTACTCTAGGATGGGGTGATTTTATCAAAATTAACTTTTAAAAATTTTATCAAACACTAAAATTAACTTTTTACTTTTTTATATCACTTTTCAGCCTTTTAAATATGCCTTCACTCATGACTTAATTTTTGGATAAAAAGTTTTCTAACTTGTGAAATTATTTATTACTTATTCTATTATCCATAAAATAAATATTATATCAATTAAGACTTAACTTTAAACTCAATTTTTATCATTACTATTTTTCTTTCTTGGTTAGGATGCGAATTCTAATTTTATCCTTTACCATTACAACAAATGTAAAAAAATTTAAAAACCAGACTTATTTGATAAATATTATGAAAATATAGTTCAAAACTAAAAAAAATGAAACTAGGGGATCACATTGAAAAATTCAAAGCCTGAGATGATGTGCAGGGAAAAAGGAAAAATTAAAAAAAAAAAAAAGAGAAAAGGAAAAAAGCCAGTGCGAGAAAGATACGTTTGGAACATTCCATTGGGGAGGTGGGTCCCATAATATGAGTTTTGGATAGGGACGAAGCGCCTAAGGCCTAAGGGCCAAGACACATACGCACTATAGCTACACACGGCATCCCCAAAAGCGGCTAATGGATAAAACTGGGCCCACGCAGCACGTTATATCTTTGAAATTTTTCTTTTCTTTTCTTTTCTTTTCTTTTCTTTTCTTTTCCTTTACACTCACGTGGTGGCCACGTGTCGAGACGGGTCAGGTCGGTATGGTCCCCTGTAACCATTGATTTATTAAGGTTTGTTGACGCGGACGTAGTTAATGGTGATGATGTCCACGTTGCTGCTTTTGTAGGTCCCACATAGCGTGGTTAGCTGTGGGGGGCACTGGGATAGGTGGATATGTTGTATTGGCGTTGTTACACGTTTTAGCATGTCAACACGCGGGGGAGCGGGACGAGGAAAATTGAAGATGAGATGATAGAGAGATGAAATTGAAAAGGTCCTCCGAATACTTGTCTGCGCGACTTATCTAATCCACTTCCAATGACGTCGGCAGAAGAAACCGGGCCCTGACTTTGATCGAAATTACGACCATGCCACTTTTGTTATGGGATAATGAGCAAAATGCGCCGGCCTTTGTTTCCTTTGTGAGCAACCAAAAGAACGTCCTTTCTGAATGTAGCCATATAATTCAATGTGATAATTGATAAATTTCATTTTGCACATTTCTGAACTTTGCCTTTCACTTGCTTTCTTTTATGCAACTAAGGAGACGTGAGGGTTGCTTATGGCAATCATGAACAGGAATAAAATGTTTATTAAATGCTTGCTTAATTGTGAAAGAACAAGAGAATTGTCTATTGGATTAATGGACTTAAATCATTAATAAATGATTCACGTGAAAATTGATTGAATTGTTGGGAAATTATCCAATGAGTTAAACAGTGGACTTGATGTTAATTTTTTCTTCTAGATAATTCGAAGGGGCAAAGCTTCCGTACCCCTCTTTTGTCTTTTTTAATTGAATCCCTTACGTTCTTTCTTATTTACAATTTAATTATAAGTGTAACGATAATATTATTTTTTTCGTTCTTCTTCACCTCTCCTCTATAATCAGTCTGATTTTCTCCATTTAACATTACTTTTGGACTTTAGATATGAGGAAAGAGATTTATTTACAATAAATTGATAAATTTGTATTTTAAATAGAGCTTATTTAACTAAAAAAAAAATTAAAAACTCGATACCAAAATATATTGTACAACTTTTTTTACTTTCTTTCCTCTTATCAAATTTATGAATTGCACAACTTTTTTTCACTTTCTTTTCAATTATCAAACTGGGCAAAACTAGGTTATCAATAGGCTAAATAACCACTTGCTTTGTCTTTCTTTCATTTGATTGCACCATATACAATCTCTTTTTTTAATTAAAAAATAAATAAATAGTATTTCTAAATTTTGACACTCAAGTCCTATTCATTTTAATTTTTTATACTCTTACGGTTGAATTGACTGTTAACAAAATTTTACCCTTGCTAAAAAAATAAATTAAGGTTTGTGGATATTTAAATCATAAAAATACTCATAGTACCTCCTTTTAATTAAGATTATGCTATTTGAGTTCAAAATACTTTTTACACCTATTTTTAATTAAAATTTCTATTACTAAAAATGCATATGAAAATAATTTACTATTAAGGACAAGATATATACTTAATTAATTAATTTTTTTTTATCCTAATTTAAATTCAAAATTTATTTTATGCCAAACATAATTTCATAGTAAATAAATAATATTCATTCAAAAAGAAAAGGAAAATTGGTGTAAAAACATAATGGAATAAAGGAATTAAATTGAATTAACATCCGCATTTGTTATTGATAGACATTTTATTTAAGTAAGTTGTAGCATTAATTTCAGGAGGCATGAGTTGGCTTTTATGGAATCCTTCAATGGAGGAATATCTACAAATTGCATAAACTTTAGAAGTGTATATATATGAAGAATTGCACAATGATCCTAAATTAATAATAAAACCAAAGGCAAATGGCACTAAAAAAAAAAAAAGGAAAACAAGATCTAAGCATCCTCACTTAATAGTTTAGAATAGTTGATGGGTGCTAAACTGCTAAATATGAACAAAAAAGAATAGAAATAAAAATTGATTATCGTACACATGAAAATATTAATATTAAAATAAAAAATTTAATTAAATATACCTTAGGAATTACACAACATGTTCATTAATAATATTATTGGAAACATTTAATTTAGGCATATACATGTTCATTTTGGTCATATATTATTATTATTATTATTATTATTATTATTATTATTATTATTATTATTAACAAATTGATATGTTTTTATTATGTATTCTATTTTGATTGACGTATTTAAATAATTTATTGTATATTAAATAAATATTACGTTATAAAAATATTTATTAATATATGTTAATTTTTCATGGATTTTGAAATTTTTACACGAGAATACATTATTATCCATACACGAATACTCATTCTAATAGTCAAACTAGGTCAATAGATTTAAGTGTTAAAAAAAATTGAAAGAATCCGAATATAAATGTCAACATTTAGCAACCTTTACCTTTTCTAACTTTTCAATAAATACCAGAGATGACAATGTTAATAACCATGTAAACACATTAGCCCCTTATGCAACTCTTCAATTAAATTTAACAGTTAAATTACTAAATGACAAAATGGGGTTATCAAACACCAGATGCAAAGTAACAAGACCCAATTAGAAGATATATTCTATATCATGACCTATAATTTCATTATATATATTTTTTTAAAGATACATAGTGGATGAAATTCAAATAAAAATTTTAATCTCAGTCTTCTCTATGAATTAAACTCGAGTGCTAGTTAAATAAAGTTGTTTAAAAATCAGTCAGCAAATTAGAATCAATCTTTTCAACATAAAATTTTGAATGTGGATCATTAGTTTGATAATGTAAAATTAAAAAAAAAAAGATTGTTTGTGATTTTCTATTAGTTTGAATTACACAAAAAATTAGATGCTTTTTTTGTATTATGACATAAATTTAAAGAAATATAAACCAATTATTGGGTGTGCCAATTGGAATCAATTTTCTTCAGCACGGACAAAATTTAACACTTACTATATGCACCGTCTTTTCCCCTATGGGGAAACGTATTGTTAGTTAAAGACTCGTCTAATTTGTATTTCAAGCAAGAAACAATCTTTCCACAATAAGTCGTCAATTCTCTTCTTGTAAAGGGGGAGAAGTTGTTGGTACCACTTAAGCCTCACCAAAAGTCCCAGAAAGTCGGTGACTTGGGCTGCCAAATTGTTGCGATGGGCAAATTGAACTCCGCGTACTGTCATTTTCCTAACCAGCCACGTGTAACACATGAAATAAAAAATATCCGTGCGCAATTCAATTAAATTTCTACCTCACAACCAAACACCTCCTGAATGGCAGATATGTAAATATGTGACAAACATGTGATTGATTTTACAGTCCTCGAATATTCTCAAGCTTATCCGCTTGCCAGCTTGGCGTCCTTGGCAGCGCCGGGCTGTCAGTCGAGTCAAGCCTCCCCCTTTTCCTGAATTGGTTTTGGCTTTTGATAAAGCAAAAAAATGCAAAATATTGATTGTTTATTAATATTATCACGATACTTATTTATTTATTTGCTTTCTCTAACCCAGGATGCTTCGCTCTTTGTTGGGAACCGAACGCGAGCCTTGCCTTTAGGCTTACCCAGCTGTCAATTACGGGCAGACAGCTCACCTCATCCACTTCAAAAGTTCTAACCTTTAAACCCTCTAAAATTAATGAATTTACAGATCTATACCTTTGATTGGGATGTGTTACGTTACATCATATGTAAAGTATAACAGCTGTCAATTGGTGCTTAAAATTAAAATATTATAATATGTGAAATAATTGAATTATCACGAATGGCATATTACATAGTCTAACCCCTTTAATTGAATCTCGGCACTTTTAATTTTCTGAAAAAAATCTATAAAAAATATTTATATGTTACACATTCGTATTTAAAAATGTATGTGATTAAATTAAGATATCCATTACGGGTAATTATTAGCTTGGGGTCGCATAGGCCATTGCGTGGATTTATGCAATTATGCGCACTTGCAATGAATCTTGGATGTGAATGGTTGGATATTTTGACAATTCAATCAAATATATTAAAATAATTTTCGAACTTACTAGTAGGATCATTGGTGTACTGCAAGCTGAACGCCTTTTGTCCTCTCATTTGGTAGATGTGATTTGTTGATTTTTAAAGTACTGAGAACTTGCACACTAAAAAAATAGTCACAAAAGGGGTGCTATTAGTCTAAAGTTGTGTCTTGCTATGGATAATAATTTTATAATACCATAGGATAATATTCTTTTTTCCTATCTACTGCACATATTGCACATAGTGGTCGTACTTGGGCTAGGTTGTAATCTTATTAAAAAATATAAAAAAAAATTGTAAAGCCTAATCCTTTACTTATCTGTATTTGACCTAATCTTACACGTTAAATTATGTAATTAGACAAATATTAGACTATTTAATAGAGAAAATGCTCACTACTGGAGGATAATGTTCTTTATTAAAACTCAAGAAACTCCATCTCGCATGCCAATGGTTTACCAAACCAACCTATTATCATCACAAAGATCATCCTCAATGATAAATCACTCTTAGTATATTTTGGAATGATTATATTTGGATAATTGTACCATACACATAGTTATCTAAGAGTTTTTAATTACAATTACCTTTCTTATGTGCGTTAAATTTAAATTCATATTAATCATAAAACACATTAGCTGATTATTGATTAAATCACGAAACACATCGGTTATTTTTTAAATTAAAATTTAATTTTGGATGTCTTACGCCACTGCATTGGTTTATTGTATACACCAAAATTAACGATGTACGAAGAAATTCGTGACCTAACATTATAGGTTAGTTTCCTTGTACGTGCCAAGAGAGCGGTCAGTCGGTCACAACAATTAGAGACCGGGATTTGGCTTGGAAGCGTAAGAAACAAGAAAATAAACCCAACAAACGAGGACATTCTCGTATTTTCCATCACCAACGTGAAAACTACCAACTACTAGAGTTAAACTTTAACTGTGGTTAGCTTTATTGAAGTCTATCCATTAGAGATAATTAAATTATCTTCCAATATAAATTTCCTTTTTCACATTCGCGTCTTTCGTTCATTTTCTTTCATTCACTAACTCGTTTCTCTGTTTGACAATTCTGCACGAGCTAACGGCATTTTTTTAAAAGCGTTAACGGAACTCTCGCTCTGCCGTCGTCGTAGCTGCTGTCTCCGATCGATCACTGCATTGTAAACCGTAAGGTTAGTGCCGGCTGATTTTTTTGACCGTTGAAGATTGTGTTTTGTCTTGGGATCTTTAATGAACTTACTGTTTAATTTGTTTCTGTTTTGCTGTTTCGGTTTGGTTGCCAAGAAATGATGACAAAAAGAATGAGAAAGTCGAGTTCTGATCTCGTCTTTTAGATTATAATTTCTTCATTGTTTTTGGGAAAAGAAAAAGAACGTTAGTTTCAGATATAAGAGTCGTTAGTTCCGCATTTTCTCAGCAACCAAACCGAAGATTTAGCGTTTTGGTCGAGTTTGTTTGTTTAAATCTTTGATTTCTACTGATGGCTTAATTGTTAAGTATGTAATTTTGACTCCAAGTGCAGGAAATATGTGATTCTAGTGGTTTCATGGAAGTTTCGTGATCCGATCGTTAAATTCTTTTCTGTTTTAGTTTTTCAGATAGGATCTTGTTTCTTTACAAGTGTATTTTTTTCCAGGTTAATGTACTTTTTTTTGGTTTCTGTAGATCTGATAACCTATAGATTGTTGTTTACGGCTTTCTTGGTAATCTTCTTCTTTCCATTATTTATTAGTTTGACTGGTTTTAATTTATTTCAGCTTTATGACTTATTGTCTGTTGGGATAATAAAGCGTATTGGATGTTTATATTTTTGTAGGAATAAAATAACATTCATGTAATATAATAAAGCGTTTTGGATGTTTATATTTTTGTAGGAATAAAATAACATTCATGTAATTATGGAGAAATTATTTGGATACAGTATTGAGAAAATGGAAAACGGATATTTGCTTACGGTTAAAGATTTTACAGCTCCCAGTCATAGTTTAGCTGTATTGTAAATAAAGCCATGATTGATACTTTTGTAGGACTTGCAGTTCTTTGTTTTTTCGCCTCTTCATGATTTTCATTATATTATTTTCATCATGTGTTGTCACTATTACTTCCATCCACCTGCTTATGTCATGGGATTTTTTTGTTTTGTGCAATAATGTATCTGAATTTAATGATACTTTTTTGTATGGACACATAGCTCTTTCCTCTGTTAGATACTTGTCATGATTGTTGTTATATGATTGTCATTTTTTGTTATCGCTGCTTTTTTCATCCAATTGTCTATGAATTGGGTGTATTTTTTGTTGTGTGATACTGTAACTTAATTTATTTTTGATGCTTTCCTCCATTGGTGGTCTTCGCATTAGTTATTAATTACTTTTTTTGGCTGAAAGGACTCACAGTTAGCTGGTTATTTAGTTTTCTCATACTAGCTTTGTCAAAATAGAAAACCCCTTGAATGTGAATCTACTGGTTTTACGTGTTGGTAATTAGTCTGCTGTTCAATCTTGGGCTCTCCAAAGTGCAGATTGCTTTGCTTTCCTTTCTCTTTTAAACTCTGCTTGGTGGAACCTTGTAGATTTTATTGAAAAACCTGCTCTTAACCATGTTACTTGTGTCTTGCACATTCTCATCGTGACTACCTTTAGATGGTGGATGGGAGGGATGGCTGCTCAGTTTTATGTTGATTTCATAATGATATTAACACAGCATTTTGTGCTTGACGCTCTCTGATTTGTGCAGATGAGCTCGCTTGTATTTGTGTAAAATATGGATTGTGGTGCACTGGCAGCAATGAATTGTTATTAATGCAGTATTGTTTTCCTGTAGGTTTGTGGACTCATCCATTCAAAAGTTTTTTCTGCTAGGAAGTGTATTTCTTTGCATTGTGCCGTAGAAAGTTTCTCTCTGGTCTCGACTAGTAATGGCATCAAGATCATGTGCAAATTTCCTGCATTTGGCCTCTGGAGGGCTGTTGGATATTCCTCAAACACCAAGGACTCTTCCTCGGGTGATGACTGTTCCTGGAATTATCTCTGATGCAGATGGTTATGACAGTAATGATGGGGATTCAGATGCTACCTCATCAGGTAGTCGTGAGCGGAAAATTATTGTGGCAAATATGTTGCCTTTGCATGCTAAAAGGGATACAGAAACTGGTAAATGGTGCTTCAGCTTAGATGAGGATTTACTTTTGTTACACCTGAAGGATGGTTTCTCCTCAGACACTGAGGTTATCTATGTGGGGTCTCTCAAAGCTGATATAGATGTCAGTGAACAGGAGGAAGTTGCCCAAAAATTGCTGGATGATTTTAATTGTGTGCCGACCTTTCTACCCCATGACCTGCAGAAGAAGTTCTACCTTGGGTTCTGTAAACAGCACTTGTGGCCACTTTTTCACTATATGCTACCCATGTGTCCAGACCACGGTGATCGCTTTGACCGCATTCTTTGGCAGGCTTATGTTTCTGCAAACAAGATATTTGCAGACAAGGTGATGGAAGTAATCAATCCTGATGACGATTATGTTTGGGTTCATGATTACCACTTAATGGTTCTCCCCACATTTTTGAGGAAACGATTCAATCGAATAAAGCTTGGATTCTTCCTCCATAGCCCATTTCCTTCCTCAGAAATATACAGAACCTTACCTGTTCGAGATGAAATTCTGAGGGGCCTGTTGAATTGTGATCTTATTGGTTTTCATACATTTGATTATGCCCGTCACTTCTTGTCATGCTGCAGTAGGATGCTGGGCCTGGACTACGAATCTAAGCGTGGACATATAGGGCTTGATTACTTTGGCCGCACAGTGTATATCAAAATTTTGCCCGTAGGTGTTCATATGGGTCGGCTAGAATCTGTTCTAAATCTTCCTGCTACTGCTGCCAAGATCAAAGAGATTGAGAAACATTTTGATGGAAAAAAATTGATTCTGGGTATTGATGATATGGACATATTTAAAGGCATCAGTTTGAAATTACTAGCTATGGAACAACTCTTACAGCAGCATCCTGAAATGCAGGGCAAAGTAGTCCTGGTTCAAATTGTAAATCCTGCAAGGGGCTCTGGGAAAGATGTGCAGGAAGCAAAGAAAGAGACTTATTTGACTGCCAAAAGGATCAATGAAGTTTATGGTTTGCCCAATTATGAACCAGTGGTTCTGATTGATCGTCCTGTTCCTCGCTTTGAAAAGTCAGCCTATTATGCTGTAGCTGAATGTTGCATTGTGAATGCTGTGAGGGATGGCATGAACTTAGTCCCTTACAAATACATTGTTTGCAGGCAGGGAACACCAATTATGGATGAAGCTTTAGGTAGAGAGAGAGATGCTCCTCATACAAGCATGCTTGTTGTTTCTGAGTTCATTGGTTGCTCACCTTCTTTAAGTGGGGCAATTAGGGTCAACCCGTGGGACATCGATGCTGTAGCAGATGCCATGACTTTGGCCATCAACATGTGTGATTCTGAGAAGCAATTGCGGCATGAAAAACATTATCGCTATGTCAGTACTCATGATGTGGCTTATTGGGCATGCAGTTTTGCACAGGATTTGGAGAGAGCATGTAGAGATCATTATAGCAAGCGCTGTTGGGGAATTGGTTTGGGTTTAGGGTTCAGAGTGCTCTCTCTTTCTCCAAGTTTCAGGAGATTGTCCATTGATCACATCGTTTCAGCATATAAAGGGACTGGAAGAAGGGCAATATTTCTGGATTATGATGGTACTGTTGTTCCAGAAACTTCCATTATTAAATCTCCTGGCCCTGAAGTTATCTCCGACTTAAAAACTCTATGCAGTGATCCCAATAACACTGTATTTATTGTTAGCGGGAGGGGAAGAAGTTCTCTTAGTGAGTGGCTTGCACCATGTGAAATGCTGGGAATAGCAGCTGAACATGGATATTTCATAAGGTATGCCGCCAAAAATATATTTAGAAGCTATGGCCTGTAATTTTGATTGTTTTTTGGGATAAACTCAGAAAATTTCTTTATTCTTTATGCAGGTGGAATAAAACTTCAGAATGGGAAACCAATCACTTGAGTGCTGATCTGGAATGGATGAAAATTGTGGAACCTGTCATGAGATTATATACAGAAGCGACAGATGGCTCAAATATAGAGATTAAAGAGAGTGCTTTAGTATGGCACCATCAAGATGCAGATCCTGACTTCGGGTCTTGCCAGGCCAAGGAATTATTGGATCACCTGGAAAATGTCCTTGCAAATGAACCAGCAGTTGTTAAAAGGGGTCAACATATTGTTGAAGTTAAGCCACAGGTATTGAGGCCTTCTTCCATTTTGATCTCTCTCTCTTTCTCTGTGTGGGCGTGCCCAAACTGATGATTGATTGTTTGTGAATGCAGGGAGTAAGCAAAGGGTTGGTAGCTGAAAAGGTTCTAATGAGAATGTTCAATGGTGGGAGGCCACCAGATTTTGTGATGTGCGTTGGTGATGATAGGTCTGATGAAGATATGTTTGAGAGCATCTTAAGAACAGTGTCTAGTCCATCTTTGCCAGTACCTCCTGAGATTTTTGCCTGCACGGTTGGGCGAAAGCCAAGCAAGGCCAAGTATTATCTTGATGATGCTACTGATGTTCTGAAGTTGCTTCAAGGCCTTGCAACTGCTTCTAGTTCAAAGCCTAGGCATCTTGCGGAAGTCGAAGTCTCTTTTGAGAGTTCTACTTAAGATGAAAACCGATAAAAACCAAATACACATAATTTCACCAGATCCACATACTTGAATCCTTTTACTCCTTCAAAAGGATTCTGCCCCATGAATTACAGGAAATTTTTATTGACCAAGTTGACCCTATACAATCTGTGGTTGGACCTTCCAGATGCAACTCGGATATCTCAGAAGCTCTTGGAAGTGTCATTACGGTGATGTTGACAAGATTGGGGTGGACATGGAAATACTCTCAAATATGTTACCATCGTGTTATTGATCTTGTATTTACTGGTGCCATTAGGGGCTCTCTTTCGGAGTTCACATTCAGATTTTCTGATGTCCATAGTGCTGGCATTTTATTTTATTTTTTTCACCGGTAGAAGGCACCTTAACTTGTATAGTTACAACATTTATTCTCAATACATAAATCTCACTGTGAGCTAAAAAGTCTTGCTTTGGTTTGAGAGTGACTTGAAATGAGTCACATGGTAGATGCCGAGTGGGGTTGCAAGGGTGACATTGAGAGTACCAAAAGATGTGTAAGGAGACTTAAACGTTTACCTCTACTGGAGGTTCCTTTTTCAATCAATGTCCAGACAAAAGGTGGGAAACAGTGGCTGCGAATGTCATCCGGATATTTGTTCATACCTATCTCTTTCTGTTATTACAATTTATGTGTCAGGCAGGCATAGACACCAATATGAGTGAATACGAGGCAGAATTATCTGCCAATGTATGGTGTATTGTCTTATTTACGCAAAGGATATATGGTTTGTATAAAATTTTACAATTTTGTTGTGCTTACTTAATTGAAATCGCAATCAAAATGGTGAGAATAGAGAATAGAAATTAAAATAAGTTGTGTAATTAAAATATAAGAATTGGAATTAAAATAAGTTAAATTGTTATTAATATCGTTTACTCTGTAAAATAGAATTAGAATCAAAATCAGAATGGTAAAGCCCACATCAATTTGAAAATAAAAGATGAGAGTTTTTTTTTTTTGGGTAAATAATTGAGAGATTAGTTCTTAAGAGAGGTGGCGAAAATGTGTCTCTCATTCTAAAAAATGACCATTCCACCTCCACCATAAATCTAAAATACCTATTTTATCCGTAATTAATTAATATATCATTAACAATTAATTAATTAAAAAATTTACAATTAAAATATCAACATATTATTAACAATAATTATTAATTATAATAACTTTTGAATAAATAATCACTATAATTAAAATATAAAATAATAATTATCCTAATAGTTAAATAAATACTTTTCACATTAATTAAGTAAATGCACCATTACAATTAAATTTTGAGCATCATTGGCGGTGGGATCTCACGTTGGCTTAGACCAAATTTGATCGTCAGAATAATTGGACGGTCCAAAATTGTATGCTTCTTTACTGTTGTTTGCAAAAAGGCAGAGAAATGCGAATATGGTTGTTCAAGCTACATCTTTCATTGCATAACCAAAAAGCTCCTGCATGGGGTCTCTTTGATAGTTCACGCGACAACTTGCTTCAGCCTGGCCTCACGCTCACACTCACACTCAGATACCTACCCCTGGTAGGCGGTAGCCTCTGCCAGCCCAAGGGTAGGCCCGCACAATCAGCTGTACATTTGTAAGCTGGTTAAGAACGAGATTTTGCCAAAATCTTTTCTCATGTAGTCCTGGGTAAAAATTTTGACAAGGTTTATTGGACTAGATTTTATTTTGTTGGACGACGATGACATTAGCCATTAGCTTGTTTCTTGTTGGACGCTAACGAGGCCTTGAAATTACTTTAGTTAAATCTTGGGCCGATTCATTTGACGCGTGCCTCTTAAATTTTCGATAATAGTTTCAAATATTTACCAGGTTGCCGTTAGAAAACAACGGCCACCCGATTACTTCGTTCACGTGATTTGTGCCATCTAGCAGAGAAATAACCATTGAAGCACAAGATTTATTAAATTTAAACGATAGCTTTTATTTAATACTCCTGGATCGTACCAAACAACTTTTAGAGAATTTAGGTAAAGAATGTAATGTTGATAGTTGATTATAATTATTGCTAGAAATTAATTAGTAAATCTAAAACATAATCAAAGCGCATGTCCTCATTTCCTCCCTCTCTCTCAGCCCCACTGGCTACGCTCTGCTTTTCATTTTTTTCTCTACTTTCATTGTCTACATGTATCAACTTTTTTTCTTTTAAAAAAAAACTTCTTTCACTTTCTCTGAGAACCCAAAACCAAAAGACCCTTATTCACTCATCACTCTTACTACGCACTACGCAGTGAGTCTATTAGCTAGTGAGTGTCTAATCACTCGACCAGTCTCGTTTTGATATTTAAAAAAAAAAAAGGCTCGCCGTTTTGCTCAAAACCCAGATACGAACTTGGGTGCTTTTTATTTTCTTTTTAATGTAATGCTTTAAAATCTAAAGCTTGATTCTTTTATATCCAAAGCCTTTGTTTGGGTTTCTTTCGGGAATCTGAGTAATGGGTAGCAATGTGTTGGTTATGGGTCTTGCTCTTTTGCTTCTCTTTAGAGGTATCACTGCAGCTCCCTCTAGTTCTTCACCTGCAAGTAAGTGAATATGCTTGTATGCTTGTATGCTTGTATGCTTGTATGCTTGTATGCTTGTATGCTTGTATGCTTGTATGTGTTTTATACCAAGCTTTGAAGCTGCTTTTTTGTGATCTGCTTTTGCTTTTGGGTTTAAATGAACTATTTTTGTGGTTACTTCGCAGAGATTGTTAGTGGGTTTGTCTCAAATGGCGTATCTGTTTTCATGAAATGGCTTTGGTCACTCAAAACCACCACAAAAACAGGTTAGATCTTTGGTTAAACCACTCTCATTTGGTTTTGGTTTCTGTGAAGAGTAAAGATTGGTGCGTGATTTTTGGTGGTGTTTGTGGGAATTGTGTGTGCAGCTATTACTGGCCGTCCAATGATGAAGTTTGAGAGTGGGTACACTGTGGAGACTGTGTTTGATGGAAGCAAGCTTGGGATCGAGCCTTACTCAGTTGAGGTGTTGCCTAGTGGGGAGCTTCTCATTTTGGACTCTGCTAATAGTAACCTTTACAGGATTTCTTCCTCTTTGTCTCTATGTAAGTGGGTTTAGTAACATTTACCGGATCCATGAGCCTTTTTATGGACAGTTAAATTTCTTTCTACAAAAACACAAGCTCAGTTTCTGAGTATGATGATTGTTCTGATATAATCTAAAGTCTTACAACCTGCACATGTTCTTCTCCTGGTATTGATATTGATTTAATTTATGCAAAAACTGCAGACAGCAGACCAAAGCTTGTTGCTGGATCCGCAGAAGGATACTCTGGGCATGTAGATGGGAAACCGAGAGAGGCAAGAATGAACCACCCAAAGGTTCTTACCATAGATGACAGAGGAAACATCTACATTGCAGATGCTATGAATATGGCAATCAGGAAAATAAGTGATTCAGGTAAATCAAATACTACATATGCAATCCATTTGAGCTATATCCCATAGCCAAAAGAGAGATTTGTTATCTACATTTAGCTTTTCAACTGAAATTTGATATTATCTTAGTAAATGACAAAGTTGAGGATTTTTTAAGGCAACATAGAATGTAAAGTTGTTTGCAGTGAACGAAGCTGCAATTGGGATTGTAAATCTGTCTGTGATACAGTTGAATTACTGCAGGGGTTACAACTATTGCTGGAGGGAAATGGGGCCGTGGAGGTGGCCATGTAGATGGACCCAGTGAAGATGCAAAATTTTCTAATGATTTTGATGTGGTTTACATCGGAAGCAGTTGCTCCCTGCTTGTCATAGACAGAGGGAACCGAGCTATTAGAGAAATCCAACTTCATTTCGATGACTGTGCCTATCAGTATGGGAGTAGTTTTCCTCTTGGTAAACTAGTCCATCCGAAGAATATCCTTCATTGTTTATCAATTTGGTGAATTTAGGTAATGCTTTCCATTATTTGCAGGGATTGCAGTACTTCTTGCTGCTGGCTTCTTTGGCTATATGCTGGCATTGTTGCAACGTAGAGTGGGCACAATTGTGTCTTCCCAGAATGTAAGTATTCTGTCCTTTCTCTAAGTTTACCAGAGATTCATTGGCGTTTTTACTTGATACTTCATGGGATGGTTATCTATATATTTACCGAGTGCTGCACTCAAACATATGCTATTGATGGACTTTTTTTTTTTTTTTTTAATTTTTGGGAACTGCTATTGGTTCTCTTTTTTTTTTCCCTCCTGATGAGGGACAGCTGAAACCCAGTTTCTGCTCTAGGGTTTGCTTCAAAAAGAGAATGTTGCCTTCTAGTCATTTATCCGCATTTTCTTTTCTGAAAATGTGACTTATGGAAATGGCAATGGCAGCATTAATGTGGTACTATTGCAGAAATACTTTTCTTAAGTGCCAAACACGGCCTAGTGGCCCTGTGAGGCAAAGATCAATTTGTTATTTTCTTCTAATTTAATTAACACTCTTTTGCAATCTATTTCTTTGTGCTCATGAAGGATCATGGCACAGTCAAAACAAGCAACTCAGCAAGTCCAAATCAGAAACCTCTGAAATCAGTCAGGCCTCCTTTAATTCCGACCGAGGAAGAAGAGGGGAAGCTAGAAGAAGAAGGCTTTTTTGGATCCCTGGCAAAGCTTTTTGCCAACACTGAGTCATCTGTTTTGGAAATTTTGAGAGGAATATTTCCTTATTTGAGGAAGAAGCCACTGAGCAATGAATACCTGAGTCTACAGAAGCACTCAACTTCTTGGCCAGCACAAGAGAGCTTTGTGATCCCACATGAAGATGAGCCCCCTTCAATTGATACAAGAACTCCCACCCCAAGGAAAACCTATGCTTTCATGTCCAAGGATGCAGAAAAGATCCATCAATTGCGGCAAAGTCGAGTGTTCTATAGTGGTTGGGATGCTGATTTTCAGCAGCAGAAACAGCAGCATCACCATCAGTATCAATCTTCCACTCCTAGTACTTACTATGAGCAGAGCTCTGAGAAGACCAATGAGATTGTTTTTGGAGCGATTCAGGAGCAGGGTGGAAAGCGTGAGGCTGTGGTTATAAAGCCAGTCAATTATGGAGATCCCATTTATGATCATCAGAATATTCGCCCTCGGGCCAGTTTTACAGGTTATTCCCATGGCTATTAATCATATACAGGAGCGAGATTTTGAAGTTATGTTCCTTTTTATCTTCTTATTAGTATTTCAAGATTTAGGCACCTTATCTGATGTCAATATTAGCCCTGAATAAGTTAGGGTATAGTCTGTTCAACATTTCACCTGAGAGAATGCGACATAAGGTTTTATTAAGATGGCCAAAATATGAAAGGTCTCTATGTAATGCTGGACTGCTGGACTTACGAATGATGAAATGCTCTTTTTTCTGGATCTTCAATTTTTCATTTTTACTTTTTAATTTTATTTTGAAGTTTCTCAAATATCCAACCTTGAAAGCCAATAAGCAAACCCAGTCCTGCAATCCACAGGTGAGTTTGAATTGCACTGAATCGCCAAACTTTTAAAGAGTTTATTGCTAGCTGAGATAGGGAACCAGAAAAGGGAACAAAATGAAATCAAAGGAGTATTTTTAAACTGATAGCATCATAGTCCGAATGTCATTATTCGACGAAGATTATCAACATGTTTATGGTTTTACAAGCCTCAAGCCTTAAAAGTCATATAGAATGTGCCTTTCAACTACTTATGTCTCTTCACTAAACCTAAATTGCCTACTAAAGAACCAAATTCTGCGGTTGTTTCTTTAGCTTCCCCAGCAAATCCCATGATGCTAGCTTGTATCATGTAATCTAACTTTCCATGGGAATTACGTAAACATAAAACGTCACTACTCTCTTGATTCTCTAGTTCTTGCCTGAAGATATCTTCAGTAATTTGGTCTTGGTTTCCATCAAAACTTAACAAATCTTTCAGTTGATCGGCATACTTTTGTGACTTCTTTATCTCACAACCATGCATGTCGCTGGAGTCCAGCAAAGATACAACATCCTTTTTTGGAGTTCTAGATTTTAAGTTGTTGATTCTAAACATAAGGGAAAGATGGGACAGGCTCAACCGAAAGAACCTCTTAAAGAGTGCATAAAGTGTGGGGCTAGCAATTACGCTTCTGATGTCGCAGCAACGAGTCCATACTAGTCTCACCAGATTGATTAGGTAGTGCCTCCATGTCACGCTGCAATGGAGGATGTGGCCTTCCTGTCTACAGAGTTGGGTTAGAAAGTGCATAAGTAATCCATTCATTTCAAAAGTACTTCGAATAAGTGCAAGAGAAGCACTTACATGCCGGATGATGCAAGGGCGAGCAACAAATCCAATGACCAAGCAAACTAAACATGAAAGGACCGAAACTAAAACCCAAACTGAGACAGCTCCCAGAGCTGAAAGAATCAAGACCAAGTCAGGAGATTTACATAGGTATCTCTTTATTGTAGAGGAAAAATAATTTCAACAAGAAATCAAAGTATTAAACCATTGCTGCATGAATAATACTAGCCAAAAACTTAAAAGGAAAAAAGAATTCAAATGAATAAAAGAAAATATTAAGACAGAAACTAAGAGTTAATAAGATCTTAGAGATTTAGTCATCATGTTCAAGAGTGCATTCCAAAGAAGACATCTGCTTTTGACTTCAGTTCTTTCAAACATTAACTTCAGGACTTTCTTTAAATGAACACAAGTATGAATATACATGCACCCAAAAGGACATGCATGAGATTAAATGCAGACTAAAAAGGGTCACCCAAAACATACCAGAACCAGATTGAGAACTTTTTGAACAGTCCTCTGGCTTAAGATTAATCTGCCGAATCAATTGGTTACCACGATCTGAAACCAGTAAAGCACACATATGGGGAACAAAAGTTAACTCAAAATCATTTGAAAAGGATGCATTCTGTGCAGGTCCATCTGCACGGCCCTGTTTCTTCGAGCCACCTCCAGCAATTGTCGTCACACCTAAGGACATGACAGCAGCCAAACAACATAAACACTACAGCACAGAAACTAAATCATGCCTATCAACAAAACCAGCAAACTTTTCGAGGCCCCTAAGGAAAACACGCTCCACTATGTAATCAAATTTAAAACAGGGAGCTACAAATGCCCCATCTTTGACTTTTGCGACAAGCTTGCTCGCAATGCGAGGAGCAAGGCAGTGCGTTAACCTTAATGTTTTAAACAAAAATGCATAAACGAAATCCAACTACTATAAACAACTAAGAGCAGCTATCTGATAAAGCACGAGAAAGGTGAGACCTAAGTTGGTGATTTTTCGAATAACGTGGTTGCTCTGATCAGCAACATAAATATTCCCTTTCATATCAACCGCAAAGCTCTTTGGCCTGTTAAACCGGGCTGAACCCGGTTCTCCGTCAGAGTAACCGGTAACCCCGTCTCCTGCTAATCGCTTGACCACACTCTCTACAATAAGTAAGTAACACAACAATTAATATAATTTTTTCTAGTATGAAAGACTTAAAACTTATAACAAAAATAATTTCTTAAAAAAATAATAATAATCATAAATAATAACCTTCAGATAAGGGAAATGATAGAGTGTAGAAGGTACTATTAGAAGAATCAAGGACTATAAGATCGGACGGTCTAGGTGGAGCAATGACTGAGTGGGGATTAATTTCGCGCTTGTGGCCGTCGATCACGGTCGTCACCGTGTAACCGTCTTCCAGAAGTAGCTCCGATGAAACTGAATTTACATTAAAAAAAAAGAAGAAGAAAAGAAAAGAAAAAGAGGTACGCAGTTGCAATGCAAGGTTAAAATTTTGTAAAGACTGTGAATCGAATTAAATTAAAAAGGGAAATGAAGTACTCGTCGTCTACCTACCCAGACTGAAGAGTAGAGAGAGGAAAGCGAGAGCTAGTGAAGAATAGATGAACTGTGAAGCCATAGTTGATCAGTTCAATGCTTCGACTGCAAGTTAGCTGCTGCAAAGGAATCAAATAAAAATATAAAGCCCTCTCTCTGTTTTATTTTATTGACTGATGAAGACTCTTTTTACGACTTAATGAGCATTCTCATTCGTCGTATTCGTATCGAAGTGGAGATATCAAACCTATGAGAAAGAAAAGCAGTTAAAGGGCGTCGAGTCACTTTTACATCCAGTATACGGGCTGGCCACAAAGCCCAAGCCCAACCCAATTCCCAATTCACCATTCTATTTTTTTTTTTTTCTTGTGAGTCTATAAAACGCACAATAGATGGGGAAAAAGAAAAAGAAAATCCCAAATCCTGAGAAATGACTGTAATGTGCTTTAAAATAATTTTACACGTGAGAAATAGCTCGCGGGTTGGTTGTTGGCATACTCGTTACAACAGACCAATAAAATCACGCATCAACACGAGGTACCAGATGTAGACTACATCTCGCCAGCTTCACATTATATGACCCAATCAGAACTCAGAAGCCGGCCACGTACATCACCGGCAGGTACCCCAATCACCACTTGCAGAAAGACAAATTTTTTTACTAATTGGTAATGTTTTTCATTTCCATTCCATCTGCTGACAAAAACCCAGCCTATCTTACACAGGGACGGGCCATTCCTCGCGAGTAGTAATAATAAGAATAATAATAAATTATAAATATAACATAAGAAAAGAAAGAAAACACTTTGCATCATCATCAGCAATCAACATCAGATCTCCGTTCGCAGATCTCGTCATTTAACAGATTCGGATCTCGATTTTCCGAATTCGGACTATGCAAATTTGTCTCACTAAACTAGGAGAAGAAAATCGTGATTGATTAGATTGATCTTGGGCTCGCGCACTTTTGATTCGGTGTGAAATTGGATCTGACTTGAGCTAACCCTAAAGCTTCACCACGGATCCAATCATGAATCCCTTCTCTTCTGGTACACGTCTAAGGTGAGCTCTCAACCCTACTGTTACCATATTGTCCGAGATCAAGGTAGTATTCCTTAATGTCGCATTTTATTCCTTTGCTTAAATTGCTATTTGAGTTGGTGTTTAATTGTTAAATCTTTTCAAATTTCGTTATTGTAGCTGTACTTTGTCGATTTTTGTATTTTGGTTGCATAATTTGCCGAATTGTAGGATATAAGTACTGTTTTGAAATTTGACTTGAACTGAAGTGAGGTGTGAGGTTCGTTAGTGCAATGCTTGGTGTAGGATGCGGGATAAGTTTATTGGAGATAGAAACTTGATATGAGTCCTTGTTAAACTTTCATATCTGGCAGCTTGTGAAACTTTTGACAGCGTGGCTGAAAATAATATCTATTATTTGAAATGGATCAGAGGAGAAATCATGTGTTTACGCCACTTTTTACTTCGATGCTCTTCTCCAAATGCAGTTATTCTTGTGGAAGAAGGTGGTTCTACTCATATTCTGGCATTCTTCTACAACAAATCTAATTGTGAAAAGAAATTGCTTCTTTGATCTTCGGTTTAGATAGGTCATATAAGTAGACAAGGCTGAAAAGTGCTGAATTTTGCACGAGGTGTTTACTTCCATTCTTTGGGTTGAAGCTGTTATATTTGATTGCTTTTCTGTGATAGACTTATGAAGCAAAAAGAAGTTATATCCTAATCAAGATGAACATATGTGGCATAGCGTGGTGATAATTGCCTGATATTTAGGGATCATAGGATGGTTTGGAATATCAAACCCAATGCTATTGCAAGCCTGTTGTAAGCAGTTCGGTTAGAGTAGGTGCTGTCAGGAGAATAAAACATGTTTGTGATTTAAATTAGATATACAGATATAAAATGATATTAAGTTGACAGAAGTTGACAGAGTAGTTAGTTGCTTGATGGCTTTATCCTTATAACCGGCATTCATTCTTGATACATGTATCTTACTGAAGACAGGATTGTTGTGGCAATGTTATTTGAGAAGATTTGACTGCATTCATAGGTGCTTTATGCCTCTGTCCAATAAAACCAACTTTTGTACTTTACGTTGTCATTTCAGTTATTTCCTTTCCAAGTTAAAGACTAAGATGTAAACATTTCAACTACTGGAATAAGAGAGAATTAAAAAAAAAAGAGCGAGAAAAATTAGAAATGCTTCTTTTATGCCTCAAGTGTTTCAAGTTTGTCGGATCATCTCACCATTTATTTTGAAATCTGAAAAATTCTAGTTCTAGCATGGGAAGATGGTGCAGTCCATTCTTTGTGTCATGCTCTGTTTCACTCAGTGAAGCACATTAAAGCCAATCTTTTTTGTCTTTTAAGTTAATTTTTCCATGGGGAGCAGTGCTAGTTAAATGGGCTCGTATTTGCTTATATAAGTGTACATTGATCAACATTAAAATGATTTATTAGTGAAAAGATCAAGGTGGCTGGTGAGGTTGGAGTACAATTCTAATTTGAATTGTGGATGGATTTTGGGGTTGCAATTGCTTAATGGTGTTTGTCCTTTTTCAACACTGAAGATCTAGATCTTCTGATTTGTAATAGTTTGATAGTCCTTTGGATCAAATACAATGACTTTAAATAATGTCATTTAATAGTTTTGTAGAGGATTACTGGGTGATGGAATGAATCATCTCCTCTCTGGTATGGCCATGAATGTGTGATTTTGAAGGCATTGCTAAACAAAGTGGGTTTAAAGTTGGTTTATTTGTTTAGAAAGTGATATGTTATATGTTATAGTTGCTTTTATTTGCTAGGCAGTGACAGGTAGATGTGCACCATCAACTTTAGCATTTCATTTTTAGCAGAATGGTATGAACTTTCTGTTTTATTGCAGGGACATGATTAGGTCTATACGTGCTTGTAAAACTGCAGCGGAAGAACGTGCTGTTGTAAGAAAGGAGTGTGCTGCTATTCGTGCTGCAATTAATGAGAATGATCAAGATTACAGGCACCGGAACCTAGCAAAACTCATGTTCATCCACATGCTTGGTTACCCCACACATTTTGGTCAAATGGAGTGCCTAAAGTCAATTGCATCTGCTGGATTTCCTGAGAAGAGGATTGGTTATCTTGGCCTCATGTTGCTTCTTGATGAAAGACAAGAAGTGCTAATGTTGGTCACAAACTCATTAAAACAGTATCCTTTCAATATTGGTTTTTATTTTTAGATAGCTTAATTAATTACCTGATTTTTCTTTTTCCTTTTTGTCTTCTAAATCAAAGAAGAAGTTATTGTCGTTAAAGTTGTATTTTGAATCAATGACCTTAACTAATTCACAGAGATCTCAACCACACAAACCAATATATTGTGGGACTTGCTCTTTGTGCTCTGGGAAATATTTGTTCAGCAGAAATGGCTCGTGATCTAGCACCAGAAGTAGAAAGATTGCTGCAATTTCGAGATCCAAATATTCGGAAGAAAGTGAGTGCCTTACTTTTTTTTAAAAAAAAAATTCCCCTTGGGTTCAGATGTCATAGTTGTAGGATTAGTTAATTGGATTTGTCATTAAGGGTTAACTCCTATGAGTCTCTTGTTGCCAACCAAATGCTTACCAAGAAGATTCTGCAAACACCTAATCATTTCAATGAAAAAATTGCTGGCCTCGGGAACACAGCTGGGACTCTTCTTTTTTATTTGGATGATACCTTTAAAACAATGTAGTTATAGCTATTATTCTACGGACTAATTTCACATTACTAGTGGAACCAAAATGACCCAAATCATAATTCGAAGGAGATATACACTGTATTTAGATGTGTGAGGGAATATAATGCATCTTGTTGTCTTAGTTTTGCTGTGAGGCTGATTCATTGGTGACTGATTTGTCATGTAAATTGTTTATCAACTTCAATATTCTGAAGCTGTGCAGTTTCTGATGTTCGGAGCTTAACCGAATTGGCTTTTAATGAACTTTATTTTTATTCGGTAAAAGTATGATTTCATCAAATAAGTCAATTTTGGATATAGGTTACCAATCATGACTTCCTCGGAGTTTTCTTTGCTATGAATCAACCATTTGTGCTTTATTTGATTTTTGAAGATTGTCTTTTATTTGGTTCAATCTCTGTTTATTTTTGTACAGTGGGTACTCTGTAATAACTTATACTTTATCTGATACAAACCCTGGTGAATTTAGGCAGCACTGTGCTCCATACGTATTATAAAGAAAGTTACAGACCTAGCAGAGAATTTTATTAATCCTGCTGCCGCTTTACTTAAAGAAAAGCATCATGGAGTGTTAATAACTGGAATCCAGCTTGTTACAGATCTATGCAAAGTCAGTACAGAAGCCCTTGAATTTTTCAGGAAGGTAAATTGTTCATTGCCTGATCAGTATCTTGCTTTTACTATCATGAGGATGCAAACTTTCTGTACATCATAATAAATTGACACTCTAACACAACCCCTCCCTCACCCCCTCCCCCCCCGAAAAAAAAGAAAATCACAGGTAGTGTGGGGGAAAAACTATTATTACTGTGATTTTCTACACTATTAGAAGCTGCCCTGGTTTTCTCATGACTATCCATGGTGTATTTGGCAACTTGAAAATGTATAGGAAGTCTATTTCATAGAACCTCATTACTAGGCTTCTGGTGAGTTTCAGTGTTATATTCTGGAATTGTATACATTACTTGAATTCTCGATGTAGATGCTACAAAGTTGGTTCTCATCCTTCAGAGACACAGGGATCCATATGTCATCATTGTATCTATTTAAATACGCTGGAATGACCCCTTCTCATAATGAGAAAGTATATAACCCTATTTTGGTGTGGTCTGGTATGGAATGAACTTATAATCATGGAATCAACTCGATCGTCAGATTATAGATTGCAAGTTCATAACCCTAGCCCATTCCCATTTTGTTGATAATATTAATTGAAAAGTTTGTGAAAGATTCCCATGAAGGGGTTTCATTAACTCTTAATTTATGTTGAGTAGACCCTATTTTTGCGAGAACTCTTAATTCATGATTACAGTTGTCATGTCACCATATATGGCATCTTGCAATAGTTAATATTGATCTTTCGATTCGTACATGGTATGTTTTTTTTATCTGCTTCATGCTGCTGTGTAGTTTTTTGTACTTACTAATGTTCAAGGTGCTTGATTTAATATCCTAATCATGCATTTTGGTATTGGTGGAACATATGAACTTGTTTAGTAGTCATGTGTATTGTAAGTAAGAGCCTTTTTATTATACGGTATCTCCTGTGGAAAATGCTCTGTAATTGTAGTTATCGTTACATGCAATTTCTTTGCTCATTACAGCCAAAGTGCTTGGATGGTTTGGTTAAAACTCTAAGGGATGTTGTAAACAGTCCCTATGCACCTGAGTATGATATTGCTGGCATTACAGACCCTTTTCTTCACATCAGATTGCTTAAGCTTTTGCATGTGCTGGGACAAGGAGATGCGGATGCCAGTGACTGCATGAATGACATACTTGCTCAGGTTAGTTGCATTTCCAGGTTTTTCTTTCTCTTTCTATCATGTTCTGTTTGGAATATTGAGATATTCATGATTCAACTGTGTTGTCTGTAATATTGGTGCTGATCAATAGCAGCTTGTGATTTATAATTGCTATATTTTTCCTAGGTGGCAACAAAAACAGAGTCAAACAAAAATGCAGGTAATGCCATTCTATATGAATGTGTTGAAACTATCATGAGCATTGAAGATAATGGTGGATTACGTGTGCTTGCAATCAATATATTGGGAAGATTCCTTTCTAACCGTGACAACAACATCAGGTATTTTTTTAACACTTTCTCAACCATCATTTGGTTTAATGGTATGTAGAATGGTTATGGTGTCTGAGTTGTAAAGTGATTTTGTGGAATTCCTGGGGAACCTCCAACAAATCTGTCTTTTCTTATTGTTCTGACTTGCTGCTATCCAGGCACATCATTATCTTATTTATTTAAATTTGATTGTGATCTTGAACATTCTAATTTTTCTTTCTCCATCACTTTGTTTGTTAGTTGCTCTCCAAACTTAATCTCATGTACATTTCAGATATGTTGCTTTAAATATGCTTATGAAGGCTGTTACGGTAGATGCTCAAGCAGTGCAGAGGCATAGGGCAACAATCTTGGAATGTGTAAAGGTATGACTTCATTTAGTAGCATGCTTGATATTACTCAAAGAAGTTGTCAAATGCCAACTGAGTTGTTGCTGTACGAGCCCTGTCAAGGATTTTTCCTCTTCATGCTTTTTTGCCTGTATGTTATTGCATTTTTATGCTGATGGCTATTTCCTAGTGGTGATATTGGTTTTCTCATTGAATTTGTGATAATTATTACTTCTTGTTCATAATTATTATTAACAGTTTTTTACGATTTTTCATGGTTGGCTTTGACATAAACCTGGATTGTTTTTTTTCTCGTTTGATTCTGCTGTAAAACTTTTGACAAAAGCAGTGTCTTTGAACATTCTCTCTTTCAGGATTTGGACGCTTCAATCCGGAAAAGGGCCCTTGAACTTGCTTATCTTCTGGTGAATGAGAGCAATGTGAAGCCTTTAACAAAAGAGCTGATTGATTATTTGGAAATAAGCGACCAAGAATTTAAGGGAGATCTTACTGCCAAAATTTGCTCCATGGTTGAAAAGTAAGTTCTTTTATCAACATATGGCTGCTTTCTCCTTTGGCTGGAGAAATGTCAGAAAGGGCTTTCAAATAAATGCAGTGTTGTTTGTGATGAACATCAATTACTTTTGCCAGAAGACATTCATCTGTCATCCTTATGCTAGTTCGACTTGGCATTGAGTTGATAAAGCATCTAGGCTTGACAAATGATGGATTATAATTCTGGAACCAATACTTCCATTAGCCACTATCTTATTGCATGCCTTTATATGGAGGCAATTTAAGCAGTTGAGTCTCCATCCATGCATAGCTATTCCTAAATGAATTATTCAATGTATGTGTTTAATTTGGGCAATTTATTTTTTCCATTTTTTGGGTTTTGGGGGAGTCTTTTAGTTCAATTTTACTGTTACACAAGTCTGCCTGAAAAGCGATGCACAAAAGTCTGCCTGAGCAGCAATGTTTGGTCAATTAACATTGCTATTTTGTTGATTTAGGTTTTCCCCAGACAAAATTTGGTACATTGATCAGATGCTCAAGGTTCTCTCTGAGGTATAAATTTAAGTGAAAATTCTCAATCTTAATTATTTTGTATATGTTTCTTGCTTGTTTGAGGCATTCTGGTTGTGGATATGTTAATCTGCCTGGAACTATACAAAGCTTCATGTAAGCATGTTAGGGTCAATTAGATGAAAGCTCTGGTGTTTTTCTCTATTTTGTGCAAATTTATGTTCATTTTCAAAGCTGCTGCTTTTTATGAGTGCTGTTCTTTTTTCTTTCGTTCATTCTCTTTGTGCTGTGCATCCATGTTGTGTATGCAATATGTATATATTAACAAAATGGAGCTTGCTAATGAATTTAACCATTTAGGTGATGATATGTTTGTTCTTCTGCCATTTACTGTCCCTATCATCTGGATAAATTATGCACACGCAGATTAATCTTTTATGGTTATAAGGATTCATCTTGTGCTTAAGTGTTAAGTTTTCTTGTCCTGCTTCAAAAAAATACCCATAACAAATGAGTTATATATTCTATGCAATTAGTTAATTGTAGTGATTGAAAGTTTTTCACCTGACATCTGTTGGCATTCATGTGAGTTTTTTCATCATCACAATGCATAATGTTTTGTTTCCAGAAAATTCTGATCTTTATGCTATCGTAGTAGGCTGGAAATTTTGTAAAAGATGAAGTATGGCATGCCCTTATTGTTGTGATAAGCAATGCCTCAGATCTCCATGGCTATACAGTCAGGGCTCTTTATAGGGCAGTTCAAACATCTACTGAACAGGTACTCTATGTTTTCTCTCTCTTTTCTTTCAAAAGAAGAAATTGGATATACACTCAATTTGAGAATCCTATTAGCTTGAGTAGTTAATCATGCTAGTAATGAATTTATGGTCCTGGGAAGATTGTTTTAATGTTTTTGCATCAGGAGAGCCTTGTTCGAGTTGCTATTTGGTGCATTGGAGAATATGGTGACATGCTGGTCAATAATGTTGGAGTGCTTAATATAGAGGATCCAATAACAGTGAGTTCATCCTGAACCATGGGTTGTATGCATTTTCATTTTTCATGTTGTCTTATATTTTTGCCATCATTAATAGTAGAGAAAGAGGCCGGCTATGGGCAATATTGTAACAACTTAGGATCTGTGTGTACTAGAAGCTTCTGAGTGTAGAATCAATTAAGAAGAATACATATGGAAAGTGGGGTGAAGCCATCTTGCATAGTGGAATCATTCAAACATTTGTTTTGCAGAGCATTATCAGACTTCTGCTTTTCCTTCCTTCTCACTCTCTTCTACTTTCGCTTTTCATTGGAAAAATACATACATACATACATATACATATATGTAGGTCCATACGTTTTTCTTGCTTTTATTTATTTTCATACCATTTTGTGTATCAAGTATCATAAACTTGATAGGCTGCAGAAATGTGACAAAAATTCTGTCTTCAGTTGCTGAAACTAGAAATATTGGAATTCTTTTCTTGGACTCCCATCCGATATCTTAAGTTGTGTGTTCTGTTCAGAGTCCATGTTTTCATTTGGTTTATATATTCTAAATCTAAAAACCAAATAATTGAACAGCATATATGGCTCTCAACTGCTTAATTGCTTTCTGCACAGATGATTGCATCATGTAACATTGTTTATTGGTAACAAAGGGATAATGCGTATGTCTCTTAGCTTGGTTGGTTTTTCCCAAGCAGGTGACAGAGTCTGATGCTGTGGATGTTGTAGAGATTGCTATTAAACATCATAGCTCAGATATCACTACTAAAGCAATGGCTATGGTTGCTCTTTTGAAGCTTTCTTGCCGTTTTCCCTCTTGTTCAGAGTAGGTTATGCTTCTAATTTCATTTTACTACTTGTTATATTTTGTCCAGCCAAAATCATATGATTTTTTCCCACCAAATGCTCCGACCATATTTTTTGGGGTATAGATTTCAGGATCTGCAGGAAAATTCTAATACCTATTATTAACCCTACATATTTGGGGGGCATCCGTTTTTGTGCTGCTATTCTATATGCATATATAGGAACTCTAAGATGAATTTGTTTATAGTATCTCTTGATTACATGGTTTTCATTCTCCTTGTCATTGTTATGTTGACATATTATTTTAATTTGTTCTTTTCTCTTCTTATGACATGGGTATATGATTATCTATTGGATTCTATTTGTAGGAGGATAAGCGATATAATCATCCAAAATAAAGGAAGCCTTGTGCTTGAGTTACAGCAGAGATCTATCGAATTCAATTCCATTGTAGAGAAGCATCAGAATATTAGGTATGAGGATAAAATTTTTGTGGTATTTTGCCTCATTAATCTTGAGATGCCTTCCAGAATTTTGACATATAGATTAGCTAATGGATGAGTTTTTATAGGTCTACACTGGTTGAGAGGATGCCGGTATTGGATGAGGCAACCTTCAGTGGAAGGAGGGCTGGTTCTTTGCCTGCAACAGTATCGACTTCGAGTGGCACTTCACTTAACCTTCCAAATGGAGTTGCCAAACCTGCTGCAGCTCCTCTTGTGGACTTACTTGATCTAAGTTCAGATGATGCTCCTGTAACTAGCTCCTCTGGCGGTGATTTTCTTCAGGACCTTCTTGGTGTAGACTTATCACCTGCTTCAGTGCAGCCAGGTTAGTTTTTGGGTTTATAAATCCATAATTTGATGGTGAATTCTTGTGAAACTATGTTGTAATTTTCTACTTGTCTTTTGTTTTTGTCGGTTTTTGTTCTTGTAAGCATTCTGTGTTTTGCTGATTTGAGATAATCCTAAAAACCTTTTACCCAGTATTTGGAAATGCTTATCCTTTTAGTCCTTCCAGAATCAATCTTGCCTTGCAGCTATTGACTGTTAGATCTGTTGCTTCTGTCGAACCTTGTTCCTGAATCAACCTTGCTATGCAGCTATTGACTGTTAGATCTGTTGCTTCTGTAGAACCCTTCTCTGTTAATTATGGCAAGGATCGAGCATGGATGTAGGCTTTGGATTTTCAATGCCAAATCTCATAAGTGGCTTTGAACTATGCCTCCTACATTTACCTTTTTAACCTGAAAAAAGAAAAAGAAGTGGGGGGGGAGGGGGTGGGGGTGGGGGGATATTTGCATGAAGATATGGGCTGAGCATCAGAACCCCAATATTGTATTCTTTAGAATCTTGGCATGAACCCATTTAACTTTAACAGTTTAAAGTGGAGATTAAAATTTGGAAAACTCTATATTTTTTAATTTCTTTTTCCTTTAAAAAGAAAAAATATCTTTAGGTGAAAGTTTTGAGCATCAAATGGAGTTACTGCACCGGGTCGTACAATTCTTGACCCCAGATGTCATTTTTCCTCCAGCCAAATTTCTTACACTTAGCTAACAGGAAATTCTGCAAAGATCTTCCTATAAATATTAAAGGCCTCAGCATCCAGCAATCTCTATATATGTGTAATTTGTTTATCTGTTGAAAATGTATCCCCTTGCTTCTTTTCTTTGAGGAATTTTGATTGTCAGTTTGTATTTGTGATTTCTGTGTGTGTTTTGGTATTGAGTCTATTTGTTTTTATCTTTGTTCGTCAATTTGTCCAGATCTAATTATTGACTGTAGATTCTCTTTCTGCAACTTATAGGCACAAGCCAGGCTCCAAAAGCTGGGACAGATGTTCTACTGGATCTGCTGTCTATTGGATCACCTCCTGTCCAGAACAACACAACTCCATCTGACATATTTTCTTCCAGTCAGGATAACAAATCATCAGTTGCCATATTGGATGTACTCTCAACAACACCCTCTGGAGGAGCTGCTTCAATGATAGATTTGTTGGATGGCTTTGTTCCTAACTCCCCAAAGCCTGGTAAAAGTTGTCTTCTTTGGAAAGTTCTACTTTGCTTGTATATTTTTTTCATAACTAATTATTACCCTTTTTTTCTTTTTTCTTTGAACAGAGGACAATGGTCCAGCTTATCCATCTATAGTTGCATTTGAAAGCAGCTCCTTGAGATTAACATTCAATTTCTCAAAGCCACCGGGAAACCCACAAACTACATTGATCCAGGCCACGTTTACAAATTTGTCACCTAATGTTTATACTGAGTTTGTTTTCCAAGCAGCAGTCCCAAAGGTAACTTGTATGCAGTTTAATTGGTGCTTTGTTTCCCATTGTTGATAATTTGACAATATATATATAGAGTTCAGGGTTGCTTTTGCCAACATAAATTAGTTGGACTACCAATTTTGATCCCTGAACAGCTGTTTGTTATGTGAAAATTTTTCAGAACTCAAAAAGTTTAAAGCTTCTGCTTTTTATTCCTTCTCCTTAGTAGAGTTTGACGTACTCTTTTGTGGGCATAATAAATAAATGTTGTCATTTCTCAAATTTGAAGTCAAGTTCTTTTATTGCATTTAATTTGCAGTTTCTACAATTGCACTTGGATCCAGCAAGTGGCAATGCTTTACCTGCTAGCGGTAATGGATCCATTACACAAACATTGAGAGTCACCAACAGCCAACATGGGAAGGTGAATGCTTAAATATTGTATTTTTCTGTTTTTTGTCCATATTGCATGTTGTGGACATCATGGCCTGGCATGATCAAGTTGTTTTATAGTGTCATCAGCAATCTATTTCTTGGAAGGTATTTGCATTTACTAAATTCATTTGGTTTCCAGAAACCTCTTGTCATGCGTACAAGGATAGCTTACAAGTTGAACAACAGAGATGTTTTGGAGGAGGGGCAAATTAACAACTTCCCTCGTGATTTATGAGGTTTATTGGTCCATAAAGTTGTTAATGATTTTAATGCCCAAGCTCTTATTTTTCTTGTCTGAGAAGAAGTTTTGATGCATGGGTTCTTGTTCTTTATCAGTGAGAAGCTTCTTCTTGCCATTTCTAGTGACAGAGCAAATCTTTTGTTTTCAATTCTTCTATCTGGAGGCACTGTTGGCTTGTAGCAATGGGTATGAGATTTTACGTGAGTTTGCAATATGTTGAATCGTATAACCCGTCTCTCTACAATTTTCGCCTCTTAGGTGTTTCTTGTACATTATCACTAAAAACCATTTCTGTATGAAATTGTGAATGAGTTTTGCCTTAAGAGTTGTAGAGAAGGGAATTTATTTCGTATTTAGATTTTGAGGCGCCGTCGCGTTTACTTTGGATTTTGCATTGTCAAGCCCTTGTCGTCATGATAATATTTTGTTAAATTCAAACAAAATAGTGGTAAATCTTATTTTATTTATTCTCAGTTTGATCTTTTTGTACACGGTTGAAAACATTTGTTCACTGAATTCATGGATCGCAACAAATCATTGCATTCTCAATAATCAATGGTCAATCTTGTGTTCATTTTATGTTTTTGAAGTACGTTATCATCTAAGCACGATTTTTTCTAGCGATTTTCTTGTGTGAATTTTTCTTGGCATAAGTAATAAACTGTAAATGGTGAGATTATCTTCTGTTCCCTTTAAATTGATTGGAGGTAAACGATCGCATATACTTAACAAAACGGTAGAGCCAGATAATCAGCGAGTCGCCTCGAGTTCAACTTGAAGTTGCATTCGTGAGCCAACTTTGATAAGAGCGAGAAACCTTTTACTACAATGGCGTAAATTAAAGCCATTCCCAGCTGTCTGAGATAGTGAGCAAACCTCGATCTTTACACTAGATACATTGTTTATAGAGATTGAGACCAAGTGTTTAAATTTTCATTCCAAGATCTTAGTAGCATGTTTTGGCTTTTGGGACAGAATGATTCAAGTTTGTAACAATATTATTGTACAAATTTTATTGTAGTGGCAAGCGTACAAACCTATTAAATAATAGATTTATGATGATAAGTGTTTGTTCACACGAGTAGGTACATTTAATTATGTGTATGGTTAAATTTCTAAATGTGTATATGAGTTAGTTGGAAGTGATTCTTTTTATTTTAAAATTTAAAATAAAATGGCAGGAATTAATTATAAATGAAATAACGAAAATGAAGTATTTGAATTTTTAGATTCACACTCAACATTTTAACATAAAATTAATATTTCTTTTTACTTTCAATTAGTTTTTGAAGGGTATTTCTACTCTTCATAATTCTCACTCTAATAAACATTATATCAAACGCTCAATGTAACAGAAAGTAATGATTTTTCACTAAATATGATGTCAAAAACACGTTATGCCAGAGAATAACAATCCTTCTGCTAACAACATGGTAAGACTGTCTACTAAATAGCTTAGATACACTTTCTGTTGATGCTTAGTCAAGACGACCCATAAAATACTATAGGAGAATTTCTCTCTAATAAATATGCATAAAGTGTTTATTATATCAGAAGGTAACGACCTTTTACTAGAAAGTTGATATACCATACAAAATCTAGATAAGATATATTGTCTATCAATAACAAGTCAAAGCAATCATATAAATCAAAGATGAAAAAAAAAATAAACTTATTGAACTAAGTCCATGGATCATGTTGAGGCTTTATTTTCAACTAAAGTTTAAAACTAAATTAGCTACTTATAATTGAACATGGGTAAAATTATAATTTGATTAAATACGTAGAAAATACAAGATGAAGAAAGAATTACAGAAAATGGAGCTAAAAAATAGATTTAGGGGTGTTGAATTAGGAGATTACCCCCCACCCTATTTATAGATATACTGAATAAATCATAATAATCGGATGAAAACAATTTAGATACTTAAGATTGTGCCATGTGGCAAGCTTTGATTGGATGGAACATATCATCAAGGTTGTCATTCCCATGATATTCATATATCGTATGCACGTTTTTCAATACGCTAATATTCTGTTAAGTCATAAGTCAACACAAAAGTCAATTTTTCAATCTAATAATGTGTTACTTTATCATCAATCAACACCACATTATCAATAAGCTCCACATCATCGATCCAATAGGATGCTGCTATGTCATCGATCAAAGCTACATCATCAGACAACCCATATCAGCTGAACCCCACCAAGATTCTAAAATTATGACACTATTCACATATACAAAGCTATTTATGCATACAATTTTGACCTTTATCTCATTTCCCAATGTTTTCAACTATTCTAAACTAAAAAATGTTATCCGTTTTGCTATCCACCTTCTTGTTTATTAAGAAATTATCAAAATACCCATGAAATACATAAAATACTCAAATTATTACAAAACAAATACAATCAAAGTTTAAAGCACTTAAATACATAAAAATAAAAATGTTAGTGTAGCAAGGAATGCAAAATGATAGTTTTTTTCTCTATAAATATACATTTTCTAGCACTCAACGGACAACTAACTTTATTAAGCAATTTCATGGTGTTTTTGCTAATTAATAATCGGAATAAATTAGAATTGGAATGGACTGAAATTGGTATCAGAAATAGAAATCGAAATAAATTGTTTACTTAAGATGTAAAAATAAAAATCCGAATGAGATTCATTACTATTCATGTGTTTATTTTGTCTTAAAATATAATGAATTAATTTACTAAAATGCTCTTTATTAATTAGTCCTTTGTTAATAATAATAATAATAAATTTAATAACTAAAATAGTAGTAGTAGTAATAAATAACAAATCAGAACCAAAGCTGCAAATCAGACTTGAATTTACGTGATAGAGGTAACTGGCGACGAGCATGAGGGAGACAACAGGGACGACGAGCACAATGACGATGGGCTGCAACATGACGAGTGACAGAGATAATCGGTGACAAGCTACTCAAGCCGATCTTTTTTTTTTTTAAAGAGAGATCGGCTATTGCAGATGGAGAGAGAGAAAGAAATCGGTTGCTGCAAATGGTGAGGCAAAATTAGGATTATTATTTTTGTTAAGGGGCAAAATTGTCATTACAAGAAATGAAGTTTTGATTCCCAACCCTCCCTTTTAGAATTAGAAATAAATAAATTTTTAATTCTAAACATGATAAATTTTGATTCTCACATAACTCTTTTCAATTCCTAACTTCAATTTAACAAATAAATAAACTTTTTATTCCGATTCTCATTCAGATTTAATAAACACCGCGTAAAAGTAAAATGATTCCTCTTTTTCATTAGGGATATTATCTACCGATCACCTTTTTTTTAAATTTTTTTTTAAAATACATAATTCTTTTATTTTTTGGTTGAATTCCACATAAAGTTATATTTTGTATTTTTCTGCTTCTGTCTGTTGACAGTTAAGATTCCGTTAGTTTTCTTAACAAAATGATAATTTTGCCCCCAAATTAATACTACAGGATAAAATTGTAATTTTATATTTGGAAGGCAAAACCGTCAGTTTTTTTTAAAAAATTTCAGAATCTTAACGGTGAACAGACTGAAGTCGAAAAGTGCAAAAAAATAATTTCATGTGAAATTCAGCAAAAAAATAAAAGAGTTATGTATTTTTAAAAAAGTTAAAAAAAAAATCGGTAAATAATTTTCCTTTTCATTATCACACCACGTGTCCAAAGCTGAAATGCCACACTACCCATATCCAAAACAACTAAAATTTAGCTAAAATAATATCGCCAAAATCTCGTGAAATACTTAAAAAATTAATTTTTATACCTTAATTAAATATATTTATTAGTTTGCATTTTTATCCCTTAAATAGGCATATACTAGTTGCTTGGAATTTCTAAATCCTTGAAACACTAACCGCATAAACTATTGCAACTTTGTTCTATCGAAGCAATTATCATTACGCTTGCAAATCAGTTCTCAATTATATTAAAATTGAAATTCAATTGTGGTAATTGGGAAGTGGGAACCCAAAACAAGAAAATCATTATTTTTCCAAAATTCTTGCTGGCCGCTATTATGTGGTTTACCTTTGATCAAGTTAACTCGGATGTCAGACGACATAGTTGCTCCTGTGGCAGAAGCTAGTGGTCGACTTCATTAACTGAAAAAAAAAATGATATGCTCTATAGAATTGTCAAAAAATTTTACTTCTCTCAATCACCTCATTTTCATTTACTTTCGAAAAAAAAAAAAAGTAAAAAAAAAAAAAGAGGTGAAATTTTCCCTTAGTTATTTGTTCTTTTCCGGGTACTGAGGAGCTCTCATGTAAGTCACACTCATTATTATTTGTTTAGCAGCTGGCGTTTAACTTAAAATGACAATATTATAAAACCAATTATAAAATGGTTACAGTATAGTCTTTACAGATGCCCAGCATCCAAGGACATGTGTATTCCCAACCAAAACGCAACATTAAATCAATCTCTGCTTTGCTTAATCTTTCAAATCTTTCCCTTTCTCTTTCTTTCAATTTACGTGACTTGGGTCGCGCAAGCTGCATCATTTCAGAAAAGTGAAGTGGATTGGATATCATTTGGACATTTTCACATTTTGACTTTGGTGGCTTCTGGTGTTGGTATTATTATGACCTCAACCTACTAACTACTTGATTTTTTCTTTTTGCTTGATGTGATTTTATCAGGTTGTCAAAGTAAGCAAGCTTAAATCATATAGCGTATGGCAGATTGTACTGGTGTATGTATCACAACTTTGCATCGTCCGTTATCTAAAACCGAGCATAAAATACTGAGATTACATGTATGTATAATTGTCTACAACTGTATTCAACAATTTACTAACTCATCTAATAATTAATTACATGGCTCCAACTACGGCAACTCTAATAAAAAAATTTACTAATTCATCTAATAATTACATGGCTCTAACTACGGGAATTCCAACCACAAGCTGCTTCTTGCAAGGAGCTCTTCTCTTGATAGGGGAAATGCTCTTCCCTTGATAGGGCAAAAAAACGTTTCTTTAAAATGGCATTATATGACTGGGGCAATCCCCTATGACCCCACGATCCAGTCCACTGCCTTGTGTCAGTATTCCCAATTATGGCTCTCCATCATAATCATTTGCCCAGCAAAAAGACTACAGGAAGTCTCCATTAGAAGAACTCAGAAGATTGAATGAACAAAAGAAAGAAGTTTATATGGCAAGAAAAATGCAACTCTTGAGAAACTCAATGCCCCACAAAGCAACATGTGATTTGACTTTACTGTGATTCCTTTTTTTTGCCCTTTTTTCTTTTCACTTTATGGCTTTGGTGGTGGGGCAGGAGAGTCTTCCCCATAATCTCTAGTTATATTTTTCAATTTTCAATAAGGTGCAGGAAGATCACCTGATATGATGGGCCCAAAATCAAATACAATAAAACAGAAAGCTCATCAAATAGTAGCAACACTAGATAAAACAAATCTCAAGCATGCAACAAAGCTTCTTTTGTTCAAGACCCTATGAATTAAACAGAAGCACATAGGCATAAAATGCTAAAGTTTGGCTGTAGGAAAAGCCTTTTTTTTTTTTTTTTCGTTTCCCTGACTTACAGTATAAATATGCAATTTAGCCGGATAGATAAATACATTGCCATTCACCATATGACATAAAAGAGACATAAGCCAAGAGAATTTGTAATAAAGTAAAGAATTGAATTCCCTTGAAAAGAGAAAGCAAAAGCTAAAAAGAAAGGCTTTTAATAAGTGGATTCATTGATTAAAGTGAAGTACATAGTAAAATACCTTCATGAACTCTCGGTATCATTGGTTCTTGGCAAACCCACAGTACCAGAAGAGGAACCCATATGGGTTTCTGAAGAACTTGGGAACTTGCTCTTCTTAGACCATTGCCATATCTTGGAAACAGAAAAGCTTTCGCCTTTACTTCTAAAGTTAATTTTCTTCCCCTCAACATCACCGTCATTTGAGGAATTCTCATTTTGTGCACTTCTTCCCTTACCAAACCTCACACTAGCACTACCACCTCTTCTGGGGCATAAGGCCACTTGCAGCTCTGAATCAGCAACCACATACTGGTAGGATCCCATTGAGTAACATCTCCTAGCATCCAAATTACTACAGCTGGTCTCTCCTTCCACTCTTTCAATTCCCTCACTTCCATCATTTGAGCTTCTAAACTTGCCAAGTCTAACAGAAAACACTCTCTTTTCGCTAGTGATATCATTCTCTGCTGGTTTTAGGCCGACAGAAGCCCCAATTCCTCCATTGGCTGAGACTGAGACCCCATCATCTTCCCTTGAATATTCATATTCAAAGACCGGATTTTCATATCCGAGACCAGGTATGTATAGGTTCCCTCTACAAAGAGGGCAAGTTGAATTAGACAATAACCATGTGTCTATACAATCAATGTGAAAAGCATGACCACACAAGGGAAGCAACCTCAGTTTGTCTTGTTCTGAGAATTCACAAAGACAAACAGCACAGTCAAACGGCTCTTTTAGACCCCTTATCTCTTTATAAAGGAACACAGGCAGAGCATCTATGAAAGCCTGATCTAAACCTGAATCATGAAGATGGAAGAGTTGCTGTAACTGCCTCTGGAAAGCATCAGAGTCAGACATTTCTGGGTATCTGTTGGCTTCAGAAACTGATGAAGGAGATCTATGCTTTATTACAAATCTAATAAGCAATTGAAGAACACCAGATATGAAGAATACAAGAGCCAGAATAACTATGATGAATAGAATAGCTGGACTTATTTTATTACCAGATGATGATTCTTTTTGGTAATCACTATTATATGATAATGAAGAAGAAGATGGAGGAGAAGCAAGTAAGGAGTGAGAAGGGAAGTAGATCATTTGAGTATCTTTCTGCTTGATTTCAGTCTCGAGTCCAAGAAATTTTAGCAAATGAGCATATCCTGAAAAAAAAACTATCCTTTTCACATTTCCAAAGAAACCATTTTTTCTTGCTTCCTCTGAGACCAAACCTAACTCATATAACAAAGTGAGCAAGCAATAGACACATTATTCCTTGCACTTACAACAAACCAAGTTCAGTTAGGTCAACCGTGTGTAGAAGGGGAAACAAAGAAGAAAAAAAAAACTAATTTTGACTGAGATTCATCATTGAAACAATTGTTTGAGCAAAAGAAGACTTGCTCCCCTGCCTTGACATGAGCCCCAAGTCACTGCAGTACAAGAAAAATAAAAAGCGAACACGGGAACACTTTCTAGAGATGTCAAGGTTGTAGCTTATCTAACTTACCTCAGTCCTTGAGAAATCTAACATTAATGGAGCCCATTGTACATTTGATGATGAGTCTGTGGTCTCGGGCAGGCACTAGGCAGCAGTTGTTTATTGCAATAAAAGAAAAAAAGGAAAAAAAAAAATGAAACCCTACTGAAAGAAGAATTCTTTAAGGTGTTTTAACTCTTTTTATATATCATGCTAAAATGGGAAGAAAAGGTTAGGTGTGGATGAAGGAAGTGGGGGCTTGGCAAGTGCGTATATAGCTACCAAAAAGCGGTTCTGGGAGCCGAAAAGAGCAGCTTTTCAGTCCTGGGCAAATTTGTCACTTGAACTCCGGAGTTATGATGAGTGTTGTTCATCTCACCTTGTTTTAAGATTCAGATTGAGTCTTAGATTTGCCATTTTGTCCCGTGAGTTCATCTAAAACTTACAAGTGTTGTGGTGTAAGAACAGAAAAGGACCGTACAAGAAACTATTAAAGCTGTCAATTGTTGGGACTCCGCAACGGCAACAGAAAAAGTTGATTTTTAAGGGGCAAAAATGAAATGACCCACCCCCCCCAAATCGAGGGCTGGAATTAACGGGCTGATTTCATTTGTCACCAAATTGATGACTTTTGGAAATATTCTCACCAATTTAATGAATGTCAAAAAATTTGGTCCCTCGGTGAAGTTAACCCCAAATATTAGGTTGGGCTTTCCGTTTATACTGTAAACAAGGCCGAGGATACATTCCCAAGAAATGATCCAATCTCAAGATTATGCATGGAGCTTGAAATTGAAAGCCCAATCTGAACTCTAAGCGCTCTAAAACGAAAGCCCATTAAATGTGATTAGATTCAGAGCATGAAGTCTGACTGCAAAGTTGAACAAAGAGATTCACTGCGCACCAGATGGGGCCTTGTTAATTTTCAAGTAAGGCCTTGCACTTTGCAGATGCCGCGTCCTTATGAGATGCCAATCGGCCGTCTGGTAATTAACATATCCTTTGTCCTGCATTTAGATTTTGTCGATCTGGCCTTTATTCGTATCACCAGCCCAAAACTCTGCCTAGCTTCGAATTGAAATTTTCTCAGCAAACTCACGTCATGTGAGATGTGATGCAGGCAGATGCTCAAAATGCTTGGTGCTGAGACCAAACATATTAGTTGTGCTTTTTAATGGTGTTTAGTTGTTTTACTCATGAGATTTGTTCTACCAAATAATTCAACCATGCTAGCTTAATTAGCCAGTGGCTATGTTTAAAAATTAATTAATTTTGCATAACGGAGAAATGTTGGTACTTAATCATATAATTACTCATTAGTTTGTTGGATTCTTGCAACTTGTATCTTCCCACTGATCATGTAAGAATATATACAAGCCGGTCAAGAACTTAAGCGATAATGAAGTATATACCGTACTCTCGAAGCATGCATCCAAAATTTGTTCGTGCCTAACTCTGTATACACATAACTTGATAAACAATTAACAGTAGAAACCCTGACCAGCTTGAGGGGAAAAGTGAAGCAACAAATTAAACTATCCTCGGATCTTGGGATCTGATCAGTACAAAATTACTTACAAATGTGCTGCAGCTACAAGTCAAGCCCAGATCCCATGTCCCAATTTGTTATACATTTGGCAAGTTTCATTTAATTACCAATATGTAACGTATGGCATGTTGTGATGGCGGCACTTGCTCCATCAGTTCTTGATGGATGGGAAACTTGGAGAAAAGACCAGAGCAAAAGGTTCTTGTAAAATAAACGGTCCCTGGCAAAACCGGAGGAGGCCACGACAACTGCAGACTTTAAAAAGTTTTTCAAATTTTTGAAGGAAATATAAAAAACATTAGGTGTGAAAGTATGATTTGGCCCCCTTGCACAATTAATTTGTAAAATTTATATATAGGATGAAAATTTAATTTAATATTTTGTGAAATAAAGTTAAAGTGACCCAAATTTTGCTAATTATTTTTTTTCATTCTAACAAAATAGCAAATAACTTATTAAAAGTTTGATAAAGTTTTGACCCAGCTTTTTTATTTTTATTTTGTTAATTGCTTTTTCCTTTTATTTTTTATTTGTTATAGTAGGCTCAATTATCGATCAAATTCCCAAATCAAAATTACTATAGCTACAAATAAAATTCCTAAATTTCAGGTGACTACACCATAGTTATAGATAAAAATATTATCATTTTACAACCAACGTTATTATTACATAAAAGTGCATTTTACTATCAAACATTGGCACTGTTATCAATTTACCACCATTCCGTTTAAAAAATGTTAATGTTTGATAGAAAATGAGTTAAAAGTTGATTTTACTCCAAGAGAATTAAAAAGCAATTTTACCCTTTGAAAAGAAAAAAAAAATGAACAAAAATAAAATTTGTAAAACAACTACAAATTGTAATAAATAAAAAATAATGAACAATTTGCATAATTATGACAAATGGCCTGGAAAACAATAAATAAAAAATTCTACTTTAAAATTAATATTATAACCTATGAAATTCAAGTATTAATCACAACTAATAATAATAATAATTTATAATAACAGCAACAATTAATAAGATTTAGAAAACAACTGAAAATTATAATTAATAAGATGTAGAATTATGACAAACAACAGAGAAAACAATTAATAAAAATTCTACTTCAAAATTAATATTATAATATATGAAATTCAAGTTTTAATCACAATTAAAAATAATAACAATTTAATTAAGGGAAAAAAATTAATGAGAGAGAGGCCGATTTTAGAGTTATCAATTTCCTAATTCTTTAATTATTTTCCTTGAAATCTTTTGCTTTGTTTTATTGTTTATTTTACATTTGCATCACAGTATTTTTGCTTCAATAGGAAATGTCTTAAGTGTCCTTATGACAACAGCAAAACATTAACAAATTTTTAACGTTTTTAATAAAAGGATGGTAAATTGATAACAGCACAAACAAACATTTGATGGTAAAATACACTTTTTAGCAAACCATGTTACTAACATGATATGTAAGAATAATTTTGGTGGTAAAATAATAAATATCTCTTACAGATATAAAAACTTATCTAAAATCAATTTTCTATTAATACCTGAAGTTTGAACTTGGCCCCTCGGAGATTTACTCCGAGCTCCGGCCCCGGTCCCTGGTCCATGACAAATTAAGCACCGAAAACAGCATTCATCCATGTTAGCAGTTAGCTAGATAGCTGGTGCTGTATGCACATCTGTGAACTATATGGTACCCACATGGACACGCCCGGCAATGAGGCTTTATGGGATCAATGGCAGGCCATGCATTTGATCGCGTTCGTTTGTTTTCGATATTACTGTTAGCACCATTTGTTTAACATTTTTACAGACCATCAGAATGAGATTGTGGGTGTGGCTTTTGAACTTTATTATACGTGGCCACTGGCCAGTAGGGATAGCAGTCGTCTGTCTCTGTTTATTGGCCTATTATGTTTGTAATTAACTGGATTCCATGCTTAGCTCAACTTCCCTATTACCCAATATAGCGAATAAAGTGACCTTTTTTTAAAAAAAAAAATTATAGGCATTAGTAAAAATTCAATAGTAATTACCTGTTCATCATTTCTGAGTCATTTTATTTCTCTCTTTTATCTCATATATATAAATTAAGGGTCCCCTAGCCTTGTGACTGTTTATGCATTCTGCAGTTGGGAGCTAGCTGAAGGTTGCTCTCAGAAGATGCACAATGAATTAAACTAATATGCTGAACAATGAATACATGAGGAGGAGGCATTCAATGGAGTAAATTAATTAAATTAATGCCTGGATTTAATAATGATCTTATCTCAGTACTCATCTAGTTTTTTTTTTTTTTTTGGCCATCTTCATGATGTAACTGGAGATGGACAAAAGATGAAATTGATTCTTCCGAGTTATTGCTAGAATTCTCTAGGACTGAGAATAATCAAACAAATAAATAAATTTCGTGAGATCGAGAAAGCTGATCAGACAATTAAATTAACATCACTCACCAAATGCAGATTCGTGGTGGATGTTGTGTGCGCCAAATAACTCAACATGTGTTCATAATCTTCCCATCATTAAATTTCCCCTCCACATTTACTTAAGTTTCTTGAAGCCGACGAGAAGGATTAGAAAATGCAGCTCGATCACCGGAAGTTTGCAGAATGAAAAAATATTTTGTATTTGTTACAAAAAAAAAGAATGAATGTTGTATGTTTCCAATCAAACCTCTCCTTGAAGTTACAAGCAGCGAGGAAAGTGAAAGGAAAGTATAATTTTTCTGCAGCAAACAAAATATGTATGTCTGCTACATGTAATCTCAGGGGAAATTAAGCAGAAGAAGCAAATATTTCAAAAAGAAATTTGCAGAGCGAAGGGTTAAACGGTTTAAGATGTGATTTGACATTATGAGGGTGTGGCACAATGAAATTACAACTGACCTTACTAATCATATTAACGAGAGAAGACCTCATCATTTTCATATAATAAAAGAGACGTACGTATGCCATCTGACACACATGTAAGATGAGCCATTACTATATCTTAATCAGGATGTTAATTAATAATTAATACATACATACATATATATATATATATATATATATATGTAAAATTAATTAAATTCATGATAGTTGATAAATCTTGGAAATAGCTTGCAAAACATTGAGTTGCAAATTCAAATGCACAATGTAATCGGCTGTTCTTAAGAAAAGCCGATCCGGCTGCAGCCCTTGTCCTCCCGGAATTAGCTTCTGCAACTCCCTCACCTTCGTTCTTACCGATTCCGAAGGACGTGCCACCGCTGACCGCCGCCGCCTCCTCCTCCTCCTCCTCCACTTCACCTTAGCAAACCCTTTGCACCCACTTGCTGCTGCCTCCATTAACTTGTTATTTATATTAATTACAGAATGGCCCTAAACGAAAATAAAAGAAGAGAAGCAGATCGAATTAAAGCAGCAGTGCCTTTGGATTTGCAAAGAGCATATGAGACTAGTGTAACTATATAAATGAGGAAGGGTGCGCCGTGTGCGTGGAACGGGCCATGTGAGCCGAGCTAATTAAGCCACAACGTAACCAACAACATAAGCCATTACTGTGGACACTGAACTGTGAAATGTTAATTTAATTGGGCATTCGGGAACCGAAATTACTATTACTTTCATAATGACTGAGTTTGTGATGTCGTTTTGCTAGATGTGGGTCAATGCTACCTTTTCAACGACCTGCGCAGGTGTCTGACAGCTCTCTCGCACACTCGCGCGTCATGCCAGCCTCGCTAATCGCTTAACAGTACCTGTCCTCGTAACCTCCCAATCCCAACAGCTACCACTTCCACACGTCTAATTGATCCTATCACCCACGTCAACTTCCCTCCATCGTAAACCATAATCTTACCAGCACATACTTTCTTTTTTCTTTTTCTTTTTTATTATTATTATTACAAGCAATTAATATCCATAATTATAACTTACATTATATGAGATTATTTATTAATATATTTACAATTAGATAATTACTATGATCAGTATCTAAATTTTAACTCTTTTAAATATTTGATGAATGTCTGTTTCCTCTCATTTTCATCAAATATTTGAGAAATATATACTCTACTATTATTTTAAGAGAAAAAAAATTATCTTTACAAAATTAAAATTGTAATTGAGAAGGAAACTTTCATTGCCCTCACAAGTGTGAGTGTTTGGCCCAGTGGCTTAGTGTCACCGCCTTAGGCCCCATGGGCGAAATGCCTAGGCTTGGCTTGCGGCCTTGTGTCGAGCCATGGTATCATGTGGGCGCACTTGAGGGCAAGCGCAAAAGCAAGGCAAGACTGGCGCGTGGTTGGGGCGCGACAGCAAGCGCACGTTGTACGTGGGATAAGCGCAGGGAAGCGCGATGACAGCGGTGCAAGGTGTGTAGGGTCAACAGACGCAACATCTCGCAAGTCTAGGGACATGTGGACGCGCGGGTACGGGGCACAATGGCGCGCGGACACAGATTGTGCGAGGCGTGCTGGTCGAGTCAGACAGTGGGCGAGATAGCGCAAAACTAAGTCATGGGCTGCGAAATGAGCCTTAATAACAAGCATGAATGGGCAGTTGTTGGCGCAACTAGTGGGAGTCATGGCCATGGAATGTATGCCTAAAAATGTGGGAGCAAAGGAAGTGGGCAGCAGCGGTTACACTCCATAACTTCCTCATTTTGGGCTAGTGGGTAGTGGTTACCTTGTTCCTTGGGGGAGTGGAGATGTATTCCCTAAGATCATGCTTAGTGGTGCCTAGTTTTGTGGGAAACGAATTGAGGTGGCACGAGGACAGTGCTCCACCTTGCCTTAGCAAATGGGGGTGTCATTTGCAATGTGTACATATAGTGAAGGTGAGTGTGTGTTTGGGGATCAAAATTTTGAGTAGAGGGTGAGATTCTTTAAACACACATAACCTCTCGCTAGGTTGTAAATTTTTCTTATTACGGGAAATAGAAAAGTGGAGGTTGGTGCCTCCATGAAAACAACTCTGTGTGTGTTTGTTTCTCTTGTGTTGAAACCGAAAAATCTTAGGGTGTGCATCAGCACATAACCTTCGCTAGTGTTGTTGAGTGGCTGGTCGAGTGAGGCTTGACGCCATCACAGGCTTGTCGCATCTTAGAATAAGCCGTGTGACACTTAGCATCACATTTTTTCTAATTCATAAAACTATTATCACAGTTTTTTTTTTAAATATTTAATCAATGAGTTTGGACCATTAATTATTTATTTGTTACCTAATTTACGAATATAGAGCACTTACAACTATATATTTTTCTTATTTTATTAAATAAAAGAAGCAAATAACATCCTTTAAGTATACATAATACCGCGATTGAGGATTGACACCAACTTCGTGGGATATTTATTAAAAATGAAAACTAATTTTTAAGTTTTTTTTTGTCAATTTTTCTTTTATATTTATGGGAGTTAAGTGCTTATTTAGATATTTTAAAAATATCTCAAGACATCCATATTTGTTGATTATGTTACACTCATTCATTGTTTTTTTTCTTTTTTTTTTTTAAGGGTAAAGGGGGTGGGCAAGTTCAAATACAATTTTGACCCCTTTACCATCCTCAAGGATCGAACTCAGGTTTTGTAAAAGTAACAACTACACTGTTAACCAACCCGACCACGCCCTTGAAGGCTTTTGCTTTTATAATTATACCCTTGCAACAATATTAATAGGGCCATTAGTTATTTTATCTATAAAAAGGCCAATTAAAAAATTAAATTTTAGGATTAATTTAGTAAATTAATTTTTTTTATATATAATTATTAGTAGATTATTAAAAATTTATCAAACATTGCTTTAAAATTGTAATTAAGGCATTATTGTAAAAATAAAGGAAATATTAGGGTATGAGTGTCACAAATTCAACGGTAAAAATGTATTGAAAATTTTTTAAAATATAAAAATTAAATAAATATTTAATTTTAGGGCGGATCAACAACCCCTAAAATTATATTTATTTTTACACTAATTTATAACTATTAGGTTTACTACACATCAACTGTCAAGATTTTAAGAATTTAATAATATAAATACTTAATAACAACAGCAATTAATGTACTTTCTCTCTCTTCATCAATTTCCATGTAATACATAATTTTTCTCTCCTAAGTTTTCTTAATTTTTTCTTTGTTTTTCACTTCTCATGGCTAACCGTCCATTGAATGTATCATAAAAAAGAAAAATCCACAATCAAGAATGGTTGCTTATGAAATTATCAGGCCTCCCATTTTCAGTACATAGAAATCCTTCATACAAAAAAAAGAAAATTACAATCTACACACTAATACAAAGGGTACTTCTCATTCCACACCTAATCACCATCAAACAAATCACACCCATTTCCATTCTCACTCAAAAATTCAACTCTCCTCTTATCCACCATTAACACTCACTTGAATCTCTGTGATTTGCTTGGAACTTTGTACCCTTTTTCCACTGCCTGGTAATCTAAGTAACAAAAACAAAAAATCGTACACACCGAAACCCAAAAAAAAATATATGAGTCTAAGAACCCCCACATACGGCTCTACTAGCCTTAGCCGTTTAAATTTCTTGAAAAAAAATCATTAACTTTGAAATCCTGAGATGGATTCTCAGACATTGATAATAAAAATCAAATTTTGGATTTTTTTAATGATACATTCAATGGGTACAGGCTTAACCATGAGAAAACTTAGGAGATAAAAATTAAGTTTTACAAGGAAACTGATGAGGAGAGAAAAACTACATTAATTACTGTTGTTATTAAGTATTTATATTATTAAATTCTCAAAAGCTTGACCATTGATATGTAGTAAATCTAATGGTTATAAATTAGTGTAAAAATAAATATAATTTTAAGAGGTTGATCTGCTCCCATTAATTTTACATATAAAAGGGATATTATCATTTTACCACTAAAGTTATTTTGATATATTATGTCAGTAACATGGTTTGCTAAAAAGTACATTTTACCACCAAACGTTTGCGCCATTATCAATTTACCACAAAACGTTTGCGCCATTATCAATTTACCACCTGTCTATTAAAAACGTTAAAAATTTGCTAATGTTTTGCTAATGTTATAAGGGCATCAAAGACATTTTCTATTGAAGCCAAAATACTGCACTGCAAATGTAAAATAAACAATAAAACAAAGTAAAAAATTTCAAGGAAAATAATTAAAGAATTAGGAAATTGATAACCCTAAAATCGCCCCTCTCTCTCATTAATTTTTTTTCTTAATTAAATTATTATTATTTTTAGTTGTGATTAATACTTAAATTACATAGATTATAATATTAATTTTGAAGCAAAATTTTTTATTAATTGTTTTCTTTGCCGTTTGTCATAATTCTGTATATTGTTCATTATTTTTTATTAATTACAATTTTCAGTTGTTTTCTAAATCTTATTAATTGTTACTGTTATTATAACTTGTTATTATTTTTAGTTGTGATTAATACTTGAATTTCATATCTTATAATATTAAATTGAAGGTATAATTTTTTATTATTTTTTTTCTTGGCCATTTGTCATAATTCTGCATATTGTTCATTATTTTTTATTAATTATAATTTTCAGTTGTTTTCTAAATCATATTTTTGTTCATTGTTTCTTTCTTTTCAAAGAATAAAATTATCTTTTAATTCTCTTGGGGTAAATTTGATTGTTAAATCATTTTTTGTTAAACATTAATTTTTTTTAACAAAAAAGTGGTAATTTGATTGTTAAATCATTTTTTGCTAAACATTAACTTTTTTTAACAAAAAAGTGGTAAATTGATATGATATATCAGAATAACTTTAATAGCAAAATGATAATACGAGCATGACTAAATGAGCATTCCTATTTTTATTTAGTAAGGAGTAAGGGCGCGTTCTTTTGATTTAGTTGGAGAATTAATGAAAAGGAAAAATGGTTGGGTGGGGTTCACAAATCACACGCGTGGTTGGTGGTGGTGTACAACCAGGTTCCAGATGCAAGCTGAAGCTGCGAGTTCGTGGGTGACGCGATCAAAATCTTCGGGACGTGGTCCCACTTGAAACAAATTTAGTCATGTTTTGACCGCTAGATCTTTGATATATTCATCAGCAGCCATAACAGTAAAACGCTAACACACTTTCCCTCTCAATTGGGTTATTGTCCAAAAGAAAATTTAAATCGCTGCTACTACTACACATTGTTTGGCTGGCAAGATATCGGACTCACGTTCACTCGAGGAACTAACCTATTTGATTGGTTCGATGTTTAAGTCTTGTGGCCAGTAATCTAATGCCCATTGATGAATTATATATATATATATATATATATATATGTGAATGGTCCCAACAAAATCATATTTGCTTAATGCGATCTATTTACTTCATTGTATTATTGAAATGAAATACATATACTAATTGTACGAAAATAAGATATCGTTTTCTCCTTGTTTCGGGCATTAATAATTATTGAGCCCATATGCTGCAAACAAAATTGAATTAATCGATAATTTTAGTAGTGAGGGGGTATGGGCGATATCTTGCCAGCCAGGCCACGTATATTGGTCCAAAATATAAGGAAAGTTTGTTATTATATGTTTGATCCACACTTCAACGTTTTGTAATCAAATCATTAATTGAACTTTTTTTCTTTTTTTTGCCTTTTTCCCCTAAACTTCAAATTCTGTTTTTCTTATCATTATTTATAAGCGTATTGTATCGGGCTACTTGCAAGAATGAATAAGAGCCACGCACGTACACGTGGTGGGAGTGAAAATTAATAACTAAAATATTTTAGATTATGATACTAATAAACAATGATGTACTTCGTATTCGTTTACGATGATGAATCCCTAATTTGTGGCTCTGGGTACAACTAAGAATGTTCTTTAAAATTATATATTGAGATCTCCTCGTTGATCTCTTACCATGCATTGTTTTAGGATATTTATTTGTTTATCTATTTATTAAGATGATAATCTTTCTAGCGTTGGATTCGTCAAACAAAATCTTTCTAATAAAAGAATTAAAGTTGAAGCTGACTTGCGATTACATTAATACAAATACAATTAATTAGAATTATGCATGTCATTGGTGGAGGTAGCAAAACATGTTGCCCGTTCTCATGCCTGCTTTGTCGGTGCAAAGTATGACAAGCATCATATTCACATGTAATATTTAGAGCCATTTCGGAGCTTTAATTAACTATATATTCCATTTGATACAACCTTTCAATTAAAACTTATTTAAATAAAACTTTTGTTAGTAGATCTTTTATAAATAAAGGTTTTGTCTAAAAAATTTTAATTGTTTAGTTGTCAATGAGAGATTTTATTAAAAATTATACAATTACTTTAATAAATAAACTTTTTAAAGTTATGTTATGAAAATAATAAAATAAAATTATCAAATAAATAGAGAATATGTTAGATATTTTAACATTTAAAAAATAAAATTTAATCTCTACTCGAAAAAGTTGAAAATTTAAGCTTTTACGAATATAGACAAAATATCTTGTTTAAGCTTCAAAAGTTGTACTAAAAAAGACAACTAAATAATAACAAAAATTTTTATAAGAGATTCTATAATTAAATGAGCACTCATATACATTAGATAACACGTACTAAACAAGTACTATAAACATGCATTTGGAAGTGCTTGTATAAATTAAATTAAAAAAATGCTTTCCCTAAATATATAGCTACCAAAAGTACAAGCCGGTCGAGCCCATGCTGGGCAATAGACAAGCTTAAAATATAAGTTAACAGCAAGCCACCAATAATTTATATACATGCAAGAGTGGAAATGCGCGATTGCGCAAAAAGGGTCGACTTCTAACTTGTAAGGATTGCACAAAGGCAGATAATGGTACATAGAGATAAAGTTTAGATTAAAAGCACAAGTTGTTCGCTCGTAAAGGAACAGTTTAGAGCCAGCTAGCTAGCTAGCGGTCCCCGAGCTAGGTAAGTGGATCTTGCTTCAGAAACTTCCAGGGTTCACGAGGAGTACAGTTTTAAAGCCCATGCCATGTGAAGGATGATGATGACTTCTTGAGTTTTGACAAGTACTTATGCATGCGTCTATAAATTCACCGAGTCATCGGATCGGAGCATGCATACAGTTGCTGTCGAAGCAATAAGGGGCTTGTGTCATTGTGTGTTTACGATACAGGATATGTATCTGTTAGGGCTCGTGGGGGGCGTTAATGCACAGAAGATGACAGCAATATTATCACGTGCCCTGTTCCTGCACATTCGAATGCTTTTATGAGTTTTCAATCTTTCATGCCTTTACTGATTGATTGTGTCGAGAATTGTTTTTAATACTTTTCGATATAGCAATTTCTCTTAAATATTGAAAAAGAGAAAGAAATGGTAAAAAATAATCTAGCTCTCGCTTATTCTATATGAATGTGTGCTTATAACCCGTTCTACGGTTTACATAATTAGCTTGTTTATTGGATTGAATTCCTCAAATTAGTTTGAGCATTTTCAATTAACTTAATACTTCTTTAATCAGGTCCGAATCCACTAATTAGCTCGTATCATACATATTTAGCCATGGTCCCCTTTCTAAAAGATGGATATATACCTTCATAAGGGGCATGGAAGGCGCATGTTTGGCGGAGATATACATATCAGCTCAGCTAACCCTTGCTAGGGCTAATGGTTTATTTATTAATGTGAACCATTTGAGAATTTATGCATCCTGTTATAGTTAATTGTCAGTAATTGTGCATGTTGTTTGCCTCTGTGACAGCCACAAATACTCCTGGAACTGAAAGCATCAGCTGAAATTTATGCAACAATTGATCAATAAGTTAATAAAGGATCGATGGATCGATGCTTTGTGAACTGCATCATGTGCATTGTTGATGACGATGATGAAATGATTTGCTTTCGTCGAGTTTACATGATGATATGATAGAGAGGTCACAAAAATCCATCAACCCACAACGGTCAGCTGCACCCATACGGTGCATGTGGTTTGCCAACTCATTGATCTTGACCATTCATTGAAGGAGACATACACGCTGTAATTTGTGTGAAAAGGAGATCGATTTCTATAGTATATAGTATGCGTCGCAAAAGATTATAGGAATTAACAAGGAAAAAATAATACTCAGTTGGGTCTCTCTCTCTATATATATATTTATACACCCTTCCAAGTTACTTTCTAATATATAAATTTTTACTTAACTTTAATGGATATATGCATAGTGTCGCATCAGATGACTGACGGCCAAATATAAAGCAAAAGAGCTTAAGTTTTTTTTTTGTCCGAATTACCAACATGACTAGAGACGCATGAAGGCCATAAAGCTTTACGCATGCCATAAAGCTTTACGCATGCCTAACTGTATGGCGAGACTGCGAGAGAGCTATGTTGACAAAATGATGAAAGGAAAATACCAACATTCAATAGAAAGCGAATGCTTTTAATTACTTTTGGTACTCGTGAGATATATTTAATGACCTTTATGGTATTCGTGAATTATGATATATAATTTGAGAATACACGTTAAAAAAAAAAAAAAAAAAAAGCTTAGCACAACTCAACTCAACACTAAATTTAAATTCATAATTTAAACGATGTTGACTATTTTGCAAAAGGAAGATATGCTGCATCACTTCCCGATAATTGCAATGCTTCAAGATTAGGAAGGGATGAATTGCGTGGGATATACCCATTTCCTCCAAAATATTCAATATATGCTCTTTAATTTTACATATATATACCTAAAAAAATCAAAGAAAGTACAAAAATACCCTCAATTAAATTCTCACGAAACTGAACTCATATCCTCGAAATCGGGTAAATAGTCGAGAATACTCAACTTTAACCGAACCATGTATAATTAGTAATTCAGCATAAATTATCAACTTTTTCACGTGAGTCGGGTGAATAGTCGAGGATATTTGACTTCAATTGAAATAAAAAATTATCGAGAGAATTCTCAACTTTTTCATGTAAGTCGAGTAAAAGAACTAAGGATACTCAACCTTAATTTAACCTCGCTCATGTATTCATTCAATAAAAATTTTAGACTTTTCATGAAACTCTAGTAACTAGTCAAGAACACTTTACTTAAATTGAAATAAAAAAAATCTTTTTTAATTGAGTCGGATAAAGAATCAAGGATACTTCACCTCAATTTAATCTTATGCGAGTATTCATTGAGCGAAAAACTTTTCAAGAAAATTTAATAACTAGTCAAGAATACTCAACTTAAATTAAAATAAAAAATTTTCTTTATTTAAGTTGGATAAAGGGCCAAGGATACTCCACTTTATTTTATCTTGCCCTAGTATTCATTAAACTAAAATTCTCGACTTTCATCTCGAAAACACTTAAATTGAAATGAAAAATTCTCTTTTAATTAAGTCAGGTAAAAAGTCAAATATACTTTACTTCAATTATGTTAGTATGTAATCATCTAACAAGATATACAATATTCATTAAAAAATAATAACTACAATAAACATTAAATGAAATGTCAACTCGTAATTAGGGATGGCAATGGTACCGGCAAATTCATAAATTTGTCCAAACCCACCAGTTAAAACCCGCTTGCTGCGGATAATTTTGTAGGTTGCAGGTGGGTTTGGTATTATAAATTGAAACTTGCACTAGATTGGAGGTGGATTTAGTATTAGCCAAAAATCCGATGGATACCCGCATGGATATCCACCAAGCCCGTAGTTTTTTTAAATTATTTTTTAATTTAATTTTAATTGAAGAAAAATTAAATCTTAAAATATAGTTATATACTTATTATAATTTTGATTGAATTTTCTTTAACTTAATGCATGGATTATTTCAATATTATAATTTTGTTCTTTGGATTAATATTTAAAAAGTACTATTTTTTAGATTAAGAATAAAATACACAAATCCATTAAAAAAAACCACAAGTTATATCTAAAAATAACAATTATGTTGGATTGATGTTGAAATTTTAATTTTCCATTTATATTGGTAAAATTTGAATCGAGTATGTTAGATACAATTTTATGTTATATTATAAATTTAAATATTAAATATTTGCAATTTCAAATGTAAAAACTCACAAAAATCAACTGGATACCCGCTGCAGGTTTGGTAATTGTCAAAACCCACATCGGATGAGTTTTTTTAAAAAAATTAAAACCCGCAGTGGGTTACGGATGGGTTTGGTAATTTAAATTTTGTGCGGGTATGGGTTTAGTAATGAAAAACTCGTTGCGGGTAGTGCTCATTGCCATCCCTACTCATAACATATAGCAAAGTCATCCTTATATGATTTCAATACGGAAATCCTTATGCTATAACTCAAGATAATCTTTCACTTGCTCCAAGCACTCAAGCTGTAACCCAAAAACTCCACGATGCGCCCTTAAAGACGACATGCCATTTACAATCCTCAATCAAATCTTGTATAAACAAATAATTTTAAATTTAGTGTATGCTTAAACAACATTAAAGAAATAAATAAAGCATAAATTAATCGCAAAACAAAAATGAATACAAAGAATTGAGTCATTCGCATTGCATATAAATTTAAAACAAGGCGTCACTTCTCATGTAGCTGCATGGCATCATGCATTTGAGTCAATTGTGTCCACGACCATGATACTAACTACATTTACGAGGTAACTTTTCCTCACTTTTAGATGGTATTTTATTATTCTTTGGGCGCCTACTTAACCACTTTTCAAAAGAAAAATATACTTCGCAGGCACATACATTAATAGGAACATCCCACCCTTTTGAAGACCAACAAGATAAATGATCTTAAAATATGTTAACACCCATGCATCACTTGAATAGTAATGAAAGCAATAATCATTAAGAAATTTCAGCAAAAAAATTATTGAAATAGTTGAATAAAATTATACCGCAAGATTTACTCGACTTATTTTTATTTGACTTGTTTAATATCACTTATTTGACCTTATTACTCAACTCCTACTCAACATGATCAAAAGACTTACTTTATTTCTTCAAATGACTAAAAATAATTAATTCTCAACTTAATTCAAAAGACTTATTCAACCTATTCAAAAGATTTAGTTAACTTGTTTAAACAACTTAAAGTAGTTAATACTCAACTCATTTAAAAGACTTACTCAGTTTTTACTTGACTTATTTAATAGACTTATTCGACTCCTACTTGACTTATTTATAGACTTACTTGACTTTTTCAAACAATTTTAAATAATTAATACTCGACTTGTTCAAAAAACTCATTTGACTTTTACTCAACTTGCTTTAAAAATACTTAGTTCTTACTCGAGTTTTTTAAAAGACTTACTTGGCTTAATATTCGACTTATTCAGTAGACTAACTTACCTTCTATTTGACTTATTCATAGACTTACTTGGTTTCCACTCGACTTTTTCAGAAACTTGTTCCTCTAATTACTCGAATTGTTCTATATTACTTGACTAATTACCTTACTTATATTTTACTACTAAGCTTACTCTTACTGAATATATTTCTCGACTTGATACTTCACTTACGTCATAACTAACTCAACTGCACTTCTTTACCTAACTTCTCGCTTGACCAAATACTTGATTTACTCGACTCCCTTACTTCAATTCTTGCTAGACTAAATACTCGACTCTGTACTAGATTTCTTCATAGAATAATTTTTTAATCACTCATAACTTAAATTTAGGTCTTAAATCCCTACATTTTATGCAATAGTGTGTGTGTACAAGTGCAAAAATAAATAATGTATTATTGAAACTCATAAATTATCAATAATTATACTTGTAATGAAATCAAATTGAACCCTAAGCATACAAAAAGTTTACATTTCAAATATACCTTATCCACCACTTGACAGGTACACCTTTTGAAGAGTTTATGTTTATCAAAAACCTTTGAATGGAGGTAAAAGATGAAATGGTGAGAGAGGAAGAATGGTGAGAAGAGGAAATCGTGAAAAATGAATGATGAGAGGAAGATAGATGTTTTTTTAAGAGTATTTTTAACTTTTTCCATCTTTACGAGGCATATATATGTAATAGAGTATAAATTTAGTATTTAAGGATAAATAAGACATATTTAAATAAAAAATCCATTAGGAAGCATATACAATATCTGTTCTGTAATACATTACGTTTTCGGCTTAATTCGGACAAAATATTGGGTCCCCCACTTCCCTTTAATGAAAAATGCAAACCCAAATCAGAATCAAAATAGTAAAACACCGTGCTGAAACCTGGCTATACTTTTCACGATCTCACCGGTACTCTAGCTGTATAGCTAGCGAGTTCACTGTAAGAAGCCTCGCTTATGCAGCTACCAAGCTACAAGCCGCTACCCGAGGATTGAAAACGATGGAGTAAATTAAAGGCAAAAGTGATGATAGTGAGAAATGCGGTTGGGTTAATATATATAGGTGGACTAAGTGGTGGGAACGGACTGCACATGCTTGCACATGTATACACTTCCTGTTGTTACATTACTCACTACATAATTTTATTTGATAATTGGTGTCCTGTTTTGTTGTTTCGCCATCAAATAAGTCTCAACCGTTACCTCCAAATAATACATATTTGTATATTCCTGTATTCATGCAAAAATAATACATATATGACATAGGTTTAATATATATATATACATATATGTATATATATATATATATATATATATATATATATATATATATATATATATATATATATATATATATATATATATATGTATATATGTAAAAATATTCAATATTTACATGATTGTTATACTTTTTTGTTTACATACATACATACATACATACAGACATATATATCTATATATATATATATATATATATATATATATATATATATATATATATATATATATATATAAATATATATATATATATATATATGTCTGTATGTTTGTATATATATATATACATATCTCTTGATATCTCTTGATATATATTTTTTTTAACATGTCATTGTGTTCGAAATATCATTGAACGGTGGCACTGTTCTGTGTGTTGACATAGTAGTAACCGTATAGTTTAAGAATTCTTCACATTTTAAAATGTGTGTTAATAATTATAACTTTTTATTGATAATAATTTTTTTTTTCTCATGTAAGACAATTTTACTCTCAAAAAGTGAAGAGACTTAAATGTCCCATTTGAATGATAAAGCAAGAAAATTCCCACGACCTCTACTAAATAGTTGTTAGATTATTATTATTATTATTATTATTATTATTATTATTATTATTATTATTACTACTTTTTGGTGCACTTGAGAAAATATGGTGATGATAGTTGAGTGCTTTTTACATGTCACAAAAAAAAAAGATATTAAAAAAATAATGCAGGGGTTAGAAACCCTTTTCTCAATTATATATGCTATTTAATAGCAAAAATACCCTTTCTTTAAATTAACACTATTCTTATTTGAATCTTTTTTTTCTTCCTGTTGTCTTACTTTTAAATTTTTTTGTAATCTTCTTACCTCATCTGCACAAATAATTGTACAGATAAATTTTTTGAAGTTCTGTTACCTCTATTCTTCTCTTCAAACTATCTCTCTCTATTAAACTCAAAAACACTAGCTTCTCAATAGTAAATATAATTAATCTAAAAAACTAAAGAAAAGTTGTAAGAGCGTTGTCAATAATATATTTAAGGGGTGTTAAAAGCGCCCCTCTATATGTACAAAAACTCATGTGGCTCAATTGAGATTGAGTCATGAATGAACTTTGTTAGAAAAGTCCAGAGGGCATAAAAAAAAAAAAAAGGCAGTTTGTAACCGAAGTGATGATATTTGAACTTTCATTCGTCTCACCAGACCATATTTTTCAATCAACGCCATTTAAAAATTTAAAAGAATTCTTATATCTCAACATAACCCATATCATACCTAATGTACTCTTAATCACAGTTAAGCTAGTTGGATCCTCTATGATGTGGCGGTAGTGCAATTGCTGTTGCTCAAGCCGGGGCAGCCGCGTACCCGCTGCGATATGGGAAGACTTTAGTGCCGAATACAGAATTTGTGACGAGCTGCGGAAATATCACTTTGCGGATTGTCAAATACTTGTTTCTTTTCCCTAATTTTTTTCTTTATAAACCTGAAACTATGAAGAATGCTGCGAAAAGATTGGTTGATGAGTTGGGATTTGATAGAAAGTCTCATATGTTCCTTAAGGCTATGCATAATGAGTTAAATGATTAAAGAAAACTGGGAGCTTAAATTAAAGGTTTATAAGAGCCTCGCATTTAGTGAAGAAAAACAAAAAAAAAAAAAAAAAAAATGGTGTGCTTTTATTATTTGCACACATAACGTGTATAAAGATTCCCGTAGATAGCGGTCAAGAAATGGAATTTCTCTTTAGAGGAGTGGCAACATGAATACTAATAATAATTGTCTCATGTTGGTTCACTACAAGTTGCAGGTTTCTTGCATATTTAACTCCTCAGTGTCGCCGCTGCTCCACTGAAGGAGAAGAAGACAGGCCATGGGTGACAATGACGCCGTTAAACATAAGGGGTAGCAAAATTCAATCTCTAATCATTTGGATTTTACGAAAAAGAAAAGCATGTGGAGATATATTGTTGTCCACGTTGGTTTTCTCATTTGGTTTACACTCAATTTTAGTGGTGTTATAGCTTATAGATCGGTCTATGAAAAAACTTCATGAAGTCACTTGGTATTTTTTTTTTTTTTAATTACAAGAAATTGAATTGTGCTTTTTTCTTCTATTGTGTGGAATTAGAATTTTGACTTTTGAATAGACCATCTTATAAAATATTTATCCCTTTTAGTAATTTCATATAAGGGCAAAATGAGAACTGAGGTAAAATTTACTACTGGGGGATAATGAGATAACGTGGGGGGGCTAGATTTAGCGACTCGTGTGACTGTTGATTCAGCCCAGTATCTCTCTATGCAAGCTCCAAGTACAATTTGACATCTTTGAGCCCATTTGTTTGATGGTCCACTCTACATTTGATTTCTGCCCTGGAGAATAAAGATCGATTAAACAAATAAGTGGGATGAAAACACTGTTACTATTAAATCAATAAAAAATAAAAAGGATTTATTGGTCGACAGCATTTGAATAAAGGTGTTGAAATAACCCATAGCGGTTTTAACTATAGCAATATTGCAAACCAATAATATTATGTTATATTTAGAAAAGTGGAAAATAGAATAATAACATCTAGATTCCTTATTTCTTGCAGGCTTATCAATAAGTCCAAGCTTATTTTTAAACTTTATTGTGGGTTTCGGTCAAGCTTAATAATGCAGTAATGTCATTTGGAAAGGCTCAGGGACATATTTAAGTACAATGAACAAACTATATTCATTAGAGGAAACGTAATAAATTAGGGATCTTTATGAAATTAGAACACCATAGATTTGCAAATACAACGGTCGGAAAAGGTTTTAATAAATTTTATTTAAAAGAAAAAGAAAATAAATATAAAAGGAGCTTAATCGTAAAACCGTAGAGAAGAATTATAGAAACCCCAAGGACTCTTTTTGGCTCACAACTCGACGCCATATGCTGCAATGTGCTAAAATATTGGCAACGCTTACATTCAACTCCCGCCGTATTTCCTCGCAACTCATTCGCTATCAAAACACTAAACCCTCCTCCGCTGCCAATCTCCGCCGCATCTGCGCGATGCCGTCGCCAAATCAAGTCAAAGACGAAGAGTATCTCTACAAAGCCATTCCCAAACGCATCAGTCTCTTCCAGTCTATTCAATCAGAACAACAAGCCCGCCTCCAGTCTCTCCCCCATGATCCCATCAAGTAATTCTTTCTTTCTTTACTTTCTTTCTTGATGATTTTCTTTCTGTTTTTTTTTTCCCTTCTTTTTCTTTAATGGGTTGCTGTTTTTATTTTTTATTTTTTTAGGATTACTCTGCCCGATGGGTCTGTGAAAGAAGGCAAGAGATGGGAGACTTCGCCTATGGATATTGCTCTGGGAATTTCGAAGAGTTTGGCGGCCAATGCTTTGATTTCTATGGTGAATGGTGTTTTGTGGGACATGACTAGACCCTTAGAGGCCGATTGTGACCTCAAGTTATTCACTTTTGATACTGACGAAGGTCGTGATACCTTCTGGCACTCTAGTGCCCACATTCTAGGACAGGTATTATGACTTGAGTTTTCTTTTATTCTTGTGGTTTGGGTTAATTGTACGGTAATTTTGATGTTCTTTTCTTGTCTCTTGCTGCTGATGTAGGCAATTGAGCAGCAGTATGGTTGTAAGTTGTGTATTGGGCCATGCACAACAAGAGGAGAGGTACTTTGTTTGATAACATTGTTAATCTTGAGACTTATATGTTTATTTTATTATTATTATTATTATATGAATTTGTTGAGTGAATTAATCCATCTATATCTTCATTGACTGTTTTATGAGAATGTAATTGTATGCAAACGATGTTAGTATTCAGAATGCAAGATATTCTTCAGATGAGATACACTAGGGTGATGCTATTTGTTATAATTCTTGTCACTACCCTGGTGTGACGCTTTAGATTTTGTATCACATCAGATCAGCTTCCATTTTTAGGAGTAATATTCTGTATCTTCAAATTCTATGCATCTTCTTTTTTGATGATTAGACAGATTAGTTTGTCAAAGTGGTGGAAAATTGTTATGATTAAGACAAGCATAATATGTTTCTTCCAATCTTTTGACGCTGTTTAATTTTAACTCTGAATTGATTGATTATTGGAACTCGTTTGAAATGAATAAAAGAAACTGTCTACCAATGGCAAATTGCACAATTCTTGTTTTGCTGGTTTAGGTTGTCATGAGTATTTTTATTACTACTTATGATGTGTAAATCAGGTTCTCTTCCTATAAGCTGTGGTATTCTTTTGCAGGGTTTCTATTATGATGCATTTTATGGGGACTTGGGCTTGAATCCAGATCACTTCAAGTCAATTGAGTCAGAAGCAGATAAAGCCGTCAAGGTAGTACTTTTGGTTTCTTGTTTTGATTAGCTAAGCTGCTCAAACAACATTTTTTCTAGCCCATGTAAATCAGCAGCTGTTTTCTTTATGAATGCAAAGGCTTCATGTTTGATGTTTTGATTTCTTTTTTGCTTCCAATGGTGGAGAATGGTGCCCTACTTCATGTTACTAAATAATTTGATTGTTCAATGTTTCAGGAAAAGCAGCCTTTTGAGCGCATTGAAGTTACAAGAGATCAGGCTCTTGAGATGTTTTCCGACAACAATTTTAAGGTCAGCTAATCTTCCAATTTTTGCATTATTTAAACTAAATATTTCCAAATTATTTTACATATTTTTATTTGTTTAATTTTCTTCGTTTTAGTTTTTTTTTCTTCTGATTCTTTTTCCTTTTATAATTAGGTTGAAATAATCAATGATCTGCCTGCTGACAAAACTATAACGGTGTACAGATGTGGTCCCTTGGTTGATTTGTGTCGTGGACCTCATATACCAAATACATCATTTGTGAAAGGATTTGGGTGTTTGAAGGTGATGCCTCATGTGAAATGTTAAAGCTTATATTTGCTAGTGTTTGTTATGCTCAAAGATTCATAATTCAGGCTTCATCGGCTTATTGGAGGGGGAACAAGGATCGTGAGAGTTTACAGAGAGTTTATGGAATATCATACCCTGATAAGAAACGGTTGAAGGTAGGTTTCTGCTTCTGGCTCCTTGTAGAAACATTTGTTCTGTCTGTTGTCATGTCCTTACTGTTGTCATCTGTAAAGCTCACACAGAGCACCTTAGTTCAGTGGCTGTTTTGGGCTTTTAGGTGTCCTAGCTTGCTTAGGACAGTTCTGTACATATTTAGGAGTAGATACTCTCCCAATTAGACTAGGAGTAGGCTTTCCTAAAGCGAATCTTGCATAGATTTTGTTTTGCTTTTTAAGTATGGATTCTTCTCATTAGATAAGGACGCCTTATAGTTGTAGCGTACGTAAACTTGTTTATAAAGGCCTCTTTGCTGGCAATAATACAACAGGCTCTAAGCCACAATTAATTTTATTCTCTGTACTTTCTTCTTCTTTTCTCTTTGGCATGTGTTTCACTCTTAAGTTGGGGTTTTCAGGTTTTAGGCTGATTTAGGCGCTAAGTTTGGTCAGATTTGGCAATTAAGGCCACATGCTACATTAAGGCATAACACCGTATCCGCTATTAGATGCATCAGCTGCTTAGTCAAACTGCTGAATGTTTCAGGGTTTTGCTCTTTCTCCATTTGAACCTGGTGTTATTTTAACTGAATGGGCATTTTAGACATTCTCTAGTCACAAGGGAAGGTAGTCTGAGGATAATTATAAATATTTCCATAGAATAAATGCTCGTACGGTTATAGAAGTTTGCAGTGAATGCTTCTGGGTTTTTTATTTATTTATATTAACAATTCATTGTTGATCGAAATGCAATGATATGCACAGGTAATGCATTAAGAAATTTATTGAATAGTCAAACTTTTTGGGTATATCAAAGATTCATAAGAATAAGATTTTTCCCCCCATTGTTGGATGGGATTAAAATTTACTTTTACGTACTATTACCTCCCACAATATCTTGTGGGTGCATAAGATTTTCATGAAAATATACGAGTCGATTTTCTTGTTAAAGTACTGGACACAGAGAAGGCATTTGCAGGTTCTAGTTGGTTTAATTAGTAAGATCAGTTGTGGTGGCACAAGTGATTTGGGGTTCAAACCCTTTCACATGGGTGGGGAGGGAATTTGGTTACCATCTTGCTACTAATAAAACTGAATATATGAAAATCAGAGTCAGTAATTGAAATTTTTTGCTACAACTTGTAGTGTAAACGGGTGGATGGTCTGTGTCTGATATAAGTGAGTGAAATTTAAAAAAGATGAGACATACATTTACTTTTTCATATAAGTTTAAATCTATTTTTCAACAGCCATGAAAAAATGTGTGAAAGTTGTTGGAGGGATTAGTTTGGTTTGTGATCTCTGTTCCAAAGACAAGAAAATGGTCTTTTGGATTATCTTTTTGTTCATTGGTTTTGAAATGACATTCTGCTCTGACTAATGTTGATTTTCGTCCAGGAATATATTGAAATGCTTAAGGAGGCAGAGAAATATGACCACAGAGAATTGGGAAAAAAACAAGAGCTTTTCTTTAATCACCCTCTTAGGTACTACACCAGTTGATAACTGGGCTTTGCTTAATGTGTCAAGATTGTCCATTATATTAATTTGTTCATCTTTTATGAATTTCAGCCCAGGAAGCTGGTTCTTCCTTCCTCTTGGTACTCGAATTTACAACAAATTGATGGAGTTTATTAAAAAACAATATTGGGACAGAGGTTATCAAGAGGTTAGAGATCAATTGTTGATCATGTTCTTTGTATGAAATACGTTCTTTATAAATGAGAACCACTTAACCGAGTTTTGGCAGGTTATATCACCGAATATGTATAATATGAAACTCTGGGAAACATCTGGTCATGCTGCAAATTACAAGGAGAATATGTTTTTAATTGATGTAAGCTTTTTGCATAGTTTTTAGTCTATCCTCAATTATAAAGTGTGAGAAGTATATTTTCATTCTATTGTCCATGCATGGGTGGGTCTCATTTGTTGCCAGACTTAGTAACCTTAATTATTTTGGATATGGCTCATTTGGGAAAGATGATCACTGATATATACATTAAATGTAATTTAGGGACTGTTTATTAACTTGTTCATAGTTCTGTAAGTGACAAACTTTTATGGGAGAGACTTAAACGAGTGGCAGACTTATTAGTGGGCTAGCCTGTTCTGTCACAAAAAAAATATTATTAATATGTTTTGTTTATATTTACAAAATTGCCACTGGATATATAACACACATGTTCCAATTTTTAATTAGTTGGTAGTTTCCCTTTGCTAAATCACTCACCAAGCCAATAGCAGAATGCTTGCTTGTCTTGTGGTCCCCTCCCCAGCCATTTCCACTCCACTTTTAATGATCCATTAATTCTTTTTCTCATGTCATTATCCAATTAAGGAAAGGAAATCCTATTCTATTATCAATTCATAAAAGCTTATTATTTATGTTATTAGGTTTTTTAACTTATTATTCTATGATGTTTTAAACTTGGTTGGGGTTTGTTTTGGATTGAGATTGAAGTACGTGTGCACACACACACGTACTCACATGCACACCTATCTTTTACCTTTTTTTAATAATTGTTTTGTTGAAAGAACCAATTTTTAGGGATAACGCACTTAATAGTGTTCCCTCTGTTTGGTTATATTCTTATTTTATTGATGAAATTTTTATGTTTAATTATTCCATAACATAAATATTTAATTTAGCCCACGGGTAGGCCCTTTACTTAAGCATATGGTAGCTCATAAAACTTCCGTGTGTTACAAGGGTAGAGTGAATTTGCAATCTTTGTAGTTTCAGTTTGGTCTGTGCTTTCAGCTCAAAATGGTGTTCGGTTTTAGCATATATAATTTTGCCATGGGAAGGGGCTTATGTCATGAAATGTGGAATTTCTGGTGGATTACCGGTGTTCTTGTGTGGAAAGTGTGGTCTTTTCAGCTTTTGAATTAAGTTTGAAATCTAAATTGGGTTCTCAGTTCCAAATATATTAGCCTATATGCTTGCTTGTTTCTGGATTTAATGTATTCTTATAAGTTTCTTGGCAAAGGAAAATAGTTGTCATTTATTATCATACTGTATCGTGTCTTCTTTGGTATGCTGATATTGAATTCTTGATACAGATTGAAAAACAAGAATTCGGTTTGAAACCAATGAATTGCCCAGGGCACTGCTTGATGTTTGACCATAAGGTTCGTTCATACAGAGGTAAGTTCATTTGACATCAAATTTTTTCCTCTTGAAACAATATTTTTTCTTTGCAGTTCTTTTACTTTAATTGATTCTGAACATATGGAGTTAGACATGAATTGTTCTTGTGATTTTTCTTTCCTCTTCTTAATGTTGATATTATTGAGTGGAACATATACCAGTGTTGATGAATATATATTTTGTAAATGTAAAGGGGTAACACTCTGCTATGCTATCATTTCATGCCTTGGCATCTTTTTTTTTTTTGCTAAGAAACAAAATATTATAAAACTAAAAGAAACATGTACAAGGATCGGTAGGACTACATATCGACAGAAAAAGGACGAGAAGTCCCAATCTAAGTCAAACACTAAAAAACTGCACAAATCAAAATATCCCAAAACCCCAAAACACTAGCTCATTAAGAATGCAACCCTCTTAAGATACAGAAGCATCTAGAAAGCTTCTCACTATTGAATTGATATTTCTATTTTCCTTGTTGCATTCATATGCACTGTGGGAGTTCTCACCTGCTGTTATTGATAGTTGCTTTAAGTTGCTTGCATATGAATTAGATTTGGAAAGCTGCTTTGTTCGAACAAGAATTTTCTTATTATGTTGTTAATATGAGAGGGTGAAGGTTAGTGTATTCCCATCATAACATTTATGTCTGATGATTAAGATTGTAGTCTGTATTAATTGGAAATAAAACCAGATGCTTACTGTATTATCTTCTTTTGTATCATACATAAGTGCATTGAATGTATGACAGTGCATCAGAGAGTGACATGACAAGGAATTGAAAAAAAATTTCCATTCCAAATGTATGTCCAGCTTTCAGCAAAATTATTATGACGGAGTATATTCTCTCTCTCTCTAGCTATATGTAATATGAGGTCATCCAATTGCAACCTCTATTTTGTACCATTCTTTCCTGATTGTTTGGCATGGTTCTGCAGAACTACCTCTGCGACTGGCTGATTTCGGGGTCTTGCATCGGAATGAGGCCAGTGGAGCACTCACTGGATTAACTCGTGTCAGGAGATTTCAGCAGGTATTTTCAGATGTGGTCTACTGTTATTAGAGTTTAATCTATAGTCAAATTGGGACTTGCCTGCACTGTTATGTCTGGGGGTCTCGGTTTATTATACCTTTTTGGGGCTGAATACATACATTTTCTCTAGGTTTTCTTTTCATTTTTATTTTAATTTGCATAAATCATAAGCTACCTTCTGTGTCAAGCTATATAATTTAATGGACTTGAATTTACCGTATTTGACGAAGATAAATCTGTGTGTTGTCACAGGATGATGCTCATATTTTCTGCAGGGAGTCCCAGGTGAGTTGAAATTGATTGATATTTAACTTGAGTTTCTTATTTGTTGATGGTCTCTAACCATTTTGGTTCATTTTTTCAGATAAAAGATGAAGTAAGGGGTGTCCTAGAGTTCATTGATTATGCCTACAGAATATTCGGGTTCACATATGAGCTGAAGCTATCAACTGTATGATACGTTCTACTTATCTAATTTAATGCCTGTTTGGTATAGCTTATTTAATGGGCATAAGTACTTATTTAATCGCATAAGCTCTTATCATTATTTTTGTTGTTGTTTTGTTGTTTTTCTAGTAAAGCTTTTAAAGCTTAAACAAGCCATTTTGCCTCTATTAGTAAAAGCTCAAATTTTGAGCTTTTGCGAGTACAGGTTGAAAAGCTTTTTTGAATGTTAAAATATCCTTTACTTATTTAACATTCTTTTTATAACATGGTTTAAAAATACTCACCTATTAAAGTAATTTCATAAATTTTTAATAAAAGCTCTTACTGATAACCAAACAACTAAAACTTTTTAAGTAAAAGCTCTATTAATAAAAGCTCTACTAACAAAAGTTCTATTTAAATAAGCTCTACTTGAAAAGCTGTAACAAACAAAGCCTTAATCTCATATTTCTGAAATGTTTATGATGTTTTATGTGACACTTCTTGTTGATAGTATGTCCCTTCCCTTTTTTCCCCCCTAATTTGTTAAAGAAAATTGTGTAGTTATCTCTCCATATTTGCACTTCAATGCATGTGTGTGCAGTGGTTGCTTTGGGGGAATGGGTAGGCAGATTGCGTTGAAGTAAATGATCTGCATCGTACTCTCTGCACTATAATTTTATATACTGGGTAATTATTTTAGAAAGCCATCCTTTGTGTGCTGAAATGTAGGATATTTGCATATCTGTCTATCATTTTGTTGCACATGTATGTGCGTGTGTAAATAGACTGTATTGGTTCCACGATACAATCATATGTCCACATCTCCTATTGTTGAGTTGAAATGGATCATATTCATTTATTTTTGGTACAAATATCTGTAATTTGTAGAGGCCAGAAAAGTATCTTGGGGACTTGGCAACTTGGGAGAAAGCCGAAGCTGCTCTTACAGAAGCATTGAATGAGTTTGGGAAGCCATGGCAGGTTAATATTTTTATGACATTCAGTCAATCCATAAATGGAGTTTCTTGAAGTCTATTTTGAACTAGTTGTTGTTGGTGAATCCATTTAGTCCTTGTGGTTTTTATCATTTGTTCTTTTTTCTTTGGGTGATGGTGTTTGTCATTATCCTCACTGCCTTCTGCCCAATTGAATTGCAATATGAAATTGCTGAGCTAAGTGTTACTGCCCTTTTGTTTTGAAAAATTATCTTTGATGATGTAAAATGTCTCTTCACTTGATATGCTTATTTGCCCTTTCGAAAGAAAAATATCATCATCAGCATTATGAGAATTCTATAGATCTTTTTCAGAAAGTATAAAAAAGAAAATCTTGCATGATTAGTGAGTATGTCATTGGTAGTTTTACATTGGTTTTCAGTCTTCTCTGTTTTTGCATGCTGTGCCAGATAAATGAAGGAGATGGAGCATTTTATGGACCAAAGATCGATATCAGTGTATCTGATGCATTGAAGAGGAAATTTCAGTGTGCTACTTTGCAGGTTCACAATATTCATTGTTATTTTGCTTGTGCTTTTAATCCATTATGTTGTGTTGCAGAATTATCACTTACATAGATTTTGCCTGTGTTACAGCTTGACTTTCAGCTTCCTGATCGTTTCAACTTGGGTTACTCAGCAGAAGATGAAGCCAAGACAGAGAGACCTGTCATGATACATAGAGCTATATTGGGGTCTGTTGAACGTATGTTTGCTATACTGTTGGAACATTACAAGGGGAAGTGGCCTTTTTGGCTCAGTCCACGTCAAGCAATTGTGTGCCCTGTGTCAGAGAAATCCCAACCATATGCTTTACAGGTAGTGTAGCTTCTTTCTTTTGGATGATTTATTGCCTGATCAGTTTGATCTAATCACCATCAAGCTTCTGGACCCCTATACTTTTGTATTTCTGCATATCCTTGTCCACCAATAAGCTGGGATTGGTTTAAATCATTCCTGCATCATGTTATATGTAGTCTTTATAGACGAGTGATGATTTTGGTTTTGCCTGGCTTATGATTTATTGTGTGTTTGTATAATCACCCAAGAATCTTTGTTAGCTTCCTCAGCGACTGTAAATTCAGTTACGAATCAGCATTATTATCATTTGATGGTTACCAAGAAACTTACTAAATTTATATTCAATTTGTGTGTTGCATGGGTTAGTAGTTGTGATTGGCTGATTCGGTAGAGGAAGATAATAAATTAATGGTTTCAAGTTTCAACTATAATGGCTCTTTTGTACTCTATAAGTAATGATGTTAACCAGTTTGATTTATTTCTTAAGGTCATTTTTTTTTTGCTCTTAATAGGTGCGGGATCATATTTATCGAGCTGGTTATTATGTCGATGTGGATACAACAGACAGAAAGATTCAGAAAAAGGTTACAACCTAGAACTTTGAAATTAAAAATCCACATTATTTCTACCGCCCCATGCTCTTGGTAATCTTACCTGCTGTATGCTGCTCTTGGTAATCTTACGTAATGTACAGTTCACTTCCTTTTTCTAATTAAGAATGTATTATTGGCTTACAAAAATGTTTGTCTGGTGCTGAATGGCCATTGTAGTGTATCTTGCAAGTGGTTTAAATAGCTTAACACATGGTTTCTTCAAAATTCTTCAGTTCTACTGAAGAATTTGGTGCTCATGATAATAATTTCTGCCACCAGTCCAATAGCTTTGCACATGCCCAGAGTACATATATTGAAGTTGTATTCTCATGTTGGGAGGAGTCGATTCCTGGCATCAACACTTACCCTATATGGGTATCTGTATGTTAAATACTACATTTTTCGTTATTTTAGCATTGTAGATGATGTGCAATATAAATCTTTGATTATCAAAACCTGCCCCATTATTTGCACATCATATGTTGTTCTTCCAACAAGCTAACTTTGTGTATGGCACGTGATTTTTATTGCTTTTTCACTGATGGGCTTTCTGCAGGTACGGGAAGCACAGTTGGCACAGTATAATTTTATATTGGTTGTTGGTGAAGAGGAAGCCAAAAGTGGACAGGTTCTACCCACTATCATAAACTGAATTTGGTGGTTTTTGTTTTCTGGATGGTGTTCCATTTACTTTGATGGTGTATTCTTTGGAGTTTTTATTGTGTGCTTTGTTTGCATGCTTTATAGTGTTTACATCTGGACGTATGAAGAAGACTGCCTTAAATGCTTGAAATCACCATCATGGCATTTGAAATATTACTGTTCAGTGGACTCATGCATTGTATGTGGAATGCCATGAGAGCCAGCATTTTCCATGCACTTCCTGCTACCCACTTTTATAAGAAACTGCCTATAACTAAGAGCATGTTGCCATATGATGCTTGCTTGCTTAAATGTAAAAATCAGTATGAAATTCGTATCACATATGTTGTAGGGATTTTTAATTTCTACCAATCTGAATTTGATTCTTATTGTTTGCAGGTTAGTGTCCGGGTGAGAGATCAGGGTGACCATTCAAATATGAGCATCGAGGACCTACTAAAACACTTCAAGGAAAAAATTGAAGCATTTCAATAGGATGCTTAACCATTAAAGTGGAACGCAAATTTTCATTAAAACACCTCATAAAGACAAAAAAAAGAGCTTCTAGAAATTATTCACTTGATTTTTCTCTACTTGTTTGAAGTCAAGATCAGATTTTGGTTTGTAAGACAGTTTGTTTAATTTTCTGTTCAACAATTAAAGACGGAGTTCAGGTTGTAAGTTTCTTGCTCTTTATTTATTTATTATTATTATTGTTGTTGTTTTTGGGGGGATTGAAGACAAATTTACCCACCGGGTCAATTATTTTAGTGGATTCAAGCTAAGCAATTCCTTGGACAAAAATGATGTCTATTTGGGTCCACATAGGTAGGTACTTATTTTGGTGGTGGAGGAAAAATCAATGTAACCCCGACATTTTATGGGAGAAATTTCTGACAAATTTGTATTCATGTTTTTCCTCGGGATTTTGTTTTTGGGTTGAAATTTGATATTGCAAATCCATCAACATGGTACTTTTCTTAATTTATCACTGCAAAGTTCTTCTAAATCTATTTTTTTAAAATGAAAAAAAAAAGAGCATAGTAAATGATACCCATTTGTATAATTAACAAGGAGTAAGAATTATATGATCATGATATTAATAATATATGCTAGGAATCTGGGAATTTAAAAAGCTTCCATAGCTAGGAAAGCATCTATCTATGACAAACGCTGAATGGGACGTAAAATACTAGGGAAAGCTAAGGACGTTAGAGATACTCATCACTTGAGTCCTAGATAAAAATATTTAAGGTTTTTGTGTCTTGTTACATCATCGTAAATCAATTTTGATGGTGATGAAAGTGATGTTGATAACCAGACATTGAACTGCTACATTCACCCACATCATGATCATGAGACCTCCTGCAGTAGTCTTCATCGGTGTCTTCTTTAGTCACTTTCTCCACTTGAATGAACTCCATTGGTCTTTGATGAGCAGTGGACACGAACGGTGACAGTAGTGCTGGCTGTGAGTCGCCATAGCCACCGGGAGCAGGAGGTGGGACCACTGAGGGGAGCTTCGAGAGGAGAGCTTCAAGGCTGCTCATTGAAGGAGTGATCTTCATTGCGCTACTCGGCTGATTGACATGGTCATAGTATTGATGATGATGATGATGATCAATTGGTAGTGCTGCTGCAAGAGGGTTTTGAATTTGATAGTGGTGCCATGCTTCCGCTGGTGCATGAAACCCATCTATCTTGAAAGGGTTTGTTGAAGATGATGGGTGTGGCAGCAACACCCCAGGGATGCTCTCTATATAGCTGAACTTTTTTCTTAGTAAAACAACAAAGCTTAGGTCTTCAACTACCTTGTTAACAGCTCCTAATTGGACAACACCTTCTCTAACAGCAATCAAGGCTATGGTCTGCAATTATATAATTATTATTATTATTATCGTTACTGAGTTTAATTAATTTAAAAAAAACGTGTTAAAATCATCACTTCATTTATTAAGAAATGATAAATGTTAATATAATATTATACCTTTATACCAGACTGGAACTGGGCTTCCCAAGTCCTGGGGTGCTGTAAAACAAGATGGATATTTCTGTAAGAAAACAGACGGTTTTTTTTTTTCTTGAAAGAAAGTGCAACATCAAATGAATCTTTAACACATATAAGCTTATTATTACTGAGTCTGCTGCGTTATGCCATGTTGACAAGAAGTTGATCTCTTGATCATTTGGTTCTTTGTATATCCATTTATGGCTATGATCTGCAGCAACCTTTCCTATCAAACTGCACAGTACAAAATATAAATAAATAAATACCAGAGAGAGATCAATCAAATCGAGTTTCTTGCTTGCTTTGAAATCTTATGTGTACCAGTTAGTTTTTTCACACACATACCCTTCTCCATAGTTGTAGATTTCATGGGACATTTTGAAGAAAAGCTCTGGTTGAAGCCCTTGATAGTGCTGAAATTCACAGTTGCCATAAACGGAAGAGCTTGGACAATCTCCAGAATTTATCTCAGCTGCTGTTGAAGCAGCAAAGTTGCAGAAACCATCTTCCCAAACCAGTATCCTGCCACATATATAATAAATATAGCATGCTATATATTGCTGGCCTAGTTAGTTACTGATGCTAGCTATTAAGAAACTTAAAATGCAAATACCAGTTCCTCCTGTTGCCTCTTGACCTATCATAAGCCCCTTGACCATCCCATCTATATATAAAGACGAAAAAAGGGTCATATATATAATAAACATACATTAATTTACCAAATAAAACAATGCCTGCTCTAGCGAATGAAAATGAATTACATTAGTAGGCTAATAGCTACGAATATGTTCATTCATTCTCTATCTTGAAAGAAACAAAACCCTATGACCATATATATATATATATATTGTGTATTTTTTGTTGCCTTACTTGGGTGGTGGATAATTTCTAGGCAAGATCCTCCAAAAAACCGCATAAACCCACTGAGAATTCTCATGAATGCACAAGCTTCTCAATGTGTGTTGAAGGAGATGAGTCACAGCTAATGGATTTAGATCTTCTTCCATCTTTTAAACTCTCTCTCTCTCCTTCTTCTCGGACTACTCTTTCCTCTCTCTATATCTCCCTTTGAAAGAAGGCTAAGCTCAGCATATCCTATCTTGCTTTTTTATAAGCCCACACCAAGAAGCAAATCTCACATTTCTCTCTCTTTCTCTAGTCTACTGTGCATTTACGTAATCTTGCTTTAAATAAATAAATTTTTACCAAAATGATTTCTCGAGGGCCCAACCAACTTTTTTTTTTTTTTATTCTCAACGGTCTCTGTATCAATGACGCATTCAAAATATGAATTATCAGCTGGCAGAGACCAAATCTTATTTTTCATACACTACCATCATGATTCATGACTCTATCTTTCTCTTCTTCAACCACATTAATGAATATAATTTTCTTACCCATCAAATATTCCGCCCCAGAGAGTGAAGAACGCGGGAAAAAAAAAGAAGGAAATTAGTTACCCATTATAATATAACGTCATTTAAGTCAATGTAGCAAACAAAATGAACTAACTGCACCGCCATTGGTTTTTAACAGCAAAAGATAAATTATTTTAAGTGGGGATATTTTTCATTTTGTTTGATTACTTGCTAGTAGTGCTATCTTGGTTTACGCGGCTTAGCTGCAAAAGTTACAAGTGTCCATTACTGCAATAATAATTATATGCTAATATTTCAATATATAATACAGTTGTTGACATTTACGTTGAGAAGGCCATAAAGTTCAGACTTCAGTGCTAGGCAAAGCTACGAACCCGTACCATTAGGTATTTTTGCAACATCAAGATTCAACTTTATTCACGTGTTTATGCTTCATATATATACAGATATATATAAAAATTGCACGGCACAGCTAGCTGCATATATGCTTGCACCTCTCCATAAATTGTTTTAACTTTAATTTGCTTTGTCATTTGTCATGCGCATTCTCATCGCGGCTTGAATGGTGCCTATATCACTAAGTCTCCACTCTACAATCAAGGACACCCATAATTAAAGTAGCGGGCTAGAGCATAAAATTACACCATATAATGTGTGATGGTAACTAGTTGCTGCCTGCTAGTTTTAAAGGGTTTGGTGCAATTTCAATGTATAATGTAAATCGATTTCAGATATAGATCAAATCGTGTTGATTTATCACAGTTTTATTTTACTTTTACACAACCTTAAACATTCACAAAAATTGATGCAAAATTAAACCCAATACGCTGTACTTTTTATTGTTTCTGGGTCCCCTTTTTTTATTTTTTATTTTATTTTTTATCCCCCTTCTTCCTCTCTCATTATGAATCTGTCTCTGTGCAAGTTCATGATGACTGAAAGGAGCTTTCAGTGCTTTCATATCATTTCACCATCCCTGACACCAAGAAAGGTTTTTGACAGACCATTATATTCTGTCTTTGACCACCTTTAATTAAGAATCTGTCCCTAACTAAGCCTTCTAATCAACGTATAATTAATAATTTCACCAGATAATTAACCCACCATCTTTTGTCACCATCAAGAAATTGATGGTGACACACAATGCTCTCTTCATAATTTCCTCTCCTCGGCTTCTTTTGAGGGCAACCCCATTTGTTTTTCAGCGTGCTGCGATATTGAGTGTTGTAAATAGGGTACAGTTAATGCTGTTTATCGATTTATTTATTAGTTTATTTGTTCTATCTCATGCAAGAATGAATGTACGGTTTCCTTTAACCAAAGTAAAATAATGGAGTTTTGAGACAGGACTCTGTACTGGTGATGTAAGCAAAAGCAACCTCTTTGGGCTACAAGAAAATGAAGTTTTGGATTTTGTCGACGGTGGTGGTTCGGCATCAGTATGACAGTATTACTTAATATTTTATTATTTATATATTTTATTTTCTTTTCTTTGTGGAATGGAATTGGAGAAGTATTTATTGGCATGGGAAGAAAGAATGGCACAAGCACAACGCAACAAAAGAGTTTTGGTCAAGAGAAACAGACGTTCAATTAATTGAAATGCTATCCCATCCCTTTCTTCTATTAATGAAGTGGAATCTCTGCTCTTCCCATGCTTCTTAGTAGTCCAATTTTATATTTAAATATTAAGTTGTATCTTATATAAATTAGTAAAAAATAGTTATATAGTTTATAAATAGGATAAATTACTCTACTTAATAGGTTAGTCTTTTAGGTTGAATATTTAAAAATCTTAGGCTTAGCCTCCCTACTAATTGTTATTAAAGCCAGACCTTAATAGTTAGAATGTAGTGGTGATGAAATAATTTAAATGTATTGGATGAAAGGACCATGGTATCAGAGCCAGATCCTAATAGCTAAAATGTGGTGTTGGTAGAATAATTTAGATGTGTTGGACAAAATGACCGTGGTATCAAAGGAATAATTTAGATGTGTTAGACAAAAAGACCGTGATATCAAAGTCAGACCTTAGTACTCAAATTGTAGTGGTGGAACAATTCAAGTATGTTAGATGAAAGGAGTAGACAGAATGTGGTGATGGAATAATTCAGGTGTGTCGGACGAAAGGAGTAGCCAGAATGTGCTTATGAAACAATTCAAGTGTGTCAAACGACCGAGATCCGACAGCAGTGGTTTCTTTAAGTTATGTCTCACATTGACTAGTAAAAAAACGTTATTTGGGTTTGTAAGTGGGATAGGTCACAATTCAAGTGTATCAGATGACGAAGATGTGATAATCGAACAACTTAAGTATGTTAGACGAAAAGAGTAGCCAAAATATAGTGGTGGAACAACTCAAGTATGTCGGATGAAAGGAGTAGCTAGAATGTGCTAGCGGAACAACTCAAGTGTATTGGACGACCGAGATCCGATAGCAATGGTTTCTTTGAGTTGTGTCCCACATTAGATAATAAAAGGAGTTACTTAGATTTATAAGTATGATAGTTCACTCTACCTAATAAGCTATTCTTTTGGGTTGGATATATGAATATTAAATAATCTGTTTAATATAATAAATAACTAAAATAATTAATTGAAAAAGGTATGTGTTCATAAAATATATATGTCTATTGATTGTCTAGAGTATAAAATAATGCATGCATGCATTCGCATAATCCAAAAAGTCGGCAAAATCTTCATCTCCTCCGCCGCTCTCCTCCAATTTGATACTGTTTTGGAATGTTTGAAGCTTTCTTAATAACAATATAATATGTTAGCTACATTTCCCTTTTTGTTGTTTTTTTCCCCTAAAAGAAAAACTCAGTTTATTTTATTGGTTTAGTGTAGAAAGGGTTAGTTATTAGGTATCGATAATGTACAAAGACCTTATTTCAGTTTTTCTTGGAGTGATGAAATGTCTCATCATCTAAATTAAGCGTTTTCTTTTCTATACTACTCACCGCATCTCCCAATATTGAGTCCTCATGATTCATTGGACCTCCTAAAACCTAAAGAAATCTAAGCTCATAATTTACTAACTTATTACGCATGCATGTATTGCAGACATAAGTAAAATTTCATGCATGGGTACTTCTTTCCTATTTTCTTATGGGGCACTTAATGTTGGTGCTTTTTATACTCTCAATAATGGAGCTAGTGTTCACCAATTACAAGGTGCAGAGGCTGCAGGCTGTATGGTTAACTAAAATATGCCCAATAACACGTTTTACATGATAAGATACTTGTAGCATGACTAGTTTCTGGAGAATGGTCACAATATAGCGCTACTGGATAAAACACTCTACTTTAAATTGTTCATTGTACATCTTTTTGTTTTGTTAATTCTTTTACGTAACTTTGGGATGTTACCGACGAACATTTGAGTATAATATATAGAAAATTGAACTTGGGGAATTAAGAACCAAAAAAAAAAATGAAAACTTGAAAATTTTCCCCAAAAAGGGCAAAAAAAAGGGTGAAACTGTGAAACGATGTACCAAACAAGTACAACGCTGTAGAGTAAACATATCTTAGTTGATGGGTTTTGTTATCATATTTTATGGATTTGTTGATGGAGAGAACTTTGGTAGCTAGAAACTTTAAATAAAAGAGAAGTTGGTCAAATGTATCAAAATCACTGAGAATTCAACACTCCTATAGATAGAAAAACACCAAGGCATCACGTGAAATCATTGTGGTCAGAATCTAGGCCTAGAAAAAGCTTGTGTGCCCACCATAGAAACAAAAGGAAAAGGAGAAAGATAAGTTATAAGGAAGATAATCCTTTAATAGTCACCTTTCTCTAAACTTTTCCTCGCTGTAAAACTACCCTTTTCTTTCATAAACTTCAGTGGTATCCTTGACTTCTTTATCTCAATTTCATCCAACTTTTACGCATATCTTCAATGAGGCAAAAAGGGCCTCCAATTATTTTGTTTTGCTGCTAAAATATGAGCACCATCAAACAAGGAACCTACCCATCCAATCTAGGCCATCCAATAACCTGGACCCCCTTTCTCTTATTTTTGTCAAATAGATAGTGATTTGATGCAATCACCCGCTAGAATAGTCAATCTATTGAACGATTCTGATGCGGGACCAGCTACTCTTATTGTGCATACAGATGTTAAACACAAAATCCACTTTCTCAGTTTCCCCAGTTAATAATTAACATTAGCTGTGTCCCTCCCAATTTACTGACCCCTCACTTTCGTCAACCATCAACATCATAAAATAAAGTAAAAAGACAAAATTAATCAAGACACCACATGTTTACTTGTTAAGCGACTTTCGTGCTCTAATCATATTCTTATTATTACTACTCTCTAAACTAATCCTCATTGAACAATATTAAATCTTCAGGCATAAACATGCAAATAGGAGTCTAGAGCCATTCACATTGACGTCTTAACGGGCTAATAGTCAATAACAGATTAAGTGTTTCTTTACAAGTTTTGCTTTTGCTTTTCAGATTCAAGTGAGAAATTAATCCAAGGTATATATGATTATTGCACCACTTGGGTGGGGTTATGGTTGATATGCTAGCTTATTTAAGCAACATGGTTCTGAAAGAGACTTGCAATCATAGAGAAAGCGAATAAGCATCCATCTAAAGGTTCTTGTGGTTGGTGACAACTTGACTGAGAAACGTGGGTCATAAAGGATAGAGACATTTGATCTATCACCCAGAAAATGCAACCCCCCCACCTCTTTTTTTTTTTTTTCTTTTTGAATTGACTCCAGTCTCTCTCTCTCTCTCAATCTCACAGCCCCGTTCTGGGAGAGAGGCCTCGAAAGGGCTAACAAAATTGTGATTTTTTCTTCCATCTTCTCCCCAACTACCAACCATAGTATGTGTATAAATCAACATTGTTATCATTATTATTTCGCTCTTAAGTTGTCACCAACGATGTCATTTCAATGTCACGCAATAGCACTAGTGCTTTCCCTATATTTTTATTTGTTATTTTTTCCCTTTCATGTCTTTACAGAAGGGATTGCACATGGGGGAATGGCCACAGTGTAGGCAAGATGCTCTTTGTTCTCTCTTCTCAATAGGCAAAAAATACTAATAATAATCAGAAAATGGAATTTATAGGAAATGCATTTCAGATTTTCCATGTTCATACACATTTTTTGATGATGTTTTGATTAGATTCGTTTCTTTTCCATTTGGGCCCTCAGTTGCTGATTATGATGACTTTCATCGACACTTTGTGTGATAAAAATGGTACACGCTCGTACAGGTTATATGTTACGGGAATTGCCTATTGCTGCTATTGTCCATTGGCACTGTGGTAAATAACCCCAGCCCCGGCCCCAGACCCAATATGGTTATCTAATTAGGCAGCTAAGATAGTGGGCCAACTCTTAAAAGTGGCTCGGGTCCTCTCCCAAATAGATGCCCCACATTCTGCTTCCAAGTGCTTGTGTTCCCAACTCCTCCCAACCTTCATCTTTCTAGATCGTGCAAATTATGGAGTACTGGGTTCAAACACCAGAATGCAATGGTTGGTAACTGTCAATTTTACATGTTTAATTGCTTCAGGCACCATTCGTTTTCCCAAAACGTTATCATTCTGACATTGAAACTTTTTACTCATATAACTTATGAGACCACGTTTATTGCACAAATCTTAATTACAAGCTGGAGAAACAGAAATAAACATAACTTGGTATCTATCTAATGGTATTATGCCTGTGTAAAAAGTTGAGGACCCATTACATAAGACTGAACAATGAATGAACCAGGAGTGATGAGGGAATAGTGATGAGTGGGAAATGTACTCTGTACTAGCAGTATAGCAGCCAGTGTGGATTGAATACTGAGTGGTCTCTGTCTTCTCTGTTATTGCCATACCAAAAGGAGGTGGATCAACCCCTGCTGTACTTCCTAAACCAGCTGGGACAACAGCATCTTCATTCCTTAACTCGGTGGCATGTGACATCCACGTGTTCAATATCAAAGCTCCCATCACATGCCATGGTCTCATTCACAAACGGCAAATAGCAGGCGGCAATCTCCATTCTTCAATCAAATTATGCTACTCAAATAAACCGGAAAAATCTTTACCCAAGTAATCAATCATGGGCTAGAGATGAGAGAGGTACAACTTTGTCCTTTGATAAAGCTTTCTTATCCTCTAATCTCAGCTGCTTTCATCCCCAAAACAAAACATATTACTGTGTCTTAAACAAGGGTACCCTTTTGTTTCCAATATAAAATTTCAAAAAAAGACCAATGATTTGGATTTTATTAAAAAAAAAATGATAGGTATCATACTATTATATCCAAGTACTTAATCCTATTCTCCCATGCACAAAAAAAAAATTCTTGCAATTGATATTTTGTAAAATTGCTACATGCTTTCTTGTAACTATTTTTTTTCCCATCAAGCTCTTTAGTATGTATTGTCTGAATAAAGTTTATTCGCCTAAAAAGATATAAGATTCTCATAAACTTTACCTATATCTAAATTCAGACACTCGGCTTCCTCCTGCCATTTGCCCTCTCTACACCAATCAATTTTCTTTTCCCTTCTCTCAGTAGACAACAACTACAGCCAGAAATTGCCCACTTCTTGGTAAGCTTTTTCGGAGGCCAAACTCACAGGAAAGCTACACAAGCCCAACAAAATTTCCGGGAAATGAGGGCGAAGGTGGTGGTGTAAGGGACCAGCCTAGCTACATCATATTCCTAGTGATACTGATATATTCATTAAGAAACAGAGCACAAAGTGCTTATTAAACTCAACTACACACAGTTTACAAGGCAATTTTCTTCTAATTATTGACATCCGAACGTAGACATTTAAGACAGATGACACCACTTAATTATGAGCTGTATGTTGAATTAAATATATTGAACATGCTGAAAAACAACATAAAAATATGATTTCTAACCAGCAACAAATGTTGATGAGAAGCTTCTTTAACATTGATTGACAATGGCGTTATGCACACAGCTGATGTCCCGTGGCAGTTCAAATATGACTGCCCTGTCCTTGTCTCCCGCTATGGCTTTATTTGTTAAGTAAGGTGTGTGCAGCCTGAAAGTTGATTTCCGAATAAATTAATTTAGTTCCTATCCAAGAAAAAGCCATGTGCTTAAACTAGAAACAATTAGGATATCTCCTGAATTAAATCTGTGATTAGTGTTTATTGTCTGAAATGGCTCCACAATATGAAAAGCCAGCATCCAAACCAAAACCATATAACATAAATATTGAGGCAGTTGGAGGCAGCTCAGCTACGGAAAAAGCCAAACCCCATCGAAATTATCATGTCTAAGTGTACGTCAAAGTGATCAAAGTATAATGCTCATTAGTCATTACTCAAAATTGTGCTGCAGAGAGATTTATCTGCAGCAAGAGCGAAAACAGGAAACATTCTTCTGATTTTTCTGAATTACGCACAAGTAACGAACAACATGCATTTGCAAAGTTCACAGTTCAATACCTCCCATCTTGACACAATTATGTCACTCTCAGTAGCTATTGTCAAGAAAAAGTTCACTAATTTTCTGCAGAATAACGAAAAAAAGGAAGGAGATGTGTGCAATAAATTTCAGTTAGTGACAAAGTTGCCATCAGGAGCAGGAGAATAACAGAGAGACCTAACGCAGCCTGATACTGCAACCATATAAAAGCTAAGCAGGCCGGCATTCAAATGATAAAATTTTTTTTAAGAACCATTGTTTGAACTCAGTTACTATGCTAGTTCCACTCCAAAAGAAAAACTAATTTACAGCCTGTTTACATTGATCATAATAAGTCAATAATCCTTAAAAAGAAGAAGAAGAAGAAGAAGAAGAAGCTTGTGACGGAGTGCTCATGCCATATTGATTTAAAGATGTAGCCTTTTTCATAATGGTAATTTAGGACCACTAATGAATAGAAAAAATCCCAAAGTGATGCCTCAAAAGATGGATATAGTCATTAAAATTATCAGGACCATGGCATTCAAACATTTGGACCACCTCGAAACAGATAGAACTATGGTGGTCCAGTGCCTAAACTTCTAATGAGTCATACGCATAGAAGCCTAACTGGATTCACCACTAAATATCAATGCTATGCTACCTGCTGGGCTCATATAGAGATCCAATAGATTTAGACTCTCATAAGTTGCATTTCCAAGGGAAGTCAATAAATGATAAACACAGTTGCATCTGATTCTAGAAACGTAGCATCTGATATAAATGACTCTAGGTACTTCTGCTACTGCTTGCATTTGCAACATAGGAAGATTGAAACTTTTAAAGTAGAACAAATTCTACAATTCTCAATTTGAAGTCAACTAGAAGCCTTCAAAACTTGATGTTTAAATGCCTATGGCATTTATCTCACGCAATTGATTTTACTAGCTAGTTGTTGAAGTTCATGTCAGCATATATTCAAAATTGATTCCTAGTACCCTACACTGAGGCAATTAAGTGCTCTTCATCATGTCATTCTGCTAGCATGTAAATAATACAAAAACCAAGCCATGCATGTTCACAATGTTTGAAATTGCTTTCCTGAATTGCTTTGACATGCCACATGTATCATCATTGTCCTGCTCCATTTCCTCATGATCATCTACATTGAGGCTGGTTAGTCAGTAGAGTAATCGAGCATTCATAGCAGTGTTGTGTGTACTTGAGTCACTGCATTTGCAAACAATTCCAAACACAGAACTAAGTTGGATTGTTGTAAGCATCAATTTCACTCAAATCGTAAACTTATACGTAGAGCTGCAGGACCAAGTCTTTAAGTTACTTTTATGAAAAGAGCTCAACTTTGTTGTTTCCTAAATTCAAACAGCTAAGCCCATAGGTCTAAGAAATCATCAACCATCAAATTAAAGGCTTCTTTTTTAGGAAAGAAAATCCAACGGTATTTTAGCAAGATTTGTACTGTGCTGGTCCACTAGTGCATCCTCTCTGGTCTTTCCACCATCAAGTTCGACTTTTTATTGAAGATGGGGACCATTCACATTATCCACCTCACTTTCAACAGTTACATTTCTGACTTGACCAGTTCACAAAGGCAGTTCATACCCATTGATGATGGCACCGGCAGCACATATGCAACTCTCAGATTAACAATAACGCTCCATTCTGCTAACATATCATGTATTATAGAATTCAGAAATCCTAATAATATAATAACAAAAAACTAAAATAAATAAATTCATCACAAAGGAGTAACAATATGCAGTATGAAAAGTGCAGATGACCCAGACTGCACTTACAATATGCATCAACCAAACTGCACATAGCAGGACCTTAAGAACTGATTCATCGAATAATCCTTCAAACCCAAACCCAGTTCCTCCATCGGGGCAGGCCGGCAGCGGCAGGGCATATGCCAGTGTCGTCTCGTTTTCAGGTTGTTTCCAAGACAAGGTGGCAACGACATGATGCACACTCGCTAGTCACACTACGAGTTGTTTGTGGTTGGGCCTAGAATAATCATCTACTGGCTTGTAGCCTCGAGCCCACGTTTAATATTTGCGGCTGTGGGCTTCAGAAGTGCCTAAATGTGTGAGTTGTCGGGTGGGATCAATGCCCTGTGGTGCGTTTGGTACTCTATGTTGTATGACAGGGTATGGTAGTATTTAATGTATGTATATTATATTGTATTATATTAATATTGTATTATAATAATTACTTTGTTTAGTGTTATATTGTATTATATTAATATTATTTAAATTTATTATTATTTATATTAATTATTAATTATTAAATACTTATTTTTATATTAATTATTGATATACAAATGTAATATTATAAATAGTATAATATAGTATTATTAAATCAAATAATATTATAATATAATTTATTTTATATTTTATTCATTATAATAAAAAATATTTTAAAAAAATAATTATCTCAATTGAGACACAAAAGGTAACACGTTATACAAATTCGAGGTTCTCTTGAGTCTATGTAATGAGCCAAAATGGCACATTGTGGTACATTATAGTGCACCATAATGAGCTCCCAAATTTTGTCAAAAACACTCTTGATAATAAATTAATGTGGTTAGTATTTTAATACCATATAATGCTATATTCCAAATACACCTTATATGTACATATTGATAATAACATCACCTTTTTAACCATTAGAAATAATTTAAAATATTTTCTCTCTACTTAACCTCCATCTAATTCCATAAATAACCCTACCTTACTCTTGTCTTCTTCTTTCATAAATCTAAATGTTTGCAACTTGGAATTTTGAACTAAAATACTCAAAATCTCAAATCCCTCTTACCATACAGCTTAATGCCATGTTTATGTGTAATATCAAAAATTCATAGCTACCCTAAATTAATGAAGTTATAGTGATTCAAGCAATAAAACTTTCAAAATAAGAACTTCCAATTAAATAGATAATTCTCTTCATAATTCAAATGATTTTGAACTCTATAAATAACTTAAACATTGTTCGTTTAGGACCTCTCAAAACTGATTTTGAAAACTTATTAGTTAATTTTAATATTTGGTAAATTTATTTAGAAATTATTTTTGGCAAAATCACTATATCTTACAACAAATTTTAAAAATGAGGAAAGGAATAGCTTTTTAAAATTTAATTTTGAGAATCAGGTTTATGCTTAATACAATTCCATATATTCTCATATGTATTATAAAAATCCAAAATCATACTTATTAATTAGGAAATAGAATCATTAATTTTAAGAGATTATTATTATTATTACCAATTATATTGAGATAAAAAATTAAAAAATAAAATTAATAATATAAAATATTTATCTTAGTTATCAATTACTATATAAATAGAATAAAAAATATTTTATATACATGTTTATAAATGTACAAATAAATTTTATTTAGTATTATATTCAATTCAATCATTTATATTCTTATAGTAGTTTAGCAGTAAGATTTACTAAATACATACAATTATTTTTAAAGCTCGCAACACTTTGAAAAATAAATTTAATCGAACATTTAATTGATTCCCTTTATAGTTTATTATTTCTTCAGCACAAATAACAATAATTATTTTAAAAGTTACAACATTACTAAACTAGACCTTAGTAAAATAGTTTAACAAGACAATTGAATATTGGGCATCCAAAGTGCAAGTATCATCAATTTGAAATAATCAATTCAAAAAGAAAAAAAAAACTCCAAATAATTAAAAGATTCCTACAACCTCCTTTCACTTTAGGCGTAAAAACCTGCCAAAATGACTGGCTCACTAGATCACCATGTTGAGTTGGTAGGTTGATCTCCCAAAATTTTTTTCTATAAATATAGTGTAATGAGTAGTCAATTAAATTTTAATAATAGATAAAATTGTAATTAAAAAAAAGTAATAAAATATGTGACTCTGTTAAATTATATGGTTTAACAACATGTTTATATAAAAAAAAATGAGAGCGCTCGTATAAAAGAATAACTATATATGTAAAAGAAAATAAACCTTTCATTAACATAACTTACTAAACAAATATAAAAATTAAGCAGGAACATTACCCATGTATATAACAAGTTCTCTATGTTTCAGAGCTAACTTTGCGCAAGGAGTGAGAAAAGCCATTACAACATCTTGCAATATGCTTGTACTTTCACCAAGCTTTGTAGTTTATTTTGAATTTCAGAAATTATCCAAAAAAATCTTAGTTCAACTACCCTTCTTGTTTAAAGCTAAGTTCATTATTTCTTGGGCATCTATTTCAACTATCAGTGTGTGTTTTTTTCTTATTTGGATGCAAAATTTCATTGAAGTCATTGAATTTCATTGGCAGAAACTTGAGCATGATTAGTGAATTTAGAGAAGCCTTACAAGACTGCAGTCTAATAGGCCTAGGCTATAAAGGTTACCCTTTCACTTGGGGTAATGGCAGATATGGTGCTGATTTTGTAGAGGAGAGACTATATATATTCTTGTGCAATAAAAAGTGGAGGGATAAATATGATGATTGTGCTGCCTCGAATTTGCCTGGAGCTCTGACCACTGCCTTATACTGATGAAGGTGCAAGAAAAGGGGATGGGATAAGCTACAAGAGAAGAAACATTTCAAGAGTGCATTATGAGGATATCTGGAGTTCTTACGAGGCCTGCAAAAATATAGTCGAGGATGAATGGAGTAAGAATGGCAACTGGAATCATACTGATCTTGTTCACTTGTTCAAACAAACAACCAAGGCTTCAATGGCTCAACTGAAACAATGGAGCAAAGAAGAATTTGGTGGGAGACAGAAGAAGTTAGAAAAGCCACATGACGTATTAAAGGAGTTGAGATTTAATGGGCAGCAATACAATAATGGAGAAGAGATTAAGTCCGTCAAAAAGCAAATTCATAATATCTTGATAGATGAAGAAATTTACTGAAAGTAAAGGTCTTGAGCGGATTGGTTAAAAGAGGGAGATAAGAATTCGAAGTACTTCCATGCAAAAGAATCTTCACGGAAAAAGAGAAACAAAATTTAAGGTATTGAAGACAGACAGGGGAATTGGACAGAAAAGGAAGAAGAAGTGAAAAGAGAGTTTCTGTTCTCTACATCTATGCTAGATCAGAAGTAAGTGGATGCAGCTTTAGAAGAAATAATTCCAAAAGTTACTAAAGAGATTGACGATATTCTGCAACAGCCTTTCACTAAAGAGGAAATTTTTGAAGCCTTATTTTAAATGAGCCCTACTAAAGCTTCGGGACCTGATGGTTTCCCAACTGCCTTCTATCAGAAGCATTAAAACTTGGTAAGCACTGGTGTAATATCTACAAGCCTCTATATCCTTAACGAGCAAGGCACAATGGCTCCTCTTAACCATACCTACATTGCTCTAATTTCAAACGTCAGAAAGCCTAGAAAGGTGACTAATTTTAGGCCTATAAGCTTATGTAATGTGATTTATAGAATAATTGCAAAAACCATAGCAAATAGGCTTAAGTAAATTATGCATTAGATCATTTCCCTAGCTCAAAGTGTCTTTATTCCAAATTGACTCATAACTGATAACATAATTATTGGCTATGAGTGTCTCCATAAGATAAGGCATAGTAAAGGGAAAATGAATGGGCTTGTTACTTTAAAACTTGACATTAGTAAGGTACATGACAGAGTAGAATGAATTTTTTGAAGCAAACAATGATGAAATTAGGCTTTACTCAGTTGTGGGTGAATCTTATTATGAGATGCATTATAACTTCTTCATTCTCTGTTATCATTAACGGAGCATCTAAAGGCATAATTTATATTTAAAGAGGCTTGAGACAGGGCTACCCTCTTTCTCTTTATTTGTTTCTCACCTGTGCACAGACTTTCTCAAATATGCTATTAAGGGTAGAAGAAAAGGGCTTAATTCATGGCCTCAAATTCAGCGAAGATATCACCATTTCTCATCTTTTGTTTGCTGTTGATAGTCTTATATTCACTAAAGCCTCAGTAGAAGATTGTCAGCATCTCAAGAATGTTTTTGATTGTTATACAGCTGCATCAGGTCAGCTGTTCAACTATGATAAATCCATAATGTTTTTTTAGCAACAACACAAACAGTGAAGCTACTTAAGTAATCAAGAATATCTTCCAACTGAAGGTTGTTTCCAGACATGAGAAGTATCTGGGGTTTCCATCCATGGTTGGCAAAAAAAGGAAAGGATTCTTTAATGAAATTAAGCTAAAAATGATTAGTAAGATTGCTAGTTAGCAGCACAAATTTTTTTTAAGTGGAGGTAAGGAAGTGCTCATTAAGGTAGTAGCTCAAGTTGTTCCAGCCTATACAATGAGTGTTTTCAAGCTTCCTTTGGGCATCTGTAATGATATCCAACAAGATATCGCTAGATTTTGGTGGAGTAGTAAGTCAGATAAAAAAGGAATCCATTGGGTTAAATGGGAGAAGTTGAGCCAAGCCAAGCTGAGAGGAGGTGTAACACCCCAAACCCAACACACGCAGAGCACGTGAAAAAGGAGGTTTCCTCCTAATCAAAATCTTAAACTGAAATACCTTAAATATTTTAATCAATAAATTCACAAATTTATGTGTCCAACTCTAAATAATGTCTCTCTTAAAAACATATACATAACAAAAGTTTCAAAAAAAACTTCTCAATTACAAGTTCATAAATAAATAAATTTAAAAAGAATATAAGTCTATCTTTCTCTCCTAATTAGAAATAGGAAACAAATCTCTAACTCTAATGATAACACACCTCTCAACAAGATACTTAATTTACAAAAAGTAATAACGAGGGATGAGTCGTCAACTCTATAAGTAAAACTATTCTTCACACACTAGGCCTATTATATACCAAAAATATTGCAAGCCTCCTTTTTATAAAAACATATATATTATAACAGAAAGACAGAAATTCGCTAAATAATTTAGAATATCAAAAGCTCATAATTCATAAAAGGAAACAGATTATATAGTACATATGCACAGAAAAACTAGAGTTAGCTCATGTCACATAGTATCACCTATACTCCCGATAACTCGGCCAGAAACAGAATCAGAATATTGTGTGCACACTCAGAACAAAAACCCAGCACTTGTTTAGAACATATATGTATCATATTATAAGGTCAGAATTAGAATCAGAATAACTACGAACAATGAGCCAAAATATTCAAATCAGTATTTCATATATAATGGCTTGTACGTGGCACTTTGTGCGGCGCTTTATCCTTCAAGAGGTGGCCCCCATACAAACATAAATAATTTAAATAGTATACAGACACAAAACATTCGTATCAGATTCATAAATGTTTGCAATCATAATTTAGGTTTGCAAGATATCTTATAAATAAAATCATAAAACGTAATCATATAACAAAATAAATTATATATTTAAAAGTGTTAGTAATATTTTGCTGAAGCCATAAGAAAAATATAATTTTCATATTTGAAAACATTTATACAAACTAATTTTGTTATAAAAAAAATTAATTTTCAAATAACTATAAAAACACATGTACTTACAGTAGTATCATAATAATCATACTTATCTAGTACATTAAGAATGAAGTTACTTACCTTGAAAAAAGCAATGATCTAAACTCCTCTAGGTCTCCAACAGCCTCAAACACCTTAACAATTACAAGAAAATCCTATTAATAAATTATTCCAACCTCATGATTTTTCTAGTTCATACCCGTATATGTCTGTTTCTCTGAATTTTAACTCTTAATCTAGAAATTAGAAAGACACAATATTTTATAGAACTAATCTGGACATCCATGGGTATCTCAAATAAGATTTTCAAGAAGATCCGATATCAAAAACATTTTCAAAACTATTTATTTCTTAATAAATTTAAAACTGTCTTGCAGAGCCTTAACTGAATAATATGGGTTCCGAGATTTTTATGAAGTCATACATTAATTAGAAAATTAAGAAATTAAAACTGGAAATACTAGACACACATAGTAACCTCTTTGACAAATTATAGAATTTTTTGAATTCATTTGATACCCCAAATAATTTTATGAAGACAGTCATTCTGTTAAAATCGTAGTTTTTCAGTGCAGCAGTTTCTTTTTCGAAAATGCATATAAAATTGAAAACAAATTCAAATCTAATCCCATAAGCCCTACGTGTCTAGTTTCTAGAAGAGTAAGTCTTTTTCTCAAAAGCTGTTTATAAAATTATGTTTTATTAAGGGATATTCCTATTGTCCAGAATTATTCAGTGTTGCTTATTGCATCTAAGATTGACTATCATGACCTAAAAATCCATTAATGTACTATACACAACATAATCACATCCTAGAACATGCAAAAAGAGTCTATAATAATTCTAATACCATGTGAAATAAACCCTAAATAGAAAATAGAAATGGAGTATGAGCAATACGTACCAACCGTTAAGGCTTTCTCCTTTAAGTAGTAGTTCAAATCCTAGGGTTTGCACAAAAAAGGTAAGGAGCAGCAAAGAAGATAGAGAAAATACATTGTAGATTCTTTTAAGGTTGCGGAAAAGAAAAGTGTAATATATAGGAAACCCTACTAATTTAGGAAAATAAATATTTTCTAATTTTTCCTACAAATCCTAATAAAACGGAAATAGTTAAATAAATCTTAATTGGGGAGGAAAATATTACTGTTCTCATGTGAGACAAATTCTCATAATTTACAATATGGAAATTGGACATTACAGGAGGGCTGGGTTTTAAAGATGTTGCAAGCTTCAATCAGGCGCTGGAAACAAAGCAAGGTTGGAGGATATTGCAGAATCCGAAGTCACTGATGGCCAAAGTTCTTCAAGCAAAATACTTCAAGGATGGGCAGTTCCTAAATGCAAAATTAGGATCAAAGCCCTCTTTTATTTGGAGAAGCATCGTTTGGGGGAGACAAGTTATTCACAAAGGGGTTCGATGGAGGATCGGGAATGGTCGGGAGGTGCAAATTTATAGAGGAAACTGGACGCCAAGACATTTTTCTTTCAAACCAGTTTCCCCTCCATCTATGCCTATGGATGTGACTGTCTCAAAATTAATTAATGCGAACAACCAGTGGGATGAGAGCCTAATTTATCAACATTTTGTGAAAGAAGATGCAGACTTAATCATGCGGATTCCTCTCCCTAGTAAACCAAAGGCCGATTAAGTTCTTTGGCATTATGACAAAAAAAGATTTTACTCTATTAAAAGCGGATACCAGGTCGCCTTGAGGATTAACTTCCAGGACTTCCCAAGCAGCTCAGATAAAAAAACTAATCAATGGGCTATCATTTGGACACTGTCTTTACCAGAAAAAATTAAAATCTTTCTTTGGAGAGCTGCAAAGAATCTTCTGCCAACAACTGAGAACTTGTGGACGAGGAAAATTCTAGCCCAACCTCTCTGCCAAATTTGCAGGAAGTGTATGGAGACTACCTTTCATGCTATAGTGGTGTGCAAATCAGCTCAAAAAATCTAGAAAACCACTCAGGTTGCAGAGGAAACGAAGCTTATTATGGATCGAGATATCTTTAGCTTAATGTATGCTTTGAAGGAAAAACTGGGCAGAGCTAATGATTTTGTGATGGCCTTGTTTTGGACAACGTGGAGTGCAAGAAACCATGCCCTGTTTAAAGGAAAAAAGGAAGAGCCTCGCATTCTTGTTGCTAAAGCTGAAGCAGTAGTGGATTTTTTTAAAAGAATTCAATTTTCATCTTCAACTTTCAAGCATGATCAGAGAAAGAAAGATCAGATGGATTGGAGTCCTCCCCCAATAAATTGGTGTAAAGTTAATGTGGATGCTGCCATTAATCTAGAGGATCACTAGGCTGGATTGGGTGTTGTTATAAGGGATGCAAGCAAAAATTCGGAGGTGGCTGCAATTCAGGTCACAAACCGCTACAATGATGTAGCCTTTGCAGAACCTAAAGCTGTAAATTAGGGGTTGGAAGTAGCCAGTCGTGCAGGCTTATCATCTATAATTGTTGAATCAGATTCTCAAGTGGTTATTGATCTCATCAACACAGGAAGAGTAGAAGAACAGAGATCCAATGGGAAATTTCAGAAGTGCAGAGCAGGATGAAAGGCTTTAATGCTATTAAAGTCCAATATACCCCAAAGGTCTTGTAATGTTTTTGCTCATTCTCTAGCTAGACTAGCATTAGAGAAAGGTGAAACTGCTGCGTGGATAGGTTCTTACCCTTCAGAGTTATTGTATCTGTTAAATTCATGTTCTGAATGAAGTTTTATTTTCCTCTAAAAAAAAAAACTATCAGCGGAAAACATTCAACATGCTCTGCAGTTTCTATTCCCAGTCTAGTAGTTTCAGTTTTTTCATATATTTATATCTCCATAGTACCTGGATTGTTGCTTAGCAAAAGCGACAAAATGGCCCTTTGAATCTCTGATGATTACTCAAAGGCCTGTAATCTGTTCCTCTACTTAACTACAGCATCTACATTAATTTTAAACCATCCATCAGGTGGACGGTCCACATTTGCTATCTTGGTGGCTTTTAAATCAAATTGGATTACAGTAGTGCTTGAATTCTTCTATAAGAGTCAAGAATTACCTCTGCCCTGGCCACTGATAGTTAGAAATCTTTCCATTTTCTTTCAAAAATGAAAGGATTCCTTGAGTGCCAAGTTGCCCAACATTCGGCTGGTATCCACCTTCAACTCATTCTTGCTTTTGCTTTCTTTTAATTCATACAAAATTCCCAACATATCTTTGTCACTAAAGCCTTTTACAGTCTTTGAAGAGGTGTCAGATCCCAAGTTTTCTATGAGGCTTGACAATAAAAAAGTGCACGATATATGGTTTTAGTTCCTCTTCCACATCTTTGGTATACAGGATAATGCACAATCTCTCTTCCAAAGGTTGTCAGCTGTAGGAAGTAGGTTGAAAGTCCAAATGCCACTCCATGGTGCTTGGTTGCTATTCAGCTCCACCTGTTAATTATTTTTAACAGAGTAGTTGCCTAACTTATTGTAGTGCCGCAATGGTTGGTCCAAGCTTGATATTCTTATAAGAGGAATCTTCAAAATCTTTTCTGCATCTTCTGATAAAAAATGCTGTTGAATCATACTCTCTTTCTATCTGTTATCTTGATTAATTAGTTTAGACACAATAGATTCCATAGACAGTGTTGGTGGTAAGATGACCTTGAAAGTTTCAGGTCTAGGAACCCAGCAGCTGTTGTAAATTTACACTTTTTCTCCATTGCCTATTCTCCGCCTCCGCCCTTTTTGAAACACCATTCTTCCTCACAAAATAATTTTCCATATAAGGAAGGGCTTTGTTCCCAAATTGGCATTTAAGAAACATGAGTGCTTGAAATATCTTGCTTTTAAGATTTTAGCTATCAAAAAGTCTGGATGCTACATAATTCTCTATCCTTGCTTGGCAACTAGAGCTTGATTGAAGCTAGATAAATCTCTAAACCCCATGCCAACTCTGCTTTTAGCCTTGAACAATCTCTCACATCTTGCCAAATGGATTGTTATGATCTTTTTTAGCTGCCCACCAATAATTTGCAATGGCTTTTTTAATGTCATCACACAGACCTAAAGGGATTATGAAAACAGTCATATCATATTCAGAAGCTGCTTGTGCCATTGCTTTGATGGGAGATTCTTTACCGTCATTTGAGAAGAGTTTACGTTTCCAGCTTGATATGTTGCTTAGGATCCTGAGTTTGATGTCGCTGACGAAATTAACTCTTTTCCTTTGCACCATGGCTGGTAATGCTAAGTATATTTTCATGCTTGGATACCACATTAAGTTGAAAAACACTTGGATTGCAGTAGCTTGAGAACTCTGAAACTGTCCATTAAAGAGAATATAAAAGACTATTCGTAATTGAAAATCTGACCAGGTGCAGTTGCGTAACAGTCAATATAATGCCTTCGAATGAGTGCAATCTTTTGTTGTTACCTTTCTCATGGATATTTGAAAGGGTGTTAGTAGAACCACTCATATTCCTTGCTTTTCTTATTGAATCTGAAGTGGGCTTCAGTTTAATTTGCACTTGCGACGCAGGGGACCTACATTATGTGACATCTTCGTCACTTTGTCTAACTTTTGGTTTTTGTCTCTTTGAAAAAATTGCTCGCCTTTCTTAAAAAGGAAAAACAATAATAATAATAATAATATAAAAATTAAGCCATACCTAATACCCTTGGCCTGCAAACTGGAAGCATCATCAACAACAACAATTAAAATGATAATAAACGATATTGCTATGAAAATGAACTTTAGTTTCTGTAAGACGATAATTTATTGTAGTAACTGATGATTATCTCTACATCAAATTCTACTTTAATGAAGTTCCACCGTTATTTTTCCAATTCTTTACATTTGCCACTAGCCACAAATATCATGTCCCGACAATACAAGTGGTTCCTAGAATATCAATTTGTTGTGGTCTAGGAATGATAATGATACCCATAAACTCTCTGAGACCCACCCACTACGAATAATTTTAAGCGCTGCGTGCGGATTTGGTATCACAAATTAAAACCTAGTCTACACCAAATGAGCAATGGATTGCAAATGGGTTTGTATATGCCAAGTATCTGGTGGGCATCCGCTAACCCACACTTTTTTCAATTATTTTTCTAAAAGTTTAATAATTTTGTTACTTATTATAATTATCATATACAAATTAATTTCGTTATATAATTATAAATTATTATATACTTATTAAAATTAAAATTATGCTTATGGATTATTATATACTTTTTATAGTTATTATATAATTATAGATTATTATATACTTATTATAATTTTATTCTTTGGAATAGTGCTTAGAAAGTATTAATGTTAAAAAATATTAATGCTAAATTATTATTGTAGAAATCGAGTTGGATGGGTGTTAATGATGATGAATGAAATGAAGATCTTTTTTTTTTTAATACTAGTTACACACTAGAGTATTGAATTACATCCGACATTTACAAATTGCTATACAGCAAATATATACACTGATATTTACAATCAGATATATAATTGAGACTTATAATATTACATGATATTCTGTGAATTGTTTATTTACAATTAGATATACAATTGGAACTTACTTTACAATCAGATATACAATTAAGACTTATAATATTATATGATATTTTATAAAATACTTGCCCAAACAAATAACCCTCACATATGATAGATATATCTACTTCACTTGCATTACACAAGGGAGAGACACTTTATAAGTTTACTACACAATCATACTTAATCGGGAGTTGAGTCCATGAGGACTTGAACCTATGCTCTCATAGTTGTGAGAGCATGGGTTCACCACTTGGCTAAAGCTCAAGTGGCAATCAAATGAAGATTTTTAATTTTTAGAACTTGTGTTGAATGAGAATATGAGATGATAATTGTTGTTACTCTATGGTGATACTTTTCTATTATTGTATTGTTACTTTTGAGATATTAGTTCGTGGTTTTTTTTATCTTTTTTTCAATTGAAAATACTTTTGTGGTTCTGATAAACTTGTATATTTTATATTTAAAATTGAGAATTGATGTTGAACTTGTATTTTTTTAAGGTTGATGTTGAAATTTTAAGTTTTCATTTACATTTATTAAATTTATTTTAAGTTTTCATTTACATTTATTAAATTTAGAATTAAGTATTTTAGGTGAAATTTTAAGTTATTATTAAAAATTTACATGTTGAGTTATATAATTTAAATTTTTTATTTTATTAAGGTATTTTTTAAGATTTATGATTTTTAATGTAAGAACTCTCAAAAAATTCATTAGATACCATTATGAGTTTAATAATTATTAAAGTTATTTTCTTAAAAAAATAAAACTTAAAGTGGATTGCGGATGCATTTAGTAATTTAAACTTTATGCGGACACGGTTTGACCTAGAGTTGGGAGTGCCCACCTCATCCCTACAGTGTGGTCCAACATTAATTATGTTTGTGACTAATACTAAGACTGAGAATTGATCAAATTAAGCCTTGCTTTTTATCACTGGTTTAAAATCCAACTGTTTATCGTCCTTACCAGTTTCTTGTGTTTTGGGTAGGGTTGGCAATAAAATTCGGATCCGGCCCGGATCCGCAAAGATCCGGAAGATCCGGATCCGGAAAAATCCGGATCCGCATGTTATAAAATGCGGATCCGGATCTTAAAAGTGAAGATCCGTGCGGATCCGGATCCGGATCCGGATGCAAGTGCATCCGAAAAACCGGATATCCGGATCCGCATTATTATATAATTTATTTGTGTATTTAATTAAATTTTAATTAAAAAATATATAAATTAAAATATTTATAAGCATAATTAATTCTATAATCTTTATTGACTATAAAAAATATGTTAAAAAGTTAATAATAATAATTAGAGAATATTATAATGAATTGGTTTACTTTAGTTTTTTTATTTTTTATATTTTTTATTTATGTTGTGAAATTATCATTTGTGAATTTATGGTGATATTGTATGTTATTTATATTGAATTGATGTTAAATTGTTAATTGTTAAATTATAATTGAATTTTATTTGATATTATTAAAGTTAAAATTATATTTAGATTTAAAAATATGCGGATCCGGATATCCGGAAAATCCGCCCGCAATCCGGGCGGATCTTACCCGCATCCGGATCCGCATATTTTTTTCGGATCCGAATGCGGATCCGGATGTAAAAAATCAAATCCGGATCCGGATCCGGATTTTGCCATCCCTAGTTTTGGGAAGCAAATTTTGCAGCCGTGCATCAAAACATAAAGAAAGAAAATGTGGAGTGTTGGTGTGACAGCAGTGATGGTGGCAGTGGAGTGCTTGGAAGTGGGCTTGAGTACTCTAAATAAAGCTGCAATGAATAAAGGCATGAGTGACTTTGTCCTTATCGTTTACTTTCATGCCTTTTATTCTTCTGCCATCCACTCTCATCTATTACAGCCATCTTTATTCTTCTGCCATCCATAATGTGACTCACTTACAAACTCATTAATTCAACAAACATATTAGCAATACTTCTGCTTCTCATTCTTTTTCTTCTTTTAACTACGCAGGAACAGAACTCGCCAGCCGCTCACCTTGCCTATCATCTGTAAAATCTTTGGTCTTGGACTGATCAGGTGCTATTTCAAGCTTAAAAAAGAAAAATTTCAAGGTTTTTTTTTTGAATTTTTTTTAATATGAGGTTGTTTATACTGAGAAAGTTTTGGTCGTTTATAGCTGTTGTGTGCAGACTTGTCTCTATATAGGGATAGGATATAGCTCTCGCATTTTGTCCTCAGCAATTATTGATCTTACCCCAGCTTTTACATTCATTCTTGCCATGATTTCCAGGTAATTCACTTATCTGTTTTCTAACTTTAGGGCTAAGCTGATATCAACCGTTACAATATGTTTATTTATGAAAAGAAATTTTCGACAAAGGTTCTCTGTCTCAGCTAATAGTGCCTTAAGCAGACTTTAGGTCCAAATCTCCTATTGATTGAATATATATATATATTGTTGAACATTAAAGACATTAAAATGAATTCAGATTTATGAGTAAAGAGTAAAGAGTGATTCAATGAAATTTGCGAACACTTCAAATTTTCTCTGAATATCGATATGGACTTATTATGGTGCCCTAAGAATGGAAAAGCTAGACTTGAGAGTTCAAAGCAGTCTGGCTAAGTCTATTGGCACCATGGTATCAATTGCTGGGGCATTAACTATGACTTTGTACAAGGGGCCAGCACTTGTAAGTGTGTCATCTTCAAGTAGTTTACATAATGGACTTCTATTGCCACAGACAAATTGGATCATTGGAGGTCTTCTCCTTGCAGCTAGTAGATTTTTTCCTGTTGCTGATGTACATAGTGCAGGTAACATTTGACAGAACACCTAAAATACCCACTTATTCTCAGATGGATTACTAGGATTTTTACCTGCCATATATCTCATCTGGTAAAGAATTCTTGCATAGCTAGACCTCAATTATTAGGGACTACCCTCAAGAGCTGATGGCAACATTCATTTGTTGCGTCTTCGTGACCATTCAATCCACAGTAGTTGCTCTAATTGCAGAGAAAAATCCAAATGCACGGAGATTAAAGCCAGAAATGGAGTTGATAGCTATTGCGTGCTCAGTAACCATACAGGAGAGGCTATGCATATTTCTAGAAGTTTTACTGCTGTCATTTGTGACCAATTGTGGTAACATCTTGAAATAATTTGATCTGCTCCTTATTTTCTAGGCGTTTTTTGCTGTAGCACTTCGTAGCCTTGCTCATACGTGGGCATGTCACAAGAAGGGACCTGTTTATGTTTCCATGTATAAGCCACTTGGAATGGTCTTTGCAATCATAATGGGGGTTACACTTCTTGGGGATACTCTTTATCTTGGAAGGTATTATTTTATAAAGTTTCTTATATCATTCAGTTTTTCACTGCTTTTGACACTGCAATCCTCCATAGTCATTCATGAAATCAATACCACTGCAAACAAGAAAATTATAGGTGGTTAAGTTGCTTTGTAGCAATGGTGTTACAGTTGAATCATCCATGTATCATCATTTGAAAAGCTAATACATACATATATGTAGTTCCATGAATTTTAGTCGAGGTCTAATTTAACTTGCTTTTTTAAAGGCTGGAGCAACGGTAATGTGGCTCAGTTTTTATTTTGCTTTGCAGTGTAGTTGGAGCCATTATAATTGCTTTTGGGTTTTATTCAGTGATTTGGGGTCAATCTGAAGAAGAGAAGATGATTGATGACAAAGAAATCGACAGCCTTAAGTCTTCCTCTCCTAAAGCCCCTCTTCTGCAAACCAAAAGCATGGAAGTATGATTTTGCAGAAATTACTAGTAGATACAAAGCTATGCCTACGCAAATGCCTTAATGTCACTGACTCTTCATCTGCAGAATAGTTCTGTGACTGTAGATCAGTCATAGAGTAAATCTGATAGCTGGCAATACGAATATGTGATAATAAACTTCGCACTTATTCATTGTCTCTTTCTGTAACCGAAGTACAGACCATGTGTTTGCAATTTTTAAGTATCATGGAACTGAATCTGTTTTAAAAGTAACTAGTGCCTATCTTTTGTACCTTTTCAAAACAAATCTAATTGATATAATGCAGAAACTGCACTATACATGAAGAGAGGCAATTTTTCTTTACAAAAAAAAAAAGAGGGGGGATCTAAATACAACTTTGTCTCTGCCCTCCTATTGCTAGAATGAGCTACCTGATATACAAAAATCTTTTGATCACTGATTTTAAGACAACATGAGTTCTCATGATTATAATTCTTTATATTTAAGATAGTAACGTATGTTTTCCGTTAATTGCTTAGGTGAAAACAAGTAGAAAAAGTCCATCGTATGTATTCTGTTAATTGCTTAGGTAAAAACAAGTAGGAATAGTTCATCAAGCAAAAAAAGTACATCATACTCGATGTGATAAAGTATCCAAAATAAATAAATAAATGTGGGATTTCTCCCGTCTCAGCTCCTGATATGAAATATTGAAATAACTGACTGCCTCTTTAAAAAGAAATACAATTCACATCATCAGAGTCATAATATTCGTTGCATTCTAAACCCTTAAACCCTCCCCTAATTACGGATTGCTCTGCCAGTTGCCGGAGAGCATCACAGATGGGAGCAAGTGTAACAGCAGCCATGGTGACATTAGAGGTCTTGGATGTAGGCTTAAACACTGTAACAAAGGCGGCCATGAGTAGAGGTGCCAGTCACTTCGTTCTTGTAGTGTACTCCAACACACTTGCCATCTTTCTCCTCGTTCCTTCTTCCTTTATCTTCTACAGGTAAAGTATCAGATCCTCTTCTTTAGCTGAGTTCCACGAACTATATACATTACTTTTGTTCAATTACTTTTCCTCCCCTTTATTAGAAAAAGAACTCGACCCCAGCTCACACGGTCCATTCTCTGCAGAATCTTTCTTCTTGGCCTACTCAGGTACTAATTTATTAGTTAACAGAAGGAGTTTTCCGATCATATAAATCCAGTTCGTATCATAGGTCTCAATAATGAAAATGTTTGCAAGTTTGTGTACTAAGTTCTGAATATGCTTGTAGTTGCTGCGGGCAGATCTTTCATTATTTTGGGATAGAGAATGGCTCTCCAGCTTTGGCGTCAGCTATGATTGATCTAACTCCTGGCTTTACTTTCATACTTGCCATAATCTTCAGGTGACTCATTCTTCCTCAGTTAAAGTTTTAAGCTTCATTCGTTTCTCAGGAAGGACTGAATTTCATTTCATTGTTTCCTATTATTATTGAATGACACGTTTGCGATTGCGTGAAAGCAATCTCACCACCAAAATCAAAGTGCTGATGTTCATTTTGCAATTTGGATTGGTGGCCTTTCCTTTTCACTCACCAAAGATGATCCATCATTTTTGATGCTTTATTGTCTTTATGCAATCACTATCATCTAACATATCCAAATAAATACTATTAAATCCTTACAAATACTTTGACACCTTTCTGAATTCCAATGCAATGGAGAATGCAATTGGAAAGTCCCACTGAAAGTGAATCTGTATGAGCCATGCTAAAAGGCACGTACACAGATACACCGGCTATTTTTGTCAAAAGTGCAATGATGTGAGATAATTAGGCTCCGGAGAGTTTTTATCTCCATGTAAATTTCCATGTGGTGGGGACAGAGCTCCTTGCATCGCAATTTCTTGCTATTGTCCAATATGAGCCAAGAAAATACTTACATTGTCAATAATCGATTTCCCTATTAGTGTATTAACATCAAACTGTGGTTTTAGGATGGAAAAGCTAGAGCTAAGACTGCCAAGCAGTCAAGCGAAGTCTTTTGGCACGGTGTTATTAATTGCAGGAGCTTTAATTGTGACTTTATACAAAGGCCTGCCAATAACAAGTGCTCCATCGAAAGATAAGTTAATTAATGAACTTGTTCAATTGCCCCTATCAAACTGGACCATTGGAGGCATTTTTCTGGCAGCTCATAGTGTCATTCTAGCCATATACTATATTGTCCAGGTACACCTTAAACACAGTGCTGATGGTAACACTCATTAACGTTGACAGAGATTTAACCTGCAAATTTTAAGTCATTAGCATTTTCTTTTTCTTTCCGAATATGCAGGCATGGATTATCAGGGACTACCCTGCAGAGCTGATGGTAACGCTCGTTTGTTCCATCTTTGTAGCCATATTGTCTTCCGCAGTCTCCCTGGTAGCCGAGAAAAACCCAAACGCATGGAGATTAAGGCCCGACATCGAGTTGATGGCGATTGGATATTCGGTAAGCAATTAAGGAGATGACGGCAAACTTCATTTCTAGTCTCTTGTTATTTAATTTTCAGAATAACTGGATGCGCCATTTAATCTCTAGGCAATCTTCGCGGTATCTGTTAGAAGTGTCCTTCATACATGGGCATTGAGGAAGAAGGGGCCTGTCTATGTTTCCATGTTTAAGCCACTTGGAATGGTTATTGCACTTGTCTTTGGGATCGCGTTCTTAGGGGATGCTCTGTATCTTGGAAGGTGTGTGTGCATGATTCTCCATGGCTTACAATTCTTATGAATTAATAAGGTAGAAATTATGCTGAATTTTGTTAGTGCTTGTGCAGTTTTGTTGGAGCGGCGACTATAGCTCTTGGTTTTTATGCTGTGATATGGGGACAAGCCAAAGAAGAGAAGATGGATGAAGATCGCACGGAAATATCTGGCTTCAAGTCATCCTCTCCAAATGTCCCTCTTCTGATAAACAAAAGTAACACAGAAGACCGGAGTATGTCGATAGATTCACATTGATGCCGAAGAGTAGTATTCATATTACCATTGGCATAGTTAAGAGAAAAATTATGTATGTCACCAGACAATATGCAATACTGTATGCTACAGTGAAACAGTTCCATCCCAATAATATTCGCGGCGAAGATTCATTTTGCCAGCAACAAAATCAACCAAATTCTCGATATCATATCAAAATACATACATATATTGTTGGGAGTTTTGAAAAAGGGCCCCGCTTGCTAGAAAGTGGCGAAAGAAAAGCTACTTTTGTGGACACCATAACAGAAAGTCCCCTGCCGTTATTTTAGTTCAGCGGGGACCGAAATCTAGCGTAAGTGAAACGTTAAATTTGTTGTTTGTGCCTTGTGAGAAATACTTTTGTGGACACCATAATACGAAGTCCCTTGCAGTTATTTTAGTTCAGCGGGGACCGAAATCCAGCGTGAGTGAAACGTTAAATTTGTGGTTTGTGACTTGTGATTTGTGATTTGTGAAAGGAGCTGATAAATCAAGAAAAATGATTCTGAGTTGTTTTTTTTTTTTTTTTCTACACACACACACGGTTTAAAATTCCAAAAAGTAAATAATCATTATTAAATAAGGAATTCAAATTACAAAAAAGAAAAGTACGAGACGATTATGATAATAAAATTGATACTTTGAAATGTTTGTATAACTTACATATTGATTAAACTTATATGATTTAAATAAAAAAAAAATCAAGATAATTTGAAAAGTTGTGGGCCGTCTTTTATTGTTTAACGGTCCAAATTGTCACGTACACAAATATTCAACAATAGTAAATCTCAATTTATTTAACTTTTATCTAATGAATGAAAAAACAAAATCAAAAAATGCTTTGCTAATTACGTAACGCAAGCATTTACAAATTACAAGAGTTTAGATTAACAAGCAAGAGTGGGCTAGATGGACCGGCGTTGCTTCTTTGTATGGAAAATGATTGTGGTTGTTACAATCATGGCCCCACAAAAGCAAGCTCACAATACTATGTTGATTACCATTATTGTCTACTTGCGGAATATTTAAAAGGCAATGAAGATAAGGTCCGCAAATGATGCTAGACAAGCTCCTATTCATATGCGCGTTGCCGAGAGAGCGGGAAAGATATGGGAGTGGATATGCGTCGTTTGAGGGCTGCGTTGCCTTCTGTTGGCATGGTGATAGTATTACTGGCTCAAGTTAGCAATATGGAAGTAATCAAAGCAGCGATGTCTAAAGGGATCAACAAATATGTCATCATTGTCTACTCTGATGCCCTCTCCAGTCTCCTTTTTCTTCTCTGTTCCGTCTTATTCCATAGGTCTTTATATCTCTGTCTTCCTCTCAGTTCCATGATAACCAAGTGTTTGTATCTCTGGTCTACTGATGCCTGCTGCTTTGCAGATCAGAGCGTCCGCAACTCTCGTTCTCCATTCTCTGCAGTTTCTTCTTGCTTTCGGTTTTTGGGTCAGTTATTTGCTTCTACACTGCTTCTTTTTAAATCTCAACTACTCATATTATGTTACAACCATGAAGCAATTTTTTTTTTATTTAAAAATAAAGAAAAGAAAAATTATGTGACTTAAATTTGCATATTTTTATTTCCCCTGTTTTTGTTCCACTTTTCCATGCAGATGTTCTTCCCAGATTTTCTCATTTGTTGGTATCCAGTACAGCTCTCCTACACTTAGCACAGCCATGCTTAACTTGATTCCAGCCTTTACCTTTGTGCTCGCGATCATTTTCAGGTTCTTCTCCTTTTTTGTTAAGAGTCTTTAAGTGCAAAATTCATGCAGGCATGATCTGTTTGGTAGAATCTGATGCCTTCCATTAACAATTTAGTTCGCAGATATTTTTCTATACCAATTCTCTGTTACTCAAGTTATCCAATCATGGCATGTTCTAATAAGTTTTGTATGAAGCTGAATTGTTTAGATTGGAAAAGCTAAACTGGGGAAGCAAAAGCAGCCAAGCTAAGTTCTTGGGAACCTTTGTGTCGATAGGAGGGGCATTTGTTGTGACATTTTATAAGGGCCCTCCAATTATAGGGGAACTTCCACACAGTGGTTCACCTCATCGACTTCTTCTTTCACCACAGTTAAACTGGATCCTAGGAGGATTCTTCCTGGCAGCTGAAGCTTTTATGAATTCAGCATGGTTTATTTCACAGGTTTGGCCCTTTAATTTTCGCTTCTACAAAGCTCAAGGCGCAGTTAAAAGTACATATTGACTTTCTACATATTTTGAATTTTGGCAGGCATTAATCCTTAGAAAGTTCGCAGCAGTGCTTATCATAATGTTCTACGTATTCTTCTTTAACACCATTTTGTCCACAGCATTTGCTCTGATTGTAGTTTCCGAGCCAAGTGACTGGAAGCTAGGACTTGACATAGGGCTTGTTGCTGTTTTATACTCGGTAAGTGTGTGTCCATTTCTTTCCTCTACTTTAATTCCAAGATTTTTTTTTTAAAACAAAGCTGTTAACCATTGTCAAGATCCATAATCCTGATATGATCTTCATTTCTTAACCTATAGGCAGTTATTGGCACTGGGTTTCGAGTAGGCTTGTCCACTTGGTGCCTGTCGAAAACTGGACCTCTTTTTGTATCAATGTTCAAGCCCTTGGCCATTGTCTTCTCTATTGTCATGGATGTCATCATTGTAGGAGACGCTTTTTGTCTTGGAAGGTACTATTGATCAATTTCTTTTCAAACAATTTTCGCTTTAACTCCAATTGGTTCACATATGCGCTGCAACTAATATGAAATTTCTTTGCAGTTTAATTGGAGCAATGATAATTGTAGCAGGATTTTATGCAATGATGTGGGGCAAGTCCAAAGAAGAAAAGACCACTGAGGACTGTGGACTAGGGGGTGTCGATTCACCCAGGGAAAAGGTCCCTCTACTGCAAAACAGGATAGAAGAGGCCTAGCATGTCTTCTGTGTAGAGCTTTTTAACAGAATACTTCTCTAATTCTTGGATAATAACTTGTACATTAGCAATATTGATGCACTGTGTTATTCACTTCTCTGAGAGTGAGAATTGATTGAAGCTAGGGGGATTATAAATGAAAAGCTCCAGCCTAAAATCATTTCAAGAGCTTTTCAGGGGATTAAGGTAGAATGAATTTTACAAAAATGTGTAAAGAGTACTCCAAGCATATTTATAGTGTTGTTCTGTCAGCTCACCGACTATTGATTAAAATACCCTGTTCATATTTGCTTATTTCTGTTAATCTTTCATCTAAATACGCCACTGAGCTTTTAGGAGTTTCACGTCTCCTTATCACTCTACAATCCTCGTAAAATCCCAAACCAATCCGGTTGAAATTACATTCAAAAAGAATATCGCCTTGAGTGTTGAAAAGCCATCTAAAGTTATAAACATATCAGGGTCGAAAGCTTTTGAATTTAAGCCGTTAAGTGTGAGAAGTGAAGTACATTGGTGTTGAGTTCAAGTTTTTAAGCCCTCTGCTTGGAGCAATCACTACCCTTCAGCAACTTTTACCCTAATGCAGGGAGATGAAAGAAGAAAATGCAGAAAAAGATTTTCAGTAGTGGGATGTTAAAAAAAATATATACAAATAATATCTCAAATACGCCTGTGATTCCTTCACTTTATTTTATATTCCTTTTCGTGCATGATACGCTTTGGATGCTAATGTTTTACAAAAAAATCCTAGGTTTCGTTTTCCTCCCCTTGTTTTGTTCTGCAATTAGCTTGTGGGGTCCATATGTTCGTAAACGATCACAAGTGACAACTGTGTAACTAACTGAGGTTATTTGAGTCCAGTAATATTGACATTCAAAATATCTTCATCCGGGAATATGGCCTGAGTGATGCAAAATAATTTATACTTCTTAATATATTAAAGTCAAAAAGTGCTTAGAGAATTTTTAATATATTCTTATTTAATATGACTAATCTAATAATTATAAATATTTAATCTTATAAATTTTTATTAATTTTTTTTAGTAGAATTTTTTAAAATTAAATAAAATATTTTATCTCTAATAGTAAAAGTTTAAAATTAAGACTTTTTGAAATAGAGATTAAAATTTTTTTAAATATTAAATTATCTAAAATATCATTTACTTATTTGACAATGTTATTTCACTCTTTTTATAATATAATTTTAAAAAATTTATTTATTAAAGTAATTTTATAATTTTTATTAGAAGCTCTCGTGACAACCAAATAAGTAATAAAAAGTTTACTTAAAAAGTTTACCAATAATCTTAGTGAGAGCGAATGAATCTATTCTTAAATAATTGAAAAAAATAAAAAAAAAATGCTTGGAGAAAAAAAATAATTTATCAATACCTACTATTGTATGGTTCCTTTATTATTATTTTAGATTATCTTGTAATCTAATAAACAATATTATAGTAAAATCTCCTTATAGTGATATTTATATAGGAACAATTTTTATGCAGTCATAAAAAAAATTTAGTTTCAATTTGATCAATTATAAATAAGAATAAATTTCACATTATAATAATTTATAAATTTTATAAATTATATCTTAAGTAACTAGCCTAGCCTCTACGTTGTAATAATTATATATATAAGAATAAACTCCAAACAAGTTGGGATTTTATCACCAGGGATAAAACCCGATAAAAGTAGGTAAGAAGTGGGATACTAATTAATAATAGCTTCACCGAACTCACGAGCTGCTAAGCTTGCTTTTGCTTCACAGTCCGGGAGAATTTGTCAATCAAAGAACAAGAGAGTGGGTGGGAATGGACGTGTGCGGTATGAGGGCTGTCTCACCTTTTATGGGAATGGTGACAGTAATTTTGGTTCAGGTTAGCAATATGTTTGTAATCAAAAAAGCAATATCTATAGGGATCAACAAACACGTCATTGTTGTCTACTCTGATCTCATTTGCCGTCTCATTTTTCTTCTTTTTTATCCTGATCACTCACAGGTCCGTTTATCTCTACCCCCTCCACGCCAGCGTGCACTGGGTATTAGAAGGTTATATGTGGAAGTTTTTAGCTGAACGACTCTTGATTGATTGTTGCTATTTGTTTTCCGATGGTTGGCAGATTAATATTTCCAACAGTCACCACATCTGTTCTCTGGAAAATCTCCTTGCTTTCATTGATTAGGTTTTGTAGCTGGCATCTACAGAACTTGAAGATAAGTCAACTACGTGGTGGCCTAATATTTCGTTTTGCGATCATTAAACTTACTAGCTCTCGTTCTATTTCCATTTCGTTGTTAACTTGAGCAACTAATATGAAGACACAATCGCTGATTCTATTCTCCTTCCTTCTTCTTTTTCTGATGCAGTTGTTCATCCGATATCTCCTCATATATTGGTTTGCAGTACAGCTCTCCTACACTCAACTGCGGCCATGCTCAACCTAATTCCAGCCTTTACCTTCACACTTGCTATAATTTTTAGGTTCTTCCCTCTTTTCAATTGAGGGTACCTATGAGTGCCTAATTTAATATATGGAAACTTCCGCATGACGACCATAAGTTATACTGATGCAATTATGAAAATGGTTGAAAAATATTCTTTTTGCTAATATTTTGTTGTAGGATGGAAAAATTGAAGTGGGAAAGCAAAATCAGCCAAGCAAAGTCATTGGGAACTATAGTGTCCGTAGCTGGCGCATTCGTTGTGGTATTCTACGAGGGCCCACCCATTGTCGGGTCCCTCTCGGACATTGCCTCACTTGATCAGATTCAGCCCCTGCAGTCTAATTGGATTCTAGGAGGATTTTACCTTGCAGCTCGAGCTATTTTGATTTCAGCTTGGTATATGTTACAGGTTGGGCCTTTTGCACTTCTACAATGCTGAGTAATGAACACAAACTGATGGCTTTTATTATTCTGTAATTTTTTTTTCTTCCGTTTGAATATTCCTTCCCATGCGTTATCTGTTTAGATGACTATTTTATTCACAATAGAATTCCCAAGAATCTACCCACAGAACAGAATATTATGACGGCTTAAAAAGTATTCGTTTCTCTAAATTGAGAAGTAACATTAAGTTCTCTAAACTCCTAAATTTTCTCATTTAAACCATTGATAATTGATTGTTCATTTGTAACATAAAGGTCCCTTCACCAACAACAAAGTTCATTATTAACTGTCAACGTCTGACAATACAGATCAAATATCGAGTAGACATTTGACACGTGTCATCAAGAAAGGAATCTTTCTGTCCCCAAATTCCAAAGCCCGTACTGGCAATCAGAGCGAGAGAAGAGATGGGGAAAATTGGTTTAGCGCCAGTGATTGGGATGACGATGGCAGAGTGCGCGCAGGTGGGGCTGATGTTTGCAGGCAAAGCAGCCATGTCTAATGGGATGAGCAACCTGGTCTTCGTTTTTTACTCCAACGCATTCGCCTCTCTTGTTCTTCTGCCCACTTCATTTCTCTTCCACAGGTTGGTTATCTTTCGTTAATCTATAAGATCAAAGCTTCTCATCTTTTAATCAATTGATCATCTCTCTGCAGATCACAAATCCCTCCACTCACGTTGCCTATTCTATCTGCTTTCTTCCTACTTGGCCTTCTTGGGTATGCTAAGTTTTACTTCTTTAACCTTGTGGCTGGTTTCTTTTGGTTTAATTATATGCAGCATGTACTGTGTTACAGTGTTAGTAATAGTCAAAGATGTTGTTTGTTAAAGGTTTTGTCATTTTATTTTGCTTCAACCAGTACTTCGTCTCAATTTTTTGGCTACGCTGGGATTTACTATAGCTCACCTACACTTTCCTCGGCTATGCTAAATCTTGTTCCGGGTTTTACCTTCATTCTTGCCATCATTTTCAGGTAATGCTCCCCCCTTTGCTATGATCATTTTGACTTTCCTTTGATTTTGTTCATTGGAGTCTGTTTGGACAGTTTATGTTACTGATGCTAATTGCAAACAATAATGTAATCAGTTCTCTTTCTCTTCATTTGTATGAGTGTCTGATTCAGTACTTCAATTGTGTAATTAAGTTTTGTAAGTCCCAATTATAGGCTTGCAATTATATATTAGACATAATTCTGAAATTTGCTAAGGGTGTATTCCAGTTATAAAATAATGATTATCCAGTCTGATTCATGGATTAGAGTAGCATGCTATTTGTAATTAATTCACTATGCAAGCACAGATAGGGTCCTGTCTTTCCCTCCTTAATTATTCATTCTTTCAGACATCAATACTTGATGTGGAAAAGGTTTTGCACCTAATCAATCAATGACTGCACTGATAAGCTGCTGAAAATCAGACAGATTTAATGTTATTGCTGAAGTGGCACTATGCCTTTTAAGCTATTAACGAGGAGCTGATGAATATGAGGTCACAGATAAGCTGAAATCGCTATGTTGGTCTTGCAGCTCAGATAATATGTCCTTAAGGGAGAAGATACTCAAGCTCTTGTTCTGATTCTGACCTAAGCTTTACCTACACTGTTCTAGAAAACCGAAGTCCTCTAACTGTTCTGTTAACATATCTCTTCTCCGTTCCTATTTATCTTACTACACTGTGGATGTGGTACATGCCCCTTCTAGTTTATTAAAATGAAAAATGCATGTGTGGATAATCTGCCAGAAAGAGTTATAATCAATTCAGCACTGAACTTAAAGGAACCATGATATGTGATGTCTTTGATTCCTTAAGTCTGTTGCAAGCGATTTGCTTGCTGTAGAATTAAAGTGGTGATGCAGGTGGGTCTGGCTTTTAAAGTTTTGCTGCCTTCTCCCTTCTATTGCAAATTTGGGAATGTAATAACTTTGAGGAGAATTATTTGATTTGCTGCCTCAGTTGATGAAATATAATAGGTCTATATGTGCATTAGAGGCTGACGTTGAATTTGTAATTACAATTTAATTATGGTCATGAGACTCATGACTGAATTATTGATAACTCAGCTGATATTGTTGTCTTTGAAATACTGGCATTTAGGCATTATAGTTTCTTTCCTTGAGATGGACTTAAAGGACATTATTTAAGGGGAGTTAGTTTTGCTACTGATTTAGTGACTTTTTCTGTGCTGCTAATAATTTAGAAACAATGACACAGCCACAAACTCTTTGATAAACAATCTTTTCACAAATTGATGTGGCATAACATAATTCGTTGAATAAAAACACCACATGGCCTACATTAATTATTTCTATTATTTTATATTTTCATTCGAACAGTCATATTGTGCCACATTAGTTTGTACAAAAAATAGTTTGTGGCCATAACATTACTCCTAATTTAGTGGATTCGTTTGTTGCCCAAAATCACATTGTTTTGCTTTTTCTTATTTGAGCTGCTCTGATAGTCATATCATCTGAAGAGTTCTTCAGCGACTGGATGGTTGAGCTCCTTTTAGTTTCCTTTCTCTGTCAGACTTTTATATCTCAAAAAGTTCTAAATCATGTTTTCATTAATGAATGTGCTAAGCATATGGTAGAAAACTTTGGAACAATAGTAGACTCCTAAGTAGACTGATATTTTTATTGCTACCAATCGATCTAAAATGGTTCAACTTGGTGATTTCAGGATGGAAAAACTAGATTGGAGAAGCTCCAGTAGCCTAGCCAAATCAGTGGGAACCATAGTGTTAATTGCAGGGGCATTTATCATGACATACTACAAGGGACCCCACCTTCTGATGACATCTTCACCTCCAAACTTGTTCCTTCAATTTTTAGTGCCACAAACAAACTGGGTCATTGGTGGATTGCTCCTTGCCATTGATTGTGTGTTCACTTCAGCATGGCTCATTGTACAGGTTAGATCCTTAAGAAATAACAAGAGTGAAAACCAGTTATAAGATTGATGTATTTTTCGTACATTTCAGGCCTCAATCCTTAAAAAATTCTCAGCTGAGCTGATCACAGTCTTTTTTTACTGCTTCTTTGTGGCCATTCAATCTGCAATACTCTGTTTGGTTGTGGAAAGAGACCTAAGTAGTTGGAGCATAAAGCCTGGTGTGAGGTTAGTTGCTGTCCTATACTCGGTAAGTAAAAGTGAAAATAAAAAAGAATAAGCCCTGATGTTTATCCACATGCTTAAATTATATTCACTTTATGTCTTGAAACCTTAATGTGGAAAATGCAGGCTGTTTTTGGCTCTGCATTCCAAGTTGGTGTTTGTACCTGGTGCCTGCACAGGACTGGGCCTGTATTTGTATCTATGTTCAAGCCCTTGGGTATTGTAATTTCAGCTGCAGTGGGCATAATCTTCCTAGGAGATACAGTCTACCTTGGGAGGTACATATTTTTTTTTCAATTTTGGGTGGTGTTTTGACTCGTATGAAGTATAAGAAATTTTGATTGATCATGTTACCAGTCACAGTTCTCTTATTTGCTGTCCTGATTTTCTCCTCCTCTTCTATTATAAGAAAGTGATCATTCCATTTTTAATGTAAGGCAGTTTTATTGGAGCAGCTGTAATTGTCACTGGTTTTTATTCTGTGATGTGGGGAAAAGCCGAAGAAGGGAATTTGGGGGTGGAAACTGAAGTACAAAGCTCAGAATCGAGTAGCCAAAAGGCCCCCCTCTTGCAAAACAACTTTGAAGAAACATAAAAGGTTTGCAAAAGAGAAAAAGGCCTACAGAAAAAAATGGGTAATTTTCACCTTCTTTATCTGGAAAATAGAAATAGGAAAATGTTTAGAAACATTTATCTGGAAAGCTACCTCAGTGCAGAAATTAAGGTTTGGGTTAAGATGGACTTGGTCTTTTTTATCTTGAGGCCCAGCCACACTGCCAATTTAGTTGTAATGGATCAGCTCTAGATACCTTTCATCATTCATCCTTTAAAATGTTTGAACTTTATATAGATAGTCCTACAAGCATTTAATCCATGACCTATGATACCACTCCAACCATATACATATTTCTTTTTATTAGAAATTATGGGTCAACATGCAGAATGTGAAGATAATGTCTGTTAATATGTGGCGCATCTGTTCATGAGGAGACAGTTAGTGCATGTTTATCCTTTCAAGTTATTGAAGGGATGAATTATAATCTTCTCTACTCTGAAACATTTTTTTTTCTTTTCCATGTTTATTTTTTGGGTTTAATTATTTTGTCAACGCATTGAAAATTTTTTGTGTAATGCTTCATGTGAATTTGTCATACAGAAGATCATGTTCGATTTAGTTTATTTAAGACATTTTCAAATTCAACTTCCAATTATTATTGTTATTGTTATTGGTAAACCTGAAGGTGGGCAAGAAGACTATCAAGAGTATGTAAATGCAAGTGACATGAAGACTTTGTTTTCGATTGTAGTATTTAGTCAGGAACATGGGAGGCACCATCAAGTATGTGGCACTGCAAAGAAAAGTTGAGCTTTGGAGTTGGTCAAAACTCAATCCATCCTCCTCTTCATGGCAAAGATTGTTGTGACAGATTAAGGAAAGAACAGTGCTTACTCCTAAGACTTCAATTACTCTCTCAAGTGTAAATTATGACATTCTAGTTAACGTCACATAAATCTTCCTGAGTTGAATACTGAGAAAATGAAAGATTGTATATGTATTCATATCTCATTGTTCCAAACGATTTATGGAAGTTTGACTTGCAGGTGCATGCGAATGGATATGCTTTATGAAGAAAAAACAAATGCATTTCTCGTGAGTGAGTTTCAGTCTCTGAAAAGATGATATTCAACCACTGAGCCTCTGATTCAAAGCCTAAAAAATTTTGTTAGTCCGTACTGATGTCGAAGGAGAATGCTATAGCTGGCACATTCTACACGCCATGGAGATCCAATCCTGTTCGTAGTCTTATTTATTGTGACAGTCAAAGCCATTGCTAAGATATCACAGAGACATTCTGGTGTCGGATGTCCGAGTGAAAACGCAAATTCTTTTGAAGAGTCGATGGAAAAATACATTAAAGATAAAAATGAAAGCCTTCCGCAAGCAGTCCTTGAGAATTCTAAAAGCATTTTCTGATGCTAGTGTGTGCTGGTTGCCTCTGATGTCAGCTCTTTTCAGATAAACAAGTGCCATATGTCGGCTGCAGTTTCCGTCTTGAGTCATGCTCTTCTCTGTCCCTGGCATGGAGCGTGATCTACGAAGTTCAGTCGCCTTTGATGCATTGAGCCAGAGAGAACCAGACATCACTAAATGCCAGTAACTGAAAGGAGAAATTAAACAACGAAGCTAATTAATGCTCGTGATCTAAGCTTAATTATAATGAATGGTTGAGAATTATCAAAAGTTAAGGATTGATCATCAAATAATTAATTGACTCTTTTGCCACTAAACTTGTAATTAATTAATTAATTCAAGAAATTCTGTGTCCATCACACAGGGTTGAGTGTGATTCCATCTACGAGCACTTTACAGTGTCCAGTATCAGGTATCAAAAAAGAAGGCTTGCGTATCACCACTAATACAAAACAAAAGTTGAGGGGGGCCAAGACCTTTCAAAATAATCGCTGAGGGTAGGGACATTGTTAATGTCCACCACAAATCATCCCTCAACAAAGTACAAAACCTGCATATTCTGGCCCCGCACTTAATTTAATTAGTCTTGAACACGACCAAATATAGTAAAAATATTCACGATCAAGGGCAAGGACAAATCAGATGAAAACATTCACATCGCGCTATTATTAATTGCTTAAGTTTTAATATTTTTTTACCAAAACACAACCAATTTCTTTCCAAACATGAAGCCACGTCAGCCTATTCTCCCTTTGCATCGAGATTGAGTCACTCGATCGAGTAGCTATTTCTCGTACAAAGACAAAGTAGCTTCACAACTTTCTGAAAGGCTATCTCCCTCCGTCATTCTCCAATTCAGTGTGGAACCTCTTAGTTGGTGCATTATTTTTTTTTTTACTGGAAATTATATCAGCAGTCAGCTGGTGATCAGCGGGCTCGTCGCTAGATCAATTCCTTCACTCATAAATACATACGAGAGAGCTAGCTTGTTGTACATGCTTCATCATACAAATTAATTAAAGAGTGAAAGATAACAGAGATACGTACGAATTATAAATGATGGGACTACTGAGAGGGCAAATGGAGGAGGAGATGGTGCCATTTACACTGATGGTGATAATGGAGGGTTGTACAATAGGGCTTACTATATTGGCAAAAACGGCCATGAATGGAGGGACGAGCCCTTTTGTTTTTATTGCCTACACAAATGCTCTAGGATCCATTCTTCTTCTTCCTTATTCCTTCTTCTTTCATCAGCGTGGGGCTGGGGAGAGGTTCTTACAATAATCATCCCTCTGTCTCCTCTTTAATTCTTCATATTCCATGTACAATATAACAATAAATTAAATTTAATATAATTCATTATATTAATATAAATGTCATTATTACTAATTATCGTCGATCGTCTGCTATTATTGATCTTTTCAATTAATTTGGCTTGCTGCAGAACAGAACAGCCACTCTCCACTCCACCTCTTATGCTGCGCTTCTTCTTCCTGGGGCTAACAGGGTTTGTACATTTATATATATATAGCCGTCCTTAACTTTGTTTCGTTTTAATTCCTTAACACTGCCACTGATGGGTATATATTTCGTACTAATTAATTACTGTTTGCCTTAATATATGTTTTTACTGCAGGGTAGCTATTTCTCAGAACCTTGCAATCTTCGGCTTGTATTATAGTTCGCCTATCGTTGTGTGTGTGATGGGCCTTTTGATCCCTGCTTTCTCCTTCTTACTTTCAATCATCACTAGGTTTCTCTTTTCATCTTCATTTGCATGCATACATATCCTCTGAATTTATCATTCGTTTTCCCTTTTTTTTTTCTTTTTTCTTTTAAATCATGAGTGCGGGCTGATATCAACAATTTCAGATCTTGATAACCTATCTCTGTTTTCATGAAACTTTTACGTGAATACATTAAGTACGTACCATCTATACATGATCCAAATCTATTTCTTTGTTATACTTGTATTATTTAGCCCATATATATTAAAACTCAGATCAGAAAAAAATTCTCTTTCAATATGTAAAATATCGGCATCATGGTCCATTTTTAGTGGCGTTATAGACCACCCATTGGGACAATTTAATATTATATATAGTTCTTCTGTTTTGAGCTTAGCTTTAATTGGGTAATAGATGTCAACTTGGCTATGTGTGGACTCAATAGGGTGAAGTCCGTAGCGACCATCATAAGTATATTTGGTCCACCACATGATATTTAGACATGTACATTATGGCGGCAACTCCAGTAATAATAATAATAATAATTTAAATCCCAGGACAACAAAACTAGATTGGAGAAGCTCAAGCATCCGGGTCAAAGTAATTGGCACCTTGATATCGATCATGGGGGCAATATTTGTACAGGTCTACAAAGGCCCATTCATAAGAAAAGCTGCTTCTGATGATAAGCTTGAAGCAAAAATTAATCTACCACTCTTCATTTTCTACTCAACACCAGACCGTTGGGTTCTTGGTTGCACTTTGCTTGCGGCTTCCTCTTTATCTGTCTGCGTATGGAACATTATTCAGGTAAAATTATTAATTAATATTATATTTCTCTGATCTTATCAATTCATTCTCGTTAAAATCGATCACGGACAGAAAAGGCCACAGAACTTAATTGCACAATTCACATTTGGTCAGACAGGGACT